>OZ010799.1:349099954-351499954 GCA_963932465.1 Maratus speciosus | reverse complement strand
GCTATATCGTATATCCATGCTAATAACCCAAATGGGGTGCAGGAGCAAAAACGTTCTAAAAATGCGATTTTTGTGTTACTGAAGGGTCTTGAAACATGAAATTTGGAATGGTAGTTCCTTATAAGATATAAATGATCTCTAAGAACATTTCGTAAAACATTCGAAATTTAAATTGGGTGAAAAGGCGCAAAAAGTGTTCTAAAAAATGTTCTAAATAGCGATTTCTACACATCCTCAGGAAGTAACGAACTGATTTAAAAAATAATGGTGTCAAAATGATGATGACAGTCCTTGCTCCAACATAGTCTATATTTTATGTCGGTGCCACTACCCCAAAGGGGGTGCAGGAATAAAAAAAACGTTCTAAAAATGCGACTTTTGTGTTACTGAAGGGCCTAGAAACATGGAATTTGGAATGGTAGTTAATTATAAGATCTGAATGATCTCTAAGAACATGTCTTCAAACATTCGAAATTTAAAGGTGGTGAAAATACCCAAAAGCGTTCTAAAAAACGTTCTAAATGGCGATTTCTACGCATTCGCATGGAGTAACGAACGTTTAATAAATAATGGTGTCAAAATGATGGTGACAGCCCCTTGCTCCAATATAGGCTATATTTTAAGTCGATGCCATTACACCAAAGGGGATGCATGAGCAAAAAACGTTCAAAAAATGCGATTTTTGTACAACTGAAGGGCCTAGAAACATGAAATTCAGAATAGTAGTCATAAGAGATAAATTATCTTTAAGAACATTTCTTAAATAATCGAAATTTACGAAGGGTGATAATGCGCGAAAAGCTTTCTAAAAACGTTCTAAATGGCAATTTCTAAGCAAAATTAGAAAATATCAAACCGATTTCAAAAGTAGTGATTGGAAATTTATGGTGACAGCCTTTGCTTCAACATAGGCTGTATTTCATGTTGGTGTCACTACCACCTGGGCGGTTGCAGGATCAAAAGAAGTTCTAATTTGCGATTTCTGTGATACTGAAAAGGCAAGAAACTCTAAATATGACATGATTGTTATAAAATATAAATTCCCTCTAAGAACTGTCGAAAATGAATTCGAAATTTAAAGTTGGTGAAGCGAAGGGAAAGGGCGAAAAGCGTACTAAAAAAAAGGCTTAATTACGATTTCTATGCAATCTCAGGAAATAGTAAACCGATTACAAAAGTAATGTTTGCGAATCAATGGTGACAGTCTCTGATTCCACAGAGGATATATTTTATGCCAGTGCCACCAAGTTTGGGTACGCTCACAAAGAAAACGTACTAATTCAAACTCAAACTCAAATTCTCAAAAATGAGTCAAGTTCACGTTCAAATTCAAAAATTTTCAAACGAACTCATTCAACTCAAACTCATCTATGAAAATGAGTGAAGTTCACTAAAAACTCGTTTTTAAAAAATATATATATTAGAACTTTATCGTCCAAATTTACAAAATTTTGTGAACTTATCTTTTGGTTATTCGTTGTAAGGGTCTTCATGAGCCCGGCCCAATATTCCTTCCCGACCCTTGGTCCGAGCTTGGTTTAGAGATTACCTTTTTATAGAGGTTCGAACTGAGATGGGCCGGACTGGATTTATTGTGCGGCCCAACTCGGGGCTGGACTGAATTCTTCTTGACGTCTGAACAGGCAGACATTTTCAATACCCTGTTCCATCCCTTCTCATATGAAGATCATTGGACCGGCACGGCTTCTATCCAGTAAAAATATCAGTAAAATTTGGTCCAGCCGAATTTTTGTTATAATTGTTGATTTCTTTTCACAATTGCATTAAAATATAATTTTCTTTCCTTTCATTTCGGATTCAGGTCGGGTTGCTGGTCTCCATAAATTAATTTGGTGCGTTCGGGTCGAGTAGCGGCCTGCGGATTGATTTCAACTAGATTTTTCAGATTCGAGTCTAGCAGCACTTGACCCGCGCAGGACTTTATTTCTGATGATGTGAAAGAAAAAAAATAGTAAAATTTACTCGTCGTAAGTGGAAGAGAAGAAAAAATTAAACACAAAGAAAACCAAGAATGAGAAATTTGCACCCTGAATACCCCGTGGATAACAATTTTTAATTATGTTTTTCTGTTTACGTTTAACCGTTTAAAATGTATCTTAAACAGGGGCTTCAGGAGGCCAAGTACAGTTCAGAGCGGGTCTGGTTGTATACCCGACCCGAATATTTCCTTTGCAGTCAAGTCAAACATCAACCCGACCTGAATCCACCAAAAAAAAAAAAAAATTGCGACTCGCAACCCGACAAAAAAAAATTTCGATGACCCGCAACCGCACATCCGCACCTGATCCTAACGCAAAATTCTTCATCTGGCAACCCGATCCGAACCCGAAAAGAAAAGAAAGTAAATCTTGTTTCACTGCAATCATTGAAAATAATCTATAATTACATGTTTAATAAAAATTTTATCTTTTATATAAACAAATGTACATATCTATATTTTTTAATACTCAAAAAACCTATGAATAAGCAAACACCTCAGGATCGTTGAATAGAGTCCTGCACGGATCGGGTTATACTTTTTTTTTCGGGACGCGGTTACTCTAATTTTCTTTCTATGTGTTGAGTTCCCTCTAGAATAATTCTTATGGGGCAGATTTAAGTTTTTTGCTAATCGAGTTGTTGGGATTTCCTCTAAAAGTTTAGAAGAATTATTTTCCAGATGAAAATAAAAATGTATTTCAATATGAATGAGTATATATTCAATTACTGCTTGAGAAATAAAATGTAGATAAGAAATGCAATCGCAGATTATGATACAGTTAAGAATCATTTTTTCTTCTCTAGTAATATTGAAAATATTATAATTCGTTTTTTACATACACAAAACACATATATAGTGTTTGTGATAGTTTATGCACACGTAGGCTACATAGTCTAAGCACATCCGTTTCAAAATACTGGTTCTCATATATTTCTTTCAATATATCCTATTATAAACTATATTGATTTTTTAATGAATTTCTGTTTGTATGTAAAAATCTGGATTATTATTAATATCATTAACTCATTTACACGGCTTGGAGACTTAAAAATCTGTGAAAATTCTATACAGGAAAATCTTCTAAGACGGAATCACATACAAGAGAAAAAAAATCGTTGTAGTTAAGTTCCTTTTTTAGTAGGTCCGTCGTCTCTTGCAAATGTATTATGTATTTTCAAACGGATTATTGCATCCATTATTACATATTTTGCCGCCGATCAAAAATATTTTTCAGTTTCATTTCATTTCAATTTTAATTTATATATATATATATATATATATACATTTTAATACGTAATTTAAGTTATACCAAGTAATTTTAGTACTGGGAAACTGACTTCAGAAAAAAACCTATTCTCACAAATCCGTTGATCAATAGATACAAAAGCTCCCCCCAATAAAATTTACTTCATGAAAGGCTAATAGGCCATAGCATCATTGCGTATTATGAGAAAATATAAGGATTAAAATGGGGTAATTAATATTGAATCTAACGAAGGATAACAATATTACTTAACAGTAGAAAAGGAATATATTCTTTATAATTTTATGGAAATAATTATCCATCCCGACTTACAGAAAGCCAATTTGATATGTTTAAGATAAAGGGTAAAAAAATGAAAAATCTAATTTTTTTTGTCTTGAACCAATTATCCTAAATTGAAAAAAAATAATAAATTTTAAAAAGTAGATTGACAAGGATAATGATTTCCTATTTTATACAAAATATGTATGAATTACTAGTACCTACAGTTAAAATTACTACTATTAGTAATTTAGATTTATCAAAATCCATGTGTAGGTGGCCGCTCCTCCGGGTGGTTCCCACCCGAACCCTTGAGTGGGGGAGGTGACCGGAAGCTCGGCAGAGTTCGTTGTGTACGAATGCGAGGGGGCCGGATGGGGACGAATCGCCACCTCCTCGAGAGACTCAACTCCGACAGGCGTTGAGTCCGGTGGCCACGGTTAACGGATGTTGTGCTTGGTGCGTGGGGCCCTCGGGTCAGCGTATCCGCGCACCTCCGGCACTCGGGTTCTCTGGGCAAGCCGGGTGCTTTTTCAAGAAGGCTGACGTTTTGAGCACTTTATCGCCAGAGCAACGGTTGGCGCGGGGATGAATTCAAGGATACGCACCCTTTCTTGTTCCTGACGTCATACGCGTAGCGAACAGCAACCCCATTCCTAAGTATGACGAAATGTTATTTCACCGTGGTTTACAATTAAAACATTGCTTGAAACAATGAGATTTTTCGGATTAAAATTCTTTTAATTTCACGGTAAATATAATTCAAACATAAGTTAATTTTTTTCAGTTCAATAATATTATTCTATTTCATTAATTCGCTACGTTCGAAGAAATTGAGAACGTATTTTATTTTTGAGGAAAAAGAAAAACAGACGTAATGATTTTCTTGTAACAAATATAATTCTATCGATCATGTTTTTATGACACAATTGAACTTAGTTTTATTAACATTACTACTAAATTAATTTAGTTATTTTTAATTAAGCGGCATAATTGTGTGACGTGCAGATTGCATTAATAAAACATATTTTAACTGAAATAATTTATGAAAAATTAATTGTTTTTAATTTAATTGCGATTAGAAGTTAATAGAAAGTTGAAACTAAAATCAATTCGATTATAATTAGATTGAACGATAAATCATAAATTATTTAACTGTATCCTGCTATTAAATCGATCAGTTAAAATAATTGCAAGTTGGTGCATGCAATTAAATCAATTGCAATTACATTTTAATGCTGTCGAATCTTTATCATTATTTGAGTTTTTATGAAAAAAAAATTGGTCTGCCTGTGCACAAAATTAAAAATCTTTAAAATTCTTCCATTTTTTATTTTAAAATTTTTCCCATATTTTTTAATGTTGTTTAGTTCTAGTTGTTTTATTTGTTATTTTAAAATAGTAATTCGTCATATTTGAATAAATCATCTAATTCTTCTCTCGAATGAAATCCCCCTCCCCCCACCACCACCACCACACACACTCCATTTTTCGTCATTCTGCACACATATTGCACAATTTATTAAGTTGAAGTGGTAATAAAATAATGATCAATAGTCTGAGGCAACCCCCCATTCCGAATTATTTCTTCTCCCCCCCCACCCTCTCCTCCAGCACACTATTTTATGACCATTTAAAATTCATTGTTGCCTTACAGAAAAGATTAGTTAAAATTGTGTCTGAAATGTTAACTATCCCATCGCTTATCCATAACAGTGTGTAAAGTTTACTGTTTTGCTTTATCTGTTGATTTTTAAATAACAAATAAATAACTTACCATAAAAAAAGAAAAGGAAAGAAATAGAATGAAATATAAAAAATCAGGATTAACCTTTACTGTACACATTCATTATTATTATTTTTTTAATTCTTTACATTTAAATTATATTTTTTCCTATTTATTACTTTGAGGTAACTATAAGTAATAAGTAAAGGACCAATTTTTCAAATTCCTCCCCCCCCCCCCGTAAAAAATAGAAAAGCTTGTTTTTGTTTCATCTCCCCCCCTCCACACACACACACCCACAAAAGTCAAATATTCCAAGTTTTTAATTTTTTGGTTTGTTTTTTCTATTTGTTAATTTGTCTAATTGATAAATTTAACTATTTAAATCTAACACCCCTCAATATCATACACAGTTAAAAAATTTCTATAGTGATTTTATTTCTTACTTTGAAGTAACAAAAGATAGTCATTCAATATTCCTCCTTCCCCACTTCCCCATCAGAAATTCATCTCCATTAAAAAGGCAATTGCTAGACATCCTGGTTGGGGGTGTGATGTGTTTTTTTTCCTGGTTTGGCCTATTTTCACTTGACTTTGGGGACTGTTTCTGCAGAATGATTTGGTATTAAATAAATTATGTAAGTTCATCGCAGAAAATATAGTAATTTTCTGCCACAGGTATTTGTTTTTAAATCTGTGTTTATATACATCAAAATGCACTGAAACTGCATCAATTCATCATCCCCATAAATCCATCTTTATATGTAATCAAATATCTAGATTTATGAAGGTAATGAATTTTTGTTTAACAGGTATGGAATTAATAATACTCAATTGAATAAAAATGTAGATTTTTGAGGGGATCAAATAATCAAAATTTTAGCAATAATCAAAAGTTCGCAGTATTTCTGTAAACGATCCATTCGGTGTTGGTAAGTTCTGACAGTATTTTCTTAAAATACTCGGCCTCATCATTTGTGCAAATATCAGTTCGTAACACAATTTCTTTAGAAGAAGATTTCTTTTCATCTAGAACACATGATTGAAAATAATCCTTTAATTTAGGTAGGATTGTTATTCTAAAATATGCTACTTCGTCTTCCGCCATGTCGGATCAAAACAAAACACAAGACGACGATTGGCATTTGGCGATAGAGCTGGCTGAACGTTCTCGCTTTCGCCAATTCGCCAAGGCTAGTGCTCAAAACGTGAGCCTTCCCGAAAAAGCAAGCCGAGTAGCGACGCTCCATAGTCCGATCCCAGAGCCGGTCATTGACCGGGTGGTGACTCTGGACAAAGGATAGCTAAGGCGATAGGACCCCATCCACCAGTTGACTAAGAGGGAGCCTGAGGTGTGAGTGAAAGCTTTGTAGTGGAAAGTCCTTGGTGCTCGCTAGTGACGACGGGGCTCGTGGGAACGCCATGCAGGGACTCCCGGAGCAACCGAAAGGTGGGGGTTTCGGACAGCTCCCAAATTACTTTTTGACTTGGGTGGCTCATCCCTCAAAGGACCGCAGCTGAAGCAGTTGTGAGCCGACCCTAATGTGGGTAGGTTTTGGCGGTGTCCCCGTTGACCAAGGAGCGGTCGCGTGGAGAGGCCAGTATAGCTCTGGTTGCTCCATGTCGTGCCGTGACCCATGGAAGGGGTCGGGCGGCAGGCCCACCATCAAACGCTGTCCCCGCGGGGAAACGGGCCGGAGGCTCGCCGGTAACGCGGCGGCTCATCGTGCCTCAGAGGAACTCTTGGTCCGATCTAGGTCCTTCGCGTCTATGCGATACTGGAGTTTGCCTCGCCCAGTGATGAGGACCTAGAGGTGTCTACACCTAATTTTCGAAAGCACTAACAAGGTAGCGGTCGGTCACTGCACGGGGTCAGGGGTCTTCGGGCCTGGGTACCCTCGACAACCGTGAGGTAAGGTAGTGGTGGGCGGGCTTTTGTCAGCCTCCGCTGGCTTCTCTGCCTTCGGGCGGGGGCGAGCGGGACTCCGTTCCATCCAACCCCCTAGCGAGGCGGAGTCTATTCCGTCTAGGTGGAGCTTTCCGTGCCCGCCTGGGGTCGCTAACTGCACCTAGTCTGGGCCAACTGGTTCCCGGCGTGATCCACGAGGGGTTCCGTCGGTCGAGACGGGTGGTCTGGGCGAAAAGCCCGGAGCTGTGTCGCTTTATGGCCGGAGGGACTTTATCCGTCCTCCCGGGTCTTCAAGCTAGGGCACTTCATAACCTTCCTATCGGCTGGCCCACATAAATGTCTTTGCCGGAAAATGGTATTTGATCTTGGGGGCCTTCTGAAAAGTAACTCCGGGTCGGGAAGCCTCGGTTCAGTTCGTGGGCCCGGAGTCTTTATAGGCGTCCGGTTCCCGCGGGGCTTGCGGGGTCTACCGGCTCGGGAACCAAGTTTAGGGACCACTTGGTTTTTCTAGCTGGGTGGTGAGGACTGTCGTAGCGGCCGTTCGTCTCTGATTTGGGAGCAGCCGTCGTTGTGTGCGCTGAGCAGCGCGTCGGCTTTCGCCGGAACGCGCGTGGGTTTCCGCTCTGTCGGGGATAGTCTGGCGGCGACCTTCGGGACGCGCCGCGGGGCTGGTCTTGCGGGTGGTTCCCTGTGTGTATGGGCTTGTAAGAGCCTGGGATCGGGAGACGGTCCCTTTTTTGGGACACCCCCACCGTCTCTTATCAAAATCCATGTTTTGCTACTAGCATCTAAGTGTTTCTACTATTAACAAAATAAATCAACCCTTTACAATTTATAAAGATAAAAAGAAATCGATTTTAATGCGTGTTTAGTTTTATTAAAAAAAGAAAGACTTCTAAAAAAGGTTTGCATTTGGACTAGTACATAGGAACTTACGCTTATAGCCTCTCACCCACCACCCACGAGAGTTAGGACATTTTTCTATAAAAATCTAGGGCTCGAAAATGTTTCTTCCACCGGGACTAATTTAAGCAGTCCGGGTCTCATCATAAATTAATTAGTGTAGCCAGAGACAGTTTTTTTCTTTGCTTCAGATTATTAAACAATTAATTTAATAATTTAAAATATGTAATATAAAAGTACGTAATACTGAATTACGTAATCAAATTTGTGAAATATTGATTCATGACCTGGAAAACGAAATCCAAAGGCATCGTAAAAAATTCCGCTTTATACAATTTTCGATCTTAGCAGGTATAATTGTTGATATTTTTCTGTTGGGAACATGTAATGTTTTCCATTTAAGACAGAATTCCGTTATAGACAGATTTCATTTTCACAGATTTTACGGTACTTGTAGTTAATACAAATGAGGTGTTTAAAGTCACAGTGATATGAATCACATTGTCTTAAAAGACTACATTAGTCACATGAAGAAACCAAACTCGCAAGCTAATGTTAATCCTATGGGAGCGTTTCTCGCTTGCATTTTAATATTTTTAAATGATTTTTTTTGTTTGGAATAGCTGAAATTGATCCCTAACCGGATTTTTGATTACTTTTTCGGTTTTGGTTGCAGCCTTTTTTTTTTATAAAGTTACTTTTACTTTAGGAACCGATTCCTAAAGTGAAAATAGCCTCGTAAAAAAAGAAAAAAAAACTGCAACCAAAACCGAAAACATACAAACTAGCAACGTTAAAGATCACCTTCAGCTATCCTAAGAGAAAAAATAATTTAAAAATATTAAAATGCAAGCGAGAAATTTGAAAAGAAAGCTCCCATAGATTTAATATTAGCAAGCGAGTTTCTCCGCGTGACTAGTGTAAGTTCTTAAGAACTCGAAAACCAATCTTCATTTGGCCTTCCGTTCGTTTTCCGGTCTGGCACCCGGGGCACATCCCCCCCCCCCTCTAGTTTCGGCCTTGGTGGGGATTCGCAAAATTCGTGGTACAGGAAAGAAATACTTTCATGGGCAATTGTTGGGAGCATTTCGGCATGGATTTCATTATTTTTAAAAAGAGAAGGGCAAATTTTGCCGACTTTAAAAAGTACAGAGCGCTGCACCCTTCAAAAATGGCCAACAGCAAACACTATCTATATTCTTTAATACTCAAATATAGTAAAATCCCTGAATAGCAGACACCTCGGGATCGTTGAATAGTCTTGAATCGGATCGGGATGTACCTTTTTATTTATTTTTTTTTCGGGACGGGGCTACTCTAATTTCCTTTCTGTAGGTTGGATTCACTCTAGAATAATTCTTATGGGACATTCACATACTACTACATTTCCTGCTATATGTCACATTGTAACTATATTGATTTTTTTAATGAATCTCTCTTTGTATGTAAATATCTGAATTATTATTAATGCCATTAATCCATTTACACGGCTTGGAAACTTAAAAATATGAAAAATTCTACATCGAAAAACCATCTAAGACGGAATCGCATAGGAGAGGAAAAAATCATTCTAGTTAAGTTCCTTTTTTATAAGGTCTGTCATCTCTTGCAAATGTATTATTTATCTTCAAAGGGGTTATTATATCAATTTTGCACCGATCAAGAAATTTTTCCGTTTAAAACAGGATTTCGTCTTACACAACTTCTTATAATAGGTTTTACAGTACTGTATCCCAAATCCCTAGAAATGTATATGTACTATTCTTTAAAGATAATTTTAATTTTAGAATAATGGTAATTTTAAAATCCTGTATTTTCGACAAAAATTGTTGACCCGAGGAGGGGGTCCTTTTATCCTACTTTTTTTACAACTACACCACTGACAACTTTCCTCATAGCTTCATAACTGAAAATGTGGAATGATATGTTCAATATTGAAACAGTCCGTGAAATATTATCTAACTGTGCAACTCCAATTAAAATACGTTCAGTAGAACTTTAAATAAAAGGTAATCTTTCGCAATCGGGTTCACCTAGTTTTGGAACTTTCTCTTGTAATGTGATTTTCTGCAATCAGATTTGTTGTCAAGTTTATGCTTCGGAAAAAACAATAATACAGAAGCAAACTTCGCTACAGAGAAGTACCATCCATGCAAGAAGTACCAATCATGCAAGTGTGAAGGATATTTCCTTCCCATATTCTATTAATACATTTTTTTCCTTTACCCCCCCCCTTTTTAAAATAAGGTTGTTTTACTAAATTCCTATATTTTAAATCTGTCTTAAAATCATAAATTAAATTTATTTTCATCGCTCTTTTCCTTTAGAAATACATTCTCGTTTCACACTCTTAATTCTCAAAAACAGCAAAGAGCAGTCGTATATTAAATGAGGCATGCTACTTTTATCTCGGATAGAAACAACTTACCCAGTACATTTGCATGCTTAATTTGGTTGCTATGCGGGATCTTTCTCATGCCTCCTTTCTTTTTTTTTTTTTTTTTGATTGGGTCACTACATCTGCATCTTTCCTTTCCAACGTATAAATTCTTATCATAAATTTTGTCTGCAATATCTTATTTTTAATTGCAATGCCTTCAAACGGCTCGCCGCGCCTATTCCCATGATTTGGCAAACCCCCTGTAAAATGCGGCTTTGTGGTTTTCGGTCCCCCACATTTTCTCGGTTATCCGTTGGCGTTAATATTTCATATGTTGCCCTTTTACCCTTCTCATTGACAATACATTAACGGTTTTGAACACATGTCTCATTTCAATGGAATTCTCGTCAGATTTCTACTGGCTTACTAGTTTTGTAAATTACTGCTCGCCAATAATTGAATGCTCTAAAATGTGATTATGAAAGGATTCTCTTCCTGATCGTGTATCTGTAAGGATAAAATGTAGATCGTTCCCTCTCCAGCACCGGCTATGTTGCCGTTGCCGCCGGAAAACCTCGATTTGTGCGGACCTGGATAATAAAGAACCTACTGTTTACACCTGGGATTCCTATTTACTGATTGTGCGTCGTTGTTTTAACTCAAAACTGGTCACATATCTTTCAGCGTACTAAAATGTGAATGTTATGATACTCCAAGAATCATCGATGCAAGGTAAAATCCTATTAATCTGTTTCAAACATACCAGCAAAGACGAAAAAGACCATTATAGCAAGGAGGACCAATCATCCACAAAATATTATCTAACTAACAGTATAAACCCCAGCAAAATACATCCAGCAAAACTCAAATTATAAATGGGTAGGAAGAAAGACAAACTTGCATTTTATATAATTACAGTAGATGTATCTTTCGTAACTGCGTTCACCATTTTCTATAACTTTTCCAATAGCTCTATAGCTAAGCAACATATAATGAAATGTTATACACTAAAACCATTCCGGAAAAATTATGTAACAGTGCCACTTGGATCAAAATTTGTTCAGTAGAAGTTTTTTCAAAGACTACCTTTAATAATCAGGTTCACTTAATTTTTTAACTTTTTCTTTTATCTCTATAACTATGCAACGTAGAACATTGTGTGTATACACAAAAACTGTTCCAAAAACATTACATAACTTATAATCAAAATATTATAAACAATCGGAATGAAATGCAAATTTCCGTTTTAAATATGTAGTAGATGACAATGATATGATTTTCTGTAATAGAATTCATCGTGCAGTTTTCGTTTCTTACCTAAACGATGCTTTCAACATGCAAACTAATTCACCGATTGGCGATTTATCCAATTACAGAAGATTAACCAGGAATCTCATGAACAACTACCTAAAGAAATATGAATATATGGCTTCTGTGACATTTTTATGTTAGCCGGGTGCAAATAATAAATCAACAAAGATTGTTTCCATACCTTATTCTTATTTTATTATTTTCTTTCAAAATATAAAAGTTTCTCTCATTTCATTTAAAATATATATTAATTTAAAATACATCCCTTATACTAATTTCATTGAACAAACTGAAAAATAAAACAATAATAGGAAATAACACCATAACGTAAAACAAAGAATTGTGTTTAATTTACCTACGCGAAATGTAACTTACGCTATTGGCAATTTTTAAAATGCTAATGTCCAGATATACACATGACGGACATAAAAGTACCCATTTATTCTTCTTATCCAGGGGCAAATGACAAATCGCGATGTATTATTTCAATTCTAATTTCTTCCACTGGAAAAGTGCTACTTACAAATTATTCGGACCATGAGATAGATCGCGAAAAACGGTTGACAATTGCCAATCTTGCTTTTCGTTTGCCAGTTACGTTTAAAACAGTAATTTAGCATTCTTAAATACATAACCTTGTTAAAAATGGCAAATTGTTTAAAGTACATAAATAAATAAAATGTATTATATTCGAGGATGGAGTAGCACAGCTGACGTTCCCTTCATTAATATATATTCGTACTTATAAAATATTCGTATCCTTCATTATAAATAAAATATGTAACATAAAACTACATACTATAAACTATAATTATAAAAAACTATAATAATAAAATAAATTTAAAACTATAATAAATAAACTATCAAATGGACAAAAACTAAGGGTTACTGCAATCAGTGTAATTGTCGCCATGCTTGGCACAGTTGTATCTGACATGGCCCGGATGTAAGTGCCAAAAATTTTTTTAAGTCGTACAAACATTGCTTTCATTTTTAAATATTTTCATTTATAATGTTAATTTCTCAGTGGATCGGTTCCTTGTGTTTTACATAAAATCAATATATATATTTTTCTTTTTTTCAAGGCATTCGTACTTATTAATTTTTTTCAAACTCATATAGCCGTTTTAATTCTTTAACCAAAAGAATTAAGAAACAAATTTAATTAGAATTTCTTCCGTTGCTACAGTAACAAATGTACAACATGAATGAATATGAATGAATTATCACTTGTAATGTTAGATATTTCGAGGTTTTGGCGCCAAAGGCATCACCAAATTAGAAAAATGTGAAATATCTCACGAACTATTGGACTTAAAAGAATTTGGTTAGTACCATTCGATTCAGCATACAACAATACACTAAAATATGTTATCAGTTGAAAAATAACGAAAAAATCAGATTTTTAAGGAATTTTTTAAAAGTTCGTTCTCTTTTTTACCCCCCCCCCCCCCCCCCTCAGGGTTGGAATTTTAGAAAATCCTTTCTTAGAGGCACTAAGTCATAAGAAGTATTTTTACCCCAATTTTAAAAATTTTAGGTTCAGTAGTTTGGTCTGTGCGTTGATTGATACAAAATCCAGACTTTCTTTTATATTGATATTTACTATAAAATGTTTGGTATTCAAACTCAAGTGTGTAGCATTTCTAGTTCGTATTAATGACATGTAAAAGATTCTAATTATATTAAGATTGATGAAGAAATGTCGTTTGAGGTGTATGTTATTCATGCTATGGTATTTCAAATGTTAAAAAGAGATAAGCATCACTGGAGTGCTTTAGAAAATGTTTTTTCGTGCGTATTGAACAAATATCATTTATAGTTCGATTACAGAGACGCACAAAATATTCTATTACATTATGATTTATTTAGAAAAATCATTTATGGTGATTTTTATTCATGTTATGATATTTCAGACATAAGGAATAGTAAAATTATCACAATATGTTTTCTATAGATTATGGCGTGCGTAGCATTTACCGTCATTTTACAGAGACATACAAAAGAAATTAATTAAAGCGATCGATAATTGCTGGATATCCGTTTTAAGGTGTGGTACGCATTTTTAAAGTTATTTAATTTTTCGTGCGTAAAGTAGCGTGTATAAATTCAATAAATCATACACAGGGCTCCAAAATAGAATTCGCACACATCAGTAGATATGGCAGAAATTCCTACAAATTTATTTTTTGGAAATTATGAGTTTTTTTAAATTGCCTATTTATATATTTTATTCCATCGTGTGAAAAAAAGAAATATCTTAATACAATTCTGTTATTACTGGAAAATGTTTCTTAACAACTTGACGCCCTTGGTCACATATGTTGACTTTTAGTTTTTAATAATTATAATTACTGTCAATTATAAAAATAACAAAAAATTTCATAATAACATAATCACTACAGAATCTCGCCGCAAAAGAAGTAAAAATTTTATGGTTTGGCTGCACAGATAATGTTATTTCCGATGTTAGAGATATAAAAATTCGTGAAGTAATTTTTCAGCATTCAGTGTTGTTGGATTACTTGAACAAATTGTTAATATATGTATTGCCGCTAGAAGCGCCATCTATATAAATTGTTTAAAAAGTTGTGTGTTGGGTTTGAGACGCCGATCCGAGAAGTAATGTAAATATCGGCTCACGATCATTTTTATTGTGTTTGAGAATTAAATTAGTGATACAGTCCGATTATTCAAATCAAAGCTGTTCTTAATTCTCGTTCACTCTGCCCTCTTTCAAATGATCCAAATGATGTTGAGGCTTTCACGTCTGCTCACTTTCTTATTGGCTCCTCTTTAATGGCCTTACCTGAACCGGATTATACTGAAATCCCTATGAATAGGTTGAGCAGGTAGCAATTAGTTCAGAAATTGACACAACATCTTTGGAAAAAAAATGGTCATCAGAATACTCAAATAAACTCTTAAATAGACCTAAATGGCATAAAGGAATGGTAAGGATAAAAGAGGAAGACTTAGTATTAGTAAAAAATTCTGATAATTATTGCCCTTTAAAATGGCATTTGGCACGAATTATTAAAATCCATCCAGGCCAAGATGGAATACTTAGAGTTATACTAACTTTAAAAGATAAGAACGGCACATATAAAAGGCCAGTAAAGAAAACTGTTGTTTTACCTCATGTGAATGAAACCGCATTAACTACTTAAATTCATACATTTTATTTAATTAAACAAAAATTTTTGTAGTGTAGTGTATTATAACATTCTTTTGTTTATATCTGTATTGTAAATATAATATTTCATTTAGTGTATGTGCTGAGAAAAAAATTGTATTATTGAGATTGTATTCTAAATTGATATCGTATTTATTTATTTATTTATTTATTTACACATACATCTGACTTGTGTGCTTGACATCTAAGTCCGCTTATAAGTCATCGTCAATATACAGGGACGAGATAGCACAATGAAATTTACAACACAGAGAAATATCGTATTCATAGCATTGAATGTTTGCGACATTCAAGGCCCGGCGGTATGTTGCTGCTAGAAGCGCCATCTATATAAATTGCTTAAAAACTTGTGAGTTGGGTTCGAGATGCCGATCAGAGGAGTAATGTAAATATCAGTTCTCGATCATTTTTATTGTGTTTGATAATTAAATTAGTGATACAGTCCGATTATTCAAATCAAAGGTGTTCTTAATTCTCGTTCACTCTGCCCTCTTTCAAATGATCTAAATGATGTTGAAGCTTTCACGTCTGGTCACTTTCTTATTGGCTCATCTTTAATGGCCTTACCTGAACCGGATTATACTGAAATCCCTATGAATAGGTTGAGCAGGTAGCAATTAGTTCAGAAATTGACACAACATCTTTGGAAAAAAAAATGGTCATCAGAATACTCAAATAAACTCTTAAATAGACCTAAATGGCATAAAGGAATGGTAAGGATAAAAGAGGAATACTTAGTATTAGTAAAAAATTCTGATAATTATTGCCCTTTAAAATGGCATTTGGCACGAATTATTAAAATCCATCCAGGCCAAGATGGAATACTTAGAGTTATACTAACTTTAAAATATAAGAATGGCACATATAACAGGCCAGTAAAGAAAACTGTTGTTTTACCTCATGTGAATGAAACCGCATTAACTACTTAAATTCATACATTTTATTTAATTAAACAAAAATTTTTGTAGTGTAGTGTATTATAACATTCTTTTGTTTATATCTGTATTGTAAATATAATATTTCATTTAGTGTATGTGCTGAGAAAAAAATTGTATTATTGAGATTGTATTCTAAATTGATATCGTATTTATTTATTTATTTATTTATTTACACATACATCTGACTTGTGTGCTTGACATCTAAGTCCGCTTATAAGTCATCGTCAATATACAGGGACGAGATAGCACAATGAAATTTACAACACAGAGAAATATCATATTCATAGCATTGAATGTTTGCGACATTCAAGGCCCGGCGGTATGTTGCTGCTAGAAGCGCCATCTATATAAATTGCTTAAAAACTTGTGAGTTGGGTTCGAGATGCCGATCAGAGGAGTAATGTAAATATCAGCTCTCGATCATTTTTATTGTGTTTGAGAATTAAATTAGTGATACGTCCGCAAGTTTTCTTTTATTGTGAGTTGTGTGCAGTGATTATTTGAGATAGAGCTATTGGTGGGACCAATATGAATAAATAATATCAGGTATATTAAATATATTAAGTTTCAATGATTTCTAGAAATGTAAGAAACGAATTTACTGTTAGCTTTTAATTTTATAAGATATCCCTTTCACTCGTAAATTACCATTGACGCTCAACAGTTACAAATGTGGACGTTATTTTTGGTGATTTTTTTTTTTTTTTTTAATTCCTATTAGTATAAAATGAACAAATCGTTAAAAAAAAAAAAAAAAAAAAAGAGAAAAAAAAAAGAGAAAAAAAAAAGAGAAAAAAAAAAAGCAAGAGAAAAAAAAAACATTTTCTTTTTCCTGACCATAAGAAAAAATTTTCCCTAAAAAGGTTAAATGAGACCCTTTTCATTAGTTTTCGCTCATTTTTTCATTGAACATAATAATTAAATCGTACTGTTTAAGAAATTAATGAACTTAATTTGTTTGATTAGGATCAGGAGGTGTAATTACGACCAGGTGCTAGTTATGGTCGCCACCATATTGGAGAAAACTGTGTATGGTGAAATTTTGTTTCAAGCTTAGATAGTAACCTCATAATGTATATTTCATCTTAGATATTCTTTAGCACTAGTCTGAGGCCTTTTTGTGTTCCGAATAGCCATTTGAAACTAAGTCTATCAAAATTTTGATAAACGGATTTGTCACTTTGGAGTTCAAAGTGGTCTCAAATTACCCCAAAGAAATGTGTACAGGCAAGTGTTAAGAGAAAATATGGTGGTCATAATTTCCCCACTATTGGTTTTAATTACCCTAAACTTTTCTGATTGTAAGTTTTTAATGGAGTAATTATAAACATCATTTTAACTTAAAAAAAAACAGCTATGACAATTAAAAATTTTATAAATGTTGTTAAAGGTTCAAAGTTACTTCCTATGTACTAAAAACACCACTTTTCCAAATAGAAAAAAATGTAAAAAAAAAATAACTATGTTGAAAATATACAAGGTGGTCATAATTACCCCCCTGACCCTAACTACAGCATGACGTTATGCATAACTTTCTTAAATCATTGATGTAATCAATAGTCAAAGGTTTATAATTTTTATTATGATATATGCAAAGCTATTTGGATAAAAGAAATATACATATATTACCTTCGTTTTTTCAGTAGCGTCATAAATCAACTAAAATGTGTGTATGTACTTTATTTACAAATATTGCACAGAAAATCACCCTAAAATAATCTGGAGTGTCTTCACTCGACTTTTCTACTACTGCTGTACGTGTCCATAAAGTACATAAAAAATTAGTTTTAATAAAATTCCAATACAATGGAATCTGCTGAATTTGAACACCCGTGGCTTCCGTTGGACATCTTATCTCTGCGCAAATAATACTTGATTACATAGCCGCATTATTTATCATTTACACTATATAGCCATTACCCACCGGAAACTTTCAATTTTAGACATTTTGCCGAATATTTAAAAAATATACTTCTCGGATTTTTCTGAAACAACAGGATTAGAGAGCGTATGTTTGACTAAATATTTATCAACGTGGATTTGATGTGGATGGTAATTAGGGGGGCAACAAAAAATCAAAGAAAAATAAAAATATTTGTGATCCCCCAGTAAATTAAAAGGCCCTAAATGATCTATCGCAGCAGAATACAAATTTTTGGATATTGTAAAATATGTTTAATGATTTGTGTAACAATTTCACGTATATTCATGGAGATATAGCTAAGTTAAAAAAATTCTTGCCTGTTTTTAGCTAATATCATGCAGGGTTTTCAACCCCATTTTAACGCCAGTTTCAGAAAAATTATCAAAGTGTAGTAGAAACAATATCATGTGATTGGAATATAAATATATTAAATATTTTATGAAATATTTTTATCTGTGCGTGCGCGACCGACAACAAAGATTTTTTTTTTTTTTTTTTTTTTTTTTTTTTTTTTTTTTTTACGTAGATTACAAAGTTTTTTAATAGTCAACTCTATTGAGCAACTCGTAAAAAAATCCAAATAAATATCTTGAAAATTCAAAAAAATATCGGCGATAGAGAGAGCTGAATTTCAGTTGCTCTCTAAAAGCAGCTGAATGATAAGGGATTTTCCACAAATTGTCAATTATAATTTTTTTTCCTATTTGTTATTGGTGATTAAATAAAAAATGACAATTTATGGAAAATCCCTTATCATTCAACAGCTTTAAGCAAGCAACTGAAACTCATCTCAGTCTATTGAAAATATCATTCTGAATTGTAACAATATTTGACTGGATTTTTTTTATGAGTTGTTCCATAGTATTAACTATTCAATTAAGAAAAAAAATCTTTATTATCGTTTGCGGAAGCGAAAAAAAAGTATTTCATACAACTGCTCATATTTCACAAACTATTTAACATATTTATATTTCACTTCAAGGAAAATATCAACACTGTAGACAAAGAAAATTTTGAAATTAATTAGAAGTTTTTGTATTAGCAACAGGGTACTAAGAGGAGATCGCTACTAAGAGGAGCCATTTCGATATTTATAACTTCAGTTATAAAAAGCAACTAGTTCATGACCCTGTTAAATTCGTGTTTTATTTATATTATTTTATTTAATTATTGATATTACTAATTTTGTTATTGGATATTAGCTGGAAACAAATGATGAAGTATCTGCAGCATTTTCAGTGCAAATAGGTTAGTCATTGAAGAATGTGCTGCACAAGAAAAAATAGGTTTTTTTTTTCTTTAATTAATCAGGCTTGAAACACATTTTTAAAAACTTAAATCAATAGTAAATTGAGTTACTGTTTTCAAACAACCTATTTGATTTTGTAAAAGTTGAAATTGTGCCAAATTTTAAGTTAAAAAATTGCAATTAAAGCCATATTTATGGGTCAGGTGTTTTCACCTTGAATATGACGTCCTCGTTAAGCGAAAAACTTTTTGTTTTATGTAAGAACTATATCTATTTATAATATATATCTGTATTATTTTTCAGATTTTAAATTCAACCAAAAAGATAATATATCTACTTGTAATACCTTAAATATCTTTCTTTAGAAAATAGTTGACAACAACTCTTTTCACCAAAGGGATTATAATTTCCGTTTAGTTTAGAAAGTGTTTCTCAGAAATCCTTTCCTTCTCCTTCCGCTATCCTGAAATCCTTTCCCAATGCTTTATAAAAGTCTTAATAAAGTATTTGACTTTATTTCATTGTGTGTTACAGGATATTTTGATATAGATAAATATACTTCAATTCAAGCAATTCTATGACAGAATTAAAGAAATTCACTTATTTTGCTAAAAGTCGCAGTTACTTACTTTCATGATACAACTTTTACTTTTTAGAAATTATTTTAGTAGTATCTATAAGTTTTATAAATTTAAAAATATATTTATAAAATTATTATTTTGATATTTTCGAACAAAACTTATGACAAAATTCTGCACATCTACTTTTACCTCGAAAATAAATGAAGGCTGAAAGATCAGGTGAGCAGTTAAAAAAAATAGAGGAGTCACAATACCTCCAACACCGATATTGACTGTTACGTGAGGAAAATAGGCTGGTTTTCACTCATTGTCCAACTGACATGTGATCAAGAGAGATTTAAAAGACGTTGAGATTGATGGATTGTTGCGACATGTCTAGGGACAATATTCTTGTGATGTCACAATAGCTAAAATTGCGGCGTGGTCTTTTTTTTACGCTTTACATTCATAAGGATTTTTTCACTAATTTTCATAGTCATTTTTTTATTATCACACTTGTGAGCTAAGAAACCAAAATAATGAAAACAAAGGCATATTCATTCATTATTTAATTATTAAATAATGAAAAATTCGATAAAAGCATCATTTGCAAAGTTTAAATGAAAAAAATTCTAAATACTAAATATAAACATTAAAAATCGTGAAATAAAAGCTTATTTCCATCAATAAAATAAGTTTAATTTTCATAACTAGGGGGCTCTAACTAAGGTTTGTTCAGTAAGACAAACCTTAACATATCAAATACTGTATCACATTAGAAATGAGGTAGGTGAAACATATCTGGCCAGTGTTTCTAAGTTACCCCAACCCCGCCTATAATAGAATTTATTCCATTTTCAATACCAAGATGGTTCTACTGAATTGGATGAATGTAGGTGGATGAATTTGAAGAGATCACTTTCATCAGCCGGCATTGTATGCAGTGATTTCACTTTTGAGGAGTGGTCGTTCAAATTTCCAGATAAAAAGTATGTACACTGAAAAAAAAAAAAAAAAAAATCTGTAAAGTTATTAAAATTTTTCTATGAAACTGGAATTTCTAGAAATTTTATGTAACGGCAATAATAAAAATTTATATAACAGACATATTTTTGCACAGTAATCATGAAATCTGTAAGGTGACTAAGAAATTTTTCAGGAATCTGGGATGTCTAGAGCTTTTTATGTAACTGTCATTCTGGTTACAGATAAAATTTTAGTAAGATTAATTTCAGTAGATTCTTTTGTAAAGCTACAGGTTTCTGTAGCTTTACAAAAACTAGTTTTGTAGATTTACATCTTTTTTGTACAGCGTATAGATAAAATTTTAGTACGCATAGAGAGTAACTATACATCAGTAGAAATGCAGTTTTTTACAATGTATTTAAATTCTTAGAACTTAGAGTTATGATACGTTTTCTGAAATTTTATTTCTTTATCTTTAACCACATTTACTTCAATGCTAATAAAATTGTAGGGTTACTAGTTTCCGTGATGCATATTATATCATATGCATTTTCCCAAGGTGGCCCTATATCAAGGCCACATTAGGAAACAAATATGAAAATCAGTGTAGGAAGGGTATTTTTCACATTTCAACATAAATATCTCAAAAAAACTTATATCACTATTCATCAGATTTTTCGACAATTTCCACACTATAGAGAACACCAGAGATTCCCCAAAAGAAGTCAGTAACTCTCAGAAGAAAAGCCCCGAACTATCGTGCACAAAATGTGGGTCAAAGTCTTTTCGTGCCAGAAGATAAGAAGATTCAGAAGAAACACTCGAAAGATAACAAAAGGAAAAATCCCCAGAGTATAATACTAAGCAACATAATAAGAAAATCAAAAATCAATACTGCACACTGCCAAAAGAGACTCTCAAACAAATTGATACTACCATGCCTGGCTCAAGTGTTGACCAGCCAAAAGTAAGTTGGTTTTTCCATTTATGCAAGAAAGACAAAATAATGGATTACGGTTATGTGAACAGTGCTTGCAATATGTGAATGAAAAGTGCAGGGGACTTACTAAACAAGACAAAATCGAAATTTTCATCTGCACTTTCTGAATGGATCCGAATACAAAGGTGTATTTTGAAAAATGTTTATTGTAAATTTGCTTTGTAATTAATTACTTACTTTTAATCGAACACTGTAATACTCTTCTATAAGTAAAAATAGTTTATACGGCCCACTTTTGTAACAATATGCGTCAATATTGGCCCATAACCTACGATTTTGATATTGTATTACAAAAAGTATTAAATTTTATTTTATAAGGAAATGTTGTACTTCATATGTGTTAGAGATAAGCGTAAAAGTCTACAAGAACAATATGCCAATACACCTAACCCATCAATTATGAAAAATTCTCAAATCTTAATTATTGCTACATTTGGCTACACTAACCGTATTTCTTTTTACTTACACATCATACGTAGTATAGGGTAAGTCTTGTAATCGTTTTGAAAATCGAAAAAAAAAATTTTGACGGATTTACACGTTTCAGACACTGGAGATTCCGAAAAACATATTTTTAGAAAAAAAAAAAAAATGTCCGTCCGTCTGTATGTCAGTGTATCTGTAATCGTTGTATCTCCCGAAAAAATTGAGATAGAGACTTGAAATTCGGCGTGTACTTAGGGACTAATATTGGAAAAAAGCCTATTGAATATTAGTAACCTCGATTAACCGGAGCAATTTTTTCGGACTCTTGAATCATTCGTTCTGATAAAAGGTATACAAAAATTTTCGAAATTGTTTATTTGAAGGAGTGAATATAAAAGACAATAAAAAACATAAATTTTGCATCATGAAGAAACTCAATCGGATAATTAGTTGCCGAGATATTTGTAATTCTATTTTTCACACTCTTCGATTTTTTATGACCCTGTCTTTCATTCAAATTACAATTCAAAGATATGTTTTAATTGGAAATGAGACGATTAATCCGATGTAGTAAATTGTTAGTTAATAGGATTGTAATTTTTTGAGTTATAATTAGAAAAAAAATTGTCCGTCCTTCTGTGTGTCTCTGTGTCTGTAATCGCTCTAACTCACGAACAAATTGAGATAGAGACTTGAAATTCGGTGTGTTCTTAGGGAGTAATAATAGAAAGAAGCCTATTAAATATCAGTAACCTCGATTAAACGGAACTATTTTTTTCGGACTCTTGAAGTATTCGTTCCGATAAAAGGTATACAAAAATTTTCGAAATAGTTTATTTGAAGGAGTGAATATAAAAGACAATAAAAAAACATAAATTTTGCATCATGAATGTACTCGATTGGATAATTAGTTGCCGAGATATTTGTAATTCTACTTTTCACATTCTTCGATTTTTCATGACCCTGTATTTCATTCAAATTTCAATTCAAAGATATATTTTAATTGGAAATTAGACGCTTAATCTGACGCAGTAAACTATTAGTTAATAGGATTATAATTTTTCCAGTTATAAGGATGTTTCTTTTACGCAATTCGGTACTACTCGATTATCCCGCCGACCAAAAAACTATCACCAAACTATAAGATTAAATGCCAATAATGGCTTATCGTAAATGTCAAGTATTAAATGCATCTTCATACCAATAAGGAGTGTTACCCTAGGAGGGACTCTGTCCTGTCGCCAAACGCCGCCAAGTTTGTCGCCAACTTGGCTGTATATCGCTAAATTTGGCGGCCAAAATGAGTCGCCAAAAATGGTGCCATATTGGCGGTATCTCTCATATTTCGCCAAATTCTCATAGACTTCCATTGTAAACCAATAGCGTTTACTTGCTCACAGAAAATCAACAAATTGAGATATTTTAATGCAACAAAAAGTAATATTAGCTTAAGGGATTATATTAATTATATTTAAGGAAGTCCAAATAAATTAAATTATGAATAAAAGTAACATGGTAGAATTCTTAGCAAATATCACATGTTTTATTTTTATATCTTATATTATCTATATCCATGATGGGTATGTATTACGGCAGCCCCCAACGACTAATTTACTTTTGTATTCTTGATTTGACTGAGTTATTAACAATTTTGTCTGATTTTCTCCCGAAACACGGTGAAATGGATTCCTGGGATTGTTCAATTATTTTAAAATTTTTTAACTAACTAAATATTTAAAAACTTCATTGCAGTGATTTGTTTGATTTTTAAAGACCTAATATGTATAATTAATGTTACTTATAATTTAGAATTAAAACTTATCTAATATTATCACATTTTCTTACGATTTAAAATACAGTGTAAAATGTTGCAATTTAAAATACTGTAAAATTCGATAAAGACGTGTCTACCGTTAACGAAGACGATTTCGTTTTCCCCATCACTTCTTATTTCAAATTAATGTTGAAGACATCACTTGATCACAAATCTATAGATCAAATACGGTGCTGCGCAAAAGTAGTCGGTTGTTTATCCGACTATCGATGATAATTGCTGAAATTGGTTTTTTGATTGTTTTATGCGTTTTCCAAATTGTATATTTAGACATCATTTTTCATTTTATTAAATTGTGAAGTTCTGTTTTAGAAAGTAGTGAATAATCTATTTTTAGCGCATAATTATTCTTCCTTCTTTTTGCAAGCACTTTAGCAGAAGAAATGAAATTTTAAAATCTTAAGTTTATAATAAGTCAAACGACAAAATTCACTTGTTCGTTTTCAAAGATGTGTATAAACAAATACTTTCACCAAACGATTTTTAAACAGTTTATTGTATTTGAAACGACCTATAATTTATATCAAATAGAGTAAATAACTATTCAACGCCGACTGCTGAGTAATAGTATTTTAATAATAATGACAATCGTTTAAATGAGAACAACAAAAATCATCAGTCTTTTGAGGTGTTACCAAGGAACTAACAGAGCTGCTGTTCACGCCCTGTAGATGTAACAAATTTGCGCAAAAAATCAGTTTGTGCAAAATGTCCTCTCGGAGGGAGATCTGGGTGGAGGAGGATTACTGAAGAAGGAGTACCCCACGCATATTTATAATACATACTCGGTTCAGATCCCGGACGTTCTGATTGGCTAACCAGATTAAGATATTCAGAACATAGTGACATTAAAAGTCTTAGAAGCAGTAGTCCGTGAATTAAAATTTTGTTCCGAAACAATACTAACATTATTAAAAGCACACGAGGCGAGCAATTTTCTTTAATGAAGTTGTAGAAATTAAAAATATAATTGATAAATTTACGTAAATTATTTATGTACATATACTGCATCGATAAACTGGCAGTAAACCACAATTAAATAATAAAACTTTGCTCAAATCAACATAAAAGTAAAAAAACTCTCAGAACGCGTTTCGAGCTGTATATTTTAACAGCCCGTCATCCGCCGAAGTAAATACTTATCCGTAAGGGAACAATGTCATAAATGCTCAGTTCATCTGCGACCTTGTTCATTTACGGACGCATGTTTACTTCCGCTGATGACGGGATTTTAAAATTTCCAGTTCGAAACGTGTCCTGTGTGTTTTTATATTTTGAAGGTGCACTGCAAATAGAAGCGTCTTAAATTTAGACACATATGTGACTGAAAAAGAATTTTAGACACTTAAGTGTCTTAATCTGAAAATTAAGACACTATGTCTTAATTTAAGATACATAAGCGTCTTACTATGACCATGGTGTAAACGAACTGAGAATAATGTCTAAAATATCCGCAAACGTCTTATTTTAAGACACTTCATTGCTTTAAACGTGTCTTAATTTAAGATGTTTTGATTCTTCCGACGCAATAACCACCAGGGGGCACTAGCACTCCCAGTTGCGCATGCGTTTTAGATGTCTTCGTTCGAAGTGGTATACGTTGTAATTCAAACAAAGTTTGTTTTTATGTACGCGTGTATTTTAATTCGTTTTTTGTGAAATGTGAAGTACTGTGATTTTAATTCGTATTAACTTGGAGTATTTATTTATTGAATACATACATCTGACGTGTGTGCTCGACATCAAATGTCTCTTAGAAGCTGTCGTCGATACAAGGGCGGGATAGACACAGAACAGAAGTAGACGGCGGTTGAAGATTACACCCGGAAATTCTACAAAGCGTGTGCAATGGGCTTAGTGTTAACTCGTATCAATTTATATCAATAATATTGTGTTATTCATCTTCGTCCTGTCGTAACTGGCAAAAAAAAGGAAACTTTTGTCTGGCGGGTCCTGTTTTTAGGATGAAACATCTCATTCTTTAAATATGGCTAGTCGGATGTATTATGGGATTACCTTTTAAACTGATGAAAGTCTTTCTCCCTCACTGTTGTTGTGGTAGTTTTTAAAATTTCAAATCGAGGAATATTTCTTACCTCTTGCAGCAACTCAAGTAAGTTTCTTTATAGTAGTAAAATTAGTGTATTTTATGATTTTATTTATTGTACTAAACAAAATCCTGCATGAAATTTAATTAGTTTTGAATCTGTTCGCAAAAAACCCCACTAATTCTAGAAGTATATATTTTTAAACTTATGACGTTCTTTTTTATTACGAATTATATATTCAATGTCAGTTCTTAGTTTCAAATGGATAATTTTTATCTCGCAGTAAATGACGGCCACAAGGAAGTAAAGAAAAAAAAAAACTTTGAAAGATGACCTAATGCTTTCTTACTTCCTGGCATAAAACCGCAGATTAAAAAAAGATAAATAAAGTAAATGAGACTGGTCTATTATATGAACCTGCCTGTAAAAATATACATATGTATTTGATTTGCAATCAACTCTAATACTGATTTTTTTATTATTTTTAATAAAAAAGTAATTTGAAATTTATAATGGGAAAAAGTAAAAACCTCTAACTAGATTTCGTATTTAAAATTGTGGTAACTTTATTTATATGCACTTATACGAAAAATACAAAAATGACAGATGTTACTGTATATATTTAAGACGAAAGAAGTTTGGAAATCATAAGTTATTTTTTCCTCATGTTTTTAATATAGAATATGTACTTATTTGTTTTTATTGATAGTTGAATAGCTTTTGTGAGTACCCTCTGATCTACATAAAAACTTGTCCATGTAGAAATATAAATTTTTTAAAAACATAATTTTTAAATAAGTATTTTCATTTTTTTTTGGGGGGGGGGGGAGGGGGGGATTTTGCATGAATTTTTGTAAAGCTGATATCTTAAATCTTGCACTGATTATAATGAAAGTTTTGAACTTTTAGAGTAGGACAAGTTTAAAAACGCAAATATATTTAACAAAATACCAAAGTCATTTTTTCCCCAATGTTATTAAAGTAGAATATTTATTTATTTATTTTCATTATTCATAGTTAAATGGCTGTTGTGATTATCAAGTGATGTATATGTAAAATTGCCCATGTGGCAATATATTTTTTTATATTTTAATTTTTTTTGGGGGGGGTGGGGGGGGGTGGGATTTTTGCAATTTTCGTACATCTGATATTTTAAATCTTTTTCCACATTCAACCGAGTATAATAAATATTTTGAACTTTTAGAGTAGGACAAGATTATAAAATATATATATATATTTATCTATGTACCTTAAAAGCCCTTAATAGCGAACACTTCGGGACCGCGGAATTTGTCCGATAATTGGAGATGTCTACTTTTTTGAGGTAAAAATATGCAAATATGTATGTCTGCTGATTAAAAAAGTATTCGTTAAATAGAGGTGTTCGCTATTCGAGAATCTCCATTAACCTCCACAACGGATACTCCCGAATACCGGACATCTCAATTTAGACAACTATAATGCAGGGTTGCGTTTTTTGCAAAAGTACTTCTTGATTAAAGGAAGGGCAAACTGGGAAGTGCCCCGTCCCCCTACGACTGTAGTGCCCCCAAATTTGATGTGCAATATTTGTAAAGCTTATATTTTAAATCTGTTTCGAAATTGTACTGATTATAATCAATATTTTGAACTTTTAAAGTAAAATAAGGTTAAAAACAAAATAAATTTTAAAAAATCTAATATTTAGATAAATATTTTTTGTTTTTTAATCTTGTTCTACTCCTGAAGTTCACGATATTGATTATAATCAGTACAATGTCGTAAAAGATTTAAATTATCAACGTAACGAAAATTGTATACCAAAACTGAGAGCACCAAAAAAATCAGGCTGTATTGGGGGGGGGGGGGCAGGACCACAGCCAAATATTTTTCCAGGATTCAACGTGGTCAAACATGGCTACGTATGATGCTTACAAAAAAAATGGATGCGATTCAGACGTTTGAAGTGTCTGAAATTCAGACGCAAAAAGTGTCTGAAAAAATTCAGACATTTTAAAATGTCTGAAAATTGAACACTCCATTTCAGACACTTAAGTGTCTGAATTTCAGACATTTTAATTTAGAGTGTGGTTTATACAAAGTTTTACTTTTTAATTATTTAAGTACATATTAATATATTTTTTAAATTGCTCAGAATCATCTTTACAATTGTGTTACAATTAAATAGTGTTTATAGAAAGTACGAGTTGTATTATGCAATCGGTCGCCATTTCCGAGATATTAAAGACAGTATGGCCTGAACCTAACTAGCCAATCAAAACGGCTCAGGATCTGAACCGAATATGTACTTGGAATATGTATGCTCCACGTCTACGTTGCAACTTTTTAAAAAAAATGTTCATTTGTTTGTTCAACCTCTTATGAGGCACTGACACCCTTTTTCTAGTTAAATACTATATTACGAGGTACAGGGGAAAAAAATACTAGTCAGCAAATACATATATGAGTGAATTCCAATAAAAAGTATATATTTTCATTATTTAAACAGAATTGTTATTTATCCTAAACTAAAAAAATGGCTGCTTTTCCAGTATAAGGGCCTTGGCGATTTTTTTAAATAGGTTGTCGCAATTCAGGCTTCAATAAATGCTATTTGTTGCCAAATAATATAAAGGGCTATGAAAATAAACCTTATGAGATTTTTTGCTTGTTTACATAGGTATTTATATATTTATATAAACATTTTATTTATATAAATATATTACATTTTTTATATACAATTAATTTCTGTTTGTATATTAAATACATTGTATAACTATCGAAAACATTACTTGTATATATGAAACAGTGAATAGGTTGCCAGAAAATATGTTGCCGAATTTCTTTCTTTCTTCAAGGCTCCTATACTGGAAAAGTGCGAAAAAATGCTGCAGTAACATTCTAATTTATTGAGCTAATGTGATATGTGTATTTCAATAAAGAAAATCATTGAGTGTCCCTTCAAAGATTAATTTGATTAACTGCGAATATCGCAATTTATTATTTAAATGATGCTTCCTATATTCAAAATGTAAATGTTAATTTTAAACTCTGGAATTCAGGAAATTGTATAAATAAATTGAACCGCTGACTGTCTATACATTTCTCATTTGACACACTTATGACTATAATATTTCATTATTTTGATGTATTGTTTAGATACACGCAAATTTCTAAAGGGAAATGTTAATTTCCCTTGTTTCCACGCATTCAAACCACGCATTCAAACATTGATATGTTTGAATAATTGAATTAAGGCATTCGTGAAAATACATTACTTTTCAATTATTTGTAGTATGATACAATAATTACTAACTCTGTTGCGAAATATTTTGCATTTTCTATTCAGGGTTATAGTTGAATAATACAATTTCACATATTCATAGCATATAAATGCTCGCATTTAAATTTTTCATATTTAATTTTCCTGTTAAAACGAAATTAATAACAGGCACAAATTTAATTCTCGAATACACCGATAATTTGTGCTAGGAATTATTTAAAAATCCTACTGTTTCAGATGGTTCAATTTTTTTAATAATAAAATAAAATCGACTTTCAAAATTTATATACTTCTTTCATTAAGGAAAAAACTAACATAGGATTGGCGAAAAAAAAATGTATTTCTTGTAATTTTGTACATATAATAATTTTACTGAATGGATGGAAAGTGAAAGATTGAGTATCGATCCAGAAGATTCTTCACATGGGATAAAATACAAAATTATGCGGACAAATCTTCTTGGCCACGTTAGAGTCTTGCATATATCGACATACTTTAGAGGCGAATCCCAAATTCCTGTTTGATCATCTGGAAACCCGATACGAAGCCGATAAAATTTTGGTTGACCCGAATAATAATGCAACTATTACACGCTCTTAATCCAGAACTCAACCGAAACCCCAGACGAAAGAAAATTATTTCTTATATCAAACCTTTATGCCTAAAATTTTTAAATACTATTTAGGATTATGTTATACACCGTGTTCCAAAACTTTAGACAATAAATAAAATTTGCATTAACATAAAAAGTAATAAAGTACAATTAAAATTCGTGAGATAGGTAATAAATAAAAGCAGTTTTTCTGATATACACATATAAATTATGATCAAAAGTTTGAAATTTTAAATGTACATTAAACTATATAACAATGTGCTGTCCCAAAAGTATAGACACAATACAGCATTACATGTTTTCTTTTACATTTTTGTTCACAAAATAAAATATCTTTATTTTCGTCTGCTTCTATAAATGCAGAATAATTTCCCCCTTTAATTGAAATATCGTCTGCTGTATTTTTAGCATAATAATTTATTGAAATTTTCTGGAATCAAATTAGTTCATTGTATGGTTTTGTTTGTGATTCGGAAAATACATTTCCTGCGTATTCTGATAAAAATGCCACGCTTTAAAGAAATTTTTAAACATGAAATTATTAAGATTTTGCATGTAAAAACACAAGGACAAAATCCTGTACAAATATCGAGAAGAATAAAGAGACCCTTGAGCAGTATTTATAGAGTTTTGAGATCAGGTGGAACATGGAATACTAGAAAGCGAGTCGGAAGACCAAAGAAAATAATGTTACGTGATGATAGAATGTTATTAACCCTTCGCACTCGAAGTTTTTTTTTCATTCGTATTACCAGCAATTCTAAGCGATTTTAGTTATATCTTATTATTTTTTTAATTCTTTATGAATACAAATGTTATGATACATAAAATATATATATATGTATATATAATTTTTACATTTTCTAATCGTCCAAAGTGTGATACTTCACGAAGCAATTGCCAATATGTAATCTTGGCTTTTCTAGACAGGTATTACAAAATTATTTGCATTGTCTCCATAGCGGAGCTCTTGAATTTGAAGACAAATTTTAAACGGCTCCACTCCGGAGCCATTGAGTGCAAAGGGTTAAAAATGGCTTCAGTTGATAAGTTATCTGTGCGTGAAATATCATCAATTTCCAGATTTTCAAAAAGTACTGTACACAGAAGTATTAATGCTTCAACAAATATTGTTTGCAGGAGAATGAAAGCAAAACCTTGCTTAAAGCAGAGACCTAAAGATGCACGTCTAATATTGGTTAGAAAGCATATGTCATACGGTGAAAAATGGATTTCTGTCATTTTCAGTGATGAAAAGAAATGCAATTTAGATGGCCCTGACGGTCATAAATTTTACTGGCATGACCTAAGAAAAGAAACCAAGAACTGTTTCGGCAGGCAACAAGGCGGAAGTTCTGTAATGACCTGGGGAGCGTTTTCTTTTAACTGCCAAACATTTCTAGGATTTATGGACAGAAAAATAAAATCAGAGGATTATCAGGATATTTTACGTACCAATTTACTGCCAATTATGGATTTGCTAGCATGACTGGACCGTGTTTTCCATCCATACCTCCACATCATCGGAAACATGGTTTAGGGAAAACAATATCACTATTAGACTGGCCAGCACTTAGTCTAGATTTGAATCCCATGGAGAACATATGAGGGATCTTATCTCGTAAAATATATGAAAATGAAAATCAATATACATGTGTAAATGACTTGAAAATTGAAATTGACAAAGCGTGGTGTGAAATACCTCCTTCTGTAATTCAATGCTTAGTTAATTCTATGAAACAATGTGTTTTTGATGTTATAAAGCTTCGTGGTAATACAAGTAAATATTAAAAGTAAGTTTTTAGTTACTTTTATAAATGTAAGACCAACAAAAATTACGAGTGTCTATACTTTTGGGACAGCACATTGTTACATAATTTAATGTATATTTTATAATTTCAAACTTTTGATCATAATTATATGTGTATATCAGCAAAACAGCTTTTATTTATGATCTATCTCATGAATTTTAACTGTACCTTATTACTTTTTATGTTAAGGGAAATTTTATTGATTGTCTAAACGTTTAGGACATGGTGTAAAAGACTATTAGAGAATTTATGCACTAATTGATAAACTTTCCCTTAAGTCGAGCTAATAAAATGAATAAAGATATTTTTAAGTATCACGAGGTCAATAATGTTAAACCGACATAGTTAAAATACATGATAGCAGATAACCCGTGAATCAATAGACTTTTCGACTCATCTTATACTATCCCGCAGTGCATTTTGTCGTCATTTGGTATCCTTTTCCTACCTGCTCAAGCTATTTTGTGCCTTATGTAATTCGGCGGTTTCGAACCCTCTCACAGTGTTATTAAAATAATCTAGTTACTCGATCAATACATTCACATCCTTAAAACAATTCCCCAATAAAGCGTTCCTCTTTTCTGGTGGTATTTTTCGCTAAAATTGATCTGTGACTAATAATTTCGTTAATTCATCAAAAGTTGTTATATTCATTCCATGGCTCCTTTCATTAAAGCATGTTCACAAATGAAAGTTAAATCGCGCCACTTATTCATTGGCTCTTTCCTGTGCGTCATGAATCTTTGTTTAAAATCTTTGTTTTGATCTTGAATTTTTTCAAGAATAATTTTTTTATGTAGTCGTAATTACTTATGTTCTATTTTCCCCTTGTAATTATGCTAGCTATTTCTAATGGTAATAAGCTTAATAAATATGACACTCATTCTTCTTCGGCTGTTTTCCATTGAGATACTTGTCTCTCGTATAATGTTAAAAACATACAGATATCACCATTTGCACTGTCATAACGATTAAGGAACTTTAATGGATCAAAATTTTTACCTTTTCCCGTCCTTGGGGCAGTTTCCACAACCCTTCTGTGTGTCCTTCTCGAATTGCATTGTCAATTTCTTTATTTCAAATTCCTTCGTTTTCTCTACCTTCGATCGCCATTCCCTTTCCTGTGCCTCTATCTGTAGTCTAATTTCTTCCGTTTCAAGTTGTAATTTTCTTTCTTCCAATGCTGTTTTTCTCTCCTCTTTTTCGTTCTCTGCTTGACTCTCCTTGTCCTCATGACTTCTACTTAACTCTTCCGTTCTAGCAGATAATATTTCTTTAAGACTATCTTTTATAAACTCATCGTTTTAACTTTCCCAGATTTTTATCATTTCAATCATTGACAGAATTGTTACTTTATATGGCATGCTTATTCTACATTCCTGACATTTTTATAATAAAGACGATATATGTTAATTATTTTTATTAGAAGTTGTGCACTTTTTCTGCACACAGATTTGTTTTCCAACCGTAAGAATTCGATTTCAACTGTAACAATAAATCAGCAGGACTTTTGCTGTGATAATATTGCTACTTGTTCAAGATTTAATAGGGTCATTGCAATTATCTTGCTTGGTATGTCTTCAAATTTAATTGTTTCTTTAAATTAAAATTGTTCATTATTAAGGATCTTGTATTCATTAATATTTTTACTTAATTCAATTTAATCGGGTACATAAAGAATCTAATTTTTAGCTTATGCTGGATTCTTTTACAGAAATCGACTATACTTTTGCTTATATTGGTATTTCATGTACCCTTGATGAAGTGAAATACTATATAAGTTTCCGGCTCCATCCTTCCATTTGATCTATTGTTTGTTTACGATATGTCTTTTAAGTGTTCAATATTATTTAGCTGGTTTTTGTTTAATATGTCATTAATAGATTTCTTTTAATTTGGGGGGTTTTCATATGTTAATATGGATTAATCGTATGCAATTAGACTAATAATAAGCTAGAAGCAGCAGGAGTCGTTCGACTTCATCGCCCCAAGCCCTTCCTTGCCGGTTTTCGGCGTCTTTAATTTGTGAAATTTCCTTTTTAAATTTGTCCGGTTTCATTTTTTGATTTTTTTTTTTTTTAAACCTGGCTTTTGCTAGAGTGTCTATTACTCGGGACGTGTCTGGGGACCTACGAACCTTGCTTCCGTAAAAGAGTCGGAATAAGTAGAAGAATAAAGAGCTGCGGACGAAAAGATTACTAATATTATAATCCTAGTTCAAAATTCAATGTCGCACTTTATTCAAAATCGTAATCATAGTAATCATCAAAATCATAATCAGTATCGTATCAAAATCGTCAAAATCGATTTTTCTGTCTTACAATTAGCTAATGATACATATGATATTTTCACCAAGACCAAACCTAACTCTGCTTTTGTGATCTCCATACGTATGTTTATTGAAATTCACTATTCCTAGTTTAATAATTAAATATATATATATAATCTACAGCTTTTATTTAACTGATATCCCGGCCGAGTCCCCATAATTTTCGGGTTTGGTCTCATGGTTACTTAAAAATTGTATCGACTTACAATGAAAAATAAATATATCTCTCCACTTTCTAATTTCATATAATACTTATTACATACGCGAACAAATAATATGCTGAATAGATCACAATAATGCATAGACATAAATTACATAACGCATTCCTTCATGTGAATAATTGATTTCACCTAGAATTCCGGTAAAACCCTTTGTTTGGCATATATCCTATTTCAACACTCTTGATAAGATAAAACTAAAGAACAGAGCAATCTCTTTCGATTTTTTCTTCCGGCTTTTTAAATCTTCCTTTCACGAGAAGATCGCCCCATAATTATTTTTGTGATGTCGCCACGCTCCTCGTGTTATGCTTTTCTTTCTACATGATACCATGTATCTATTAATTAAGCCCCTGAATTTGTTATGTTGCATTGCTGAAAATCTTAATTTATAGATGGATATTATTTAATATCGCACACAAATAAGATTTATGTTATTCAACTATTTAAAATAAATTTTAATCTAAGTATGCCAATTATTAATATGGAGTATGCTATGGTGTACCATCAAATCATATATATATATATATTTTTTTATGTCTATCGAAAAATTTTACGATCGCAAGGTTAAAAACATAAACACCTAGACAAAATTAAAATTCACCTTAAACAGTATATTTTTTGTATAATCTATATTCACTGAACTTTAAAATTAAGTTTTTCTCAATAACATATAAGAATATTCTAATACTTTTTGAGATGTTAGTTTAATACTTTTTAAAAATATAATAGTTGTTTGTAGTGTATGGAATATATAACTTGTCCAATTATTTTTCCTTCCTTCTCTTTCTCAAGAAAATGTTACTGAAACAGAAAATAAGTTAAATGTGTGTTAATTTATATATTCTTAACTTACTAATTCTTAACAATACGTGAGACTTATATCCTGTCAGTTTAAATATTTTGTACCTGTTTGCACCTAATATCAACTTCAAAACACCAATTAGTTTTATACATGTTGTAGACACATGTGTATAGACACTGTCAAAGCTTAACTTATGCCCGTCAAAGTTTACTGCCGTAATATTTTTCAATCTTTCCGTTTTGAGAAAATTTTTGAAAACACCTAAATGTCATATCGAGTGTAGTTTTGATAGATTTCCAGTAACAATGTATAATGAGTTGTTTACAAGTCATCAGTTTGCCTCAGTGTCAACATAACTTTAATTATATTACTGCAAATCATGTGAGTTTAAAAATTGACGCCAATATTTTGTACACACATTTCGAGAAAATTTATTTTCATTCTTTCAAGGGTACGAGGGGATAAAATCGGGCTTCTCGGGTTTCAGAATATAAGTAAAAATTATCATATATGGTAATTCTCATGTTAACGTCCCTTTTTGCCTTCACATATTAAAGCGACAGCGATGAATGAGGTATGTTTAGAAAGATTCTGCAAGCGGATTTTGACATAGTATACTTATATACCATTAAAACACGTTATTCGATCAAAATAATTGTAGTTTATAAAAAATTAAGGAAAAATTGTATCAGCAAATAATGTCAAAGATTGCAGTAAGAATGCCTCGCACGAGAATTCTGTTTTTTTTTTCTTTAAATGGATAACTGTAATAGATTTTTAGTTTCTTCTATCTTCAACAGAAGAAAGTATTGTAATCGAAAAAATTTTCGACTTACGGTTTTCGACGGATTTGCACGTTATAGGGATGAGAGATCCCCTAAAACATGTTTATAGAAAATGTCTGTCTGTCTACGTATCCGTATGACCGTGTGTCCATGTGTCCGTGTGTCTGTTACCATTGTACAATCAAAAAGTGTATGAAGTCATGCATGGAATTGAACCATTTGTTTTTAGTATTTGGTTATAGCAAATAGGTCCTCTCTTAATTTGGAGAAAAATCCGACGAAAGAGGGCGCTGTAATAGCAATTTTTGTGCCATTTTCCTTATTGTACCATCGAAATCTGTATGAAATTATGTATACAATTGAACCAAATTTTTTGTGTATGTTTTTGGCCATAGATATAGGCCCGCCATTAAAGTGGAAAAATTGGATGCAAGGGGGTGCTGTAATAGCGATTATTTGCCATTTTCAATATTGTACCATCGAAAAGTGTATGAAATATGCATAGAATTGAACGAAATCGTTTGTGTATGTTTTTTGGCTATGCCAGATGTGAAGGCGCCTACCTTCACATATTAATATTAAAACCTTTCTCCTTTCCCCCCTTTATAATTACATTTTTTAATTCTTAAAATTCAATTATCTGTCTGCATTTGGATTCAACCATTTTTAGCGCTCTTTTCCTTCATAAAATAAGCAATCTTTTTTCTGTATTTGTAATATTTTAACCGCAGCGCACCGCATTTAAAAGAAAAGAAATTATTTCCTCTTCTCGCCTAACAACCGAATTCCAATTTTCATCCTTCTGCCTTACTTTTGATGATATGCAGAAATTAGTCAGACATAGTACTTCTACATTTTTAGCCGTTGGTTCAGATGCAAGATATATTCGTCATTTCAGTTATTAACCCTGTCTTTTAATTTGTTTTATTTTATTAACGTTCTCTTGCTGGCGTTTCAGACCCGTGGGATCTCTGGTAACCCTATAGAATGTTCGGTCGCGGTTTATGAGCTATATTTTCTACGCAATGATTTGGCGTTAAATATTTCTTATTACTCTTTTACATCCCCCATTCAATTTCAATTATCGTACTTTGACCACATTCCTTTCCCTCTTTAATCTCACCATATAGTATATGTATTTGGCGAAATTGTGTATGCACGCTTGCCAACACTCGACCAGTTCGAGTAAATGTAATTGTGGGACTTCCTTCTAAGATCTGATTCGGTGAACATAAAAAATGTAACTTTCTGCTCCCTTCTCCAACATCGCGTTAGCCGTGTAATTTCGGCTATGTTCGAAACGATCCCAGTGGACAATAAAGACCATTAGATAATTTCTACCTTAGCAGTTTCTTGCCTTCTTCTTAAAATAAGTAACAGTTAATTTTCAGCCGTGTATTCAGTATAGAAGCTAAGCAAAATGAACCACCTGTGCAAGACATCGTCGTTACATCAGTCAGATCTTCCTTTAATTTGAAAATACTCCGACAAAAAGGCCCATTGTAATAGCGATTTTTTTGTACAATTTTCTTTATTTTTCATAGTACTATTGAACACCGGCGGCTCGTAAAGGGACGGGAACTTCGTGTCATGATAAGCCGTTTATTTGCGAACAGCTGATGTACAAAAGAATAACGGAAAGCGATTGATTTTAATAAATATCTTTACTCGTAACTCCAGATTAACTCGCTTTTACCCGATTGCCAAGAAGGGTTATGTGTTTCACGCGTAAGTAGGTAAGTGGATTTTTTTATACCCTCGAAACATCCCAAAGGCTGGATGGATTTTAATGAATGAGGTCTCTATCGATTTCTCTTAACCGTCCGATGGTTATAGGCTAAGTTGTGTTCTTATAAATTGAAAATGATGGTAGAGACGAAAAATAAATTTTACGCACCGTATTAAGTAGCATACCATTGGATAGGTCTTTCAAAATGAAAACGATGTTTCATTGACTATTTTACAGTCAGAAGCTCCGTTTAAATATTACACAACCTGGAAGTTGTGTAGTTAAGATCTCTAGTTTTACCGCAACGCTAAACTTCATAGAAATCTAAAGACCTCATCAAAACAGTGTTTATAGATAGGAGCTGACAATTAAACACAATTTAAAAGTCATCAATAAAAGTAAATAAAACAATAGGTAAGTAATATAAAAAATAGTTTCACATTGATGAGAAATAATTAATTAGTTCGCTTTTTACGCACTCAGATTTTTTTAATTTAACTATGCTATTAGCTGAGTAATTGACTGGAGCAATAATTTAAGATGAAAGTCAAAGTTGGTATAGTTTTGGGCTAATAATATTAAAGTCCAATCAGATGTTTGTTCTACGCTTCGTTAGCAATGAGATAAGCCACTTATTGTATATTCAATAACTTCGAGCGTAATTTCACAGCTGAAAATTATTTGAAAAATTAATTAAAAATTATATATTATTAAATTATTGACATTTGTAACTACTTTTTGAAATGTTAAGATGTATTAGATGGAAGAAAGTTTTGGGTTTCGCACATCCAACTAATTTGCATATATTTTTGGAACGCCCACTAAATATATTAATAATTAAAATTAAATTTAAAAACTCAAAAAACCCGACTGCGTAAAAAGCGAACTAATTAATTATTTCTCCTCAATGTGAAACTATTTTGTTTTATATTACTTACCTATTTTTTTATTTACTTGTATTTATGACTTTTAAGTTGTGTTTAATTGTTAGTTCCTATCTATATACACTGCTTTGATGAGGCCTATAGATGTCTATGAAGATTAGAGTTGCAGTAAAGTTAGGGATCCTGCATACACAACTTCCAGGTTCAGTAATATTTAAACGAAGCTTCTGACTAAAATAGTCAACGAAACATAAGTCATCATTTTGAAAGACCTATCCAAGGGTATGCCACTCAATATGGTGCGTAAATTTTTTTTTTCGTCTTTACCGCCATTTTGTATTTTACGGCCGCCATTTTCAATTTATAAGAACAAAACGTAGCCTATAACCATCGTACGATTAAGACGAGTCGATGGAGCCCTCAGTCATTAAAATCCATCCAGCCGTTGGGATGGTTCGAGGGTATAAAGAAATACACATACCAAGATACGCGTGAAACACATAACCCTTCTTGGCAGTCGGGTAAAAATAACATTTATTTGAAAAACGGCAATAATGAGTTTAAATAAAGTTTCCAAGCGTATTAAAAACGAAATTTTTATATTGGCCTAACGTAAAGAGATAACAGCTGGATTAATCTCCAAAGGTCTCTCTATTTGTAATCAGCCTTTCTGACTCTGTTCATTTCAGCGGATTAAGCGCGAAATTCGATTACATGTCTTAAATTTGTGTTTCAGTTATTCTTTCTTGTTTTGTTTCTGATTGATGAATGTTATAATTTAATTCTGGAATATAAACTGGAATCAAATTATGAGCTATCTGTATTAATTTAAGTTCAAACGGATTTATATTTCGTAATCGTCTGCACGCGATACAGAGTGATGTGCAAAAAGTTCATGCTTGAAAATTAATTTAAAAATAATAAAAATTGATTTATATAATATTAATTAATTTTTCAGTCAATTTTCAGCAGTGAAATTACGCTCGAAATTATTGAATATAGAATACGTGGATTATCACATTGCTAACGAAGTAAACCAACAATGTGAACGAACCAACAATGTGAAAAATGTACAACCCTAGGGATAGATTGCGCTCCAAGCGCTCTACCATTTAAGGTACGAGGACGATGCCCAGCTTATTATATATTCAATAATTTCGAGCGTAATTTACCTGCTGAAAATTAATTGAAAAATTAATTAAAATTACACATGTGTTCACCAATACTGGATTTCTTTGTATCTCATGTTTCGCCGTAGGATTGCGTGCTCATAAAGACTATTCTATCTTGTGCTGCAGATGCAACCTTACCAACATATGTGGGAAATGCTAAGCTGGACATCGTCCTGGTACCTTAAATGGTAGAGCACTTGGAGCGCTATTCCAAGGGTTCGGGTTCGATTCCCGGCTTGGACGTTTTTCACATCGATAGTTCTAAACTTCCTTAGTAATGGGATATCCACGTATTCTATATTCAATAAAAACTCAGTAAAATGCGATACAGTATTCAAATAAAACGCAAAATAGTTTTCAAACAAATTGCATTGGAAAGTACGTTTTTTTTCCTATTGGACGGTGTAAAAATTCAAAATTAGCGGTAATTAGAGGTTTAAAAATTGTAATAAAAGTTAATAAAAGTGAAATTTAATAGTCCTCTGTTGCCAACGTCAAAATGACGTCATCGTTACGCACGGACACTTTTGTCCTATTATAATAGGTACGAATAATTATGCGAAATAAGAAGCATAAAATATATTCTAATTTTCACTGTACAAATTTTTTATAGTCATTGATTTATAAGAACAAAAAAGAAAAATCTTTCGTCATGGATACATTATTAAGCACTTTCAATTACTTTCAGAAAACTGTAAAGAAACCTCATTATTAAGTACGGCAAAAATGATAACTAAACAAATACCTAAATAATGGACATCGATTTCATGTTGTTTTAAGTAGTGTAACGTCATTAGAATATACTGCAATTAGTTTTCCCTTATTAAACATAAGGCAAAGGAATACTTCTACGTGTCCCTGTAAATGAATGATAAATGCTATGCACTTCATACGGCACAGGAAGAACGTTGTGATGCTCCTCAATAATGCATATCAATTTCAATGTTTCAAGTAGCGTAACTTTACTAAAATGCTCTGTAAACGATATTTTTACCCATAGACCATTTTTTATCATAATTCTTTTGTATCTCACTATAAATGATACACACTCTATTTTCAATGGAGTATGTCCATGGTAAACATCTACAATATGTAAAATTCTAAAGAAAATAAGTATATTTACGAAACTTCTATAACATATTCGATTCTCAAGAAAATATAAGTATATTTACGAAACCTCTATAACATATACGATTCTCAAGAAAATCAAAGTATATTTACGAAACCTCTATAACATATACGATTCTCAAGAAAATCAAAGTATATTTATGAAATTCCTATAACAAATACAATTCTCAAGAAAATCTACGAAACCTCTATAACCTATACGATTTTCAAGAAAATCTCAGTATATTTACGAAACCTCTATAACATAAACGATTTTCAAAAAAGTCTAATTATATTTACGAAACCTCTATAACATACACTATATGTCTAAAGGTGGCTGGTCACTTGCGATTTTACATGTTTTGTTAAATATCTAGAAAATTTCATGAGGAATTAAACTGAAACTGCAGGTGTGTTAACACTATAGTATAGGTCATATATTTCCGCGAAGATTTTTTCCCGAAACCCCATAGGGAGCGTCAACAAATTGAACAAAACGAATAACTTTTAGATAACTCTGTAAAAGCTAATGTAGCAAATGCGTTCAAGCTGGACTTTATTAATCAGTGGCTTATTGTAATATACTGTGTTCATTTATATGAGGATAGCATGTATATGCGTTGAGAAATTAAGGTTTTTATAAAAACAGTCCCAAATTTCGCCAAGTTTTTTGCTTATAAGTTGCAGAGTTCTTAATATAAAAAAAAGTTCTGGTCAGAAAATATGACAAACGACATTTTACACAACGCTTTGTAATCGGAATTTAAAAAATAACAAAAATTGGATGAAAAATAAGCAGGTTTACTAAAAAATATTTCACTGCGCATGCGCGAATGCAACCAAAATATAATTTGCATAATGTATTAGCTAAATATATAGAGAAACTTTTGTGAAAGTCTCAAAATCATAGCTTGAAAATTCTGAAAATTATCGTCGATAGAATAAGCTCGAAATCCGTTGTTACCAAAAGGAAGCAAAACGATGAGGGGTTGTATCCAAATTTAGTAGTACGTGCAATATTGTGTACGCTATCTTGGCACTAATCAACAGATATTTGATACAGCCCCTCCTCTTTTTGCTTCTTTTTGGGAACAACGGATTTCGAGTTTTTTCTATCAACGATAATTTTCAAAATTTTCAAGCTATGATTTTCAGACTTTCACAAAAGTTGCTCTATATACTTAGCTAATACATTATGCAAATTATATTTTGATTGCATTCGCCCATGCGCAGTGAAACATGTTTTAGTAAACCTGCTCAATTTTCATCCAATTTTTATTATTTTTTAATTCTGATTGCAGGGCATTATGTACAATGTTGTTTGTCAGACATTTTGAAAAGAACTTTTTTTTATATTTAGAACTCGGCAAATTATAAGCAAAAAACTACTGGAAATTTGGGACTGTTTTTATAAAAACCTTAATTTCTCTAAGAGTATAGATGCTATCCTCTTAAAAATGAACACACTATATAACAATAAGGAACTGATTAATAATCTCAAGTTTGAACGCATTTGCTACATTAGTTTTTACAGGGTTATCTAAAAGATATTCGTTCTTTTTCAATTTGTTGACGGTCCCCTATGGGGTTTCGGGAAAACTTCTTCGCGGAAATATATTACCTATAATATACTGTTTACACACCTGCAGTTTCAGGTTAATTCCTTATGTATTTTTCTAGATATTTAACAAAACGCCTAAAATCGCAAGTGACCGGTCACCTTTGGCCATATAGTGTATAAGATTCTCAAGAAAATCTAAGTATATTTACGAAACCTCTACAACATAAACGATTTTCAAAAAACTCTAATTATATTTATGAAACCTCTATAACACGTACGATTCTCAAGAAAATCTAAGTATATTTACGAAACCTCCATAACATATACGATTCTTAAGAATTTCTAAGTATACTTACGTTCGTTAGAGCACAGAAAGACAGGCAGCTATGTGTGCTTCTACTAAATTGAAAAGTGTTACAGAAATAATTTTAAATATCTACTTTAACCCTTTATGTGGCAAATTATGAATTCATGAAAATTTCATCTTCTAAAGCATTTTTCGAGAGTTTTTGGAACTACATTAGAAGATTTATAGAATCATTTAATAAATTTTGGAATGTGCTATCTGATGTTCAAGGTGAAAGAAATTTAATGGTTTTTTTTCCACATTCCTGGATATTTTACAATTATAAAAGCATGATGCGTATTATGCACAAAAAATATAATTTTCTTTTCATTTTACACTATGAAAAACACATCCCGTTTAATAAGCGAGTAAATACGGTTGTATGATGAGACAACTGTTTTTAAAAATATAATTGCGTATCTTAACAACAGATTCAAATTTCCCGGCGATTCACCATATATTGAAAAAGTTACAATCTAGCAATAAAAAAAAAAAATAAAAAGATTAAAAAAAAAAAACAGAACAAGCAGGCAAAAATAAACGAATTTTGGTTTTTGACAAAAATATCAATAGACCAAGCACTAAAGCGAACTGTTCTGAACGAAAAAAATATTATGAAAATCTGAATAAAATTTGGAAAGTCGACATGCATACACTCTCAGAAATAATTTCTTCAAATAACGGAAATTTTCATGGCAGCAGAGCTGACGGTCTACTTCCGTTATTTGAAGAATGCCCGTTTCTTTTTTTCTCTGCTACAAGTGGGAAACTTTTTTTATTTGAAGAAACGTCAATTTTAAAAAAAAATTATTATTATTATTATTTTTTTGTGCTGCCATCTAAGAATTCTTAAGGAAATTTTTATAATCTGATGTCTAGAATATTTGTTGCCTGACCATGAAGTTGAACCATGGACACGACTGCTTCGAGTTGAGTACATTAATCATTGAGCTAACGGTCGCTAGCTCAAGTAGAGTTTATAATGAAAATAGCGGTTTTCTTCAAATAGAGACTTGGATAAGATTTGATAAATTTATTGCTCTGATAAAAAGCTGGCAATTTTGAAGATAATTATGGGGAGATTGCATCGTTATAATATAATGGTTGGAGTTTTAATACCTAAAGGATAATAAAGGATAAAAATATGAATTATACATATTTTTAATTTGATTTTTTGATGCGAATTGTGAATATTATATTTTAACTCAAATCGAGAAGAAAAGTTTGCTTTTTTGAGTAAAATCGATTTTTTTTTTTTTTTTTGCATTTAATTTAACTATTATATATATTTTTTAATTTTTGTATCGATTATCTTTTAAGAGTGAATATTGTTTTATAACTTAAAAAAATAAATTGCGAATAATTTTAAATGAATGAGAAAAATTTTTATTTTTTAAATCCGAAAGTATTATTTTCGTTTGTTTGATTTTAAATATCTTAGAAATTTTAATTTATTCTTTTTTCAATTTCCCTTTTTAAAATTAATGCGAACTTCAGTACCAATAAAGCCAATACGCATGCGTACAGAGAATAAACGATTTTTTCCCTCTTTTTTTGACTTTCGGAAAGAAATCGCGGGAAAAGCAGTACGAAAATTATTTTTTGAAGAACGATGAATAATTTCTTATATAAAGAACTGTGAAAAAACAACAATATATAAAGAAAGTGCAAAATCACATTTGTTGTCAGTCGATTATAAAGTATCTCATTTTATCAGCAAAGTTTTATTGAAGAGGGCTTCATTGTAAATCACTGTATTCTTAAAAAAAAAAAAAAAAAAAAAAAAAAAAAAAAAAAAAAAAAAAAAAAAAAAGTAACTATCACGTCTACCGCCGCAGAAGTAAATGATTTCTTTTGGACCGGGACTCTTTCTTCGCCAATATTAAGATAACTACTGCTTACAAAAATGTAATAATTGGTATCATTGGTAGCATTATAGAGAAAAGTTTCAATACACATATGCTGAAGCAGACAGTAATTAAATCTTAAAATATGTTTAATGTTAAAGTTGGTCAAAGTCGTTCCATTAAAAAAGTTTTATAGGAGCAACAACTATACATAAAATTTAATCATTTTTTATAAGGAATATACATTAGAAAATCACTGTGTGCAGAATGTGTGTATTTTTTTTTTTTTTAACTTGGTTCATTTTTAAGGAATTATTTCAAAATTTTACACAAATTTTGAGTATTTCAAGAGATAGTTTTTCATATTTAGAAAAAGCTGTTATTTTAAATTCTTGCCAATTGTAAAAACAGCGCAAAGAATAAGATTTTTTTCAATTAAATAATTATTTATACGTGACTTTTAAAAACAGAAAAAAACAACTTTAAAATTATAATTAAATAATTGCGTGTTGAAAGCAGGGAAATATTGAAAATTGCGTCCAGATATTTCTATTTACACGTGAATATTATAAAAAGAAGAAAACTTTAAAATAATGTATTCTTTAATATGTGTTAAAAGCAGTAAATGGGAGGAAATTATGCTCTATTTAAAATTGCCAAATTTGTCAAATAGTTTAAATTAAAAAATATATTTACAGAGACATTTGTTTTTGTACTAGCTGTTACGCGTGACGTCGTTGAAGTAGCATTAAAATTTCACGTTAATAAAACATGCTAATAATTTAAAACATACATAATTAACCCACTCTTTAGGAGACAATGCGATACTTCTTATTTATAGGGATATTGGCATAAATCAGTCAAAAAAAGGAGAGATTTAGTGCCAGATAATATAAAAAATCTCGAAAATGAAACTGCAACCAATGGAAAAAGGAAGGCCACGTAAAATGAGGAAAATCGACGAATCTCTCTTCGTAAAACGAAAAAACAATGCTGGGAGAATTTTACTCCAAAACTGCATTTTAGGTTTTTTTTTTTTTTTTTTGTATGTGTGTGCATTGCTTGAAATTTGCAAAAATATAATATAAAAAGAGATATTTTTAAAAGTAACAACATACTTTTACTCTTAAAAAGCCAAAAGAAATTTGGAATTAAAATTCAGCTGCCAAACCACGATTTGCAAAACATGTCTCCAATATACTTCGAGCTCACGATCCTTAATTTCGATATCGTCAGAGGGAAAATTATATTAATTTGATGCAATCATATTAAATCTTTAAGTGTTATGAAAAAAATACAATTTTTGAAGTAATTATATTCATATTTTCTAGGTTGAATGACTTTAAGAATTAACACTCGTCAACTTTTTTTTCAGGCAGTCAAACTTTATTTTTGACTTTTAAAGAATGGAAAAAAAACTATTTTTCGCTAATCTTGCCTTTATTTACAACATGGATAATTTTGCGGTACATATTTTGACATTTATTACCCAGTCTTTTTTTTTTTTTTTTTTTTTTTTTTTACGTTTATCTGTTAACTTATTTCAATGTTATTAAAAATTAAATCTTTCAGCTAAATTTTTATTTTCCATATATTACGTTATATTCGGATCATTTCCGTACTTACTCAAAATCCATGCACCTTGTAAGAAATAGAGACAGAAGAAGAATTGAAGGCCTTGTAAGTATTAGAAATACTTGAAATTTTCTGTTTTATTTCCAACATAACGTCACATTCAATTTTTTTCTTATTATTTTTTTAATGTCATTTTCCTTTTTCGCCTGAAAATCTTTCAATTTAAAATTAATTACTAAGGAGGAATTATTGTTCCGGGTTTTCATTTTTTTTTTTTTTGGGGGGGGGGGCGAAAAAAGAAAGGTGGTTAAATTTTATAAGATTATTGTCAATTGATTCTGTGTGAAACATAATGAAATTTTGAATTATTAAGGAAAATATTTAAACAAAATTAATAAAACACTGACTATGTTCATTTCTAGTTTATAATCCATCTATATGCGAAGATACAAAGGTATTAATTCATCCGTTTTTACGTTGACTTCATTCAAACATTCACTCACACTTTCGAATTTATAATATTATAAGGATTTCGAGATGATATTTTTAACTTTTGTTGTCAATTCTAAGACAGAGATAATAATAATATTTCCTTTCTAAAAATAAATATATTTTTATGTGAATATTTAAATGAGAAATAACACTTTTCTGAAGATTACGTTAGATTTAAAACTGTTCATTAAAAATGTCTTATTTAAAATAATTTTCTTATACCGTTGTTAAAAAATACCGGGACGCAAAGACTCTGTTGATTTAATTCATTTTATATTAGCTGATTTTCAAATGTTTAACTAATCGTATTTAAACAAATACTAAAACAACTATTATCAGCAGTCGATTCGACTTTAAAATATCCCAATAAAAGGGAAATTATTGGAAAATTGTTTACAGGGAGATCACGACTCGGTTTTTAATTATAATTCAATCTCCCGTCAATCATTTTAAAGACGATGAAATTAGCGTGTTTTTAGAGTCTCAGCGAGGTATGGCGGGCGTATCTGGTAGAGAGCAGAGCCTCCTAGTGCTAATTTAAGAAAACACTTATTTAAAAATCTTCCTTGCTGAAGCTGGATTACTTGCACATAAATGTTTCTTCTTCAAAATTATTAATGGGACCACCAACGAACGCTCAGAACAAACGCTGTAGAACGAAATAAAAAAATTATCAGAATCGAAATAAAAGTTCAAAAGCCTACATACATAAAAACAACAACGTAAAAAGAAATCATATAAACTTTCTTTGTTCGAAGTTGATCAAAAATTATCATTTTTTACCAACAAGATATTAGTCAAAACACTTCATTATTAAATTAATTTAAAAAAAAAATACTTATTTTAAACATTTTCCGCTTTAGAGATCCATTACTTACACTTAAGTATTTCTATTTTGAGTTACTACACTGTTAAAACTTTTTCGGTGAAATTACAGAGAATCTACGGGTAATCCATTATCTTAAGTCTTTTGTAAAATTACAGAGATTAGAAAAACAGAGATTATTTGCTATGTTAAATAACAGAGAAGTTATTCGGTAAATTTACAGTAAGACTGTGTAAATTAACATCGTTAAAAATACACAAGACTCTGTAAATTTATTGTTAATGATAATAATTTAATTTAGTTCTCAAAATTAGTAAATCAGTCAATTTTTAGCGAGCTTCGAAGAGTTTGAATTCTTCGAGTAAACTTGAACTGCTGTATCATTTAAGATTTACAAAATTTGTTTATAGCCGTCCTGGGGTTTGATCCCAAGCCCTCCAGGTAGTAGAAGAACACCCTACTGACTGAGCTTTAGGAGCTGTTGGTGTTTAGTTCAAAGTATGTCTATGATTCAGCGGGGAAAAATCTATTGTGCTTTTCACAGATTTAGCTTCAAATATATTCGTTAGAAAATTTGTAGACAGTTTATTTTAATTTATTTTAGACCGATACATAATATCTATTATTATTTTTAATCAATTTTAATTTTTTAACTAGTTTAAGTAATAAATAAAAAAATTCAATGGAAAAATTTGAATTAATTCATCTTTTACAACAATATGTTTTAGAGAATTTTTCTAAATTGTCGCACACTAATTATTTTTTAATGCACTAATATATTTTTAATTTTTTTTTTATGAAATAAGAGAAAAATAAACAGAATAAATTTAATTTATTATTTAAAAGTGATTTTTTACGTTTTCATTATTTTATTCATTTTGTGTAATATGTTTCTAGAAGATTAATATATTTTTTATAACCCATTTACCAATAAAATACTACTAATAATAACAGCATTGTAATAATAACAGATTTGAAATAATTCTACGCAATTTACTTTTAATATTACCAAGCTTCTGCCATATGTTGAAGATAACAACTGCAATGTGATTGTCGATAAAAATCCCCACCAACTTCGAGGAGATGATTTTTCCCTTTCTAAGTTATTCTAAGTTTAAAAAAACAATTTTTAAACTAAATTTTCTTCTTTAATATTTCAAATAAATTTGCAAAAGAATTTAAAAATGTGTATTTTGAATTATAAGTTTAACAAAGAGAAAAATATCATTAAATAAAGACATGGAAATCCCTACAGGGATTTAGATATAAGACAAGGGAAATATCTGTAAAATGGTGATCGAGAGACTCAATCGAATGCATTTAATCGAGAACTAGTGTAAATTTACAGAGATTCTCGCTTTTTTTCGGTGTTTTTACCGAAATTTTTAACAGTGTATATTTACAGTACTAATTAGAGAATAAAAGTTTCGATTGGATAGAGAATAAAAGTTTCGAAATTATAAAGGAAAGGGAAATTGAAGAAACTCGAACTTTTATTTTATCAAACTCACGTCATTTAAAAGTCATTGTAATAATGTGAAATTTATTTTCAAGGAAGTAAATTTATGCTTCTTGAAAATATTCGTTAACGAAAACAAACAGAAAAATAGGAACTCGCCTGAAAGTTTCAAATAACATAGAAGTTAATTAGGTTTTCTAAAGACACTATTTAGTAACTTTGAGTTTGAAGAATATTTGCAATATCAGTATAGAAAAAAAGGCGTGTCTTTGTTACATAACCGGATTCCAAGAAGCAAATAATTGTTTAAAACAGTTATAGGTTATCTTCATCACTTTAATTATGTTCTTCCTGTCCCTATCTTTATTTCTATTAGAAATTCTTTTACTTCTTTAGAATTTATTTATTAGAATATCTCTATAATAAAAATTAGTATTTTTATATAAAATGTATTTGTTTTGTTTATAAATGTCGAAAATCTTGAACATTCATCAATGATTTCAGAGAGCACGGTAGATTATTACATATTAAAGATGTTGAAAAATTATAAATTCTAAGATATATCATACGATTTGGATGGATATTTTTCATTAATGACTATACATAAATGCATACACATGGTTTCCTCCAAAAAGCGCGAATGAAAATTTAAATATTTTTAACGATGATAAGCCAAGCACATGACGTTAATAAGCCAAGCACAAGGGGATTTTAAAAACTGCTTGTGCATCTCTATATCTTTTTTATGTTAGAAGCTAAATTAGTGGCGAAGCGAACTGGGTTCATTATAGTGTTGTGAATCATCCAAGTACGTGCGTATACTACATTTGTTACTTTTGTTTGTGGAAAATTATTTTTTCAAATGAAAAATTGTCTCAAGAAGTAAAAAATGAAATGCCAGATATATTCACTATCCAACATAAAAATTAACAGAACAATACACTGTACTATAGACGTACTGAATACAAAAAACTGAGCATGCTCAAACAAGTCTTCTCGAATATAATTAATCATGGATATGCGTTTTCTAGACGTTTTAGGAGGACAATATGAAGGTGTGCTATAGTTGAGAATATATCAGTACAGTTTTTGTGTTTCTTAATATTTTCCGTGGGAAAGTTTGTTGGAAAATTCGATTTTTCCATGCTGGGCTCAGCATATACAAGACGAAATAAAATCTTCTACCCGACCTTTTGGAAGGCAACATGTGCATTACCCATTACCTTTCGACTATTGTTGAACCGAATTGCTTTTATTTTATGGAGGAATTCTGTTTCAAACGAAGAACCTGATTCAAATTATCAGGGTTATCCTGTCTGCAAAACGGATAAATTCTCTAAATCAGTATAACAGGATTTCACTGCATAAATTACATGGGAAATCTGATAGCATTGCTGACTGGATTTTTTTAATACAAAATTATAGGATATTTTAGAGTGTGAAACAACAACAATAACAACAACAACAACGACAAAGCTTACAAAAAAAATAACATATTGTATAATTAACAATACATTTAAAATCCATAAAAATTAATTATATATATATATATATTTATAAATTGAATTTTATACAGGTATAGTTTGCAAAGAATTTACTTTTCCATATAAAAAAAAAAAAGAGGAAATCGATTAATTTCTTTAAAAGTTATTTAACTAGTTCTAAAATCCTAATTTTTGTCGTAAAATATTAAGACTATTTTTATTGATTTTGCAATTTTAAGAATAATTTTTATGAATAAAGGAATGGAATAATAAATAATAGTCTAAATTATTTACAGGGCTTGTAATCCACATTGAAATTGCAGTCACTTGTCGTCTTTTCAAACCTTCCTATTCACGTTAAAAATAATGTATTTATAACAATACATTTAGAAAATTAATTTATTATCTTGTAAAAAATAAATGAGTTGCTTATCTAGTGCACGGAATAATTTATTTCTAGACTTTTTCCAATGTGGTTTCTTTGTTAATATTGTATGTATTAAATAAATTAATTTAAAGATTGAAATACATTAAATGTTGAGTAATACATATCAAAATAAATTAAATAATATTTCATAAAAATTTTCAAATTTTCATTGATATATTTTCGGAATGATTGAAATGTTAAATATACTATAGAGATATATATTTACAGTTTAAATATTTTATGTCAGTCAGTATGTAATATTAAACACAATACATAATTTAGTTTTAAACATTTAGCTGTCAGCTCTTGCTAAACCCTGTCAAAACATAACTCAAGTCTGTCAAAGTTACGGACGTAATACTTTTCAACCGTTTTCTTCTGTGAAAATGTTCAATGATACGTCTAAAAGGGACTTTGTGAATTGTTGTGAATGATTTCCATTAGCAATCGGTGAAGCGTTATTCATACGTTATCAATTATTCATAAAATGAACAACGAACTCTTATTATTATCAATTCACATTTACTAAGAACTTGTTAAATTTTTAGAAAATTAATACCCTTTGCATCAATTTACGTAAAATAAAATATTTGTTTGAGGTATTTAATAATTATTTATGCATAAATAAATTACCATGTAATTTTTTAAAACTTTTGGAAAAAAATAGACAAAGTTTTTCGAGCAACGTAATTTTATTAGAAAAGAGATTTATTAGATTTTATTTGAAAGTTTTTAAAAGCTTTACTTTCGTATTAGCGACATAACTTACTTAAGCTGTTTATATTCTGTAGTTTATTTCAGTAGTTTGAGAAAATAGTCCAATTACATGCCTCTTAATTTTTTGTTTTATTTATGATATTTTATTATTTTATTTCGTTATGGTATTCGTAGTTTTAATTTCGTTATGGAATATTAGCCGAAAACAAATTCTGAACTATTTATCGTGTTGTAAGTGGAAACATGCCAATCTTTTATAATCAGGCTTCAATTGCTAGTGATAGATTTAAAAAAAAATGCTTGAAAGTTACTTTTTTAAGCTATAGAAAAAAAGGAAATTTAGAAATAGTTTTTAACTGAATTTTTATTTGAAATATGTTTTTTTTTCTTATTTAATAGCGTCAAATTTGAAATTGCGTGATATTTTGAAGTTTAAAAAATTGCTATAAAAGCTAAATTTATTTGACAGAGGTCGCTACCGTTAATATAAAGTCAGAATTAATCATGAAAATATGTTTTCTTAAGAATACAGCTTTCGGATCAATGTACTGTGCACCAATTTAAATAAAATCATTTTTTCTTTAGGTTACTTAATAATTATTTATGCATAAATGAATTATAATCTGAACTTTTTTAATTTTGAGAAAAATGTACATACATTTTTCAATCAGCGAATGTTTAATATTATTATATAAATAAAAAATGGTTACTGTGAAATATTTCTGATATATTAATCAGAAATGCTTCTCTTTTCAACAGCGATAGTCATTATATAAAATAGATAACTTATCTGCCTACGTTCGGAGCGCTTTAAAAACAATGTTTAACAACATTTAATAAATGCACATGTGTTTAGTTTAATTGTAATATAGTATGAAGAACAAGTAAAAGATAAATTTAAAAAAAAAAAATCAAAAAACCCGACTGCGTAAAAGAAGAACTAATTAAATATTTTTCATCAATGTGAAACTATTTTTTATATTACTTACCAATTTTTTATTTACTTGTATTGATGACTTTTAAGTTGTGTTTAATCGTTATTTCCTATCTGTAAACACTGTTTCGATGAGGCCTGTAGATGTCTAAGAAGGTTATAGTAGCAGTAAAGCTAGTGATCCTATCTAGACAACTTTCAGGCTGTGTAATATTTAAACGGAGCTTTTGACTGTAAAACAGTCGATGAAACATCGTCTTCATTTTAAAATACCTATCCAATCATATGTCACTCAATGTAGTGCGTAATTTTTTTTTTCGTAACTACCACCATTTTGTATTTTACGGCCGCCATTTGGAATTTATAAACAAAAAACTAGCCTATAACAATTGGACGGTTAAGACGAATCGATAGAGACCTCATTCAATAAAATCCATTCAGCCGTTGGGATGTTTCGAGTGTGTAAAGAAATCCACATGCCCGGATACGCGTGAAACACATAACCCTTCTTGGCAGCCGGGTAAAAAACATAAAATACTAACAATATCATCATTACATTTTAAACAAGTTTGCAAATCAAACGTGGCAATTGAGGCGCGTTCATACTATAACTAGTTTTATAAATATTTTTTGCACCGCATATTGTACTGAATGTAAATTTTAATGCACTTCATAAGTACATATAAATTGCATTCTGTTCTAAAGACTTTAACGTCATTAAAATGCACTTGAAATATTTTTTCCCATTGGCCGTCATGTAACGGAAAACTTTGCTCTGTTCCTGTAATTAAGGAATACATCTGACTTTCATAAAATTTCAAATGACTCGACAAAATTTTGCAACAATAATATATTTCAAATTTCACACTATTCGGTTGGGTAGTTTTTGCTCTGTTATATAAGGACGGATTTAAGATAGACAGACAGCCGGTCCGAAGGACAAGTATAAGTGATACGTATTTATATAATTACGAACGCACCTAAAAAATGGGGTTTTCTGCCAGTTTTTCGCAAAATTTCATGCTTACGCCAGGCAGGTTACACTCAATTCAACTAAATATACATATTTGATTTTTTTCCCCACTACGTATTACTATTATACCCACATGTGCATTGAACTAGAAGTTTAAGAATAACTTCGAAATTAACTGAAATATTTCAAAATATGTCAAAAATAAATATTTTTTATTAAAGTTACAGTATTACAGTTTTCTTATATTCGTGTAGTTATAAGACAATTACATTATCACATACAGCTTAGATTCTAGTTCAGCACGTAGTGAGTGATATGGAAAGCATTCTGACAAAATTTCACTTAAATATGTATGAAACATTTTATTTAATGAAGTTTATCATAAATAACGGAAATATTGATTTTCCAGAAACTGCATTTAAAGATTTCTTATCTGTATCATTTTGTATATATAAAATCAATCTAGTAGTATAAATTAAGGTTTATTTGTGTTTTGATATAAAATACGTAAGAAAATCCTTCAAACATTTTTTAGAGTTCTCCTGGCCTTCCTGCTCAATTCCGGTATTTGACTCGTTACATCCTGTTTGTTAAATTGGCCATAACTCCTCTTCTAGTAATTGTTGGGGGGGGGGGGGGGAATTAAAACAGATTTGGAATCGTAAAAGATTTCTATCTGAAATAAAACAAAAAAATCGAAACATTTTACCAGAACGACCATTTTAATACAGGCTTTAACTAAAGAACTTTAATAAAAGTATTTGCTCAATAAACAGATATAACGAAATCAAGAAATTAGAAATTTTATAAAATAAAATAAAATTAAGTTAAGAATAGTTAATAATAATATACATTTTCTCTAATTATGTTCAATCCAAGAAACTGCAACTTCTACTTCAACTCTAATAATTACTGGCTCTCTCGTTTTCAAAACTAAGTAACGTATTTCTATAAATAAACAGCATTTAGTTGTTACAGTATTCTCTGATGAAGAGCTTGGTAAGCATGAAAGTACTAAGAAGTTTTTAAATAAAATGTATATTTTTAAATTGTAACATTTCTTTTATTACATCTAGTCGCCTTTTAAGGAAAACAGAGAATTTTTAAAGTTCATATTACATATTTTATGTTTGAAATTTTATGTTGTGAAACTTGTCTCAATTAAAAGCCTCTGAATTAAAGTGAAGTTTAAAAAAATAAGTTAATATTTACAAAGTTAGAACGCAAAAATTACATCACCATGACATTAAAAACACACATACGACGTTTCAAGGACACCCAGACCCCCTTCAACATTGTAAAAATAAACATAAACAAAGTTGTCTAACGTTTTAAATTGTAGCTTATGTTTCTAAAACTCGCGCAAAGTAATTAGTTTCCGATTTAAAATGAAGTTTATTTTTTAAGGAAGTTAGGCTAGTATTTACTTGAAAAAGTTGGTTCATTAAAAGAAGCCAAGAAACTAGTCAAAAAGATTTCAATTACATGAAAATAAATTAGCTTTAATGAAAACTACGTTACGTAGCTTTGGTGAAGATGTATATTGTGAGAAAAAATATATGTTCCTCTTACGTAGGCGGATATTAGGATACAATGAACATCATATTGTGTTATTAACTTAATTTTGTATATAGCTTTAAATATTTATTTAAAAATTTATTACCTAGAGGGGCATTTATTTTTTAAGGAATTGAGTATACTATTTTTCGGTTCATTAAAAGTTGAAATTTGAAAACTAGTCAAGAGAATTTAAATTACACGAAAATAAATTGGATTTAATGAAGACTGTGTTATATAAACAGAAAATGTATGTTTATTTTTTAATCCAAGAGAAAAGTATACGGCTTGTGAAGTAATTGCAATAAAATTGCATATATGAGGTATTTAATCTTTATTCAATTTTAAATCTATAGAGATTTAAAATGTAAAAAAAAATTCTTTTACGATTATAAAATTAATGAAAAGTGTTCTATTGCGATTTTGTAAAAGTTTAATTCTATAAAACATCGGCGTCACTCGAACTCGTTATTTATTTGAAAAAAAAAATACAGAATAAAAGATTTCGATAAGCAAAATATGAAAAGAAAGTGCCCAGTTAAACTATTTCATTAACACAAATTATGTATTATACTCTTATTTATGTCTGTTATTCATAAAATAGATTTCTCTTTTTGAGCAGAATGGTAAATAATCAGGGAAGTCACTTATCAAAATAAACCAGTATATCAAATTTTAAGCAAATCGGATAATTTTGCATGAAAAACCCATTTATCTAAATTAAGGGAGAATTATCCCCCTTACCCCATCTATACTTAACCAATGAATCCTCAAAACTAAGCAGGGAAAAGCCTTATCAGAATAAACCAGTAAATCAAATTTGAAGCAAATTCGATAATTCTGCATGAAAAACGATTTATGTAAATTAAGAGGGGAATTAGCCCCATTTCCACCTAAATACTTAACCAATTAACCCTCAAAACTAATCAGGTAGCGCCTTATGATAATAACTCGGTATATCAAATTTGAAGCATATCGGCTAATTTTGCATGAAAAATCCATTTATCTAAATTAAGGTGGGGGATTAACAGCGTTCCCCCATTTATACTTAGCCATTGAACCCCGAAAACTAATCAAGGATGCGCCTTATCAGAATAAACAGTTATACAAAATTTGATGCAAATTGGATAATTCTGCATGAAGAAAACCATTTATATAAATTAAGGGGGTGGACGGACCCCCATTCCCCCCTCCTTAAAACGTAAACAATGACCCTCCCAAACTAATCAGGGAAGTAATTTATTAGATCGAGTCTATTTATAAAATTTCAAGCAAATCGTTATATTTCTATGAAGAGTTGTCGCGTTACGTACGTTGCCTACATACGTACATACGCTAAAAAATTAATGAAAGTATTATATTGTTCAATTTCTAAATATTTATTTCTATAAAACATTGACGTCACTGGAACTCGATTAGTTAAACATAAACGTTTCTGATTTCTGTTACTGATTTATTTGAAAAAAAAAAGAAAAAAAAAACAGTATAAGGGATTCCACTAAACAAAATAAACAGGAATGAAAAGTTTAAGAAAGTTGAAAATTTATGCTAACGATCTCACCGTACATAAAAGCTACTGAACACGAGTAAAATTTATTTCGCAAGAAAGTTAATGTAGGTTGTTTTTAGAATTAGTTGGATCATTATGAGAACTCATCCGATTTAAACCTTCAAATAATCGATTTTTTCATTTTCATATTTTTAAAAAAATTATGCAATTCTGAATCGAACAAAACTAACCAAGTATAATCTTTACGCTCTTAATTATATAAATACTTAACATCTGTAGTCGTCGTTTGGTTTGTCCATCTGTCAGCATATAAGAGCGCAAAAACTATTCAACCTAATGGTTTAAAATTTAATATATGTAATTGTTACAGAAGTTTTTCGAGTCATTTCAAATTTTATGAAAATTGAATCAATATTTAAAAATATATTAATTAAAATTGTCCTTCATTCTATTAAGTTACAACGTAAAAGCGTACTGAGCTGCTTTTGGTGGCTCAGCCTTGCTTTTTCTAGCACGCTGTTCTTTTTTCCCTATCTTGCACTGAAGAAGAATCTCGCTGTAGATTCGAAACAGCTGTTTCCTGCTTTTCACGCATTATTTGTGCATTTTAAACGTTGGTTTACTGATTTTTAATATTCCTGCACAAAGGTTTTAATTGCTATTTTAATACTATTTGTGTTCAGGTATAAAGTAAGTAGAATACTTTTATGAGAAAGGGGACATATGGCAACGTGACCTAGAGTAAAGCCTCTTGAAGTACATCGCTAACAGTCTAACGTTGATTCACAATAAACTCAGCAATTCGTAATCCCGTAAGAAACTGATAATAAGACAATGTTAAATAATTTGGTAATTCTTTGCATACGTTTCAATTTATGTTGAAATACAGATTTCTTGTGAAATACAGAGTCTGATCATTATTTCAGAACAGAGGTGGGATGATGAGGCGGAAAATTAGCACATGTTTCTGGAACAGTAGTCTAAGTCAGAAGTGACGAAAAACATTTTGTACTTCTATAAGCCAAATATACAATATATCTGCAATGGCGAGTCCAGAATATGCCAAATAAAACAAAGATATAAATTCCGTTATGTGAAAAGTCGATGAGATAATTTAAACTTACATAACATAGTAGTATGGGCGATATATTGCCAAATTAATCCGAAGTTTAAATAATTATAACCGTACCAGGGCTGTTTCCGGCCAGACGTCAAAATAAAGAAATGTTTATGTTATCCAGGACAATGCATATGTGATTGCACTTATCGAAGTCCTGATAGATGGACAGACGGACAGACCGACTGACGGACAAACAAACCGAATTCATAAACACTTTTCAACTATGTTGGAAAGTGTTAATAAAAAGTCAATAAATTTAAAAGTTGATTTTTTATTGAAAATGATTTGAGTGAAATGTATATAATTTTAGACGCTGAAAAGCATTTCTAGTGAATAAAGCTATAAAGTTTCGGCATATCGTATGTCAGAGCTTTGATGTGCTGTAAAAGTAACGGATAAAAATATCATAAATCACATCCATTTTATGAGACTAAAAATAAGAAATTTATTGCTGATTTCAGGATTTCATTTCGCATATCATATTGATATCTTTATTGTTATTTTATAAAACTACATACATTAGTCTTACGTACAGAACATAGGATTTTCTGTGATAGTCTTCCTAATGATTTCGTAGAGAGCAAAAAGTCTTTTAAAAGATTTAAAATCTTACGAAAAATAAATTTATTTCATAATAGGTAATCACAACTGAAACAATAGGATGGTAGAAATAACTATGATAAATTTCACCTATTACGTGAATTTAAAAAAAAATGAAAGCGTTATAAATATTTTATGACATTGGTCACTAAGCTTTTGTTTTATAAAATTTATTTGCTGGATTTACACATATCGTCCAGTGTTTTATATAATTGTTTTGGTATAGTTTTCATTACCAGTGAAAAAGTTTATTGAGTGTAGAACACTAGAAATAAAAAAAAATATTTTTTAAATAAATAATGAGAGATTAGAATTGAGCCGTTAAGTTGACACGATGAACTTTGTGTATAAATACGAGTTTAGCTTACACTATTAATCAGATGTCTGCAAAGTTTCCATAATGGAGTTACGGCTGTCTGCCAGTCATATCTCTAATTAAAGTTTCAAATACTAAAGTTATGGTCATGAAGTGCATTCGTATTATGAATTCTTAGTTAAAAAATAATGTTTTAACTTCTACTGACCCGGAGGTAAAATAAAACTGCGAATACACATTCATTGATTTTGCACAAACAAAAAGACACCACAGATGACAGAAGAAGCCATTTTTCTCAAAATGATACTTTAGGAGACTGGTCATTTAATGGTCACAAATACGGATCCAAAATTACTAACCCTCTTAAAATACCAATTTAAATACTGATAGCCAGTAACAAATTAAAGGACTTTAATTAATTCAACTGTCTACAATGCTCTTTTTTTCGTAAAGCGTTTAAGTTAATTAATTACAAAAATTTCTTACACTGTTGGACACACTGTCTGGAATGCATTTTGCAAACTCAGATGTTACTGACACTTATTTTTGAGGAAATAAGCTTCAGTGCTGCCATTTATTGGTTTTGATCCGAAGCTAAAAACATTCAGCTATATTGTAAAGTAAAAATGCAAAAAAACAAAAACAAACAAATAGTTTTTTTTTATATCTTCCTAATAAATAATGAATATAATTCTAATAAAGTAAGTGTAACAAAGTAAAATGAAATGTGTTTTTCAGAAAGTTTTCTTTAAATATTGAAAATATATTTGTTTTTGAGGTTTAAAAAAATTAAGGTTTGTTGGATATAATAAAATTAAAAACACTTAAAAACCACACTTATTTTAAGCATTCAGTATTTATTATTAGAATCAAGCCGATTTTATGTAATTACAGTATGTGAATTAGGGGTCAACCCCGATTATTAGAAATCCGCAGCTGTCATTTACGTTTGATAGACAGTGTAAATTAATTTAGAAAGTTATAATTTTTATTTTATTTCTTTAATCAGGGTATGGCAGGAGGAGATAACAAAAGCACCATGGTAAATCTGGGTAAGAGGCCACATTGGGATAGTTACCCTAGTCACTGTATTTCAGCTGTTGGACATGTGACGTTTATAAAAAAAGGCGAAGTAGACAAAGTTACACTGATTTATTTCTTCCAATAAAAGTTATATTGATCATAAAAGGTAACTTTTCTTTTGCTGTATCTTCTCACAAGATAGAGATGGCAGAATGTGAAGTACAGTGTGTGCTAAAAGTTCCCGTACTCCAACTTAAAGAACTCATTGTCCGTGATTTTTTTATGAAATATTAAATTTAACGTCTGCTTATCATTGGATCAATTCTTGAGTTTTTATCGTTTGGTTCTTTTCACGCTCAGTTGGTGCGTAAATAAAATTTTATGTTATTTTGTTCTTCATAGTGAAATGAGTTTATCACGTATTCAGAGAATTGTGCTGCCCCAAACTTTTTTTGAATGTGAATCATATGAAAGTGCACAGATGTTTGGCGATCGACTCATATAAAAAAATCTTTGGCCGCCTTGATTACCTGATCTGAGCATCCCAGAAATTTTTCTGTGCGGATATTTAAAGAACAAATTTTATACAAATAATCCTCAAACAATAGATGATCTAGAAATTAGCCATTGCTCAAAGGATACAAAAAGTCACTCCCAGAATGTTAAAAGGCGTTTCTACAAACATACGCAAACGAGTTCAGCTTTGCCTCCTTGAAAGGGATGGACATTTCGAACATTTATTATGAATGCAAGTTTTTAATTTTTCCTACGTGATCTTAAACGTGTTTTCTATCATTAGCATAAAAGTAATCGTTTTAAACCGTTAGTGCGCAGCTTTGCACATATTCAAACAGTACTTTGAATTTAATAGATTTTTTATTCGTACGTACCTAATTCACACCGAAAATTAAAATAGCAATATTTCCTTCAATTAATAACAGACATTCCGTATTTAAATAAAGCGAAATGAACCATTGAAATTTTCTGGTGCAAAGTCAGATTCTCTGAACTACGTAATTTCTAGAACGTATTTTAACATGGGAATTAAATGGTTAAAGGTTAAGTTTTATAAAATAAATAATTATATGAAATAAGGTATTTTGAAACATACTTATTAAAGTATTGACTAATTTGCAATATTTTAGCTTAAAACAGCCACACGACATGGTTTTTACTTGTATTGCAGATGTGCAACTGAAGAAAAGATTGACACATTATATGAAAAATATATCTGTGATTTTTTGCATTATTTTTCCTGTGTAATAAACCTTCAGAGAATTATATATAATTTTTTTGAAACAAAATAAAAAAAAGCGCACATTTAAGGGTTAAGTTTTTTTTTTTTTTAATAATAAGTACATAAGTCATCAGTGCGGTAATTTTTAGGACACTCTGTATAATGAATTTATTAGAGATTTTTCGTGAAATATTGAGTGAACGTTGTTGACTGAGGTATCAAATAGTGTGTTAGTTTATAGGTTGCAGCCGTATTTCCTGCTACTTCCAAAGCTACTGGCTGGGGCATCTATTCCAATCCAGTGGGAGGGGGGGGGGTAACCCTGAGGTCCGGGATGGATGACTAAAATCATGCATTACATTTTTTGATAAAAATCCTATTTTATCTGGTACAGTAATCCCTTAACATTCGCGAGTTTTCATTATTCACAAAATAAACAAGTAAAAATTGAATTTAAAAAATAAAAAAAACACGACTGTGTAAAAAGTGAAGTAATTAATTATTTCTCATCAATGTTAAACTATTTTTTATATTACTTAACTATTTGATTTTATTTACTTGCATTGATGAATTTTAAATTGTGTTTAATAGTTAGTTCCTATCTATAAACACAGTTTTGATGAGGCCTACAGATGTCTATGATGGTTAGAGTTGCAGTAAAGCTAGAGATCCTTCCTACACAACTTCCGGGTTGTGCAATATTTAAACGAAGCTTCTGAGTGTAAAATAGTCAATGAAACATCGTCTTCATTTTGAAAGCCCTATCCAGTGATATGCCACTCAATAGTGTGCGTAATTTTTTTTTCGTGTCTACCGCCATTTTGTTTTTTAGAGCCGCCATTTTGAATTTATAAAAACAAAACCTAGCCTATAACCATCAGAAGGTTAAGACGAATCGATAGAGACCTCATTCATTAAAATCCATCTAGCCGCTGGGATGTTTTGGGGATATAAAGAAATCCACATAACCAGATACGCGTGAAACACATAACCCTTCTTGGCAATCGGGTAATAAAAAACATTTCAGCATTCGCGAATACTTAACTTGGTTATTCGCGAATTTTTTTTCCATAAAGAATATTTTTTATAAAGTAAACTCGCTTTCTTTTACCAATTACATATAACTATTTGACACTAGACAGCTGCATTGTACTACATAGCCTACGTTCCTAGAACATCAACCCTTATATTGATGCAGAATATAGGTCACTAATACCGACAAACCGCGAAACATAATTTTATACTATAACTGAAAAAATCCTAAATTTTCTAAAATTCATAATTTTTATTGCAATTGAAAACTTTTTTTTTCAAAAATTTCATGGGAAATTTTATAACTTCAAAAACTAATTATTGAGAAAGAAGTATAATGCGATCCTTTACCGGTGAGAAGTTTCAAATTTAAAAGAAAAGTAGAGATTATAACTTTTTCTTACATGGAAATTCATAAACAAAACATCTGTTCTTACGAACAATCGTATATTAAACATTTCTTTTCAGCTATCAACTAGCAACTTACCTTTGTACAATATATTTAGAATTATTCAATGTTTTTTACAGCATGCATTTTTTATGCTTAATAAATATAATTTTATGTTTCAATTACTTTTTACAAATAAAACAAAATCTTAAAATCTAACCACCTTTTTTTATGCACGGGAAGATAGTCTCAACATTCGCAATTTTGATATTCGCGGAGGTTTCCGCGAACCTAACCCTCGCGAATGTTAAGGGATTACTGTACTGTTTATATTACAGTACTATTTTTTGTGAAGTTCTACATAAAATTTGGAGTAGATAGGATAAATGTGAACTACAAAAATGTTTACTATAAAAAATAAAAGTTAGGATGGGGGGGGGGGAGGAGTTTTAAGGTAAGCAACTATTAATAACTTACTGTATTTAAAATATCTCTTCGGGATTTCTAAATTGTTTTATCGATGCATAATCATAATTTAACTATTATTAAAATATCAAATAAAAAAAATAATTTAACAACTATATATTACACTCTTTATTTTTTATTTATATTTTTTCTTTATAGGCTTTAAATTATGTCTTTGCTGCAATTTTGCAGCCAGTTGTCTATTTAGTCCAGTGTGGACCAACTTATCATACTGCATTGTTAGTCGTAAATCGTAAATACGTGTAAACATACAAATTATTTATGCATTTATCACCAGCGCCAGGCAAACGTAAAAATTCCTTCAAATTAATTTTTAAATTTTTAATTAAGTTTTAAAAACACCCAAAATAGCATTGTAATCGGAAACACACATATTTACAATTTTTTCGTAATTTTACAATATCTGGAACTGAATGAAATAACGGTAATAAAATTCTCTCTTTACATACATAACCAAAGTTAATTTAAATGGAAAAAAATTGGATAAAAATGAATTAATTTGCATTTTAACGATTATTAAAATACATGACAAAAATTATCTATCGTATGATCTGTAATTTTACATGTTACTAAAGGCATTATCAAAAAAAAAAAAAAAAAAAAAAAAAAAAAAAAAAAAAAAAAAAGAGAGAAGAACATAATATAACAATGACAGAACTGCTTATTAACATATGAACAATTTTCAATCAAATATATCTTTTTAATCAATAATTAATTTATTATATACATTCGTTCACAGTCATATTTATAGATCATTGCTCTGAGGTCTATAAATTAGACACCATCATTTTTTTAATGTTTACTTTTTGCTTATTTTCACTTTCTTCTATGCAGCTGTAACACGGTGCAGCTGCAGCAATCACTGAAACTAAATTAACAAAATCTTAATTTAGTGTTCGGCTTGAAACTACAGAAGTGGAAATATTTTTCGAAATTCAAGAAATTTGATGTCTTCTGGAATTTAAGGGAAATGTTAACTTTGGTTATTTATTCAATTCTTTCAAAATGCCAACACCTGTTACAAGATAACGTGAATTTCCGAAAAGCATTACAAGTTTAAATTATAATACAACAGTTCACATGTTACTTCATCTGTGTTACTTGTTCAAAATTCTAATTTGTTTTAAATTATAAAGAAATATTTATTTATTTTTTCACGCATGAGATAACTTACTATCCCTTAGAAAATAAGCATCGGAATAATAACGTTTTTTTTTTTTTTTTTTTTTTACTTTTTTTTTTTACTTTTTTTAAAAGGGACTTATGATCATTTTTGTGATATTAATTTCCGTAGGGAAAAGAAAAACACGTAATAAAGGAAATTTTAACTGAAAAAATTATGAGATAATTTTTTTGTCGAAAGTAATCAAGCATAAAAGTATTGGCATAAGGACGTGCATAAGTTAGGTATATCCATATGCCATCTTTGACTTTGTTGATAAGTCGGATACATTTATATGCCTCATTAAAATTGTCTCAAACAAAAGATGTTGTTGTTTTACAAAACAGTGTAAATATTTTCAATATTATATCATTTATAAACATACTAAATAACATGTTAATCACTAAAACTTTTTAACTTATTGCAGGCTAATTTCATAGAACTCAACGTAACGTCATCTAGCCTGCAATTAGTTAAATATTGGCATTGATGACGGTTCACTGAATGCTACCAAAACTAATTCCCAATTAATTAAAATTAGCACTGATGACGGTACCGTGAATGCTAATAAAGCAATTCTGGAATTAGTTTAAAAGTGGCACTGATGACGATTCACTGAATGCTGTTGAAACAACTTTGCAGTTATTTAAAAGTGGGACTAATGACGGTACCCTAAATGCTATCCAAACTATCAGGCAATTAGTTAAAAAGTGGCACTGATGACGGTTCGCTGAATGATACCGAAACAACTCTGCAGTTAGTTAAATAGTGCCACTAAATTCGGTACACTTAATGCTATCGAAACTAGCCTGCAATTAGTTAAAAAGTGGCACGGATGACGTTTCGATCAATGATAGTTAAGCTAGTCGGTAATTAGTTAAAAAACGCCACTAAATGCGATAACCTTAATGCTACCAAAAATTATCTGCAATCAGTTAAATAATGGCACGGGTGTCGGTACGATGAATGCTACCGAAACTAGACAGCAATTTTATAAATTTTAAAACAACGTTAAAAACGCCCAAATATGTAAACTTAGAGCAGACTAGTTTCGGTAGCATTTAGCGTACCGTCCTCAGTGCAAGGAATAACGGAAACTTGCTCTATTGTATAGGGAAGAAGCGGATTGAGGTGAGACGTTTATTAACCAATAGGGAAACAGGAAAATCCGGGTACCAGCCAATAAGAGAATAGTATAAGGTAACGCCACCAAAAGTCTGAAAAATACTGTTAGTAATTAAGAAAAAGAGGATTTTATGTAATATTTCCAGCAATCTGATAAAGGGTGAATAGCGAACTCACTATTAACAATATTGTCACAATTTTTGCAGATATGAGATGCTTAAAGAAAGTTCATTTATAGAGGTGGGTTTAGAGATGATTTTGACTGAATTATAATCAAACGAGTAGTTCATCTCCCAGCAATGTTTAGCAGTCGAAGATTTATTGGTTTCCTGTTTTAGAATCTATTGTTTGTGTTTTTAATATGAAATTTTAAATCCCGTTTGGTCTGTCCAATATAGGAGAGACCGCACTGGCAATTAATTCTATAGATACACCATGAGTTGGATAACTGATTAGGATCTTTGAGTTTGACTTATTAGTACGGGTAAAAATTATTCTGAAGTTATGCTGTGTAAGAATTTTGACAATATGCTACTTACGGGAAGAGAAGAGGACTGATTTGAGTTAGAGGGACGAGGGTGCTGTAGTTTACATAAAGCAGTATCGATAATAGAACGGTTGTAACCTCTGTCAACCGCAGTGGCTTTAAGATATTCACTTTCACTATTAAGTGAGTGAGAATCAGAGCAAACACGTATTGCTCGATTTATGAAAGCAAAAAAGGTAGCCATTTTCTGGATGGAAGGGTAACAAGAGCTAGCATATTGGGGGTGGAGGTAGACAAACAGCTAAACTTTTGCGATATACCGATGTAGAGAAACCGTCTTCAGTAAGAGTGACAAGGGTGTCCAGAAACGGGGAAGAATCGTTATTTGCTGTTTCATAAGTGTATTGTATATTGCTATCCATTGAGTTCTTAATGTTAACGATATTGTCAATATTGAGAAGGGACGTGTGAATTAAGGTAAAAGTATCATTAATATAGCGAATCCAGAACGCGAAAGGGAATTTATTAAAAAGTGAGCATTCAAAATAATGCATATGGATGTCTTCGAGCATAGGTGTCAGGTGGGAACCCATGACTAAGCCGCCAAATTGTCTGTAATAATTGCCTTGCAAAGAAAAAGTTGTTTGTGAGAGACGAGATTGAGTAAGGGATAAAAGCACACGAATTTCGAAACTCGAATAGGGAAATCAATAGGTCTCATTTCTAGACACTAGAGGGCGCCACAAGTCGGAACATCCGTGAATAGCGATTTAACGTCAAACGATACCATAATAAAGTTGGTAGGGGGTAAAATTTAAATAGTTTTAGCAAAAAGTGATGGAATACTTTATCGTATGTGTATTTGTGGACAGAAGAGGAGAAGAAAACTGTGGAACAGATGTCATAAATTCTCGGGGCCGCCATCTTGGAATTTTTCTTGGCGTGAAAACCCCTTTTCCGCCAAGTAGTAAATGTCGCCAAGCACCGGTTTATACGCATGTTTGGCTCAACGAAAATAAAATGTAAATAATAAACAAAATTCGCTAAAGTGGCAATCAGTAATCATTGTATGAGCGCACCGCGTTCATTAACAGAAAAAAAACATCACTGGACTCAGCAGCTCTCGCTGTGTAGCATTCTCAAAATTCAGCCGTTCTCGCTTTGTAGCAATCTCAAAATGTAAAAAACTCGTAAGGCAACAAAATAAACATACAATTATCAACATACCTTAACCTGTTCGCGACGGCGCGCGCATTGAGAAGTGCGCATCTGAGGACGGAGCGGGAAAATTTGATTTCATCTTCTGGGCCGAAGGATTTTGCGAAACTAAGCCTAACTCTTCTAGAGTTCTTCAAAAAATTATAAAAGATTAATTTTCCCATGTAACCTTTTGAAATGCACATACATGGAATATGTTGTTGTTATATACATTTACGCAAAAAATTGAAATATTTTCTCGGATATTTTAATGTAAAAATGACTTTTTAAACAAATATAATGCATGTTTTAATCACGTTTTTCAGTTAAAAAAATATTATATGATTACAAAACACTTACGTTTCTTTAATATAGCAACATATGAAATGTTTCGCTCAAATAAAGGATAGTTTTGTTTAAAAATAATAATAATTTTGTTTCTAAATAATTGTTAACACATTCCGTAAATAAGACAAGTATTTTTAAAAAGCTGATTTATTCACAAGTAAAAATAATTAAATAAAACTTGCAAGCAACTTCTGCATGCAACTTTTTAATACTTATTATGCAGACAGACATAAAAAATAGTTTGAAAACTTTTAATTCAATTTAAAATATTTGTGAAAGTTCAAAATTTACATGTAAATATATAATCGATCATAAAATACCTATCAAATAAAAAATATTGAATAATAATAAATAATAATAAGTAAAATAGAATTATACTTTAAAATAAACCTTTCTAAAAAGTTGTTGATGTTAAAAATATTTTTGAAAATATCAGAAATAATACATATTGTAACGTATAATAAAACGAAATATCAATTAAAGAATATTTCATATAAATAAGTAAACATGAATAACTTAAAATACATTCTTCCAAAAAATTCTTTATGTTAAAATATCTTTATGCACAACTTTTAATATATATATATATATATATATTTAAACATATAAATAAATTTATGAGGTTAAAAGTATTGAATAATATTTTTAATAATAAATGAAACTGGATAATAATTTTAAAGATACTGATAAAAAATGCCGTTAATGTTAAAAGTATTTTATAAAATGGAAATGTTAACGAAATTATTTAAATATATTCAATTATAAGGGGCAAACTGACTATTAATTGAAACTATTAACTTTAAAACCTGCGACCATTGCTCAGAATGTTAGAGTTCAATGACTGTGTTAGAATCACACCACTCTCCTAAATTTTACTTTCTGAAAATACATTAATTTCATGCATTTTCTTTTTTTTTTACTAAATATTTTTCACTATCCCAGCTATTCCATTGTCAGTAAAATACCTGCATTTTTAGACATTTTAATGAGTTTTTAAATTAAGATACATAAATATAGATAATTTAAGACGAAATTATTTGAAACGGTATGAATAACTATTGAAGAAAAACTAAAACTTTAAAAAAAAAAAAAAGAAGAAGAAGAAGAGCGCACAAAAGTTTTCTTGACTTGACGGGGCGGAAAATATTTTGAACAAGCATCCGCAAATATTTAAACTGCGTAAAAGCATTTGGTGATACAAAATAAAAAATATAAATAGGCCTTCCGCTTTCCTCCTCAAATGAACGAAAATTCTAAACTATTAATCACCACGACGTACAAATAAATGCTTTCCAATCGAGATAAAAGTAGAAAAAAGTAATTGAAAATGAATCAACTGGAAGCCTAGCCATATGCGTACGTGAAGCTTAAGTCATAAGCTTAGAGTTGATCAGCTGACTCAACCATTCCTTTTCCCAAGTGTCGTAGAAAAATTTCTGATAAACAAAAAATAAAGTTTCATTTGACACATAGATTTATGATAGAAAGAAAATCACGTTTCAGAAGAATAAATAGATGCATGTAAAATAAACACACTTTTTTTCAGTGCAGTCATTTTTGGAAGAAAATTAAATTGACATGGATTAAAAATATATTAATTGATTCCATTTGCTTTCCTAGATAGAAGGATATATATTCTTTCCAAATGTATGTTCAAATTTCATTACGATTTTTTTTTCTGAGTTAAACTTTCTGGAATAAAACGTTCCAACTGTGTGGCACGAATACCGGTCGCTCGGGATGTGAGTGCCAAAACCGCCGGCACGTATACCCGTCGCTCGGGATGAAAGTGCAAACGAGGCCGGCACGAATACTGTCCGCTCGTCCCGAACGGGTTAACAGACATCTGCTTTCGTGAAAGCTCCAGCACGAAATACCTGTCATAACATCACCGTCATTTTCCAAAATAGGCTTATGAATACGCACTGACGCACTGTAAACAAACCTCCTTTTTTCGTCAAAATTTCCACATATTTCTTAATTACTTGAGCAAAAACATTTAAACGGACTACAGAAATCATAGTCAATCAAATACATCCAATAAATTTAACATAAAGATAAAAAGTCAGAACGATACAACACGATATCAAAACATATCCACAAAATCCTAAGCGAAAATGAGCTTCTCAGGGGTTGCCGAAACACGACACGCCAGAGCACACACGTCACACGGGGTTCCACATAGCGATAACGATCACCAATATAAATTGCCAAGAAATCTCAAAACATTCAAGATGGTGGCCATCTGGGAATATACCGCATTTAAGCAAAAACTGTGGTTAGATATTTCGCTAAGTGGTACGAGGCCGTGCCAATATTGGAAACTATGGGACGAAAAGGTATATTGTGTTTATAGTGCTTAAATCGTGCGCGGTTAGCGACTGATGGAGATATATACGTTTGCGTAGACTTAGGAAGTAGAGGACAAGACTTTAAAACTGATTTGATGCGTGATAATTCCTGAGATTACGGGTCCCGAGATAGAAGTTTAAATCGACCATCATTAATAAGATTCCATACTCCTTTAATATATTGCTTTTTATTGCTGTGTATTTGAATTTAAAGATGCAAAACTATCAAAATAGTAATAACATTAATGCAAATGCTAATGCTGTTAATTTATCGAGTTTGTCTCTAAAATATGTTTGAAGAACCTGAAAATGATTACATGACAATTGATAGCATCCGGAAAACCTATTTTACAGGTTGCCAATATTCATTAACAACAACTACGCAGACACGTTTCTCTAAATCACTGGCAGAAAAAGAAACTTTGCTATTTGCTGGACATAAATATCCAACATGGCACAGTTTTAATTTTCTTTTTAATCATTTAATTAACCATTTTTCTAAATATAGGTTTTTTTGTAAGCTTTCACTTCCCAAGTAAATATTTTCATGTTCAACAAATATATTTTACGGACAAATATGATGAATTAACATCATAATCATTAATATTAAAATTAATAAAATTTTCTTAGTCTTGCATATATAAATTCAGTTATGCAGCTGAACAGATTTAATTGAGAACTGATAGCATCTTAAAAACCTATATTTTGGTTTGAAAAACTTTTTAATACAAAATAAAATCTATACGAAAACGTTATGAAATTATTTGAAAATGCACTTTATTCATAATTTCATTATTCATTTTTAAAAAAATCCACAATATTTTCAATTAATTAGAAACGCGCCAAATCAAAAATGTTCTTTATTCTGAATTTTATTCATTGAAATCATTCGAAACAAATCTGTTTGTAATAATAGATGAAATGAAGCATTCCTCTGCTACCAGACTAATTTCCAAAGTTCAAGCAAACCTCTATCGAAACTTTAGCAGTTTCAGAACAAATATTACTGAAAGATTTTGCCATCTTCAGAAATAATTAAACTTTGTAGTATTTTTATCAATAACAAAGAATATTACAAATTTATGCTAGAAATATATTAGGTTAATTTTAAAAAACGTGACTAGATTTTACGTACAACATTCATACTTAAATAATAATTATTTTGTAATATTACCATCCCCCTTAAAAAATTAAGGGGGATGTTTAGTTATTAATAACTCTTAGATAAGCATTTCAGCTCACTTGGCTAATGGAAAGAGTCTGGATTTTAATAAAATTTTCCTCATGATATATTATTTTCTACAAAGTTAGTTATGATGTTTTAAGAAAAAGGAAAATTAAAATGTTGAATAGAACAAAAATAAAAGTATAATGAAATCATTTTAAATAATGCATGTAAGAAATTCACTGATTCTAAGTGAACTAGTTTAACTTCTTCGGGACGAGCGTCTTTTACAGAATTTTTAATCTTTTATCGCCGGTCTTTCAAAACAGAAATTTTTGCCTAATTGCATCGGGAAAATGCTCGCATTAAATAAGGCAAAATTTACAATAAAAATTTATTGGTGAGAATAATCGCTGATTCTGAGCACCTTACGCGGCACGTATACCTATCGCTCGTCCCCAAGGGGTTAACTAATTGGCAGCATTTATTCCTGTGCCAGAATGCCTAAAAGAAAGTTTGTTAATTTTACTTCAGATTATAAACGTATTTAAACAGATGATATATGCTACACGAGAACACACATATTTATAAACCGATATGGATGTAACTAAGCACGAGTATTTATCTTTCCATGTTCTCGTTCGAGTTTGTCAGAATAACCTGATATTTCATCTGAGTTTAAGTGAAGCAATAGCGAAATGTTTTGCGAAGGAAAAAGAAGTTCAAAAGTCAATCGGTAGATGGCGCTGTACTCGCCATAAGATGCTAATTATGCTGCGCGCCGCACATGCGCTCCGCCCTTTAGACTTGTGATGAAAACATGCAGTTCTTATTATTCTGCGTCTAAGAAGGTAGTCACTACTCTATCACTGAAGGATCGGGCTCTGCTTCTAAAGCATTTTTGCAACAACGGTGACTGAGCAACAATTGCATTCAAGAAATTCTGGACATTACAGTGTTTAAGCAGGCGCTCTGGCCCGATGGCTGCATTCGGTCTGAAGAAGATGATTAATAAATTCGAAGACATGGTTGGTTGGTTGTGTTTATAACGGTCAATTATCAGCACGAAGGATATAGGCCCTAAGGGGAGAGTGCCCACCGTGGGGTCTTTCTAAGGGAACTTAACCCGTATTTACGCTTGGAAAACCAAGGTTCGAAGAAAACCTCGAAAACTCCGAATGATTAGGCCGACGGGAGCGATCGGGATCGAACCCAGCACCTCCCGTCTGCCAACTTTGAGAGCAGAACCTCTCGGCCACTGATGGGGATCAAAGCCACGGATTCAGTTGACGTGAAAATTGGCAGAGGGTGGAAAGTTATTGCTTCGAGGTCAGTGGAGGAATTGGCTGCAGCATTGCAAGAAGTGTCAAGCAGTGCTTTGGGAACGTGCAGTGCACGAGGAAATTCTCTACCTTTAAACATAACTATCAGCACAGTTTGTAAAATTTTACGAAACATCCTGCGATTCTCTCTATACAAAATTACGCATGTTAAGAAGTTGCTTCCTGCTGACCTGTCAAAACGAGAATCTTTCGCTCTGCAAGTTCTTGCTCGAGTGGAAGTGGACAATGCATGGCCATTGAACATTTCATGGACAGGCAAAGCCCATTTCCATCTCTAATGTTCTGTTAATACCTAAACTTGCAGAATATGGGCAAGTTAGAATTCGTTCCAAATGCAATCATTGCCGCTCCAACAAGTTTAAAAATCCTATTATCTATTATCTCATGATCTTATTAATTACAAATATCTAAATTTCTCTCGTAAACGCCCAGTAAAAATTGGGCTTTCCATCGTGTATATATTGTACTTATATTGTATTTAATCTTAATATTCTCAATTGGCTTTCCTGTAGGTCCCTTCGGGCCTTTTATTTATTATTATTATTATTTTTATTTATTTATTTATTTATTTATTTATTTTGTGTGTGCGTGTGTGTGTGGTGACGGCGGTAGTAGATGGAAACCGCTGAATGGGGCTTGTGAGTGTTTAATCCATTTGGTAGGCCTCCCCACCTAGCTGACCCTTGCCTGTTCATTCAGCAAAAGTCGCTGTTTGTTGCGGGTTTATGGCAGCATTTATCGTTGGCCTTTTCTTTTTTGAGGAGAGTGGTCCTACGGGTCCTGTTACCTGTAAAGTCAATGGGACACGTTGCGAATATGTTTTGCGCAAGCAGCACTTTCCAGCACTACAACAGCGCGGATGAGTGGATAGCACAATTATTATGCAAGATGGCGCTCCTCCGCACATTGAACACCAGTGAATATGTGTTGAATGTGCATCTTGGAAATGATAGAACTATGAGTATTTTCCCAACACCCTGGCCGCCAAAATCAGCTGGCCCGAACCCTTGAGATTTCTGGAGGGATGGGGGAAGCAAAAACATGTTGTGTACGGGGTTCCAGTTGCAAATTTAGGTGAATTGAAAAAACGCATTACGCCACACATTCACTATATTCACCCCTGAAAAATTACGATCTGTTATGGAACATACTGTTTTGCTCTTCCAGCTCATAGGAGAAAACGGCGGAAAGCATACTGAACATTTCTTAAGCAAGTCGTAGCCGACTTCCTTTTCTTAATGGCTTCATCATTTTTGCTTTTCCTACGGTTTTTGGCCAAGGGACAATTAATAACTGATTTTATTTTTGATTTTTCTACGCTTTATGGCCTAGGGACAATTCAAACAGATTTCGTTTTTGATTTTCTTAAGGTTTTTGGCCTAGGGACATTTAAAAACCGATTTCGCTTTTGCTTTTTCTATTATTTTAGGCCTAAGGACAATTAAAAACCGAATCTAGTCATATACGCTGTAGTACCACCATGTAGTGGTGGTAAGACTTTGAAGAAAGAGTTGCAAAACAGTATGTCACGTATTTAATTAGCATCTTATGAAGAGTACAGCGACATCTATCAGTGAAATTTTGAAATTATTTTTCTTTCGCAAAACAAATTTACATTTCTTCCCTTATATTTCGATGAAATATCAGGTCGTTCTGACCAGTGGTTATTTTTTTTACAGCTTTTTGAAAGTGCAACTTTAATTATAATTGCCCTGTTTTTAAGCGCAACACTTTAGTCATTACTCCAGTTTTAGACAATTATTAAATCTCTGTACTTTTAAGGTTTGGAAAATAGATATTTGACAGAAATTATACTCAATAAGTTTTATAAGTAATGATAACTCTGGTGTTCTTTTTGTGTCTATTTGAAAACATTTATTAAAACCATTTTCATACTTAGCTTAAATAGGGTCATTTTACATTACATCAGTTCTTATATTTCAATTGCCCAAAGTTCAGTTGAGGTTTACAGTGGAGACCCGAAAGTTTTCTAGTGTGCGTTTGTCTGTCTGTATGTTCCGCGATACCTGTCGCAAAAGACACCCGACTACCTTTATAATTGTAAGATATGTTGTTGAGATACTCGGAATTAGCTGTATAATTTTTAGTTTAATTTGGTTCATTCCTGAAAGAAATATAGAGAATTTCCTTTCCTGTCATAATGCTTTTCTACAGAAATTTATACGATTTCTTTATTTTTTTTTTATTTCCTGTCATGGAAAGGGAACATTTGAATATTTGATATTCTAAATTTGTGTTAAATATATGTTATTAATATCTAATTTTAATTTTAATTGTTTAAAATGCGTAGAGCCAAAAGAGCGAAAAAAACCTGGAATCGAAGCAGGATGTTATAATATACGCGCCAATGCTTTGCCACGAAGCTACGTGGACGATGCCAATCCTAGAACTTCTCACTCTAACCTGTTGGAAAGACTGCAAACCAAAGCACACGATGGAATAAGTCACTATGGAATTTCAAGACGTGTGAAATTTACAGTGAAATATTTCCAAAATTATATATAAAGGTTTATAAAAAGGGCAATTCCACAGAAAATTGTCATTTTTGGGGGTGGAGGGGGATAAAATCTATAATATGTTTAATTTTAAGGTATGATTGAAAAACTTGATGTTTTTATGTTTTATAATAAAATCCTAATAAAATGGCATTGTAAATTACTGTTTACAAACTAAATTAAGTACCATTACTTTCGTTGTAAAGTCACAATATTACGTCAGTTACGCAGTAAATGTTACGTCAGTTACACGCATAAATGCCATTTTTTTCTTTTTTATTATTCAAAAATTAATTAAACAAGTTACTGTTATAATTTGGCATTACTTAGTATTCTTGAGAACCTTAAATTACTTTATTTAACGGTATAGTTTTGATAATTTTTGCACTTCAATGATGGCAGAAGAAATGTTTGTATATTTTATGCTACATCAGTTACAGAATTTTGATATGCAATTTTGGGTACTAAAAGAGAGATTAAAATAATATGCAGGTAATTTTGTATTAAATCCTTAGTAAGAAATGCTTGAAATAGTAAAAATTTGTTTTAGCTTTATTAGTAAATTTTCTACATAGTTTTGAAAACAAAATTCGATGATGAAATGTTACGTCAGTTGCGATGGAATTGCCCTATATCTAACATTACTTTTCTTGCTTGCGATTTCGATTTTTTAGTTATTCTTAATCTTGTAGTATTATAATTGCATTCTGCGCTTAAGGATGTGTAATTTGTTTTAAAAACGAAATAAAATAAGAGCTTTTTAATATTTTAAAAAGTATATTTAACCTTATTTCATCTACAATATAAATGGGTTTGTATTTATTGACCACAATGAAAAAAGGGAGCTTTTCACAAAAAAGTAATTAAATAAATCAGATGTTTGAGCACGTTAGCCATTGTGAAAATTTATCCAGTCATGAATCTTCTTGAAATATACCTTTAATGCCTCGTGAATTGGGATAATTATCAGATTCAATGGACCAAGTAATTGCATTTCAGTTTCTTTTCTGAAACATTGTTATTGAAATCATTAAGGTGTGTTAAAACAAAGTACCGTCATCAGGGTTGACTTTGTCCCACCCCACGATTAAAGACAAAATGTGTAATAAATAACATTTATTAGAATAAGACTAAATAGTAATGCCGAATTCTAATAGATTGTGGCAGAAGCTTAAACATAATTTATTTAATTTAGCATTTTACAAACTGAGTTTGACATAACTGCGGTTATTGTTTTGTTTACTGATTCGCGCATGATTTTACCAGAAGAAAATTTTGATTGGATAAGTTATTTATACTTGGTGCTGCTAAAGAGTAAATATACATTGTTTATATCTTAATATGTCTTCTTTGGAAATCAGTAAGATTTATATATATTAATTTGATGTTTTAGATTGATTTTATTCACAAACTGGCATGGCATTTTGAATGTCAATTTGGGGTGAGATTGTCTCGGCAGAAGGTCTCCACAAATTTAGTTTATTTATTATAGTTAATTTTTCTGAAAATAAAATCATAAAAGCAAACATTTACTGCAAATATAAACGTTGTACTAGTAGAATATATGTTTTTCTTTTGTACAAGTACTTGCGTAATAATGCATCTGCGTATAAATTTCCAGTTGGTTATTTTAGTAGGTTATCCAGTAGGTAGTAATTATAAAAATTATATTGATGAATCGCTTCAGAAAGTGGTACATTTTGTTGTACAACATGTATTTAGCCTTTGAAAAGCAGTTTGAAAAATATTCAACTGGTTCCTTTACTTTAAAGTATAAGCTATAAGATCCTAGAAAAATTATACCTTTTAAAAATAACCCGTTTCTTCTAAAAGAAGTGATTTTTCAATTAGCCTGAAATAAGTGAATATGTCTAAAAATTTGTTTTATATTGAAAAATATAATCTTACCTTCTTAATTGTTAAATGTTTTTATACGTCTTGCATGACGCTCATTTTTTAATATAATTTTGATTTGCTTTTTGTCTTCATAGAAAATTTGTTTTCTTTTAATCTCGAAATGACGTAGTTTTCTTTTATTATGTTTTAGTATTTTGACATTGCCTGTCATTGCATTGCCTCATAAAGTTTTTAAGGCTTATTTCATGATTTTTTTTGTTATGAGAACTTTTAAAATAATATATATATATATTAAATATTCTTTAAGAAAACTAAGAGTGGATTTTAACATTTTCATTCTGTGTATTGAAACTAGAAAAATAAAAATTAGATATTGTTTGAATGAAAGTTTCAGTAATTTTTGGATCTTTAAAGACAACTAGAGGCAAATAAATTTAAGAAATCAAAAAACCCGACTGCGTAAAAAGTGAACTAATTAAATATTTCGCATCAGTGTGAAACTATTTTTTTATATTACTTACTTATTTTTTCATTTACTTGTATTGATGACTTTTAAGTTGTGTTTAATTGTTAGTTCCTATCTATAAACATTGTTTTGATGAGGCCTATAGATGTCTTTGAAGGTTAGAGTTGCAGTAAAGCTAGAAATCCTACCTACACAACTTCCAGGTTGTGTAACATTTAAACGGAGCTTCTGACTGTAAAATAGTCAATGAAATAACTTCTTCACTTTAAAAGAACTACCCAACAATATGCCACTCACTAGGGTGCATAAAAATTTGTTTTCATCTCTACCGCCATTTTTTTATTTTACGGCCACCATTTTTAACTTACAAAAACAAAACCTAGCCTATAACCGTCGGATGCTTAAGACGAATCGATAGAGACCTCATTCATTAAAATCCATCCAGATGTTGGTATGTTTCGACGGTATAAAGAAATCCACATACCCAGATACGCGTGTAACACATAACCCTTCTTGGCAGTTGGGTGAAAATGAGACAAATTCACCCCTGTTGAAGGTATCGCAATGAAACTTTCAGCCCTTTGAACATTCCAATAACGTTACTGTCAAAGGAACTATATATTAAGTTTATTAATATTAAATGATAATTTTTTTAATTTCAATAAAATTTTAGAAGCTTTTTACTTTGTTCGGTGGGACATACTAAAATTTCCGATCAAATTCATTGAATAATTTAGGTTCAAACTTCGTTTAAACATCGATACTATATCGCTCATCCACAAGAAAAGTGACACAACTTGCAAAAATTCATTTTGCGTTTTATTCCATTAATAAGTCTGTGGAGATATAATTAGCTATCGAAGATATAAATAAGGTGTATATTTGTTGGAGTGTATTAAAAGGACATCTTTTTCAGAAAAAAATATTGTTTAATTCAGAAGGTTGTAATAATTAAACATGTTAACTGTTGTGAAAGTTCACTGAGTCGTGAATCTTCTTGAAACACACCTTTCATGCCCCATGAATTTGAATAATTATCAGATTCATGGGACCAAGTAATAGTATTTTAGTTTCTTTCCCAAAACGATTATATATAAATCATTAAGGTGGATTAAACCAAGTATAGCAGTAAAGCTTTGAACTTGAAAATATCAGCATTTTTATATTATGCATACTATTTCCAATTAAGCCGGAAGGACTTGTGCTAAACAGTATTCTAAAATATATATAATAATATTTTACTCGTGACATGTTTGTGATTTTTTTTCCTGCTTCCTTCATCCAGTGGCATAATTACTACAATGTGCACTTTGGGAGCATGATTTGTTTTAAAATGCAAATGAGCTAAAATCACCTGTTTTTATTAGATATTTAAATAGGTTATATATGTATAAAACACCATAAATTGTATAATTCAGATGGTTGAACATGTTACCATTGTGAAAATTTACTTAGTCGGGGATCGTCTTGAAATACACCTTTAATGCACCATGAATTTGAATATTTATCACATTCAATGAACCAAGTAATGCCATTTTAGTTTATTTCCCAAAGTGTTGTTATATAAATCATTAGGGTGGATTCAGCTAAGTATACCAATGAGGCTTCCAACATGAAATTATTAGCATTGTGTCTTAGTCATTAGAAAAGAATTTATTAATCATTTTAAATTTATTGTGAGATTATTTTCGGAAAAAAAATAAAAAAATAATAATCGGAAATAGAGTAACATTTTTACAAAGTAATAAATCGGCAACATTTCTGCTGTATCTATGTGTTGTAGCGGAACTGTTAAAAATAAATTCGAGATTGGAAAGGATGAAAAGCGCGAAATAGGTTAAAGTGCCTACAAGAAGTGTGTCACAGACAGGCAGACACACACTCATTTACGGACAGAGCTTTTCTAAAAACAATTAAATCGTGTTCAGTTTCTTCTAAAACACATAAGAGTAAATCCGTTGAAAATCAGAAATCGACATTTTTCACGAATGCAATAATCACATATTGTATAGATACAAGAAATTAAGAACAGTGGCAACATAATACACGGAAAATACAATATATTGTACAAAACCGACTTAATTTGGGCCGGAGCACACAGGAGCTCAGCTCCGATACTGTTTTGTTTTTAGTATATATTTAAATATTCATCGGAATTCGCCGGAGCTTAAAAATGCAACGCTCTGGAGCCCAAACGAAACAGCGCATCCAGAGACCTAAACCAAAATTACCATTTCTTTTTCATCTCATCTACAATCCTTTGCCTTCTTTCCTACCAAAACGCTTACATATGTAACATTACGTGTTGCACACGTGAAAGCGCACTTCTATCTAGCGCTCGCAAGCGTAGATTCAATGGTTTTCAATGGCTGCAACTGCTTATGAATGGCGATGAGGTATGGCACAATTAACCGCAACCGTATCTGATATTTTTTCTCGTGGTACGTCATGTTTACTTGCTGTTTTTTTCATCTTTGTAGAAAATTCTCACTGATCAGCGTTTCAGCTCCATTCGGTGCTTGATTTACGTCAAAGCGCACAGGAACGCAAATCCAGTACATATTTATTTTTACTGAATATTTAAATATTAGTCTAAATACAAAGGAGAGCTTGTAAATACTGACATCAAAGCGCACCGAAATAACGCTGTACGTCGTGTTTTGCTAGTTGATACAAAAAAATTCTTTGCGAGTAGGATTTTCTAAAAATCCCCCACTCCTGTTTTTAATGTTATTCCTCTGTTCATTTATTAGATTTTACTAATAAGATTTTATTATAAAAGCACATAGGTATAGTCAAAATATATCAAAAATTTTCTTTTCCTGAAGATGAAATCGCTTTAAATTTTAAAGTAATGTAGGAAATATACCTAATATGCTCACTAAAATCCGTTTACACACTCTTAACTCCCAAACGGCTGCAGCTCGTCATGAAAAATGTGTCTAGTTATAGTAAAGTGGCTATGCGCTACTAGATGAAGCCGCTTACAGCGCCACATGGTGCAAAACAGCGAAATTAGCCTTCTTATCTCGAAAACGGTACGCGATATAAGAAAAAAGTGACATACAAAGTTGTAGATCATCATCGATTTAGTACGAAAAGACGCCTTGGGAACATAAATGCTAAAAACAGAGGGCTTAAAACACGCATTCCCTTGTTAGCGATTTCCTACATGGTGACGTGACGAAACGATCTTAGAAAGAAAAAAAAAACTAGTTATCACAAGATACCTTTATTTTCGATGTTCAAACTCCTCTTCGTCAGCTACAACTCACATCTAGACCTCTTTTTTAACACTTTGTAGCATAGCATATGGCACGTTTGCACAAGCATCCGTAATGCGTAGATAGAGTTATGCAATGTTGGCGGAGGGGTCACATACACCTACAGTTTCAGGTATCCCCATAGAAAAATGTCCAATGGAGTCAGGTCATTTGAACGTGGGGGCCACTCTACGAAACCAACAAACCCGATTATTTGTTCCCCGAATTCCTCCAGCAGGTACTGTGCCACCAGTGCTTTCTTGTGAGTAGGTACTGTGTGTCGTGATTCGGGCGCATTTTTCATTTTTCCTTTTGTTCAATTTTTGTGACGTCACAGTTTCGGAATTCACGACAAACAAATGGCCGTGTAAGCATTCTTTTTTATCATTCATGTTCACAAGGTGTTTTTTTTTTACTAAAGTGATAATGCTCTAAAAGTTTGTATCACACTTTCCCCCATGTCTCGTACCGTTTTCAAGATACGAAAGATATCTCTGCCGTTTTGCACTAGGTGGCGGTGTAAGCGGTCTCATCTAGTAGCTCTTAACCACTTTACTGTACATAGACACCAATTTTATGACTATAGCTGCAGCAGTTCTGCAGTTAAGATGGTGGGAACGGTCTTTAGTGGGCACCCTGTATATGTGCCTAAGTGTGGAAGTACACTACAGTTGTTATTACTGGAAATGATTAGATCTCCAGTAATTTTTCTGTTAGAAGTCTGTACACAGCAGTATCAAGAATATGTAAATTTATAAAAGAGTAAATCTTTATCTAGTCACAGAAATGTGATTTTAATGTTAAATAGCGTACCTGTAAAATTTCCGAACTTAGAAAAATGACAGCTATCATGGCTAAAGGAAGTTATTTAAATGAGTTTGATTGTATGAAAATAATTTACGCCCTTAATGCTTTATGGCCTACTCAAGCCACTAGCAATTTTAAGAAAATATATTGAAACTCACTCAAAAGCGAAAATATTAATACCGTTTATGATTCCAACTTGAAAGTAATTACTAGAGATTAAAAGCAAGTAAAAAGTTTTTTCACTCTAAAAACTAATTTTCCTCTTTATCTTACTCAGGAGGATTCTACGTTTCGTTAAGTCTTAAAATTAGAAGGAAATAAATCTTATTTTACTTTTTAGAAAGATATCCTATTTCATCGTAAGAAGAAAATAATAAAAAAACAATTTCGAGAGATTTTATGACTTAATTTTAAGCTTTTAAGTATTTATTGATTCATTCTCGTGGAAAAAGTATTTTCGAATCTTTCTTCAAAATGATAATTAAGAATGAACATTCTCTTTCTTATATACAAAAATTATAAAAACTGTTTTTTTTTTCGCGATAATTTAATAAGTTTTTCATATTTATAATTTTTTTAAAAGTAATATGCTGTATTTTCAGTGCATTTCAAGCTCATCTTACCGAAAGTTTATATAATTGTTTTTCAATTCTTTTATGCAATTTTATAAGCCATTCAATTTAATACAGATTAATAGAAATACCGATAAAGTTAATGTAATATACTCAAAAAAAGTAATTCAAATTCAATATGGAATTTTCATTTCATGTTTTATAGATACATTTTTAAAAGAAATAAAATAAATGTATAAGGTATACAAAAATAAAAGGTAATCAAATAAAAGATATAGAAAATTGTTTTTATAACAAGTGCAATTTTGTGTTAGCTTCAGAATTGTATATTTATTTGCTTATTTTTTTAAAATAGCTTCAAAACAGATTTGTAGATTTATTGCATTGATTAAGAAAAATTAAAAGTTTATAAAAAAAGTAATAATACGATTGAAACATATGCATAATGTTCGTGCACACATGATGCGCTCCTGTGTTTGATAGATAATAAATAATATAAATAAATCAATAAAATAAATACTTATCTCGTATACACTTCATAATAATTGGATGCTGCCTAGTAATATGTAGCATACTAATTTAATAGTAAACAAAACAGGAATTAAAAATACATATGTACTTTAAGCCTCCTGTCTCAGGAACTAAGATCTCTAAACTAGTGTATACATGTGTATCATACCTCTCTTTAATAAAATAACAGAGAATTAGGGTTTCCATCCTCGATATACGCTGATGCCCAAAACTTAAGAGATAGTGACAGGGTGAGTTCCATTGTACACGGTTTGTCGAATACGTACTAAATTTATTGTCCTAGAACTACGATGATGTGAAGAACATATTTGACTTCACAATTTATCAGTGAAGATTTAAGCGAGGGGACAATTAGGGGGCCAAATATAAATTTAATTATAAAATAATATTTTTTGCGATGCCCCATGTAAAATAAAAATTCAAAACGGTCTACCACTGTAGAAAATAACTATATTGGTCCTGTTTAACGTCTGTGAGCATTTGTGTAAGAATAACACTCATATTAGAGTAGGTGTTAACGTTTCTGTAAAAAATCAAATGATTTATGTTTGTATCATACAGAGTTATCAACCAGATATAACGCAACTTTTTGAAAACGTGAACGGTGAAACTAGTGCATTGCGATTAAAACATGGATACATTAAATATTTCATGAGATATGAGAATTTGCATGAAATATGTTTTAACTGTTCATGCGGGAACGATTTAATTTTTTTTTAAATTTAATAATTTGGTAGTAAACTTATATAAAACGTCCAGAGAAATATCTCCAAAATTCAGAAAGGGCAGAGGAGATATAATGAGTTGCTTTCAAAAAGTAGCTTTATTATAATGGATTTTTCACAATTTATCAATCGGCTCACTGTATTTAAAAAAAGTAAGTATAAGTAAAGGTCCTATGTAAAAAGTTAAGCCAAAATAAAGAAAGGTACTTCCACAAAACTGCGCTCACAATTAACATAATAGCGTTTTAAGTCATATTGTAATAAACTAGTTCAGTGTGACAATTACAAAACTTTCTTCTATTTAATGCATCTTTATAGTTCTAAAAGTAGTTACAAATGTTAATACTTCAATATTATTAGTCCAATGCTATACCAACTTTGATTTACATTGCAAATTTCATCTTCAGTCAATTAATCATAGTAAGAAACGAGTTAATTTAAATAATGATATTTAGTAAAATACATAGCTTTTCGTTATTCTGTTGTACGTCCGCTATTTGAAATTAGCTTTATGCGAAGTTCCCGACGCTGCACGAGCCGCTGATGTATAATAGAACTGAAAAAAATAAATAAAATTATACAAAAATCGCTATCACAGGAATTCCGTCGTAATATTTCGAAATTCAAGGATACCCTGCTTTCCATGGCCAAAACCATAAATATGAAATTTGTTTCTATTCTTTGCATAACTTCATACACTTTTCGATGGTACAGTAATGAAAATGGTAAAAACATCACTAAACATACAGAAAAAAACCGAAAGCATAAACAAAAAATTTGTTTCAGTTCTATGCATAACTCTTCAAACACTTTTCGATCATACAATGGCGACACACCTATACACGGACACATACACACACATGGACAGACAGACATTTTGTAAAAACATTTCTTTAGGATCTCTTACCCTTAAGACCTGTAAATCCGTCGAAAACCGGAAGTCGAAAAAAAATTTCGATTACAATGATTTGTTTTATTGAAGATAAAGGAAAGTAAAACCATGCCAATATTTTAAATTTATACTTTATACCATGTTAAAGGATATTAGTGTTGATACCTCAAAAGACATTTCGTATTATTACTAAAGTAAATTTCTTTGTGAGTTTTAGATTCAGGAATTTGAAGAGAAACATGGAAAGAGAAAAGTTTCCTGTAACATGTTAAACAATAAATTTCTTATAGAAAATTTCACTTTTGAAAAGTCTTACTCCTTTGGAAAGAGATAATGCAAGAAAATGACGTAAAGAATATTTTTTAAAAAACAAAACTTTAAATATCCTCTTTGTCTAAATCTATATTTAATGGGTTTCAGATGCATTATTTTTTTATTTGACTGTTTCGTTCAAAACATTGAAGTATTTTGTTTGTTTTAATTATTTTATTATTTTTAATTATTCTACTGCAAAATATTTCCGTATATCTTCTTATTTTAAAACTGTTTTAGATAAAATTTTACGGCAAATACAGTTTGTATTCTTGCATCTGTAATTATATTGTGTATAAATCAATACACAAATACTCTGTATTTTGTATTCAGTTGTATTCAATTCTAAGCGTTCGTTTATGAATCAATGTCAAACTAGAAAAAAAGTACAGGACATAATGTACAGCAAAAAGTGGGTGAAAATACAACAAGATTTGCAGACAAGCTGACCACACTGTCACAAAAAGACTAAACGTCTTTATTGACTAAATTATTCCTCATTTGTAAAGAAATAATTTCCGTTCAGATTTTTTCGTTAATTCTTCCAGAAATTCTGAAAAAGAAGAAAGTTTTCCTTTTATTCCTTGCATGCATGCGTATTGGCTCAATTAATATTAAAGTATATTTTTAATTAATATTAAAGTATATTTTTAGAGTCAAAATGAGGGCGAGTGGAGGTAAACCGAAGTATACCATTACTAGAAGTTCAGTGGAATGTCCCCTCTTTGGTTCTCCTTCAAAACTAAATGATGTTGTTTTGAAAACTACAGCAGACGTTATAAAATATCATAGCAAACGCGGTAGCATTAGGCAATAATATGATTAAGAAATAGAAAATGCAAACGACTTCCTTAAATTTCTGGCGAACCAGTTGACATACGACAATGATTTTTCTTTTGAAAGATAGAACTCGACGAGACGAATAAACTGATAGCATTTAAAAAATTACTGTAGCTTTCAGTAGTTTTTTATTTAATCTTAAACGGAAAAATGAAGACACAAAATTCAACCAAGTGTAGCTAACGTTCCAGTGTGTGGATTAACTTCGTTTTTGTTTTATTTTGATCCTCTTGTTAATACTTAGAATAGGTTTTTTTTTCATCTTTGTATGTTTGACGGTCGCTGAGAAAATCGAATTTGTCTTTTATAATGTCTCCATAAAATTATAGAAATCTCTCCTTTTCATTTTCTAATTTTCTAATTCAATAATTTCTTTCGTGTTGCCACTCCCTAAAAAGCAGTACAATAATTTAAAAAAAAGGATAACACGTGTACTTTTGTTTTTATAAGTCAATAAAAATTGAAATTCAACTGATAGATTTTTTAAATTTTGAAATCGACGTCAACCTAAGCAGATAATGTATAATTTTCATAACTATATATATGAACATTCTTGATTAATATTTTGAACTGGTGTAATAGATACAATGGAGCACAAACGAGTTGATAGGAAAAAAAAAACAGGGTGAATCCCAAGCTTCTGTTCAGGACCTAAATGTAAGTTTTTTTTTTATTATCATCATAACATCCTAACTTACACAAGCGAATGGTATGCAGTAATATAAATACTTCGCATACTAAGCGTACCTTAAAAAATAGCATTCCATCTATTTTAAATAAGGAAGAGATGTCATATACGCACCAGAGTACATAACTGGCGCGATAATGGCGTATTTTTGCCTGATACGGTAACTGATCTATTGTTGTTTATTATTAATTATTTTTTTATTTACTTTTATTTTATTTTTTAAAATTATATAAATTGTTTTGTTCTATAGTTATTAATTAAACTTTTCATTATTTATTGTTATTTCTTTTTTTAAATAATAAAAAGTAATTTAAAAATATATATGTAACTGCTATTCGAAAAAATATGTAACTGCTATTCGGTTTTCGTCAAACTTACGTCAGAAAAAACCGCCCCAAACCCGTTGTGTATATGACATCTGTGCCTTAAATAATTAGGGTTTCGTTTAACTTTAGGTACTTTTGCTTGAGATATTGTCGAAAATGTACAGCAAAAATATACGGTACTACTTGATTATCCCGTCGACCAATTTCGCCAAACTATTCGCCAAATGATACAAACTGACATAATTTTTATTTTAAATAAGGGAAGAATAAATAAATTAGTAAAACATTAATAAAAATACTAATAAAAACTTGGGCACAGATGTCATATACGCTCCGTAATGGAGCGATTTTTTCTGACGCCAATTTGGCGAAAACCTCGTTAATATATCACCTATATCCGGGTTACCTTATCAAGCAAAATAACGACACTTTGTCTCAAGTTAAGTACCCGGTGCGTATATCATAGCAAACGCGGTAGCGTTAAGCTATAATATGATTAAGAAATAGAAAATGCAAACGACTTTCTTAAATTTCTGGCGAACCAGTTGACATACGACAATGATTTTTCTTTTGAAAGATAGAACTCGACGAGACGAATTAAAAAAATTACGAGCATTTAAAAAATTACTGTAGCTTTCAGTAGTTTTTTATTTAACCTTAAATGAAAAAATGAAGACACAAAATTCAACAAAGTGTAGCTAACGTTCCAGTGGGTGAATTAACTTCATTTTTGTTTTATTTTGATCCTCTTGTTCAAACTTAAAGTAGATTTTTTTTAAATCTTTGTATGTTTGACGGTCGCTGAGAAAATCGAATTTGTCTTTTATAATGTCTCCATAAAATTATAGCAATCTCTCCTTTTCATTTTTTAATTTTCTAATTCAATAATTTCTTTCGTGTTGCCACTCCAGAAAAAGCAATCCAATAATTTAAAAAAAGGATAACACGTGTACATTTGTTGTTACAAGTCAATAAAAATTGAAATTCAACAGATAGATTTTTTTAATTTAGAAATCGACGTCAACCTAAGCAGATAATGCATAATTTTCATAAATATATATATGAACATTCTTGATTAATATTTTCAACTGGGGTAATAGACACAATGGAGCGCAAACGAGTTGATAGGAAAAAACAAAAACAGGGTAAATCCCAAGCTTCTGTTCAGGAGCTAAATGTAAGTTTTTTTTAAATTATCATCATAACATCCTAACTTACGCAAGCGAATGGTATGCAGTAATATAAATACTTCACATATTAAGCATACCTTAAAAAATAGCATTCCACCTATTTTAAATAAGGAAGATATGTCATAAACGCACCAGTGTACATAACTGGCGCGATAATGGCGTTTTTTTTGCCTGATACGGTAACAGCTATTGTTGTTTATTTATTAATTATTTTTTTATTTACTTTTATTTTATTTTTTTAAATTATATAAATTGTTTTGTTCTATAGTTATTAATTAAACTTTTCATTATTTATTGTTATTTCCTTTTTTAAATAATAGAAAGTAATTTAAAAATATATATGTAACTGCTATTCGAAAAAATATGTAACTGCTATTCGGTTTTCGTCAAATTGGCGTCAGAAAAACCGCGCCAAACCCGTTGTGTATATGACATCTGTGCCTTAAATAATTAGGGTTTCGTTTAACTTTAGGTACTTTTGCTGGAAATATTGTCGAAAATGTACAGCAAAAATATACGGTACTACTTGATTATCCCGTCGACCAATTTCGCCAAACTATTCGCCAAATGATACAAACTGGCATAATTTATATTTTAAATAACGGAAGAATAAATAAATTAGTAAAACATTAATAAAAATACTAATAAAAACTTGAGCACAGATGTCATATCCGCTCCGTAATGGCGCGATTTTTTCTTACGCCAATTTGTCGAAAACCTCGTTAATATATCACCTATATCCGGGTTACCATATCAAGCAAAATAATGACACTTTGTCGCCAGTTAAGTACCCGGTGCGTATATGACATTGGCGTCAAAAAAATCGCGCCAATATGGGGCGTATATGACATCTGTGCCAAAACTTCAATTAAAAATCACTTGATGACGTAACAACCACGTGTATCGTGTTTAATATCAAGTGAATGAAACATTTACTATCATCCATTATTGCCATTTAATCTTATAGTTTGGCGATAATTTTTTGATCGACAGGATAATCAAGTTGTACCATGTTTGGTACAGATTTCATATACGCACCATGTTGGCGCGATATTTTTTCTGACGCCAATTTGTCGAAAACCTCGTTTTCGAATACCAGTTACATATGTATTTTTAAAAAGGGGTTAAGAATAAATTAAAAAAAAAGATTAATTAATAACAATGTAACAAAACAATTTATATAATTTTAAAAAAGAAAATAAACAATTTATTAATAAATCAACAACAACATCCGGGTTACCATACCAAGCAAAATAACAAAACTTTGGCGCCAGTTAAGTACCCCGGTTCGTATTGACATTGGCGTCAGAAAAAAATCGGGTCAACGTGATGCGTATATGACATCTGTGGCGTTTCAAGTACACTTCTGAACGTTACTTTGAAATCGGTGAGTTTCATCGCCAAAATCGCCAAGATGCTTAATGATCATCGCCATTGAATATATAAATAAGGCCATATTTGCAAACTTATAGGTCAAAATATAAGTGGAACCTCGGTTCTCGACCGCCTCTGTTTATGGCCAGTTCGGTTTATGTCCAACTTCGGTGATCAAAATTTGACTCGGTTGGCGTGCAATATCTCGGTTCACGACCAAGGCTGCCGAATAGTTCAGTTGACAACGCTTGCATAACTCGTGTTATTAGTCAAGTTTGGAGTAAGGTGTGCATATCAGAGTGCTTTGTGTACCTTTATTACTGTAAAAAAATTAACTTTTTGCTTTGCTTTTAGTCAGGTTTGCGCTAATTTTAGCTCTCATTATGGCTTCTAAGAATGAAAAAGTGCTTAGTGATAGCAGTAGTAAGAAGCTTAAGCGAATTACTGTTCAATAAAAGGAATTGTATCAAAACATCAGAACGATATTAGTATAACCGGTCTAGCTAAACAATACGATGTGGCCTAAACCTTCGATTTCTTCGATAATCTATCTATCTATATATATATATATATTACGCTATCGTATGTGTCACAGAAATTGCAATTAGTTGTTAATTGTTTAATGGCAACGCTCGAATGAAACGCATCTCATTGGTTATAGAACAGCATTTAATGCATCTCCATACCTATAAGGGGGGTTACCATAGGCAGGACCCTGTTCTGTCGCCAAATACCGCCAAGTTTGTCATCAACTTGTAAATATATCACCAAATTCCTATAGACTTCCATTGTAAACCAATAGGGTTTACTTGTTTAGAGAGAATCAACAAATTGAGATATTTTAATGCAACAAAAACTAATATCAGTTTAAGGAATTATATTAATTATATTTAAGGCAGCCCAAGTAAATTAAATTATGAATAAAAATAACGTGAATTTGATTTAAAAACCTTGAACCTCTTAAAACAGTGTGCATTACTTGGTTAAATAGTGCATTATTGCGCGAAGTAAGAAAAAAGTATTGGGAATATTTAAAAGCAACTCAGGTTTATTTATATTCAATATATAATTATCAAAAAATTTAAATGACTAGTATTAAAAAATGCTCTGACGAGCACCGAAAAAGGCTAATATGTTTTTAAGTATGAAAAATTGTTTGACAAGTGCTTCTAATTGAGCATGAAAAACGACAAGGTGTACCTTCTTGGCTGCAGCTCACTGTCAATGCCAACTTTGAAAATATCATATTTGCGCTTTTTTCATATTAAAAAAATCAGCCACAGTTACGATAAAAATGTGTAGTATAACTACGCAGCCTGATTAAACATGAATGTAAAGCGACATAGTCCAAAAACCTTAGTTCTTGCAGCGTATCACACTCATGCAGGGCCACCAAGCACGCCCGCAGTGTAGAACTGTACAAAAAACTGATTTGTAGTGCAGTACAGACTGTTGCAGCACTCTGCACAAGAACAATTCCACATGTGCACGCATAACAGTATAATGCATTCATTGATTGTTGAAATTATATGCAAGCGGCTGTGGCTGTACAATGTACTATGCAGTACAGCAATGCATGTAAATTATAAACGAACATTAGACGCAGACACCTTTAATACGGAAGTACAAAAGCACAGTGTGATTGTGCGCTGAGGTTCAAAAATTAAAAGCATAATAGGAATGTACAGTGTAGTATAATTTATAGAGAAATAATGGTACACAGTGCACTGTACAAAGTTGCATTGCAGACGCATGCGCAGTCCAACAGGGCACTTAGCATGTTAAGCACGACGGAAAGTTTTACTAAAGTACTTCGAATTTATTTTATACAGAAAAAGCACAAATATGATTTTTTCAAAGTTGGCATTCACAGTGAGCTATAATATGATTAAGAAATAGAAAATGCAAACGACTTCCTTAAATTTCTGGCGAACCAGTTGACATACGACAATGATTTTTCTTTTGAAATATAGAACTCGACGAGACGAATAAACTGATAGCATTTAAAAAATTACTGTAGCTTTCAGTAGTTTTTTATTTAATCTTAAACGGAAAAATGAAGACACAAAATTCAACCAAGTGTAGCTAACGTTCCAGTGGGTGGATTAACTTCGTTTTTGTTTTATTTTGATCCTCTTGTTAATACTTAGAATAGGTTTTTTTTTCATCTTTGTATGTTTGACGGTCGCTGAGAAAATCGAATTTGTCTTTTATAATGTCTCCATAAAATTATAGAAATCTCTCCTTTTCATTTTCTAATTTTCTAATTCAATAACTTCTTTCGTGTTGCCACTCCCTAAAAAGCAGTACAATAATTATAAGAAAAGGATAACACGTGTACTTTTGTTTTTATAAGTCAATAAAAATTGAAATTCAACTAACAGATTTTTGTATTTTTGAAACCGACGTCAACCTAAGCAGATAACGCATAATTTTCATAAATATATTTATAAACTTTCTTGATTAATATTTTGATCTGGAGTAATAGACACAATGGAGCACAAACGAATTGATAGGAAAGAAAAAACAGGGTAAATCCCAAGCTTCTGTTCAGGAGCTAAATGTAAGTTTTTTTTTTTTTTTTAAATTATCATCATAACATCCTGACTTACACAAGCGACAGTTATGCAGTAATATAAATACTTCGCATACTAAGCATACCTTAAAAAGTACCATTCCATCTATTTTAAATAAGGAAGAGACGTCATATACGCACCAGAGTACATAACTGGTGCGTTAATGGCGTTATTTTGCCTGATACGGTAACTGAGCTATTGTTGTTAATTTATCAATTATTTTTTTTACTTTTATTTTATTTTTTAAAATTATATAAATTATTTTGTTCTATAGTTATTTATTAAACTTTTCATTATTTATTGTTATTTCCTTTTTAAAATAATAGAAAGTAATTTAAAAATATATCTGTAACTGCTATTCGAAAACGCGGTTTTCGTTAAATTGGCGTCAGAAAAAAACCCCGCGCCAAACCCGTTGTGTATATGACATCTGTGCCTTAAATAATTAGGGTTTCGTATAACTTTAGGTACTTTTGCTTGAGATATTGTCGAAAAAAATATACGGTACTACTTGATTATCCCGTCGACCAATTTCGCCAGACTATTCGCCAAATGATACAAACTGACATTATTTTTATTTTAAATAACGGAAGAATAAATAAATAAGTAAAACATTAATAAATATATTAATAAAAACTTGGGCACAGATGCCATATACGCTCCATATTGGCGCGATTTTTTCCGACGCCAATTTGGCGAAAACCTCGTTAATACACCATCTATATCTGAGTTACCATATCAAGTAAAATAACGACACTTTGGCGCCAGTTAAGTACCCGGTGCGTATATGATATTCGCAGCGTCAAAAAAATCGCGCCAATATGGGGCGTATATGACATCTGTGCCAAAACATGAATTTAAAATCACTTGATGGCGTAACAAACACGTGTATCGTGTTTAATGTCAAGTGAATGTAACATTTACTATGATCCATTATTGTCATTTAATCTTATAGTTTGGCAATAATTTTTTGGCCGACAGGATAATCAAGTTGTACCAAGTATGGTACAGATGTCATATACGCACCACTTTCATGCGATATTTTTTCTGACGCCAATTTGGCGTAAACCTCGTTTTCGAATACCAGTTACATATATATTTTTAAAAAGAGATTAACAATAAATTTATAAAAGTTTAATTAATAACAATAGAACAAAACAATTTATATAATTTTAAAAAAGAAAATAAAAGTAAATAAAAAATGTATTAATAAATAAACAACAACATTCGGGTTACCATATAAAGCAAAATAACAAAACTTTGGCGCCAGTTAAGTACACCCGGTGCGTATATGACATTGGCGTCAGAAATACATCGCATCAACGTGATGTTCATATGACATCTGTGGCGGTTCAAGTACACTTCGGAACGTTACTTTGAAATCGGTGATTTACATCGCCAAAATCGCCAAGATGCTTAATGATCATCGCCATTGAATATATAAATAATGCCATATTTGCAAACTTATAGGTCAAAATATAAGTGGAACCTCGGTTCACGACCAGTTCGGTTTATGTCCAACTTCTATGATCAAAATTTGATTCGGTTGGCGTGTAATATCTCGGTTCACGACCAAGGCTGCCGAATAGTTCACTTGGCAACCCTCACATAACTAAAGTTATTAGTCAAGTTTGGAGTAAGGTGTGCATATCAGAGTGCTTTGTGTACCTTTATTACAGTAAAAAAATTAACTTTTTGTTTTACTTTTATTCAGGTTTGCGCTAATATTAGCTCTCATTATGGCTTCTAACAATGAAAAAGTGCTTAGTGATAGCAATAGTAAGAAGCTTAAGCGAATTACTGTTCAATAAAATTAATTGTAGCAAAACGTGAGAACGATGTTAGTATAAGCGGTCTAGCTAAGCAATACGATGTGGCCTAAACCTTCGATTTCCACGATAATCTATGTATATATTACGCTATCGTATATGTCACTGGAATCGCGATTATTTGTTAATTGTTTAACGGCAACGCTCGAATGAAACGCATCTCATTGTTTATAGAACAGCATTTAATGCGTCTCCATACCTATAAGGGGGGTTACCATAGGTTGGAACCTGATTTGTCGTCAAATACCGCCAAGTTTGTCGCCAACTTGGCGATATATCGCCAAATACCTATGGACTTCCATTGTAAACCAATAGGGTTTACTTGTTTAGAGAGAATCAACAAATTGGGATATTTTAATGCAACAAAAACTAATATCAGTTTAAAGAATTATATTAATTATATTTAAGGGAGCCCAAGTAAATTAAATTATGAATAAAAATAGCGTGAATTTGATTAAAAAACTTTGAACCTCTTAAAACAGTGTGTATTACTTGGTTAAATAGTGCATTATTGTGCGAAATAAGCTAAAAGTATTGGGAATATTTAAAAGCAACTCAGGTTTATATTTATATATATTCAATATATAATTATCAAAAAATTTAAATGACTAGTATTAAAAAATGCTCTGACGAGCACCAAAAAAGGCTAATATGTTTTTAAGTATGAAAAAGTGTTTGACAAGTGCTTCTAATTGAGCATGAAAAACGACAAGGTGTACCTTCTTGGCTGCAGCTCACTGTCAATGCCAACTTTGAAAAAATCATATTTGCTCTTTTTTCATATAAAAAAAATCAGCCACAGTTACGATAAAAATGTGTAGTGTAAAGACATAGCCAGTAAAGATGCAGCCTGATTAAATATGAATGTAAGGCGACAAAGTACCAAAAACCTTAGTTCCTGCAGCGTATTACACTCATGCAGTGTCACCAAGCATGCCCGCAGTGTAGAACTGTACAGAAAACTGATTTATAGTGCAGTGCAGACTGTTGTAGCAGTCTGCACAGGAACAATTCCACATGTTCTCGCATAACAGTATAATGCATTCATTGATTGTTGAAATTATATCCAAGTGGCTGTGGCTGTAAGATGTACTATGCAGAACAACAGTGCGTGTGTAAATTATAAACGAACATTAGACGCATACACCTTTAATACGGAAGTACAAAAGCACAATGTGAGTATGCGCTGAGGTTCAAAGGCATAATAGCAATGTACAGTGTAGTATAATTTGTAGAGAAATAATAGTACACAGTGCACTGTACAAAGCTGCATTGCAGACGCATGTGCAGTACAGTCGTGGAACAGTGCAGTTAATATGTAAAGCACAACGGAAAGTTTTACTAAAGTACTGCGAATTTATTTTATATGAAAAAAGCGCAAATTTTTTCAAAGTTGGCATTGACAGTGAGCTGCAGCCAAGAAGGTACACCTTGTCGTTTTTCATGCTCAATTAGAAGCACTTGTCAAACACTTTTTCATACCTAAAAACATATTAGCCTTTTTTGGTGCTCGTCAGAGCATTTTTAAATACTAGTTATTTACATACAAGACAATAATTAAAGCACAGCAGGTATGGTGAGGATCACCAAAGTCAGAGGTAATTATAATCCTATGAGAAAAGATCGAAGAAATTTGGAGAAATAAACAACTATTGTAGCTTCCCCAGTGGCTGATCAAATACCAGACAACAATTTTTCTGAATACCAGAAACTTATTCGATTTCCCTATTTCAAAACAAATGATAATTACATGAAGAAGGTTCAGTTTTACAAAGCTGAAGCTATAAGTAAAATTCTAGACATTTTGGCATGCAAATGCAAACCAATTCCGAAGTGTACATTCGAAAAATCAAAGAAGTTGCCTCTAAAAGAACAAGAATTTCTTCTTGCCAAAGGTCAACAAGAAAGATGGTTATTGGCACGCTCTATAAAGCCAAGACAAATAAATTGAAACAAAGAGACGACATAAAAACAACTCGATGAGGGCCAGAAAGGCAAGTTTAAAGTCTGCAGCTAATCAGGACAGTACAGTTGTTATGTATTGTGACAGTGGTGATGAAGAAAGAAGTAGTAGCACTTCATCAGGGTGTGAAGAATTAATATCCCTATCACAAGAATCCACTTTTAAGGAAGAGTCACAAAGACAAATGAGAACACATCTACCTACGGCTTCAAGGGTATCAGATCAGTATGGGTTTTCTGATAGATGCGTGGCAGTAATAACTTCTGCAATTCTGCAAGATGTTGGCATTGTAACAGAAAACGATTCATCACATATAATTGACAGACGCAGTGAACGAAAGAAAACTAGAGAATGTGCTAAAAGAGGTGAACTGAAAGCTTTAAAAGCAGGAATCGAAAGTATATATTTTGATGAAAGAAAAGATAAAACACTACATCAAAAGAATTAGAGATAGATTACATCGAAGCTGGCATATTAACCACTGCAAGGGACGACTAATTTTTGTTTCAAAAAACCTAATAGCACCATTCTTTCTCCCAGTGATTACAGTTGTTCAGTCACAACATATCACCATAAGTTTATCAATGTGTAAGTTGTTTTCAGTGCAGTATTTAAAAATGATTTTTGATCCAGAAGATGGCGTAATGGGTCCCAGATACAGTGAATTTGGCTCTTCAATCAGAGATCCATGTTCTTCACTTATAGTTCTTCGATTCTATCTCCAATTCTCTTGTTTCAGCATTTTATCTTTTCTTTCATCAAAATATATACTTTCGATTCCTGCTTTTAAAGCTGTCATATCACTTTTTTAGCACATTCTCCAGTTTTCTTTCGTTCTCTACCCACTTTGCGTCTGTCCATTATATGTGATGAATAGTTTTCTGTTACAATGCCAACATCTTTCAGAATTGCAGAAGTTATTGCTGCCACGCATCTATCAGAAACCCGATACTAACTTGAGACCCTTCAAACCGTAGGAAGGTGTGTTCTCATTTGTCTTTGTGACACTTCCTTAAAAGTAGATTCTTGTGATACGGATATTAATTCTTCACACCCTGATGAAGTGCTACTACTTCTTTTTTCATTACCACTGTCACAATACATAACAACTGTATTGTCCTGATTAGCTTCAGACTTTAAACTGCCCTTTCTAGCCCTCATCGAGTTTTTTTTATTTAAGTCTCTTTATTTTAATTTATTTGTCTTGGCTTTATCGAGGGTGCCAATAACCATCTTTCTTGTTCACCTTTGATCAAGAGGAAATTCTTGTTATTTTAGAAGCACCTTCTTTGATTTTTTGTAGATACACTTAGGAATTGGTTTGCATTTGCACGCCGAAATGTCTATAAATTTACTTACAGCTTCAGATTATTAAAACTGAAACCTTCTTCATGTAATTATCATTTCTTTTGGTTTAGGGGAATCCTATAAGTTTCTGGTATTCAGAAAAATTATTATCTGGTATTTGATCAATACGCCTCTGGGAAATTACAATAGCTGACACTTTTTTCAAATTTCTTCGATCTTTTATCTTAAGATTTTAATTACCTCTTACGTTGGTGGATCTTTACCATTCCTGCTGTGCTTTAATTATTGTCTTGTATGAAAGTAATTTTTTATACCGTCTGCTGTTGTATTTCAAACAACTTCATTTAGTTTTGAAGGAGCACCAAATAGGAAACATTCCATTGCATTTCTACTAATGTTAAACTGCGGTTTGTCTCCACTCGCACTCAATTTGACTCAAAAAAGAGAACAAACAATTAGTAAAACTCGATAAAATGTTTCAAATATTTTAAAATAAAGACATAAAGTTTAAAAATTATAAAGGAAGCTACACTAAACATTTTAAATTTTAAAATGTTAAACGAAGTTACCAAAAAACACTGTAAATGTACAAGTTATGGTAAGAACCTATTGTGTTTCACTGTGAAACAATGAAAATATAAATGTCCTGGTAGAGCCCTGAAGGAGTTTTTCAAAACACATGAAATTTTGCACGTTTATTAGAGGTACTGAAGGGCAACTTTTGGCTGCTAACCGAAATCAAAATTCCAACTTTTGTTTTTTTCACTCCACCTTACTGTACATAAGCGATAATTTTTGGAAATGCATTTTCAATTATGATATGAGCTTTTATGTTTCACAATATTTATGCATACTATACTGTGTGTATAAATGCTATAGAATATACAGGGCTACACAAAAGAATTCGTAAGAGTTACGAAGTATGAGAGTAAATTGCTTAAATGTGTTTTTTAAAGGAGTTATGCGTTTTTTCACTGAACTGCATTTAGTTTACAAACAAATATTTGTAGAATATAGGTAAAATGACATACAGGGTCACGCAAAGTATTGGATACATAACCGTCTATGAATGATAATATCTGGAAATGTGATTTCAGTAGTTTTAAGAGTGTTTTAGTTTAAATTAAATTTTAGCTAAATAGTAACGTATAATAACGGTACTATTGGCTATGGGCGGTAATTGCTGAAATCAATTTAAAAAAAAATTATGAATTTTCTGCAATGTTTGCTTAGTTATCTTTTTGGTACTACTTAGTTATCCCGTCAATCAATTTCGCCAAATTATACAAATTGACATAATTTTTTTTAAATAACGAAAGAACAAATAAATTTGTATAACATTAATAAAAATACAAATAAAACATCGAAATAAAAATCACTTGATGATGTAAACACGTGTAACTTGCTTAAAGTAAAGTGAATGTGACATTTATGAACAACCATTATTGGCATTTAATCTTATAGTTTGGCGATAGATTTTTAGTCGACGGGATAACTAAGTAATACCTCTTAGGTACCTTATTTCCCTAAATAACGAAGTTTTGTTAAATCATTCAGGAAGTGTTGGAAAGTGTTTCATAATCTATGCTTAACGCATGATTTTTCTTTCTTATTTAGTCTTATTTTGCATTTACTTTATTCTTAATTTTTTAGTCTTATACTGCTTTATAGTAACTTAAATATTTGATGTTTAAACTTTTCGCCCTCCCCCTTGCACATAGTACAAACTATAGCGCAGATAGCACAAAATAATAGACAAATTGGTAATTTTCCACTATAGGGGTTTTGGCGTTTTTTTTAAAGCTTGGTGTAAATCGGGCATCAGAAAGTAAGATTTGTTGTCAACTCACACAAACAGCTATGAAAACAAATTTCATGAGCCTATTTGTTTGTTTATAATATTAGAGGGCCCTGCCCCCTACGAGCTACGCTCGTCATTCCCCGTTCAAACACCGCAGACTCTAACAGCACGCATAATTTGATCGGCTTTAAAAAGATTTCGGAAGATTGAATTATAATTTGAATCTGACAATTATAATCTGACGAAATTCTCACCAAACTTTTCTTTCTATTTTTAATATTCACGAAGAAATACTTTTGTTAGAAATGAAATGTTATGATCATCTTAAAATATCAAATAAATGTCTCGCGCAATTTTTAAATTTAAACTGTTTTGCAATATTATTTTTTGTTCACTTTACGTAATAAGTGTAATGTGACGTAAATGTGATTACGTCTAGTAAATTCTCCTATTTAAGACTTCTAACGCATGTTAATGAATTTAGTATTTTACAATATTCTTTCTCTTTTAAAATTCACGTGTAAATATAGCTTTTATGACGTAATTTTCAATGAGTTCCTGCTTTTTATATTTTCTGTTTATAATAGTCACGTGTAAAAGAAATTTTTAATTTGAAGCAAGCATTATTGTTTGCTCTGTTTATACAGTTGGCAACAGTTTAAATTAACACAATTTTCTAAAATCTCTCTATTCTAAAAAAAAAGTAACTTACGCTGTCACCGCCGCCGCCGGTTTTGAATTTTTTGTGACCGGAAATCTTTTTCCGTTAATATTGAGAAAATATTGCATACAAAAATTTGAAAATCGGCGGTATTATAGAGAAATGTTTGATAAACACGCTGATGCAGTCAGTTTTCAAATCGAAGAATTATTTTAAGAGATATTTAATGCTAAATTTGGACAAAGTCGTTCCATTAAAAAAGTTTTATAGGAGCAAAAACTATACATCGGAATATCATTTTTAGATCATTTTGTACGTTATAATTTCACGGTGTGTAAAATGCATTTATTTCTTTAATTTGACTCATTTTTTGAGCGTTTATTTCTATTTTAAATTCAAATTTTCAGCATTTCGAGAAATATTTTTTACTTATTTTAGAAAATTGTGCTCATTTAACCTGTTGCCAACTGTAATAAACAGCGCAAACAATAATGTTTGCTTCAAACTAAAAATTTATTTACACGTGATTATTATAAACAGAAAAAAAAACTTTCAAATTAGAATTAAATAATTACGTATAAAAAGCAGGAACTTATTGAAAATTACTTCATTAAAACTATATTTACAAGAGAATTTTAACAGAGAAAGGATATTGTAAAATAATAAATTCATTAACATGCGTTAGAAGTCTTAAATAGGAGAAATTGCGTCACATTTACGTCACATTACACTTATTACGTTAAATGAACAAAAAATAATATTGCAAAACTGTTTAAATTTAAAAATTCCACGATACATTTATTTGATATTTCGAGATGAACTTTTCAACTATTTTTGTTGGGACAACGAAAATAATATTTCATTTCTAACAAAAGTATTTTCACGTGAATCTCTCTATTCTAAAAAAAAAAAAGTAACTTACGCTGTCACCGCCGCCGCCGGTTTTGAATTTTTTGTGACCGGGGTCTTCCTCCGTTAATATGAAGAAAAATATTACATACAAAAATATGAAAATCGCGGTATTATAGAGAAATTTTTGATAAACACGCTGATGCAGTCAGTTTTCAAATCGAAGATTTATTTTAAGAGATATTTAATGCTAAAGTTGGACAAAGTCGTTCCATTAAAAAAGTATTATAGGAGCAAAAACTATACATCGGAATATCATTTTTAGATCATTTTATACGTTACAATTTACCGGTGTGTAGAATGCATTATTTTTATTGATTTGACTCATTTTTTGAGCGTTTATTTCTATTTTAAATTCAAATTTTCAGCATTTCGAGAAATATTTTTTTTACTTATTTTAGAAATTTGTACTCATTTAACCTGTTGCCAACTGTATAAACAGCGCAAACAATAATGTTTGCTTCAAGCTAAAAATTTATTTACACGTGATTATTATAAACAGAAAAAAAAACTTTCAAACTAGAATTAAATAATTACGTATAAAAAGCAGGAACTTATTGAAAATTACTTCATTAAAACTATATTTACAAGTGAATTTTAACAGAGAAAGGATATTGTAAAATAATAAATTCCTTAACATGCGTTAGAAGTCTTAAATGGGAGAAATTACGTCACATTTACGTCACATTACACTTATTACGTAAAATGAACAAAAAATAATATTGCAAAACAGTTTAAATTTAAAAATTGCGCGAGACATTTATTTGATATTTCGAGATGAACTTTTCAACTATTTTTGTTGGGACAGCGCAAATAATATTTCATTTCTAACAAACTATTTTCACGTGAATATTAAAAAGAGAAATAAAAGTTTGGTAAAAATTGCGTGAGATTAAAAACGATAAATTTAAAATGTCTTTCATTTATTTATTTATTTATTTATTTATTTATTGAACAAGAAACATACGACCTGTGTGCTTGACATGAGAACCAGCTTAAAATGTCTTATTTTTAAGAACTTTCTTTTGCTTTGTTAAAAAATACCGGGAGACAAAGACTGCTTACTTAATTCATTTTATATTAGCTTATTTTGAAATGTTTAACTGGTTTTATTTAATAAAAGAGGAAAACAGCCATAGTATCTTTTAACAGCAGCTGATTTTTCCTTAAAATTCCTCAATCAAGGAGAAATGAATAGAGACCCGTTTATAGGGAGATCGCCACTGTTTTTTAAATTATAATTCAATCTTTCAAAATCTTTTTAAAGCCGATCAAATTAGCGTGCTTTTAGAAACTGCAGTGTCTGAACGGGGGTTGGCGAGCGTAGCTCGTAGGTGACCGAGCCCCCTTATATATAAAAAATATCTCTTGAAATGCTGAAAATTTGAATTTAAAATAGAAATAAAACCTCAAAAGTGAGTCAGAAAACTAAATGCAGTCTGCACACCGAGAAATTCTGACGCATAAAATGATCTAAAAATGGTTAAATTTCTACGAACAGTTTTTGCTCCTATAAAACTTTTTTAATGGAACGATTTTGTCCAACTTTGTCATTAAATATCTCCTAAAATAATTCTTCGATTTAAAAACTGTCTGCATCAGCATGTTTAACAAACATTTCTCTATAATACTACCGATTTTCATATTTTTGTATGCAGCAGTTTTTTTAATATTAACGAAGAAAAGCCATGCTTAAGCATTCAAAATGGATGCCGATCTGCGGGAATATCTACGCAGATTTTCATTGGTCCATTTCCAAATCAAAACTTTTTTTTTATATATAGAAGGATGTATTTTATATGTATATTAGGTACTATTTAGTAATCCCGTCGACCAAAAATGTATCGCCAATTATAAGATTAAATGACAATAATGGTTGCTCGTAAATGTCACATTCACTTAATTTTAAGCAAGTGACTTTAAGCTTACACGTGTTTACGTCATGAAGCGATTTTTAGTTCGACGTTTTATTGGTATTTTTATTAATGTTATACTAATTTATTTGTTCTTTCGTTTCTTAAAATAGAAATTATGTAAATTTGTGTAATTTGGCGAGTGGTTTTGAGATTTATATAATTTGGCGAAATTGGTCGACGGGATAACTAAGTATTAACGTATATTGTTGATGTTTTTTATGTACAAATTAATTCTGTTTCTGTATAAAATTAGATAAATGGCTTTTTTATGTTAAATAAATCGTATACATATAGAAAAAAATACGCGGGTATATGAAATGAAACAGTGGATACGCTCCCGGAAAATATGTTGCCAAACTTCTTTCTTCGCCAAGGCATCTATACTGGAAAAGTACCTTAAGCACATTAAAATCGCGCGGTTAGGAGCTCAGGCAGTACAGCGTCTTTATTGGTGGTTATTTTATTAGTAGCATCCGGAGGAAGATGTAAAGATGTACGTTTTCGTATATTACATTTTAAATTCTCACCCATAGATTTTGGAGGGAAAAAAAAAACATAAAAGAGCGGAGTTTAAATTAAATTGCGGTGACCTCCTTTATGAAAGATTAATGGTTTTAAATGGTAATTTCACCAAATTATCCAGCTTTTGTCAAGTGGGCTTCATATATGACAACTTATTTTTGTCGCCAAATTTGGCGATATTTCACTACGTTGACCAACATTTGGCGCTACTGTGGTAACCCTGTATTAGAATTTTTCAACAATTACGCATTTCAATGTGGCGGTTTTACCGGAATTGTGAGGGACACACAGAGACTTGGATTTTATATAAATAGATGGTTACAATTGCATAATTGAGTTACAACAAAAATGAATTTAATTATACGCCAAACAGCGTTCGAGAAAAAAAAGGAATTAAACTTTAGAATTGTGTTGCAAGCAATTGTAAATTGTGAATTGTTTACTGAACGTGTGATAGCACGTTTTCATTTGCAATTCTAAATTATAGAACATTAAAAAAAATGTTTGTAATAGGCATGGTGGCCCTTAGCTTTTTCTAATTATTTTTAAATGTATCATTACAATCTGAAAATATTTAAGTCTTAACTATTATTCAAATTAAAAGGCAATCAGTTTCATAATTTGAAAATATTCGATATTCCAATTCCTATTTTGCTTTCACCATCAAATATTATAATTATAGATTTATTTAATTATACCTGCTTATTAAAATTCTGTTGTGGCTTATTTAGATAAATGCTTAAAAAGTTTTTGACGAAGAATGTAAAGATTGAATTACCCTAACAATTATTTTTGTATATTCTAAAAATAAAAAAAATATAAAATTATTTCTTACAAAGGGAAAGTAACTTCTTCAATGATCTTAAATATAGGTCGAATATAGAAAACACTAGTTCAAGAAAATATATTTTTTTGAAAACCTTTAAAAATACAAGCTGGATGATTGATACAGATGCATTCCTTTTAAATCATCAAAAGTTTAAGATTAGAATTTTAAACTTTTTCCCGTTTTCATAAACATTTTTTCACTTTTTGAAAATTTTGCTTTCGCTAATGATTGCCATTAAAACATACATCAGTCGAGTTTCATTTTATTTCTATTTTTTATAAGGAAATCTTTGAAAATATGCACACGGATATTTTTTTTGTGTGGTTTTTTTCTTTTACATTTCAATTTTAAGATTATTATTTAAATGAAACGAAACTAAATTAAATAGTGTTTTTGTCAATTAAAGAATAGTACCATAAATTAAAATATGAAGTTATTATGAAATATTAGCATATAAATACACAAACAGATTCAATAAGTTATTTTACTGGCAGTTGACGTTTTTCGTACATCTTAGGGTAATAGTAAAAATGTAGAAATAATAAATAAAAAAATAATAAGAAAGAATCCTACAAAACTGTATGTCAGTAGATTATGGAATACTTTCCAACTTTTCTACACTGTTATAAGGCAATTTCGTCTTTTGTTTTGATGAAAGAAGATATCAAAATAAATATTTTAAAAAACGCACAACGCAGTTGAATGCATAATTTCAACTATAACTCTCCACAATCGAAAACGTAATCGAATTCTTCTATGGAAACCTCTGTATTATCAAAAGATTATGTAATATGCTGCAGTTTAAATCTGATGGGAGACTTTAGAACTAAAACAATGCAAATAATACAATAAAACAACATAAAAATAGTAACGCATTACATTAAAACGATAACGATGATTCGCATAATACAATTAAAAACTCACTTCCAGCAATTTCTATCCGCAGATGGCAATATGTCAAATTTCCATTATGAATATTTTTTTTGTACCCTGTATATAAATTTATTTATACTTTACAAACATTGTTAGTACGTTGTAGTACAATTCATCTTGGAAATGCAAATGAAACTGTTAAAACAGACACTAAGCAATTCAAATCCATAGACTAAAATGCTTAGGCATTCTTTTCTGAAGTCCTGTATATGATTTATGGAATTTATCCACTAAAGCGGGCAAAAGAAGATATGATATAATTTCAGTTTCCATATATGCTTCTTTAAATCTTGAAGATGTATTTGTTTTAGTGATTTATACACATAAAGAAATATTTTTCGGAATCGCATGCAAATAAAAAGAGGATATACTATATTTTAGTTTTTCATATATGCTTCTTTAAATTTTGAAAATATATTTGTTTTAGTGATTTATACACATAAAGAAATCTTTTCGGAATCGCGGGCAAATAATAAAAAAAAAAAAAAGATACGCTATATTTTCGTTCGTGGTTATATTACATTTTCCGAGTTTTATAAACACATGTCTATTTTTACAGATAATACGCTAAATAAAATAGGCGATCTTTCTCAGTGCCTATTATAAAATGCTTACAAGGGAATAAGAGGCTTTTTTTTTAAACTGACAGTTAAAGATTCTGTAACGGGAGTCTTATTTCGTGGCGTAATCGGAAAGACAGACAAAATGGACTTGGCATTCAACGTATTAAAAGCCTCATAGCCATATATAATAATCTAAAAATTCAGAATTAATACTTTGTCAAATCAAGTATATATTAACACAATAAAATTTCATCACAGTTAGGTTTAGGAAAGTTTCTTATTTTCCTTTCAGACAATAGAATGAAATGTTTCGTACATTTACTTTTGTAGTAATGCTTGTGCTGCTGTCTGTTAAGAAAAAACTCAACGTTTAACTGGTTTATTTACGTAAAAATTATGTTGTTTCGTAATCTCCCTTGTCCAATTAATTCGCGTATCCCCTATTTAGCTTAGAGAAGTGGGTAAATATTAGTGCTCTAAATAGTCATTCATGATTAAACAAATATTTGATGAATAATGAATGGGACATTTTCGCACAAATATTTATTTTGAATGCTTTTTTAAAAATTATTTTCAATATTATGTATCAAATTTCATATATTAGGTATTTGACTACATCTATGCGCAATATTTATTCCAGATTATTATTATACAGTAAAATATTATAAATTAAAGAAAAGTTTTTCTCTGTCCCAATCATCCACATAGCACGGATAAATGGGACCCTAATAGGGATGGATGGAACACAAATATTTTCCTCTCTGTATTTAATGCTATCTAATTAAAATTATAATTATAAATTATTTAAGCAAATTAATATAAATTATTTAAGGAAAAGTTTGAAATCAATATAATTTTCCCCTATTTATCAATAAACATACACTATTTTTGACAATTGTATCTATTTTGATAAAGTTTTAGTAGCAATTTTTTCATAAACTATTTAACCTTTATTACAATACAATAATTAAGATCCAGTATATTTTATAATAATAAATAATATATATAATACGAGTACTGTTTAATACTGATAATTAACATAAATTATTGATTTATCAACCTACATACTATTATTTAGATAATAAATAAATTTTTCAAAATCTCTAGGAATGAATGAGACAATCCCATTCATCCCCATTTAAAATGTTACAACCATCCCCATGATTCAAATATTCAGTTTTAAGCCATTTTGACTCAAAAATTATTTTTTCACGATGTTTCATATTCATTCATTTTAATTACCAATATTGAACCTTCAAATAAATAATTACAACATATCTTAATTGTTTATATCGTATAAGATATTTGATAACTTGAAATGTAAAATTAAAAAAGTCCATTTAAGAGGAGTTTCAGGAAATGCTACTTTGAAGAAAAATGAGAACAGCCATGTGGTTTTGCTTTTGGTTCTAAAACACACTATGGTAGTGGCATGTATGAATATAGAAAGCAACTGAAAAAAAAGATCCCTGCCGACCCGGCCTACAGGCACAGGTAGATTTCGAAGTCAAATATACTAATTTCACAAACAAAAACAAAATCATGATTACAGATAAATCCACTTTAACAATTTTATCTGGCCGCTTTTGACGAGTTTTTATTTCATTTTTATATAATAGCTGGTTTTATCAGAATCATGTTAGGGCGGTATTAAAAAAAATACTTTTTCATGCTCAACAACTCGAAATTTTCTGGCATAATTCCAGATTCATTTTTAATTAAATATATATATATATATATATATATATATATATATATATATATATATATATGTGTGTGTGTGTGTGTGTGTGTGTGAAACTTGCTGACGTGATTTTTGAAGAGATTTATAAGCGACCTGTGTTTTTATTTTTTGTTTAATTAATTAAAACTTGATATATAAGCAATTATTTTCTCAGAAGGACAATATTTTTCGTTTCTAAAACAATCGCTTAGGGAAATTCCGTTCAAAATATCCACTGTGACATAATTTTTTTAAATATATTCTGCCTCTATCAAAAAATCGATCATTAAGGTACATTATATAGTTTCTGAATAAGCGAATCTACCAATTCAATGCGTTTGAGATCAAAAATGAATTTAAAAATGAGTCAGATAATAAGCAGTTTTGATTTGAGTGCATCCTTAAGACAATGATTTTTCCAACACAATCCGCTTCGGTAAATTCGGTTGAAAATGCCCTTTTTAACAGCATTTTTAAAAATATATTCTGCCTCTATCAAAAAATCGATCATTTCGGTACATTGTATAGTTTATGAGTAAGAAAACGTACCAATTGGAAGTCTTTGAGAGCAAAAATGAATTGTAAAATGAGTCAGAAAATAAGCAGTTTGGATTTGAATATACCCTTACTAAGATGATTTTTTTCTTCATCCGCTGTGTATTTTCAATTTGTTTTTGCTGTAAGAATTGGTCCTATCCAAAACTTGTCTGTATAGATGTTGTAGACAATATTAAGAAGATATATGATAAATTCATGGGGATTTTATATATTTTGTATTGACGGAGTTATGGATTTTTTTCTTCTTCAAACACCCCCCCCCCCCCCACCTTTTGTTTTCGTTTTTTTTTTTTTTTTTTTTTTTTTTTTTTTTTTTTTGCGGTACCAATTGGTCCTATCAAAAACTTGTGAATATAAACGTTGTAGATAATGTTAAGGATATTTATAATAAAATTAATTTAATTTGATATCTTGAGAATTGACGAAGTTATGAATTTTTTTCTCCCAAAAAGCCTATTTTTTGCACCCCTTGAGCCCATTTTTAACTTTATCAAAAATTTGTGATACATAAATTTTTGGCCCTATCTTTAGAAGTAATAAAAACTTTAAACTGATTTGATATGTACAAAAATTAAGAAGTCATGGGGGTTTTTCTGTTTTCACAAAACCCCTCCCTATTTCCATCCCCTTGGTCCGATTCTGCCCATTAACGAACTTGGCCGAGATTTTATGCCCATTGATTTTATGTATCAGTTTGGAAGAGATTGGTGCAGAATTACGAAAGTTATCGTGTCCAGAAGAAAGTGATACATATATATATATATATATATAGATAGATAGATAGATAGATAGATAGATAGATATAAAGTTTTTTACTGTGGGTGGTTTTGGGTTCTAGGGGTCATGATCGGTGTAGTGTAGATCTGCAAAAATTTTTCAGAAATTCCAACATAAGAACGATCCCAATAGGTAGTATTTCATACGAAATCTACCTAAAATGTTTATTGCCTGAAATATTGAGGATGCTCCATCCATCCCTTGTACCATCTATCCCCCAGCTCCCCTATATATGTTACTTCGAATTTTACTAATCGGTTATTATTCATAACTAGAATATAGCCCGTCAGAATGACGTGTTTGCATTTTCAAAAAAATTATATAGCATTGCATTATAAAAAGAATTGTGAAGTAATAAATTTTGTCTTGTCTGATTAATAGGGTCAGGTGGGGTAAAGTAAAAACAGCCCATTTTTCATTTAAATTTAATTGGCAAGAAAATTATTAATTGAATTGGTAAAATACTGATATAAAGTATGCAAATGAACTTCACTCACAAAATTTGAAGAAATATTTCACAAAAACATTCAAATTAGTACTAATAATGTTATTTTAAAACATATTGTCAATTAACTATTTTATCTGATGGTATGTGGTAAAATAAAAGACAATTCCAACAGAAAGTTTATTTGTTTTTATTAATTGCCAAAATAATAATTATATAACTTAAATTTTAAAAAGTTGAACAGAGAAAATCGCGATTTTTTTAAACATGCATAAAAGAAACCTGTAATAAATTTTGATAGTTAAAAATCATCTTTTATCACATAAGTAAATTGCAACTATTAATTACATTAACAATTTATTTTCCCAAATTCTGTTATTAAATTACAAATTTATTTTCCCTACAAAATACAAAATTTTATTTATTATAATAATGCATAGATATACTATATACATATATATATATGTAATACACGGCATTACATATTTCTGATATTCTAATTTCATTTTATAAGAAATATTCATTTTCCCCCCCCCAATGTCTTCAGAATTCAAAAAACATTTTAAAAAGAAAATTTCATTTTTTTAACTACCGACAGATGGCGCAACAGAGCATATAAACGTTTGTTTTAATATTTTAAAAGTTCAAGACGAATGAATCAATTGTTTGTTTACTTTCATATAGCGATAGATAAAGCTACCAATCTAATTTAAACTAAAGTTATCGCAGCAGAATATTAGATAATTGAATGTAATCTCTTAAATATTAATTTATTTTGAATAATCTGTCTAAAAATGTAACTTTTGCGAATAGTGGAAAAGAAAGCACGTTTTACTCAACGTTTTAAGATTGAAAATCAAATCAACAATCACTCGTGTGTCGTGATGCCACATGTACAACACAAATTCCAAATCCAGAAGCAATTGAATGACTCTTTGAACGAATCATTAAAAATACTGTCGACATCCGATTTTGCTCTTAAAATATTTGTAAAACCATAATAAAGCTTTTAAATAATTTGAAATACGTTTGTTTTTAGAAAGGAAACGTTAATCCGGTACAAAATAATTCACGGGAATGAATCACCGAATATAGCTATATTCACTCAACACCATAAAGTGTTCTCATTGGTCAGAAAATAGATAGCCTTGAAAAACAGAGGTAATTTTTCGCAATATTTTTAACCGTGTATACTGAATTCAAACTGTAAAGAAATGTAAACAAAAGTGAAAAACGTATTTCAAAATATTAATATGCTTTTGCAAAATATTTTAAGAGCATTTATGAATAGCTGAAAGAGTCATTCATTTGTTTTTTGATTTGTAATTTGTGCTTATGAATGGCAACGGTAATCGCTTGTATACATCGGAACCGTGTTGTTGGTATCTGGTTATTTTAAATTAGATCTTAAAGCGTTAAAATTGTATACTTTTTGAGGGTTTGAGAAAAATTGAAGAAGAATATGTTACACAACAAATAGATAGACAGATTAAATAAGGCAGTCGGTAAATACGGCATTGGAATGCTTAAGCCTAACGTGACCGCGTTTGGATTATCAGGAAACGGATGAGTTCAACCCCGGAAGCGTTATACATTTTGTGTCATTCTATGTATAATTACCAAATAATATCCAAATAAATTGGTCAATATGATTAATTTAATTATTTACCACATTAACAGGTTATTATTAATAATTACTAACGAAGTTCGGTTTAATGTAATAAATTTCAACTCTTTTAGCTTGAGATTTATGTATATAAATATTTAAATAAAATGAATATTGCTAATGGTACTAATCTAAAATTCTTCAGAGACATAAAGAAAATATAAACTATAGCATTTTCTTCATAAAAAACGGAAAAGTTTAGAAAAAATACAACTATAAAGATGGATAAATTATTTCCCCTTGACTGTGTGTTGAATCGCATTAAAAGTAGTAAAAGCTTTTAAGAGAGATATACTGGTAGTTGGTATCTTTTTTTATACTTGAATGTTTAAAATACATACTTTTTGAGGCGGACCTGATAACGAGAAAGTAGACGCGTTAAAACAAGTGACTTTTTCTGATAAAGCAGAGTTACTTAGCACGGAATAAAAATCATGCGCTCTAAGAAAACACGAAAACAGAAAAAAGTAATTTTGAGTGATTGCATATCTAAGGGCTAAAGCTTACAAGCCAATCATTAAAGTGTACTATTAAGATCTACATCATGCCCAATGCATAGTGAAATCCATTTTAAAGCAAGTGTTCGGTGTGAGTATGGGGGTAAAGGGCTTGAGAGCTGATAGTAATGAGAGATTACTTTCAATTCCGGAAATATTTCGTCTATTAAGGAGGGTCCGGGACACATTTTAAAATAATTTTTATTTATTGAGTTAAAATTTAAAAAAAAAATGTGATGGTTAAGCATATCATTTGTAAACAAAATCACCTGATGAAACTCCTCAGAATTAAAAAAAAAATTAATTTAAAATTTATGAAAAAAGTAGGGTAATTTAAAATCCTTATAACTCGAAATATTATTTGAGGAATTTAAATTTTTTACATTGAAATAAACAGAAATTATATAAGTTTTAATTTTTATTCAGTATTTTTAAAAATATTAATTTAAATAAAAATTAAAAGTATTTAAATTGAAAATTTAAGAAAGAAATGATGTAACTTTATTTTTTTAAATCATATTTTCAAAAGTAAATATTTTTATCAAATTTGCTGAATCAGAATTAAAGTAAAATAATTGAAAAAGACATGTTCCAAGTTTTGACACTTTATCTTTAACGGTTCTTGGCTTATAGCAATTTAAATACGAGAAATGTTAAAAAAAAAGAGAAAAACATTATCAAGAAAAACGCATTTTCACAAGAAGTCGTTTTCATGACAAGCATTGCTTTAAAGCTGGATTTTGAAAACAAAATAAAACGAAAAAAATAATTTTTCCTGTTGCAGTTAAGATAGAAACATAATTTAAACGTCATTTTAAGCAAACAAAAACAAAGAAATTCTTAATGAAATAAAATATTTTTAGAAAATTTGTAGATTTTTGTGTCCCGGACCCCTTTAAAATTTTAAAACATAGGATTTCGCCTTTCATGAAACTTTTTTAAGACGCCTCTCGCAAAATTTGAGCCCATCCATCTTTTCAAAATCTGTAAATAACCGTTTTATTTCAAAATCTGTAAACATTTTCTATTATTTTTATGATTTAGTATGTAAAATTTAAAAATCGAACAATTATAGGACTACGTGTGTCTGTATATCACAGCAGTTTTTTTTTCCCTTAAACTATGGAACGGGAAATGTTCAAGCTTGCCAGAGTTATAAAGGCTATTTACACAGAGTTAGCCACTCACAAATATATTTAGAAAAATTTTAGGGGAGATAATTAATTTACTTGATTTCTTTAAGGTGTGGGGCATAGTTCAAAAAATCTCGTAACACCAAACTCAAAAATATATTTGTTTTAATATTAGGTATTATATTTTCAGAGATATCGTCGAAAATGTACGGCAAAAATGTACCCCCCTCCATCCTATTTCTGAATCTATTGTGACAAAAATTATGAAAAGAATAGGTATAGTACGAGTTTATTTAAACCTTACACGAAAACTATATCTATTATCATAGGTCAAATATCCAGTCTAATAGTCTGATATCGTTTTGCTTAAACCATGTTTTCGATTATGTGGAGATTACATGGATGGATGCCCCATCTTGTTGGAAGATACAGTCCGGTACTGCAAGCAAATCCGTAATTGGCAGTAAATTGGTACTTAAAATATCTTGATAATCCTCTGATTTAATTTTTCTGTCCATAAATCCTAGAAATGTTTGGCCGTTGTAAGAGAACTCTCCCCAGGTCAGTGCGTATCTTCCGCCTTGTTGCCTGTTAAAACAGTTCTTAGGTTCTTTTCTTAGGTCATGTCAGTAAAATTTATGACCATCAAGACCGTCTAAATTCCATTTCTTTTCATCACTGAAGATGACAGAAATCCATTTTTTACCGTATGACATATGCTTTCTAGCCCACTTTAGACGTGCATCTTTATATCTTTGCTTTAAGCAAGCTTTTATTTTCATTCTCCTGTATATAGTGTTTGTTGAAGTTTTAATTCATCTGTGTTAGACAGGGAGCCAGCAGCACTGACGATCACCTCATCGAGTTCACGGATGAAATTCTAGGATTAATTAAATCTTGGTTCGCATATTAAAACGCAATCAGCCTGCCAAGTCATATCTTGGTGGAAAGCACCCGAAAACCCGATTTTAGAGACTTATTCGTAGGTTTATCATTGTGTTTTACTGCTCCCAGTCCTCCATGTTTTCATATTTTGGTGCAGGAAAACACAATGGTAAACCTACGAGTCAGCCGCTAAAATCCGGTTTTCCGTTGTTTTTCCGTCCAGATATGACTTGGCGCACCGATTGCTTTTTAATATGCGAATTAAGATTTAAGTAATTCTAGAATTTCATCCGTGAACTCGATGAGGTGATTCTATGAGCTGCCGGCTCCCCGTCTATGTACAATACTTTTTGAAATTCTGGAAATTGTTGGAATTTCACGCACAGATAAATTATCAATTGAAGCCAATTTTCAATGACATTCTATTATCATGTAACATTGTTTTATTTGGTATTCCGACTCGCTTTCTAGTATTCCATGTTCAACGTGATCTCAAAACTCTATAAATACTGCTCAATGATCGCTTTATTCTTCACAATATTTGTACAGGATTTAGTCCTTGCATTTTTAAATGTAAAATCTTAATAATTTCATCTTTAGAAATTTCTTTAAAACGTTGCATTTTTATCAGGATACGCAGGAAATGTCTGTTCGGAATCACAAACAAAACAATACATTGAACTCATTTGATTCCACAAAATTTCAATAAATTATTATGCTAAAAATACAGCAGACGATATTTCAATCAAAGGGGAAAATTATTCTGCATTTATAGAAGCAGACGAAAATAAAGATATTTTATTTTGTGAACAAAAATGTAAAAGAAAACATGTAATGCTGTATTGTGTCTATACTTTTGGGACAGCACATTTTTATATAGTTTAATGTACATTTAAAATTTCAAACCTTTGATCATAATTTATATGTATATATCAGCAAAACTGCTTTTATTTATTACCTATCTCACGAATTTTAATTGTACTTTATTGCTTTTGTGTTAATGCAAATATTATTATGCTATACTTTTGGGACACGGTGTATAAATGTGTGTGAATAAAATATGAGAAAGTGAAAGTCTTCTTAATTTGTTTTTTTAGTTTGAGCACTATAATATAACTTATTTAAAAATGGATTTAAATTAAAGTTGGTGATTTTTTTTTTCTGGTGTCATTAAAGTACTTCACCGTCCCAAATTAATAGGAAGTTCTTCAGAGCTTAAGAATTCTACAGAAAATATGTGGATATTTTAATCTCGAATAGGAAATATCTAATTATCTATAATGATTAACGAAAGGAACTTATGCAATTTAATTTTCATGGATATTTTCGCTAAACCAATTAATTTTAAAATAACTACAAAAAAAAAAAAAAAATTGGAAGATATAATGCATTATTCCAGGAAGCCACATATTTTATATAATTACTTTTTATACGGCTACGTATCTATAGTCATCGTTAAATATTTTTAAGACAAATAAAACGCCATAAAATAGTATTTGATTGTTGAAATAGTAAGGAGAATATTTATTATACGTAAGTGTTATGCAATACCCTTTTTTATAATGAAGACAATGCATTAATGAAATGCGATTTTGTAATTTCATTAAAAGTGCTTTTTTAAGCTACATCCATTTAAATTCCATTATAGAATTTGATTCTCTAAAAGAGTTTTTAAATAACTTGAAATCTATTTTGAAATATTTTAACCGACATTGGTAATTGTTGAAAGCTTTTAAAATACTTTTTTTTTATTAACTGTTTTATATACTAACTAATGAAATTATGATTATTTTATTTACAAATATGTAAATCTGTTTGTAATATTTTAGAAAATTAATTTAAAATGCACATAGATTTCGGAAAGAAATTTTTAAAATGTAAAAAAAAAAAAAAAAAAAAAACTAGAAAACAAGAATCCTGCCTTTTCAAGATTTAGTGTCGGTCCTGCGGACAAAAATATATAAATATAGACAGTTCAAAAAATACTTCAGTTTTAAGTTTTAAAATGCACGCTTTTATTTTATATAAAATGACGTCATTTACGATCCAGTCTTAAACAACATCTCTAGAAAAGTATGCATATGACGTCACATTCACGGAATAATACACTAACCCAGCAAAAAGCGATGTCGTCATTCAAGAAACTCGACAAAATATCGAGTATCTAATGTTTCATACAATTTCATTTGTTTGAACATTAATATGGATACTGTGAAATTAAATATAGTTTATAATAGCTTCGTGTTTTATGAGAAAACATTCGTTTATATTTTTTCAAAATTCGGAAAATATTATTGCACATTGATTAATTAAATTGCATTCTTACAGTTTTTTGATAGGAATTAAGTAAAATCGGAAAAAAACAAGTCACGCAAATATTCTTTAAAATACATTTTTATAGTAGAATATGCTCTTGGTATTTCGCGTATTTTAATTGCAATTATTTTTCAGTTGTTGTAGGAAAATGTCAACTAAAATATATAGTATTCTACTATTTTCCCTTTAATTTCTACAGAAATGGAGTACTTCAATTGCGACCATTACACATATGGCATTAACAACTACAAAATAATTAATATCTCAAAAGTAAATTGAGATGCAGTTTTCAAACCAATTTCATTTTAGAGTACTCTTTTTTCCTAGACAACGGTTTAGAAATTGAAAATGTGCGACGTTTAGAAGTTTAAGAAATTGCACGAAATTATCGGTATTTAACAGTTCAATGATACACATGCTTCGGTCTATGGGTGGTTTATGGTTAGGTGAAATTTTATTTTTTAGTTACGACACTTTAAGGGATCTCAGGACTATTAAAGCTTCAAAATTTTCGAAATTTTAATTTTTTTAGATGTTAAACTCCTATCTTTTCTGAACTTTTTGATATAATTGTTTCCTTGAAATTCCCATTACAACAGAAATTATGTCTTATAGAAATTTACTGGCTCGATAGCTGAAGAGGCGTTTTTGAAACTTTGAAGTCATTTTTCTCCAAATGCCGTTTTTCGGCATAACGCGCAGGATATCTCAAAAACATCTGAATATTTTTTCATGAAATTTTCAAAACACATATTTCATGTTATCCTGTATAAACTGAATCTAAAATTTTATTTTTACTGTTAAAAAGATATATATATTTAGGCAGGGATGTAGTGGAGGGTATACGGGGGTATACGCCGTATACCCTCTGGATTTTTCTAGGAACACCGTATACCCTCTGTTTCTCAAGAAAGCTATAGTATATATACACTAGGGTATACCCTCTGCCTTGAGCATATACCCTCTGCTTAGAACGTACACCCTCTGTATTTTTTACGACTACACCACTGTATTTAGGTGATTATACTGTTGAAAATTTCAATTTTTTTATTATTTAACTACAAATTTATATTAAAAATATAAAAATGCTTTAAATACGAACTTATTTAAGTTCAGGGATTTCATTACAAACTGAAGTATAAGTAGGTACAAAAAAAATTCATTCTAGTTGCAAAATTTATTTTGTAATCCTGCGCGTAAGCTGTTATACCAATTTTCTGCTCGAGAAATGTCTGACATTTTGGAGTCCCCTATAAATACTAATTTTGCATTTTGCAATTTTTTAAATACACGAAAGGAAAGAACATACTTATTGTGATGTAGCAATCACATTTATTATTTATTTTTTAAATTGTAATGCAGCATTATTATCTCACGTTTTAAACTATTTATTTTTGACTCAATAAATCGTTCAAATCGGTTTTTTTTTCTTTCCTTTTTACCGCATGCAGCAGATAAGTTTTGATTTCAGATTCCCCCCTCTTCTTGTTCTATTTTTAGATTCAGAGTGACGTCGCTTGCGTCATATTGGGGTGTGTCTTCCCTTGGCGAATTAAAAAGCTTCATTCTCTCCCTCTAAAGTTTCGTTTTCATTTCTCTATTTTCATACGATTTAATCATAATACGTAAATTTAATTTAACGAATAGATTTAAATCATTTCTGGAGGTAGTTTTGTAAACCCCTTTTATGTAATATATATATCAATGCAGCCAGTTTTTTTAACAGATTTTAGGATCAGATTTTAAGATTTACGAAAGTTTTAATATGTATTATTTTTGACAATGTGATTTGTCGTTTGAATTTCGGGCCTTTGCGCCTAAATTCAAAGAGCGATGTTCTTCAATAGCTATATCTCAATATCTAAAAGTTTATCTTCAGCCTCTGGCTTTTTAATTTAACGCATGTTTGATTTCGGACTTTTTAATATCAAGACCTTCTTTAAAAAGTGATTTTAACCAGCATTCACTTTTATCATGGAATTACTTCAAGTTTTTAATAATACTACGTGGAACGTTTTTTTTAAATGTGTACAGTGACCTACTTATCCTAATTGCCTTCCACCTCTCAAGTAAATCAACGAATAAAGAAAATTTTTTATAACTGCTGTCTCTTCAATGTGTTCTCATCATTAAGTAAGAATGTTACATTTACTTATTCATCCTTCTTTTATTTTTATTTTTCCTGCAAGTAAATCTTATCATGTTAGCTATACGATCACTCTATTTACGGCACTCCAGATTGTTTATTTTATCCAACAGCAAATTAAACTCTTTTTATTTACTTAATTCTCCTCAACAACATATTTAACTTCGCCACACTTATATCTTTTAATCCCAATAAAAATTGTGTTTTTAAATCATATACATTTTAAGATATTAATGTTGAAAATTGTCTTTTTTTCTTCTTTTTTTCTAATTTTAAGAGTCCTGAGACACCTTAACTGTTGTCTGAAAGAGATAGCATATCGGGTCTAATATATATGATTCTATCCCTATAATTGTTTGAACAGAAATCAATTTCTTAACGTTTCAAATATACGAATTAAAAATCCATATAGTAGTCCTTGTGTTATGTTTAAAAAACTGTCTGAACCGCAATCTATTGCATCGATTACAAATTAATTTCATATTAAACCTTTATCTACAGACGGTACGTATAAGTACCATTAAAATAACTTATTAGAAGATTTATTTAATACATGGATTAGTAGTAATACAGATTAGAATGAGTTATAGATGCATTAATTTATCTTCTACCAAAAGCATTATGGGTTACACAAAACAAAAATATTTTTAAAAGGATGATTTATTTTGCCTTTGCATCTTTTCACCTTTTTTGGCATGGGGGGGGGGGATTTTTCAATTCAGAAATACTTCTATATTTCTACTTATATTTGTACATTTCCTAATTCTACAAAATACTAAGAAAAATATTTAAAATAAAAGATTTGAGTGGAGTTATAAATATTTAGCAAAATTCCTATAAATTCAAATTTAATGAATCCTTCTAAATCCTTCTGGAATCCTTCTAAAATTTATTAAATGATTATGTAAATATTCTAATATAGTTTACCCGATTCACGAAAAATGTTTTAGAGGAGAAAATTTTCATGAATTAATAATTAAGTACATAAAGTGTTAACGTTGTAAATTGTACCTTGTGTTTTAAAACGTCACTTTAATTCAGTGGCTCTTAACTCGAGTTCCACAACATAAAATTTCAAATTTCTTGATCAGATCTTGATATCTTGTACCAAAAGTATTATGGGTTACACAAAACGAAAATATTTTTAAAAGTATGATTTATTTTGCCTTTGCATCTTTTCAGCTTTCTTGGCGTTGGGGTTCAATTCGGAACTATTTCTAAATTTCTATTGTAAGAATATATTTGTACGTTTCCTAATTTTACAAAATATTAAGAAAAATATTTCAAACGAAAGATATGAGTGGGGTTATAAATATTGCACAAAATCTCTATACATTCAAATTTAATTAATCCTCCTAAAATTTATTAAATGATTAAGTAAATCTTCTAAAGTAATTCCAAAAATTTACGAAAAATTGCTTTAGAAGATAAAATTTTCATGAATTCATAATTCAATACATAAAGGGTTAATAGTTCCAAACCTTAAACCTTCATAATTTCTGAACTATTTGACGGAATGAATTGCAGTTTGGTATCTCAGGTAAAATTCACTGAAAAAGTGCAATATAATATCAAAATTTGGCCATCGTTTGAAAATTGCAAAGTCTAGTACCAATGCTGTATTAAGGCTGTCCATAAGTTAATTTTTTTAAACGTACATATATTGAAAAAATACACAATTTTCACTCGAATAATTATTTTCGTATTTTTCAGTGACAAATTTCAGATTAAAATTTATTCTCCTCTTTTTTTAGCTGACTGTTCCTTTTCAGATACTATAAGCTATTTTTGTCCCCTTAAGGGAACCGGTAAGCGAAATTCAACGAAAATATCGATTTTTACTTTTTTAAATAATTAAATAGTTTGTTTAAACTTTTATCTTTTCAACGGTGTATTACACATGCTTATATATAAAAAAGTGTTGGATTTTTTCATTATTTCTAAGTTTCTTCTCTTCTTCACAGCAGTGGGTTGTTTTTTTTTTGTTTTTTTTTAATTTACATTTATTGATTTGTACCGCTTTTCTGAAGTGGTAAAATTCCCTTTTTTTCGCCTTAATTAATATTTTATTAAATGAGAGGCGAATTTTACCATTTCAAAAAAGTGGTGCCAATCAAAAAATCAGAATTTAAAAACAGTAGTCCACAGGCAACACTGCTTCACAGCTTTAATTGACTTTTTCTCAAAACTTCGATTTTTCAGGATTGTGTTCCCTTTTTTTTCAAATCTATTACACTTAACAACTCAGATTTTTCTAAATACTTATGTTATAGTGCATACTTTAAGACAGGGATTTAATGATGAGTTCAGAATTATTTATTGTAGGCAGTGAAATCTTACCAAAAATGCTAATTTAAAAATGTCTTTCAATAAATAATTAATAAATAATTTTCAGTTTCACTTAGAAAGAAAATGGTCTGTTAAAATACGTAAAGCATGTTATTCAAACTACTCTAAAAAATCTAGATCTCTATCTTTCATCATTTCAGAAAAAAGGTACATATCGTTGATGTATTTTAACATGGCCGAGATAGAGCTTACAAGGTCTCCGTAAGACCGGCAGAATTTTTATAGAAATGTGAAGCTTCGTTGGTTTTCCCAAATTAATAGGATCGTATTACATTGGAAAATATATCCGAAGTCAAGCTATACCAATGGAGAATCCACGCAATTCTGTGGATTCACGCTCGATTTTAAATCGCACAAAAAGATGAAAATGTTTTACTTTTTCTATAAGAGCACCTACACAACTGCGTAGTTCCGGTCTTAAACGATTAGGAAAACTTCTTCAATGCTCTAGCTAGCAATTCATTAATTTTTTCAATTTTGCACAACCAAAACTTACCGAGTTATGTATTTTGAATGCAAAAATGTAAAATGTATGTATGCTATGTGTGTTCGTGTGCAGTCATATATATATAAAGAAAGAATGTGTATAAGCTTGGATATAATATATTAAACATGGGATATCAAGCATGGATCTATAAAAATTTAAATGTATTTATAAATATTAACGCATCTGGCATGAAAATACAATTTTCAAATAAGGCAATTTTTATCTTAAATATATATTTTTTCCTCCAAAGCTGTGCGTATTTTTGCATTTAGTGTAGTATTGAAATATTAATCATTCTTCAAAAAAAATATTATAAGAATAGGACGTTGGCGGCATTATTTGCTTTTATTTCCCATTCTTTATACTATAAAAATTTGACAACTTAAGACACTTTTATGAAAGTATTCTCAAAGTATTAGCAGAACGACGACTATTTTATTTTTGCTTATCGTGAAACCTAACTTTTCTAATTTCATTAAAGAGATTAAAACTTCTGTTTTGACGCATAATAAAGGCTTTTTTAAAGGAATATTTTGTCTGTGGATTAAGAGATCTTATAGACGAAATATGAAAAAAAAATCTAGAAAATATCCCTTACTTAGTTCTTTACTAGACATCTTAAAAAAGTAAAATTCTTATAAAAAAAAAAAAGAATAATATTTTGAGAAAAGAAATAAATGCAGAAAATTGTCTATCTGTAAATGTGAAACTCAAATTAATTTTTTAAAAACTTTACTCATGAATTTTCAACAATTATTTAGATGCTTTTATGTAACTTTGTTTGTTGTATGAATGCCTAGGTCAAATCTTGCAGTCGGTGTTTGATGCGCTTCCTTCCAACCGATTTTACTCAGATGTTGCACAAAAATGCCTTATCAATGACAGTAAAATATTCATGTATTTTTACATCATAGGCAGACAATAACACATCATGGGCGGAATACAGTAGCAACAGAGGCAACTTTTACTCTTTTCAATAAATTCACATACATATAAAAATATTTTGCGCAAATGTTTTACAAATTTATTGTTTGTGATGTTTCAATATTTATTGCAGAATAGAAATAAGTTTGGGATTCTTTTTAAATGATATGTGTTATGTTTATCAGGGTTGTTATTAGGTGCAAAACTATCTGCTCTCAGCCACAAGATGTTTGTGAGAGAGTTTCAACATGAAAAACTGTACAGAGTACCGTATTCATCTGGATCAATACAATTTCCCTTTGAATAACTTCTTTAAATTCCACCAATGTAGAAAGATTTTATAGGTACGCAAAATATATTTGAAATAACTCCCCAACATGAGAGACAGTGGTGTCGAATCATTTTCCATGCATTTCATCATGACTATTAAAAAAAAACAAAAAAACAAAAAAAAAAACTGTTATTTGAGGTTTTCGTAAAGCATTTGTTTCCACTACATAAAATTTATTGCCAACGCTGTAAAGAAAAAATCCCTGCCGGCCCGGCCAGCAGGCAGAGGTAGATTTCGAAGTTAAGTATACTAATTTCACCAACAAAAAGTAAATCAAGATTAGAGATTTGTTCACTTTAACAATTTTATCTGGTCGCTTTTGGCGAGTTTTTATTTCATTTTTATACAATAGCTGGTTTTATCAGAATCATGTTAAGGAGGTATTCAAAAAAGTACTTTTCCATGCTCAACAACTCGAAATTTTCTGGCACATTTTCAGATTCATTTTCAATCGAAAAAATATGAAACTTGCTGACGTGATTTTTGAAGAGAACAGTGTTTTTATTTTTCGTTCGATTAATTAAAACTTGATTTATGAACAGTTATTTTCTCAGTAGGACAATATTTTTCGTTTCTAACACAATCGCTTCGGGAAATTCTGTCCAAAATGTCCACTTTGACATCATTTTTTGAAATATATTCTGCCTCTATCAGAAAATCGATCATTACGGTACATTATATAGTTTCTGAATAAGAGAATCTACCAATTGGATGCGTTTGAGAGCAAAAATGAATTTAAAAATGAGTAAGAAAATAAGCAGTTTGAATTTGAATACACCCTTTTAAGGTGATTTTTTTCTTTAACCGCTATGTATTTTTAATTTATTTTTGCTGTAAGAACTGGTCCTATCCAAAAATTGTCTATATAAATGTAGACAATATTAAGAAGATATATGATAAATTCATGGAGATTTTATATCTTGTGAATTGACGGAGTTATGGATTTTTTTTTCCTTCAACCCACCCTTTTTGTTTTCATTTGTAATTTGTAATTTGTAATTTTTTTTTTTTTTTTTTTTTTTTTTTTTGCGTTACGAATTGGTCTTATCAAAAACTTGTGAATATAAAAGTTATAGATAATATTAAGGAGATTTATAATAAAATTAATTGGATTTGATATCTTCAGAATTGACGAAGTTATGATTTTTTTTTCTCCCAAAAACCTACTTTTGTGCACCTTGAGCCCATTTTTAAGTTGATCAAAAATCTGTGATACATAAATTTTTGGCACTATTTTTAGAAGTAATAAAAACTTTAAACTGATTTGATATGTTCAAAAATTAAGAAGTTATGGGTTTTTTTTCGGTTTTCACAAAGCCCTCCCTATTTCCACCCCCTTGGTCCGATTTTGCCCATTAACGAACTTGACCGACTCATCGTTTATTGGCAGTGCATTTTGCGGATTTTTACAGATTGTTTTTTTTTTTTCAATGAAAATTGATGCATCATAAACTATGAATTTTAGAATATCATTGGTTAATACGGCTAAATTTTCATTTTCTATTAACCCTTTAACGCATCATTTCTTATTTTGTTCGGAAAACATTATATTTGTGTCTATTTTCGGTAATTATGCATTAGAAAAATCGAGAAAAAATCATTTATGTTTCTGTTGGACATAATATCATAATGTGATTTCTGAGTTATTTAGCAAACATTGCTCACAAAAGATAACTTTAGGTGACTTTAAAGTGTTTGCACCGCACAATAACAACTATTCAACGATATAATAATTTTTATAATGCTTTTAATAGTTTGCATATATAATAATGACTACTTTACAAAGATAGAGAATAAACGCCACAGTCGAGCCAATTTCAAGCAGTATACGCAAAAGATACTATAACCTCCCCGCTATAACAAATCGGAACAAAACCAGACTTCACGATCATAAATGCATGTACCATACGTGAGTAACACATAAGACCAGTAGACACATAAGACGAGTTCACCATAAGACCAGTAGTAAGCGCCGCATTGCAAAAAGAGATCATGTAACTCCTCAGTTTCACTATGTATTCAAGTGTTAGGCAGCGGGATATTTTTAAATATTACACTGTACAAACGTAAAATCTGTCAAAATACGATAAGCGTACGGACAAAATATGAAAATTGTATAAAAGTATAAAAAATCCCAAAGCCTTAGCGAAAACATTAAATTAACTGCGCCTTTAACATTATTACCCGACTGAAAAGAAAGGTTATGTGTTTCACGCGTATCTGTGTATGTGGATTTCTTTATACCCTCGAATCATCCCGACGGCTGGATGAATTTTAATGAATGAGGTCTCTATCGATTTATCTTAACGGCCCGATGGTTACAGGCTAGTTTTTGTTTTTATAAATTCAAAATAGTGGCCGTAAAATAAAAAATGGCGGTAGGGACGAAAAACAAAATTTACGCACCCTATTGAGTGGCATATCATTGGATAGGTCTTTCAAAATGAAGACGATGTTTCATTGACTATTTTACAGTCAGAAGCTGCTTTAAAATATTATACAACCTGGAATTTGTGTATATATTTTGGATCTCTAGCTTTACTGTAACTCTAACCAACATAGACATCTTTAGACCTCATCAAAACAGTGTTTATAGATAGGAACTAACAGTTAAACACAACTTAAAAGTCATCTATATAAGTAAATAAAAAAAATAGGTAAGTAGTATAAATAAGTAATAAAAAAAAAATATTTTAAGTCAATTCCTACTTAGGTCAATAAGAGAATTTTTTTTTTCTCCCATTCTTCTTTTCTTTTGAGTGGCGCTTAAAATGCCTTGATCAAGAAGAGGGCTCTTTCGGTCTTAAAAAACTTTGATCAAGAAGGGGGCTCCCTCGATTATTGAAAATTAATTAATTTAATTTAATTAATGAATTAATATTTGAAAAAAAATGGATTAACATCAAGTGTCATCCACTACAAGTTAAAAAAAATTATTTGAGCTTCTTTGGATGAATAATAAGTATTTTATTAAAAATTGAAAATTTGAACAACATGTACATAGCGAGAGTTTGAGCTAATAGTAGGAATTTAAAAAAAATTGTTTCACATTGATGAGAAATAATTAATTAGTTCGCTTTTTACGCAGTCGGTTTTTTGATTTTTTAAATTTAATTGTTTATTATCTGTTTAATTTCTGACGCATTCATGAAAACATTTCATTGGAGAACGAATTCTTAAAAATACGGAAATTGTTGCCGATCAACTTTTTTTTTTTTTTTTTTTTTTTTTTTTTTTTACGGGAGCATTGGTTTAGTAAATTGAACGCCGAATTGATGACTGAATCAAATAAGTGTCCACCGTTTAATTAGTAATTTTATATCCATCCTCATTTGGACATTTAAGGAAAATAAGTTTTAGTTAATGTCCAATACGGAATTTTATTCATTAAAACTTTCCCTCGCCCGGACAAATCATTTAGTGCAAACTACCCTTCGGTATCATTCTTTGTTTAAGGGGATCGGGAAAGCAAAATTCAACCAAAAAATCCACTTTTACTTTTTTATATTATTAAATAGTTTAAACTTTTATCTTTCCAACGATGTGTCACACATGTTTATATATATAAAAAAATAAGTGTTGAAATTATTCATTCTTTCTAAGAGTACTTCACAGCTTAATGGCCATTTAAATCTTTAATTGACTTTTTCTCAAAACTTGGATTTTTCATGTTTATTTTCCTTTTTTTCAATATTTATTAAACTTAAGAACTCATATTTTGTACTTAATACTTATATTATGTTATATTGTATACTTTAACACAGGGATATAATGATTTGTTGAGAATTATTTATTTTAGGCAATGAAATCTTACCAAAATGCTAATTTAAAAATGGCTTTCAATAAATAATTAATAATTAATTTCGAGTTTCACTTAGAAAGAAAACAGTCTCTTAAAAGGCGTAAATCATGTTATTTTAACTACTCTAAAAAATCTAGACATCTATCTCTCATCATTTCTGAGAAAAGGTTCATAAAGTTGACGAATTTAACATGGCGGAGATAGGGCTTTCCCGGTCCCCTTAAGAATTTTTAAAGGTTCTACAGAATTTCTACCCATAAAGTACAAAAATATCCATTTTAAATCATGTCTAGTTAAAAAATACAGTGTTAAAAACCAATAACGGTGCAACCATAATATGAAGTGTTGTCATTAGTCAGATTAGGTATACATTAGGGTTATGTAACGCGTTCCTATACAAATGTTTGATTGACTTGATAGTTTTTTATTAATTTTTTTCACAATGTAGTTAAATTATATTGGCGTTTATTATGTAAATGAAGTCAGTGTCAGCAAATCTGACTACCACGCAACAAGTCCATAGTTTGACTCCGGAATGGACAAGATTCACTCAACCTTTCGTCCCTTCGGGTTTGATAAAATGATTAGAAAGCTTGCTTGGGAAGTAATCATCGAGGGTCCCGCGTTGAGCTGACGCCTGAGCGGAACATATACTATTTAACACCTTGTTGCCGAAGGTAAAGAAAGCAGGGCTTGCACTATAATCAATGATCTTAAACGGATAATAGCGCCGTAGGTTTAGATTTATTATATAAACAAAACATTTCTTTTCTTACTTTGTATTTTCATTTTTTTTTTTTTTTAATTTTCTCAATACTTTATTATGCCAGTTTAGAATAATAATAAAAAAAATATATATAACAAAAAAGAAAAATGTTACAAGGGATAAAAATTATACTTGTTTATAATTCGTAAAGATAATTATTTTTTTATATTTTTTATTATACATTTCGACTATTTACGAGCATTGAATAAACTTAATACAGTACATTGCCTTTTGACATTCATTAAAAATCCATTAAGAACTTTGAAGTATTTGTGAATGTATAATTATTTGCAACTGTTATCTCCTTAAAAACTGGTTCATAATGATTTCACATTGTTAAACAGTTCTACAAAAAAAGGTTTGAGAATATATACGTAAAGTCAACTATTCATCACATGTATTTCTTTTCAAAACATTTCTTTATCTATATTTTTTTCTAAATGACTTAAACTGTCGTTGATGAACTTAACTTTGTTTGAGATGATCATCACTTCATCATTTTGCATCTTAGTAACAGCAAAATAATTTTGCTTTGTTTGAAATTCGCAGCCCTTCATTTATTAAGATATAAATACGGTTTTCAATAAGTATGAGATAAAAAGGGTATTTTTTTAATAAAGTAATAAAATCACTCAGCACATTTCTTTTGGATATGAGTGTTATGTTGTTCAATGTGTTGTTGCATTATCAATGTAATGTATCAATGTTATGTATAAAAACTTAATTTTGTATTACAAATATATGAACAATATAGTGCATTAACGTAAAAATTAAATATATAATTGGCAATAATAAAGCGCCCCTTTTTTTACGATTGAACAGATAATGTAGACAGACGTCATCTACAAAATACAGTGAAATACCTTTACCACGAAATTGAAGGGACCGAAATTTGTTTTCGTGTTAAAAGAATTTCTTGTTAAGAGATTCGTAAAAAAAAGAACAAAACTCACAAATATTTTCGACGTCGTCAAATTTTATTTCGATTTCCTGTTAAACTACAAGTAGGTTGCATCCATTAGGATAAAAAACAAGTAAAAAAAAAATATTGTTTTTTTTTTTTGGGGGGGGGGGGGGATCAGATATCTTTTTTTGAAGTGTCTTTTTCAGCATTCTGAGATCTAGCTTGTTTAAATCAAATAAGTAAAGCTGTGTCTAAATCTTTGTGTTTAGCGATTCTCATACCTTTTCTCTCTGGATTAAACTTACTGCGCTCAAACATTAACGTAATGGGATTCCTGTTTTTTATTAACATTGATAAAATACAATTGGCAATGCCAAATTTTTTGCAGATTTCTGCTTTCGTCCTTCTTTTTCATCAACTACATTAGCAGCTTCATCTTCATTTGAAGCGAAATTGCAGCTAGTTTTTGCACTGATTTCTCAGCCATTGTGCTCATAAAACATAAGCTAATTTTTAAGAAACACATTAAATCCACTGATCTTCCCCTAAAATTCAGTGGTTTTAACACAAAATTCACCAATTTCAACTGAAACTATCTAGGTCGAAAGCGATTTTTTTTTCGTGTTAAACGATTTTTGTTTCGTGTTAAAAGAAAAAAATTCCATATTAAATTCCATAGTATTCTGTCCGGACCGCTATATTATTTCGTGTTATCCGATTTTTCATTTTAAGCGTTTTCGTGTTCTACGTATTTCACTGTATATACTGTGTTTAATTATAAAACAATTATAAAATAATTATAAAATAATTATAAAATATTTATTTTTTAATTTGTATTTTCTTTCCAGAATTTTCGTGTAAAGTTAATAACGAGATGGTGATTAGAACAAATTTGCTTTTTCCTTTTTCCCCATTGAGTAACCATCCAATGCATATTTTGAAGTATTTTTTAACTGTGAAGAAAACCCAACATATAATTGTTTGTATACTAAAGTCTACTTTAACGCATTAATATGCATTTTTAATGATACATAACATAGAATTTAATTCAATTGTATATGACAAAATTTAAATGTATACTGTGTCTTTATTTGTGTATAACAATGTTTTGAGCTATGTAAATAATCTCTGTGAGATGCGGTCACTGTTGTCAAAAAGTAAAATTAAATATGTCACCGTTTAGTTTTTGCTCTGGCTGTGACCATTTGTAGCCTTGTGACGAATTACTATCTTCATAATGTCTTTACTGTTATGTTACTTCTAGCCGTATCACCCTACCACCCTTATTTCGGAAGTCCATTGGAATCCTAGAAATTTGTAAAAGTTTATAGAAAGTTTCTAGTGTAAAGAAAATGGAGTAGATTTTAGGGAAACGGGAATAACAATTTAATTACAAATGGGTATTATGGTCTTGTGGCATTTCTTTAAAAAGTCAGTTGAAGTTTACTATGTAAATAAGTTTTGTGAGATACGATCCTAGAAAGACATAATGTAAAATTTAATTATGCCACAATTTAGTTATTTTTGTGGATGTGACCGTTTAAAACATCTTGATGTCTTAGTGATGCAAGGGTAATGCTATCTGTATCCCCCTTCCACCCTTATCTCGTAAATACGTACGAACTTTAGAAATTTGTGAAATGTATTTTAAATCAAGTGAAATAGGACCCTAGTTTGAGTATGGGGAGCACTGGGCAGCTGGTGCTGGTGTTCTACCATGACTTTCGAGAACAACAATAAAATTTCAAGAGGGAAATATGTTCTTGCGTCATATGTCTAAAAAGATCAGTAAAAGTTCGCTCTGTAAATAAACTTTTTAAGATACGGTAGTTGTTAACACCCTACTATAACAACTATCCCGTTATATATGTTTGCGCTCTAACCCCTCCCCCCCCCCCCGCAGTTCCAATTAAAATTCTGTTTAATACTTTATTTATTTTAGTGCACTATAGTCAAACAGTGCAGCCCCTAAATTAAATTTAACATTTAAAAACTATATCGAATGTATTAATAGCCCTTCACATTTAAATTAAATTATTGTAGTTACTCATCTCTTTAATAAAATAAAATCAGTGATTGAGTCTTCAATTCTACTTTGAGATTTTCTCATACGAGATTTAACCTTGTAGAAAAACGTTACTGCTGTCTGTTATTAACAAAAGAATTTTAACTTCGGTCACTTCCTTTTTTTGGTCATGAATATAACTTATCATTTAAAATCTCTTAACATGTAATCTATTCATTAGATTTATTTTCGCACTTCACTTTAACATTCAGACCGTTATATTCATTCGTATGTGAATGCTGCATTTTTGTGGCAATGCAAGCTGCTAAACCTTGCCTTGCCCTAACATCTGTTTTAGAAAATACATTATCATGGCTTTTTCGTCTAACAACTCAATCACTTTTTCAACCCTCTGCCTTTATCCAGAAACATTTTTATTTTTACACTTAACCGCAATTGTATCAAAATACAGACTAACTTTGCACTTCCCACGATTCCGGAATTTTAGTAACCCACAAATCTGGAATCCCTACTCAATTCAAATGTGTAACAAGTTCATCGTATGTATTTGGCGAAATCTGTCCCTTGTGCATGGCGCAAATACTTTTAGATTGGCGATATTGTACTACGCAAAGCAAGAGAATTGTAACTGTATATTCCACTCACTCCTGTTCTGACGCTGCCCTCTGAATGAGGCACTAAGAAGTGTCTCGTGCTTCCCCTCTTGTACCTCTCCCCCCTGTTTTCCAAATACTATGTTTTAAAAATACTATCTGGCTAACAAGTATTGGAGTTTTTTTTTTTAGTTCGTTCCTGGTTAATCAACAATTCTACTGTACGTACTCCAACACCCCCTTAGCAGCAACAAACTTCGTTATACCTACCACCAGTATCTCTTAAATACGTCGGAACTTTAGAAATTTGGGAAAGGTGTGTTCAATCAAATAGAAAATGACCACATCTAGTTAAACAAATTTGATGCTAGGGAGCGTGCATTCGCTTGTCGTTATGATGATTTACTGACGTCATAGTGTCAGTACTATTAGAATAGTTGTTTAGTTTAAGCACGCAACCTTCTTTTCTCTAAAATATATTGGAACTTAGAAAACTTTCAAACATGGGTTGAATCAAATAAGAGTGATCTTATCTGGTTAAACAACTTTCAGCCTATTCGGTCTAGTTACTAGCGACTTGCTTGTGGTTGCAGTGTGCACCTGTGTGCCTCGAGAGCGGGAGGGGGGGGGTGAAATTTCAAATAGGAAACGTTTTCTTATGGTATATATCTGGAAAAGTTTCACCAAGACAAACAATTTAATAAAAAATTTGATCTAACATTTTTTAGAGGAGAGTTATAACTAATTAAAATTTAACTTTTAAATCAACTAAAAAAAAATTCTTTCACCTAAGAAGTCTGGATGCAACAATGCTTCAATAGATCAGTTTCAACTGACGTCACACCCTAGCAATGACCTTAGCAACCAGACCTGTTTTGACCCCCAAATTTGGCCGATTGTGATTGGTTGGCTCATAATACAGGCTACAAATAGTTGATTATGATTGGTTCTGTGAAACTTGGTGGTCTGGTGATCACGTGGTTGAAACTGATCTATTGAATAGATTCTACTTCCTGCCAAAAATAGCGCCACTGCAGTCATTCATCCCTAAATTCCGAAATATGTCATATATATACAAATAAATAAACATATAATATTTCCAATAATTTTATTTACTTTACTTTTAAAGAAGCTTCCAAAAATGAATAGCGATTTTTATTCACATACTATCATAAACAGACGTAATCAGGAACGAATATTTTGTGTTACATGCACAGATTATATGTTATCTTGATTGTCATTATTTCCAATTATTTTCTGTTTCTGGATGTTTTGCGTGTCTACAAATTTAGACGATGGACAGACAAAACTTTTGCATTAATCATATAAGGAATAACACATTATTACACCCTGATATCCTTTGTTTATCGAATATTAAAAATGCTTGAAACACCTGAAATTAATTAAAATGAAATAGTATTACTTATTTTTTTACGTATTGGAATAAATAATTCGTTACTATATAAGAATAAACAACAAATAAAAGCAAACGCTGCTATATTTAATGTTTATATATCAATTTTCAAATATTAAACTAACCTCGACACAAATATTCTAAAAAAAGAAAGAAAAATACAAGACTTTGTTGACAGCTATTTTAAGTTACTGAGTGATTAAGCGAAACCATTATTTAGTATATAAAATAAATGACAGCGGTTATCACTTTTATTGACATATATGACAAAAATATATTTTCGAGATATGTTTCATTACTTTATGTATCAAAATATAACGGATTTAAACTGCAGGGCTATTGTTTCAAACTAAAATAACTACATTAAAGGTAAAAAATAACATACAATCTGCAGTTTTATCAGTTTTATTAAAAAAAATATCTATATATTTAAAACGCCAAGCGTTTTCTTTCGACAGTCTATGAGACTACAATGAACAGTCCATGAACTACTGCATCCAATTATACCAGTCTTTTTTTAAATGAAAGATGTTTGGCCACAGATTTGCTGTCATACATTCGTTTGTTCAAATATTATATTAATTAGCCGTAATTTGAAATTAAAATTCTACAGTTGCGCATGCGCAGTATATGACTACAAGTCTGCCTTTGGAGTAACGCTTCGCACATGTGCAAAGATACTCGCTCAGTTGAACTATCACATCACAGGTAGTTGAACTATCACATCAGAGGTAGAGGTTTTTTAAAGTTCATCTGATATTCGATCTTACTGCAAACAAGCTTTTCTTTCTTTCAAAAAGTTAATATTATTTGGCTCTTTCAGAATTTTTAACAATACAGAAATTTATTGTGTTGATATTAAGGTATATACGGTTTATTTCGGTTGTGTCATATTGTTTTGGTCATATTACACAAAGAAGGTAAACACAGTGATTTGAGGATAAAAGTTATGGCTGGCGATATGCCAATAGTTACCAATACCTTATGCCAATAGTTACGCACACAATGTGTGTATTTCATGTAATACATTTCAAACATTTAATGCGCATTATCAAGGTCTTACCATTTGTCAATCTTACAATTGTAACATTTAACAAAATTAATAAATTATTATGAAGACAAAATTTTATCCAAAACTTTATTATTGATAGTTAATAATAGATTTAACGTAAAAACAAGTACTAACTAAATATAAGGAGAATCATATCAATTATCAGCAATTCATATAACTCAAATTATGAAATATGAGATTCATAAATCATGAATCTCAAATGTAAAATGAGGCTAATTATTGCGGAAGAAAGAATTGAAATTGATAGTTTATTTCATGTAGGGTATCTCCAGGATAGATGGCCAGTCTAAATATCTCCAAAACTTGATCATAGATTACAATATAAACATTGTTCGTATGATATAATTTAACGAGTTTATTTATTGCGACATGCAGTTGTGTTTTTCGATTATAGAAAGTAAGTGTAATTTTAAAGTAAATTAAATAGGTGGTTGAATATTTTTTTGACTTAGGTATTTGAATGTTCTACAGTGCGTACGTTATGTATATTTTTTACTATGTGGACTTTTAAGGCACGTATATAATCTAATCTTTACTTCTAAGACTAAAACAAAGACGTACAATGCTATAGATGCTTTAAATTAGGCGAACATCAGACCTTCAATTTCAGGAGCGATGGCCACATGAAATCAAGGAGAGATGGCCAAATTTAATCAATATTTCAAAATTATATTTAGTGATGATTTTAACTAAATATAATTAAATTAAAATAAATATATAGCGTTTACGTTTATAAATAGATTAATTGATATAATTATCTAAATTTTAACTAATATAAATATTTTAATAATAATAATAATATAATAATACCTAACGATTTATTATTTTCAGAAAATACCGAAAAACATCGGAAACTTTCGTAACAGAAACTGATAAAGTTGATAAATAAACTAAATTAACGTAATAAACCTACAATTAACGCGAGAAAAAAATACGACCATTCCAGTAGTGACGAAAACGAAACACATTTAAATTATCTAATTCTACAGATTCCGAGTAAATAGAATTGGATTAGGATCACTGTGTTGGTTGAGCAAAACAATATAATATCACATCCAAAAAAGAATGTCTGGATACAATGCATAAGGTACCTAAAGTGGTTTCATGAAACGTGTACAAATTATCAAGATCTTTGCCAAGCATGCGGTAAGATTTTACGAAAAGTGAAGTATTGAAATTATAATTCAAATTTTGTTTATTCAAGTTTTCTTCACTCATTTTCCATCATATAACAGCATCTTTACAAATTGCTATACTTTTTTCATTATGAACTATATAAAATGGGTTATTTTTTTAAATATATAAATTAACTCTTTCTTTCTTGTATTGGATGGCCATCTCTCCTCGGCTTGAAGGAGAGATGGCCCTCGGCCATTTAAATTTCAATTTTGTTTAACACTTTTTGTTTTCAATATTTAATTACTTTTTGCATAAAATATTATGCGTATATATATATAAGCATTTAAAATATGCATCAATATTTCTTGTATTTGCATTCTAAGAATTTTTATTTCATTTTTTAAAAACTATGGCCATATATCCTAGAGTTATCCTATAATAAAACGTCAAATATTCTGGGGTGGTTCCAATTGAAGAGAGTGTCTTACAAAATAAATCTCTCAAGAAATGATTCCATAAATTCAAGTAATAGGTTATCATAAAATCGGAGTGCAATAAAGTTATATTTAATAACATTGACGATATGTGCTCATACAATAGTGCTGTGAAACAGTTATTATACATTAGCTACATATAGTATGTAGGTAATTGATTTTCTGAGATTGATACTTTGTGAAATTGTGATTCCCTGGATTTCATTGCTGTATGATTACATTTTCTAAATACAATTTTGAGAATATATTAGTCGTATAGAATAATTGCTACTTCATTATTTATGTATGTATAACTTTCACTATTTATGTATGTATAACTTTCACTATTTATGTATGAATATCTTTAAAAATTTATATGCAGTAATGCATTTCAAAATCTCTCAAGAAATGATTCCATAAATTCAAGTAATAGGCTATCATAAAATCGTAATGCAATAAATTTATATTCAATAACATTGACGATATGTGCTCATACAATAGTGCTGTGAAACAGTTATTATACATTAGCTAATAGATAGTATGTAAGTAATTGATTTTCTCAGATTGTTACTTTATGAAATTGTTATTCTCGGGTTTCATTTTTGGGTGATTACATTTTATAAATACAATAATAGTATATTAGTGGTATAGAATAATTGCTTCTTCACTATTTATGTATATATAACTTTCACTATTTATGTTTGAATATCTTTAAAAAATTATATGCAGTAGTGCATTCCAAAATACATTAAAATAGTTAGCTCCAATATTGGATTCATCGGTCTATCTGTTTGTTTGAGTGTCTGCCGTGCGTCTGTCCATTTATCTGTCCGTCTGTGTTTGTTTGTTCTAATTTTTATAGAATTGCAAAAATTGCCAAGAAATTGATACATGTTATTATTGTCAATTGCAATATGTTTTCTTATACTCAAAAATGAAGTGTATAGCTTTTATAGTTCTTTTATATGTATATTCTAAAGAATTCGAAAACTTTGCCATCTGTGGAAGATAAATGTTTAAGGTAAATTTAAATGATGTTATAATACTTCAAACATTACGAAATTGATATATATTGTTGATAAACACTATAGTAAGTCGGCTATAAAAAATGGTGTATGTAGAATTTTTTGTAAAATTACATGGCAATCTGAGTATATTTACCGGAGTTGGAGCACAGACAGACTGAGGTCAGACACGTTAATCGAAATCTTAAACACTTTTCAATTTTGTTAGAAAATATTAAAATGTATACATAATACACGAATAAATAAGGGGATTACACTCCATATTAGATTATTTAGATAATTATTTGACTTAACTATCAGCTATATAAGCTACTATTTATAATTATTGAATTTATGTATTGAAATTCTTCATTTCTTTAAAAAAATAGTATGAAATAACTAATCTGAGGTGACTACTTTAATAAAGCCTTATGTGTGTATTTCATTTAATAAATTTCAAACATTTAATGCGCATTATCAAGCTCTTACCATTTGCCAATCTTACAACTGCAACATTTAACAAAATTAAAAAAAAACATTATTATGAAGACAAAATTTTATCCAAGAATTTATTATTGAAAGTTAATGATAGATTTAACGTAGAAAAAAATAATTACTAAATATAAGGAGAATCATATCAATTATCAGCAATTCCATATAAGTGAAATTATTAAATATGAAATGCATAAATTCATGTCCAGCTCAAATGTAAAATCAGGCTAATTATTGCGGAAGAAAGAAATGAAATTGATAAGTTTTATTTCATGTATAATAAAATGTCAAATATTCTGGAGTGGTTCCAATTGAAGCGAGTGGCTTACAAAATAAATCTCTCAAGAAATGATTCAATAAATTAAAGTAATGGGTTATCATAAAATCGGAGTGCAATAAATTTATATTTAATAATATTGACGATATGTGCTCGTAGAATAGTGCTGTGAAACAGTTATTATACATTAGCTATTACATTAGCTATACATTAGTATGTAGGTAATTGATTTTCTGAGATTGATACTTTGCGAAATTGTGATTCCCTGGATTTCACTGCTGTATGATTACATTTTCTAAATACAATTTTAAGAATATATTAGTCGTATAGAATAAATGTTACTTCACTATTTATGTATGTATAACTTTTACTATTTATGTATGTATAACTTTCACTATATATGTATGAATATCTTTAAAAATTTATATGCAGTAATGCATTTCAAAATACACGAAAATAGTTTATATTCAATTCATCGGTCTATCTGTCTGTCTTATTGTCTGTCCGTCTGTGTTTGTTTGTTCTAACTTTTATAGAATTACAAAAATTGCCAAGAAATTGATATAGGTTATTATGGTCAATTTCAATATGTTTTCTTATAATCAAAAATAAAGTGTATAGCTTTTATAGTTCTTTTATAAGTATATTCTAAAGAATTCGCAAACTTTGTAGAACAAAACTGTGGAAGATAAATGTTTAAAGTAAATTTAAATGATGTTATACTACTTCAAACATTACGAAATTGGTATACATTGTTGATAAACACTATAGTAAATCGACTATAAAAATGGTGTATGTAGAAATTTTTGTTCGTTTATTGGACAATAAGAAGTATCCAATTTCGTTTTTGTCTGTTAGTAGCAATTACTAGAAACAGGCTTTAGTATATTATCATGTGTTATTAGGGAGCAAAATAATATATTTTCTATAAAAAATAAGATAATGTAACTGTAAACGAGTTTTTTGAAACTACGATCAAAAGAACTCATGTGCACCGCCATCTATGAGTAAAAACTGCATGAAGTGTTATTATGTTGTGTTACGTATTATTGTTTTATTTCCACACGTAATTCAATTATGGAATATTATATGTTATATATAAATTCCACAGATCGTATATAACGCTGCATAAGTGATTTCGAATTAATTAATCTCTATCGATAGGAAAATGTTTTAAAAAGTTTTACACGTTTTTCAGCTGAATTAAATTTTCCTATACAATGTGGGTATTATACTAATAAATTTGCGTTTTTTGTTGCGTTATGCATTTTCCAGATGGATTAAATCTTAATAATGAGCGTTATACTTTAATCCATGGATCACAGGGTTCCTGAAACGAATTTTAATACATCACTGTAAGAAGGTGATAATTGCTGACTATGGATTTTTGTTTATATTATGCATTTTCTTAACTGATAATTTAGCTATAGGGTTACTCCGGCTTTAACTCCGGGAGAGTCGCCGCATACGGGATAGATGGCGCACCCTTCTTATTTCTTGTAATTATTGATAGATGGTCATCAAACGCACAGTATAGGTGCTCAATGAGATTATTTTAACCAGTGCATAGCGTGAATTCCATTTCGATGTTTACTTGTAGAAGTACAATCCTTAAATTGACGCAAGTGCATGATTTCACCGTCCAAACTTTTAAACACGTTATGTTTAAATACTTTTCATACACTAATTACTGAATGCATGCATGATTTCAAAGTCAAAACTAAGTGTAGCATTTGTATAGAGTACTATGTGCATGGTTACGCCATTCTCCTTAGAGATGGCAGGTAACTGTGATGGCCGACGTCTGCACTATGCAAAATAAGATACATGCCGCACTGCTATTCCGGTATACATCCCGCAGTTTCTTTTGTACGGATGGTTAAGTGTTATTAACTTTTCCTTTTCTTTTTGCACAGAATAACCAAAACCATGTTAGGCATATTATCAAGTTTACTAAAACCAAACGAGAAAAAGGGGGAAATAAAAAGTAAGCAGGGCACGAACGATGCAAGTCAAGATGATAATTATGAAAAATTGGATTACGCGTAACGCAGATGTTCTTTGCAAACTACTCCAAAAAAGAAGAAGTGCAATTGGCTTCGTTGCATCACGCGTTTAAATGTAGTTACATGAAAAACAGGTCTCTTAACCCATTCGGACCATAGGTGCATAAAAGCACCTTCATAAAGAGCTTATAAAATTTGTTTCTGGCAAAAGTAAAAAAGAAAAGTAATATTTGTTTTGTTTAATTAGAACATTTTCATGTTTATTTAAGTAAAGGTAACTTCTTTTAAAAAAGTGGTACCAACCGAATAAAATTTGTGTAAAAGCCAACGGTCCCGAAAGGGTTAACAAATAAATTATGTAAACACAATTTTGTTTTTTTTTTCTTTTTCCTTTCTAATACATAATGTTACGTTGTTGCTGAAATAACAATTAAAATTTAATGTAAGAAAAATGAGTCGATAAGTTTAATAGTGAAAGTAGGCAACAATTATTAATTTGAATTTGCTAATACGTTTCACTGTACTCATTTAGCTTCATTTTGTTATTACATCGTTAATTATAGTCCAGATATGAATATTTTTAAAAATATTTTTATATGTAATTTCATCCTGTTCTTATTACAAGCGTGGCATAACTACCGCACAAGTGCGGCGTCTCAGACTGAATATACAGGTGACGCGCCACAGTGCAATGTTTTAGAAAAAAAAATTGTTAAAAATATTAATAATTTGTTTTAATTTTTTTTTCGCAGTACACGCATTGAATATTTAACATTAAATAGCACAGCATTATTTTTTTTTATTTTATGTCCACAATGGGACTTTATACACAAATTCAAAAAAATGTGTGGCATAAACCCCGAATTACCCTATACTCTGGTCGTATGAAAATATAAGGTTTTATAACAATATGCTGATAGTATTATAAATGCTACATAATCGATGCGAAATGCACAATTTGTCGTTCTTGTTGAATTTTTCTGCATCATTTAGATGTTTAAATATAATTATTTGTTTGGTTAGAGAAATAGTTCTGTTGAACAAATTGAAAAATCAGAAACATATGTCAACTATACAGTTTAAAAAGACAAGGTAAATTTGTCGTTTATTCAGTAATATAACTTTTTAGATAGAAGCAATAAATATACTGTCCAAGCTACTATGGGTTCTTAAAACCACACCCTGCACATTAATAATTTCGAATTTGAAAGAATCTTTTTAGCTTCAATTTTTCCATCTTAGTTTTTAAAATCTGGATGAATATTCAAGTTTATTGCAAAATGTAATATAAGAATGAAATAAAATATGTAGTTTTTTGGATCAAAAAGAATTCATCTTTTCTCAAGCTTTTAGAAAAATTTTCTTGATACGCTTTATTTAATTTTATAAGTGGATCAAATACATTTTACGTGTGCAAAATGTGATTTTTTGAATGAGATATACTTTCATGACGCTGTATTTGTAATTTTCTGTAATGTAATTTAAATTTACAGATAATGTTGCCGCAATAAAATATTCATGATATTATTATGAAAAAAAATCCGAAATTCGGAAATTCAATTCCTCTTTTTATAGTAATTCTAAAACACAATGATTTGTCGTCTTTGTTAGGTATGCAGATATCTGAAACTGTCATTAAAATCAATTAAGGTAATAAACTTTTATATATAAGTTAAGAAGTATTTAAGGAAAAAAAATGTTTATGCATGTGAGATATAAAGAACATATTTGTACCCATAGCTATTTTGTACGGATTTTAAAAAATGGTTTATTTTCATAATTAATGACACTATTCATACGATAAAGGATACGAGACCCTTAAAAATTGTCAATACGAAACGAAAATGAAAACTAACAGTTGCCTTAACAGCTTAGTCGTCGTCTAATTTTCGGAAAGTTCGTGTAAAAATCGTCATTTTTTTATGTTCTAACTCATAAAAATTCTTAAAATTCAGCATTACGATCTAAAATTCAAGTTTGACAATTCCGTGTTGTCGTGAGAATGAAGAAACCATAATACTTTAGCTATAGTTATCAGAAATTCAGACCATGAGCATCAAGGACGCGGCAACTCTGAACATGTTTCAGTTATTTTTTATAATTGAAAGCGCCCTTTCAAAAAAAAAACTATCACAAAATATAAGGAAATGTCTTAATATATTAGCATTTTTAGTGATAACAAGCGTTCATAGCGTTATTTCAAATTTCATTGGTTATATTATTTTTATATTTAATAAGAATTGATTAGATTACATCTTAATACTAAAGAACTACAAAAATATTAAATTTCAAACGTACTAAAGATTTGAGTTTTCATTCAGCTGAGCAATAAATACAACTTGAAAAATCTACTGATTTCAAAAGCACTGAATTCAAGCTCATTTCACTGAATTCCAGAAATGTACAATCCTAATGCTTCATTAAATCAAAAGTTCTTTGTAATATAGGTATGTGGAAACAAACAAAAGTTGTTCTATTGCTTTACCATTTTTTTAGTAAGTTGTATGTTTTTCATGAAACGTTTTCCTAGATATAGAAATGGCCTGACAAAACTAAAGACAAGACGTAAAAAAAATATCTGTAGATACTTTGTTCATACTAGTCACTGAAACACGTTGACGGATTTCATTATTTATGTAGTATTAGGAACTTCCGGAACATACTATCATTTTTACTGATCACAAACATTCGAGATTTATTGAAAATTTAGTTGCATATATTAATTTTATATTTACTAAGAATTGCTTAGATTACATCTTAATAATAAAGAACTAGAAAAAAATATTAAATTTTAAATATGCTAAAGATTTGAGTTTTCATGCAGCTGAGCAATATTTCCAACTTAAAAAGTCAGCTGAATTCTATAGCCTCAAGAAATGCACCTTCTAATGCTTCATTAAATTAAAATTCTCCTGTCATGTTTTTAATTTAACATTTTTATAATGTAAAATTAAAGACTAGAAGAGTAAAATTATTCAATAAAAATATTTGTTTTTAATCATTGAAAATGTACATTTAGAATTTTAATAAGAGCGTACATTAAAGCCTAAAATATGTTATATGGTTTTACGATAAAATAATCTGATTATATTTTTTAAATCTCAAATCGACGATATTATAATTAATCTCTTAATTAGGGCAGGAATTTAATGACTGTACGTAGATTAAGATAATTAATTAATAGGTATTTGTGTAATTTCTGGAAAAAGTTGCGAACGAATCAATTTTGTTGATTTTAAAACCTTTCTTTTAGGAAAAAAAACCTTTTGCTATATGTTCCGTCTTAGATCTGTTGTATTATTACATTAAATAACAGTTAATGAGGTAAAACAATTTCGGCAGTTCTGGAACTTTATAAAATGCTACTTTGCCAGAGTGATGAATATGTAGAAGATATTATATTCCTTTATCGCACTTTTAAAAATAATTTGATTACATTTAAAATTATACAAATCTGCGAAATTAAAGTTAATTCGCCAATGCACATATTAACTGAATTACAAAGAAATTAATTTCTTTGATTTTTCTGAAAGAAAAAATATTTGACAGAAAATGTTCAAGAATTATCTCAAAGTAAATATTGCCTAAACAGGTTATTAATTTTACAATTAGAATATTTAGAAATAAATATACACTTTGTAAAATGCAGTACGAATTGCTGTGTATTTAGTTTAGTACAAATAATATGTTCGATATATTTATTATATTATAATTATATGACATATTGTATCATATTATTATTATTATTGTATTTATGTACTACAATGATTGTGTTAGTACAAGATCTTTATACTTAGTTTTTGTTTCTGTAATTCTTAGCATATTTAGTTTCTTCGGAAGATTTTATGTATATATTTTTTGGATTTTAGTATAATTAAAATATACACCTGATTTCCAGAACTATTCATGTTTTAAAACTTATATATAATTTTTAAATTGTCTGTAAAAAATTGTACATGTAAAGTAAGGTTTATGGGATAAGTCCATATGATTTGATTTTTATAAATAATCACTTATTATTAAAAATATAACAAAAAAATTGTCGTAAAAAACCTGCAAGAACTATTTATTTTATGGTAATAACATGCATTTATTTTTAACTTACTGGTAATATCTGTTAAAGTAAAAGAAAGTAGATAATAAATACAGATTGTTCCGTACCTATAACAAACATTGTAATTCGCCTTTGGCGACGGAACACCACCCCCGCATCTATGCCAATTGCCAATCAATCCTTTTAATGTAACCCTTTCGTTGAACCCGGATCACGGGTTGAGTACGCATCAGTGTAAGAGGAACAACCTCTGCGGCAACAAGTCGCCATTAGCCTTCATTAAAACATTTATGTTAACAGCCCGCTAATTTCTCTTTTAATTTAGAACACCTCCGTACATTTTGGTCCGTCGAGCCGGAGGTAAGACCATCGCAAACAAATTTAATTTAATTTATGTCAATTTCGTCAACAAGACGAAAGGATGGCAGACTCGGACATTACAGCACTAAATCGGCGGCATGGCAACATCAAGGCCCAGCTAACGAAGATCGTAAACGCCACCGAGGGAAAAAGCTTCTCAATTGCGGAAACTAAGGCTCAACTAGAGCTCCTTCACAAAATCGAAGAAAAATTCGAAGTGATCAAACAGGAATACTACAAAATCATGGACGAAGAAAAGATTGAGGAAGCGGAAGAACAACTCTCGCAATTGGATGAGGAGATACAGAAATTAGAGGTAAGCCTTAAATCCTCTTTTCACAAACAAAATGAAAAAAAAAAATAGTAAAATAGACAGCACGTCTGAATCAAAATCCCATGATCAAGTTATTGCCAGAGGGGTCAGCATAAAGCTCCCTAAAATTCCTCTTCCGATTTTTAGTGGCAAATTTGAAGAATGGTCTACATTTAAGACCATCTTCAACGAATTGATCAATAGCAATCCTCATTTAACAGACAACGAAAAACTGTTTTATCTCAGAGGAGCATAACCGGGTGAACCGAAAGGTTTACAAACCTCAGATGACACATTTAGCTCACTCTTCAGAGAGTTGGAAGAGCGCTATGAAAACAACAGAATTACTGTGGATTGCCACATAAAAAATATAATAAATCTTTATGTAATCAAACAAGAGTCAGCTAAAGAACTGAGAAACCTTTTAGATCAGGTAAAAAAGAATTTGAGAGCGTTAAAGGTCTTGGAATTCGATAGAGACACCTTTTCAAACGCTATTTTGTTGAACATAATATTAGGAAAAATTGATCGAGAAACTCGTAAGCAATTTGAATTAACACTAAAGGATAAAGAAGTGCCTAATTTCGATGAATTTTTAGAATTTTTAGAGCGTAGATGCAAAATTTTAAGTAGTATTACTTCTGCGAATGCTTCAAAAACCACCAATAAATCTTTACTTATCCGTACCACCAAACCACAAAATAAAATGTGCATTTTATGTAAAACAGAAAGTCACCCAATATATCATTGCGGGAAGTATAAAAGTATGAAACTAAGCGATCGTCTAAACATTGTAAAGAAAAATAAGCTTTGTTTTAATTGCCTTAGTTTTTTTCATATAATTCATCAATGTACTTCAAGGAGCAGATGTCTTGTTTGCAGCTCCAAACATCATACTTCGTTGCATAATTACTCATCACCAGATGTTCGAATTTATGAGCCTTCAAAATCTATAAACAATCTGGCTGATGAAGAGGCAATTAATAGAAATTTAGCTTCCGAAGATTCAGCGCAAAATGAAAATGTAGTTCATTCATTTTTTTCACATGAAAAGAGCCATAAATCTGTCTTAATAAATACTGCGATTGTTTATATAGCAGACATTAATGGTATAAATCAGCCTTTTCGTACAATCTTGGATAGTGCCTCACAGACTAATTTTATAAGTTTAAGAGCAGCTGAAACTTTAGGTTTGAAAAAACAATCAATTAACATTCCCGTTTCAGGTCTTAATAATTCACCGATGTCCTTGAAATCTAAAGTGAAGGCGTGTGTCTCTAATAATAAGAGACGCGATTTGCGATGGAATCTGGACTTGTTGATCATCCCGAGAATCACAGATTTCACTCCTGGAAAGGAAATAAACGTAAAAAAATTAAACATTCCTTGGAACATCTTTTTAGCTGACCCACAGTTTTTTATTCCAAATAAGGTTGAAATTTTATTAGGTGCGGAACTGTTCTTTGAATTATTAAAGGCAGACAAAATAAAGTTAGGAAAGCACTTATATTTACAGGAAAGTGTGTTTGGTTATCTAATTTCTGGTTGTGTGTGTAACAATGTAGTAAACAATACGAAAAAATATTGTTCCTTAACGAAAAATTTAGAAGCTTTAGATAACACATTGAAATATTTTTGGGAGATAGAAGAGGTGGGAAATTTAAAGCCTTGTGATAGTAAAGAGTTAGAATATTGCAATCGGCACTTCGATAAAACGCATTTTAGAAATTCGGATGGCAGATATGTCGTAGAAATGCCTTTCAAACCGGAAATTTCTGAGCCAAATTTAGGAAATTCAAAAATCGTTGCATTGAAAAGATTAAATTATCTATGACAACGTCTAAATCGTGACCCTATAATGCGGAATTTATATACACAATTTCTTAATGAATATCAGTTTCTTAATCACATGCATGAAATAGAGGAAACTAATGAATTTGAGGACGGCTATTATTTACCACATCACGGAATTTTACGACCATCTAGCGCGACAACTAAATTGCGCGTCGTATATGACGCAAGCGCAAAAAGTAGTAATGGATACTCATTGAATGATTTATTGTGCAAGGGTGGTGTGCTACAAGACGATCTCTTTTCGATATTGGTTCGATTTAGAAATCACATTTATGCATTCACCGCCGACATCAAACAAATGTTTAGAATGATAGAGATAAATCCGTCCCAATACAAATTCCTAAAAATTCTGTGGAAAGACAGTGCATCATCCCCGATTAAGGTCTTTCAATTATCAACGGTCACATATGGAACGGCTTGCGCCCCATTTTTGGCCACCAAGGTCTTGCAACAACTCGCCTTAGATGAGCAAAGGCTTTTCCGTTAGCTTCCAATATTGTACTGAAAGATTTCTATATGGATGATTGCTTGTCGGGGTCATCCAATTTAGAGGAATTTAATTTAATGCAAGCAGAATTAACACAACTCCTTCAGAGGGAGGGGGGATGATTTTGCATAAATGGTGTACTAATAAGGTCCAATCTACTGACAATCAGATATTTCCCTTGGATAGAAATTCAGAAGAAATAACGGTTAAAACTTTAGGCATGCTTTGGAACAGTTCTAGCGATACATTTACATACAAAGTCAACGTTAAAGTAACAAGTACTTTCACCAAACGAGAGGTGCTATCGCAAATTGCCCGGCTTTATGACCCTCTTGGTCTCTTAGGGCCAGTGATCGCAAAGGCAAAGATATTCATGCAACAATTGTGGTTGCTTAAATTACAATGGACTTTACCTTAAATACTTTACCTTCGCAAATTTCCAAACAATGGGAAACTATTATCGCAACATTACCAGAGCTCGAATCCATCAACGTACCGATATGCTTGTTAAAGGTGCACGTCCAAACAGTGGTACTTAATGGCTTCGCCGATGCTTCTTCAAAGGCATACGGTACAGTTATTTATGTGCAAACTATATCTAACTCCAACGAAATGGTTAGTCACCTTCTTTGCAGCAAGTCACGAGTGGCCCCTACACAGGTGATAACCGTACCCCGCTTGGAACTATCAGCGTGTCTCCTTCTTGCAAAATTAACCTGTAAGGTCTTAGATGCTTTAAACCAACAGGTGAATGCTGTGCGACTATTTTCAGACTCGACCATTGCCTTAGCTTGGATGGACACTGCTCCACATTTTTTGAAAACTTTTGTCGGCAACCGTGTAGTGCAAATAAAAGACATTTCAAGGAACATTCCATGGCACTATATACCATCGGAGCATAACCCCGCAGACCTGATATCCAGAGGAATGGATGTGAAAAACCTTGTCTCCAGAGAACTATGGTGGAATGGGCCACCACTTCAAATTCTTAAAGAAGCAATAGAGAAACCTATTTCTAGTCTTACTGACTGCTCGAACAGTTATTATTCTAATGAACTTAAAGCCAGTAGACAAGTGACTTTAATCAACAATATGGACATTAATTTTTTTGATAATTTGTTGACTTTAACAAATAAATTTCTTAAATTAATAGGAATTGTAGCATATATTTTTAGGTTTTTCTTAAAGTGTAAAAAGGTAGCAACTGCAACAGGCCCTCTGTTACTGGAGGAATTAATGGGGGCAGAAGTGTGCTTGATTAAGCATGTGCAGGTAATGTATTTTTCCAAGGAAATCTCCGCCCTGAAAAGGGGTATCTTCGGTGCATGGTTCAAGTAAGTTAAAATTTTTGAATCCCTTTATTGATCCGAATGGCTTGATAAGGGTGGGGGGGGGGGGGTAGATTAGCTAAATCTAACTTAACCTTTGATCACAAATTTCCTATAGTCCTACCAGCGAGCTGTTGCTTAACGAGAATCATATTTCAGTATTATCATGTACGAGATTTTCATGTCGGGCCCCAGGCTCTTTTGAACACTGTGCGCCAAAAATATTGGTTTCTTAGCGGTAGAAACACAGCTCGCAAAGTAGTACATGAATGTGTACAATGTTTTAAAATTAAGCCTATACTGGCTAATCAAGTAATGGGAGATCTCCCTCCTGAAAGAATAACGCCCAGTTCACCATTTTCCAGATTAGGATTAGATCTGTGTGACCCCTTTGAAATAAAATATAAGGGTCAGAGAAAGGGTACCTTCCAAAAAATATACGTTGCCATTTTCGTGTGTATGGCCTCTAAAGCTGTACACTTGGATTTTGTCTCCGACTTGACATCCGAGGCGATAATAGCAACGTTAAAGAGATTCTTCGCTCGTCGTGGGAGGAGTTCGGTAATTTTTAGCGATAACGCTACTAATTTAGTTGGGGCTTCAGCAGAACTGAAGCGTTTACGTAAAATTGTAGCCAGTGATAAAGTTTGTAACTTTTTAGCTTCAGAAGGCATTAACTGGAAATTCTCCCCTCCTAGAGCACCCAACTTTGGTGGAGTTTGGGAGGCAGGAGTTACGGCCTTCAAATACCATTTAAAAAGAGCAGTAGGTTCAGCTCATCTCACGATCGAAGAATTTCTAACCGTAATAACACAGATCGAAGCGATTTTAAATTCGCGACCGCTTTGTCCCTTGTCCACAAATGCTGACGATCTTCAGGTGTTAACTCTAGGCCACTTTCTCATAGGCAGGCCCCTTAATTTAATTCCTGAACCTAATTTGATGGAGGTAAAAGATAACTTGCTTAACAAGTGGCAAATGACTCAAAAATTAACCCAAACGATTTGGAAACGCTGGCAAAACAATTATCTCAGTAATTTACAGGAGAGAAACAAATGGATGTTTAAAAAACAAAATATTTTGCCAGGCATGTTGGTCCTATTAATGGACACTCAACTCCCACTTTGCACCTGGTCTCTAGGTCGCATTACTAAGGTAATCCCATGTGCTGACGGAATGGTCAGAGTAGTAGAACTACGCACCGCTAAGGGCAATTTTAAACGTTCTGTTAACCAAATAAGCATATTACCCATAAATGACAATAATTGACAACAATCTGGACTGTAATTGTGTTTCATTGTGTTTATTTTTTTGCCTATAAACTGTACTATGTTGTGTGTGTTTTTTTTTATCTGTATTGCATTTTATACATATTGAAATATAATATTTCAACGCCGGGCGGGATTTTCCGTACCTGTAACAAACATTGTAATTCGCCTTTGGCGACGGAACACCACCCCCGCATCTATGCCAATTGGCAATCAATCTTTTTAATGTAACCTTTCGTTGTACCCGGATCACCGATTGAGTACGCATCAGTGTAAGAGGAACAACCTCTGCGGCAACAAGTCGCCATTAGCCTTCATTAAAACATTTATGTTAACAGTCCGCTAATTTCTCTTTTAATTTAGAACACCTCCGTACACAGATTATTACAGTAAAAAATATATTTTTTTACTGACGTGCTGGCAGTCAACCAACAGACTTTCATATAGTGCATTCAGTTTTATCCAGAGTTTGTTGGTTTATGAGGTAAATATAACGCAGTTCTGCTTCATAACTAATATTTATGTTAGGAATGATTATTATCAGATTGTAGAAAGTACAGTTATGCCGTGTATCACGTATAAGAAACAGACGTTGTTCTGGAACGTTACTTTGTTACAAATCAGGAACATCATGTTCTTAGCTAATTCGGAAGCCGAGCCCTCGGCAGTAAAAATACCGCCGACCGCACTGTAAAAAATAAAAATCTGTAAAGTTACTAAAGTTTTTCTAGGAAACTGGGATTCCTAGAACATTTTATGTAACGCAACAACAAAAATTCATGTAACAGACAAACTTTTGCCCCAAAATCAAAAAATCTGTAAGGTTACTAAGAAATTTTTTGGAAACTTGGATGCCTAGAACATTTCATGTAACTGCAAGCAGGGTTACAGGTAAAATTTTAGTAAGATTACTGTAATTTTAGCAGATTTATTTGTAAAGTTACAGATTTCTGTAGCTTTACAAAAACTAGTTTTGTAGATTTGCAGCTTTTTTTGTACAGTTAATGATGAAAGTTTAGTAAGCATGTAACTTTATATCTGTAGAACTAAAGATTTTTTTTTACAGTGCACTGGAGAGAGAGAGACTTGTTAGCTTGCCTTTATACCACCACAATCAAGAGTGAAGAGCTTCTCTCGAAGCCATCGAGTGTTGGCGGAACTGCATATACACAAATATAGCCAATAACGTATGGTATGGCGAGAATTGATTGAGAAGAGGCATGTGTAATTTTTACGTTAATTAAAAATCAATTGGGGCGTCAAAGGGAAAAATATGAGTCCTTTAACGCCAAATGATAACCGGTGAAATACGAAATACTGAAAACCACAAGAGATGAATTTTACAGGGAGTTGCCAGAAATCTCATGTTATTGGAGCGCCGAAAACGAACTTTAATATAGTGGTTACATTCACAGTAAGACCACATAATTTTATTCCTTTAATTAATCACTTATTATAGGGCCATTACATGAAAAACGGACAAAATGTCCATCACGTGACACTTACATTCACAGTAAGACCATATAATTTGATTCCTTTAATTAATCACATATTATAGGGCCATTACATGAAAAACGGACAACATGACCTGCGCGTGACACTTACATTGATACTTATATCTATTAATATATAAGTTGTTAAAATATAAACTATACATTAGCAGAGTCTGTTGTGTTACATTGATCTTTTCTTGCTCAGTCCTGCTTTCAGTCGCGTGAGGCCCAGGTAATGCGGACTCTGCATCGGCCAAGTATTGGCTGAAAACTGTATTTTTCTTTAGACTTTAATAAAGGCGACTGGGAGGGACAATATGCTCTGCAGACATGGTTCCTTGTCTGAGCAGTCCCTCTTAGGCAATCAAACTATACATTAAAAATAAAAATACCTAAATTATCGTATTAGCATAGTTGTTTTAATTTGATAATTCAATAGTATTCTAAAAACAGCACTAATATGTAGCAAAGCTGTCCCACACGTTATATGGAATGGCCCTCAAATAGGTTTAAAATTCTGCATATTTTCACCCTAGACCTAATTAATTTGACCGCTTTTAATACCTTTAAAAATCTTTACATTTATAAGTTAAATTTATATGCGCATATGTATTTATGTAAGTGTCATGCGCAAGAAAATTTTCCCGTTTCTCATGGAATGGCTCTAAAAACGGACAGATTACATAAGTCTACGGTTTAAAATTTTAAATCCTAGATTTAAGTAATATGCCCGTTTTCAGGGTCACTCATATCTATATACAGGTTGGTCATAAAAAAAACTTTGCCGATATATGGAACTCTAGCGGCCGGTCGGCCCAACCGATCGAGATGAAATTTCAGATATAGTTATTCAAAGGTATGAGCTCGGGATTCTGGGAACGGCAACAAAGTGGCGCTCACGGTTACGGTTATAGGTACAGAAACTCGAAATTTTCGAATGGCAACGCCCATATTTTCCCATTGCAAAATGCTCAGCGCATGCGAAAACCCTAAAGAGCTTTGGAACGATGCGTGTATCACAAGAAACGGGCCCGTTTTACACGCACAAAAATTGGCTCTGCGAACGGCCTAAAAAAACACGATCGGATCGCACGTTTGAAATTTGCATATGACACTGCATATTTGCAGAGGCAAGACACTAATCGCAGAACGTCATTTGACAGGTATTCAACGTAGAAAACGGATAATAAGCGGGGTGGTAAAGTTTTTTCTTCAGTAGGGAGCTCACACGTGCCGATAAAATGACTCTGCCAGTGAAGGCAAAGCTCTATTATCAAAATGGCATGAATGCCGCGGAAGTCTTGCGTGTTTACCATCGAAACCATCACCAAATACGTGGCCCAAGTGCCCGTAAGCTCTGGGCGATTTAGTAAAGAAATTTGAAGTAACTGGCTGCAACAGTGATAGACCGCAATGCGGAAGACAACTGTTCCTAATGATACTATTATGGAAGTGCATCACATAGTGACTTCAGGACGCATGCAAACTGCAAGAGGTGCAGCTCGTGTATTGGACATACCGAAAACCAACTGTGCTCTGTAATTTGCATGTTTCCATACCGGTGCCAGCGTGTCCAGATGCTGGACGCGAGAGACCATCAATAACGTACGGACTTTGCAAATGAATTTCTTATCCGATATGATTTCGATTACGACTGGCCTCTTCGAATATTATGGACAGACGAGACACTTTTCAGCTTAACTGGCAACGTCAATACCAAAAATTGAGTGGACTGAGCACAAACGAATCCGCACGCGGATGTGGCATCATTATCTTTTTTTACGACGCCAAAGTTAATGTGTGGTGCGATATTGCAAGCACAATTGTTTTCGACCCTTACTTCTTTGAGAAAGCGATACCAACGGATTTTGTAACGTGCTCTGTGATAGGTTCTCGCTAAACAGCTATGGTACAAAATTACGATAAACCAGAATAGCGGCAGCGAACTGGCAGCAGCACTGATTAACATTGTTTGGATGCAAGATGACGTATATCCACATGGCGAAGTCTATTCGTAGGGTCCTGGACCAGCATTTTGGCGACTGCGTCATCTCACGCCATTCTCCCTTTTCGCGGCCTCCGCGATCCCTGATCCCCGATCCGCACTCCTATAGATTTCTGGTTCTGGGGATATCTCAAATCTAGTGTGTACATGTGCAGTCTGAAAGTTTCGCTGGATTTGAAAGACTCTATGAAATGTGAGATTACAAACATCCCTCATGCTATGTTACGTTCCGCTGCATTGTCTATAGCCTCCCGCTTGCAATACGTAATTACCCGTGATGACACCCATGTGGAAAATGTAGGATCCGTTTTCGTGCGTGCATAACGTATCAGTTTTTTGTAATGCACATACCATTCCAACGCTTCTTAAGGTTTTCGCATGCGCTGAACGTTTTGCGACGGGAAAAAATGGGTGTTGCCATTCGAAAATTTCGAGTTTCTGTACCTATAACCGTAATCGTGAGCGCCACATCGTTGCCATTCACAGAATACCGAGCTTATGTGAGCTTACCTCTGAATAACTATATGTGAAATCTCATCTCGTCGGTTGAACGGACCAGCCGCTAGAGGTCCATTTATCGGCAAAGTTTTTTTTATGACCTCCCTGTATATATATATATATATATATATATATATATGTATGTATATATATATATAACCATTAATTAAACATTACCGACCATCATCAAAAACCGCAATATTGTGAATGAAATGACAATAAAAATGGATACCACAAACCTATAATATAGAACTGTATGTATAAAATAAAGTGCCTTATACTTAATTACAAGAATTAATATGGAAGAAAAAAAGGATACCGAAAAAAATTTATACCTAAAAAAATTGAAAAACTTATATATTGAATTACGTTTTCAAGAGTACAGAATTCAATGATATAAGCAAATCGGTTGTTTTCTGTGAGAAAGAAAAGCTAAAAGCTGAAAAAAATTTTTCTCCTGTACTCAGACAACCAATATTACCAAGAGAATAGTTTCAAGATGAAAACAGAACATTATCAAATGGCATGAAATGGAAAAACACTACAACCCTTTAAATATTTAATTTATAGCATAAAAAATAGAATTATTACACAACATACCGAATAAAACCCCAGTAGATTTTCAAAATATCCTCCTGCACATGGTATCCAAAAGCATGGTAAGATTAAGGTGAATAAAACAGTTAAATGAACACAGAAATTAAAACCTATGGATTCAGTTAATTCATTTTGAAATACCGTGATAAATCCAATTAATATAATATAAATAGGAAATAATTACATTATTTAAAATACCTAAAAACAATTTTAAATTGTTTAATTTCAATTTTACAATATTGCCAATAAACAGCGTTCAATACCACCTGGTGTAAAAAATTAAAATTATTACTTTAATAGAAACTTTAAAAGACAAAATTTTTTGTGCTGCCATCTATTATGTTATTTTAAAACTATTATTATTATTCAAATGACACAAGAAGAACCTAATAAAAGCTAATGAAATTAAAATATATGAACTGCATTACCACACAAATCCTAATATATAAATAATACCATACTATATATCATTATTCAAAAAAATTTAAATAAATTAAATGTTAATAAAATGCTTTCAATATATTTATTCTATTACCTAACCCATTTAATTTACACTGAGAAATTAAAAACATTATTACATTGATAATATATAGAATATAGCTATATGCTATAACATAAAATAAATTATATATAATAAAAACATAAAAGACTTTAATAGTTACTATTCAATATAAAAAATAATAAATTAATAAAATGAACAGGAAAAAAATGGATGTTTATAGAAGATTGTCACATTCTAAAATTCCCAATAACCTAAAGATCATAAATATAGTGTGTGGATTATCTTCATATTAGCCATAAAAAAGCTAAAAAATATGATTGTGACAATCATATGTATATATATATATATAAACTTATATGTCCTTAAAATACACAGTGTGTCCACGTATAACCTGACCGACCTTTATTTTCACAATTGTTGGTCCTAGGTGCATACTTCTAATTACAAAAATGGTTAAAATTAGGTGCAGGGTTAAGATAAAAAAAAAAAATATGAAGCGAAAAAACAATTTAGTGAATAATTACAGAATCTAAATTTTTATACGGTCTCCCGGTCCTATAAGTTATGTTTAGAAAAATTTCCCTGTTACACTGGCAAGTAAAGCAAGAAAAGTCCCGTTATTCTACGATTAAAATTGACCTAGTAATAGCTGTTTAAAGTTGGAGTATATTTTTTGCTGCATATTAGGGGCCATTCACAAAATTAGTAATATAATTTCGTCAGATATATTAAAGAAATGGTTGAGAGTAACATTAGCATTGCAATATAAATTTGAAATCTTTAATCATTCTGACATATTACTGCAAAATGTACAATTTGTACTGAACATTATAAGAGCTAAAAAATAACAGATTTTTTGTTAAAAAAAAGGATGAAAAACAACAGCTCAATTCTTTAAAAAATGATACATATTTTAAAATGCTGTTAGATTACACTGTCTTTCAAACTTTGATTTGTGGCATGTATTTTAGCATTTGAAAATTGATTCTTATGTATTTTTTGGCGCTGAATCCGAAAATGAACTTCATTTTAAATCACCACGACAGGAATTTTCTCAAATCGCAAATTTCAAAGTTAAAAAGCTAAAAGTTAAAATTTATCACCCCTCCCATCGCAACCTCATCGGACCAACGAGCTGTTTAGCTGTAAGAAACCCAGTATAATCCAAAAAATTGAATAAAATATTGAATTAAATAAAATTAAACTGAATAAAAATGTCTTACATATATTTAGTATCATATTTTTTGCTATTTTTAAACCTTGAAATTTATTTTGCGAAAACTTTTGACATGATGGTTAAATGTGAAGGTAATTTTTTGATTCAGCGTTAAAAAGTACATAACATCTATTTATATAAAATCCAAGTCTCTGTGTGTCCCTCACTATTCCGGTAGGACCGCCTCATTGAAATGAGTAATTCTTGAAAAATATTAAATCCTAAAATCTTACCACAGTAGCGCCAAATGTTGGCCAACTTGGCGATAGCTGGCTCATTTGGCGAAATTCCCATTTAAAACCATTAATCTTTCATAAAGGAGGTCACCAAAATTTAATTTAAACTCCGCTCTTTTAAAAAAAATTTTCAAAATCTATGGGTGAGAATTTAAAGTATATCTTTACATCTTCCTCCCGATGCTACTAATAAAATAACCGCCAATAGGCGACGCTGTACTGTATGAGCTCCTAACTGCGCGATTTTAATGTGCTTTAGGTACTTTTCCAGTATAGGTGCCTTGGCGAAAAAGGAAATTTGGTAACATTTTCCGGAAACCTATTCACTGTTTCATTTTATATTCACACGCATTTTTTTCGATATTTATACGATTTATTTAACATAAAAAAGCCGTTTTTCTAATTTTATACAGAAACAGATGTAATTTGTGCATAAAAACATCAATAATATACATATAAAACAAACAAAAACGCTCATCAAATTTGTTTTCATAGCTGTTTATATGATTCGACAACAAATCTCGATATTTTTCCGTTATACGGACACCATGCCAAAATGTATGCTAATGCGACAATTATTTCAAAATGCTAAAAGATATTTGTAATTTTATGCCAGCAGTTTAATATGAGTTTTATTTTATTGCTTTATTTTATAGCAGTTATTTGTTCACTTATTTTAAGTATATATTTGTGATTTGATGAAATAGTTCGTAAAAGTCTGGAATTTTCAAATGTTATATTTTTTAAATGCTCACTTTAGTATCGACAATACTTTTTCTTTTATTTTTCAAATACTTCAATTCACGATTTTGCGCCAACTATTACGCTTGGCGACAATGGTGTCCGCATAACGGAAAAGTACCCAAATCTCACTTTCTGATGCCCAAATTACACCAAGCTTTTTAAAAAAAAATGCCAAAGCCCCTACAGTGGAAAAGTACCAAACTGTCTATTATTTTGCGCTATCCGTGTTATAGATTGTACTATATGCAAGGGGATTGGAGCGAGGAGTTTAAACATTAAATATTAAAGTTTCGGCACAGATGTAATATACGCTCCATATTGGCGCGATTTTTTTCTGACGCCAATGTCATATACACAACGGGGACTTAATTGGCGCCAAAGTGTCGTAATTTTGCTTAATATGGTAATCCGGATGTTGTTGTTTATGCTGTTGATGTTTTCGCCAAATTGGCGTCGGAAAAAAAATCGCGCCAATATATGGTAACGTATATGACAACTGTGCCAAAGTTTCTATAAAGCAGCATAAGACTAAAAAAGTAAGAATAAAATAAATGCAAAATAAGACTAAAGAAGAAAGAAAAATCATGGGTTAAGCATAGAATATGAAACACTTTCCAACACATCCTGAATGCTTTAACAAAACTTCGTTATTTAGGGAAATAAGGTAAATAAGATAACGTTACTTCTTAGATATCCCGTCGACCAATTTCGCCAAATTATATAAATCGCCAAATCAATAGTAAAACATTAATAAAAATACAAATAAAACGTCGAATTAATGCTTTTATTGGCCATTATTGGCATTTAATTAATTAATTAATGGCAACCATTATTGGCAATTAATCTTACAATTCGGCGACAGTAATTTGGTCGACGGGATAACTAAGAAGTACCAAGATAACTAAGTAAACATTTTAGAAAACGCATAATTTTTTTTTTTAAATTGATTTCAGCAGTTACCATCCACAGCCAATAGTACCGTTATTACATGCCACTATTTAGCTAAAATTTAATTTAAACTACTCTTAAAACTACTGAAATCACATTTCCAGATATTATCATCCATAGACGGTTATGTATGCAATTCTTTGCGTGACCATGTGTATCATTTTATCTATATTCCACAAACATTTCTTGGGAAGCTAAATGCAGTTCAGCGTAAAAATGCATAACTCCTTTAAAAACCTCCTTTAAGCAATTTACTCTCATACTCAGTAACCCTTACGAATTTTTTTGTGTGGCCCTGCATATGAACTGTAGCATTTATACACATAGTATAGTATGCATAAATATAGTGAAACATAAAAGCGCATATCATAATTAAAAATGCATTTCTAGCAATCATTGCTTATGTACAATACATCGGAGAAAAGTTTCTTGGCGAGAAAGAAGTTTGCCAACGTCTTTTCGGTACAGATGTCATATTCGCCCCATATTGGCGCGATTTTTTTCTGTCGCCAATATCATATAGGCAACAGGTACTTAACTTGCGCCAAAGTGGTTGATGTGGTAACCCGGATTATGTTGTTTATGCTGTTGATGTTTTCGCCAAATTGGCAACCGAAAAAAATCGCGCCAATATGGGGCGAATATGACATCTGTGCCGTATTTTCTGGCAACCTATTCACTGCTTCATACTCACAAGCAATTTTTTCCATATGTATACAATTTGGCACAGATGACATATACGCCCCATATTGGCGCTATTTTTTTCCGACTCCAATTTGGCGAAAACATCAACAGCATAAAGAACATTCGGGTTACCATTACATGCAAAATAACGACACTTTGGCGCCAGTTAAGTACCCGGTGCGTATATGACATCGGCGTCAAAAAAAAAAAAATCGCGCCAATATGGGCGTATATGACATTTGTGCCGACAATTTATTATAAAAAAGCTATTTACCCATTTTTATAAAGAAACAGAACTAATTATGGTACAGATGTCATATTCGCCCCATATTGGCGCGATTTTTTCGGTTGCCAATTTGGCGAAAACATCAACAGCATAAACAACTTAATCCGGGTTACCACATCAAGCAAAATAACGACACTTTGGCGCAAGTTAAGTACCTGTTGCCTATATGATATTGGCGACAGAAAAAAATCGCGCCAATATGGGGCGAATATGACATCTGTTCGGTAATTTTTGCACAGATGTCATATACGCATGGAGGTTGGCGTAAAGTTTCTATGACGCCAATTTGGCAGAAATCTCGCTTTTGAATACCAGTTACTTATATATTTTTCAATTATTTGCTATCATTTTGAAAAGGAAATAACTATAAATAAATAAAATTTGGGTACAGATGTCATATTCGCCCCATATTGGCGCGATTTTTTTCTGTCGCCAATATCATATAGGCAACGGGTACTTAACTTGCGCCAAAGGGCTTGATGTGGTAACCCGGATTATGTTGTTTATGCTGTTGTTTTCGCCAAATTGGCAACCGAAAAAATCGCGCCAATATGGGGCGAATATGACATCTGTTCCAAAGTTTGAATAATAACTATAGAACAAAGCAGTTTATATAATTAAAAAACAGAAAATAAAAGTAAATAAACAATTTATTAATAAATAAAAAACAATAGCCGGGTTACCATAGCAGGCAAAATAACACCATTTTGGCGCCAGTTAGGTATCCCGGTTCATATCTGAAATCTGTGCCGTAATTTGTATATAAAAAAAATTATATATATTTAGAAACTATTTTTTATGCATATAAGTGCATATATAAACAAAGATAAAAGTTCATTAGATTTGTTTTCATAGCTGTTTATATATTTTCGCAACATATCTCACTTTCTATGCCCGAATCGCGCCAAGCTTTTTTAAAAAATGCGCTATAATGGAAAAGTACTTAAATAAATAATTAACAGAAATAACAAATTATACAAACTAAAACTTTTTATTTCGAGATCAAAGCATTATTTTTAATTTCGATTAAAAATACATATATCCTTGGATAACTTCAATTGAAATTAGTTTCACAGCTTAATATCTCATTCCATAAACCTAAACAAACACAAGTGATTCATTCATTGTGAAACGTCAAAAATATTAAATCATTGAGGTAATCATTCACAAAGTAAGTTCTCCAACAATCAATGGGCAATATTCTAATGACGTCATAGTAGGTAAAATGGTGGCGGTATCGTTTGTTTATGGTTTGTAATCACAAAGATTTAATTTTGAAATGTCTCTTAGTTACATTATTTTATTGTCACATTTATGAAATCAGAACAAATGCCTATTTTTTCATTATTTAGTTATTAAAGACGGAAAAAAATCATAAATGCATGATTTGAAAATTTTAAATAATTTTCTTTCTTAATACTAAAAAATAACATCGGAAAGTAACAGCGGGTTTAAGTTAAATAAGTTTAACTGTTTAATTCTGTTTTAACGTTCAAAATAACTGTATTTATTAGATTTCAGCACTCAACATCAGGGCCCGATTAAACTTTGAAGTTAGAGGAATTACAATGTCATTTCAAGACCTTTCTTTTGGAGAAGCTTTTCTTAATTCCATATATACATGGAAAATCTTCAGTGTTAGAAATATTATTCCTAGGACTGAAATAACACGAGAACGGGCTGCAATTTTACACAAGTTTTTGAAAGCTACTTTATATCAGAAATTTTACTAAAAACTGGTTACTTTTTTGTTATAGCGGCCCACACTATTAGGATTATGACAAGTTGCAGCCAATTTCGCCAACGTCGTAACCAAGATCGTGAAGCATACACATATAATACCATATAATACTATTTCATGAAATCGTATACGATAATTTAATAGTTTTTAACCTTACTTCAAGTGTGTTATTTATTTATTTTTAAGGCTCAACAATCTAAATTGTCCATTATATGAATTTAAAAAATGTAAACAAAGATTGAATAGACATGACCGCAAAAAGCCTCAAATCTGCATAACACTTGGAACCAAACTGTACAGATTAGTGGTCTTCTACTGTACACAGTTTTTCATAAATGTGTTTCGTTCTTAAAATGTGTTATTTTCATCTATCACTGCGGAACAAGCGAGAAAACTCATATTCTTGCACATGAGTTGTATCTATCTTTATATCTAAATTTCCGTCATTTTTGACGGGCTACCTTTCTAGTGTAATTATAAAATTTAAAAAACACAACCATCGCAGGTTCATGTTATCTAATCTAAAACTCTAATCTATCCATTTTTTTTGTGTTATCCTCTAATATAAGTATATATAAGATGGTAAGAGTCGAAAATGATAATAATATTGCATTGTCAGCGGATTTAAGACAGTATATAAAATTTAACTTCGATCGGACATTTGAAAGCAAGTTAAAGTTTGAGTACAAATTTTAAACTGAAAAAAGATCATTGCAAGTTAAATAAAACCTTATGAAAATAACATAATTTTAGTTAAAAGAAATCATAGCCTCAAATCCTTAAAAAATAAAACGTATGTTAAAATACAATTATTTTAACTAATCTGAAACTTAACTAATAAATGTTAATCGTAATATTTGTAGGATTTCTTTCAAAGCGCAGATACCTTGAAATAAGTTTAAGTACTTTATACACGACCCCTGAAAGCATGGTCGAAATCATCTGTTTTGATATGCAAAAAAGTCGTATAAGTCATGAATTTCAAAGTTACATAACTCTGTCAATTTTAATGCTAGTGAATGGGCCTTTTTTTGTCTTACTTGTTAGTGTCACAGTATATTTTTAGTAAATATCACACATAGGACCGGGGGACCGTATAAAAATTTAAATTTAGTAATCTTTAATGAATGCTTTTCTTCACCCAAATCACTTTAAAAATAATTCTTTACCTTATTTAAACCGTTTTTATAATTGGAAGTATGCATCTAGGACCAACGGTTGTGAAAATAAAGGACGGTCAGGTTATACGTGAACACACTGTATACTATTTATTATCAATAACAAAAAACCTATATTTTCATACTAGAATATGGTTTTAATTTGAGGATATAATAGTATTGTTAAAAAAATAATATGTAGAAAATCTGTCAACAAAATAATTATATACTCAATACGATATAATAGTTCAAGAATACGTTTAACACATGTACGCTAAGTTATATTAAATGCTGTTGAAAATTTTGCCTTTAACCAGCAACTAATAATAAAGGCTGCTGTTTTACAATGTTTTTTTCCTATATGTTTTTCAAAAACATAAACTTTAAATAAACACGGAATTGTAGCAAATATCAATCGAATTCACTTTAGATATAGCATTAAAAATTAAATATTTTTTTCATGGAGAATTAAATGTATAAATACTTTTCGACCGATAATGCACTTTCTATTGTAAATTGATTCTTTTGTACTCGTATTGTAAAAGAAATTGATTTTCTGGAAGATTTTTACTTAAAAAATAATAATTTTAAAACTTAACTTTCTTCATTTTTAAGATCGAAATATATTGAAAAGATGTGAAATAAACTAAGTAGAAAATACTTCAGAGGACAAAGAAATTAAAGTATTTTAAATATATAAACCATTTTCTTATTTTCTTTTTCATAGAGATATGAAAGCAGTTAAAAAAGTAAAATTGAAGTAATGAAAAAATCGAAAGCCATTTTGTGAAGTACTTAGAAATTCTGTCAAAGGATTAGGAAATTTATATTTTATTAAATATATAATATTTTCCAAAAAAACTTCTTGTTTTCAAAAAAATACTCAAATAAACTTTTGTTTGCGCAGAATTGTAGAAAAATATGAAGACTTAAAAACAATAATAATGGCAATTCCAAAAAAAAAAAAAAAAAAAAAAAAAATCATTGCGAATTAAAAAAGCATAACAGTCTGAAAATAAATTCGATTACAATTTCATTTTTTGTTTGGCATTTTTAAATAAAGAATAGGGATTTTAAATGTTTATGAAAAAAAAATAAAAGAAATTAATTTTTTCTTCAGACGTTAAGAATTATATAGAATTTCTTATTTGGCACATAGTTTTCCTTAAATAAAGATTAGGATGTTGATTCGTATTTCTTTTTCGTGTTTAAATTTAATAAATCTGGTTTTTTTTTATGTTTGTATTATTTAAATGCAGAAAGCCCTCCGAATTTCCAAATGATATAATAAGTATATTTATTCATTAAAGTAACTAGGGGATCGAACCCGAGCTCCTCGGGTTACAGAGTATAGGTGAAAACCATTCTTTTTTTTATTATTGTAATTATTTTTTTACATGTAATATATATTTTAGATTGCCCACTAACATCAAAAAGAATTTTTATCTGAAAAATATCAATTATGCAATCAAATAGAGTTTTAAATTTTATTAAAAGCGATACTTTCACATGTCAGCGCATGCCAGGAGTTATTAGCCCAAGATTTTACGACTTACGGCAGTTTTTCCGATCATTTCAGTGCTTTAAGCACCTGGTTCAATCACATGTCTGTTAAATTGTTTTCTTATTTACATTATTTTATTAATTTTTCTATAGAGGAAGTTTTAATTTTGTTATGCAACATTAGACGGAAACAAATGCTTTTTACATTTTTTAAATGAGATTAATCTTTCGTAATCGAGCTACACGGGATAGATAAATTTAAAAATAATTCATGCTTGAAAATCTATATATTTTATGCTATCGTAGGTCGCACAGAAATCGCGATTATTTGTTAATTGCTTAATGGCAACACCTGAATGTAACGCATCTGATTGGTTATTGTGTAATATTTTTAAAAAGGGAATAACGATAAATAAAAAAAAGTTTAATTAATAACTATAGAACAAAACAATTTATATAATAAAAAAAAATAAAATAAAAGTAAATAAACAATTTATTAATAAATAAACAACAACATCCGGGCTACCATAGCAAGCAAAATAACGACACTTTGGCGCCAGTTAAGTACCCCTGTGCGTATATGACATTGGCGTCAGAAAAAAGTCGCGCCAACGTAGTGCGTATATGACACCTGTGCCGTCTTTTATTCATCTAATTTAAAAAAACAAATAAATAAATAAATGAAGGTACTTTTCCAGTATAGGTACTTGGCGAAATAGAGAAAAGGTCCATGGCGAGAAAAGAAATTTGCAACGTATTTTCTGGCAACCTATTTGATCAAAACATTTTTTTCGAATAATACTACATAAAAGTTGCTATGATCGCAAAAAGTTCGTACTTTCATATTAGCTGGTCGCAATTATCGCCAATAGCATTTTTTAACTCGCCAGCAGCATTTTTTATTTTTCGAGGTGTAAATTAAAACAATGCTTTGATGTTGAAATTAAATGGTTTATGGTATTTATTCTTTTCTTTTCTTTTTCGATTTTTAAAGATTTTTTTTTAAGTGAAATTCGTGAATTTGAAATATTTCAGTTTTAAATTAAAGTTATCCATTTTAAAATGAGTGAAAGGGTTATATTTTAACTTAATATTTCATATTTCTTTAGAAATATGAAAAAATACGACGGGTACTATGTTTGGCGATTTATCACCTGTGCCTGACTAACATAAAAATACCGAGTTCTTGATTTCTCTATCAGAATCTTCCGATTTGGCGAAGGATTGAGCAAGTAAATTAAATTATGAATAAAAGTAACTCGATATAAGGCCCAGCATTCCATTTAAGGGAGACCAAACTGGTCGCCACGGGCAGCTAATTATTTTAAAAACCGTAATAACTCAGTCAATTAACGTACAATTTTCAAACACATTGAATTTGAAAGTAGTTTTTTTTTTCTCTATTTGACGGTGTAAAAATTGAAAATGGCTTTGAATTGGAAACTTAAAAAATCGCTGACATAGCAAGCATTGTAATTTCAATTTTTTTTTTCAGTTTTTATGAGAAAACGGCAACAAAAGCTACAGTAATATATTATTTTCTTTACTTGGGGATTATTTTCCTTCTAAACTCTCCATGACTTTCAACAGAAATGGCGGACTTCCGTTGCCACAATTACAAAAAATGTATTAAAAACTACAAAAAAATTAATATCTCAAAATTAAATTGAGATACAGCTTTCAAAAAAATTGCATTTAAAAGAACATTTTTTTCCTTATACAACGGTGTAAAAATTTAAAATGTGCGATGTTTAGAAGTTTAAAAATTTGCAGTAAAGAAAATTGCAAAACCGAAATTTCATTTCAAATTTCAAAGTGTTGCCATTCGCAGAATGACGTATGCGTTACGCACAGATATGTTTGTCCTTTATAATATTGACAAATTGCATTTAAAAGAGCATTTTTTTCCTTATACAACGGTGTAAAAATTTAAAATGTGCGATGTTTAGAAGCTTAAAAATTTGCAGTAAAGAAAATTGCAAAACCGAAATTTCATTTCAAATTTCAAAGTGTTGCCATTCGCAGAATGGCGTATGAGTTACGCACAGATATGTTTGTCCTTTATAATATAGATATATTTAATCATTTTTTATTATGAAAGCAATTTAATTTCCATGCCGCCACCAATCTTAGTCGTCAGCAATAGTAATATTTTCTTCATTTTTTTTTTAAACTTTGTAAGAGTCTTACACTTATTTATCTGACTTTGCAAAACTGAAGTATACAAATATTTTTTGTTACATCAGACGTTGACAGATTAATCATACAATATAATGTAGAGTCATTCACTGTAAAAACAAAAATAAATAAATAAATAAATAAACAAAAACAAAAACAAAAACAAAAACAAACAAACGAAAAAAAAAAAAAAAAAAAAAAAAAAAAAAACGGAATTTTTACTGGCAATCGAGACGCCAATATTATTTCCGTATTTTGACGTCATTTTAACCTCCCCCCCCCCATAAATTACAGAAAATTTTCCGTTTTTCTGGAATTTATGGGGGAAATTTCTGTTTCAGACAGAACTCGATTTGTGTATTAAAAAGCAACTGGTCTGTCAAGTCATATCTTGGTAAAAACCATCTGCAGACCCGATTTTAATGATTGATCGGTAGGTTTATCATTCTGTTTTCTTGCACCCAACGGTGTGAAAGTATGGAGGACTGAGAGCAGGGAAACAGAATTGTAGACCTACCAGACAACCACTAAAATATGGTTTGCAAGTGCTTTTTTTTTTTTTTTTTTTTTTTTTTTTCTTTTTTTCTTTTTTTTTTTTTCACCAAGATATGACCTGGGAGACCTGTTGCATTTTAATATGCGAATCAAGTTTTAACTAATCCTGGAATTTTATCCATCAACTCGATGAGGTGGTGATTTGTGCAACGAATCCCGTCCAATAGGGGACTCAACATCACGGGCTGCAGAATATAAAGGAAAAACTTTTATATATTAATATTGTTTTAGATTGCACCATTTGAAAGGTATCACTTTTGCATTAAATAAATTTTTGAAATTTATTAAAAGCGATACTTTCGAATCAGTTCATAGCCAAAGAAATCGCATAAGATTTCGTTACTTACAGTAGACTTTTTTCATTCTGATCATTTCTCTTGTTTAAGGGAGTATCTCAGAATCAATGATATCAATCATAAACGTACCGATCAACCATTAAAAATCGATCTGCAGATGGTTTCCACAAAGATATGACTTGGCAGATCAGTTGCATTTTAATACGCAAATCGAATTCTGTCTAATACAGAAATTTCAGTCCTATTACATGCCCGTTAAATTTCTGTTTTATTTATATTGTTTTACATTATTGATGAAGTTTGTACACAGTTATGGAATATCAGCCGGAAAAAAATGCTGAACTATTTATATTAACTTAAGTGCAAACGAATTTATCTTTTATAATCGTCTGCACCCGTTATAGATAGATTTTTCTTTTAATGAAGAAAATGCGATACAGTTTTCAAACTGCTTTTGTAAGCAAGTTTTTTTCTCTATCCGACGGTGTAAAAATCGAAAATTTGTGATGTTTAGAAGTTTAAAAGATTGCAGTGGTTTCTTTTTCATGTTGAAACAAAAAGCGTGCAAACAGACGTTCGTCTGACATTAGCATTAGAAGTTTAAGGCTAATGTCAGACAAACGTTTTTTGCACGCTTTTTTCGCTCTTACACCATCTCTACATATGCTAGCAAAGGTATAGGGATGGTGTAAGAGCAAAAAAGCGTGCAAAAAGACATTCGTCTGACTTTAGCCTAAAAGATTGCAGTAACGTGAATTACACGTGAATTTTAACAGAGAAAGGATATTGTAAAATAATGAATTCATTAACATGCGTTAGAAGTCTTAAATAGGAGAAATTACATCACATTTACGTCACATTACACTTATTACGTAAAATGAACAAAAAATAATATTGCAAAATAGTTTAAATTTAAAAATAGCGCGAGACATTTACTTGATATTTTAAGATGAACTTTTCAACTATTTTTTTTTTTTTTTTTTTTGGACAGAGCAAATAATATTTCATTTCTAATAAAAGTATTTTCACGTGAATATTAAAAAGAGAAAGAAAAGTTTGGTGAAAATTACGTCAGATTAAAAACGATATATTTAAAATGTCTTATTTAAAAGGACTTTCTTTTCGCTTTGTTTAAAAATACCGGGAGACAAAGACTCTGTTTACTTAATTCATTTTATATTAGATGATTTTGAAATGCCATTGTTTCTTTTAACAACAGCTGATTTTTCCGTAAAATTCCCCAATCAAAAAGAAATGAATAGAAACCCGTTCGTTTATAGGGAGATCGCCTTTGTTTTTTTAATTATAATTCAATCTTCCAAAATCTTTTTAAAGCTGTTCAAATTAGCGTGCTTTTAGAGACTGAAGTGTCTGAACGGGGGGTTGGCGAGCGTAGCTCGTAGGGGGCCGAGCCCCCTAGTTATAAAAATTTAAATGAAGCTCAAATAAGACACGCAGTTAAGCGAAATCAATTTCATTATTACCAGTAAGTTTAGACTAAGGCGTTATAGCCGTACAGTGTAAATTCTAAATTATACAGACATAAAAATAATGAATATAATATTAACATTGAGTAACTTGTATCCTTTTCTATATCATCATCAGAGTTACAGTTGCCACAAATAAAAAATCGAGTGTCTCCGTTTGGTCAAGCCACGTGTGCCCAAAATCTTGCATTGCAACCACTTTTCTCGTTGTTTGCTGATTTTCAAGCTACCAGTGCACACCAAACACCGAGCCAACTTGCCCCGTGTTCAATGCGCCTACTTGCCCCATAATAAAGTTCTTCACAAAAGGGACACGTAATCCTCTAAGTATAAATAATCCAAGTAAATTACATATGGGGTAGGTACAGTTAATCATACACTAAGAAAAACTGCACAAGTTAAATCGCAATTATTAAGATAAGTATTAGAAATTAGAAAAAGAATGAAGCAACAAAAAATTACTCATGAGTGCAAAAAACAGGAAAATCGTAATAAATGTACACTGCACGTAGGTAACGATTGAAAACTACATTGAGGATTGTAAAAAGCAATAAGAAAGGTACTCTGTGGCTGGTTGCTCAATCTATCCAGAAACAGGCGATTTATGAGGACTGCGCCTACTTACCCCTGTAGCCAACTAGCCCCGGTCTCCCCTAAAAGTCATCAAAAAACTTAGAAAGTTAAGATAGAAAATTGTCGAAGAAACCCTGTAATTGGAAGATTCTTATTTGTTATTTGAAATAAATTTCTGTTCTTTCTCTGAAGAATTTCAGGAAATTTTGAACTGTGGTTTACTAATTTTTCGTATTATGAGGGAAAGACGACACATGTCGACAATGCCGTTTCTAATACAGAAAAAACGTTGTAGGAACATCTCTGTGATTTGACGAAAATGCATCTTTTGATTGTAAATTTTCAGGTACTTTTTATGCCACATTATTGAATTTTCTGTATTTGAAAAGAATTGACTTAATCACTGCTAAAAATTTTCCGTAAAAAAAGAGTAATGGTAAAAATACCTTTAAATCATGATTTTCCTTTCTTCCTTTTTTATCCTTGAGAACGAGAGAATGTGTAAGTCAAAATACTGAAAGATGGCAAATTTCATTAATATAACAGCATTCATATTTTTTCTTCCTTAAAAATCGGTAAAATGTAAACGCCACAATATTGGCGCAATCTTTCATCTAAAAGTTGTCACATTCTTTCCCATATTTTTGTAAGGAAAAAAATTCATTAATATAACAGCATTCATATTTTTTCTTCCTTAAAAATCGATAAAATGTAAACGCCCCATTATTGGCGCAATCTTTATCACACCCCGTATATATATATATATATATATATACACCAACATATATATATATATTTTTTCTTTCTTTCTTTTAGAGAACAGAACGTAAAATGTAGATATTTTGAATCTTTTGTTTAAAAGACGAAGAATTTACTGTTGTCAAAATTAAAAAATTAAAAGTTTGTCATAAATAAATTTTGTTAAAAATATCTTAGTAAATTTTTAACATTCCATAGACGGCTGTAGTAAAATTTTAAAATTATGAGCAGGCTTTACTGGAAGTACAATTCAAACGATACATTTTTGCATTATATTAAGGTTCTCACTTTAAAGTTGTCTCTAACGCTGTAAAAAAAAAAAAAAAAAAAAAAAAAAAATATCTGATAACATTGTTTTTATCTTAAACTGTCTCATGAGAATACTGCAGAAATTTCTTAAAATTTATAGTAAAAATGTAACAAATTTAAAAGTAGTATTAGCATTCTTTTTCAAAGTAAAAGGATATCAACTTCGTGCATTTAAATTTCTTCAGAAAAAGAAAATTCATATTTGGTTGAAGAAATTTTATGACTTATTTTTTAACAGTTATTTTTTTATTCTCGTGGGGAAAATAGTTTAAAGTATTCTGTCAATTAAAATAGTAAATGATTATATGTTGTTTGTTTTAATAACGAAAACTTTTGTTTCTCCCGGTAAACTTAACAATTTTCTTTTTTTTTTCTTTTCTTGGTTCTTACTTTCCTACTGCTTTTTAGTACGCTAATAATTTAAGACTTATTAAAAAGAATGTTTATTCAATTCCTACTATTAGCTCACACTCTCCCTATATTTATTTATTTATATATTTATATATTTATCTTGTTCAAATTTTCAATCGTTAATAAAATACTCATTATTCATCCTATCAAGTTGAAATAAATTTTTTTATACTTGTACTGGATGACAATTGATGTTACAGTTTTTTCAAATATTAATTAATTTATTAAATTTTAATTAATTAATTTTAGTTTTGCATGGGAAACAAAATGGCGGCCATTGGTTATTGAAGTTCAATGAAAGTATTTTCAATAAGGGGTTACTATAGGGGGGGGGGACAATGTTCTGTCGCCAAATACCGCCAAGTTTGTCGCCAACTTGGCGATATATTGCCAAATTTGGCGGCCAAAATGAGTCGCCAAAAGTGACGCCAATTTGGCGATATCTGTAATATTTCGCCAAATTCCCATAGAGTTCCGTTTTAAACCTACTTGCTTATAAAAATCAACAAATTGAGATATTTTAATGCAACAAAAACTAATTTTAGCTTGATTATATTAAATTTTTCTTTGATGGCCTAAGTAGGAATTGACTGTAAAAGCAAAATTTTTATATTACTTGTTTATTGATTAAGTTGTTGAGGTTAATGGCACGAAGACCCGTATAAGACGAAAGCCCCAAATCTACTATATATAAAAAATTTAAATGAGAATTTCCTCCTGCAGGAAATAACTTGAGTTCATGTGAATGGTTTTAATGGGATTTGCGCTGTTAGTTAGATAATTTTTCAGGAAAGGTTTCACTACATAACATGACGTTTTACATTGCTTAGTTATAGAATTATGAGGAAAATTTCGATAATCCGGTGAACCAAATTATGAAAGACAAGTTTTTTAAATTTCTACTGGACGGATTTTGTCGATACTTCCACTGTTAGTTAGACAATTTTTAAGCGATGACTGTCGTACATTGCATACTGCTCTGCACTGCTTGGTTATAGGATTATGAAGGAAAATTGTATATTTATGTGAACCTGATTATAAAAGATTCGACTTTCTAAAAGTTCTACTGTGTGGATTTTGATGATATTTGAATTGTTAGTTCGATAATTTTTCAGGGACGGTTTTAGAAAACTGCATATCGTTATACCATTTAAAAGAAAATCCTATTGTAAAGAATCATCTAAAAGAGTTGTTCCTTAGCAGCGCAAAATTTTCCGTCGCATTCGGAAATATAATCAAAGGTGTTAATGCCTGTTTCAGCAATGCGGAATAAAATTTGATGGTAAAGATCCACATTGTATATAAACACAAGGTCAAATTCAACGATAGATTTTGTTTGATTCAAGGTGTGCTTGGAGAAACCGATCAGCGTTGCGGGCGAAGCCTGCTAGTAATATTTATAAATTTCTTAAATGTGTTCAATCATAATCCAAATGGTGATATATACTCACAATTATTTAATAATAATGATTAAATTCAAAGAAATTAAAAAATGTAAACTATTATTAAAGACTAACAATTGTTTTATTGATAAATAGAAAAATAATAAATTTCTGTTGGGTTTAAAGGCGAGCGAACATTTTTTATGCGCATTATATCTGCGCACTGCCAGTCTTTTCCCCCGGCGCACTCAGTCTGCGTGCGAACGGTAGAAGAGTGTAGACGTAAAAATTATTCTGTGTGAAGTTGTTACGAAAAAGTAATCAGTGTGAGAAATTTATCTTTAAATTAATTGTTTTGTGTTTGTGCAGTGTTTTCGTTTAATAAACTGTTTCTTCTGTCAATATCCACGGACTTAGTGAAAATTAATATTAGTGAAAGAGCAACAAAATGGTAGCAGTTCGCGGTTGATATTCTAAATCGAAATTAGTTTTGTTAAAAGAAACCATGGACAAGTTAAACGTCCCCGAATTAAACGGAACTAATTATTTTATATGGAGTCTAAAAATTAAAGCTGCTTTAAGCCTTAAAAGGTTGGAGACTTTCATATCCGAAGTAAAAGCAGAAGGACTGAGTGATAAGGATTCTACTGAATGGGACCAAAAAAATAGCGATGCCGTCGCATATATAAAGCTGTCATTGTCTGATGAACAGGCGCTACAGTTCGCAGCTGAAGAAAATGCAAAATTATTATGGGAAAAAATAAGATCGACTTTTACCGGTCAAGCAGAAGATAGAAGAATAGATGCCGGCAACGAGTTAAAGAACTTAGAAATAAAGTCAAATGAATCTGCAAATGATTATATAGCCAGAGCTCGAGGCATCTCAACAAAATGTCAAACACTTGGATTGGCTATAACAGATAGAGAACTTGTATTCTACACGGTACGAGGTCTGAAAGGAAAGTTCTGGAAAGTAAGAGATATTTTAAAGACTCAACGTGAGAAAAGTATGGATGAAGTACTCGAAATTCTACGGGAAGAAGAACTGACGAATACCGCTCGTGCTGAAGGGACCGCCGCTGAAGTATTCTACTCCAGGAAAAACAAAAGTCCGAGACTTTGTTACATTTGCAGACGTCCGAATCACATAGCCAAGGATTGTTTTAACAGGAATAATATTTCAAGAAATGACAAGTCCAATGGAAATCGACAAAGAAGAAAAACGCACCACGATGTAAATTATCCAGTTAAGGACAGAAACAATTCGGTACTTACTATTTCATCGGAACAATGTGAACTACGTGATAATATATGGTTATTAGACAGCGGGGCTAGCTCGCATATGTGTAAAGATAAAATATGGTTCAGGAATCTAATTCCTGAATAAAAGGATATCTATCAAGCAGGTAAAAATTCCAAAATAATTTCGAAGGGTACGGGTACGGTATCATGTAATACGGTAAGTAAAAATGATTCTATACATTTGACAATAAACAATGTTAGTTTTGTACCAGATTTGAGATATAATTTATTATCTGTTACTGCTTTAATGGATAAGGGTTGTAGAATTATTTCTGAAAATAACTGTGTGCTAATTTTTGACAAATATAATAAATTTCTAACTAAAGCATTTAAAAATGATAATCGATTAGAGATTAAACTTCAACCTGCCTATAATTCTGAGTGTAATTTTACTGATAAGAGTGCTAGTAATTATGAACTGTGGCATAACAGATTGTGTCATTTAAATTCAAAATATATGTTAAAAATGAAAGAGTATATAGATCTTAAAGATGTAAATGTGTCTGATTTTAAGTGTGATACATGTGACATAAGTAAAATAACAAGGAAAAGTCATCCGAATATTGATATTGACCAAAGTTCTGATATTATGCAGTTGTTTCATTTGGATTCATGTGGCCCGATACAACCCGAATCGCTTGGTGGGGCAAAATATTTTATGGTACTAGTGGATGATTTTTCTGGAATGTATTTTACTTATTTCCTCAAAAGTAAAAATGAAGTATTTGATGTATTTTATAAATTTAAAGCTAAATATGAAAATCTTATGGGTAAAAGAATTAAAAAAGTGAGAAGTGATAATGGGCTCGAATTCTTAAATACTGAATTTGACAATTATCTTGCTAATGCAGGTATTTTTCATGAAAAAAATGTCCCATATAACAGCGAAAGCAATGGAAAGGCTGAAAGAGCGAATAGAGTTCTATTAGAAAGGGTTAGGTCTTTATTATATGAAAGTGAACTTCCCACCAAATTCTGGGCAGAAGTTATCAATTGTAGTACACAGGTATCTAATATAACACCGCGTAAAGGAAAAGAAAAAATCCCCTTAGAAATTTGGACAGGTAAAAAGCCCAATTTAAATTATGTAAGAAAATTTGGTTGTTTAGCTTATTTTCATATTCCTAAAACAATGAGAAATAAATTCGATGTACCCGGAAGAAGTGGAATTATGTTAGGATATGCTAGAGATAGGAGGGGATATCGTATTTATTATGTAAAAAATAAGAAAGTGATTGAGGAACGTTCTGTTAAGTTCAATGAAACTATAAAGGGAAGCAGATATTTTGGATTAAGTAAATGTTCAGAGTGTTGGGATATTGAACCGCTAATAAATAAAAATTTTCCGGAAAAGAATGAAATTCATGAAAATCAAAAGAATAAATCTCTCAATTTAGAAATTTCTGACACAAGCGAAATAAGAAACGGTTGCGCAACCCCATTAACAAAACTTAATTTGTCTCCAGCTAGACATGAAGGCGCGGAGAAAAGGAATCGAAACAACAAAATAAAAGACCGAAGTGAAAATATGACTGAAGTTCGAAGGTCAGAAAGATTGAAAAGTAAATATTCGTCAGCTAATTTAACTGATAATGTCCCGAGCAATTATTTAGAGGCAATAAATAGTGTGAATTCACGTGATTGGGGAATAGCTATGAAAAATGAATTGGATTCTTTAATTAAGCATAATGTTTGGGAAATCGTTGATATGCCAGAAAAAACGAAATTGATTAAAAGTAAATGGGTCTATGCTTTAAAAGAGGGCGACAGTAAGGAAATAAAATATAAAGCCAGATTAGTGGCAGCTGGATTTAATCAAATTAAAAACAAAGATTATACTGAATCGTATTCACCTGTTGTAAATATTGAGTCATTTAGATTACTAATTGCACTTGCAGCTAAATTAAATTTGATTGTTAAGTTTTTTGATGTAAAAACAGCATATTTATACAGTGATTTGGAAGAAACTTTATATATGTCACCACCACCTGGATATGAAAAACTGATAGGGGTTAATAAAGTTTGTAAACTGAAAAAGAGTATTTATGGATTACCCCAATCGGGTAGAAATTGGTATTTAAAAATAAAAGAGGAACTTGGTAATATTAGATTAAATCAATTAGCTTCTGATAACTGTGTATTCATTAAAGTTGAAAATGATAACATTTTTATATTATGTATGTATGTAGACGATTTAGCTATATTTTGTAATAACCAAATAATGTATGAAAATATTGTTTCTAAAATTGGAAATGTATTTGAATTGTACGAAAATAAGAATTCTAAATTTTTAGGTATAGAAATTGAAAAACATGAAAAAGGTATAAGTTTGTCACAAGTGGAATATATTGAGTCATTGTTGGTAAAGCATAATTTAGAAAATTGTAAATCTGTGAAAACACCCATTGTTAAAGGTGAAGATAAAAGTTTTCCTCCAACAAATTAATTGTTTGACATAACTATATATCAGGAAATTATTGGTGAACTTTTATATTTAGCCAATAGAACACGTCCTGATATATCATTTGTCACAACTTATTTGTCTCAATTTAATCACAAACCAGAGAAAAGGCATTACATTTTGGCTAAAAGAGTATTAAGGTATTTAAAAGGTACAAAACACAAAAAATTATTTTACAGAACGAATTTGGGTATTTAAATAGTAGTTCAGATGCTAGTTGGGGAAATGGAGAAAACGGAAGGTCTTTTTCAGGAGGAGTTGTATTGTTAGGAAAGTCATTAGTATCTTGGAAATGTCGTAAACAAAAAAGTGTTAGTCTTTCTACATGTGAAGCAGAATTATTTTCTATTTCAGAAATGTGTAAGGATATAATATGGACTGTAAACTTATTGTCTGAGTTAAATTGTAACCAATTTATAAAAGATGCCATAATTTTAAGCACTGATAGCCAAGCAGCAATACAGTGGATTAAATGTACAAAATCCTCAAATAAATCTAGGCACATGAACTTAAGATTTCATTTTGTCAGGGATTTATTGTCAGAAGGTATTATTTCATTGGAATATGTTCAAAGTGAACATATTATTTCTGATTTCCTTACTAAAGGTGTAAATGAAGATAAGTTGTTATAGTCTATGGAAAGTATTTCACTATTATGATATGTGCAATTATTGTATGTAATTTGTGTGTAATTTTTGTATGTATATGTGTTTTTTGGAATTGTTTAAAGAGAAAAAAAAATGTGTATCTCTCACAGGAGGGGTGTGTTGGGTTTAAAGGCGAGCGAACATTTTTTATGCGCATTATATTTGCGCACTGCCAGTCTTTTCCCCCGGCGCACTCAGTCTGCGTGCGAACGGTAGAAGAGTGTAGACGTAAAAATTATTCTATGTGAAGTTGTTACGAAAAAGTAATCTGTGTGAGAAATTTATCTTTAAATTAATTGTTTTGTGTTTGTGCACTGTTTTCGTTTAATAAACTGTTTGTTCTGTCAATATCCACGGACTTAGTGAAAATTAATATTAGTGAAAGAACAACAATTTCATTTACATTTAACTAAAACAGTTAAACGAAATTTAAAAGGAATTATCAACTCGTTTATTAAATCAATGCTAACAATGCATGTGTACAAATGAATGAAATAAAATATAAAATGTTAAATAATTTTAAATTAAAAAATTTAAATAAACATATCATCTTAAATGAAAATAGCAAGTATTATTAATTAAAAAGAAGGAACTTATCTATATTATATATATATATATATTTGTTTTACTGAAAATTATTAAATATATAATTTAATTTTTTTTGTATTCGTTTTCATCTGATTAACAAAGCGCTTTGATTTTATGAAACTTAATTTAAAAAAAATTGACTGCACATAGTAAGTAAAATGTATTCTCAAAAATATTACTTATTGAAACATTTTATTTGTATTTCATAATATATAAATTTATTTAATAGGAAGAAATATTACATAATAAAAAAAGTGCCCAGTTAAACTGATGGCATTGAGCTCACAGTCTATTCACACTAATTGTAAATTATACTCTTACTTCAAAGAATAATGCCTATTGAAAATAAAATTAAGGGGGGAATTGCCCAACCCCTGTTTCGCCCTTTATATTTAACAGATGTGCCTCCAAAGGTCAACAGGGACCGCCTTATAAAAATAAACCGGTATACTAAATTTGAAGCAAATCGGATAGAAAAACCCATTTATCTAAATTAAAGGGGTATTAGCCCCCGTTTCCCTTTTTATATTTAACCAATGAACATCCAAATCTAATCAGGGAAGCTCCTTATCATAATAAACCGGTATACAAAATTTGAAGCAAATTGGATAAGAAAACCCATTTTTCTAAATGAAGGGGGTATTAACCACCATCCCCCCTTTATACTTAAAAAATGAACCTTCAAACCTAATCAGGGAAGTGCCTTATCAGAATTAACCAGAATACCAAAACTGAAGCAAAACTGATAATTCTGCATGAAAAAAAATATCTAAGTTAATCGGGTATAAGCCCCCCGTACTCCCCTTTATACATAACCAATGAACCCCCAAAACTAATCAGAGAAGCGCCTTATGAGAATGAACCGAGAAAATAAATTAAGCAAATCGGATATTTCTATCAAGAGTTATCGCGTTACGTAAACACGTACATACATACATACGTATGTACATACAGAACCTGCGGGTACATTAGCTCTCAGTCTTTGATAGCCTGTGAAATAAAAACTGAAATAACTCCTATGACAACTAGAGTTTCGAGGTGATCCGATGTTCAGGGGTTCCAAGACCTGTTCCGTGCAGCCTCAGCGCGGAACGCTAAAAGTCCCGCTTTTTCATGATGCAAAAACTCTTTTAAATTCCTTTTAGTGTGCATCCAATGGAATGTTTGGTATATAGCTATTAAACGTCCAATTCTCTTTAAGACATATCAAAATAAATTTTCAAATCCTGCAAAAAGAAAACAATAGTAATGATAGAAAAGAAAGTATATTCCGATTTTTTTTTTTTTTTTTTTTTACGAATCCGCTAGTTTAATTGAAACTCATTTTTTTCAGACACTTTTAAGTGCCTTACCATTCTCAAATGATTTTACCTCAAACTTAAATACTAGCATGTATAAAAAAAAAAGGTTACAAATAATATCAAAAGAAGAAACGCAATTTTTCACATTGATTCAACATAAAATAAATAATGTTAACATTAAAAAGGTCCACAATCTTACTTAAAAGGCGACTAAAGAAATGAAAAAGATGCTACAAGTTTAAAATATTGAGAATAAAAAGTGATTTAAAATGAAGATTTAAAATAGTGAGAAATTTTCCGAGCTGTGTATCGTTCCAAGTGGTTTAGTCGGTAGAACGTCAGTGCGCTATACTGATGGCTCGGCTTGGAATCTTTTTCACTATGTTGGCCTTTGCGCCTTTTAAGCAATTACTTTGAAATTTGATTTTCATTTGAAATATTGTATCCAAGGCGAATGTTTCTCTCTGGAATAATTTCCATGTATTAATATAGATTCTATCGATGCTGGATTTAATTATGTTTCGTGTTAGCCCCAGGTCGGTGGCTCACGATAAATATTCCATCTTGTGCTGCGTTTATAGCCTTGCCAACATGTAATAGTGAGAAATTTTCCGAGCTGTGTATCGTTCCAGGTGGTTTAGTCGGTAAAACGTCAGTGCGCTATACTGATGGCCCGGGTTCGAGTCCCGGCTTGGAATCTTTTTCACTATGTTGGCCTTTGCGCCTTTTAAGCAATTACTTTGAAATTTGAATTTCATTTGAAATATTAAAATATACATTTTATTTAATCTATATATATTTCTGCTAATTAAATTCAATCCACGAAACTGCTACTGCTACTTCTACTTTCAACTTTAGTAATTATTGACTCTCTCATTTTCCAAACAAAGTGACGTATTTGTATAAATAAACAACATATAGTTATTAAAACATTCTCTGATGATGAGCCTGGAAGGCTTGAATGTACTAAGAAGTTTTAAATAAAATGTATATTTTAAACTTGTAACATCTTTTTCATTACATTAGTCGCTGTTGAATAAGATTGTGGAACTTTTTAAAGTTCACATTATTTATTTATTTAAAAAGGTTACATTTAAACAGTAATTATTGTCGAGTGAATATTTTTTCCCAGAGTAGAGGCAGGTGGTGATAAGTATCTTACAGTTGGCGCGTGGGTAAGTAGTGTAAGTTCGGAGACGTGTCAGAGCGTTTGAAATGGCAAGAAAGTGCTCTCGCTTGTGCCGCTTTGACAAGATAATGTGAAGCCATCCAACGGAAACGCACTGGCAGGTTATAAGATGGTGTCAACCTGCTGTATGACATTACCAGCCCCATACTGCTTATCAAACCCAAGAATTGCTACACATGTCAAGTGGGAAGCTTGATGTCACTCCCTCTACACACACACGAAAAATAGCCAATTTTCGGCAACCACACTGAAAAAAAAAATCTGTAGTTTTACAAATGTAAAGTTGCATAAATTATTTAAAAACAACGTTTAAACACACAATAAAGTAAGTTGATTTGATCAGATGTATACGTTTCGTGAGTACTAATTAATTTTGACTCAGCTACCATTATCAAGAAATGCATTACTCCTCTGGGTTTAGACTTTTTTGAGGCTGTTCATATCCATAAATTTAAAGACTCCTTGGTTAATGATTTATCTAGTACACCATCCATCTCAACTTTCTGGGTGGATTTCTTGTGTCACGACACTTCACTTCCGCATTAATTTCATTGGCTGTTGGAACTTGATGGACTTTTGGTATTATGTTTTGAGATTTGGGTTTTCACCGTACATGTAGTTGCGGAGATATTGTTTTTAAAGTTTTTTACACTGAGGATGTGAGTCCTAGTACTCACGAAACGTATACGTCTGATCAAATCAACTTATTTTATTTGTTTATATGTTGTTTTTAAGTAAAGTAACATGCTCACTAAACTTTCATCTGTAACTGTACAAAAAAAAGCTGTAAATCTACAAAACTAGTTTTTGTAAAGCTACAGAAATCTATAGCTTTACAAATGAATCTACTAATATTACAATAATCTTACTAAAATTGTATCTGGAAACCTGATTGGAGTTACATGAAAAGTTCTAGCCATCCTAGTTTCCTAAAAAATTCTTAGTAACCTTTCAGATTTTTTGATTTTTAGTGCATAAGTGTATCTATTTCATGAATTTTTGTTGTTGCCGTTACATAAGAAGTTCTAGGAATCCCAGTTTCCTAGAAAAAAATTAGTAACTTTGCAGATCTTTTTTTTACAGTGCAGTGACTACTTACTGATTCCAAAATTGAAGGAAACACTTTTCAGGGCAGCGTTTTCTTCAAACGGTGATGTAAAAACAAACCATGAAAAGTGGCTCAATGGACAGGAATATGATTTCTATCAGCATAGGTTAAATACGTCGGTGCTGCGTTCAGACAAATGCCTAAATATATTTGATGATTATGTGTAAAAATGGTCAGTAAGTATTCTTTTAATTCTATTTTGTGTTATCTGTCTGTTGTTATTAAATAATTGTTATTATCCTTGTAACCTTCCTTTTTTATCAATCATCGTAAAATCAAGAATGAAAAATTATGCATGTAGCATAGATTTCGTAGTCTTTTGCAAAACTAATAGAATATTATTTTAAAATATTTCATTTTTTCCAATAACAAAATGACATATCACAATAAGAAACTTAAATAAATTTCATTTTCAGTCTTTGTGTACGTATCCGGTAATGCATGTTAAATCTTTCTTGTAACATTTTATGCCATCAATAGGTGTTACACACACCACCTAATACATTCAAAATTAGGTAAATTTAAAAATGCTTACCACACCGGAAAGCGCATTTCGAGTAATTATTGATCATAGTCACTACTGTAACTGAATTATTTTGAGTGTCTCAGTAAATAAACGAAAAATTCTAAGCACTCCATATTCTGTAGAAAGCATGTTCTAGCGCACACATTCAGTGATTTCATTTCTCAGTGATGCATTTTAATCTTATTATGTTTGAAATAGCCTGACATCACTAAAATGCACCGCAAACGGTTTTTCCCGTAGACAATAATGTAATGGAATTAATTCATTTGACACTGTAAAAGAACTAAAGAGTGTCCTAAAATCCCCGCAATATTTTAATTTTGCGCCATTTTTCCGGTAAAGCGTTGACGACGAAAGAAAAGGCAGCGTGACAGCTATTAGTTCTGGTTTATTTAAAATGAAGCAGTCCATGAAAGAACAACGTATTTTCACTCTTCAATTACTGAAGGAGTCTTTTCCTGGTTATGTAATTTCCCATTTAAATGTTCAAAACTGGCCGCCCAGATTATGCAAATAAACGCCGTTGGACTTTTTTCTTTGGAATGTTTTGAAATCTAAGGTTTCTGCCAACAACCCGACGCCCACCCATGTCTTGGAGTAGCAAATTGGGCGCTATATCAACGAAATTCAGTGACATTTAATAAAAACGGTCATGGAAAATTTCAACAAAAGAACGGGTATGCCTGCAAAGCTGTGGAGGCCATTTACCTGATAATCTGTTGCATACATAGCCCTATACTATATACTTTATAAATCAATAAAACAATTTCGACTTTTAAATATAAACTTGTTGTAAAGTCTTCAAATAATTAGCAGTAATTAGTGATTGATTTAAGAGAACAGTGCCCAAGTTTATATTTTACACAACGGACGACAGTTTCCCACGGGGAGAGAACAATGTGTCTTGCACGGACATTGAGCAGGCATCGCAGAAAATCTTTTTCTATGGCTCATGACACTAATAATTCGTCACAGTACAACCTTGATAGATGACTTTCTCCTCTAGTTGTCCCTCTCTGGCCAAAGTCTTAGCTGCGCGCTGGACAGCCGGTGACATCACTGGTATCTTGAAGACAACAAAGAACTCCAATGAGCATGAAAGCTCTTTGCAGCGATTGGAAGTGCCGTAATAGTGGACGCGCCCCCCGCTTCCTTTTTTTCTCCGGTGGATAGAGGATGAAAGGGAAGGAAGACGGGAAGAGGTGAGGGAGAGAGCCGGAGAAGTGTGGACGTGGAGTGCGCTTAACTGCAGTGAGCAGCGAGGAAAAACTCTGCAAAGACCCATAATGGGTGAATTGTGTAAAGTGTTGGGAGGGCGTTGCAGTCAGGGGTCACACTGACAATTTCCATCCCCTGTCCCTTGATCTACGAAAAAGACTCAGTACTCTGGACCTATCGTGAAATTGGACTTTCTCATTAACATTCGACATCGGACCCAGCATTTCTATATTTGTATATCCTATTACGCTGAAATTAGCTAACCAAGAAATAAATTGGGCTATTATATTAATTTGAATAATTTCTTGCTCAAAGCTACCAATCTTTTTAATTAGGACTTAAAAATATTTTACTGTATTTTCTATCAAAAGTCTTCTTGCGTGAATTTTTGAACGCCCTTTATAAATGATACACACTTCATTTTCGATATCGGAGAGTCTATAATAAATTCTCAATAACGCATAAATATTTCATAGCAAAACGAGTAAACTTACGAGAGTACGAACAAGCAATCAGAGTGCCACTCGTCCAGATTAAAATACAGGTAGTCATATACACTGTAAAAAAAAATCTGTAAAGTTACTAAAGTTTTTCTAGGAAACTGGGATTCCAAAAACTTTTTTTGTAACGGCAACAGCAAAAATTCCTGTAACAGACGCTGTTACAGGAATTTTTGCTGTTGCCGTTACATAAAAAGTTCTTGGAATCCCAGTTTCCGAGAAAAACTTTAGTAACTTTACAGATTTTTTTTTACAGTGTAGAGTAAACGATTTCATCGATTTTTAACTATGTTGGAAAGAATTAAATAGCCAGTTTTCGACATTCAAATCGTAGTAGAACAGTAGAAAAAGTATATAGTATGAAACAGTAGATTCAACACATATGGTGAGGCAGTTTGAACAGGAGTGTTTAAAACCTTATATCAGACAAAAATACGCATTGGTTAATTCCTTATCTATTAAAACAAAAGATGCCTATGAGAGAATGTATGGCAGTTACTCTATCACCCCTCTACTGTTTGATATTTTATTCAAAAAAGTGGTATACTATAGAGAGTTACAAAATAAGAGGAAAATGATAACACACAGTAACAATATTAATAGATTTAAAGGGAATACTCCAATAAAAATAGTAGAAAACGAGTTGAATATGTTAATTTATTTTATCATAAATTTACTCAGTATGAAGATAAAGTTTTACGGCTCGGACCGTAGTTTATTTTCGAAAGACATCCTAATCTTACCGAAGTGATTATTGAATGCGAACATATCGTTCAAGCGGCTCCTAGAGATCATAGAGAAGAAGTAAGGAATGTACTTTTTAACGCAGCTAATAAATTTAATAAACGTTCTAATACTCCTGTCAATGTATCATACAGATAAAAAAATGAAAAACAGATTAAAACCATTAATAAGATCATACAAAGATATTTCCATAACAGAGACTGATAAATCTAATAGCTTGGCTATCCTTAATAGGAAAGAGTACATTAATAAAATACAGGATTGTATCGATAAAATGAAACTAAAACCGTCAAGCATAACCCATTACGAAAAATTTGTGACAAAACCAAAGAGATCATTAAAAAAGAAAAATGGCCGGATTTTATGAAAATTAAATTGAGATTAAATAAACTAGCTGTCATATCTAGATTAGTGGGTAAAATGAAAGATCATAAACAAGATTGTCCTCTTCACCTGATTGTGACAAAATGCCAACGTCCTACCTACTTCTTAGAAAAAGCATACATTCCCCTACTACAACAGTTGTTGCCTCCATATTTACAGTGGACTCTAAAACAGAGTCCTCTGACAACATTGAGAAAATCAAGAAATTCCACATCTCTGAAGACTGTATTTTAGCAAGTTTGGACATTGTTTCCCTTTATCCATCCATAGAAACAATAGAAGTTACCAAGATCCTAGAACATTTTATCGATAATGCAGAAACCTTTGATGTACCCATGAAGAATACTTTAAAGAGTGGTTTAAACTTAATTATTTCATGTATTTTTTTTTGCTAATGTTATTTATGAACAATCATGTGGTGCTCCGATGGGATCCCCAATATCTGGCCTTCTGGCAGAATTTAAATTAAGCCCCTTCGAATCTAAAATTTTCAGCACTTTTGAGGTAGTTCCTTTAGTATGGTTACGTTATGTAGATGATATTTTTATTGTTTATCGAGGTAATATAGATGAGTTAATGATTTTCATAGAACAGTTAAATGAACTTGACAATAATATTAAATTTTCTTTTGAACTAGAAACAGAGGGAAAATTACCTTTTTCAGATGTTGAGTTTCAGAGAAAGGAGAATGAATTAATTCGTTCAGTTTACCGAAAACCTATCGCAGATTTAAACGTTATACCTTCCGATGCATGCACCCAATGCCTTATAAATTATCCTTCAGGTTCCTGATTAATCGTGCTTTCAGGATTTCTTCCGATATAAGTGTGGGGGATGAATTAGAGAAAATTAAACATATTGCTATTGATAATGGATATCAAATAAAATTAATTAATAAATTGATTCAGAGCTCCTTTGATAATTCTAAATATAAAAATAAAAATTAACGAAGTTAATATGAAAAGGGTTGTAGCAAATTATTTCCCGGGTTTCTTTGAACATATAAAAAATCATTTAAGGAATTTTTGTTTATGTTTGATCGCGAAGCCGCCTTTGAAATTAAAGATGCTTTAAAATACTAAAATTGATCTTATTAATGGAGATGACCTCTCAGGAGTTTATATGATTCCATTTATTAGGAAGGGAGGAATCGAAAATCATTATATAGGTATACCCAACGAAAATTCAATATCAGATGTAAAGAGCATATAGTGGACATAAAATATAATAGAGGTAATACTGCTTTATCCCGGCTAAATCAAATAGAGAATATTAACATACTTTTTAACGAGAGTAAAATAATCTACAGGTATAATTTTTATTTACAATTATTCATAAAAAAGTCCATTTAAATTTATTTAAGAGGTTCAGGACTTTGTAACGATACATTATCTCTTCGTATCCCGAATTTATGAGTTGAATGGTTGGACAACTTACGGCGTCATGACATAGAGGGAATACGAGCAATCGCAAAAATGTAGGCCGCGTTATATGATTACTTGCTTATATTCGATGATTTTTTTTTCCATTTTTCATATGCATTTGTAATTTTCTGTTATACATTCTGACGACGACTCTGAAAATGAGTTGAAACATGTAAATAGAGATTTTTAATTTACTTTTAATGCATTTTTATAACCTATTTTAAGCAAATAAATATTTTAATATTGTGATATGTATAGTAGTGGACGTAACTTTGACTTACTACTTGCACTTATTTACATTTGTAATAAAGTCTCTTTTATAAAGAAAACTGTGGTTTATAATTTTTAACATAGTGCATTCATCTTTACATCTTTATCTAAAAATAACATTTAATTTTAAACTATTTTGGTTTAATTTAGTATTATTTTTTATAAACTGTCTATTTACAATGCAAAATTGTTTGGCGCACAACAGTATAAATCACAACAACGTTTAAAGTGTTTTGGTACTTAAAACGTTGTTTTTAATTATGACTTTCTATTTGTTTAAAGTTTTTAATTCAACTACACTTGAGCTCCCAAGTGTTTGAATCGTGCTCGAGGCAATGTTTAAGAAATTACAATAATCCTACAATCGGATATTTTAATTAACCCTCGTAGTACTAAGATTGGGGTCAATTTGAACCCATCTGGACATTTTGCAGATTATTTTTCATTTAGAATACACTTTATAAAAAAAAAATAAAAATAAATAAAATACAGAAATTGTGCTGGCAGTCGAGACGCCAGAACTATTTCCGTATTTTAACAGAAACTTTCCACCGTAAATTCTAGATAAACGGAAATTATTTCTGGAATTTACCAGAAAAATTTCCCTTTAAAATACTGAAATATTACCGACGTCTCGATTGCCAGTACCATTTCCGTATTTTAGCCCGTCTTTTTTTCAGTGTATGTATGCTAAAACTATTTTCTAGGAATTCTCGAATAAAGGTTTCTTTCATAATTTTGTCTACTTAGTATGTTTTGTACAGTTAATGTTTTTTGTTTATTTGTAGAAATTGTGAATGAGGTCACATCTTAGGCAATCATGGGATAAATGAAAGCTTTATGTCATTTATCACGTTTCAAGAGAAAAGTAAGAAAATTTTTGGCGTCCTGCCAAATGCAGTTCAGTAGATGGCACATGGGTACAGATCATTGCAACCATGCAAGCGAATTTAGGCGCCTCCATCGTTTCGTTATTTCTTGTTCTTGTGAGTAAATTTCGACGCCGTTTGTCTATCGAGGAGGCACATGATTTGTTATTTGATGAAGATTCTGGTCAAAGTGTCCCATCTTAGGCATTTACATCATATTTTGATCTTAGTACTGTGATGGTTAATAAATAGTTCTGCTGAATGCTATCCTTGAAAACTGTTCTTGGATAGTAGAATAAAGACTCATTGCATTGTAAATGAACACACCCAGATAGCATGAACAGTGGCAGCAAGTTTGATTTTTTCTGACATTATCTTACCGTGACAAATTTGAATTCGCAGCAAATTTCCCGCAAGGTATACCATCTCCCACTTGCACGAGTAGTTTGTTGTGAAACTGATGGGAAGACTGTCTTTAATTCACGAAAGTGACCAAAGCAGAAAATACCTCTGTTGAGAGAATAGACAATCAGCACATACGCAGAAATTGGAAAAATGTTATTTGGCAAGCACTGCTTTTTCTATACGCTATACTTACAAATACCAAAAAAGGCTCGTATTGAAAAGTACAAATATTACCGTAACTTGTTTATGATGATGAAAATGGTAAATGCGCCTTCTGGCAGTGTGTTCGCATCAATAGACCTTATTAGGTCTATGGACCCCTCCGAAGGGGTTAAACTTATAGTGTAACAGTTGTAAACAGTTAGTGGGGCGTGGAAAGATTAATACTTTGCAGTAAGTTCTGAAGTATTTTTGATTACTTGTTTGCCGTTAATTAGCAATAAATTTGATACAGCATGAATTTAACTTGCACGGCAGGTTATCTGCAAGTTCAAAGTGTGGTGACTTCGGCATTTGCGTTGTCTTGCTGCAGTCTTTTTATGAACGTTCAGTCTTGTCATGCTGAGCTTGCAGCAACATTGCAGGTTTTCGAAGCAAGACTGCTGCACATTTTCTGCAAATAATAAATGCTATATGGGCATACAAGACCAATTTCAAGTTTTAAGCAATGTGAACAGAAATGCTTTACTGTTAATATAAAACAAAATCTACGAATAGTCATTCCGCATACATTTATAAATTCTTAAAAAGAACAAATAATCATACAAAAGTGTTAAAAATATTACACGGGTGTCGGATACTTTTAACAGGATAAAAGTTATAATTTAAAAATTTCAGATAGATCCGTCAAGACGAATGCACCTTCGGAAAGTATACAAATGAGGATGATTATAGAAAAACATATTACTCGGATGAAAACTTTTCCAATTATCACGAAACTGTTGGGTCAATGCTAAATAATTGATGGCAAATTATTGACCCACGTGGGCTAACACTAAAACAAATCCGTATTTCCGTACAATTATCCAACGAACTCTTTTCCAAAAATGGCCCAAAAGTGGTTCAAATGTTAGATGCTTGGAATCCTAATCGGATACTCCCCAGATAGCATGAAAATTTACAGCAAGTTTGATTTTTTATATATTATCTTGCTGTGGAAAAGTTGAATTCAGAAATTCGAAGCAAATCTCCAGCAATGTCACCCACTTGAATGAGCAGTTTGTTTAAAACTGATGGCAAGACTGTCTTTAATTCACGAAAGTGACGAAAGCAAAAAATCCTTCTGTCGAGAGAATAGACAATCAACAGATAGGCAGAAATTGCAGAAATTTTATCCGGTTGATACCTTTTTTTTAAATGCTATACTTCACAAATACCAAATAAAGGCGCTAATTGAAAAGCACAAATATTATTCTGACTTATTTGTGGTGGTAAAAACGATGCGTGCACCTTAACAGTGCGTATGCATTAAAAGACCTGATCAGGTCAACGGAAACCCTTCGACAGTTGGGTAAGTGTAACTAACAGTTGTAAACAGTTAATGTAGCATGGAATAATCATTACTGCATCACTGCAATAAGTTTAAAGTATTTTTGATTACTTGTTTGCCGTTAGTTTGCAATAAATTTGACACAGCATGAAATTAACTTGCACGACAAGTTAGCTGAAAGTTCAAAGTGCGGTGATTTCGGCATTTGCGTTATCTTGCTGCAGTCGTGTTATGAACTTTCAGTCTTCTCATGCAGAGCTTGCTGCAACTTTTCAGGTTTTCAAAGCAAGACTTCAGCAAATTTTCTGCAAACTAAAAATGCTATGTGATTCTTCAAATTAGAGGGATCTCTGTACCTACCATTACAAAATAATTTTCCAGTCTTACCATTTACCGAAACATTTTACAATCTACCGTCGATGAGTCAAAAATCAGGACTTTTTGGACAGCAAAGTGTATAAAATATGTTACTGCTAGAAATTTACCTCTGGTAATTCTAGTTTCGTTAGCGAAGTCGGCTATATAAGCGGAGCAACATAATAGGAATGAACATGCGTCGAAAAACACACATGACAAATTATTGTCCCACAGAACGAAATACGTCCGTATTGTCGTACCATTAGTCAATAAAATCCAATTTGCAAATAAAAGACCAATAGGGGTCCAAAAGTGAAATGCTTGGCATCCTGATCAGATACTCTTTTACATTTTACAATCTACCAATGATTAGCTAAGTGGATAAAACAAATGCGTTTGTGCGCCTACATTATATATATATATATATATATATATATATATATATATAATTAAAAAATTCCAATAGTAATTTCAAACTTTACCACAAACTGTAAACGTTAATTGAAGTACAAAATTAACTGAACCATACCAAATAAGAACTATATTTTGGCTTAATAAACAATCTCAAAGAAACACCACATAACGAACTTTAACTTAAAAAAAATCAGCCATAAGAAACAAGAAAAATAACTAACTAAACATGGAAACAGGCTGCGTGGCTTATGACACGCTAATGCAGGGTTAAAACTGTTTTTAAACATGCAACATTCCCCAGATTTACCTGTCGAGACCATACTGAAAAAACGAAAGAAACAAGATTAAACCTACATGAAACCGACCGACCGAAATCAATCAATATCAAAAGCGATCTGTTTCCACTACATTCCGTAAACCACACGCTTCGAGTAAAGGCATCAATTCACTTCTGTTCTTGCAAGTTCTTACACAGTTATACGCCATATTTTTAATCAGACTCACAGGATAACCCTGTTCCACAGCAATTACGTACCATTTAAGCATATCCTCTTTCAAAATGTCTCTATCTGATGTCAATCGGTTTAATCTGTTTAAACGGTTAATATAAATGTTTCTGAATACCGATATATGGACATTTGATTTGAAATTCAATATTGCAATTGTTTTACAGTTAAAGTTTTCTCTTTTAACATAAACCGATGTAATTAAATTTCTGTTTTCTAATTTTAGATTTACATCCAAAAATTTGTATTATAACTATTTTGATTACCGGAAAGTTTCAATTCTAAATTTTTTGGATAATATTTAAATTCATCGTTAGTCTTCATTCCATTCAGCTCGACAATCAAAACGTCGTCTATATATCTGAAACTGATTATGTCTTTACGTAATTCACTTTTATTTTCATATATATCTAGATATATATGTTATATATATATTCATATATAAAGATATTTATACTCCACCCTACATTTTTTCTAAATATATTTGTGAATGTTAATAAAAATATGCATAAAAATGTATACAAATATTGGTCAATAGCCTTTTTTACTTCTACGAAATTTGAACTTTCCACGTTCAATAGTTTATGAGAAAAAAAGCTGTGATAGTCGATCAGACAGACACACGTGCGATCTTATAATGGTTCCGTTCTTTCTTTTTTAGTTCGGAACTCTAAAAATTGATGTTTGTGTCATATAACGTTTAAATTCCTTGTCATATATTGAAATAATAAAAAAATTTAAACAAAATATAAAAACTATTTTTTATAGATCAATGCTTGCAGATATAATTAATGCTATCAGAAGCGGAAAAAGAATTGTCGAAATATATTTTGTATATAACCTTCATCTAATGCGTTTCTGATAAATGATATTTTTAAAGAAATTTGTTTTATTGTTTGAGATTTACAGTATCTCTAATGTATTTATAAAATATTATTTAATGTAACTTTTATTAAATTTCAGTGAATATTCTCATTATTCTTCGTTTAACTCAAACTACAGAGGTGTGAAAATTATTAGAAAAAAATGTGAAATTTACATTAAAATCTTGTTATATTAAAGAAATAATACATTATTTGAAAAATATTGATACATTTAATATTTAGTGTACATCCTCTTGTTTTTTATTAAAGGTTCGATACGTCTTGCAATAATTTGTATGAGTTTTTGTTTTTGGCAATTAATTTGTATTTCGTTGTCATGATGCCAAATTTGAACGAGTCTTTCTATCAGAATATTTTTGTTCGTGTTGTTGCATTTCTTTAATTTTTAATTAAAGAACACACTTTCATGGCCTGGAAACAGTCCAGATATGAACCGCATAGAAAATATTTGGTTCATTGTAAAGAAAAAATTAAAGAAATGCAACATCGCAAACAAGAATGGTCTGATAAAAAGACTCATCCAAACTTGGCACCAAGAAAACAAAATACAAATTAATTGCCAAAACCTCATACAAAGTATGCCAAGACGTATGGAGCCGTAAATAAAAAAAACAAGTCGATGCACACTAAATATTAAATCTATCAATATATTTTTTAAATAATGTGTTATTTTTTAATATAACAAGATTTTATTGTAAATTTCACAAGTATTCTAATACTTTTCACGCCTCTGTATGTCCGCAGCTCCTGATATTCTATGATCTTAAATATTGAAGAACTAAATAAAAATAATTTCAAAATATTTTAAACTGAAATATAATACTCGGTGATTATTTTTATGTTATCGAACTTATAGTCCATTAGTCCGGCATTAAAAATTCCATTTCTATATTTTCGTTTAGATTGCCATTTATTTTTTTGTTAGAAAATACATTAAAAAACTTCAGGTCACGTATTATTCTTTCGCCTGAAGTGTAATTGAGAAAATGTTGGACAAACTTTAATTCATAGAAGAACACAATACAAGCACAAAGAAGAACGAAAAATCATGCATCCAGCAAAGATTATGAAACATTTTCCAACACATCCAGAACACTGTAACAAAACTTCCCACTCTATTAAGATGAAAGTTGTCTAAATAAAAATTCTAGAAAATGCATAACGCATTTGAGAAACCACTTTCTGCAGTAACCATAAAAAGTCCGAAAAAAATCCGATTTTCTTACGCAGTCGTGTATTACGCAGGTATTCTCACAAACTTTTGACTTTCGGGAATAAAATTCTAGTGAAATTAAACTTTCTAAAATAACATTTTAATCTGATAGTCGAATACCTTAATGATTCAAAATAAAGAAAAAATGGTGAGCAGCGAAATTTTTTTCATTTAACTGAGGTTTATGTTAAACTTGCGAGTTTAATTTTCCTTACCATTTTACCACTATAAGTTTCAATTTTCTTCTAAACTTTTACTTATAATGAATTTCCATAGTACCACAGGACATTCAAATAAGAAATAATAACAATGTAATATTTTTAGTAAAAAATTTTGTATAACATTGTCTTTAAGGGGTGTTAAAGAAGGGACGGTAAGGTAAAAAAAGGTGACGGTAGAGGAAAAAAGGAACGGTAAGGAAAATGAGCACCTATTTTAGGCAAATCATTTGTTTTAAGGTGACACTTAGTCGACACTTAGGCGACAGTTAGTCTAAGTGGTAGACACAATATTCATGGAATTTGAGAAACAGGTATTTACATTGGATTAAATAAAATAAAAAATTAATTTACCGCGAAATGTGAAGGAATAAATCTTGGGGTTGGTAAGACTACCAATAAAGCCACGATCTTGAAATTGATATTTAAATGCTGATTTAAATTCTGCAGTAAATTTTCTGTATAAGAATTTTAGACATTCTTTCTCTAGCATACTGCTGCATGGGAAAAGCTTGGAAAAAATTCTGTGGCTGCATCTGAAGGGATTTTCTGTATAAATTTAGCAAGAGGGATGGTAAGGATGAAAAATCCAGGGACAGAGTTAAAAAAAAATCATATCAACCGCAAACATGTGTGCAGGTTAATTTTTTGCTACATATTTATATAAAACTAGTGTCCCAGTTTTGGAAAAAAATACATCGAATTACTTTTATTGAAACAATTTTATACAGACAGCTCCAAACTTAAAAATCAGCATCAGGGACACGGGACGTTTAGGAGTTTTCCTGGTATTTGGACCGCCAACATCGTCGAAAACTTATTTATTTCGTTAGTATTGTTATGCAATTATGCAATGGGATGTTCCCCAGTATATGAAATAAAAATAATCACAAGAAAATGTATTAAAATAGAAATTTTTATTCAGGGACATAAAAGTCAAAAGATTTTGAGAATGCCCCGTATATGATCCATAGATTCGTATATATATTACTTAGTATGCTAAAAGTTATTTTCATTAAACGCATAGCACATTTGAAACTCACTGATCAGCAATTTCCGCCAATAAACGGAAATGCACTTGAGATCTTTTGTGTAGCCCTGTATAGGATTTATACACACCAAGTACTATGAAATAAAATAGTCAAATTTCAAAACGCGTATCACAACTGAAAACACATTTCTAGCGATTATTCTTCATAGGCAGTACTGTAAACAAATACTTTCGTGTGTCCCTATAATTAAACTATAAAATGACATGCATATATTCTACAGTAAGCATTTTCAAGTACACTTCGGTGATCTATAAATATTTCAATATATTTAAAATTGTGTAACATCATTAAGGAGACCGGGAAAGCAAAATTCAACTAAAAAATTGATTTTTACTTTTTTATATCATTAAAAAGTTTAAACTTCTATCTTTCCAACGATGTGTCACAAGTGTTTATATATATATATATAAATAAGTGTTGAGATTAATCATTCTTTCTAAGAGTACTTCACAGCTTAATGGCCATTTAAATCTTTCATTGACTTATTCTGAAAACTTGGATACTTCATGTTTATTATCCTTTTTCTTCAATATCTATTAAACTTAAGAACTCCGATTTTTATTTAATAGTTATGTAATGATATATCGTATACTTTAACACGGGGATTTAATGATTTGTTGAGAATTTTTTATTTTAGGTAGTGAAGTCTTACCAAAAATGCTAATTTAAAGATGACATTCAATAAATAATTCATAATTAATTTTGAGTTTCACTTAGAAAGATAATGGTTGGTTAAAATACGTAAATCATGTTATTTTGACAACTCTAAAAAATCTAGGCCTCTATCTTTCACCATGTCTGAGAAAAAGTGCATAAAGTTGATGAATTTAACATGGCGGGGATAGGGCTTTCCTGGTCCCCTTAAAATACACAGCAAACGATTTTTCTCATAGGCCGTAATGTAAAGGAAGTCTTTTGAGTGCACATGTAAATGAACTGTAAACGCTACACACTTTATTTTCAATACTGAACTGAACATATGACAGTAAACACCAATAACATATATGAATTTCCTGTTAACTTGACTATATTTACGCGAGATAGAGGATGTAAAGACTGGGTGTCAGATAGGCAGACAAACCAAATTCATAAACACTTTTCAACTGTAGTAGGAAAGTGTTAAAAATATGTATGTTACCACGATCATTTCTCATTTATTCACACAAAAATACATGGCCTGTTACTCGAAACTGGACTTTACACTCGTTCATAACTATTTACTAGAATAAAGTTATTTAAAAACATGCCATATCAGTAATAACTCTGCATGAAGTACGACAAAGTACATGACGTAGTTTCAGTCATGAATTAAGGGGTCTCAAGACTTAAAATTGGAAAAAATGAAAAAAAAAAAAAAAAAAAAACGAAAACATTTTCAACATTTAACATCTTAAAATTTATATGATTTTAAAACACAATTTTAATTGGGATGAAAGATATAAGCATGTTTTTTTCCTTTCATGGGTTTTAAAAATTCCAAGAGGCAGAATTGGAATTTATAGGGCGCTCAAAACTGTCAGACATTTGACGAGCATAAATTGGTATAACAGCTTACGCGCAGGATTACAGAAAAAAACTTTTGCATCTAGAATGAAAATTTTGGTGCCTGCTTATACCTCAGATTATAATAATTACCCTGAACCTAAATAAATTTGTATTTAAAGCATTTATATATCTTTAGTACAAAATTGGTTATAGCTAGTACAAAATTTTGAAATTTTCAGCAGCATAATCACCTAAATAAATATATTTTGGAACATTAAAAGGTAATTTTAGGTTCAGTTTATACACACCAACATGAAACATATGTTTCGGAAATTTCATGGAAAAAAATCCTGAGAAGTTTTTGAGATATCCTGCACGTCATGCCCAAAATCGTCATTTGGAGAAAAATGACTTCAAAGTTTCGGAACCACCGCTTCAGTTATTGAGCGAGTATAATTCTAAAAGCCTTAACTTCTGTTCTAATGGAAATTTCAAGGGAAACATTATTTAAAAATGTTCAGAAGAGATAGCAGTTTAACATTTTATAAAGTTACAATTTTGAAAATTTTGTATCTTTAAAAGTTCTGAGACCCCTTAAAAGAGTGGTCTTATATAGAACCTCCTTGAGCGGATTAAGAACAGTAAAGTCAAGTAAACGAGTAGTAATATTTTCTACCTAAAATCGCCTTATATCAAAACTTCTGAAGTTTCACTATGCATTATAAACAATTATGTTTTATTAGAATTGTCGATACTTATCCATTATGTGCCAGTAAGTGAGATCTTGAAAAATTGTTGCCAATTGCCACACGTAATTATCGTTGTTAACGACGATCCTGTTTAAATCAGTAATTTGATATATTTTTTTTTTAAATGTTCAAATTAATAAAAATAACAAATACACAAATTAACAAATAAAATTTAATGTTCAAAATTAGCAATATTATTTTATAGAATTACCTGAATAGGATTTATTACCAAAAGAACATCTCAGTTTCAACTTAAAGACAAGCTCTTAATAAATCATGCGCTAATAATAAAAAAGTCCCTTCTACTTAAATGCCCTATCTATTTTTTATGTATTCTTGCTTCCGGCAAAAATTTAAGAGCTTTTATCTATCCACACAGTGAACATTTTTACATTTATAAGTATAATGGATATGTTTCTTAATTTAAATGTTTAAAATAAAGTAAATCTCTGCAATCTAATTTTTTTAGCTTCTTAAAACAAACATTTAAAAGCTTAAACCTGTGTTCAAGGTACTTAGAAAGCTTTGTCTGTTTTATTTTTCTTCTTTATTTAAGTATTAAGATTTGTATTTTTAACTAGAGGGATTATGCTGAACATTTCGTTTAAATAAAATAAAGTTTATAAATAGCATTTTCTTCGGAACATAAATGACGCCTAAGTATAAATTAGTAAATGAATATTTGAAAATCGCTTGAACTTTATATTATACTATTTACGTTTATATAATTACAATTATGTAATTATCGAAGGAGAAAAATTACGTTTTTGCCATAAGGAAATCTATCAGGTTATCTTACAAAACATATGCCTGAGTACAAATAAGTAATAGAACATTTAAAACTTTTAACCTTTACTTTATACAATTTACATTTATATAACTACAAATATAATTATTATAATTATCAATTTTAATAATTCTAATTATTATAATTATTATAATTCTCATAGGAAATAAATTACATTTTCGCCAAAAGGAAATCAGCCAGGTAATTATACAAGATAATTATCATTAAAAATTATAATTATAATTATGATTACAATTTTACGTCCTAAAATTAATGTAAATTTCCTAAAAATAATGTAAAATATTTCTAAGCTTTCTTAAATTTATTTTCTTGCTATTATCAGTTTAATTCTTCCGAGTTTGGTAAACAATAAAATCCCTTTCATCTCCCATACAATTGTAGGAGTTACATATATTTTTTTGCGATTTACCATAGGCGGCAGGATAACGGGAATTGCCCTAAAAGTAATGCAATTACTTATAATTAAGATCTAAAAATATTAAAATCTCGTATTGTCACCCGATATACACCAGTGAACGTAATTTGTATAATTTTAGCCTATTAGTCCAAGGGCCGACAGCACAAAAACCTATGTTATCAAGTACAAGAAAAAAACCTTTATTTTATGGAAGAGTAGAAGTATGGGAATCTAATGATCCATGTCTGCCGGAAGTGAAGTGGTGCATAAGCCAAAAATTAATATCAACAGTGGTTCACTCGTAGGTTTATCACTGTGTCTGTCCTACAAACAAAGGTATGAAAACATGGAGAACTGACAGCAGGAAAACACAATGATAAACGTACGAGTGAACCACTGGTGGTATTCATTTTTATCTTATGCACCACTTCACTTCTGGCAGACATGGATCATTAGATTCCCCTACTTCAACTCTCCCATAAAATAAAAGTTTATTTCTTGTGCTTGATAACATAGGTTTTTGTGCTGTCGACTCTTGGACTATATCAGGAAGTGGTTTAAAAAGCGATTGAAAAATTCCCTCTTTACCTACAAAACCCAGGCTGAGTTGAATAAAAGTGTGTTAAAAAACAAATGTTTGCTAATTTAGGAAAATATAATATAATCACGAACTAAATTTCTAATATTTAAAAGCATTTATCTCAGTCACTTTTTATTTATTTTTTATGTAAGTCACAAAAACTCTTCGAGAGAGAAAAAAAAATTCGAAAGTTCTACACTGTAAAATAAACAACTCTCTACGAAAACATTGTATAGCCACGAATGAAATTAAAACTAGTTGGATGTGCCAATAAGGAAAATGGCACAAAAATCGCTATTATAGCCCCTCCTTCTGGCAATTTTTTTTCAAATTCAGGGAAGACCTGCTTGCTACAGCTAAAAAACATACAAAAAGAATTTGATTCAATTCTATGTTTAACTTCATACGCTTTTTAATGGTACAATAAAGAAAATGGCTCAAGCATCGCTATTAAAGTTCCCCTTCCAGCAGAATATTTCCAAATTAGAGGAGGACCTGCTGGCCATAGCCACAAACATACACAAAAGTTTGGTTCAATTTTATTTATAACTTCATACATATTTCGATGGTCAATAATGAATAAGGCCTCAAAAAATCGCTATTTCAACTCCGTTTTCCGGCGGAATGTTTTAAATTTGAGGAGGACCTGCTAGTCATAGCCAAACGCGTACATAAAAAATTTGGTTCAATCCTATGCATAACTTCATACACTGTTCCATGGTACAATGACGCACACGGACAAACGGACATACGGACACACGGACAGACAAAAATTTTGTATGAACATGTTTTGAGGGACCTCTGAACCGTAAAACGTGCAACTCAGTCGAAAACTGGAAGTCGAAAAAAATTTGGGTTACAATATTTTCTTCTATTCAAGATAGAGGAAAGTAAAAATACCTTTTCCGAGTTACCCACGATTCCGAAAAGTATTCCTTTGTCTTCCGAAACCTAAAAAAGAGAATATTTCCGACATTTAAAGAAGCATTTGTAAAACACAGTTTCTTTTGCTACCGTATTTTTAGGAAACTTTCCTAAGTAGTTATACAGCGCATTAATCCGTTTTCTGAAACCGGAAGTTCTTGATTTGGGATGCAATTAACTCTGAGGTAAACATTCTCTGTGGCGTAACTGAATTTATACATATAAGACCTCTGTTTAATAAGTATCTTTATTTTTATAAGAATCTTTATTTTTTCCGCACAAATTACGAATTCTAAGGCGCCACCCCTGTGCACATTTGAAGAAGACTGCTTTATTCGCATGCTTGAATTTTTCCTCGCTTTCCAGTGAGCCAGTCGTTGCCTGCTGGCCGCAGAGTGAGGTGCTGTCATATGTGTTCGTCTGATTTTGATCTCTCTCACGATGACAGAACGAGTTGAGCAAAAGTACTGCATTTAATTATGCCAAAAGAAATAATTCGTAAGATTCATCAGGTGTCGTGGGGTTCCTTCCAGCCATTCATCGCACCAGACACAGACATTCTTGGCAAAACACGGTATTCAAGTCCTTCTTCAACTTCCCTCTTTTCAGACATGACTTCTTGCGACTTCTGGCTCTTAGCCTGTATAAACACAGGTCTGATAACCACTTATACTGCTATCAGCAGAGAAACTATAAACGTGCTGTGGAAGATACATGTAATAAAACTGTGTGTTGAATCTTTATAAACCATAGAAAAGTCAAATATTGTTGACGAGAGTTCTCTATTCAAATTCCATTTCATTCAATGTATACTTCATAAAAATTCTTTAAAAATAGCTTTAAGTTAAAAAGTATTCAGACCCAAATTTGTTTAAAATAATAACTAAGTAAATTTTTAAAAATAACTTTGGTTAAAACAGGATTAAATTTCAATACAGCCGGAGCTTTTCAAAACTGCTTAAATTTAAATCATAACTAAAACCTTTTCTTTAAAAACATCGTAAACTGAAACTAAATATTTTACTGTAACTTAAACTCAAACATATTGAAATCATAACAATTAACATTATATCCTAGGTAATGAAGCTATTGCTTTTAACAGCTTTTAAATCAATATAAGTTTACGTAAAATTTTAAACCTATATTAGTCATAAGTGACAAGTAAAGCCGGCTGACTAGATAACACGGGCTGTTTCCGAAAATGAAGGCGCCATTGAAAAAATCCCGTTCTGAGAGTAGAGATGAAATATGCAGAATGCGATGGCCATTGAAGGCCATTAGATGAACACCATTCCGAAAAAAGCCTCCCAGAACTATTTTCGGCAGTGGAGGAAACGGCGGCTAAGCGTATGGAGGCGCAAGGTGCCTACCTTGAAGGGTATTAGGGTACCAATCCCGTCATGTAACTTATATCTTTTTTCGTCCAAAGTTCGGATATTTTTTCAGACATGCCGCGTATGTGTAGCAAATCGATATTATTTTAATGTTAATTTAGCATGTTTGTCTGTTAAACATTATTGATGAAAAAGGATACGTCTACTTGACAGTTCATAGCATCCAAAAAACCTATATTCCATTTTTTTTTAAACTGATTAATGCAGTATAAAAGCTATTAGGGTAGGTTTCTTAATATAAAGTGCACAAAAAGAAACTTTATTTTCTATGTATTCTTCTTTAAATCTCAAAAATATATTGGTTTTGGGGGTTTAAAAAACTAATGGAACGCTTTTCCGAATTATGTGCAACTCTATATATTTAGTATCTTTGAAGAACAATAATCTTAAAAACAATATGGAAGGAATGGTGGCTAAGCGTATGGAAGCGCAAGGGGCCTACCTTGAAGGGTATTAGGGTACCAATCCCGTCACGTGACTTATATCTTTTTTCGGCCAAAGTTCGGATATCTTTCAGACAGCGTATGTGTAGCAAATCGATATTATTTTAATGTTAATTTAGCATGTTTGTCTGTTAAACATTATTGATGAAAAAGGATACGTCTACTTGAAAGTTGATAGCATCCAAAAAACCTATATTCCATTTTTTTAAACTGATTAATGCAGTATAAAAGCTATTAGGGTAGGTTGCCTAATATAAAGTGCACAAAAAGAAACTTTATTTTCTATGTATTCTTCTTTAAATCTCGAAAATATATTGGTTTTGGGGGTTTAAAAAACTAATGGAACGCTTTTCCGAATTATGTGTAACTCTATATATTTACTATCTTTGAAGCACAATAATCTTAAAAACAATATGGAAGGAACGGTGGCTAAGCGTATGGAGGCGCAAGGGGCCTACCTTGAAGGGTATTAGGGTACCAATCCCGTCACGTAACTTATATCTTTTTTCGGCCAAAGTTCGGATATCTTTTCAGACATGCCGAGTATGTGTAGCAAATCGATATTATTTTAATGTTAATTTAGCATGTTTGTCTCTTAAACATTATTGATGAAAAAGGATAGGTGCACTTGACAGTTGATAGCATTCAAAAAACCTATATTCCATTTTTTTTAACTGATTAATGCAGTATAAAATCTATTAGGGTAGGTTTCCTAATATAAAGTGCACAGAAAGAAACTTTATTTAATATGTATTCTTCATTAAATATCGAAAATATATTAGTTTTAGGGGTTTAGAAAATTAATGGAATGCTTTTCTGAATTATGTGCAACTCTACCTATTTACTATCTTCGTAGAACAATAACCTCAAAAAAATATCTTTATTAAATATTCATTTTTGTGATAACAATATAAAAAAATAGTGTATAAATTCCCGCAGACATTTCACGCTAAAAAACACAATCATTTATTTAAATTAGTTTCAACATATGTCTTATCAAATATTAACCTTAATTACATACCCAAAACATAAATTATTATATAAGATTAATAACCTACCCATTCACAAAAAAATCAAATTAAGTTCATATAAAGTGTAAGCTTGAGAATTCTTTTTTTCTACCAGAAAACGGAACTATTACAGAGACTTATTCAGAGAAATATTCTCAATTGAATTATAATGGTTCTAATTTTAAGATTCTTTTTATTTATAAAGAACCAGTTGGACCCATGCAAGGATTTCGCGCTGTAGTCTAGTATTTTTTTAGAAATATCTAACAGTTTTTAGATGCACGTTTAAACTTCTGAAGAGAAAATACCTAAAAACAAAATTAGTCAGACAAGATAATATATCTCATTTATTCCATCACAGTGACAGTAATTAGTGATCTAAGTTAGAAAAGTACGTGCGAGGGGAAAAAAAATATTTGAACTGCATTAGAGGATGACTTTATCTGCTTAGGAAAAAATATGCAGCAAATAAAAATAAATTGAATTGATATAAAAAATACGATGTAATATAACAAAGCATATCTTTTAGTCTGCACGTGAAATACAACAGCGTCGATTGATCGATTCTGTCTTTTTCTATTAAACATTCCTATTTTAATATTAATTTTTTGTCATGAATTTAAAATAAACCCGTTTGAAGACATCCACGCTTTATCTTTTTGTACTATATATTTTTTATAATCTTTGCTGGGTATGATATAATGCAATATTAAATTTTTGCTGAAACATTGATTTGATAAAAATACTTCATTTCATTTATGAAAACTATACTGATTTAATTTTTATTTAACTGCAATTTTTAATCAAAAAACGTATTTTGCCAAAGTGTTTGTGTACTATGTCAGAAGCCGGTCAAGAACCGATCGAATGATACCTCATTCACTGCATTTCGTGCATGCATAGGAAAAGCGATATTGACGATAGAAATATACGGGGAAAACAAGTTGGAAACGTTTGCACGTAAAAAGTGGCAAATGTTTTTTGCTCCACATATTGTACTGAAAGTATATTTTAGTGCACTTCATTAGTGCATATCAGTTTCATTCTGTTCAAAATGTTGTAACATCATTAAAATGCACTTGAAATAATTTTTCCCATTGGCCGTAATGTAAGGAAAATCTTTTGTCTCCCCCTGTAATTATTGTTCCTGTACATCCGATTTTCATAAAATTTGAAATGACTCCATAAAATTTTGCAGCAATTACATATTTAAATTTTCAGAGAATTCGGTTTGTTAGTTTTTGCTCTGTTATATGCGGACAGACGGACCGAGTTACGACTATAGGTACTACGTATTTATATAATTACGAATGCATCTAAAAAAGAGGGGCTAAAAGCTTTTAGTGCATAGGAAATTGGAAGGTTAAGAAATGTGAAATACACTCGATAAATCTTTAAATAGTGATGTTCTCGATTTGTGTACATTACATTCTTGACTTGGTTATACAGTAACACTTCCATAATGGATACTCCGGAATAGTGGACACCTCTATTTAGAGGACACCTTTTCAATCCCTAACACATATGTGTAGTATGTTTTTAACCTATGAAATGCGGACACCTTCGAATACCGGGCAAAATCCGCTTTCTCGAGATGTCCTATTCGTGAATTAAGAAACAGTTATGTATTTTTTTATAGTGTAATAAAAACGTGACAAATTCTCAGTCTTGAAACTTAAGTCTGAATTCCCTAAAAATCAACAAAAAATAAAAATTGTCTCCACAAGGAACCGCTCTCCCGATATCGTCCGAAAGTGGATTGTCCTGAATCAGGAATTCTCGTGTTATAATATATCACAACATGTGCAAAATTCTGAAGTTCAACAGGCATCGCATGGTACGGGTAATAATGACCAACATAATGGTCATCTTATGGTACATGGACTTTGTTACTTACAGCATATGACAGAATATTCGCATTATCGGGACACTTTTCAATAAATATTAATGTTTCATAAAAATTTGTTTTTCTGCCCAATTCGTTCTTTTCTTTTTGAATTACAATAGCCTCCCTCTTAACCGGCCTCCTGTTAACCGGAACTCAACTTTAACCGGCCGACTTTTTTTCACATCAGGCTAAATTTAGGGATGACGGCCTCGGGAACTCACCTTACGCTTTTCAGGTGAAGTGTAATCCCGAGGGGAATGGGGCAAAATACAGAAAGGAGAATGTCGGTTCTAAATGGATAAGCGTTGACCTTCTCCAGTGTTAGATTCAGGGTGTGGCTCGGTGGGGGACAATGAGATGTCTCCCCGGAAGATTCGAGATTTTGTGTTTTTCATGGTCAAAACTGCAATCTCTCCCCCATCTACCCCCCCCCCCCCCCATCGAACTCTATAATGTCTGATATATCGGCAAACTGTTTTGTACAAACCTTTAAACAGCTTGAGGGATTCGAACATATCATGATGTAGTTGTTTTAGTCCGATAAAGATCTCAAGCATGATATATAATTTAAAGAGGATTTAATTAGGACTAAAACTGATATTGTTCAATAAGAATACGATACTAATGATGATCCAGTTGAAGTTGACACTGCTAAAATTCCTCATACGGAAGGGTAAAAGCATTACAGTTGGCGCTACGCTATGTTGAGAAGCGGCTAACAGTTTCCTCAGTTAAACTTATGATGTTAAAGAGATGGGGAGATTATGCTGCAAAATGTCGGTATCTTGCCTTTAACAGAAGGTCACTGATTTCTTTATGGTTGATTAACATAAATATACATAATGTAGAACAATTTTAACTTCTTGTAAGGATGTGACACGATTTTCAACAATTTAATTTGTGTTAAATATTTTTCATTATTTGTTATCAGTGATAATTTTTCCTTCAATTCAGTTAATTATAACTAGTATTCATTTGACAAAATATAGAAAATATGTACTTTATTAAAACTACACACATTGAAAAACTAAATGCATCGTAAGGGTTTAATTAATTAAATTTCACAGATGCTTCTTGAATTCACAGATACTTCTCCGCTTTAACCGGTTTTTCTCTTAACCGGCTAACCCTCGGTCCCGTCTTGGACGGTTAAGCAGGAGGTTACTGTATAACATTATATTTCAAAATTCACATTATCCTATATCGGTAATTAGAAAAAAATAATAATTTCTTCTATCTTCACAAAGATAAAGTATTGGATTCATGAAAATTTTCGACTTCCAGTTTTCGGCGGATTTATACGTCTTAGAAGTTCTTGACCACGATTTTTACGTGAAATGTCTATACGTGAGTCTGTATGTCTTTCTGTGTGTATGTCTGAACGTGACACAAACTTTGTCGCAGCTCTACCTCAAGAACTAACGCACTGAATACTTCAGATTTTCTTAGATTTTGACATAAATAGATACTTATTATATCCTGGGTTTTCAACAATTTTGTACGATTTAGAAAATCCTGAGAACGATTAGATTGTTTTTAGAAAATGTCTATCCTTGAGTTTAACTGTGTGTTTGTCTGTCTGTCTGCATGGCTGTCTGTATGTAACACAAAATTTGTAGGCGCTCTATCTCGAGAATTACAATGAATATCTGATTGAATTGCACAATATTCAATCAATCTTATCATTCTGTTAGCCGTGACATAAATAGGTACTTATAAGGTGATCGTGTAATTTCACCAACACGTAACTCTGCTAAGCTGTAATTTTCACGGTTTCCTCGATAACTATATCTCAAAATTTCATCATACTTCATATTCTGTCAGACCTTGACATAAATAGACGCTGATTAGCTTTTTGTGTAAATCGCCCAAAAGGGGACGCTGTTATATTGCTAACTCTAATGCACGGAATTTTATGCAACTTCATATTATGTGTTACAGTAATATAAATATTGTTATTCTGCCAATAGGTTGACTATGATCTTTTTTAGGGTTCCGTATTTAAAAAGTAAAAACAGAACCATTTTAAGATCACATTTGTGTCTGCCTATCTGTCACAGCCATTTTACTCGTAAACTATGGAACGTGGAAAGTTGAAATTGGGGGAAGTAATAAAGGCTATTGACACACATATTTACAGATTATTGAACATTTACAAATATTTTTTTAGGAAAAACGTAGAGGGGCTAATTAAGTTTCTTGAAAAATAAATCTTTTTTTTGTATATCGTGTGAAAGCTTTCGGAATTTTGATCTCAAAAATACATTTCTTTTAATTTTAGGTATTACATTTTTAAAGATATCGTCGAAAACGTAGTGCAGAAATGTGTTCCCCCTACTATCTCTTTCCGAATCTACTGAACTAAAATTATGAAAAAAATTAGAGGTAGTACACGTTAATTTAAACTTTGGAGGAAAATTATAGCGATTACTTTAGGTCACGTAGATTTTAAGAACGTGGAAAAAAGCGAATTTCATCTAAGAATAGCAAATTTTGTCAAAAGATTGTAGAAAAAACGCGAATTTCATCAATGGACCGCATAAAAGGCGAAATTTTGCAAATAAATCGCGCAAATAAGGCAAATTTTGTTAAACTATTGCAAAAAAAATCTAAATTTCTTCAAATGGTCGTGGAAAAAAACGTGAATTTCATCTAAGAATCGCAATTTCGTCAAGAGATTGAAGAAAAACGTGAATTTCGCCAAAGGATCGCGAAAAAATGCAAATTTCGTCAAAAGATCGTGGAAAAAAGCGAATTTCATCTAAGAATAGCAAATTTTGTCAAAAGATTGCAGAAAAAATGCGAATTTCATCAATGAACCGCTGAAAAGGCGAAATTTTGCAAATAAATCGCGCAAATAAGGCGAATTTTGTCAGACGATTGCGAAAAAAATCTAAATTTCTTCAAATGGTCGTGGAAAAAAACGTGAATTTCATCTAAGAATCGCAATTTCTTCAAGAGATTGCAGAAAAACGTGAATTTCGTCTAAGCATAGTGAAAAAAGGCGAATTTCGTCAAAGCATAGCGAAAAAAGCAAATTTCGTGGAATGATCATGAAAAAACATGAAATTTTGTCTATAAATCGTACAAATAAGCTGAATTTCGCCGAAGGATTTCGAAAAAAAAACGTAAATTTCTACAAAGTATCGTGAAAAAAACATTCTGAAATTTTTTTGTGAACTTCAGAATTTTCTTTTACTCATAATCACTCCTGCCTCCATTGTCATGGTGCATTGATTGAACTCGAATAGCGATTTCATTTTCCAATAAATATATTGCATCTTAACGCTGTCACAACATTGTCATTGTAGTCACATATTCGTCACAAAGTTAATGACAAAATCGTCACAAATTACACAATTTTCACACAATTGTCACAATGTGACTTCACAGCATTGTCACTGTCGTCACAGAATCATCACAGTGTTAATGACAAATGTTCGTCACAAATGACACATATTTCACAAATTGGTCTCACCGTGACTTCACAAATTGGTCACAATGTGACGTCACAAATGAGCTCTAAAACGGTCATAACGACTTCACATTCTAGTCACTATGACTTCACGTCGACGTCACGTGACGCCACATCGACGGTCACAAAGTCACAGTGTGACTTCACAACGACGTCGCCGTAACGTCACCATGCTTTACGGGTCGCACAGGTTCGTCACAAAGTTAATGCCAAAATAGTCACAAACTACACACTTTTCACAAATTTGTCACACCGTGACTTCACAGAGTGGTCACAATGTGACGTCATAAACGGCCATAACGACCTCGCATTCTAGTCACTATGACGTCATATCGACGTCACGTGACGTCACATCGACAGTCACAAAATCACAGTGTGACTTCACAACGACGTCGCCGTGACGTCACCATGACTTACGGGCATGCATAATGACGGGGACGGCTTACTCTATGTACGATCGGCTTTTAAAGCCTAGATAGCAACTTTTAATGATACATTTGTGTAATACAATGTCCAGTAGCAGTATAAAAGCAATAAACTTCAAATTGTTTAAAACAGACTAATTTTATTAGAATTAATCACATAACTACTATGGGATTCGCGACTAGTTTGCATTGAGCAGATCTCTCAATACGCCTCCCTTGTCTTTAAAAATGAAAAACCTATCTGGAAAAACGTTGCACGGAGCAAGGCTTCGTTGCTACTTTGCAACCTTCTTTCGAAGCGCGCTTAGCACAATGCCAAGTTTAACTTTGAAAAAGGGTTTGGTTTTAGCTACACTGTTAAAAGAAAAGATTATTACTAGCTGAATTTAGTTTTATGAATTGCCAAATGAAGTTTAAATATGCACTACTTTTATTGTCAGTACCAAATTAACTTCAACATAAACAAATTAAGATAAGATAAAATAAGAGTTATACAGAATAACAATACATATTTGATATTATTTATGGGCTTCATATCTCTTTGAACATTTATAATGTACCCATCCATGCTTTTCTAGTATATACAGCTATGCCCAACCCTTATTGTCAGTACCGAATTAACTCCATCATAAACAAATTAAGATAAGATTTAAATAAGAGTTATACAGAATAGCAATATTTGGTATTATTTACGCTTCATATGTTTTTGAACTTTTACGGTACACCCATACATACTTTTCTAGTATATATACAGTAGAATATATATCTAGTATACCTATATATAAACATTTTTTTTTTTTTTTACAAAATCTTATTTTTCTTTTAGTGACAATTTTTTTAATAATACAGTTAATAATTCATGTATTTATTGTACGAAACCCTCTGAGCGCCGAGTAATACTCGCACTTGACCGTTTATTTCACAATCTCCGCATTAGCTATATCTGAATAACTAATAGATTGTCAATTTGTTTTGCTTCCTGACTATATGATTTATCTACGAGAGTGGATCCAAAAAAGTGTTACAAGTTACAAGCAACAACATTTGAAAAAGGATAATTGCGTAGGGAAGCGACTGCGAACCTATGGCATGCGAAAGAAGAATTTTGGTACGGCATTGGTGTGGCTCTAAATCAAAATAAAGTGAGATTACACAAAAACGTGACTGATCTTTTCTAAATTCGATTAAACGGAAATTGAAAATATTTAATTGCAGCATATTATATTCCAGTCTAATTAATTATGGTCTCAAAAATTATTCAAGCAAATACGATATTTGAAAACTACGGATAAGAATTGGTTATTAGACATTATTAAATTCCGATGGTAAAGTTATGGCAATTTAAAATTTATTTCAGAGCTATTTAAAGAAACTGACGCTTGCTATTTTAACAGTTTTTGTATTGCAAATTGTTTCAGTTAAATAATTAGGAAAATTTCTTACTTTCTTAGACACACTGTCTCGAATGCATTTTGCGAACTCAGATGATAATAAAACTTATTTTATGAAAAAATAAGCATCAGTACTGCCATTATTTTATTTTTATTCAAAGCCAAAAGCCCTCAGCTATATAGAAGTATGGTAAAAATTTAAAAAAAATAGTTTAGTATATATCCTCCTCGGTTTGGAAGTATCACATATGATACTTCAGAACGGGGGAGGTTAATACAACAAGCTACAGAAAGCTCAAAATATAGATGCTTATTTCAAAATCCCTTGTTTTTTTTTTTTTTTTTTTTTACAGATAGAGACAGACAGCAAAACAATTTATAAAATATGTATCAAAACCGCATGAGAGAATATAACATGCAAAATCTTTTATTTTATGAATACATTAAAATAAAAGCTATTTCCGCTTAAGATCAATTAAGGAAAAATACTCATTAATACGTTTTCTTTCGAAAAATATTCAATCAAATATCGAAAGAAACTATTTATATAATGTCTTAAAAAACCAATACAACATCGATTGAATATTTTATAAGAGATAATTATTCAAAAGCAAATAAAAGTATATGTAATTAAACATAAAAGCTTTCGGAATTATTGAAGCTTATCAATAATCAATAAATGCCTTAAAGTTATCATATCGGAATTTTGTTTTTATATCATGAAGAAAGATTTGGAAATGAGAAATATTTCTCTTAGGGCAGAAAACTTAATAAAACGTATAAGAAAATAAAATAAAGTTTTCCTGAAATGAAATCCAATTAATCCCATTTCATTCAGATAAATGGTATAATCAGATAAATAGTAATGTAATATCGGAATCATTAAAATTTAAATTGACGCCACATGAAAAACGCCATTGTAATTCACATTGAAATTCAAATGAATTTAAATAAATGGTTGAAATTTCTGATATTTCCGTAAACGTTACTGACAATTAATTAATCATATTTTGAAAATGTTTTAAACAAATTGTTTTCCATGACTATAAATCTTATAAATCTTAGTAAAATCTCTCATAATACTTGTGTCGTTAAGAATGAGTAGAGTAAGGTGCCATATTACCATCCCCCAGTCACTTTTAGGCCCTTATTTTCATTAAGCCCTTATTTTAGGCCATTAATTTCAACCCCGGGACGAAAATAAGAACTGCAAGGGAGAGGAAATTGGGACCACGCTACTTTCCAATATAACAGAGCTTCAGTTCTCGTAAGATGAACTGAGCATCCTAAAACTCATTGTATGCTACTGTGAGCATCTTATTAACGTAAATTACATGCAATGAATAAGAAATAAATACTTACAGTACAGTAAATAACGTTCTACAAACGATGTAATAAGAACTCAGGTCTTCTAAAAATAGGAAATTCGCCGTCTTTAATTTATGTATGCGTCTTGGCGAACGAAACTTTCAACACTGGCCCCTTTTATCTCCCGTCCCCTGTGCCTTGCGTCATAAGTGGCACCTCTTTCGCAGAAGCGGAGAAGTTAAGGGGGACGAAATATGGGCACTTTACCCTGTATATGTCGATGATTTACATATCCTTTGCAATATACCATCACTAAAACATCGATAAAATTTTGAATCTTCATAGGTTCTATCAGATAATTGCAATTTATTTTTACATAAAAAATCTCGAATTCTCTTCTCGGGTATGGTAAGTAAAGCTTCACTATTTTCAGGTGTCTCTAACACTTCAATCGTAATACTTTTATTCATTATTTCGGGATTTTGAAAAAGATTCCTGTACCGCTTACGTTTCTGATTTATCGCGGCTTTAGAGCCAAAAGCATACATCTTCATCTCCTACTACTTGTAAACCTAATTTTTCTGCAACGTTAGTCAGTATATATGATCTTTGCGACCCTGAGTCATATAATAGACGTAATTTCGATTTATGTTCTTTTCCGATAGCTAGTGCAGTATCGGTTTGCAAATAAATATCTGGAGTTACGTTTTCATTTTGAATTGATGAAACTAGTGTATCTGTTATTTCCCCTTTATTCTCGCTTTCTTCACAACACTGAATTATGTCTCCGAAAACAAAATTTACTTTTAATTTTAGACTTACGATTGTTAACTGGGTGAAATCGTTCCAAACATAAGAAATATCTTGCTTGACTCTTTATAGCATTTTTCTGATCTTCAATAGTTTTAGAACAGAATATGCATTTATTCTCAACGTTCGCATTCAAAATAGCTGCCGTAGACATTTTGTGCTTTAATGATTTACTATTAACAAAATCCCTATCTGAAAATTCTTTTTTTACAACTACTTTGTTTCCAAATATTCTGTCTTCATCTGACTCTTTCTCGCCAAACGAAAATGCGCGATCTCTTGTTTCGATTTCCGTCCTCAAATAATCTAATAGCTTTGAAACATTCAACGAATCTGCTTCATTTTTATTTTCTCTGTTATAATTTAACATTAATCTATGCGGTATTAACTTTGTTATTATATGAAAAAATAAACTTCCATAACTTTGTAACTCGATTCCCAATGATTTCAAACCGCATATATGTATTTCGCAAGTACCATACAAACTGCGCAATTTTTTCAAATTAGACGAATTACTGACAGGTGGTAAATTTAATAACTGATTAATGTAAGACCTGATCAACATTTCTTTTTTGCTTAGCGAATCTGTAAAATATTTACAGCCGCATCATAATGTTCTTCAGAAACTAATAATCCTTGGATGGCAGTTTGCGCCGATGATTTTAGAAGACTTTTCAAATATGTAAATATATCTATTTTACTTATTTCATCCGCTGATTTAAACTGACTGTAAAGTTCTTGCCAGTTATCTAAATTACCATCGAAATTCTCAATGTTCAGCTTAGGCAAGTTGACGCGAATTCTATGTTCGGCCATCAAAGGCAAATTGGCTTTTATATTACTAAGGGCAGCCGACAAATTTGAAGCGACATTACTTTCTTCTTTCTGTAAATCCTTCATTTTACGATTTAATTTAGTTTTAACGGAAATTAACTTTTCCCGTATATTCTTGGTTGGATTCAAAATCTGACTTAAACTTTTATTTATCTCTCAGTATTTTTATATAATTCAAGAAATTGATTCTCTTTATCATTAATTTGTGCTGACGACTCTTCTAACCAATTGTATTATCAGATTTTTTAAATACATCATTGATATTATTCACGAGTTTCGTTGCGTTAGATTTAATAACTTTCCGTTTCGACTTCAATGCATACTTTCCATTTTAATATCCGCAAAGGAAATATCAAATGATATTTCAACCAAATAAAAGCGCACATATGGGCGCCAAAATTTTATAAAATTAACGGTATCTTGTAATCTAAAACTTTTATAAATCAGTTGTGAATTCTACGCTTTATATGGCTGTTCTCGCTCAAGTTATTTACTTCGAAGAATATAATCTCTGTTGGACGAAACAAACATTTAATGAACGAAACTAACAGTAAATCAGGTACATGAAAGCTCTTCACACAGCTTCAATTTTAACTTCGTACATCTCGTCTACAGAAAATTAATAGAACACAAAATGACATAAAAATTAAATCTTAAACAAAAAAAGGTCATTTCAGTTCACACACATTGTCTCTTGACAGCGCACCAAAGAGTTTGGAAAATGAGTCAGAAACTACAACAAATTCTACGAAGGTTTAAGAAAATACACATATACTATATACTTTACCGGATGATATGATCCAAGAACTCGTGTAAAGTGTCCAATTTAGGGGTTTACATTGGGAACGTTAAAGTTTTATTTGCAGACGGTACTGGAACCAAAATTTATGAATACCATTTAATATTAATCTACAAAATTTTTACATTATTGATTTATATATCTAACTTTATGTTCTTAACTTTATATATTTACTTTATATTCTTTGCTTTTATATGTTTTACTGGGATGATATGATCTAAGAATTCGTTTAATGTGTCCAATTTGGGTATTTCAATTGCGAAAGTCAAACCAATTTTTTATTTGCAAACGATCCTGGGAGCATAATTTGTGAATACCAATATCAATCTACGATATTTTTATATCATTACTTTGTATACCTTACATTATGTTCTTAACTTTATATGTTTTAGTTTATATTATTTGCTTTTATATGCTTTATCCGGATGATGTGATCCAAGGACTCGTGTAAGGTGTCCAATTTGGGTATTTCAATTGGGAAAGTGAAACCAAGTTTTAATTTTCAGACGATCGTGGAAGCATGATTTACGAATGTCATTTAATACTAATTTACAAAACCTTTATATTATTACTTTGTGTATCTTACGTTATGCTGTTTACTTTATATACTGTACTTCACATTCTTTGATTTTATATACTTTACCGGGATGGTGTGATCCATTAAACACATATAAAGCATTAAATTTGGGTGTTTCCATTTAAAAAATGTAAGAGAGATTTCTTATATGTGACGATCATCGAAGTATAATTTATGAATAGCATTTAGTAGTATTTAAGTAGCAATTTTTTATGATTTCTTTATATAATATACTTTAAATGCTTCTCTTTATATACCTTACCTCACGATCCAAAAACTCGTATAAAGTGTCAAATTTCAGTGTTTACGTTCAAAAGTGAAAGACCAATTTTTCATTTGCTGACAACCCTCATTGCATAATTTTTGAATACCAATTAATATTAATTTAATTTTTTGTTATATTATTACTTTTATATACCTTCTTTACTTTACATACTTTACTCTATATTCTCCACTTTTATGTACATTAGCGTGATGGTATGATCCATGATACTGCTAAAAATATTAAATTTTGGTGTTTCCATTTGAAAAATGTAACATCAATTTCTTATATGTGACGATTCTAGAAACCTAATTAATGAACATCATTTAATAGTAAATTACATATCAAATTTGGGTGTTTACGTTTGAAAAGTGATAGACCATTTTTTCGTTTGCGGACGACCCTGGAAGCATAATTTATGAATACCATTTAATATTAATCTACAAAATCTTTAAGTGATTACTTTATACACCTCACTTCATGTTATTTACTTTATATACTTTAATTTACATTCTTTTCTTTTATATAGTTTAGCAGGATAGTATGATTCATGAGACTCATATAAAGTATTAAATTTCGGTATTTCCATTTAAAAAATGAAAGCTCAATTTTTAATATGCAAACAATCCTTGAAGAATAATTTATGAATAGCATTTAGTAGTAAATTATCTATTCTTTGTATGAATATTGTAGATACTTTAGTTTATATACTTTAAAGGTATTATCTGGTTCAAGGAACTCATGTGAAGTGTTAAATTTGGGTGTTTCCATTTCAAACATGACAATTTGAATAAAGAAGAATCCAGAAGAATAATTTATGAACTGCAATTAATAGTGAGCTACATAATATTTATATGATTAGTTTAAGCAGAAACAGTCGGGGTTGATCACATTTTTTCTTCTATATCTGTTTACGATTCAACACAAAAAAGACATATACAGGCTTTCGAATACTTTGTAATTTCATATAGTCGGAAAAGATAAAATAGTTATATACAAAGTATTTTTTTGAAAAATATAGTCATATATTTTTAGAAATCCATTATAAACGATCACGTTCCACATTGTACTGAGATGTCCATTATTTTAAATATATTTCTCTATAAAACTAAAGCAAATAGAATGAAGACTGTTCTATTTTTAAACCATATCCTGCGATCAGAAATTGTTTTTTACACATCTCGACTGCAGTATTTCCTTCCAATTTTGACAGATATAAATGTTGAGTCATAAAACTTTCTTTTTAATGTTTAAAATATTGATTCTCAGTTACATAAAAACTATACTGTTAAGTTGGTTATCGACAAATGGGGACGAATGTTTAAAAGGTTTTTTTTTTTGTTTTATATACCTTACTTTTTTCTCTTTACTTTATATATTTTACTTTATATTCTTTGTTTTTATATTTTTACTGGGATGGTACGATCAAAGGAACTCGTATAAAGTATTATTTTTTGTGTATCAATTTGTGAAATGAAAGGCCGATTTTCAATATGCAAACAGTATTCGAATCATAACTTATGAACAGCATTTAATAGTAAATTAAATAATTTTTATATTGTTATTACTTTGCTTTACATACTTTATATTCTTTACTGAGATAATATTAGGGGAGACTGGGGATGAAAGGGAGAAGGGATGAATGGGACACTCAAAATTTCAGGAAGAAAATGAAATGTACAACGTTTCAACTTTGGCTCAATCGATGACGATACTTTTTCTGTCTTAATAATCCTTATAACTAACATTAGCAATTGTAGCGTTGTAGGTGATGATAGCAAAACCTGTTTTTGATATAAAAAGTAAATTTGGATGTTGATTTTCCTTTTTTCTCTAAAACAGTAATATTGTGTTTAGCATTATAATATTTATGTAAAGTATGCACTTTATGTGAATATCATTATATTTCGTTAGCTATACTCTCATACACGAATACATTTTTAATTTCGCTAGGAGTTAGCTTCATATTTGCTCCAAGCATCTACTATCAACTATGGTTTGGCAAGTGTGCATATGAGAATTAAATTGCTTTGAACATTCCAAATATGTCCCTATCTTGCAAACAAAGAAGCCAGCTCGAATTGATTGGTTCCAAGGCTTTATGAAACGAAATTAATTTTTTCCTCTTAAGAAACATATAGCCATTAGTTTAACACGGACAACTTTCAACAAAGCTAATGTTGATATTTTTTTTTAGAACCGTCAGTTAGTTATGGATAGCTATAAATTTACACAGAACATAATACATAACTGTGATAAAACAGGCTTAATGACAGAGCACAAAACACCTAATATATTAGCAAAACGTAGTGAAAAACAATTTTCCCACGTAACAGCAGCTGAACGTGGTAAACTTTTCAAACTTTTTTGTTTTGTTTCTGCATCAGGTAACTCTGTTCAACAGTATTCGTTTTCCCAAAGAAAAATTTCAAAGAGTTCATGCTTGGAGTTGCCCCTTTCCAACACTTTGGACTTGCTCATCAAAGTTTGTCAATGACGGCAGAAGTTTTTTAAAGGAATCATGCATTAACTAAATATTCTAGTTGTTCCAAAACTGAACCTGCGCTTCTCTTATTTGATAATTATGAAATCAATATAAACTTAAACTTACACTATGTGCAAAATTACTTAAAAGATGACACAGTATTTAAAAATGTTAAATTATTTTAGTACTTTAGTACTTTCAACTATAAAAACATAGTCTTCTTCAGAGAAATATAAGAAATACAAAAGTTATTGACGCCTAATTTTCAAAATCCACGTAGATGGTGACGAAAGGAGTGAAAGTGGAAGTTAATTTATAGATCCTTAAACATTAGGAAAATAAAACATGGATATAGGCAAGCGGAAAATTACTCGTTTTATCATTCTTTAAGCAAACTGAGTCAAATTCTGGGTATGTTGTAGGATAAAACGTCATTAAAAACAGTGTTTTCTTTAGTAATAATTTCTATTGATTCGCGGATACGAATCCTTTCTCGGATTCGGATTCCTTTCGTCACCATCTACGTGGATTTTGAAAATTAGGCGTCAATAACTGTTGTATTTCTTATATTCCTCTGAAGAAGACTATGTTTTTATAGTTGAAAGTACTAAGGTATTAAAATAATTTAACAATTTTAAATACTGTGTCATCTTTTAAGTAATTTTGCACATAGTGTAAGTTTAACTTTAACTTTTAAAGATGAATTAAGCATTTCTATTTATTTATTTACTGAAGCAATATAAATATTAAGGCAATAATATTTGCGAAAGGTAATGGAATAATTATGGTGATATTCCTGTTGCACTGCAGCCACAAACTGCAGAAAAGCACTCGTAATGAATTCAAAATACATATTTTCAGAAACAAGCAGGATAAAACCATTTTGTATTTACTGATACTACTGGCATGAATGATGCAAATATTAATGATATTGTGGTGGAGTTAACTAAACCCGTAACTGGTGGTGACACAGCCAGAGCTAAATCTCTCTTTAAAATTTTCACTGATTTAAAGTTGTTTTATGTAAAGTAGGCCTAAACATGTTATTTTTATTTATTTTTTATTTTTTAATCATATGTTGCAATATATTTGATTTTTATTTGTGTATAATTATCTTTTATTTTTGAATAATGGAATCGCAAATAAAAAGAAAAAAATGTTCATAAACGTGTTTTATTTATGTGTGTCCCTTTCATCCTATACAATGGGGTTAAAAGGGACATTTCTCCCAATTTATAAAAATGCGTATATATTTTAAATAACTGTACTTGAAGAGGGGATGTCTTAGTAGCATCAAAGCAAAGGCATTAGACGAGAATTAGGCGCAAATTTGAAAGTGATATCTTTTAATGTCATTATTTTATAAGCTTATAAAGACAAAATGTCCCTTTCATCCCCCATCCCCCCTACCTACAACAACCATGTAAAGTGTCAAATTTGGTTGTTCCCATTTGAAAAATGAAAAATCATATTTGAATAATTATATCTTCCTCTAAGGATAATTTATGAAGTGCATTTAATAGTAAACTAAATGTTTTTTATGATTACTTTCAGAATAACTAATAGGAGTTAATTACTTTTTTCGCCCCAAACTTTATATATTATATATCTACTTTTTACGCCAAACAAAAAAATAAATGATATACGGGGTTTGAAATACTCTGTAATTTTATGAAAATAGTTATAGACCAAGTACTTTTTAAAAATTCTAATCATATATCCGAAGACATCCAGTATAAATTATCGCGTTCTACTTTTTATTGAGACGTCCTTCATTTTAAATATTTTTCTCTACAAAACTAAAGCTAATAGAATGCTGTCTCTTCTATTTTTAAGCCTTTACACATCTCGACTGCCGTATTTCCTCCCAACTTTGACAGACATGAATGTTGGGTCATAAAACATTATAATCAAACGCTTTCCGAACGTTCTACTAATTTATATTATTAATTTACTACCTGTTAAAATGAGCAATAAATAAATGAAAGTTAATCTAAATCTAAAGTGTAACTCTTACGAAGACTTATTTATTGGACGTGAAAAACAGATATGAAATTGTTTCCACAACGAAATTTAAATACTATTCTTCGTTTTTTTAATGAGAGTTTTTTGCGATTGAATAATGAATTGAAAACCATTAAAATTTAGTGGTATCAATTTATCCGCTGGTAAGTAGCAGTTTCATCTATGTGGAAAAACTGATTATGAAAGAGGAGAGAAATGTGTTTACAAAACACATGCTTCAAACATCGAATGGGTAATCTGCTATATTAAATTTATTATCTACACTTACGTTATAACAATTAACGTAGATAATAAACTACAAAATATAATAATTGGTAAAACCCTTGCCAAGAAAGAATGTCCCTCTGCTTTAATTCTTAAATTAGAATGTGAGAAAATGCGCTTTAAAGAAGATACGTATGTTTTCATAAATAAATAAATAAATAAATAAATATACAACTTAAATTTATTTGAGTTCCTACCGAAACACGGTTTATTTAAATTTATAACCACCATACAAAAGTCAACGAAATGTAATATGTATAATTCCGAATTACATATGTATACGTGGATTTTATAATGGGTAGATCTAGATATATTTCTGCAACAGTGCAGCAAGATTCTATTGTTCACAGTTCTACCTTACGGCTATCCATAGCTCAAACGCAGCCAAACTAAAATCAATAATTCGAAGAGAACTGCTCAAGAATGTGCTAACACAAAAACGTTATTAAAATGATTTTTTACTGTGCTTCACTGAAAAAAAGTAAATGCTTATGAATGTAGCATAAGTTTACGAAAATATAACACAACCTTAACTGAGAATTACACGATTTTTAAAAGTTTTCTTTTATATTCAGTAGAGACAGAAACCGAAAGTATTTCAAGATTTAAAGGATTTCTTAAACAAAATTTTGTTACCCATTCGAAATAAAATAAAAAACCCAGACTTATCCGAAAAGTTTTAGGTAGATTTCGTAAGATGTACTACATATTATATTTACACCTGTGTTGGAATTTCTGAAAATGTTTCGCAGATCTACGCCAAATGACCCTTAGAGCCCAAAACAACCCCTAGTCCAAAACTTTATACGTTTATATATATATATATATATACATATATATATATATAACATTTATTTTTGGAATTTTTTATGGATATCTTCCATAATTAAGCACAAATTTCTTCCAAACTGATGCATAAAATCAAGGGGCAGAAAATCTCGGTCAAAGTTATTAATGGGCAAAACCGGACGATGGTTTTGGAAATAGCAGGGTGTTTTGTGGAAACGAAGAAAACCAATAACTTCTTAATTATAATACATATCAAATCAGTTTAAATTTTTTATTACTTCTAGGAAAAGGGCCAGGAATTTATGTATGACAGATTTTTAATAAAATTAAAAGTCGGCTCAAGGGGCGAAAAAAATAGGGTTTTAGGGAGAAAAAATTTCTAACTTCGTCAATTCTCAAGATATCAAATCCACTTAAATTTATTTTAAATCTTCTTAATATTATCTACAACTTTCATATTGACAGGTTTTTAATAGGACCAACTCTTGCCGAAAAAAAAAGTGGGGTTGAAGGAGAAGCAAATTCGTAACTTCTTCATTTCACAAGATATCAAATCTGATTAAATGTTTTATAACTTTTTTAATATTATCTACAACTTTTATATTGACAAGTTTTTCATCGGACCAACTCTTACAGCAAAAACAAATTAAAAAAATAGGGGTTGGAGAAAACATTATCCTAATACCATGATTCTGATAAAACCAGCTCTTACAGAAAAATGAAATTAAAAACTCTGCAAAAGCGGACAGATAAAGTTCTTAAACTGAGTTTATTTTTAATCTTGATTTAGTTTTTGTTGTTGAACTTGGTTCTTAACTTCGAAATCTACCTTTGCCTGTAGGCCGAGCCGACAGGGAATTTTTATAGTGTATTAATTAGTTATCTCAACACGAAATATCTTTTTTTGTTACGCTATCGACTTTAAAACAAGTATTTGGAATTAAATAACAAAACATTGTATAAAGCACCATAAAATTAAATGAACACACGCGACATGTTTCTGATTGGAAATTTTAACAGCTCGTCATCAGCCAATGTCTACATATTACACATTTACAGTTGCTTAACTGAATTTATACTTAAAAGAAAAATGAAATAAAATTAATTTTAAAATAGGATGTTTGTATGATGTTTTCATGTTGAAAATGAAAATATTTATTAACACGTAGGATAGGAGGTCATATTATATTTTCGATATACAATATATATGGCAGGGACGAAGCTTGATACTTAAAGATAAATTAATACAGTATAAATAATATTTATAATTTTTCTTTAAATTCATTGATAATAAAGTTATCTAACAGGACTGCAGAAATTCGCATTATATAATTAATTATAATTTTATTGAAGTTCATTCAAGTAATGTTCAAATTGATTTAATATAACCTTGTGGTCTTTTCGCAAGTCTTCAGGTGAAACATTATTGCATACACTAATGGCTCTCAGCAGAACAATTATTTAGAATGAGAGAAAATGCCATAAAAATTATCATCCAAAAATATCAATATGTGATTTTAAAATCTGAAATTCTAAGTGAAATTCAAGCATGAATGGCAGGATTTTATTCATCATTCAGCTGAATGAAATATGCATACTCATGAGGCTGAAATAAAATTACGCATAATAAATTGAAATATTTTACGTCTCATTAATGACGATTTGATGTTCGAAATTAAAATGTTAAAATACGGTAAAATATTTCAATAACTCTTAAAATTTAGATTGATTTTTTTCTAAAGCGGAAGCTGATCTTCGAATTTATTTTTGACAGAAATAATGAATTTTGAAACTGCGGGTTTTCCGGATAGATCTATGTGGTATTAATGTAATTATGAGCATTTAATTGAATTGAAATTGTTAATGAATATGGCAATTCAATAATGGGAAGCTAGTTAAAATTACTTTTTAATTGTCTTATTATTGCTCTGTGATCCAGTTTTCTCTCTTGAATCATTTTATTAATAATACATTTATATTCTGTCGTTATATCCAGTAAATATTATCATCACTTGTTGCGTTTATTGTGATAATAGTCTCACTACTATACTACACATGGCTATAGTTTCTTGTGCTTATTACTTAACTTTTTTCTGCCTTACCGCCTTGTATCGCGCTTTCGACGACACTAGTTTAAAAGACATCTAATTTATTTATTTTTCTAAGTAAAGGTCCTTCATTCACATTTTATCCAAATGGGAAGACGTTCGGGGCAAGAACTCCCTTAAGACTGGGCTGTGGTCTCACAACCGAGAACATGTCAGAGAAACTCAGGGGGGTGCATTAATGCTCGATAGTCTAGGCTTTCTCTTTTGAGTATTCTCCCTTATACAGTCAATTCCGACGGAGTATACTATCGCAGTTTTGACATAAATTTTAAGTCTGAGTAAGTGCTTGCACAGCAAAACGAAATATTTCACAAAAACGGACTTCTAAGACTGGAAGAACGATAACACCATTTCTGGTCCTTCACGATCATACAAAATTAAGGTCACAAACATAAAATTTGTGAAAACTGATGAACTATTCACTGTGTTGCCACGAAATTTGGCACAGAGGTATATTACAATAGGAGAAAGAATATAGCACCATAACAATATGGAAAAGACTTTAGTTCTGAATTAAAAAGCAGCGTAAGTGAAAAAAGTTAAATCATGAATCAGAGATAAATATTTATCTCGATAAAAGTCTGTCTAATATGGAGTGTGACCACCGTGCACTGCTGTTCAAGCCTCACAAGAGCTCTCATACTGTTTATGAGGGTGTAAATAAATGTTTGGGGCAACACAGCCCATTCATCCAAAGGCGCGTCTTTAAGTCCTGGTGGGTCCTGGGATTAGTGTTACGCTGTGCAATGGCTCTTCCTGGACCATCCCAAGCATGTTCAATAGGATTGAGGTCCGGAGACCTCGAAGGCCAATTCATATGGCGAATATTCTCTTCTTCAAGGAAATCATCAACAATGTGAGCTATGTGTGGCTTCGCATTATCCTCCATAAACATGAAGTTCGGGCTTACAACACCCCGGAACAACGTCACATAGGGTTCAATTAACTCATCCCAACAGATATGTGCGTAGACAATACCCGCATCGAAGACGTGCAGTGGTGCACTGCCCAACATTTTGCAGCTCCAGACAAGGATTTCTTTGCCACCAAATCTGTCAATTTCTTTTAAGTAGGAGAGATCATAGGGAGCTCCACGCCTTCTCGAATGAATACTCGACGAGAATGACTCTGCGTAGTGAATCTTGAGTTATCACTAAAAAGAACACGTCCCAATTCTTTTTGTGTTCAAGACTGATGTTTTCGGCTCCACAACAACCGGGTTCTCCTGTAGTCCAGTCATTTGGTAGAAAATACGGGAAAGTTTTGGTGTAGTTTTGATAATTGGTGCCTTTATGTTTTTTGGGTCGCTGAATACGAATCTGAAGTTTGCCAACAAAATTTATCCCGGGAAACACGTTTTTTTTTGACAAAAAACTGGAAAAAGAACGGGATTTTCATTGGTTTTTCAAAATAACTTCAAAATTATGCATTTTATGCAAAAGTCCTCACTACATAAATTAAAGAAGATAAAATTTCCTACATTTTACGAATTAAAAGTTTTTTCTCTGATCAATGGTTTAGCCGTGACAACGCCGCAAAAATGGGTGTGAAAATAAAAAATTCTGCAGTGCACGGTGGGTGATTTACCGATTCTAGCTGGCCATAATTATTTCTGTCGTCAATATAGTTGCATCACCATGAAATTGAAAAATGTTATTGATATTCACTATTGAATGTTAGGTATTGTAAAATGTTGCGTGTAGCAGTCATAATTTCGTTACAGGGACATTCAAAAGTATTTCATTATATTACGGCCTATGGGGAAAAATCGTTTGTGTTTTTTTTTTCTTTCAATAATGTTTCATAATTTCAAACACTTTGAAATTTATATACATATCTATGAAGTGCACTACAAGATGATTTCTTATAGAATATGGTATGGGTATTATTTATCGATCATTTACAGGGACACTAAAAAGAATTATGTTACATTACGGTCTATGGAGAAAAATTGTTTGTGGTGTATTTTGTTCATGTTACACCTTTTAAAAAGTATTTAAATTGATATATATCTCCAAGGTGCTCTATAGGATGCTTACTATTGAATTTGATGTGCCATTGATCTTTCATATACAGGGGCACACAAAATAAATCCGTTATATTTTTCTCTGTATGAACAATAATTGATGGAAATGCATTTTCAGTTGTGGAACACTTTTTAAATTTTAAAAATTGCATACTATTTAGCGTGTATAAATTCTATAAATCATATATAGGGCTGCACAAGACATCTATATACCGGCTTATTGCCGGAAATTGCTAACGAGGAATTTTCAACTGTGCTATGCGTTCACTAACAGTTCTAAATTTTAGCATATTGTGAATTATATGATAAATCTATAGTTCATATACAGGGATGTACAAAATTTTCAGCTACTTTTTCGATTTCGATTGAAATTGTGTTTTCAAACGTGTTATATGTTTTACAAATTATTACTTAGACATCGTTTTTCACGTTATTAAACTATGAAGTTTTATTATAGTAGCCCGAATGCGTTCAAAAATGTTACATAATCTGATTTAAGCATAATTTTACGTTCTTTTTGATAATTTTAATGATACTTTCTTAACGGTATGGAAGCTAAAGTGATAAAACTATTTTTGTTTCATTATAACAAATTCTAAAATTTCTTTTTCTAAAATTTAAGGTATGGGACAAACATTCGACACCATTAATGAAAATTGCTGTGTTGCATATTCTGTTGTATATTCATATTTATTTCTGCACAAACCTTACAGGAAACCTAACAGGAACCTTATGTAAAGATAGGGAATCATAAGATATCTTGATTAACATATCATGAGAAAATGCCTACATTATGTTTTGCATTGTATCAAATCTGAATTTGGAGAATTTGTCTGGATCAATTTTGTAACCACTCAGAATTTGCAGCCAAGTAATATATTTTAAATGATTTTGTGCCGATATATCTACATACAACTGGAAATGTTTGTCCAAATTTGGTCATAAATTTAAACATTTCACTCTTGCAAAACTTCATGTGCTCTTCATTGTAATTTTCCTCTATAAACAAAATATTTTGAACCAAATTCACATTTTTGTTACATTTTAAATCTTGTTGCCGTTGCATAATAGTGGAAAAATTTATTTACGTGACTAACTTAAATACTGCTGTCTTTGATAAAAACAAAAATGGTACTTGAATTAAAATGTCAAGAAAAAGTCATGCCAGAAGGTATCAAATATTTTTTATTAAAAAAACATTTATTTTATCTGTTGGTAGTAATAAAAATACCCACTAATTCTATACATCTATTTTCTATGCTGTAGATGTCGGTGAAAAGCAGGGACCCTCAAGTAAAAGAAAGCGGGAATAATATATTTTTTTTTGTTTTTTAAATAAATGTACTTACTAATGTACATGTTTACTTATAATTAAATAATGATTCATAATGAGTCGTCCTATTTATTATCAGCCACTTCATTGTAAGATGTAGTCATTCATATAATCTTTGGCATAATTTATAGTCAATGCTTGTGTAAAATGGTCAATTTTCATGTTAAATCTACGTACAGGGGGGTAATTCCCGTTTTCTCTGAATTTTTGATTTCCACTCCCATTTTTGTGGCGCTGTCACGGCTAAACCATTGATCAGAGAAAAAAACTTTTAATACATAAAATGTAGGAAATTTTATCTTCTTCAATTTATGCATTGAGGACTTTTACGTATAATGTATAATTTTGACGTTATTTGGAAAAAAAAAACAAAGAAAATCCCGTTTTTTCCGTTTTTTGCCAAAAAAAAAAACGTATTTCCCGGGATAAATTTTGTTGGCAAACTTCAGATTCATGTTTAGCGACCCACAAAGCATAAAGACACCAAATATCAAAACTATACCAAAACTTTCCCCTATTTGTCCTTTTTGAGCACCTAATGCCTGGACTACTGTTAGATGCAGTGAAAGGGCTACACAAGATTGGACGTCGGACGTTAGGGATGAGGTCCTTGAGCATATGTGAGGTTGTTCCGGGGTTCTGTAGGCCCGAACTTCATGTTTATGAATGATAATTCGAAGCCACACAGAGCTTACATACATAACTGAATATCAGACAACTGAATATCAGACACAGGGTTGTCTTTGGCTTAATCAGAATTATTAGAAATATTGTACGATTGTATTTATTTATAAGGCTGATATATTTATCATGTGATTTTTTATAATAAATAAAGTTATATATAATAAATATTTTTGTTAACAATATTCTAAATATCTTGTAAACATTCTTTTAACCTGCAAACGCTAAATTAAAACAAATTCTCACCGACCAAAATGTCGGTGTTATTCAAAACATGCTTTAATTAATTCGTATTTTTCACTAAAAAATAAGTCTTTTTATAAAATCCAATAACTCATTTCGATTTCTTATTAAATTTCGTATATGAATCATGTAGTTATATTTCATTATCACTAGATTGAAAATAAAATTATGTGGGCTTGAAATTACGGAAATCCAAATCGCACAAGTGTAGAAATTATGAGTTAATACTCACATGCGAATTCCGATAATTTTAAACGACGTTTTCCGCGACAATCATTTAATTGTAGTTATGGACATATATCTGTCGTAAAGAGGAATGGGAGTTACTTATATTAGGAACAGAAACATTATACACAACATTCAAATAACAACACGGAGCTTTTGCATATTAGCAGTGTAAAATTGGCAAACAGAACGGTGCTGCGCAGCCCGTGGTTAACAGTTTAAACTTGATGACTCTATTGTAAAGTATGAATATTGAAATGAGCGATGTTTAAATATAATTTGTTTAATATTATGCATCCCAGTTACTGTTTTATTATTTAAATTACTATTAAATAAAGTTTATCTAGTAGATCAATACTAAGCTATTCATTTTTCAATTTTATGTATTTCAACTCTTTTTTGACCCTTAACTGCTGTTAACGGTCTCGCAGACCACTACTTTATCAAATTTCTGAGAAGAAATTGTAATTTTTAGTTAAGCTATGAATACTACTGAAATTTTCTTTCACTTTGAGCTCTAGAACTATTGCTAGAGATTCTAAATATGTGAAGTTTAATTATAATAATCCTGTAGTAATTTAGTACAGAATCAGTAGCCTGTGAAATAATAGAGCATTTCATTCGTCTTTTAATCAAGCGGTCTCGGAGACCGCTCACGCTAGTTATGAAACAATTGCTGTCACAGCAGTTAAGGGTTAATTAATTCAAAAAGTAATTGCAATTAACCATTAACTGATGTTTGTACTGCTTTTTTTATTTTCACAGTTTAACTTGTAATTTCAAGTTTAATTATCGATACAGTGAAATTTTATTAGAAATAGTATTGTACAAACAGTTTAACGCAAAAACAGTATTTTATGATTAATCGCGACTTTTATTCATTTTTTCAATCGAATGGTTTCGGAAACCACTCACAGTTGTTACTTGGCAATTTTCTGCAATAGCAGTTAAGGGTTAAATGAACTTTTAAGATGAATTGTTATGTTTAAAATGCATTATCATATTTAGGACTATGGACGTCTAGATTTGCATAGGACGTATAGAGTTCATTTAGGTTTTAACTGCCGTAAAGACGACAAAAATTACCTAAATGCGACAATCGAATATTGTGGTTTTATACTGCAGATAATTATTAAATTTATAAAAAACAAGTTAGTTTTGAACTATAGGTACAGTATTCAGTAATTTGCTGCTTAATGAAATATATATTTATGTAATAAAATGCCAAATATACCCTAAATGCGACAAAAGTATGGGGAATCGCGTCTCATTTAGGTATAGTGAACTTATCAATGAGAGGAGACTTTCTGTAGCAAAGTATTAAAGTCGCGATTAATCATAAAATACTGTTTTTGCGTTAAACTGTTTATACAATACTTATTCTAATAAAATCTCACTCCTTCAAACATTTCAAATAATTGTACTTGGACTCCAAATGAAGCAAAATTTCACTGTATCGATAATTAAACTTGAAATTACAAGTTAAACACTGTGAAAATAAAAAAAAGCAGTACAAACAGTAGTTAATGGTTAATTGCAATATTTTTTTGAATTATTTAACCCTTAACTGCTGTGACAGGAATTGTTGCATAACTACTATGAGCGATCAGCGAGACCGCTTGATTAAAAGACGAATGAAATGCTCTATTATCTCAAATGCTACTGTTTCTGTACTAAACTACTACAGGACTATTATAATTAAACTTCACATATTTAGAATCTCTAGCAATAGTTCTAGAGCTCGAAGTGGAAGAAAATTTCAGTCGTATTCATAGCTTAGCTGACAATTGCAAGTTTTTTCTCAGAAATTTGATAAAGTAGTGGCCTGCGAGACCATTAACAGCAGTTACGGGTTTATAAAGAGTTGAAATACATAAAATTGAAAAATGAATAGCTTATTATTGATCTACTAGATAAACTTTATTTAATAGTAATTTAAATAATGGTATGGACAAAAGTATGGGGAATCGCGTCTCATTTAGGCACAATGAGCTTATCTATGAGAAGAAACTTTCTGTAGCCTTACAAATATGAGACAAAAGTAGAGCAATCGCTTAGATACCAGCAAATTTATCAATGTATGTTTAACTCATGTAAGAATGAACCGGAATATACATTGTACATGTAGTGTCAAAATGGAAAATCATATACGTCGCATAACAAAAATTTATTATACGTTTTTCCCTTTCAAATAAAAATGTGTTTATCCTGTAAGCTTTTTTAATTCTAATGTAGCTTGCTTTTGCTAACATTGGAAATTTAATTTGATAATAATTTAAGTTATGAATAAGTAGATTATATACGGCAAAGTACTCTTTTATTGATTTGTAGTATATGAAATATTGTTAGGAGGTCTGGATAAATGAATATCGCATCATAGTGGTCTAACAAATCACAAAGTTTAATAAATAACTCTTGATACAGCCGATTTCAATAAACATTTTCCGGAATATAAAATAACAGAATTATTTACCAGAAATACCTGTTTCTCCAAGTACATCGGCATCGTGAATGGAAGGAGAGAAATAAAAAACTTATTTGGCTACCTGTGCTTGAAATTTTGAAACATTTTAAAGATAAATTAGTGGAGTTTCCTTTCCTCTGGTAAATAGCAGAGTCATTGATTTTTGCAAAAGCTTCAAAATTTCATGTAGAACTAGTTATCTATCAGTAAAATATTTCTAAAATATTTCTTCAATGTATAAAGCAATAAACTGTGTGCACCTATATTAAAAACAAATATGCATTATCTTATGACGGTGATGGCAACGGTCTTAGCAACAAAATATAGGAGTTAGTGAACAGTTGCCAGAAATTATGAGAAATAGCGAAACAAAGTCAACTATAAAAGTCTTCAGAGAATCCTCTATTAACTATGAAAGGGTTCTCGAAAGTAAAGATAAATTTATATAAAAAGTTAAAATGTTAATTTGTCGTTAACGAATCTTCGGCTTAAATATGTCCCTAATCAGTTCTAGAAGTGGGAAATTAAAAGTCACATGCACATTTACTAATAAAACTACCATATGTAATCAAAGTACGATTTATATTAATTTGAAATCCAAGTTATGTACGTTTCCAGTATCGGCATTAATACACATGCATCAGTATGCATGCTCACACATTGCTGCAAATTTTGAACACACTAAGCATACTTAAGAAGATTTCCTTTTTAAAATAAATTGTACCTTGCTTATATGTATTATTATTATTAGACAATACGGATCTACCTTGTAATACCATACTTTTGCAAGCGATTAGTAAAGATATGGTGATTGGTTATAGAAAATTTAACATTTCACTGCTTCTCATAATTATTTCATGATGTAAGAAGTTATAGCATACTAAATTGAAGATGATCTACTGTTTTGTGATTGAAATTTATTAGCTATCTCTCATAATTTTGATATAGGGTCGAATAACTTCCAAATTACGCAGCTAGGTATGCTGATGCCACTCTTATATGACTGCGCATAATTCGTTTAATGTAGATAGACATTTGTCACACATATGTAGCACTTTCGTATGTTCCCTGCATATTTTATATCATAGAGATATCATAAAAAATTATAGAAATATATTAACTATTTTCTACCAGTAAAAAATTAAAATATATATTGATATTTATAAAAATGATAGTTTTAAAGCATTTTTAATATTTTCCAACATAGTTCAATTGTAAGTATGACTTTTTTTTCTGTCCGTTTATCCTTCTGATCCTAGCCTTTTCGTCACTGCTGTAACTCTCGTAAATGTACTCGGATTGCTCAGTAATGTTTATATATTATTAACGTTTATTATAGCACGATTCGTCACTGCTCTAAATCTCGTAAATGTATTCGGATTGCCCTGTAATGTTCATATATTCGTGATGTTTGTTATAACAGAATCGCTATGGTAAAGGAAGTGTGTAGCATTTGTAGTTTGTCTACATGGACAGTCAAAAATATCCCGTTATATTACGATCTATAGGGAAAAAATCTGTTTATCTCTTTTTGATGATGTTACGCGATTTCAAAATAATGAAATTCTTACATTCATTTATAATGTGCACTAAACATACATTTTTCAGAATATAGGTTCATAAGCATATATTATTCAATTACGGGTTCAAACGGAAGTATTCTGTTACATAATGAACTACGCGAAAAAATCATTTGCAGTGATAGTAGACCTTTCGAAAATAATGAAATGTACATACATTAATAAAATACATTATAAATCTCTTACTGAGAAATATAATGTGTTTATCTTTCATTTACTGGCACATACAAATGAATTCAGTTACAATACTTACTGTCGAAGATAATTGCTGGAATTGCGTTTTGAAATTTGGTTTGTGTTTTTAAGTTTAACTAAGTTTATGGAAAAGTACGTGATGCGTATAAATTTCGTTGATCATATACAGGGCAAAAGAAAGAATTCGTAAATATTACTGACACTTTAATTTTATTATGAATTTTCCAGCTGAACTGTGTACTAATAGAAGTTTGTGAAATATAAATAAATTCATATACAGGGTTTCGAAAATAATATGGTACATTATCGCTTATAGTTGGTAATTTTGGGGAGTGCATTTTAAGTTGTGTTGTGCATTTTTTATCTGAAGTAAATTTTAGCTTAGCATGCTGTGTGTATAAAAGTATTGATATAATACATAAATATTTGAGTAATGTATAAAAGTATTCGAGCATATTTCCGTCTATTGGCGAAATTTGCACAAATGGACTTTTTTAACTGGACAAAATTTTAGCATGCTATCAAGTATATATGGAAATGTATAGTCATATATAGGGCTCATATAATATTAGTTAGAATACGTTTTTTGATTATGGATAAAAACTGCTAAAACGGTATTCTTAAATGTGTTCTTAAACAGTTTTCCAAACTGTTTACTTACCTTCTTTCACCTAATTTAACGGTATAGAAATCACTTGGTTTAAGAAGTGTCTGAAGACAAAAGAAACATTTTTCGAAATCACGGATAACTCGGATGAGGTTACGATATATTTTTGTAAAGATTTGCTAAATAAAGAAACATTTCCCTTTTTTTTACAGTGTGGTTCTTTAAAACATTTTTTATCATCGTAAATTAAGTGTACCGAGTAAATTTATTTATACGTTAAATCTCGGAAATATCTTGGTTTAAGAAGTGTCGGAAGGCAAATGGGACGTTTTTGGAAATCATGGATAACTCGGAAGAGATTATGAAACATTTTTGTAAAGATTTACTAAATCAAGAAACATACGTGTTTTTACAGTGTGGTTATATAATATATTTTGCATCATCGTAATTTAAGTGTGCCGTGGAAATTTATTTATGGGTTACATCTCGGAAATCTCTTGATTTAAGAAGTTCCTTAAGACAAAAGAAACGTCTTTCGAAATCACGGATAACTCGGAAGTGATTGTGATATATTTTGTAAAATATTTCTAGATCAAGAAACATTTCACTTGTTTTTTATGGTGTGGTTATTTAATACATTTTGCATCATTGTAATTGAAGTGTACCGAGGAAATATATTTATAGGATAAATCTCGGAAATCTGTTGGTTTAAGAAGTGACTGAAGACAAAAGAAACGTTTTTCGAAATCACAGATAACTCAGAAGAGATTATGATACATTTTTGTAAAGGTTTGCTAGATGAAGACACACTTCTCTTTTTTTTTTACAAGTTGGCTCTTTAATACAATTTTCATTATCTTAATTTAAGTGTACCGAGGAAATTTATTTCTTGTCAGGAATCTCTTGGTTTAAGAATTGTCTAAATACAACAGAAACGTTTTCGAAATCACAGATAACTCAGAAGAGATTATGACAAATTTTTGTAAAGATTTACTAGATCAAGCCACATTTCTCTATTTTTACAGGTTGACACTTTAATACACTTTTCATCATCCTAATTTAAGTGTACCGAGGTAATTTATTTCTAGGTTAAATATCGGAAATCTCTTGATTTAAGAAGTGTCTGAACAACAAAAGAAACGTTTTTCGAAATCACTAAGAACTCTGAAGAGATTGTGATATATTTTTGTGAAGATTTTCCGGATGAAGAAACATTTCTTTTCTCACGGTGTGATTCTTTAAGACATTGTAAGATCATCGTATTTTAATTGTACTGCAAAAGCTTATTTTTAGGTTAAAATGTGCATCTACGGATCTAGATTTTCACTAAGGAGAACAAGTTTCAAAGCGCCATCTCTTGAGTAATGCATCACATGTTTCTTTAAATTCAGATGATAAACTAAATCAAGTAAATTATTTTAGTCATTTCTAACACCTGGTTTTTTTTTTTTTAAATAATACCGGTAATAAGTCTTGATATAATAAAAAAATCTATAAAATTTGTTATTGGGATATGTTGGTTTTGCATTTTTTTGTTGTTGTTGTTGTTTTGTAGAATATGACTTTTGACCTTCGCTGATAATTCATATTTGAAGTAATGGAATGTATACGGAAATAATTTCATTGTGATGTTACATATTAAAAATTCAATGAAGATTCATGCCAGTAAAACTAGCCATTTATTTTTAAAAATTCTATTTTTATAAGCTTTTTAGTTATACATCAAAATATTGCAACTAATATGGATTAAAATATAAGATGTATGATACTAAACGACGTATGAAAATATCCCAGTAGTATCCTTTCAGCAATATTTTTGCGTAAAAAAATCTAGAACTAACACTGAATGATTTATGAACCATTAACGTCACATAAAATCTTTTTTCCATTTTTTTTTCCTTCCTAAAAAAGACATGGTCAAGAAAACATGATTAACTATCATAGAAGAAGTGATTCCTCAGATTCTATATTTAAAAATGTTGAGTTAAAGTTCTGCTAGCTTATGATGGAATATTTTATCCGTTAAAAGAAAACCTTTTAGTATAAAATTGTACGTTTTTACACAAGAAGCTCTTTGAATGTTATCTTTTTTACCTCTGAATAAAGGAAAAAGTTATGAATAGTGACAATAAAAATTGTCTAAATACAGACATGTGATACCGAATAATTTATAGGTATACTAGCAGGCTATGCCCGCCGCGCTGGTCAATATTTCCGAATGAACCTTGGATGAAAGTAAATGGTAAATTTTAACTTGAATTTCAAACATTATGTAACTTCAGCTGGACCTTGCTCATTGCTGAGAACGATGCGAGCGCCATTGCGATATCATATTATCTTAAGCGTTAGGCAAAATTTAGCTATTAAGAATAAATTATTTTAGTTGGTTATTAACAGTGCACTTTTGGTAGGGTAATGAAGCCGTTATGACAACAGAATTAAAATGTTCTTTGATCTTACATTACGAAATTAGAATCAATTATAATGATTGCACAGATTGACCATTGAATATGAATAATGTTCAAGTGGTTCATTTTCTTTTGTTAGTACTTGAGTTTTCGTTTGTTAGTTCGCATGACATGTGATTCTGGTAGCTTAAATATAATCTCACTGAATGTTACGTTATATTTCTTAATAAAAGTCCTCTTACGACATGTATACTACTACTGTTTTCTCTCTTTGGATTCCAGCAAAGTAAATACCGTAAAAATGTACTGAATGATTTGAAGTCAAATAACAATGTTTAACTTTCATATTAAAAAGAAAAGTGAAACATAAAAAAGTTTGTTTTTGAAGCTGAATTTTTTGAATAAAATTAAATGACATGATTTTCACTGCCTTTTCATTTTGTAAGCCATTTACAATCATGTAACTGTTACACGTTGCAAAAATCGCTGACTTAATCTTTTTGAATTGATTTGCTGACTTACTTTGGCTATTAAGAAACAATTCTTTTAGTTGATTATTAACAGTGCACTTTTGATAGGGCTATGAAACTATTATTTCAACAGAAGTTAAACTGTTCTCTGATCTGACATTACTAAATTAGAATCCATTATAATGATTGCACAGATTAACCATTAAATTGTTTGGATAAAATTAAATTTTATTGGTTATTTAACCAAAAATTAACGGTTGTTTGACTTTTATGTTTGGAATATATGTATACTATTGTGATATGACTTAATCTTGTAGAAAAATAAACCTCTTGCGTCCAGTAAAATCTTTCTAATGATCTGTAATCGACTCCTTTGTGATGGTTGACGTCAAACATCAAAACTGATTCAACAATATTGTTATACATTTACCAGAGTTAATAACAAAACAAACTTAATTACTCGCCAAGTTACGTTCCAATAAATAATGTCAAATTTTTGTCGACTGAATTATAGATCCTTTACCAAAAAATATTCATGCCTAAAATAGAACTGACAATGATAAATAAAGTTATGAAAAATTTAGCAATATGCATTTTGGTAAATACTTGAACCGAAGATTTATTTTGCATTTTTCTAAAGATCCTAATAACACGGACAAACAAATAAACTTGTTATTTTCTTTATATTAAAGAGAAAATTAAGCTACCGCCTATTGTGTAAATAACCCAGATTATGAAAATAACTCTTAATTTATCGCTAAGTTTAGCTGCTAGTGTATGCGTTAGGGCAATTTGCTTTATAATGATCGAAATTTTAGGTAATTTTATCTTATCTAGGCTGCAATGATAAGTCGACAGACAGTATTCCATTTGCCACTATTGGAATGCAAGTGTTTTCCGCTACCTTGAAAGTTTTTTTAGAGTAAAATAATTTCAGATAAAAAATAAATAATAAGAAATGTCCTTTTGTTCATATGTTTCATCATGAACAACCATAATTTATGTAATCGCTAATTCCAAAATCTGTCTAATCTTCTGTAATTTGATACGCTTTTTATAAATTTATCTCTCATTAAAATGGTTTTCTATTCTTTCTTTTTTTAATTAGAGGAATAACAGTTATTTGCGTTTAATACGCGAGTTTTTTACAGTATTATATACCTGTTATAGTCGTTTCAATTCTTTAACCAACGGACAATAATGCCAAATAATAATTACTGGTAACCTTTTCGCTGAAAATAAAATTAAAATAAGAAATGTATTACCAAAATCATAGTTATCCCTGTATATTTGACGCAGAAGGTACCGCGGGAATATTCTCTATTGAATGATACAATCTGCATATATAATAAAGATGAAATCACAAATATATGGTAAAATTCTAAAGATGAACAAGATATGAACATAGGAGACCAGTATGTAAAGTAAGAAACTATGAATGACCCACAGAATCGCCAGAAGAATTTCCAAATTTAATTCATAGTGAAGATGCGATATTTCATACAATTGTGTCGATATTAAGCCTAAAATGACGAAATTTAGCTCCTAATAGAGCATCATAAAACAGAATAAATGATAAAAAACCAAGATATCTAAAGAAAAATAACCCTAACACAAAATATTAAAAATTGAAAAATGATTAGAGAACAATAACTCAATTATAGACAAGAATCCAAGACATAAGAAAGTTGACCCTTAATATTATAACATGTGAGGAGATGCAATCAGATTTAAGACTATTAAATCATGTGGACAGCAGTTAGTTACTGAAAATCAAAATATTGCTTCCACCTGGTGTAAAAAAGGAAAACAATATTGTAACTGGATTATTTTTAATAAAAATGTTTGGTGAAGCCATCTGTACCCATAAAAAAATGAAATCAATTGAAAAAATCAAGAAATGACTTAAATTAACATTCATTTAAAGTAGAATGAAAAAATAGGAATAAATTTAATAAGTAATGAGTAAATGTATAACGAAAATAAATAAAGAAATAAAAGAGCATTGATTAAATTAACCATTTTAAAACAAATATTATAAAATAAAAAAATGAGTATATAAATAACATTTTCAAAAAAAATGAGGTTTATTTTTAGATAGTGAAATATAGCCTTGTATTATGTGCCAATATTTGAAATGTTAATGAAAAAATTATGATGCAGAATGCATGTACACGTTTTTACATTTGTAACTTATTTGTTATTAAGAATAGATGTGAATTAGATACGAATGTTATAAATATATATGGCTTTGAAATTAATATGTCAATAGCCCAAATGAAAGTGAGACAGCCGGTAGTACGTCCGCGTTTTGCGCGCCAGAACGCTGCACCTGCGCGAATAGAGACTTATGGGTGTCACAGAGTTAGGCGGTGTCAGTAGACGCGGAAATTTGACTAGAACGGTTTGTATCGCGCATGTCTCAAGCATTTTCAGCGCCAACAGCACCACCTTACAGAAATTCAAAACAGCAATCAAGAATCGTCTATGTGGCATGATTATCCGCAGGGTGTGTTTTTGTGCATGATAAAGGAAGCACGTACCTCTCCCTTACTTTTTTTTTTTAGGAGAAAAAAAACTGGTCAGGCGACCAAAGTATGTGAAGACGATTTCGTTAGATACAGAGATGGCCGTTTTGTTGATAACGTATAGAGATTTATAACACCAAGACTTACTAAAAAAAACTCCAATTTGGTAAACGAAGATTTTGTTTATTTCATGATGAAAGCAGAAGGGAGAGGTACAGGGGGAAGCAATGAGAGCCTCTTTTTAAAATGACATCACGAGGCAAGAGACAGAGCAGGAGTGGGTTGAATATACAGTTACAACTTTCTTGCTTGGCGGACTACAATATCGCCAATCTACAAATATTTTGCGCCATGCACAAGAGGCGGAGAGAAATATTAGCTGGTATGGATTCGCCAAATATATACGGTAGGCTTCTACCATATATTAATTGTGTAGGGGCGCCAGATTGTGGGCTGCCAACATTCCTGAATCATGATAGGCGCAGTCAAATCTGTACATTGATACAGCTGCGGTTTAAAAAAATAAAAATGTTTCTGGATAAGGCATAGTAACAGACCGAATTCGTTAGGCGAAGAGGGCATGAGAATGTAATGTGCATTACCACAAAAAAGCAGAATTGCCATACATCTGAACAAAAGTGTGTGAATGTTAAAGCGTATTGCGAAGATAATTCTAATGAATAGATTGCATGTTAAGTGATTTTAAATGATGAGTTATATTCATGCCCAAATACGGAAATGCCCGAAGCTAAAATGCTTTTGTTTTTAATATACAGCAGTAACGTTTTTCTACAAGGTTAAATCGTATGTGTGAGAAACTCACAAAGTAAAAATGAAGGTTGAATCACTGATTTTATTTTATTAAAGAGATGAGTAACTAGAATAATTTAATTTAAATGTGCAGGGCCATTAATACATTCGCTTTAGTTTTTTGATGTTGAATTTAATTTAGGGGCTGCACTATTTGACTATAGTGCACAAAATAAATAAGTTATTAAACAGAATTTTATTGAAACTGCGTGGGGGAGGGAGGGGGAACCGAACGCAAACATATATAACGAGATAGTCGTTATAGCTACCATATGCATTGTGCATGATACCGACCGAACTCATGTGGCTACCATATACATTGTGCATGATACCAACCGAACTCATGTGGCTACCTTATGCAAAGACTTATTACTGTGATTCCAATGGAGAATCATAAAACATCTCCCGGTGTTGTTAGAAAGCCATCTAAAATTATATACATTAAACGTAGAAAATCTCTTAAAATTTTTCAATTAAAAAATGTCCTTTACGTATATTATGTAGCCCGGTTGGTAACTCCTAATCACTGTTAAACATATAAATACAACGAAATGATATAAGAAATATTTACCAATTTCTATCATCGAATTATTCAGCTGAAAACAGGGCACATAAAAGTTGCGATGCATTATTTGTAATTAAATAAATGATTATCTACTAGGAATCCTTGAATATATCGGTGACTAGCTAGTATTTTACATACACAAATTGCAGGAAAATAATTTTCAACTTTAACTTAAAGTGGGATTACTTAAATTTTCTTGTTTTTTGATCATGCTTATTCTAGCGATGATCAAAAAATTTACTAAACTATTGAAGAAACGTATGCAATACAATAAGAGCAAAAATAATTTTTAATGCCATCATAAAAATTAGGAAATACACTTTTATTTTTTAAGAACAATTTTTAGGTATTTCCAAAGAACTTTGACTCTATTCTTCAGGGGCAAGGAATATCTGCTACCACTTTGACGGCAGTATCAATCTCTACTCCTACTTTCAAAGTGGCAGCAGTTATTCTTTTGCGGAAAAAAAAGAAAGTATAAATTCTTTCAAACGGTCTAGGGCATTTCCTAATTTTTATCGTGTTATTAAAAATTTGTTTTGACCCGCTCAAAAAAAAAAAAAAAATATTTTACAATTTTTGAATTTTATATAATGATATTATTGATTAATTATGGTTATATCTTCAGCAGTTTAATTAAAAATAATACATATGCACATTATTTTTAGTCTTTAAGGGGGTCTGGTCAACCAGCTTATGATTTCTCCTCGCTATTGTAAAGTATATGATCATTTGATGCATTCGTCTATTTAAAATATCTCCTCGGAAAAGTAATATTTTTAACTTTTTTTTTTTTGTGTGTGTGTGTGTGTGTGTGTATACATGTCCTAAAAGATGTGTCTTTTTTTCTTAGTTCGCAAAATATTTATATAAAAAGTATAGAGTTAATTTCATATGAAGTGTTAAAATTTTACTCCCAGTTCGCCCGCTTTTAACACATAAAATATTAAATTCAGTTTAGATATTAGAAATATTTTGAAAACTAAGAAAAAAAAGAGACATTCTTTAAGAAGAGTATACAGAAAAAAGATGTTAAAAATATGAATTTCCCGAGAAGATATTTTAAATATACAGGTTCCATTTTTTGAAAACCAGTAATTAGTATTAAGAAATAAAATGGTGGTAGGTTTCTGCAACAATTGAGAGAAAAACGCTCTTCACGGTATGTTTCTACGAAATTCATAAAGAACATTTTTCTTTAAATGAAAGTGGTGTTCAAAAAACGGACCGAGTGGGAGCCCTGAATATACGAATGCCCAAAAGTCCATAGATTTAAAATTACGGAGGAGAAGCCCGAAGCTGAGTGATCAGCCCCGTTAACTATGTTTCATATTCAGTATCATCAAAGTGACACGACTGAAATTTTATCCCAACCACACTTCCTTTAACCCTTTCAAGGGAAAGGTACTTCTATTAGTAAAATGCCGAAATTAGTGCACGACAGCGGAATTTACAAACAAATTTATTTTTAAATAAGCAAAAGCTTTTATTCACATTCTTATAGTAAAATGAAAATTTTCATTACAATATTCTGGTGGCAATGTGCGTTTAAGAATTGAAATTAGGTGGTCCAAAAATGAACCACCGCCCTTGAAAGGATTAAACAAATGAGTTTTTTCTACATAAACAAGACATTACATTATTATTTTAAGTTTCAAATTTAAAAATTCAACACAATCACATTAAATTTCATTGCATACACCAAAACTTTCTCGCATTTAATGAAACTATTTTATGTGTAACAAATTTTTGCATTTACTACAACTATAAATCACTCTGAACAAGTCCTTTCAGCTAAAAGATTGTGTTCTTTCAAGCGTAAAAATGTTTACAAAATCCTCCCGAGAGAAATAGTGTCCTCTCAATTGTCATCCCAGGAGAAATATAAAGCTTAAAAAAGGATTTGAATTATATGTATTTCGGTGATAAACTAGATTCTACGGCAAATAAGTATCATTTTATCCATGTCAGTGTAAGAAATGTTTGTTAAAATTTTTAATCCTTTAACCTTAATAATGAGAAAGAATAACATAAGTTTGTGACTTGATATGACAAAATATTAAAAAATGGTTTATATAAAATAGAGGAGATGTTTGCATTTTTTTTTTTTTTTTTTATTTTGGTGTTTGCTTTTTATGTACTTTTTATCACTGAATCTGAAAATGGTCTTCATTTTTAACCGTCACGTTAGAATTTTTCGCAAATCGTAAATTTCAAAGTTGAAAATAACAAAAATCTGATACTATAAAATAGATATAAACTATTTTTTTTATTTAATTTGATTTAATTCAACAATTTATTCAATTTTTTGGCTTATACTGGGTTTCTTAGAGCTAAACAGCTCAGAGGTTCAATGAGGTGGTGGGGGTGGGGTATTTCAACTTGAACTGTTTATTTTTTTAATTTAGGACTTGTGGAAAGTCCTAACATACTAATTACAAATGAAGGTCGCTTTCGTATTCAAGGGTAAAAAATACGTGAAAATCAGTTATCGAAAGTTAAAAACACAACAAGCACATCGATTTTAAAGTATCAGATTTTAGCTATGTTTTGACGTTTTAACTTTGAAATTTAAGAATTTCAAAAAATCCTTTCTTGATGACAAAAAATTAATGTCATTTTTCGGATTCAGCGCTAGATAATACATAAGAATCAATTATCAAAAGATAAAAAAACTTGACCCAACCCAAATGTTACTGTGTAGTGTAATGTAATATCATTTGAAAGTATGTATCATTTTGTGAAGAATTGAGGCTATTGCTTTTCATCATTTTATTTAACAAAAAAGCTATTATTTGTTTTCCTCTTATATGTTTAGTACAAGTTGTATATTTTGCATTAATATGTCAGAATGATTATAGATTTATGATTTATACTGCAATGTAATTTTTACTCTCAATTATTTTTTTATATATATCTGACTATTATTTATATTTCTAATAAATTTGTGAATGACCCGTATTTCACAACAAAAAATATGCACCAACTTTAAACAGCTATTTCTCGGTCAGTTTTAATCGTAGAATATTAGGACTTTTTTTTGTCTTACTTGTAGGTGTATTAGGAAAATTCTACTAAATATAGCTTATAGAACCGGGACACCGTATAAAAAATTAAATTTAGTAATTATTTGAGAAACGTTTTTATTGACCAAAATTGATTTTAAGATACTCCCTTACCTCATTTAACACATTTTTGTAATTGGAACTATATGTCTATGACTAACGGTTTAGGAATTAGCCATTGGACATCCCTGAGAGTGGACACCCTTTATACTTTCATATGGAAAATGCTTCATAAAATATAATACATTAAAATAAACTTATTATAATCAATTAAACGAGTTTTCGACGTTTTGTTATATATGTAATTGAAAGTTTGCATAAATATATGAACAACTAAAAAGAAAAATATATTTTTTAAATATTGTTGGAATACAACGTCCATTTATCTTACCCTTTTCTTTCAGCGCATGCGCGTACAGTGACGTTTCTACAAATCCGCTCTGCGAGCGAGATTATTTAGTTCTGTTAAAAAACATGTCAGTGCTTAGTCGCACTTAAGCTATGTATATATTTTTGTCGTCGTGTTAGTGTTAATAAATGTTTATGTCGAGCTATTCTGCTAACTCTGTGTGCCCCCAAAACCAACAAAGGTTATGGGTACCAGAGACGCTACTCACTGCGCTATAAATAGCAGAAATATTTTTTAATTCGAACTTTCGAATCATAAAGTCTTAAGCCTAAACCGAAACTAAGAACTCTTCTACGTTCTGTCATTAACTGTTTTGATTTGTGGCTGCGAGATATTTTATTTAATCATGTCACATGTTACGACAATTGAAAAGCTCGGCAAAGACAACTTTGATAGCTGGAAACTTCAAATTGAAGCAGTATTAATAAAAAATGATCATTGGGATTATGTAATCGGCAAAGAAGAGAAACCGGCCGAAGATAGCGCTGATGAAAAGAAATGGCTCCAGGCTGATCAAAAAGCCCGTGCTGATATAATTCTGGCCATAAATCCTAGTGAATTGTGCCACATCAAGCACTGTGCAACTTCAAATTCTGTATGGAATAAATTGAAAGACGTTTATGAATCAAGAGGCCCTGCAAAGAAAGCAACGCTGTTAAAACAGCTTCTGTTTCGAAAGATGAGTTTCAGTGAAACGATGTCTGAACATTTAAATATCTTTTTTGAGATTGTTGATAAATTAAAAGAAATGGAAATAGAAATTGCGGATGATTTGTTATCAATTCTTCTACTCTACAGTGTTCCTGAGAATTTCGAAAATTTTAGATGCGCTATAGAATCGAGAGATGAATTACCTAAACCCGATTCTTTGAAAATTAAGATGCTAGAAGAATGGGAAGCTAGAAAAGGAAAAACCACTCATGATTCACAAAATGCCTATTATATAGAAAACAAGAGAAACAATCAAGAACAGAAGAAAAATGAAAAATGGAAGACTAATACGAATAAAAATTTTCCTGCAGAGAGAAATTATCGTAATTTCAAGTGCAATTATTGCTCCAAAATCGGGCATAAAGCTAACGAATGTAGAAAGAAAATAGCTGACAGAAAGCTTGCATCTTTAAATAAAGGAAATCAAGGTTCAATGATTAGTTATGAAGAACCGGTTAGTATGGCATTTAACGACGTATATCATGAATGTACTGCATGGTGTTTAGACAGTGGTTGTACATCTCATATGTGCAAAGATAAAAATTTATTTACAGAATTTCATCCTCGTGATAATTCTACAATACAGCTTGCGGTTGATAAAACAGCAAAAATCACAGGAATAGGAACAGTTCTTATTACAGTGCCTAACGGTAGTGGGACTACTAATCTCACACTTAAGAACGTTCTGTGTGTACCCGAGTTAAAATGTAATTTGATTTCAACGTCAAAAGCAACGGCTAATAATCGTTCTGTGCTTTTTAAAGAACGATATGCTAAAATAATTGAGCCTAATGGTTCTATACTAGTACAAGCTGTTCGTCAAGGTGATTTATATTATGTACATCCAATCCCCGAAAGAGCTGCAATAGCACAGGTAAGTGATTTTGTAAAATGGCATTTAAAGTTAGGACATTTAAATGAGTCTGATTTAAAGAAACTTAAATCTAATAATATGGTTAGAAATTTAAATTTTAATGATGATGAGTCTCTTAAAGATTGTAAAGTTTGTATTCAAGGTAAACAAACTGTCCGCCCTTTTCCTAAACAATCAAATTTTGAAATTAATGATTTATTATTTCGGATCCATTCAGATTTATGTGGGCCCATGAGAGTCCCTTCCCATGGAGGATCGCGATATTTTGTTACTTTTATTGATGATAAATCACGTTATATTGAAGTTAGTTTTCTTAAAACCAAGGATGAGGTTAAGAATGCATTTGTTAAATACAAAGCCGCAGTCGAAAACCGATTAGGAAAGAAAATAAAATTTCTTCGTACAGATAATGGCTTAGAATATTGCGGCGAAGAATTTGATAAATATATCGAAGAATGCGGTATAAAACGAGAATTTTCTTCCCCTTTAACCCCTCAGCAAAATGGCACCCCTGAGAGATCGAATAGAACGTTAACTGAAATGGCAAGGTGTTTACTATTACAAAGTAATCTTCCACAATCTTTTTGGGCCGAAGCTATAAATTGTGCTGCTTACATACGCAATCGCTGCCCGACACGACGTTTAAGTGAAAATAAAACTCCATATGAAGTATTCTTTGGCATCAAGCCAACTTTATCATACTTCAAAATATTTGGGCAAAAATGTTTCGTACTTAATAAAAGGCAAAATAAAGGAAAATTTGATCCTAGATCAGAAGAACATATCTTTGTAGGTTATTCTAATGAATCAAAAGCATATAGGCTTTGGAACAAGAAATCTAGAAAAATTGTTATAAGCCGTGATGTTCGATTTATTAACGAATTTGAAAATGATCCCTCCTGTAACACCGAAATAAAATTAATTTTTCCTTTCTCTCAAAATAATGAAAATACGAGCACAAACACAATTACGCAACAATCAGAAATATTTTCAGTCATGAAAACGGAACCAGACAATTCTAGTGGCGACAGTGAAAGAGAAATTGATTCGCAATCTGATGAAATTTCCGACCCCCCTTCTTTCAGAACGCGCGGGAGGCCAAGAAAAATAAAAACAGGTAGAAAAGGGAGACCTCGAAAGGAATATCAAACAATTATTATTCCGAAAGAAGAAAAATCTCAAACTGCAGTAAATAATTCTTTTGACTCTTGTCCTGAATTATTTGAAGCTCTAAATAGTCCGTATAAAAACGAATGGATAAATGCGATAAATATAGAATTTAATTCATTAATGCAAGAAAATGCATGGCAAATAGTAGATAGGCCAAAACATAAGAAAATTATAGGATCTAAGTGGGTTTTAAAAACAAAATATAAGCCAGATGGGTCAATCGAGAAATTTAAAGCGAGATTGGTAGCAAAAGGTTGTACACAAAAACCTGGTATCGATTTTGACGAAAATTTTTCTCCTGTAGCTAGATTAAGTTCAATAAGAACTGCGATCGCATATGGCATCCAAAATGGGTTCACTGCATATCAATTAGATTTTATTATGGCTTATGTAAATGGTGATTTAACTGAAGAAATATACATGGAATTACCTGAAGGTTTTAAAAATCAACCTAATGATGACAAAGTTTGTTTATTAAAAAAATCCCTTTATGGATTAAAACAATCGGGTCGCCAATGGTTCAAAAAATTAGATGAAAAATTGAAACAAATGAAGTTTAAATCAATAAATGCTGATAAATGTGTGTATTTTTCTAAATCTCCCATTGAAGCTATTATCATTGTTTATGTTGATGATCTCATAATTCTTACTAAATGTAAAGAAGATTATCAATATATTCGAGATGAATTAGCAAAATCATTTAAAATGAAAGATTTAGGTCTCTTACACTATTGTTTGGGCATAGAATTTATGCAAAACGGGGACAATATTAAAATTACACAAAAGAAATACATTGAAGATATTCTGAGCAAATTTAATATGCAAGAATCCAAACCAATATCTACACCTTTTGATAATAACGTGAAGCTTACTAAAGATATGTGTCCCAAAACTGAAGAAGAAAAGTCTGAAATGAATAATATTCCCTACCGTCAATTAATAGGATCCCTTATGTATTTATCAGTTGCTACTAGACCTGATATAACTCACGCTGTGAATTTCCTAAGTCAATTTAACAACAATCCAGGTAAACCTCATTGGATAGCTGCAAAAAGAATTTTGCGATATCTGAAAGGAACCCAAGATCAAGGACTGATCTTTAAACGTGATTCTGAATCCTTGATTGCATTTGTCGATGCCGATTGGGCGTCGGATGTGAATGACAGAAAATCGTACACTGGCTACATTTTTAAATACGCCAGTGGAGCCATATCGTGGGAATCGAGAAAACAACGAACTGTCGCCTTATCCACAACAGAGGCGGAGTACATGGCATTGTCAGAAGCCGCCAAAGAGATTTTGCATCTCAGACGGTTTTTAAGTGAACTTTCTCCTGAAACAGTGACTGCGCCTACTATAATATTTTGTGATAACCAGTCTGCTCAAAAATTAGTACGAAATCCGGTTTACCATTCGCGCACCAAACACATCGATATTCGACATCATTTTGTGCGTGAAATTTACGACAATGGCGAAATAGAGGTTAAATACCTAGAGACAGAAAATATGCCTGCAGACATTTTAACCAAAGCTTTAAATGCTTATAAACATAAAAAATGTTGTGAAATGATAGGACAAAATGTTTAAAATTTTTCAGCATTATTCTGTATCCTTTTTATATAAGTATATAATTTGTATTTGTAATTTTTATATTAATATTATTTCTCTGTAATTTGCTTAATAGGAGAACATTGTTTTGTTAAGAAAATGCACGTTGTAAAGAGGGAATTGTTGGAATACAACGTCCATTTATCTTACCCTTTTCTTTCAGCGCATGCGCGTACAGTGACGTTTCTACAAATCCGCTCTGCGAGCGAGATTATTTAGTTCTGTTAAAAAACATGTCAGTGCTTAGTCGCACTTAAGCTATGTATATATTTTTGTCGTCGTGTTAGTGTTAATAAATGTTTATGTCGAGCTATTCTGCTAACTCTGTGTGCCCCCAAAACCAACAAATATAATCTACAATTTTATGGATTATGAAAGTCTTGAGTTTTAAGGAAAAACTATACTATCGAAAATTAATTTTATGATCACCACTTTATAAAAATAAATATTTTATACTACAAAAAAATATAAGCTGTTTTACCATTTCTTTTTCACTCTTTAAGCTAAAAGAAATATGGTCCTCTTTTACAATTATTTATTATTTCGTTAAAACAAACTGATCAACATTTCTTTAACTTACTTTTTTGTTTAGTACAGTGAGTATTTTACTTACTTCTTCTCAGAAAACAATAGCATTTAATTTCCAGTGAGTGATTATATGTTGTAAGAAGTTTTATGTTTCTTTTGTTAACAAACAAACTTTAAATAGTAGTGGGCAAATAGTTTTTATTGTTTGGCGCTATCCATGAAAAATTGCACAAATGCTTAAATAGTAAAACAAAATTGTCAAATAAAAATTTATCTTATTCAAAGATGTTATCCTTAAAATGTGTAAGTAAATCAAAATGTGTGATATTGTTTTGCTCTGAAATGGTGATAAATTAGATTCTGATGCCGAGTTAAAAGACTATACTATTTGTCTATGTAACATGTAAATAATAAATTAAGTAAACTCTGCGTGTAAAGTTTAAATATGCGCAATGAGTAAAATTATTTTAACACTAGAAAGACGGGAGCGGTCATTTTGACCGAAAATGAATTTCAAACGCTTGTATTTTTCTTAAATGTTCTTCGATTTCTACATTGTTTATTGAATTTTCCTAACTAGGACTTCCCTCAGAGGGATTAGTCTGAGCGATATTACTGAGAACATAGATTTAATAATAACATGTGGAAGCAAAGAAAATGAGATGTTATCTTTAATTGTCCATATACTGCGAAAAATTGAAATGATGAAAATAAACGAATTGTAGAATTACAAAATCTTATATATAAATTCGTATACACTGTTAAAAAAAATGGGAAATCAAACCATTCAAGACAGCCATGCATGGATATAAAATTGAAAGTACGCAATATATTAAAAGTAAAATAGAAAATGAAACACTAATTTACTTATATCGGAATTTTAACTGTATAAAATGATGTCAAGAGCATAATCACACGCTCCGCACCAATTTGAGTAACTTTAAATGACAAATATATGATGTTTAAAAAGAATGGACTATACTTTATATGGTGTGTGCTCCCCCGGAATAGTTAATATTGTACAATATCTGTTTTCCACGGATGCAATGAGGTTATCGATAACATTTAAGGAATTCTCTTCTCAAAATCTAATATAGTATCAAAGTACCGAATACATCAAAAGTGGCATGCAATGCTTCGTTAGAGTGTGTTTTAGATATGCTCGATCAGATTTAAATGATGAGTGTATGCTGGCCACTACATACGCTGTATTGTTTTGTTTTCAAACATATTCTGCACAAGTTGAGCTGTATTTAGCATGTATTAAATAAAATAAATCGGCAATGATTACAACATAAAGTATGACACAAGATCTGAATATATCGTCTGCATAACTTTTGAGCTGTCAAAGTGTCATTTGAAGTGATTTACAAATCCATACATATTTATTCAGCAAATCATGCAAGCTAACATACGCCACTATGAACCCGATTACAAAATTTCACCAGAATAAGTTAATATATAAAAAAACTACTAATGATAATTGAGAATATGACCTTATGATAAAATGTCTAGAAAAATGAATCGGATAAAAAATTCATATCACATTTAAAACGGCACTTCCCTCTGTTAGTGGCCTTGGCGAGAGAGAGAAAAGCCTAGAGAAGGAACACTTTAACAAGTACTTTCGGGCAACCTACTCACTGTTTCATACAGGTCTTTATTCAATATTTACACAATTTATTTAATGCTAGGTGGGTACAACGAGCATTTACATCTTATTAATTACTACCATGCCAAAGTTCTAGTTTCTAACCCCAACAGTATCCCAAAAATTTCAGTATTCCAAATAAATCATAGTTTAGAACCTTTCTAGAATTTTTTACGTTTATCTGTCAAATTGAACCTTTTAGAGAGCGTTCATTACGAGTATTCACATCTTAAAAGTAACTACCGCACCAAATTTAAAGTTTCTAACCCAATCAATATCGCAGAAATCACAATTTTAGAACGTTTTTGCTCCTACAGCGATGTAGGTTCTTGCACTGACATAAAATAGTCTTTGTTTCAGAGCAGAGATGGCCACCAACATTTTTTTAAGTTGGCTATGTAGTTTCAGTGATAACACCTCACAAACGTACAAGCATTAATAATATTATATACTTTATAATATTATAACGCTTTATAATATTATAACGCTTTATAATATTAGCATTAGATAGATGTACAGATACAAAAGCCATTTATCTGTTACAAACTAAAGTGCCGGCGTTGCCCAGAATTTGAAAGATGTTTGTTCTGAAAAATCAATTTCAAAATTTAACATACAACACAAAACAAACATTTAAAAAAGCAGTCGAAATGTTGTTGAATGAATCATATGAAAACTCTATATAAAAATGTATAAATGTATATAACAGACGCAAAAGAATACAGCTATAAATGAACTTATTTCAATTTATAATTGGAGCAATAATGTTAAAATACGCCAATATTTCCCAAATCGGGTTTTTATCATGCTTCAATACATTTTTCATACTCATATGACGCTATACTATATCCACCATGCCCTTTATATTTCCAATATGACGTAATATTTTCCTCTTTCACGTGGAAACCTTGAAATAGAAAAGTTATGAAGTTATATTCACTTTCATTTAAATTCGTCAAACCATTTATTTCATTTTCATATTTCGTGTGAATATCTTGCAATAGAAAAGTTATGACGTAATATTCACCTTTTTTTACAAATTCGGCAAACTATTTATTTCATTTTCATTTTTCACGTGGAAATCTTGCAGTAGAAAATTAATTGTTGTAGTAATAATTTTATTGTGTTTTTTAATTGTTGGCTACTGCTATAACGAAAAATGTTTAAATTTGATAAGAAATTGCTGTTAAATTGGTGGTTTTTTATTAATTAAAAATTAACTATAAGTTATTTCGATTCCGGATTGCTTTAGTTGTCTCGGCCATGTTTTAATACACATGTACGTATCTCTTCACAATTTTGGTTTCCAAATTGTGGATTTTTTATAGAATTACAAACAGACAGATAGACAAGTTTTCATTTTTATATATCTCTCTATTCTATAAAAAGTAACTAACGCTGTCGCTGTCGCCGCCGCCGCCACCGGTTTTGAATTTTTTGTGACCGGAGGTCTTTCTTCGTTAATATTAAGAAACCTATTGCATACAAATATATAAAAATCGGTGGTATTACAGCGAAATGTTTGATCAACACACTAATGCATACAGTTTTTAAATCGAAGAATTATTTTAAGAGATATTTAATGCTAAAGTTGGACAAAATCGTTCCATTAAAAAAAATTTATAAGAGCAAAAGCTATACATGGGAATTTAATCATTTTTAGATCATTTTATTCAATAGAAGATCCCGGCCTGCAGATTTCATTAATTTTTTTAATTTGACTCATTTTTTGAGGTTTTATTTCTATTTTAAATTCAAATATTCAGCATTTTGACAGATATTTTTTACATATTTTAGAAAATGGTATTAATTTAAACTGTTACCAACTGTATAAACAGCGCAAACAATAATGTTTGCTTCAAATAAAAAAAGTCCTTCCGGCCAGTGCCGGGAGGAAGAGGTACCTTTCATATTCTTTATTTTTAAAAAGCCAACTTATATTATTCAAACACACGAAGCTCAATTAAGTGGAAACCGAATGTAGGAGATTCAATACTAATTTTTATCAATACTAAATCATTATGAATGAGAATTTCGCGAAATTAGTCAGCTTTATCCAAGCTGCTTTTAATTAAAGTAACTTATATTTGGCTGCCAAATTCGGCGATTTCTTAAAGTGCCTGCCATTTTAAGACAACACGGTGGATGAGGCTAACCAGTGAGCTTGGTCGAGACCTTAGTAATTGCTGTGCACATGCTCACTCACATCGGAATCGGTTGATATATACGAGTGCTGTCGCAGGCAAAAAATCAGATTTTTCAAAATGTCACCCACGTTAGGAATTGAAACTACTATATCTGAGCCATTTTTTAAGATAAAGGCAAACAAAAAATGCTCCTGAATCCTTATATCAAGGTCAAATACTTAAGAAAGAAACCTTTTCCAATTTCTAATTTTTTTGCACCTCACTTTAAATATATTTTTTTTTAATTTAATGGCCGCCATTTTGAAACAAGATGGCTGATGAAGCTGGCCAGCGAACTTGGTCGAGATATTGATGTATACTATCCACATGCCTTCTTCCATCGAAATAGGCGAATACGTGTGGTATCGCGTGACAAATACAAGATCGTTTCAAACTGTTAGCCATGATAGAAATTCAAAGTGCTATAATTCAACCACTTTTTAAGATATAAACAAAAGAACAAACTTTCAGAAACAAAAACTGCTCCGAATCTTTGTATCAAGGCCAAACACATAAAAAAAATCTTTTTCATTTTCCAATTTTTTAATACCTCATTTTAAATTTTAAAATACATTTTAAAAAAAAATCGCAACCCTTTTGAAACAAGACGGCGAATGAAGCTGGCCAACGAACTCGATCGAGACGTTGGTATGCACTATGTACAGACCAAGTAATATCCAAATCGGTTCATAAATACGCCTGTTATCGAAAGACAAAAATCAGGTCGTTTTAAAATGTCAGCCACAATAGAAATTCAAAATGTTATAACTCAGCCATTTTTTTAGATATAGACGAAACAAAACCTGTTCCGGAATCTTTGTGTTAAGGTCAAACACATACAAAAAAATCTTTTTCATTTTCCAATTTTTTGGCATCTCATTTTAAATTTAAATTTTTTAAAAAAATTTTAAATGGCCGCCATTTTGAAACAAGATGGCGGATGAAGCTGGCCAACGAACTCGGATGAGTTATTTGTATGTACTATGTACACACCAAGGTACATCCAAATCGGTTCATAAATAGGTCTGTTATCACGTGGCAAAAATCAGGGCGTTTCAAAATGTCAGCCACGCTAGAAATTCAAAATGCTATAACTCAGCCATTTTTTAAGATATAGACGAAACAAAAACTGCTACGGAGTCTTTGTATAAAGGTCAAATACATAAGAAAAAAATATTTTTCCATTTTCAATTTTTTGGTACCACATTTCAAATTTTAAATTTTTTAAAAATTTTTAAATGGCCGCCATTTTGAAACAAAATAGCGGATGAAGCTGGCCAACGAACTCGGTCGAGACATTGGTATGTACTATGTACACACCGAATTACATCCAAATCGGTTCATAAATACGAGAGTTACAGTATGACATAGGTCAGATATATATATATATATATATATATATATCAATTTTGAACGGAGGGTGGTTTCGGGGTCTGGGGGTCATGATCGATGAAAATATACCAAAATTTTTTGAAATCGCTTTCCTCCGAACGGCTGCAATAGGTAGCTTTTTGTAAAGAAAGCTACCTAAAAAATTATTTACACGTTACTATTATAAACAGAAAAAACCCCTTCAAATTGGAATTAAATAATTAGGTATAAAAAGCAGGCACTTATTGGAAATTACGCCATAAAAACTGTATTTACATGTGAATTTTAAAACAGAATGGATATTGTAAAATAAATTCATTAACATGCGTTAGAAATCTGAAGTAGAACAAATTACGTTCACATTACACTTATTATGCAAAATGAACAAAAAATAGTATTGCAAAACAGTTTAAATTTAAAAATTGCGCGACACAAAATATTAGAGGTTAAATATTAGATTTTTTCTAAATTTTATTATTTGTCGTTTGATGTGAGGTGTTCAGCTATAAGTATGCAAATTTTTGTTTCCAACATAATTAGGGGCTGAGTTAGAAAAATTGCTTTAAATACACAAGTTAGAGCTCAGAGGGTTAAATATTAGACTTTTTCAAAATTTTATTATTTGCTGTTTGATGTGAGGTGTTCAACTATAAGTATGCAAAATTTCACGTCTCCAAAATAATTAGGGGCTGAGTTAGAAAAATTGCTTAAAATACACAAGTTAGAGCCCAGGGGGTTAAATAATAGACTTTTTCAAAATTTTATTATTTGTCGTTTGATGTGATGTGTTCAGCTATATGTATGCAAAATGGCAAAATATCATGTCTCCAACTTAATTAGGGGCTGAGTTAGAAAAATTGCTTAAAATACACAAGTTAGAGCCTAGAGGGTTAAATATTAGACCTTTTTCAAAATTTTATTATTTGTCGTTTGATGTGTGGTGTTCAGCTATAAGTATGCAAAATTTCATGTCTCCAACTTAATTAGGGGCTGAGTTAGAAAAATTGCTTAAAATACAGAAGTTAGAGACTGGAGGGTTAAATATGACTTTTTCAAAATTTTATGATTTATCGTGTTATCGCAAGTGTTCAGCTATAAGTATGCAAACTTTCAAGTCTCCAACTTAGTTAGGGGATGAGTTAGAAAAATTGCTTAAAATACATAAGTTAGAGCCCAGAGGGTTAAATATCAGACATTTTTCAAAATTTTATTATTTGCCGTTTGATGTGAGGATTTCAGCTATAAGTATGCGAAATTTCATGTCTCTAACTTAATTAGGGGCTGAGTTAGAAAAATTGCTTTAAATACACAAGTTAGAGCCCAAAGGGTTAAATATTAAGCCTTTTTCAAAATTTTATTATTTGTCCTTTGATGTGAGATGTTCAGCTATAAGTATGCAAAATTTCATGTCTCCAACTAAATTAAATTAGGGGCTGAGTTAGAAAAATTGCTTAAAATACACAAGTTAGAGCCCAGAGGGTTAAATATTAGACTTTTTCAAAATTTTATTATTTGCCGTTTGATGTGTGGTGTTCATCTATAATTATGCAAATTTTCAAGTCTCCGACATATATAGTTTCTGAGAACGGGCTCTGTGACAGACGGACAAACAGACAGACAAAGGAGTGAGACAGGTAGGGTTTCGTTAGATGAACGAAACTCTAAAAACATACTGCGGATGACTGTAACAACATCCTAAAATTACATTACCATCAGCGATCTACCAATCCCGAATTTAGTTTATATTCGTTTCATATATTCTTATTCTTTTGTGCGGCCCTGTAAAATAATTATCAATATTATATACAGTAAAACCTCTGAATAGCGGACACCCCGAGAATGCAGAATTTGTCCTCTATTTAGAGGTGACCGCTACTGAGAGTAAAACATGTACAGTTATTTAAGAGTTGGTAATCGAAAAAATGTCCGCTAAATAGAGGTATCCGCTAATCGGGTGTGTCCGCTATGGATGTTTTACCAGTAAAACTTCTGAATAGCGAACACCTCGGGAGGGCAGAAATTGTCCTCTATTTGGAGGTGTCCGCTACTGAGAGTAAAAAATTTACAGTTATTTAAGGGTTGGTAATCGAAAAAATGCCCGCTAAATAGAGGTGTCCACTAATCGGGTGTGTCCGTTATGGAGGTTTTACTGCATAATAATATCATCCTTTACAAGAAAATTGCATGCTGTATGATAGACAGACAGACATCCAGAGAAAGATAACCTCCCGGATCAATAAACACTCATGTCTTTTGTTTTAATCATCCACAATTGTATGTCATACAACATGCCAGATTTTATACAACAGGCTGAAAACGGTCACCGTGGTACGGAATACTGTATTATTATTTGTTTGCCCACCAAAACTGGTTGCCGCGGGTTGTTGCAAGGTTTGTGATCACGTGGTTGAAACTGATCTATTCAATATTACTGCGTGCGTATTTTTTTTTATTTGCTCCATGTGTTCAAACCAGTTGTCTACGAAAACATCAACCGGTGAAAGTGACGCACACCAAATTTCCGTGACGTATGCAGATAAACTGTGCTTTTTAAAGAGTTTTTTCTATATAATTTTTAAACGGTTTGGAACTTATTTTTCATAGTAGGTGCATTCAGTAGGCGACCCTCATAGGTACCTTCTGGTGCAATCAGAAACGAAATCCGACAAATATTTTTTGAGTTATGCTTGACGAAAGGTTTTTATTAGGCTTTTTTTTTAGTAGGACATGGCGTTAATATCCATCGTAGTAGTAGAGTGTCCGGACAGTAATATTTCGCTGAGTATTAGCCTTCGCTTCGCTCAGACAATTATTCAAAATGATTATGTAGCGCAAAAATTTTAATTTTTTTACACAATATTATGAGCCCTATAAATATGTATACCTAGAAAGACGGATTGCGGTCATTTTGACCGCTGAAGAAATAAAATCTAACATTACATTTACTTTTTAATTTTTGCTGTCTACGTTCTACGCTGTTTCTGTTCTACGCTGTTACTGTCTACGCTGTTTCTTATTCTTTCTTTTCGAGATAATTTTAATAACATTTCATGTTAAGAAGCATACGTGAGGTAGGGAGGGATGATAAAAACATCTGCTTGTCACGTGATTCTTTTCGTAGGGCAAGTGGCAAGTAATAGACTGCTGTCATTTGGAGAATTAGAGGGATTGAAAAACACCTGCTGGTCACGTGAAATTCCTTTTATGTTCAAAAGCATCTGCTTTTTTAATAACAGATATTTATTTCTTTTGACGTTCTTGACCTGATCGGATGTACATTTTTTTCACGCCATGTCGCGAAAAACTGTTGGTAAAAGCAATCTGTCAGAAGAAGAGTTTCTAAAAATATTGCGGACTGTATCTGAAACCGATTCTGGTACAGATGAAAATTCAAATTTATCTGACGATGAATATAACCCTGGAAATGTAAGTGAATCCTCTTCCGCGGATGAATGCCGTTTTTTTTACTGAAACTGTACAAACAGATTTTTCGTCTGAATCTGAAAATCAAGGGATTTTTTTTATAAATGTCGATTCAAGTCATGCGAGTACCACACGTGGTAGAAAACGAAAACAAAGCAGAAAACGTCAAAAGAAAAGTAAACTACAACGTAAAAGTGAAGAACAAAGAGTATGTTCCCAAAATGAAGGAAATGAGCAAAATGTAGAAGTATCAAAAGAATGAACAATGGGCAGTTCTTTCTGGTAATATTTCTTCAGGAAAACGACAGCAGCACAATGTGTTGAGAGAAGTTCCTGGACCAAGTTCATTTGCCATTAGAAATGTAATGTTAGGGAATTTCACAAGTGCATGGACACTACTCATAAATGAAAAGATTCTTCGTTTCATAAAAATGTGCACAGAAGCGGAAGCTCATCGATGTTTGCAGGATCCGCATTGGAATATATCTTTAGACGAATTAGATGCTTTTATTTCCCTACTGTATGCTCGTGGAGCTTTTATTTCTAAAGGTATTTCAATAAACAACTTATGGTCCACGACATGGTGAATAAACTTTTTTCACCAAACAATGGCTCGGGACAGGTTCAAAGAAACAAAGAGATATTTGCGGTTTGATCTGAAGGCAACAAGATCTGAAAAACTTCGATCTGATCAATTTGCACTAGTGTCAGAGATCTGGAACTCGTTTATTGAAAATTGTTTATAAACCTTTGCTATAAACCGGGTAAAAATATAACAGTACACGAACAACTCTTCCAAAGTAAGGCACGTTGCTATTTACACAGTATATGCCTCAAAAACCCGATAAATTCGGGATTAAATTTTTGCTAGCAGCTGACGTTCGATCAAAATATTTGTTGAATGGCTTTCCATATTTAGGTAAAAATGAAAATAGACCTACAGATGAAACTGTTGGAGAACATGCTGTTTGTCGCTCGGCAGAGCCATTTCATAACACAGGAAGGAACATAACAAAGGATAATTTTTTCACAACGTTGAAATTAGCCAAAACTCTAAGAAATAAAGGACTTAGCATCGTTGGAACTGTGAAACGTGGAAAGAAAGAAGTGCCCGAATCCTTCAAGCTCACAAAGGGAGAACTGTATTCAAGTCAAATTCTCAAGCACGATAATATATCACTGACCTGCATGGTAATGAAAAAAAGACGCTTGATGTTGTTCAGTTTTACAACTCAACGAAATACGGCGTGGATGTACTTAACCAGATGGCAAGAAAATATTCCACAAAATCAACTTCTCGACGATGGCCTGTGCAAGTTTTTTTTTAATATTCTTGACTTAGCTGCTGTAAATGCTTGTGTGATTTATAAAGAGACTACCGGTGTAAATATAAAGCGTCGTGATTTTATTTTGAATTTAGCTGACGAACTGCGTACAAAATATGTCGCCTTTAAGACATCTCCGCTGTCAGACTTAACTCTAAATACATTTGCACTTACAATCTCGGGTACGAAACACAAACAATGCCAAATCAATCGATGCCGGAATAAAACTATGACCATTTTTAGTGATTGCAAAAAGTCAGTTTGTGGCTCCTGCACTTACAAATTTATAAAACTGAGTGTTTGCAGAGAATGTAAAAATGAATAACGTAAGTTATTTTTGTAATATTTATATTTTTAAATATATAGACTTAAAAAAGCAATTATGTTATATAAATTTAAGATACTTTGTGCAAATCCAAAAAATTCTTTTAAAGTGTGTATTTTTTTATATTTGTAATTTTTGTTGATGATTGATTAAATATATTGTATTTCCTTTAACTAAAATTAATATTATATATAAAACGGTAAATAAATAAAATAATATTCTATTATTCTATTAATAAATGTACTTTAAAAAACTTGTTTGAACAAAAAAAATATTAAAAAATGCTTTATATTTGGTCATTCAAATAGAGCGGTCAAAATGACCGCTCTCCGTCTTTCTAGGTATACAAAAACCGCCACCTTTCTAGTGTTAAACATATAGTAGTTACGTTTTTCAGGTAAATGGATAAAATTTAAATAAATATTTATACAAGAGAGGCATTAATATTGAGAGAGACTTAAATGTTGAGAAAAGTATATTAAAAATTTAAAAGAAGTATACAGTTTTTGTCATTAATTATGCAACATACACGCTTAACAGGCAAAATTTCTATTTGTGTGATATATAATTCAAAAGCCGTGTAAGAATTAAGTATAGTGAAATCTTCTAGCGGACACACTCAAATAACGGACGCCTCAGTTGATAAAACACTTTTTGAAATAACAATGCAAGTATTATGTGCGTTTTTTATACCCGAATAACGAGCAATAATGAATAAATTCAGTTTGTTCTTCTTTCAGAATGATTATTGTATGAAATTTCACATCCCACATTAAGTGTTAATAATCCACCTGAATGTTTTTGAGTAGCCCTGTAATTGATATATAAACATTTCATATAATATTTAAAAAATAATAACATATTTGGAAACGTGCCGCAACAAGATTATATAAAATTTGCACAGTTATAAATAACATGAAACAAATAAAATGCATTGTAACCAAATTGTTGCTAAAGTATTGCAAGTAGACAGTAATGTAATCGAAATGCTTTGTACTTTCATTAAAAAATATATGAGTATACTACATAAACCATTTTCAATTAAAAAAATAAACTATGGGTTACTATAATAAGATTTCCATACCGTCCTCGGTCAAAAAATTCTGATTCCAGTAATTTATTTTCAGCAATAGAAAAAACTTTTCAAAAATCCCTGATCTTATATAATAATTGAAGTTATAGTACTTATAAGTTTATTTTTTTCTATGCAGAACTGTCGTTTCACACTGCCTAATGTACATTGATGAAAATGTATGTAAAATTTATAAAAAAATTTAACTTAATTGTAGGCAGCAGAAAAATTATTATATTAGATTAGAAAACATTGTTATATTTCAAACACAGTAGTACTTCACATTTCATACCTAAAAAATTCACAAAATAAAGTGGAAAACCCACAAAAATTTTAATATTGCACCTAATTGTAAATTTCATTCAATTAATTTTCACTCTGATTTAGATTTGCAAATAAAATTCATGATAAAATTGTAGATAATATTAGACAAAGAAGATATTGATTGTTTTTCCTTTCCTTTCAAAAATGCCTAAAATTTTATAAAATAATGAAATGTTTTGTCTCTATAATTAAAGAAAATCTATCAATGAAAAACTGAATAAAATTTCTTCGAATCTTAAAATTTAATGTTCCCGCTGAAAGTGTAAAAAAATTTAAAATCTTGGAAATGCGTTTCCAATTATCTTATTAGTGTTTCAAAGGGAAAAAAAAGCATTTTTACAAAGGGAAATTACTTTTCTCCGAAATACTTATATATATTTTGCAAGAACTCATTAAAAGCTAGATTATTTTCATAAAAATGTACTGTTAGGAAATTTAATTGGTAAATGTGTCTTGCTTTTCAACACGTAATTATTTATTTATGTAACTGGTCTATGTTCGTTTTTATATTTTCGTTATTATACTCGTTTTCATTAAAGATTTTTCTTAGAAAATATTTTACTTTAATTTCTTCGCAGCTTTAAAGTTGCATTAGCAAAAAATATGGTATTATTTTCATCATGATATTTGAAAGAAATAATTTAAAAAATCTCAATAGTGTCTGTCAGGGAAAAATTGGAATATTTTATTAACATGTCTTCTTTTGAAAATTTAATAACTTTTTCTGACGATTTCTTTTACGATTTAGTTTACCAATTCGCATTAATTATTATTTGTAGTACATGTTTTATATAACAACACTTGAACGTTCTTTGTGTTTATGCGTACACATGTTTTTGTGAAACGTTTAACTCCTATTTCCAAAGCATTTTTAAAAAATAATATTTTTCTTCGTTGTTAATAATATTCAATAAACTCTGAGAAAGAATTTCTCTTAAAAGTTTATTTAAATTTCGATTTTTTGAATAAGATATTTATGAATGTGGAGTTAAATAGGTATAGTTTTAGGATTATAATGAGGAAAATATTACATTCTCAAAATTAAATCTATTTTTAATTATTTTTACTTTATTAACTCTTTGATGTCTGAGCAATTTGGACCGCATATTCCCCTCTTGAATGAGAATATTTGATATTTTTCCTGATTTTTGAAACATATACTTGGAAAATATGCATTTTAATATATTTTTTTATTAAAAACTTCAAACTGATCTTATTCATAATGAAGGAACTATTTAAATGCACTAAAAATTACTATTTAATGAGAAATTATTGAAAAAAATGTTTTATATATTTTTATAAAAGTTCCGCATAAGAAAACATCATTTTTAGTGTAAAATTTGGCATGCACTTCAATAAAAACTCAAGTGTAGGACAAATATATGAAAATAGGCTTTATTCAAGGGCGTAGGAACCGGGAAAGCTGGGGAGCTGTGGATCTCCCTGGAATATTTCAGACAGGCTCGGCTCCCCCGGGAGAAATTCTCGCACCACATCTGTTTACGATACATTGGTGAATTAAAAAATAAAGTATGCTTTTTCTAGGAAATTCACACAATAAACAACAAAGAGAGGGGGGGTGGGGGTGGTGAACACACTTGTTTGTGCCTTCACCCTTTTTCTCATTGTTTACAACCCTCTCGATTTCCAGAAAAAATGGGTCTTATATAGGTCAACTACAAATTACCTGCACCGATAGCATATTTATAAAGAGGAGGCCTTTAAAATTGATTTGGAAGAGATTTGTAAAGAGTTTGTAAGAAAAACAACAGAAAGCACTTTAATTTTTGGTAAATGGAAGTGGGAGAAGCCTTAAATTTGATTATTGTATTCGGGATCGCACATAAATTAAGTTTCTATGTATCAAGTATATCTATTAAAAATTATTTTAACCGGATTAAAAAGTTGGTGATCTTCTGATATGCTTCTATTTTATGCTTCTGTTTGTGAAACGTGCAACACTCTGAAGGAACCCTCCAAAATGAACGAAATGATCCGCGCTACTAGCTTTCCGCAATATGCCCCGGCTCCCCCTGTTTGTTCAAAGTTCCTACGCCACTGGCTTTATTTGTATATAAGCATAATTGATTTTGTGTGATATATTTCAAAGCAACGATTTGCACAAAGAGCAACACAACAAGGTTCACAATGAGTTCGAGTTAAGGTCTGATTCTAGCTATTTTCATATACTTACTTGTGTTTAGTGTTGTCATGAATATTTGTTTTCAAAGTAAACGGTTCGTAGATAATAATTGAAAAGGCTGAGAACGAATATAGTCGGCACTTTTATAGCTCAGAGAATTAAAAGTTGAACCCCAGAGACTCTCAGGATTCGTTCGCTTCAGCGAAAACGGCACCCCGAGCGACACTCGTGCTTAGACCTGAAGTGTTAACATTTGAAACCATTTTGATATTTACTTTTTATCCGTGCGAGGATGATATATCGCCAAAAATGGTTGTTAATCGCCAATCTTATATCATTGTCAAAAGCCATTCGCGTTCAAAACAATAATTTAATACACATTTATTAAATACACAAAATCGTTAAAAATAAATAATATAAAATAAACTAAAATAATCAAAACACTAATTATGTATACATTTATTAAACACATAATGTCAAATTGACGGATGGTAGTTGTAACAAATATTTACGATTTTAGTTTTATATTTAGTTGTATATTACATCCATCGCAATGAATAGGATAGATTATATCTTTTTATCACACACTATATCTATGAATATAATATATATATGAATATCTATATCTATATTTATATTATACAATTATTTAAGTAAGTGAGTCTGCAATTGCCTTTAACATTTCTGCTACGTAATAGTAAATATAGAGTTACAGTGTAGAAAAAATAAAAGGATTTACTGTAATCACTATTATAAGCACTATGGTTCGCGTGGTGCACTTACCTGTTATCTGTAATAGGTAAGTACCAACATTTTTTTCTTCTAAAGGTGCCTACAAATTCATTATTAATTTTCTAAAAGATTAGTAAAATAAAGGAATTTTTACTAAAAGTGAAATATGACTTCTTTTAATCTTCTGAATGTTTTCGTGTGTAAACAAAGAGACATGGAAATCATTAAAATAGACGACATAAAAAAAACTTGGAGAAATTTCGGGCTTTGTAATTCCTGCAAAATCCTGTTAATTGAGGCAAGATAAGTTAAAAGACACCAAAATACCTTGAAAAAATCTCGCTATAGACAGAGTAAATGTATAAATGAAGACTGTAATCTATAGGAAATTTTAAAGACATTTTAAAAGATGCACTATAATTGACGCACAAGGTATATTTTAAAATGAATTAATATATAGCCTTTTACGTGTTGGTGGAAATCAATACTTTAGACAGACAAATAGTGACAGATAAAATTGCACTTTTAAAAAAGTCCAGCTTTTTCCTTTTGTTTCTGTATGGGCTTCAATAATTTATCATGTGGTTGGTAAAATAATAACTCCCAGAGGAAAAATAAATATTGAAACATATTGGAATATTATAAAAGATCGAGTATGTCAAATGATATTCAATGTTTTCCACAGGCTTAAAAAACATTATTTAAAGTCAGAAAGCTTTTTTGCTACTGTGGAAATGCTATTTTAATAACTTTCTGATTTCAGGTTTAAATTATTTGTTATAAGGGAAAAAGCATATTTATAAAATTTTAGAAGTATTGGTAAAAGGAAAGTTGTATCTTCATCTTTAACTTGGTATGTTAAGATTTAAATTAAACTGAAAAATATGGGCTGAAATAAGGAAAACAATCGAAAATTGCAATCTGGAGCTTTAAAAGATTTAGAAATCATCATTTAGGTTAAGATTCAATGCTAATATGAATGAATCAAGAGACTTAACAACATAAATGTTGTTAAGTCTCTTGTTGTTAAGTCTACATACTTCACAAATCATGTTACAAAGTAATTTGTTGAAACTAATGGATACCGTGCATAATTTAAGATAAATCTGTATAAATAAATCATTAATTTAATGAATTATACAGATACAAAAATATGTTTTCAGTTTCAATGTGAAATGAGATTAATTATTGCGTAAATATGTATATCTTGTTTTATGTCAAATATTCATATTATTTCTTCAAGCTTTTATAAGATAAGAACTCCGGAAAGCAAAAATTGAAAACTTTTTTACAATGTCCCATCTACACTGGCCGCAAACGTAAAGGTATAGGGATTGGATGCTTTCGATTGCACACGTTTTGTCGAATATCTGCAAAAATTATTGGTGAATTGTTCTTGAACTTCTGGGATGAAAAGAACATGTTTGATTTCATATTTTTTGGTGAAGATTTAGTCGGACCCGACAATTAGGGGGCTAATAATAAATTTAATAATAAAATAATATTTTCGATCAGCTATGCAACAGAAAATGCTGGAAATGGTTTGTCACTGCGTTTAATGACTATTTGGGTTCTGTTCAACGTTTGTGTGCATTTGTGTAATCATAGCACTCATATCCGTGAAGATGTTATTGTGCCTGTGAAAAATTCAAAAGTTTTTTCTTATAGCATACTGAGTTTTTAACCAAATTTAACACAACTTTCCGAAAACTTGCCAAAGAATATTAGCAACAGTATACTGCAATTAAAACATGAATACAGTCCGTACCGGATATATGGTCACCCGCTTATAAGGTCACTCCGCTTATAAGCACACTTTTCGTAACTCCGGACTGACTGAATAGGTATTACGTGTTAAAATACACCGCCAATATGGTCAGTTTCCGATGGTTACTATCGGATATATGGTCATATGCTCATCCTTTGTCTCCCTTTTTATTGCAAAATATCTTATAGTTTTATGCTTTTCCCTTCCTTTTTTTAGGGTGTAAAGTGCCGAATAGACATATCATTCACATTCAAGTATCCTCAACTGTCGGCCTCGTTGAATTGGTCAAGCGGTGTTTTCCTTTTTAATAGCTCTAAAAAGAAGTGAATGGACATCCTGCAGGAGGAACTTCTTTCCTTGTAGTCAATCTTCCCCTTTTTCTATCGTTGAATCTCCCGTGCTTTTGCTAAAATTCACAAGTACGAACTTCCATATGGTAAAGCAAGGCCAGTTGACATTTTTATATATTTAGAATAAAAGGGAGACCTTTTCCTTTTTAAACGGAGCCTAAGAGATCGCGATAACATTGCGTACCACGTGACTAGATGTCCGTTGACACTTGGGGGAGAGAGGGAGGGGATCTCCTCTTCCCGGCTGGAGCCTATAAGATAAACTCTTTCCTGTACGTAAGAGTTTCCAAAGTTCTGGAGATTTCTCCCTCGACTGTCGCATTAGGTACCGATTCTTGGAAAATATGCCATCCCCTCTTGCGACCGAATGAAATTTGTCATCCGTGCAGAGAAAAGTTAAATTACGCATTTTTAGTTTTTTGTATTTTTCATTAAATGTCGCTGCGTGTAAAGTCTTTGTTCATTTGTTAATTGTCATTTGTGAATACAAGATGTCAGCAAAACGAAACATTTGAACAAATTGCGGAAAAGAAAATGGTAGAAATCTTTCAAAAAACGAATGTATCAAAAGCAGCTTTCGCGAAGACATGTGGAATAGAGAGAGTGACACTGAATAACGTCTTAGGGTTCAAATCTCGTTAAACAGAAGATGTGATCAACGTAAAGAGAAAGCGAGAACATATTTCAACATTTGAGAATGTTGAGAAAGATATTTTCTCTTGGATAAAATGTACCAGATTGCGGAATGTTCCAATACTTGGATTATCGTAAAAGAAAAATCTCTAAAAATTGCTGCATAACTAGGAAAACCGAATTTTATTGCCAAAGAATCGAAGGAATAGCTCTTAACTTGTTAAGTGACATTCTCAATAGATACAGACCTTATGATGTTTTTAATTTTGGTAAACCTGGGCTGTTTTTTATGTTTTGCCAGATTAAGATTGCTCTTACTTTTAAGAACGAAAAATGAAGAGGTGAGAAGGTAAACAAAAAAAAAGATTGGCTGTTTTATTAGCAGCTAATATGAATAGATGGCTCAGAGAAATCGACTCCATAAGTTATTGGTAAATTTCTCAAGACTCGTCGAACCGAAAGGTCTGGATGACAGTAAGCATTTGGAAAAAATAAATTCGGCGTTTCGATAAAATTTTCACAGACAAGTGGTTATATTCGACCATTGCATGATTCCCAATTTAAATCCGATTGAACTTGTTTTCTTACCTCCAAACTCAACCAGTATGGTACAACAATTAGATCAAGGGATTATTAAAAATATTGAGGTAAAATATCAAAAACTGCTTCTAAAAGATGTCAATTATGCCATTGATAAAAAAAAAGAAGTTATATGCCATGTTATATGCCTGTGATATATGCCATGTGTTACGTAAAGATGTAACCATGTACCATTACGTAACCATGTGTTACGTTTTGGAATATGGCATCAAAGAAGACCATTGAAAATTGTTTTTGACATCCTTGGCTTCCAGAATGTGAAGAATTATCGTTCGAAGGCAACGACAATGATGATGATGGTGATGACATGACCCTATTTGAAGTTGCACAAGAACTACGGAATGCCGTTTGCACAATACATGACGAACTGACATATGCAGTTGTTGACAATGAGATCACTACTAATGGACTTTACCCACGAGTCGCAACAGTCACGCCTTTGCGGTTGTGTACCTTCCAAAAAAGACTGCTTATTGGACAAAGGGGAAGCCGTGTTAAAATGTTCTTCATGCCTATTGGTGTTTTTCTCCTAGATATCCACAACTGACGTGACATCGGTAAAGTCCATGATGAAGCTTCTATACTGAAAATAGTTTCAGAAATTTAAAATATAAACACTGATAGAAATTATGATAATGACAGTGAATTCGATGCTGAACCGGCAACGCGAGAAGAAGCTCTCAATGTACTGAATACATTCAGATATTTTTTTACCAATCTCAAAGGCACAGAGGAACATTTTAAAATTGTTCGTGAATAAGAACAAGTAGTTTTAACAACTACGATAAAAAACAAACAAATCTGCATAAAAGACTATTTTTACTACTATGAGTATACTCATCAATATTTTAAGTGTAAAGCAATTCTAGTTTATACCTCTTGTTTTATAAATTATATGTTCATAGCTTTTTTGCTCATTATTCTACTAATATAACAAACTTATTAATATTTTATTGCCTAAAATAAAATTTCTGCTTACACCGCATACAAGGTCACCCCGGTTATAAGGTCATATTTTTTAGGACCGCATGGGTGACCATATAACCGATACTGATTGTATATTGAGTATTTGATGCGATATGGGCATTTTTATGAGATAATTTTTAACTGCGCATGACGTGGAAGATTTAATTTTTTATTTCATAGTTTGGTAGTCAGTATTTTGGGGCAACTTCTATAAAAAGTCCAGTCAAATCTTGTGAAAACTTAGAAAGATATAGTGAGCTGATTAAAAATTTGTGGAAAATCCCTTATAATAAAGCTATTTTTAGGAAGCAACTCACTATATCGACCCTATCTTTGTGAATTTTCGCGATATTTGACTGTACTTTTTATATATGTTGCCCTAAATAGCTGACTATCAAATTATATAATTTTAGGATCTTAAGATTTAGGCATTAGTTCTTGATATACACCTATATTGGAAATGATGAAAAATACAGCATAGCAGCGCCATCTGTTGAGCAACTTGCACCAAAACATAAACAGCACTAACCCATATGAAGGTATAACTGAATCTGAAATTTGTTGAAAATCCAAGCATTATTTATTGAGATAGAGCTATTTCGGAAATCTTTAAAAAATGCAGTATAGCAGCACCACCTGTTGAGCAATTTACACCAAAATGTACAAAACGTCAATTCATGTCAAGGACTAACTGAATCTGAAGTTTGATAAAAATCCGTGCATTAGTTCTGGGGATTGGGCTATTGCGGAAATCATGAAAAATGCTACATAGCAGCGCCACCTGTTGAGCGATTTACACCAAAAACTAATCAGCACCAACTTATATCAAGGACTAACTGAATATAATTTTTTATTAAATTCCGTGCATTAGTTCTTGAGATAGAGCGCCCAAAAATTTGTGTCACATACAGACAGACTCACAGACAGACATTTTCTAAAAACATGTTTTTCGGAATCTCTGACTCCTAAAACGTGTAAATCCGTCGAAAACCGAAAGTAGAAAATTTTTACGAATCCAATACATTCTTCTTGTAAAGATAGAAGAAAGTAAAAATGATTGCGGCATAATATATTGGTAAGAACGTAGATTTGTGATGCTATATTTTTTGTCTTTTGGAAATACGACTGTTCATTAAATTATCTATGGATGAAAACAAATTTAATTTAGATGGTATATAAAACTGTTATTAAATCCGCAATGTCTAGAAACATATACGGCAAAGAAAAAAAATAATAAATAAATAAAAAATCACTTAAACTAAATCTGACGTTGAGGTCCCTAATCTTAAGATTTTCTAATATAACTGAGTCTGAATAGCAGACTCCGCTATGTTTATTGAACGCATTTCTAACTCTAACAAATCCATTTGTTACACGATTTTCTGTAACAAGCTCTTTGGTATTAAAAAATTACTGAAAGAGTTGATCAGAAATATAGTTGTAGCAGACTGAAAGATATTTTCCGACACACTCAAAAGAATCCAATTGAACAAAATTTCCAATTGATTATAATTTGTTAAACTACGAAAATTTTCGGGTTGTTTTAGAAATTCCGCAATCTAACGTAAAAAGTATCTGAAATCCTCCAATCTAAAGGTGCAATTTCTTCGAACAACAGAGGTGTTCCGAAAACTGTGCTGCTAACAAGGAAGGTCTCCATACGGGCATACTCCGAAAAATCTGAAAAAATTATAGAATATTCTTCTCATGAGGATAGATATATTTATAAAAAAATTTCGGCGGAAACTTGAGAGAATGTCCGTAAAAAAATAATGAAAATTTTGTCATTTGTCGATTTATCACTGGTTGGCCACGGAATAAAATTTCAAAAAATACTTTTTATGTCAAATACTCTGGTAAAATTGTTTCTTGTTTAAATAAATTTAATTTAAATAACTTCAGTTTTGTCAGTTTTAGTTTGTTTTAACTCTAATTTTATCATATATGCATTTATAACGAAAGCTAACTATGAAATTTTATGAATTAAAACAAAATTTAAATTAATTAAAATTGTTTCAATCTTAAAACTAAATATAATTAAGCACTGTCGATTCAATTTTGTTGCTATGGAAACAAAAACTTCTCCGATATTGAAATGGAAAACTGCAGAATTTTTTATCCATAGATTAACATACAAGATAGGACATTTCCATAGAGCGTAATGGTAATGCGATTGCGATCGCAGCGCCTTTAGCGATAATGGGGAAGAAACTTCCCATGCTTGTAATATTTTTGTTATTGACCGTCTACCTTATTGTGATCTTTTTTTTTTTTTGAATGTTGCATGTTTACGTTTTCAACAGAATGTTACACCGATACAGGAACATACATTGCTCAAAAAAATTAGGGGAGCAAGCTAAAAAAGAGAACAGTGCAAGATAGCCATGTAATGGGCATAAAATGGATAGTACACGCGTATCAATGCACATGCACAATACAGAAAAGAAATGCAAAAAAAATTGTAAGGGAGCTTTTATTCTTTGAAAATATGGAAAGAACATAAAAAGATGGTTTGGGGCAACAATTTGGTTTCATGTAAATTATAAAAAAAAGTATTGTTTAGAAATGATATAAGATTTTTAATATAACGTGTGGTCTCCTCGAACATCTAAGACTGCTGCATACCTGTTTTCAGTGGATGCGATGTGGTTATCAATAAGACTTCCGCTGCTCAAGAATTGCAATCTCCAAGTTCCGGAGAGTAGAAGGAGGCCTTGGTCTCCCAGCAATCCATCGTCTGAGTATGTTTCAAACATGCTCGGTCGGATTTAGGTCAGGAGAGCATGCTGGTAATTCCATACGCTGCATTGTTTTAGCTTCAAGCATGTTTTCCACAAGACGAATTGTATGAGGTCTGTCATTATCATGCATGGAAAGAAAGAAATCACCAATTGCTGCAACATAAAATACGATATGAGGTCTCAGTATCTCGTCTGTGAAACTTCGGACCGTCAAAGTGCCATTCCGAATGATATGCAGGCCCGTACATTCACCTATGCTGATTCCAGCCCATAGCATCAACCCACGCCGTCTGTAATGTGATCTTTCAAAAACGAATGTGGGATTATTTTGAGTGCCTCTTTCTCTCCATGCCAAACACATCAGATGAGACATCCAGACTGAATCGGGACTCGTCTGTAAACAGAATATCGTTGCCTCCAAACTCGATGTTCAGTTGCCCACCTTCTTTGGGCCACACAGTTGCTTGAGATCAACGGAATGCAGACTTTTGGCTTACGTGCATAGAGACCACCCTGATGAAGCCTATTTCGGACTGTTTGGCTGGACACCCTTCGTCCTGTGGCCAAGAACAACTGTACTTGCAGCAGAGTAGCACTGCCCGTTCCGTCCCGACGAGCTGTTAACAAGATAAATCGGTCATCAATTTCAGTGGTAGCACATGGCCGACCTTTCCTTGTCGATGTCTACCATTCCATGTGTCTTGGAATCGATTCCACAGCCTTGCATTGACACTTCTTGCAACCCCAATAGCGCCCGCTACACTTCGTTTTGTTTCCCCAGATTCAACTGTCCCGATAACGTGCCAAGCCATGGATTTCGTTAAATCACATTGTTGTGACATTTTCAAGTCACCTTTTCTCAAAACACCAGCTGAGAAATTGAATTTCACAACTGAGACAGTGAAACAGACGTTTCAGCAAAATCCCGATTTCTGCACTTATCTCCTTTTTCTACTGTTTGACATCATAAACTTTAATTTACATGTGAAGTTTTTTTTTATCTGTTTTCTACTACGCTTTAAATCATGGATGTTATATTTTACGTTACTTATCGGTGTAAATATTTGCGTAATTTTGTTAAAAACATGTGCTCCCCTAATTGTTTTGAGCAGTGTAGAATAGATATTCTATTCTATATATCTAATGTCTATTCTATGTTCGTGCAGTGATATATATATTTTTTCGTACATAATGGGTGAACAATTTAAGTGCAACGAAAAACAAGCTAAAAATTTCGTCTTGAATATTATACGTCAAGTAAATATGATATAATTGGTTTTAAAGCTATATAAAGCGATGTTATAATGTAAAAGTATACGAAATATTGCACTCTACAAGTTCCAGAAACTTTCATAAATATTCCCGTTTGGTAGAATAATTTTTACAGACGATGTTTGATTAATTTATGAAGTTTAATGCGTTAAACATTCATTACAATTTTTTATATTTACGCATTTTCCATTTCTCACAGATAAATTAAAAGGATTGTTTTTAATGTAAATAACATACAATCAGTTCAATAATATTTATGATATTAACTGTTAGGAAATAATAATAAAATTACAGATAGCGAAAAATTCCTTTTTACAAATTTTTAGAATTATATAAACGTAAACGTTAAAATAAAGCAAAACATTGAAATACTGATTGCTGGAATGATATATACTTGCTAAAATGTATCCTTAACTTAAATGCATTGCAACACAGGAAATGAGGTTGATTAATATTAATTTGTATGAGGAGATTAATTTTCAAGAGTCTTAAAATACGTATAGTGATGATAGCACCAATGACTCTAGGTAAGCGATATAATTAAAAGATCCCTTCGGGGAAATCTAAAGAAAATTTAAGATATTAAATATTAAATTATAATTAATCTATGCGTTGTGTTGCTTTTTTCGGAGATCGCCAACCCTCTAAGTCTATAATATTTTTTTATCTAATTTTTTTTTAGCAAATTCATAAAGATAATTAGATTTTTATTAACATTCCCATTCCTATAAAAAAAAAAAAATAATTTAAGAAATTAAAACAAAGAAAAGATTACTCGTATTCATTCTTGATTATATTTTATTATAGGAGAAAATTTACAATTAAAAAAAACTATTTACATATTGTGGGTTATAAATTTTAATAGTAACGCTGAACATATAAATATATATATATGTATATATATATATATATGTATTTTACCTATATTAATTAATTATTTAATTAATTTTATAACACGTGAAAATCACCATAGTCCGTTACTTTCATAGGTAATGCTTATTACTGGTAAATACAATGGAATAAAATCATAATGGACTACCTGATCCACTGCCCCCGGCAGCATGTAGAATTCTCGTTGCTCCAGAAATATCCCACACATCAGCACAAAAGGTCTCCAAAATGTTGACACAAAATATTCATATTTAATCGGCCATCACATGTATTTTTCAGCCAATATTGGGCTAACTTATTTTTTTTTATATTTTATATGTTATTCATTGTACAGCTAACTGCTGAATCCTATCGCAGCATTTTATTTTTTGCTGCCAACAGCATTGGGATAAAATTTGCAAGTGAAGTCTGTCTCTTACTTACACTGAAAAAACAAAACAAAAACGGACATTGTCCTGTTTACATTATTTATGCAAACATAAAATTATACCATATAGCTAGAAAATTTGCATACAGAGTTGCCACCCATCTTTACAGGCGAATATCATTGGTCGACTCTGAATTTATGTGGCGCAACCTTATAGGTTGAGTTTTTGCTGGACCCAGCTATATTTATTTTTACTTTATTCCGTCTGTGTGGTCCTTCTGGTCAAAGGTCAGCTGTAAATTTCGTTGTTATGCCCTCATGATGTCCTACACAACTATAAATCGTAATTTCGATGACTTTTATAGATTTATTATTGTCGTAAATTTTATCTGTACGATACTTTACCAAAATAGGCATTTAACCTTGTTCAGCTTATGTTATAGTCACACAAATGTTTCTTTTTATATGCTGCCTTGTAGATAATAACGTCATAGTATATAGATAAAAAGTTAAAGTTTGTTGGAAAGACATATTCTTTCCATCACTGATAAAACTGTATTCTATGTGGAGAAATTAACACAATACCCGAATTTATAATAGCTAAAACATCAAACATAAATAAAATATCGTCTGCCTCTGGTTCGTTTAGGAAAGAATAGATTTTCAAAACATAGAGCGCAAACATATTTCATCAACATAGGTACATTTCGGAGACTTGTTAATTCTTCCCCCTTGTCGGTAGTGACGCTGGTACTGTTGCCATTACAGATTTTGCTGCAGATGTCCCATCTTGTATGTTAATCTATGTTTTTATCTGGCCTTTATTTTAGAATATGCCTAGATATATGAAAATATATTTTTCAATATGAAAATATTTTTTATATATGAAATTATTTTCGCAAACTGCAGCAACAGGAAAAGTAATACAAAAAATATGTGTATTAAACTCTCCCATTGTTTAAGTTTAAATTCATTAAATATTATTTACACGCATTCTCAAAATCAATTAACAAGCAGTTTTCAGATTAATAAAAATTGTTTGCTTTTGGCGTTCGTTTGCTCGCCAAATCGCATGACGCTTTTGACTTTTCGCGCCTTATACTCGAAAGTATTTTATTTTTTTTACAGTCTTTCTATTGTAATTCCGCCGCTAAATTTTACTGAGCCTTTATTACATGCATAAGTAGTTTAATTGGTGTTATTTTTTTTTCAAAATATCCTGAATATGCCCAGTAAGGAGACCTTCCTTGTAAGTACTTTTTCATATTAAAAACGGAATTTTTGAGTATTCCTTTTTTCACTCAAAACACGACAAATTCGCAAATCTAAGCTAAAGTCAAAAAACGGCAATTTCTCCAAACAGCGGAAAAATCTGTTCAAATTACAGGGATGCTTCGGCAACATTCTGCCTCGTTTTACATTTTTGTGAGTGTATTTAACTTAAAAAATAATTATTACCTAAATCATTAATACATAAAGCATAAATGGATGCAGCCATGGTTTTGTACATTAATACAGGGTAGTAAAGCAGTATTTTAAATGTAATTTTTGTAGATATCTCCATCATCACATGCACACAATATTAACTATGCAAAATGTATTCAAATTCATTTATAAATAAAATGCATTTTCCATGTAGATATAGACAATTATAAAAATAAAGCTCATGTTTGTTTTCTCTTCTCAAAAGAACGTATTTAAATAAGTGAAAATATTTAAAAACTTTCTGATAAGGTAAGAAAGATGTATTTTTTCATGTATGAAAATTGACTTTATAAATACTTAAAATATAATTTCTATTATAACATACAAGGTTTACATAAAAAATAGACAAACTATAGTTGCTTTAATCAGCTAAAATCTTTAAAATAATTACGAAAATGTATTATTTTCATTGATAATATTCATAGGTTTTAAATTATAAATTCAAACCCAAAGCAAATTAGCTTATTACTGTTAAGAAATATACATACTCCAGATAATAATGCGTTCTCCTGGATTCTTCTTTTCGTTGTGATCTTCATCCACAAATGAAAAGTTTCTTATCTTGGTTTCCAGATTACTTTATAAAAGTTCTTCTAAAACTGACAGAGATACGTATTTTTAATGCATCTTAAGAAAAAAAAAATAAGTATAGCTGTAATAAAATCCTGATTTATTTCATCCTTTTCCTTCTTAAATACGCAGAACTATATACTTTTGACCCATCTTACTAAACATAGGTATACCTGAAATAAACAAACACTTTAAATTATAAATTCAAGCCCAAAATAAATAAGTTTATTACACTAAAAAAATCTACATAGATCCGCTATTCATGCATTCTCCTGATTATTCTTTTCGTGGCGACCTTCTGTATCGTAACATAAAACGTTTCTTCCGTTCCTTTCCAGATTACCTCATCATTGTTTTTCGAAAATTTACAGATACACACTTTTTTATTGTATTTTTTTTTAAATGTATATCTGATAGTTTATTTCATCCGTTTCTTTCTTAAATGCACATAACTACATGCTTTTGACCAATCTTATTAGAAGTAATTATACTTCTGAAAAAAAAATTAAATTAAAAATTCAATCCCAAAACAATTTTGTTTATTAGTCTTAAGAAATTTACATAACCTCCGCTATTCATACGTTCTCCAGATTTCTCTTTTCTTCGTGACCTCCTTGGTCGTCACACCCTTCCTTCTCTTAATTTCCAATTTACTTCATAATTTATCGTCTAAAATTCACAGGAATACATATTTTTAAATCTATTATTAAAAATGTGTATACTTGTAACAAACTCCTATTCCATAATTTACATTATGAAAGACCGTGAAATTCCCATCTCTCTTCAATATTTTTAAACATGTGTATTCCTGAAATAAACAAATATTTTAAATTGTTGTTTCAACCTATAAAAAATAATTTATTACTCTTAAGAAATATTCATATTTACAATATGTATGCATTCTCTCTGCTTTTATTTTCGTGGTGATCTTCTTTATCTTATTTGAAACATTTATTTTCTTGACTGCTAGATTTATGCTTTGTTTTATTTCCAAAATTCACAGGTATGTACATTTTTGATGCATTTCTTAAAAGTAATAAATACCTAATTTATTTCATAATCTGCATTCTAAATTAGAGAATTTCTCTTTTCTGTTCCATATTTTTACGCATATGTAACCTGTAATAAATATAGATTTAAAATTATAAATTTAAGCCCAAAGCAAATTTGTTTATTACTCTTAAGAAATTTACATACCTGCACTATACATGCATTCTCCTGATCATTCTTTTCATGGTGATGTCTTTCATCCTCATTTAAAACATTTCTTCTTTTGGTTTCCCGATTACTTCATAATTTGTCTTCTAAAATTCACATGGATACATATTTTTAATGCATTTTTATAAAATATGCATGTCTGTAATAAACACCTAATTTACATAGTAAATTACGGATACATTTACATTTCTGTTCCATCTCTTTACACATATGTACCCTGGAATTAATAAATATTTTAAATTATAAATTTAAGTCCTAAGCAAATTAGTTTATTACTCTTACATACCTGAAATTACATTCTTGAAATTTACATACCTGCACTTTTCATGCATTCTCCTGATCAATCTTTTCGTTGTGATCTCCTTCTTACTCTGATAAAACATTTCTACTCTTGCATTCCAGATTACTTCATATTTTTTTTCTAAATTTCACAGGGATACATATTTTTAATGCATTTCTTAAAAATTTGTATGTTTGTAATAAACTCCTAATTCATTTCCTAATTTTCATTCTAAATTACGGAGACGTTTAAATTTCTGTTCCATCTTTTTACACATATTAAACCTGAAATAAATAAATATATTAAATTATAAATTTAAGCCCAAAGCAAAATAGTTTATTACTCATAAGAAATTTACATACCTGCACTTTTCATGCGTTCTCCTGAACAATCTTTTTGTTGTGATCTCCTTCTCACTCTGATAAAACGTTTCTACTCTTGTATTCCAGATTACTTCATAATTTGTCTTCTAAAATTCACAGGGATACATATTTTTAATGCATTTCTTAAAAATTTGTATGCCTGTAATAATCTTCCTAATTTATTTCCTAATTTATATTCTAAATTACGTAGACCCTTAAATTTCTGCTCTATATTTTTACACATATTCCACTTGAAATAAATAAATATATTAAATTATAAATTTAACCCCAAAGCAAATTAGTTTATTACTCATAAGAAATTTACATACCTACACTTTTCATGCTTTTTCCTGATCAATCTTTTTGTTGTGATCTCCTTCTCACTCTGATAAAGCGTTTCTACTCTTGGATTCCAGATTACTTCATAATTTGTCTTCTAAAATTCACAGGGATACATATTTTTAATACATTTCTTAAAAATTTGTATGCCTGTAATAAACTCCTAATTTATTTCCTAATTTGCATTCTAATTTACGGAGAAGTTTAAATTTCTGTTCCATCTTTTTACACATATTCAACCTGAAATAAATAAATATATTAAATTATAAATTTAAGCCCAAAGCAAACTAGTTTATTACTCTTAAGAAATTTACATACCTGCATTATTAAAGCGTTCACCTGATTATTCTTTTTGTAGTGATGTCTTTTATCACCAAATGAAACATTTCTTCTTTTGTGTTCCGATTACTTTATAATTTGTCTTTTAAAATTCACAGGGATACATATTTTTAATGCATTTCTTAAAAATTTGTATGCCGGTAATAAACTCCTAATTTATTTCCTAATTTGCATTCTAAATTACGGAGACGTTTAAATTTCTGTTCCATCTTTTTACACTTATTCAACCTGAAATAAATAAATATATTAAATTATAAATTTAAGCCCAAAGCAAACTAGTTTATTATTCTTAAGAAATTTACATACCTGCACTATTAATGCGTTCATCTGATTATTCTTTTCGTAGTGATGTCTTTTATCACCAAATGAAACATTTCTTCTTTTGTTTTCCGATTACTTCATAATTTGTCTTTTAAAATTCACAGGGATACATATTTTTAATGCATTTCTTAAAAATTTGTATGCCTGCAATAAACTCCTAATTTATTTCCTAATTTGCATTCTAAATTACGGAGACTTTTAAATTTCTGTTCCATCTTTTTACACATATTCAACCTGAAATAAATAAATATATTAAATTATAAATTTAAGCCCAAAGCAAATTAGTTTATTACTCATAAGAAATTTACATACCTGCACTTTTCATGCGTTCTCCTGATCAATCATTGTTTTGTGATCTCCTTCTCACTCTGATAAAACGTTTCTACTCTTGTATTCCAGATTACTTCATAATTTATCTTCTAAAAATCACAGGGATACATACTTTTTATGCATTTTTTAAAAATGTGTATGCCTGTAATAAACTCCTAGTTTATTTCCTAATTTGAATTCTATATTACGGAGACGTTTAAATTTCTATTCCATCTTTTTACACATATTCAACCTTAAATAAATAAATATATTAAATTATAAATTTAAGCCCAAAGCAAATTAGTTTATTACTCATAAGAAATTTACATACCTGTACTTTTCATGCGTTCTCCTGATCAATCATTGTTTTGTGATCTCCTTCTCACTCTGATCAGACGTTTCTACTCTTGTATTCCAGATTACTTCATAATTTATCTTCTAAAATTCACAGGGATACATACTTTTTATGCATTTCTTAAAAATGTGTATGCCTGTAATAAACTCCTAGTTTATTTCCTAATTTGCATTCTAAATTACGGAGACGTTTAAATTTCTATTCCATCTTTTTACACATATTCAACCTTAAATAAATAAATATATTAAATTATAAATTTAAGCCCAAAGCAAATTAGTTTATTACTCATAAGAAATTTACATACCTGCACTTTTCATGCGTTCTCCTGATCAATCATTGTTTTGTGATCTCCTTCTCACTCTGATAAAACGTTTCTACTGTTGTATTCCAGATTACTTCATAATTTGTCTTCTAAAATTCACAGGGATACATATTTTTAATACATTTCTTAAAAATTTGTATGCCTGTAATAAACTCCTAATTTATTTCCTAATTTGCATTCTAATTTACGGAGAAGTTTAAATTTCTGTTCCATCTTTTTACACATATTCAACCTGAAATAAATAAATATATTAAATTATAAATTTAAGCCCAAAGCAAACTAGTTTATTACTCTTAAGAAATTTACATACCTGCATTATTAAAGCGTTCACCTGATTATTCTTTTTGTAGTGATGTCTTTTATCACCAAATGAAACATTTCTTCTTTTGTGTTCCGATTACTTTATAATTTGTCTTTTAAAATTCACAGGGATACATATTTTTAATGCATTTCTTAAAAATTTGTATGCCGGTAATAAACTCCTAATTTATTTCCTAATTTGCATTCTAAATTACGGAGACCTTTAAATTTCTGTTCCATCTTTTTACACTTATTCAACCTGAAATAAATAAATATATTAAATTATAAATTTAAGCCCAAAGCAAACTAGTTTATTATTCTTAAGAAATTTACATACCTGCACTATTAATGCGTTCATCTGATTATTCTTTTCGTAGTGATGTCTTTTATCACCAAATGAAACATTTCTTCTTTTGTTTTCCGATTACTTCATAATTTGTCTTTTAAAATTCACAGGGATACATATTTTTAATGCATTTCTTAAAAATTTGTATGCCTGCAATAAACTCCTAATTTATTTCCTAATTTGCATTCTAAATTACGGAGACTTTTAAATTTCTGTTCCATCTTTTTACACATATTCAACCTGAAATAAATAAATATATTAAATTATAAATTTAAGCCCAAAGCAAATTAGTTTATTACTCATAAGAAATTTACATACCTGCACTTTTCATGCGTTCTCCTGATCAATCATTGTTTTGTGATCTCCTTCTCACTCTGATAAAACGTTTCTACTCTTGTATTCCAGATTACTTCATAATTTATCTTCTAAAATTCACAGGGATACATACTTTTTATGCATTTCTTAAAAATGTGTATGCCTGTAATAAACTCCTAGTTTATTTCCTAATTTGAATTCTATATTACGGAGACGTTTAAATTTCTATTCCATCTTTTTACACATATTCAACCTTAAATAAATAAATATATTAAATTATAAATTTAATCCCAAAGCAAATTAGTTTATTACTCATAAGAAATTTACATACCTGCACTTTTCATGCGTTCTCCTGATCAATCATTGTTTTGTGATCTCCTTCTCACTCTGATAAGACGTTTCTACTCTTGTATTCCAGATTACTTCATAATTTATCTTCTAAAATTCACAGGGATACATACTTTTTATGCATTTCTTAAAAATGTGTATGCCTGTAATAAACTCCTAGTTTATTTCCTAATTTGCATTCTAAATTACGGAGACGTTTAAATTTCTATTCCATCTTTTTACACATATTCAACCTTAAATAAATAAATATATTAAATTATAAATTTAAGCCCAAAGCAAATTAGTTTATTACTCATAAGAAATTTACATACCTGCACTTTTCATGCGTTCTCCTGATCAATCATTGTTTTGTGATCTCCTTCTCACTCTGATAAGACGTTTCTACTCTTGTATTCCAGATTACTTCATAATTTGTCTTCTAAAATTCACAGGGATACATACTTTTTATGCATTTCTTAAAAATGTGTATGCCTGTAATAAACTCCTAATTTATTTCCTAATTTGCATTCTAAATTACGGAGACGTTTAAATTTCTCTTCCATCTTTTTACACATATTCAACCTTAAATAAATAAATATATTAAATTATAAATTTAAGCCCAAAGCAAATTAGTTTATTATTCTTAAGAAATTTACACACCTGCACTATTTATGCGTTCTCTTGATTATTCTTTTCGTAGTGATGTCGTTTATCCCCAAGTAAAACATTTCTTCTTTTGGTTTTCCGATTACTTCATAATTTGTCTTCTAAAATTCACAGGGATACATATTTTTAATGCATTTCTTAAAAATATAAATGTCTGTAATAAACTCCTAATTTATTTCATAATTTACATTCAAAATTACGGATACGTTCCCATTTCTGTTCTATCTTTTTACACACACGTAACCTGAAATTGTTTGACGGGATTCTTTACATCATTGTTACATATTGTTATATGAGATTTGTTTCTTAAAAAAATAAAACAATGTTACAATAAACAGATATTCATTGTTGATCTATCTTTTGCTGACATGTTTATTTATATCTGAAATGAGCATTTTTTTCAATTCCTACTATCAGTTCGCAATCTCCCTATATATGTATTGTTCAAATTTTCAATCGTTAATAAAGTACTTATTATTCATCCATTCAAGTTCAAATACATTTTTTAAAACTTGTAGTGGGTGACACTTGATGTTAATACAGTTTTTTTCAAATATTAATTAATTAATTAATTTTATAGTTTTATATGGGAGTATTATGGCGCCATTTGTTATTAAACAGCATTTAATGCGTCACCATACCTATAAGGGGAATTACCATAGGGGGGCCCTGTTCTGTCACAAAATACCGCCAAGTTTAACGCCAACTCGGCGATATATTTCCAAATTTGGCGACCAAAGTGAGTCGCCGAAAGTGACGCCAAGTTGGCGATATCTCTGATATTTCGCCAAATTCCCATAGACTTTCATTGTAAACTAATAGGGTTTACTTACTTATAAAAAATCAAAAATTTGAGATATTTTTATGCAGCAAAAACTAATATTAGCTTCAGGCATTATATTAAATTTTTCTTTGATGACCTCAGTAGGAATTGACTTTAAAAGAGAATTTTTTATATTACTTGTTTATTATAAATCTCTCCCAAATGTCACATGATGGATTAAATGACAATAAGCAGAAGCCTTTGGACCACAACAATGCTAGGTATTGGTGACAAATGTAGCTATGTTGCTTTATTTTGTGTTTCTATACTTATAGTATTTCATGGGGTGAGCAAACCTTTTGTTTTCATTTTCATGTTCACGAATTTTATTGCAGAGATTGCCAGTTATTTAAATTTTATACATTTATTATTGGGCCGGTATATCTCAAAGATTTCTAATTAATAATAATATTTTGTTGTTTTTGAAAGTTAATCAATTTAAAATTAATTTAGTTGCGAAGTGTATGTGTCGGCCACTATACATCCGGCTTTAATATGATTCTGGGGGTATGAATTGGATTTCTTTTGTTCAGTTTGAATTTTTCAGCTGAATGCTCATTCCAATTTGCATAACCCAGTGTTACACTACATATTCCAAGGATTTGAACCATAAAAAAATTATTAAATTTTACCTTTTTAACTCTGTTGGAAAAAAAGTAGTAAAATGCTTTTCATTATTTTACAATACAATTTTTGGAAGATTCCGGTGTGAATTCGACATTACAAAAACACAATTACTTGCCCCTGAAAGGGTTAAATTTCGATTTTTTTTTTTTTTAAGAAACATTCTTATAGATCATTTATATCATATAAATAACTACCATGCCACATTTCATGATTCTAAGCCATTCAGTAACACAAAAATCGCATTGTTAGAACATAATTTGCTCCTGCACAGTCTTTGGGGTAGCACAAACATAAGATATAGCCTAGCTTGGAGATATGCTGTCAGCATCTTTTTCACAACATTATTTTTTAAATCGGTTCGGTACTTCCTGAGATTGTAAAGTGATTGCAATTTGGAACGTTTTCGGAACGTTTTTCGCGCATTTCCACCCCTTTTAAATTTCGATTTCTTCAGGAAATCTTCTTAGTGATTATTTATACCTAATAAGTAACTACCATGCAGAATTTCATGTTTGTAGGATCTTCAATAACACAAAAATAGCATTTTTAGAACGTCTTTTGCTCCTGCACCCCTTTTGGGTTAGTGGAACTGACATAAAATATAGCCTATGTTAGCGCAAGGGCTGTCATAATCCTTTTGACAACATTATTTTTGAAATCGGTTCCGTGCTTCCTGAGATTGCGTAGAAATCGCTTTTTAGAATTTTTTTAGAACGTTTTTTGCGCATTTCCACCCCTTTTAAATTTCTAAATTTTAAAGAAATGTTCTTAAATAACTTTTATATCTAATAAGTATCTACCATTCCAAATTTCAAGTAACTAGGCCCCTCATTAACACAAGAATTGCATTTTTAGAACGTGTTTTGCTCCTAAACCACCTTTTGGGGGTAGTGTCATTGACTTAAGATACAGCCTGAGCGCAAACCTGGACTAACACTGTCATTTTAATACCATTACTTTAGTAGTTCCAGAGATTACGTCCTACAAATAAAAAAACAAACTTTACCTCTTTATAATATTAGAATAGATTAAAAAGTTAAAGTATCATACTAAATTACTGTTTCGTATTACAGATATTTGTATTATATTGGTATATATTACAGTCATAAATGAAACATTCTAATGCTATACATTTAGTATGTGCGTGCGAAATTAATGTTTCGGAATTAATAGTATATTACTTATCCTTTTCTATATTATTTATTATTCTTGTTTATTATTATATTATTTACCATTTATCAATTTTACTAAATTGATGTCAAATACCATTTTTGAAAAGATATGTATTTAATAAACGCATGTCAAATTACTGTTTTGAGTATGTGTGTTTACGATAAACAAGATTGGCTATTGTCAATCATTTTTGGCAATCAATCGCCTGACCCGGATATTATGTAAGTAACTAGAATTTTCTCTGTGATTTTTGGATAACCCTGTAAATCTCTCGATTAGAAGGAAAATTATCAGAATCCAGTTATTCCACTTAAAAAATATCTTTTTAATTTTTACAAAAACAATAGAGATAGTTTCTTAATTAAAACGACTTAGCTTTTGCAATAAAGAATAGTAACAAGCCAGCAGATTCGAACAGTTACAGTACTTGGCTTATCAGTTAAATTCTTAAGAAATATCTAATGATACTCATCATTGTTAAAGTATACCATATTTTTTCGAACCTGATATAGTGTAGCATTAGCAAGAACAAATACTAAAGTAGTAATATATAATCAAATTTCATATTTTTATAAAGCGGAATACTAAGATTTTGCAAACCTTTTATTAGAGTCATGCATTGTGTCGCGTAACCAGGTTTTGCGCGAACGCGACTTCACGATCGGTTTGAAACTGATCTTTTTCGATGAAGGTCGGGTGGACTATACATTTGCAGGTTCGGGTCGTTTTCGGATTCCTTTTTTAATCATTCGGGTCGGAAACGGATCAATCTGATTTTTTAATGGAAAGTTCTACATATTTTTTAAAAGAAAAAACTATAGATTTAATATTAATGAGTGTGTATGTTATAAAATTATGTATGAAAATCACTTAAAATCATACAAACTAAGCTAATATTTGCTACAAGTGTTAAAAAATAAGCTTAAAAGGGATATAAGTACCTTTATACATATTTATATATTATCTTTATTTCTTGTTTTAAAAAAGAAGCGAAATTTTTTGTATTAACAAAGATCTTGAGAATGTCGCTGTTTGTGCGATGACACATATGTTCTTTAACAACGATTTAACGCACAAACACATACAAACTCGACACAAAAAATCACATACAATCGTTTCGAGGACTTCCTGATCCCCTTCCTTAGTGCGAGAAAAAAAAGGGTTCGAACCCCCCCCCCCCCCCCGGTTATAGCCTCGAATACTGGGTAATGGACTGATTGAAAAGGCGAGAACAAGAGGTTATATATCTGAAAGAAATGACGTAATGGGCCAGAATCGGAAAAAAGAGTCACTGTGCAGGATCCATCCACACAAGCGAGAGAAAAGGGGTGCTGGTCATATCATTCACTAAGGAAGAAGTATGTTTAGGAATATAGTGAGCTTCGTAAAAGTCTAGATCAAAAACTGAATTACATTTTTGAATAATTTTAGCTTCTGGCGAATTAAAGTGGTAGTTGGAGTTCCTACAATGTTTAGCTATCGTAGATTTCTCACATTCCTACTTTCTAACGTAATTCTAGTGTTCTTTCAGCGTAATTCTAACAGCACGCTTCGTCTGCCCAGTGTAACAGAGGCCTATTAAGTGCATTTATATGCTACAAGGTATTTATATACTTTTAAAGTGTATTCCTTATCATTTTTAGCAATTATTATCTTAGTTTGAGTGTATATGTGTTCAATTTTATATAAAACAGATAAAACTGATATTATAGATATAATTGCAAGCCACTTTTCCATAATTGTGTTAAAATATAGGTGAATTTTCTATCGCATCAGGTTCGGATTTGAGTACTTTGTGTTCTGGTCGTGTTCAATGATGTGCGTCGGTTTCGGGTCGAATTTTGAGTTACCAATTTTTTTGACTGCTCAACTAGTGTTTCGGGTTGTCTTTAAAATTTTTTGGGGGGTTCTGGTCGCTTACAACCCGATCCGCGCAAGACTATACGTTATATTCACTCTGAATGAATAGTAAAAAATGTTATGCTATATTTTATGCCATGCTTCTGAAAATTAGTAAAAGCGTTTTTGAAATTTGCTTTCTAATTTATAGACACAGATATATATATATTTAAGTCTCAAACGGCGGAAATAAACTTAAATAGGACATTCTGATAACAAATCTGCTGGAGGCTAGTAACAACTATATAAACGATGCTTTTTAAAAAAATTTCCATTTTAGCATAATGCAGTAATTGTCAATTATACGTAATAACACACTTAGGAAGATAATTCTCGTCATATAAATACAGTGAAACTTCTTTTTAACGAAGTCTCATCGTTACACTTAAACGCTTCGTTATGAAGAAAATTCGTTAAAAAGACATCAACTTAAATTCATGAAATTTGTATGATAAAATACATATGTATAAAATGAAAAAAATAAATACACATAAAATGGAAATATTGGAAAAATGTATTTTAATTCGGGGGGTAACTTTTTTTATGCAATGTAGACATATCAGAAAAATTTAATTAGAATAATATCTAAAAAATTATCTAATAAAGAGAGGTAAACAGAAACGGAAGTGTAGCGTAATTTTTCATTTTTTTCTTGATATTTCAATTTCTTAACTTTAAAACAGTTACTTTGTACAGGTTTCTTATGAAAAACACATTGTTCATAAAAATTTTCGCATGTTTTTAAGTACCCGAACAAATTCATATATAACATTCTAACTGGAATCCCTTTCTTATTGTATAGAAGGCTTTTAGCATTTCTTCTTTTGAATGGAAATGATTAAATAAATAAAAAAAAATCATTTTCATACAATCCGCTGAAATAAATTCATAGATCCATCGAAACAGCAACCTCTCCGTTTGAATGTTGTACATGCACGAAAGTGGAATAAACTTCGTTATACAGAATAAATTTTTCGTAATATGGAGGTTAATTTGCATGTTAATGGTGTTCAAAGTCAAGGTTCAGCAGAAAATTTCGTTAAGTGGAAAACTTTTTTAAATAGGGACCTCGTTAAAGGGAAGTTTGACTATACTTCTAATTTATTATCATGATGCTCTAAAAAACATTACGCTTAAAAAATCTTATTAAAAACAACGAAATATAAGATTTTACGAGAAAACATTTCATCCATTGTTCAATATAAACACTTTTTACTACCATTTAGAAAATTGAGATATTTTGAAAATTAGACAAAAATTATAAAGTTTTTGTCAAAATAAGTTATTTTTTAAAACAAAAAAACATAAAATAAATACTATATGAAAGAGATAAAATATTTCTTTTAATTGGTGTTTAAATTATGAGTATTCAAAATGATAGTAGAAACAATAAAAAATATTTTGATTTTAACACAAATGGTTTATCCCTATTTAATGCTGTTTTGATAGAGCATGTTTCAACAGATTCATTATATTATAAGAATTAAAGGATAAAATCAAGAACGGCGGCAAATTAATTAAAAGAATCTCCCTCAGGTATTTTTTAAATATCTTATTCTTATCAAGCTCTGAAAGCTGGAAGGTGATGTCTTCATCTATTGAAAAACAAACTGTAACTTATATAATTTCTTATTTTCGTTTCTCTTAATTTAAGCGGGTATGATTATGAAAGAGCGAAAATAAGTAATGAGTTTTAAAGAAAATTATATTTTCTTAAGCCTTAGAGATTACTTGAAATAAAATTTCAAACTCTATTTTCTATTTTCCATTTAATTTTTCTCTAATAGATAGCTGAGGTATTCAAGAAAATTTAGGTGAATTTAAACAAATGCCTTCGATGGGAAGAACTATTTCATTTTTTTAAGTTTAAAATATTTATATAGAAAAATAATAATAGTTGAAAATTGAGCCATAAAATTTCTTAAATTAAGCTTTAAATTATTTTCTTTACTACGAAACTGAGGACTGGAATATTACGTCTTCTTCTTCATTTTTTTAAACAGTTACTTTCTTATACATTGTTACTTTTTCATTTTCAATTTTAACGCAATTTCCCTTGAGCAAAATACTGAACAAAAATAAATTTTAGAGAAAATGAAAGCATTATATTTCTGTAGTTTCCAAGGACATTTTATAAACATTGGCATTGTAATTTATTCATAAAATAACATGTATGAAACCTACTTGTATTGTGAAACTTATCTGAAATATTTTAAGGAATTGTTAAATCCCTTTTTAATAGTTTCGACTAACTTCTCAAGAAAGAATCGTCAATTGCCACAGATTGCGTTCTTTTAATTGTGTAAGCCTTTTTAGGATTTAATTGGTTTTATGTTGTTGGGAAAACATTTGAAAAAACAAAAAAAAACTGTCCATAAACTAGATTTTGATATATGGAATCTTGATATGGTAATTCCTAACAAATTTAGAATATTTACATTACATTATTTGTCGTTGCATTAAACCATTTTAACTATCAACTTATGCCACAATGTTTTCTTTTACTTAATGCATTTTTTTTTTCGGGAAAAGAAGTAGATTCGTTTTTTCAACCTTCCTAATTTATTTTTAAAAAAGCTTAACATTTTGCGGAAAAAGTCTTTTCATAATCCGAAAATGAAAAATGATTCTCAATTAATATAAAGCAAGAAAAATTTTTTTTAATAATTTATGTCATTATAGTCATTATAATGTTGTTCCCATCTTCACCTTTATATGTTTTGAATTTTTTCGGAAGAAGTAGTTTCGTTTTTCGAGATCACATATGTTTAAAAAGTGTTTCAAATAACTCTAAAAAATCCTGTAAGCATTTTGAAAATAAAAAATGTATCGAATAATTGAAAATATAAGTAAAAATTGTAACAAATATTTCTCATCTCCATCTTTACATTTTTTGTGAAGAAGAAATAGTTTCGTTTTTCGAACTTTCGTGGACATATTGCAAAATGAAAAATATTGAATAATTTATAGCTCAAAAAGAATATTTAGTTATTTATAACATTACGCCATTATGATGCTGTAACAAATGATTCCCATCTTCATCTTTACATATTTTGCATTTTTTCGGAAGAACAAGTAGTTTCTTAATTTCATTTCTCGAACATACTAATTTGCTTAAAATGGGTTGAAAATTCTGCTATAACTGCAGCGGACCCTTTTAAGTTTGATAGAAACAATCTGTTTTAAATACAAAAATGAAAGTATCATATACTTTGGTATCAAATTTTAATTTCAACGCTTTAGATAATTGTCTGCTCATGGTGCTAATTGCTTTGTTCTGTGACTACTTGATATTTGTTATGGATATAATGCATACTGAATGCTTTTAGAAATGACGTTTCTTTGTGTGCGTGTATGTAAATTGTTAATGGATGGAATTGTTAATGACGTTTCTTTCTGTACGTGTATGTAAATTGTTAATGGACTGTAACTAGTTCAAATATAAATGCGAATATATTCAAATAATACGAAGAGTCTGATAGAAAAACAGTTCTTTTATATACATATATACAGGAACTTGTATCAGGACTGACGCCATAGTCAGTCACGAAACATATTACGTTGTTGTTTTCGTGGACAATACCACTCGAATTAAAGACATAATCTGTATAATTATGCTACACCAATACTATAAATGACGTTATTACTAACAATAATAACCCCATGGCCATTTTAGATAACGAAATAGCTCACTAAATGCGATTTTATTCCATAAGAACATTCGACGTGAGAACAACAACAAAAAACGATAAAGACTGCTGTTGCCAAACGGCAAACACAAAAGTCTGGTGAAACGCGCAAAGACAAGTTCAAAACAGTGTCAAGGCAAGCCGTAACACATTATGTTTTAAGAAACAAATATATGATTTTTCATATTGATAGTTAAAAATGAAAAATATCAGAAATAATCTCGGTGAGTTGATTAACAAAAATTGCAGACATTAACGTAGTTAAATACTTAGTGCATCATAAGTTAAAGATCTGAAACGATTTTGCAAATTATCACCCAGTGGAAGAATATTGAACCTGATATTAGAATTGGACTAATATTTAGAAAAATTTAAAAAATGCAGGCCTGGGTTTCTCTACGAGTTCAGCAGAACTTACTTAATTAGGCAGAAAAAATATTAATACAAAAAATACCGGAGGAAAGATCAAATCTATAGGTTCTTATAAACATAGCATCATGAAAAATTATGTATGTCTAAGAGAAAGTATCGGAAAGTCTATAGTTTCGTTTGTAAAATTCAATGAATCGTAAATTTTGAATATTTTACATAAGTTAAATCTTTTTTTTTTTTTTCTAATGCACCTTTAGCGTAATTGTTTCATAGAGAAAATTTAATTTTCAATAAAAACTTAAACAAAGACTTAGAAGATACAAGTGCATTTAGTTTTTAGTATATTTTGACGAAGTATGTTGTTACATATTAATTGTTTATTTAGCACAAACATTTCTTTAAAAAAGATCCTACGTTATTTAACTTTGTAATAATCTGTCATAAACGTATCGACATCATTTATAATTGTGTGCCATACAATCGAAAAATTGAATGTATGAAAATAATTCTAATAATTTATTTCATTACGTTAATATAACATTTCAACTAACTGTATATTTCAGTTAAGATATCCACAAAATCATTAACATTGACAATGTATGTATTTTTATATTAGGAAATTTTAAAGATACCTGTATTTATTTGTTTTTTCTGTATCTGTATTTCTTACGGTTTACTTACCTGTATTTCTTTATTTTATATTAACTGTATATTTCAATTAGGATATCCTCAAAATGACTAACAGTGACAAAACATATATTTTTATATTTAGGGAATTTTAAAGACACCTATTGAAGTGTGATTTTTACGAATAATAAGCCCCATGCATGATTTTAAATTTCTAAGAAGAAATTAACATGAATTAAATAAAAAAAGTCTTTTGAAAGATTTGCAATTTTGGGGTGCGGTGGTTTTTCTGGACGGATATGTGAACTTAGTATGACAAAAAAGTATTATTATTATTATTATTATTATTATTATTATTATTATTAACAACAATAATAATAATAAATGCCACATTACTTCCTTCTATTCGTATAGTTTTAAAGAATAAGTTCCAGTCCATACATATTTTTATCTCGGTCTGGACGTTTGAGTGTTAATTTAATAAAAATATTTACTTGAAAAATTTATATTTTGCTCTTTGCGAGTATTGAACAGGAATTCTATGTAATATTCTATTTATTTTTTTACATCATAGCGTGGTATAATTTATACAGAACATTAAATGATAATATAAAGAAAACAACTGAAACAACTACAGAACAGGAATTCTGCTTTTTCAGAATTTAGTGTCGCCCCCGATGAAAAAAAAAATGTATAATAAAAATAGTACAAAACATATTTCAATTTTAAGACTTACAGCACACGCTTTTATTTTATGTAAAATGACGTCACTCGCATCCGCTTAAGAATTCCACATTTACGATCCACTCTTAACCCTTAAATGCCTGATTTTTCAAAAATCATTGTAATAATGTTTTTCGGCTTTATATTTTTAAATAAATCATGGGAAAAGTACTTAAAAAAATCATATTTTGTTTTAAGTCTAGTTTACGGTGGAAAAACAGTTTGTTACTAATCGGCAATACTGGTGTTTAATTGAAAAAATAATTTCTCTTGATAAAATTCTACAATATTAAACACACTAGAATTTTAGGAAATATAATAAGAAATAAATTTTACTTGCTCACTGTAGGTCAAAATAGCGTTTTTCGCAAGCTCCTAAACAAAACAAAAAGAACAAGTAGCAACAATTGAAAAACAGAATCTATTTTTATTCTTAAACAGCACAAGTGTTGCCATCTACATGTTGAAAATCGATTTAATAATATTTTCAGAATGTATTTTATTGGCATCATTAGGCATTATAGCTTCAATATTATTCTTATAGTATTTTAGAGCCTAAATTGGGTATGTTGCCGAAAAGCAACACCAGGCATTTAAGGGTTAAACATCTACAGTAAAGTTGGCATAGGATGTTACTATCGCGAAATAATACACAAATGCAACAAAGAGATGCCATCATTAAAGAAACTCGACCAAAAATAACGGCCGTCTAATGATTCATAGACCTTCATTTGTTTGCAACATTAATATAGTTACTAAAAATTAAATATAGTTTAAAATAGCTCCATGTTTTAACAGAAATCATTGGTTTATATTTTTTAAAAATAGCACGTATTTTAATTACATTTTCTTTCGTTTGTTATGAAAAAATGGCAACAAAAATACAGAATTAATATTTTACAACTGTTTTTTGTTTACTTTCTACAGACATGGAGTACTTCCGTTGCCAGTATTAAGCAAATGGTTCCAAAAACCACAAAAAATTAAAATTTAAAAATAAATGGAGATTCAGTTTATAAAAAATTGCATTTAAAAGTACTTATTTTTTCCAATACGACCGTATAAAAATCGAAAATGTACCATGTTTAGAAGTTTAAAAAATTGCTATAGAGTATTTTATCGTACTGCATTGTTTTACGGCTGGCTTCTGTAAGGTAACGTTGTTTTTTGAAGACTACACAAAACAAGCTGGAAGAAAGAAATAGCATACCGTACCGGGGGCTAATATATTAGATTGGAATTCAATTAAAACTTTATCCTCCGAGAAATTGGAAGGATTAATTAAATTTTCCTTCAATAATTGAAGATGTTGATTGAGTTTGCATTTTGATTCATTGCAAGGAACTTTGAAGCTGTGGTTTCAATGAAGTTTTTGAGATTCAATTAATTAGTATACATTAAACTTTATTACAAATAATGACAGAATTAGTAATTTTCAAACTTTAGCATATACAATATCATAATAATTTAATTAATCGTGCTTTTATTATGTACCCTGTAGGTACAGTGTGATTTCTTTGTTTTAAAATATTGCGAAGACTTTTTTGGTAAGTATTTTGGTCTTATTTATTATGCCCATTCTCACCTCTTAATATTAATAAATTTTCTCGTTTCGAAAATATCTTTTTGATTGAATATAAGGTAATTTGTTTAATTCCTTTTCTTTCGGGATCCTAATGTAAATACAGTAGAACCTCGATTATCCGAAGTAATTGGGTCCGACCACCTTTCGGAAAATCGAAATTTTCGGATAATTGAGAATGTTTCAATTTTAAGATTACGGAGAAATATATGCAATATTTCGTATTATGGTAACAAGTGCTTAATAAAAATAAAGCAATAGCAAAATAGATACAAGAATAAATTGCCTGAATTTTAATTTTGAAATTAAATATCTTTTACATATATCACAAGGGTTTAAAAAATGTTTTGGTTATCGCAGTTTCGATTGCCTTTACTTTGAAGCTCTACCTCGGAGTTTTTTTAATGTTATTAGTTCCCAGTATCGCAGTCTTTCTGCTGCTCCAGCCATGTCAAACCTTTTGCAAAACATTAAAAAGCTTCAGAATTGTTAATTTGTTCGTTTTATCCATTCCACTCCGCAGCTTATGGAAGCTCAAGATAAATTTAAAGGAACTCTAAGAAAGGGGATCGAAAATATTTATATGTACTCGTAGTTCGGAAAGGACCGCTTGCACGCAAGGAATATAGTAAAAAAAAAAAAAAAAAGTTTCAAAAGGCATTTTGCATATAAGGAATATGATAGTAAAAAAAAAAAAAAAAGTTTTAAAAAAGGATTTCGGTTATTCGAGAGTTTCGGATAAAACAAGTTCTACTGTACTAGGGAAACGATGTCCTGGAAAAATACTTCATTCAAGGCAATTATGGAGTAAACGCAATTATTAATGAATTAAGGATACATCTTTGGGCAACTCAAGAAAGCGCAGTCGCACCCCACTTTTCTCAGGGTACTTCTACCTCTCATCTCCCATATTTTTGCGTAGGAGTTTCCTAGACACCTGAACTTTGTTTAGAGCATTTTGCAAAAGGAACCAAATCTTCAAATTTCCCATTTCTATATTTTTTTTTATTTCAGACGATTTATGAAATGAAAATATCAATTTTTAGATACTGACTGATTCATTTACTCATAGATAATCAAAACTCTGAGGTACCCATGGAAATTTGAATTTTGGAATAAAGGAAAATGTAAACAAATTGAAAAAATTCGAAAAACAAAATCGAAAAATTAGAAAAAAACGTAATTAATTAATTTTTTGTAATTTTCCAGATTATTTAAAATGTTTTCTATATTTGTATATAAAACACTATCTATATATCGAATATAAAGTCTTTATGGGTGTGAGTAATTCCTCAGACCGAAATTGGAGAAAGCACAGCTGTGAGAGCGTATCAACGGACTTTGCTTTCTTATTGGCTCTTAGACTGATTACATGATTTGAGAACTTTTTACGAGAGAGAATCCCGAGATTTGGCTTTGGCTACATTTTTTACATGAGTTCTTCTTGATGGGATTTTCTTATTCCTTAACAAGGTTATGTTGGTCTTTCAAAATAATATTGAGTGAAATGCATCAGCTTAATCTGTTAATTTTTGTTGTTTAATTTAAAATTATTTTACTTCAGGCTGTTTTGGGAAAATTAATTGCTATAAAAGAAAGAAAGCACAAGAAATATTATAGATTATTATAAAAATTATATATATATATATATGTATATGTAAAGATATCGGATTACTGGAAAACAAATTCGTCGATCTAGTAGCGATGTAGATGAATGTGGCATTGAGTTGGAGCATATATGTACGAACATGTAGTAAGTGAAACTAAATCAACAGTATACGATCATCATTTATTATTAAAGATGGTTAGCAGTCAAGAGGCTAATGACAAAAAACAATGGATATGAAGATTGGGATTTCTCCAGGAGACGAATAAAGAAAGCAATTCTGTTCACAGGATTTTATTGAATAAGATCGGGCAGCCGTTCTCACAACTCACGATGCAGTGCCATCAATAACTTCGATGTAGAAACATCTATAATCAATAGTAATCATTTGATTACATAAAAACGGTAAAATATTAGAAGGAACGTCATTTTCTCAGACACACAGTCAAGGGGCAGTTTACATTTAAAAAAACTCAGCAAAATCTGATGGAGAAACCTGCGTAACTGCTTTTTACTCCTTAAGTGTAAGAATACAATTTTGACGTAATACGTGTTCTAAACCAATTAAGATGTAAAGACATCACGCCATGGAAAGAGTACTGACAGAGCAATTGGAGGGATAATAAAGCAAAAAGGAACCCCGAAATTAAGCGCGGAAAGGTAAATCTTGGCTGGAAAAAAAATAAAAATGGCTACCAAAAATCATTCTAAAACGCCAAAGATCATAAATGGAACATTTAGTTTATAAAATACTGAAAGCGTAATAATTAAGTGAATTAGGCAAGTGAGACATTAAATTAAAGGGAATTTAACAGAATTAACGATAGGGATTATTTAAGAATAAGGATTTAGTGAATATAGAGTAGTAATTTAGAATCGTATACGGAAATCGCGGAGATAGATCTAATATTGTATCATATATATCAGCAGTCCAAATCCAAGGTTTTTAAGTTAAGCGCAAAATGTTAGCTAGTGTCTATGAAAATCAAAGAACGTATATCGTACAACAATCTAGCGAAGATCTTGAAAGAATGCAGGAAAACACCTGTAAATGAAATTGTAATTTACTGTAATTTACCTCGATCAGTGCGATTAATGGATCCCGTAGTAATCGAGGTATTCATTCAATGAGAAAAACTACAACAAATCAACAGCCGTGTTTCTTTTACACCATGTACATAAATAAACAATATAAACTTTACTACAATATTATTTTTATGCATAAATATATATATATATGAATAATCATATATTGTTGGGAATGTCACATTCACCTTGAAAATGTATCGAAATAAAATAAAAACTTGCTTAAAAGGTGCATTTTTATACAACAGATGTCACAATATAAAAAGATGTTAACACATATTACATAACTTTTTAAAAACTTAAAAAGAGTTTACAAATATAATACACGCGCCGAGCGCTTTCGATCAAAACCTTGATCATCTTCTGGGCCGCTTTGAGTACAACTGATACGTCTCTAACGCACTTTCATCCTCGGTTGGACAACTGGGCAAGTCAACTTTACAGTGGAGGGGAGACAGCAAAACAGTTCCGAAAAATGGATGGGGGGGGGGGGGTGAAGTGAGACGGACAAAAAGTTGAGCGTTACAAACCAAAACAACATCTATTTCAAAAGATTTAACCATATATTTGGAATGTTATATGACATATTATCATTAATAGCTTTATTATTCAATATTAAGATTTCAATGGACTCTTTTATCAACGACAAATGATAATGGGATGAAGGAATAATTATTCTTGCTTCATTAAAACGGATATTTAAATTATGCTGTAAGTTAAGTCTTGCTAACGCTGTGGAGGCTCTATTAAACCTAATGTCACTCATGTGCTCTTTTAATCTATCTTTGAATTTTCTTCCCGTCATTCCGACATAAACTTTTTCTTCTTGTTCTTCCGTTAACAATGGAATAATGTAAATGCCTGCGGTCTCTTCATTAGGAACAGGGTCAATCTTGCTATGGATAACGTCTTTGATAACTATGGATAACGTCTTGTTTTGGTTTGTAACGCTCAACTTTTTATCCGTCTCACTTCACCCCCCCCCCCCCATCCATTTTTCGGAACTGTTTTGCTGTCTCCCCTCCATTTTTCGGAACTGTTTTGCTGTCTCCCCTCCACTGTAAAGTTGACTTGCCCAGTTGTCCGACCGAGGATGAAAGTGCGTTAGAGACGTATCAGTTGTACTCAGAGCGGCCCAGAAGATGATCAAGGTTTTGATCGAAAGCGCTCGGCGAGTGTATTATATTTGTAAACTCTTTTTAAGTTTTTAAAAAGTGTAATATGTGTTAACATCTTTTATATTGTGACATCTGTTGTATAAAAATGCACCTTTTAAGCAAGTTTTTATTTTATTTCGATTATTTTTATGCGTTATTGTTAGAAAGTAAATAGCGCATCTTAATTTGAAACTTTCCAAATAAAATATAGTGAAGCTACATGAACTTCAATTTACATAAACTGGTGATTTAATTTAAAAACTTACAATCAAGAAAAAATAAAAAGTCGATTTAAAGCTCAACTCTGCAAAACAAGGACTTTTGTCCGATTGTCGTGTCACATTTGGTCAAAATTATTTTTGGATTTTTATTTTTTGTTCTTAACAGTTTGGTGCTGCTCGGTAAAATTGGATCATTCATTCTGTGCTTTGCGCACTAATGGAAATTCGCCGCATTGAAACCGCATAAAGTGAAGGAAACCTACATATTATATCTTGTTCAATGTCACATTTCTCATCTTTTATCACTGGTTAAGGGGACCTTTTAAATTAGGAGACCAAAAAAAAAGCACTTTTTATGATTTTTTGTAAGAAAACTGCGTGATGAATCTTTTTGAAATTTTAACAGTTTATTGTACATATATTACGGTATACACAAGAATTTTCTTTATTAGATTTTGTTGCTTTTACTCTAAGTTATAAACAAATATGTTCAACCGCTTTGGAAAATTTCGTCTGGGCGGTGGGCAGGATAGCGCCTTGTAGAATTATCTGAAACACAAAAATAATTTTTTTCGTAAACTTCGTGAGTATAGCATCTAGTTAAATTAAAGGAACCCAGAAATTTAATTAAAAAAAGTTATGTAATGGCTAATTTTAAAAAAAAATTGTTAAAAAAATTCGTTCTTATTTGTTAATAACTTTTTTAAAAATAATTTTAGTAAAAGCTTTAATTCATATCGAAGGCAATTAAATAAGATTTAATTAAAAAAAAAATCAAGATGATCCACTGAGTAGTTTTTTTTTTTAAATCTTACCCACCGTGTCCAAAAATGTGCCTGAACATATTTGTTTATAACTTAGAGTAGAAGCAACAAAATCTAATAAAAAAAAACTCTTGTGTATACCTTAAGATATGTACAATAAACTGTTAAAATGTCAAAAAGATCCATCATGCAGTTTTCTTACAAAAAAATCATAAAAAAGTGCTTTTTCATCTCCTAATGTAGAAGGTCCCCTTAATTCAGAAAACATTAATTTTAGAGGTGTAATTGTAATTGCAAAATTGTTTCAAATTCTTTTCGTCATTGTAGGAGATTTCATTTAAGTCAGAATAATTATCTATAAAAATAAAAAACTTAATTTATTATATGCTTTTTAAGAGCTGCAAGTTGCATTTATAAAGAAAGGTCCATTCTTTAAGAAGTAAAGCAGTAAAAAGTCCATTTTATGAACCCAGACATGCCTGTTTCTGGCAATAAAAAAGAGTTTTTCAATTTGGTTTGCGTTCCCTATAATATTAAAATTTTGTGTTGGATTGAAACAACATTTGTTACCGCAATGTCTGCGACAAAAAGAGGACGAAAACTCGTTGAAATATTTTAATGTATGGCTAAACGGAGGTCCAAATATTAGAAGGATATTTCTCTTCTTATGGTTGAAGCTACAGTAGCAAAACAATTTGGTTCAACTAAAAAAATATATATATATAATAATAATAATTAATACAATTGTAAAAGTCCTTTTTTGTCTGCCACATTTGGCATTTTTTGCTATTTTTTCACATTTATATGTTTATTATAGAATGAAAACTAACATTTTAATTTTGATAGATGCTTATGTTACGGGAATAAGAAGTTTTATAATCTCAAGATAATTTGTAACCTTTACTCGCTTGAAAAAAAAATCATTTATAAAGTGAGTAAAGTGTATTATAATATACTGCTTATATAATTATTTTTCATAATTTTTATACATTGTATATAGTAAATTTATGAAGAAATTTTCACGCCCAACAAATAAAATTCCATTTTGGAAAAGAAGAAATTAAAAAATAGTACATAAGTAAAAATTTTGGGAAAATGTAGCAAAAATCAGACGAATATCAAGGCTTCCATATCTCTGAACACAAGGAAAGGAAAATAGTTTCAACATTCCATAGTTCCATAACATTCCTGTCCAATAATGCGCCATGTACGTGACAGCTCTGATTTTTTTCTTTTTGCATTTAAAAACGTGAACGTAATTTTGTTTGCTTATAATATAAAAATAACCTTAAATGAGTTTCATAATAGCAAAACATTTCATGAAAATTTAGTCTAATTGTCTCACATATGACCCTGGAATCGCCCATAGATTCTCGACTATAGTAATCAAACATTTAGAATAAAATATGTATATTGTTATATTTACAGGGGAGCGAGTTTAAGGTCGTCAGACTCTGTCAACGGAACAGCCCTCTCTCACCGAAAAAACTCTGGTTTTCGGCACGCGTCAGCAATTTTAATTAGTAGAGGCTTCCCCACACTTCATCAGGTTGGTTTTACCATATAATTCCATTTTTGTGTCCTTCTTTGGAAAGAACCCTCCTGTTCCAATATCTGAAATTTTTATAAGCATGTGCTAAACGCCGAAAAGAACACTCACATGACATATATGGTTTAGATTTCTTAATTTTTGAAGGGTGGAGGGTGTAGATAGTGGATACTGAATAAGTACAGTCGTGGAAAAAAAAGAAAACAATCCCTACTCCTAGTAAACAACTCCTCAACAAATTATCGTAGAAGAAAGTTACTGGTACCGAACTATTGGAAATAAAGTGTACTTTTAAATGATGTATATAAAATTTGCTAAGGGTCCATCTATAAATTAAAACAAACCCAAATTTTTTTCAATGACAATAACCAATTTTAACAAGATATTTCAAATCTTCGGTTCAAACTATGTCTAGATACCAAATTTCAAGTCATTTGCATAATAAGTTTTTCAGTTATAAACGTTCAAAATTTAGTGCTTCTAATGTTAAATTATGTTTTCATATTTTTATTTATATCTCCTGAAATTATACTCCTAATATGCTAATTTTTTGTGAAGGAATAATGCTATTATACCCAAGCATAAATACGTTGCATTTGAAATTTTTATAATTTTATGATATGAATTATGAATTATGAAATTAACATTCGAAAAAAATATGAATTGCAACCTACAATTTTTTTGATAGATATAGATTTATTAACTGCTGCTTTATGGAAATCCAAAATTTCACATTTTTCTTCCAAGTAGTTTTCAAATTAGGCTTCAAAACGGCAAAATGATGGTTTAAGGTGCCGTCTGTGATAGAAGTGACTAGATATTTTGAAATTTTTCTGCTATCATGCAATATAAGCAGTCTTCAATGAGGGTTTGGTGGCTCTTAAGATGCCTTGATCAAGAAGGGGGCTTTCTTGGTTAACAATCAAGTGCCGAACTTCAATTTCGATACAGCCCTTAAAATACGCTCGTTTTAAAATAATTAATTTCTCGAAAACTTATTGTGCGAATTGCATAAAAATTTGTTTTGGGGCTAATTGAAGGTTGTATAGTTCATTTATGCCGTCAGAATTGTGTACCGCTATTGAACAAAAACAAAGTTATAGTTCGTTTTAATATGTAAATGACCTCCTAAGCAAATTTTATATACATAATTTAAAAGTAGACTTTATTATCAATCGTATGGTACCAGTAACTTTCTTCTACGATAATTTTTTGCTGAGTTAGTAGGGGTGTTTACTTTTTTCCCACGACTGTACATGGTCTGTCCATTAAGAAATGAGACTTTTTCGCGCCAAGCTTAAGTCCGAAGTCATTGAGTATGCAAACAATACGTGTGGTGGGGTCTATCAGCTATAGATTCTAGCAGAAGTCAGTTGGCTTTGAGCCTTTGCAGCGCTCGGATCACTCATCAAACAGCCACGTGCTTAAAAGTGGCGTTAGGTTTTCAGAAGGAAGCAAACTGTCAAGCAGTGATACGCTCTGAGAAAATCGCTACTGAGAGGCTTTCTATGTTACAAGAAGCCTACGGGAAGTATTCTTTGTCCTCATCTTACCATAGCACCAAGGTACAATATATATACACATACCAAGTGGACATACCAAGGTTCCATCTCAAATGTTTAGATGGCACAAAGCCTACAAGGACGGAAGGGAGGACATCGATGACGAACAACTCGCTGGACGTCCATCAAGTTCTCGAACTTCAGACATTAAGGCTAAAATGTAAGGGCTTTTGGTCTCTGATCGTCTGATGAGTACCCGAATGATTGCGGTGACGTTGGGACTTAAAAATTTGATTGTGCATCAAATTGTCACGGAAAAACTTCAAATGTGGAAACTTTGTGACAAGCTGGTTCTTCAAATTGACCCAGTTTCTGTAAACACACAACGTCAGAACGCTTTCACAAGCACCGTACAGCCTCAATCCGTTATCGCCTGACTTTTTTCTATTCCTTCCATTAAATTCCAGATTAAAAGGTTATCGTTTTGACAATCTAGAGAACATGCAGAAGAACGCAACTCACGTTCTGAACAGCTTTCCAGCTAAAGACTTCATGGGGGGCATAAATGGGTGGCAGAGATGTTGACAACGATGTATTGATACAGAAGGAGGATATTTTTAAGAATAATAAGTGTTTATAAAATTATCTTCAAATAAATGAATTTTATGGAATCAATCTCGTTACTTAGTGGACAGAACCTGTACCATATCAGCGCATATTGAATTGCATCATCCGAAATTATTTTTTGAAATAGATAAATTATACATTTTTTTTATTTTATCCTTTCATTTGAAATTATATATACTTTGTTTTGTAAACAACATTAGGGTACAAACACATAAAATTTTGCTACGAAAATTACAGAAGATTGTCAAGCTGTACATAACACAATATGAAAAAAATATATAAACAAGAACAACAATGATGCATTGTGTGTGCCACAAAAAGCGTTTTATTAACGTGATATTTATTGTATACAGCAGGCTTCGCCGGTTGATACATATCAGTTGTGACACTGGTTGGTTTCCAAAAAGGAAAAGTGAATCCCTGAAATATACCGGTATTTGACCTTGCGGTTTAAAGCAGTATGAACCTTTACCTGAAACGTCCTTCAGCATTGTAGCAACATATAAGAACTCCAATGTTCTATCATATTTCTAATATGTGAGACAAAAATTTGTCTCTTAAGGACAGATAAATTTAATTGATCATTAACAGTAGGATTTGGTAAAGAACAATACAGCGATATTGAATGCACTAAAACGCTTCTTCAAAAATTATCTAACTAAAAATGCAAGTTTCATCAACGCCAAACACTTATTTGAAGTTCATTGCAAGTCCAGCTGCAATCCAGTTGAACTTTTAAACTTTTTTTTTTCACTATTTCAGTTTTAATAAACAGTGGTTTGCATCTTAAATCTCTGTATGTCTCATTTACCTCATGGCTACACTGATGGGGTTGTCCTAAAAAGTCTAGTGTAACACAACAATATAGTCAATATATAGAGCTTTCGAGCTATTAAAACAAGTAACTGTATATTACAGACAAAAAACAGTCTATTCAGTTCTTTTTATGGTGACATTCCTGTTAGGTACACCGAATTCATTAAGTAGCAACATTAAGGTGTTTTAAGGTGTTTTTCAGCGGAAACATTAATTTCATCAAATTTTGATGCTCAAAGTTAACAGATCTTAGCTATGCTACTTATCTTGAAGAAATACTGAGTGCTTTTTAACCCTTAAATGCCTGATTTTTCAAAAATAATTGTAATAATGTTTTTCGGCTTTCATTTTTTAAATAAATCATGGGAAAAATACTTTAAAAAATCATATTTTGTTTTAAGTATGGTTTACGGCTAAAAAACAGTTTGTTACTAATCGGCAATATTGGTGTTTAATTGAAAAAATAATTTTCCCTGATAAAATACTATAATATTAAACACACAAGAATTTTAGGAACTGTATTAAGAAATAAATTTTACTTGCTCACTGCAGAACAAAATAGGGTATTTCACAAGCTTACAAGCAAATTGAACAAGTAGCAACAATTGAAAAAATAAATCTATCTTTATTCTTAAACAGCACAAGTGTTGCCATCTACATGTTGAAAATCGATTTAATAACATTTTCAGAGTGTATTTTATTGGCAACGTTAGGCATTATATCTTCAATATTATTTTATAATATTTTAGAAGCCTAAATTGGGTATGTTGCCGAAAAGCAACACTCGGCATTTAAGGGTTAAGAAAGCTGCATTAAAGAAATAAGACACTTAAAAAAAACCTTTTAAAATGTTCGAAAAATTCATTTTTTTTTATCCATTGAAAAGTCAAGGGTGTCGTAATTTTATTGCTTGAATTGTTCATAGTAATGGCTGCTGTTTAAAAAATGTATTACAAGATTTGTTTCATATTTATTTATGTTTTTGTATAATCTTGCTCACTGAAAAAAAATTTAGAACCTCTTTTGCTTGTTCTTTCAGAGATTTTTTTTATTATTGGCATTCCAAACGACCAAGGAGCACAGTAATATTATAGTTTTATTTTTATTATTATTAACTTATTCATATATTGCAATAAAGGAAAATGATTTTTCTCACATTTTTAATAGTACTTCAGACAATAAATAAACGTTTATCTATATTATAATGGTACATTCATATTATAATATCAATTAGTCACAAGCGACAAGTGTTGAGAGTCGTACTTCAGATGGCGATTGATATAAAAATATTACATTTCAGGGCTTCTAATAAAAGTATCTTTAAATACAGATATAATTTCATATTAAATCGAACACAATCTAAAATTTTATCAATAAAAGTTTTAATTATATCTGCTAGTTTTTGAGATTTAATTCGACATCTACTTTCCAAATTTACCGAAATTTGATGCTGTTAAATACCCTATCTTGTTGAGCATATAGTTTTATTATCCATAGATTCCCCATTCATGTGTTAGCTCATTTCATTAGTTGTTTGATGTGACAAGGAATTAAGGAATTACACTCTACATAGAATATTATAACATTTTTTAGTTTTATTCCTGAATACTTACAACCGGCTTACATATTAAGAACTTATAAAATATAACAAAAGAAAAATTAAATTACGTACATAAATGAAAAATCTATTAATATACAATTTTGTGTACTTCAACAAATCAAAATTTAATTGTCATGGAAGAAAAACGATGATACTTAGATGTATTTAGGTATTTAGAGGATAAATATTCACTGAACGTTGTTTTACAAGCGTCGACATACATCGTTTAGCCCCTTTAAAATTATTTGAACGTTGTATATATATACATTGCTTTCACAAACATTCATTGTTCTTCTCTCATTTCATCCTTTTATTAATTGCAAAATAATTTCTTTCATCTTTACCTATATCTAAAGTTGGAAAACGTCAGTACGTATATCAGACTAGCAAATGCAATACCATATCAAATTTCAGAAAAATGAACTATCACCAATTTTCCCTTTTCAAATGAATTGCATTTATTTTTTCTCGTTTATATCACAGATACTTTCGAAACTTTAGATATTTTTTTGTTTATTGCAACATTTTCAAAATTTCAGCATACGTTACTTTTTGTTTTACTTTGACAACATGAAATATACCTTTAAATAAACAGTTTACTGTAGTCATATACAATTTTATATCTTAAGATATATACTTAAAAACATAATTTCAGACGAATTATAACTTTTAAAAATAAGTGGATTACAATGTTAGAACTTTTGATGCTTATAATTCTAATTAAACTATATTACATGAAGGAAGAACATTTTTGTTTCAGTAGATTAAAGCTTGGTTTAATGAGGGATATAATAATCAGTTTCATTGCTAGAGAGAAATTATTTTAGGATTAAATAAACTTTATATATATACATAAATTAACATTAAAACATAGCTATAATTAACGTTTTGTTCTTAAAGTATCATTAAAAGACTTACAAGAATCGTAAATTTTTAAATTAAGCTCTAGTTGAATAATGAAAATTAAATATATTTAATGGTTAGATTATACGTATAATAATTAGATCTAGCTAATAATGGAAAATTTCTAATTATATCTACTGTTTGAAATTGACTAATTAACTTTCATATTTATGATAGATCAATCATAGTAGAGCGCCGATTATCCAGAATTAATTTAACTGAACGTCCAATTAACCAATCATTATAAACTTTTTTTCTTTTTCTCACATTTTAATTTATAATCTTACGATTTAGGTTATTTTTTTTTTATTGTAGAAAAAGTTAGAACTAAAACCTCATTTTTTTTTTTCTCAGGCTTTGATAGCCTGTGAGCTAAAAACAATTATCTTTATAATTGGTCAATGGCTACCTGACGCTTATTATTGGCTTCAAGGTCATAATGATTCAAATATAATACTGAAAAAAAAAGGCTACTGGAAATACCGCTTCAATAAGAATAAATATCAAAATAAAAGGGACATCTTTCTTAAGATAAAAATTAAGACTATTCTTATCTTATGAGGTGTTCATAACACAGGAAATATTGACAGTGGGAACTGTCACATATGTAATTTAATGATTTTTGATGATAAAAATGATTTTTTTTTAAATTTTAGTGCATTTGCATTTTATTGTATTTGCATGTATAATGTGTCTGTATTAATAATTTAATGCATTATGTGCAACTAACTACGTAACTAACTGCAACCTTCTACCAAAAATATGCACTTGTACTTCAACTAACAATATATGTATTACTAATTCCAATCCAGATGCATTGTGTGTTTTGTTGTAGTTATGTGAACTTAGATGGTTAATACATGCTGCCTGTCATGAGTGCTATATAAATTGTGCATGTACAAACTATCATGTTTAAAATAAATGAGCAACTTAGAATAAGGTTTCTATTATGAATCAATAATACATAGAACAGATGAAATTCGCGTAAAAACTTGTGTTGGTGAAATCAGCTCCTCTTTGTTGTTAGAGCTAATGCGCTATCATTTCTTCGGTTATCCGAAATGAGACCTGTTCAACAGGTTTGAATAATGGACGTCCTACTATATTATAAGTAATTTTAAGAAAGAAATTAGGAAATAAATGTTCATTTGCTGTACTAGTTAAATTTCAAAAGCTACTTTTTCTGTTATATATAAGAGCAACAGTATTCGTTAACGTTTAACAATATAAATAAAATTTCAAAAATGAATACCCATATTTAATTAAATAATAGCTGAATTTAAGACACATTTTCATATAAACAATTTAAAAAATATTTTAAATTTGAATAATATTATACTTTAATAAAATTATTATACTAAATTTAATAGAAGACAATTGTAACAAAAAATTTCGGTTTAAATTTAATTTAGAATAAAATAAAGTATTTCATTAAAAACTCGGCAATATTGCAGCTGTTAAAAATTAAGTAATTCTGAAAATTAATGGCAAAGCCATTTTTATGTTTTGTAGAAAATAGTTCTAAAATATTAAATTTTGTTACTTTTAAAATAAATGACATATACATTTAATTATGTGTAAAAAAAATTCTTTAATAAACTTTTTATAGAGACTTTCATTAAATCGATATTTAGATATAATATAGCATAAAATTAAACAAAACTGAAAATTTTAATTATTTTTTCTATATTTGAAATTCACTTACTAGCAATGTTGCTATATTTTAAGATCTTAAAAATTATATTAATATTTTCCCTAGTAATTACATATTCGTATGCCTGCTTTTATTCCATTACATAAAGTTTTTAAATAATAATAAATATATTCTCCAGTGTGCCTTTTTCAATCAAAGTGCTAAATGGAATTCTCGAAATATTTCTTAATTCACTCAAATTATAACATTTTTCCTAGCTGCGTCCATTTTTTTTTTTTTTTTCCTTGGTCTATATTTTTCCAGAAACATGAAGAAATAAAATTTTTTGTTAAAAAATTCATTTTCATCAAAGAGAAAAATCTCTTTGAATCATTAAAAGACTCCATCATAAATGTCGAAAATTATATGAAACCTCAAACAAGTATGAGACATATTTTTTTAAATGCCTAATTAAAAAAAAATATTTTTATAAAAAACGACTAGCGTTTTTTCAATTCAGTTGAAACTTTGTAAATTATATGTAGAAGTTTGCGGATAAATCTACTACCATAATTATATTTTCGTGAATATTTTTGAACAATTAATTAATTCCACTATATTTAAATAAAATTAGTGAAAAGTGTTTTCCTATGTCTATATGGATTTTATTTAATAATTTATAATTGATATAAGTGTGTACCATTAATTGTAGCATTTTTCTAGGATCATAAAGGATGTTTCAGATGAATATATTTTTTAATTGACTAAAATTTTTTTCGCAGTAAGTGCATATTTTTAGCATTTCTTTTAGCCAAAATAATTATATTAACAATAGACAAAATTCAAAAGCATTGTCGTTAGCTAAGTTAATTTTATTTTCGTTTTTCTTTGCGTACTGTGATAGTTGCGACTTCAGAATTATAGCTGTTCTTGAGATACAAAATAACAAAGAAGTATCAAAGTATTGTGTAGCTAAGGATTTTTTTTAATTTCAAAAATTAAAATACTATCAAAATTTATGCACAGAAGTTTCGTTTTATTTAATCACGTAATCTCTGTCATTATATAAAACAAAAATCACGTTACATAAATTCTATTAGGTATGGGGATGGTATAAAAAAGGACTAAGTTGTAATAACAGTCAAAACGACATTAGACAGCTTACAACCAGGGCAACTTTTTAGAACAAAAAAAGAAAGAGAAATGATCCATTCGCACACAGCGATATGAAACACTTTCCACTATCGGAATACAGTTAAGAAACTTCATTTTTAACCCGACTGCCAAGAAGGGTTATGTGTTTGGCGCGTATCAGGGTATGTGGATTTTTTTATACCCTTAAAACATCCCAGCGGCTGGATGGATTTTAATGAATGTGTTCTCTATCGATTCGTCTTAACCGTCCGATGGTTATAGGCTAAATTTTGTTTCTATAAAATCAAAATGGCGGCCGTAAAATACGAAATCGCGGTAGAGACGAAAAAACAATTTTACGCACCATACTGAGTGGCATATCATTAGATAGGTCTTTCAAAATGAAGGTGATGTTTCATTGACTATTTTACAGTCAGAAGCTCCGTTTAAATGTTACATAACCTGGAAGTTGTGTAGGTAGGATCTCTAGCTTTACTGCAACTCTAACCTTCATAGACATCAAAACAGTTTTTATAGATAGGAACTTACAATTAAACACAACTTAAAAGTCACCAATAAAAGTAAATTTAAAAAAAACAAGTAAGTAATATAAAATTACTTTCACATTGATGGGAAATAATCGATTAGTTTGCTTTTTATGCTGTCGGGTGTTTTGATTTTTTTAATTTAATTTTTATTACAATGGATTGAGATAGCTAAGTATACAATACACATAAGTGCACATAACGCAGTAAAAATGAGTTTTTAGCAGTTGCTATGGATAGCCTGTAATATTTTTCGACTTCTTTCGTGCAGTTTTGTATATCATTTACATACCGTAAACTACCAAAAAAAAAAATAGTTAAGCTTAGCAATGCCACTGCTGAAAATGCTCAACTATCAGTTATAGTTTACAGTTAATCCTGAAGCCAAATTATTTTGGGTGTCCCTGTAAATAAACGATAAATACTCCGCAATCAATAATCTAAAATACAAAACATTTTGTAGTGCACCACAGTCATATAAATTAATTTATATTAAGCTTGAAATAATTAGACATCTATAGAAACATCAGAATAGAAAAATTATTAATATAATAAGATAGAATAAACGGCATTAAAATACACTGTAAACAATTTTCTATAAATCACAATGTAATTATTTTGTGCATCACTGTAAATGATACTTGCTCTATAACCTATAGGAAGAATGTTGCTGTACATCTCAGTGATACAAACAATTTTATTATCTTTAACTTAATCAATATTCGCCGCAATTTTTTTCCGTAGGCCATTATGTAAAGGAATTCTTTTGTATGTGCTTGTAAACGAACTGTAAATGCTACACACTCAATTTTCAATAGAGATCATGCTATAAAAAGCCTATAGAACATGTATAAATTACATGACAATCTGGACATATTTGTGAGAGTTATAGCTCAGAAAGCCAGACAGACCGAAATCATAAAAATTTTCAGCTATATTGGAAAATGTTTAAAAACGTTAACGTGCAGTATCGTAATTTCATTGTACGATTGAAAATGAAATTCTACTGATTATCGTATTTTAACGCGTCTAATCATAAATTTTCAAAATTTGACTTTTATAACACGGGGTAGTGGTATACATGGATTATTGCCACAAGCGTTAAGAAACTTCACATGCTTTCATCAAAGCGTTGAGCATGTAGGTATCGTGAAATTAAGTACTACTAGTAAGTAGAATTAGCAAAACAAGTAATATAAAAATTTTGTTTTTTAAGTCAATTCCTACTTACGCCATCAAAGAAAAATTTAATATAATCAAGCTAATATGAGTTTTTGTTGCATTAAAATATCTCAATTTGTTGATTTTCTATAAGCAAGTAGGTTTACAATGGAACTCTATGGGAATTTGGCGAAATATTACAGATATCGCCAAGTTGGCGTCACTTTTGCCGACTCATTTTGGCCGCCAAATTTGGCGATATATCGCCAAGTTGGCGACAAACTTGGCGGTATTTGGCGACAGAACAGGGTCCCCCCCCTATGGTAACCCTTATTGAAAATACTTTCATTGAAATTCAATAACCAATGGCGGCCATTTTGTTTCCCATGCAAAACTAAAATTAATTAATTAAAATTTAATTAATTAATTAATATTTGAAAAAAACTTTATTAACATCAATTGTCATCCAGTACAAGTTAAAAAAAAATTATTTCAACTTGATAGGATGAATAATGAGTATCTATCTATATTATAAAGGACAAACATATCTGTGCGTAACGCATACGTCATTTTGCGAATGGCAACACTTTGAAATTTGAAATAAAATTTTTGTTTTGCATTTCTCTACTGCAAATTTTTAAACTTCTATGCATCACACATTTTAACTTTTTACACCGTCGTATAAGGAAAAAAAATCTCTTTTAAATACTATTTGTTTGAAAGCTGTATCTCAATTTGTTTTTGAGATATTAATTTTTTTGTAGTTTTTAATACAAATTTTGTAATTGTGGCAACTGAAGTATTCCATTTATATTGAAAGTAAAGGGAAAATATTCATGGTTTATTATTTTTATTCATTATATCCTTATTGATGCCATTTTCACATTACAAATAAAAGTAACTTTTTTATAATTTTTGAACAGAAAATGATGTTAGACATTAAATAAAACACGCATTCTTCTTCATAAATCAGCTACATTTTAATATTTTTACATTACGCTGATAAATGAGTTTGAGGCGCTCGGCAAAATGATTCATTGAGTAAAAATGATATATTTAAAACAAAACGATCATTTTTTTTTTTTGATAAAACTAAATATTTGACCAATACTATAAATAGCGAATACTATGACAACTACTGAACTATATTTCCAGAAATTATCCATATACAATTCTTTGCGTGACCCTGTATATCATTTTATCTATATTCTACAAACATTTCTTATTTAAATAATGCAGTTCAGCGTAAAAATGCATAACTCATACAAAAACCACCTTTAAGCAATTTGCATTCATACACAGTAACACTTAAGAGTTCTTTTGTGTAGCCCTGTATATAAATTATAGCATTTATACACCATAGAGTATGCATAAATATAGTGAAAGTGAAACATAAAAGCGCATAGCATAATTGAAAATGCATTTCCAGCAATCGCGCTAATGTATACATTACTTCTGATACGATATAGTATCCGAAATCTTTTGTGTGTCCCTGTAAATACTATGCACTTCGTATTATACGTGAAATAACTTACAGTAAACCTCAGCGACGTATATCAATTTCATTATACATGAAACAGCTTAACATAATTAAAATACACCGCAAACAATCCCCCCCCCCTATGTCAATATGTAACGGAATTCTTTTGTGTCGCCCTGTAAATAAATAATAACTATTATTTGCACTGCATATTCTACGGAATGCATATTTTACTGCACTTCATAAATGCATAAAACTTTTGTTATGTTTGGATGAGTGTAACATCATTAAAAATCTTTTGAAACGATTTTTTCCCATTGGCCGTAATGTAACGGAATATTTTTGACTGTCCCTGTTGATGAACTAAACATACTACAAACTTAATTTGAAATAGGTATCGTGCTATGGCAAACGTCAATAACATCCAAAAATTTCAGGGCAATTCGAGTATATTTATGAGAATTAGAGCGCGTACAGAAGGACAGACAAACCGAAGTCATAAACACTTTTCAACTTCGTTGGAAAGTGTTGAAAAAGAAAAAACCTGTAAGACCCATCTACAGGATATTTCTAAAAACAAACCATTTGAAATTACACATAATTCTTCTGTCTACACAAACACAAAACAAAAATGCAATTACATAGGGGTTTATTTTGTTATGCCTTATTTACAAGGAATGAATGTAAAGAAGAGCCTATTTTCAAGTAGTTGCAGGGCTTCAGGGACTATTTTTTAATTCTATTTCGCACCACTTTTAAAAAACCAAAATTCTTTTACATTCTCTTTGACAACATTTTCAAGAGAAGTATACTACAAAATGGATATATTTTCTTTAATATTGATGCGAAGAGATTATAAAAATAGTCACCTCTGGAAGACTTGTAATTACAACATGAAGATGGTGGGTTCACAAGAGCGATAGAAATGAACTGAATTAACGAGAAAAAGACTTTTTAAAATTATTTTAATCATAAATCTGAAATATTTTTTTGTATAAACTCGTTCAAATGAAGTCATTTTTATATAAATAACTTCATAACTAATCCCACAACAACGAAATTAGGAGCCAAATCTTGAATGTAGGAAATGTTTTTGATATCCGAAATCATTCAAAACGCGCATTTTTATTAAAAAACTTTTTAACCTACATTACAAAGTTATATGTTATTTGGAAATTAGTATTACAAATTTATTGTTATTAATCTTTTCGAAATACACATAAAAATTGGATCCCAGCCCCGCCCCAAACAAGTGAATAATATCGTGCATTTTAAGTGCAGCGCTTTCGGTTATTGCGCACCTAGTATCTAATAGATAAGACGATATATTCAATACTATTTTATAAAAGTGTAACCTCACTGACTTACAGTCGCAAAAAGGTGAGTAAAATTTAAGGATTCATAATAAATAAAATCATGCATGCACCAAGTTTTTTTTTTTTTTTTTTTTTTTTTTTTTTTTTTTTTTGTGTGTGTGTGTGTGTGTTGTGTACAAACTATAATATACATATTTTTAAGTAAGATACAAATTTTAACACACATATCATTTCATAAACAAATTACATGGTTTTAAGCAACATGCTAAATACCTTTCGTTCACACAACCAATATGCCATCTGAGCTCTTATAGAAATATTGTAACCAATCTATTTCTGAAATAAAAATTCAATAAAATTCTATCCAATATGTAAAATAATCCAACTGAAATCTCTTTCTTCTTGAAATCAATAAAAGTATATTGCATGTAATAATTATTCTTTAAAATAATATTCAATTAAACTGTTCAAGAAACTTTATACGTGAAGTCTTAAAATTATTTTTAGCACAATAATAAATGAATCTCATATAAGAAATAATTAACAAGAATCAAATAAAAGCTCATTTGATTAAACAGAAGTGCCTTTGGAAAGTTTTCTTTTTCAAAATATGGCTTAAAGACATAATGTATGCAGTTGATTTTAACAACATGAAAAGTAGTTTGAAAAAGGTAAATGGTTCTTTTACGCTTGAATATGAAGGAAATATGTGTAATAATTGGATTAGAGTGTTGATGAATTAAATTCACTTAATCAAATTATAATAACTTTGAAAATGAAACAATGAAAATAACAATGAAAATGACATTTCAAATAAAACAACGAATGTAAATTTGAATTTATTTACCTTAAGGTAATCAAACCTAATAAGGAGAAAGTTCCTTATTATCTATCTTTGAACTAATCTAAATTAACAAAAAATAAAAGTAAAAATATTTAAGAAGGTCCGGTGCTCAAAATTCTGTTTTTTTTTTTTTTAATTTATTGTTATTTTGTTATGAATTTCCTTCTGAAATATATTTTAATATAAAAAGAATATTGCATGTGAAAATACCCTGAAAATTTTTAAATATTTTTTATACATATTTAAATTTAAAAATTTTAAATATATTTAATTTTTTATACAACTCTGGAAGTCCTTATTCAATTTACAAAATTTTCCTCTTTCGTGTACAGAAAATGTGTCATTTTAATTTGTCTTCGGGATTTCATAAAATATTGATTATGAATTTAATAGAAAAAATTTAAATACAAAAATGAAATTTTTATAGGTAACTTTTGCATTAATTAGCATTTTTCACAATTATCCCTCAAAAGTAAAAATCATGAAGACAATTTCTTGGAAATATAGCATAAAATCTCCGTTGAAAATTTCATACATATATCTTGCAAGGAACTTTAGATATATTTTATAAATTTGGCAAATCGTAAAAAAGTTCATTCTGAGATAAATGAAGTTAAAGTTCTCGTCAGAGGGTAGCTGATGATCCGCTTCTCAAGGCAAAAGGTGTCATATCTCTGGATATAATGAAGATAAAAGTATGCGTTTTGCGGTATTTAACGCTAAAAACTCGGTATTTGTTTTTAAGCCAATAAAAAAAAATGTATTTTTTGAGAATTTTTTTCCCGGACCCCCTTAAAAACAAGAAAAAAGAAATCATGCTGCAAGCATTCATTATATAATACTTTCCAACACATTCATAATAATGTAAGAAAACTTCACCGTTTAGTAAGAGGATTATGATGTCTAATTGGACCATTTGGAAACGCATAACGCATTTGAAAACCTAATTTCACCTATTCCCATATACGATTGGAATATTATCAGAGTTATTTGAGATTCGCTGTACATGGTATATAGATTTGCATTTATAAACTACACGCACGCACAAATTTTGTTCAGTTTAGAAATACATTCCAGAGTTAAAAATTTCCATTCAGGAATTTCTACTAGATGATATATGGTTTTGTACCTATAACTACACGTACACAAAAAATTTGTTCAGTTAGGAAATACATGCCGAAGTTTAAAACTCTCCTTGAGCAATTTCTGCTAATACCGGATGTCACAAAAATGGCTGATGGATTTTAAAATTGAATAACTTGCAACCGGTGACAGCTATGTAAAAATTTTTTGCAGGAGTGCTATGTAAGATATCAGGAGTTTTTATGCAGCTGTTCCCAGTTTTAGTTACAAATAGCAGCGATAGATGGCGCTGCAAGCAATAGACGCTAAATCCAGCCTCTATTTTTCGGCCTCTCTCTTCTCTCATGCAAAAAAAAGGAGATTAAAATGTTTTGAATCTCGAAAATACCAAAATACCAAAATTCCCGAAATACCCCCGAAATACCAAAAATTGGGTCTGGAATTAGCAGCTATTTCTCGCAGCGCCATCTATTGTTTTAAATTCGATCTAAAATCAAGAATCACAGTAAGAAATCTCCTGATATCATACATAACCCTCCTGCAAGAATTTTTTAAATATCTGTCACCGTTTGCAAGTTATTGAATTTTAAAATCCATCAGTCATTTTTGGGACACCCGGTACATCGTACGTGAATTCTTTTGTTCAACCCTGTATACGAGGTATAGAATTTATAAACAAAGAGTAACATGCAAAAAAAGTACTTAAATTTAAAAGCTCATACCGAAATTGAAAACACACTACCAGCAATTATTGCTCAAAGAATGTACTGTAACCGATTTATTTTGTGTGTCCCTGCAAACGAACAACAAATTCTATGAATCCCTTATTCTATAGTAATGATCTTGTAGTGAAATTCAATGATTTATATCAGTTTCAGTACGGTTGTAATAGCGTAATGCCATTAAATTACATTGCAAACGATTTTTCTCCAATGACACTAATGTAACAGAATTCTTTTGGGTGTCCCTGTAAAGGAACGTTTAATGCTACACATTTCATATTCAATACCGAACATGCCATTATAAACATCATTAACATGTATCAATTGCAAAAAAAAATTGAAAATATTTAAATGAGTTACACTGTAAAAAAAATCACTGTATCTTTACAGCAAAAAATGCTGGCAATATGGATGCCAGCAAATTTTGCTGTCAATTTACAGCAGTTTTGTTTTTCTCGGGTAAACAGCAAACTTGTAAATTTACAGCACTTTTACAATTAATTTTACAGTAATTTTGTTTTTTACATTTTACAAAAAATTGTATTTTTTCAGCATATTTTGCTGTTAATTTTACAGCACTTTTAACAAGATAACAGTAATTATTTAGCCTTTATTATTATTTATTTTATATCGAAATAAAATTAAAACATGCTAAAAAGTGCATTTAATGTCACAAATATGAAAAGATGTTAATAAGATGTTGTTACATAATAAAATAGTTTTTAAAAACTTAAAAACCTCCAAGATTTCATGCCGAGCGCTTTAGATCACTATCGCTATTCGATTATTAGGTGATCGAATGCGTTCGGCATGAAATCTTGGAAGTTTTCAAAAAATATTTTATTATGTAACAACATCTTATTAACATCTTTTTATATTTGTGACATTAAATGCACCTTTTTAGCAAGTTTTAATTTTATTTCGATATAGTTTTCAAGGTGAATGCCACATTCCAACGGTATATGTTTTTCTTTTCATATATACATTTTGTATTTATTTTATTTTATTTATTATCATTATTATTTGTAGAAATGCGTTTGCATCCCCCCCCCCCCCCGCCAGCCCTGCAATGTTTATTTACTTTGAATTTTTCTTTTTTGTATACTATGAGACATCTTTTAAAAACTAAGAGCACTATAAGTGTTATCTTTATGTCTACTTATATCATTGTTTTAATAACATTGTTATATAATAAATTCTGTTATACATGTATAAGATACAAATTTAGCATCACCATAAAGCAAAATAAGAAATAAAATAAGAAAATACACCGGAAAAAGCAATAAATCGGAAATTTTAATCTATTGTAACTCATTGTAAAGAATTTTCCTTATGTGAATTTCAAATATACTGCGTATAACATACATGGAGAACATTCAAAATATCTAATTTCAGCATCTAGTGCTAATTACTTTTTATTGTTCGATAATTATCAAAAGCAAAATGCGATCTGCTGCTTTTGAATGCTGCGATAATAGTAAGCAAACTCTTGAAATATTTTATGGATTAATAAAGAAGTGTATCCAGCTTACACATAATAAATGATTTCAAAATTACATATAAAAAATGAAAAGAAATGCACGTAAAAAACTAGCATCTAAAAAATGAGGATTTTTTTTTTTTTAAATCTGGTACTTTGACACATAAGTAAATAATAACTAAGTCCTATGATGAAAAGAAAAAGAAAAATAATATTTTTTTTCAAATCTAAATTGGAAATATTTTCTTTTGTTATAATTTAAGACAAAATATTTAATCCTTATACAAATGATTCAAAAGCATTTGTCTCAACGTTTATATACATATGTGCTTAAATACAAAATTTGTATCTTACATTATATAAGAGAACTGCCCTATTTGATACAGTTATTAAATCAATGATACGAATAAACATAAAAATAAAACTTACCCTGAATTTTTAAAATATATTAATCCAGAATTGTATTTAAGTATCCAAAATCGCTATTTTGAATTCAATAATAAGCACATATTCAGACCGTAGACCGACTCTAACACTCGTACGACACTACTAACGCTAATAATAACCTGCTTTGGCTTTACACTGTGCCTGTAGATATCTCATCTGGAATGTTGTTGGGGCGGTTTTGGCGTTGTTGAAATAACAGCAGTTTACTGTAAATCGATAGTGAAGTTAATAAAACGCTGTTTTTTAGTGATTCACAGCCAAATCAGCTGTAATTTTTCCCGTTTATTTTTACTGTGTAGAGTGTGGACAACCAGACGGACGACAAACGGAATTCAACTTCCCAACTATATTGGAATGTTTTAAAATGCATAAGCATTCAATATTTATTTTCAAAACAACGAATAATTTCATAATTGCAATGGATGAATTCCAAAAGTTTTCCGTTAAAAATGCGCTAACTATGCGTGGACCCCGATTAGTGAAAATTCGCAGATTTGATTTATACTCTATAAAAAGCACGTCTCAGTGAAGTTATTAAAAACTGTATATATTTTGAGTGCTTTTTTATGTTATGGTAATAGCAACAAAGAATGAAGCATTATTTAAACTATCTATTGAGGATCTCTGAACAGTTTTCTCAATGTATAGTCATAATTTAATTAATATAAAACTATTAAATGTTTTTAAAGAAACTCTTTAATACACTCCAAATTTTTTATTTATATTTTCTACTTTTTAGTGTTTAAAATATTTCATTGTTGCAGTTTCACAGCCATCTGGCTCCTTTGAAGAGTGTTGTTTGTCTCAAATTTAAATAATTTTTTCTTTGCTCATAAAGAGCTGTAACCGTAAAAAAGTATTTGGCGATATAACACTTGTAGCTGGCCAATCGAAGTTCCTTAAATTAATTTATTCAATTATATTTAAATAAATAAATAAATAAAGCGGTCAAGTTCGAGAATTACTCGCGCAGAGGGTTCCGAGCAATAAATATATGAATTATTAACTGTATTATTTAAAAAAAAAATCGTTTCTAAAAGAATAATAAGACTTTGTAAAAAACTATACAACTCCCATAGGGTTGAGTATAGATGTATATACTAGAAAAGTATGAATGGGTATACTATAAATGTTCAAAGAGATATGAAGCCTGTAAATAATATCAAATATTGTTATTATGTATAACTCTTTTTTTAATCTTATCTTAATTTGTTTATAATGAAGTTAATTCGGTACTGACAATAAAAGTAGTGCATACTTAAACTTCATTTGGCAATTCATAAAACTAAATTCAGCGTAATAAGAATCTTTTCTTTTTACAGTGTAGCTAAAACAAAACCCTTGTTCAAAGTTTAAACTTGACAATGTGCTAAGCGCGTTTCGAAAGGAGGTCGCAAACTTGCAATGACACCTGTCCTTGCCGCCTTTTTTTCAGATAGATTTTTAATTAACTTTTTAATACACAGGCGTCGTATTGAGAGAACTCCTCAAAGCAAACTAGTCGCGAATCGCATAGTATTTATGTGATTAATTCTAATTAAATTAGTCTGTTTTCAGACATTTGATGTTTATTGCGTTTATACTGCTACTGGGTATTGAATTACACAAATATTTTATTAAAAATTGTTATCTGGGCTTTAAAAGCTGATGGTACATAGAGTACGCCGCCACTGTCATTATGTATGTCCAAACCGCCCGTGTCTTTAAAAGTTACTATTCCATCCAATTACCGACAATTTTTTTCGAAAATGGTTGTCAACAATGCTTTTATATTTCTGCTACGATAGGTACCTCTAGCGATGTTCAACACGTTTGCTGAATGCTTGCAAATCGAAATTTGTGTGTAACGTAAAAATATGTTTTTCTCTAAAACTATGTGACCTAGAGTAATCGCTATAATTTTCCTGCAAGGTTTAAACTAACGTCTACTACATCTAATTTTTTCACAATTTTAGTTTCAGTAGATTCGGAAATAGATGGGGGGGGGACTATTTTTGTACTGCTTTTTTCGACCATATCTCTGATAATATAACACTTGAAATTAAAAGAAATACATTTTTGAGTTCAACGTTACGAAAGCTTTCACAGGATACCTCACACGATATACAAAGAATAGATTTTTTTACACGTAACTTAATTAGCACCTCTAAATTTTCCCTATATATACTTGTGAATGTTTAATAATTTGTAAATATGTCGGTCAATAGTCTTTATTACTTCCCCCAATTTGAATTTTCCACGTTCCATAGTTTACGAGTAAAATGGCTGTGACAGAGAGACAGACAGACACAGGAGTGATCTTATAATGGTTCCATTTCTACTTTTTAAGTACAGAACTCTAATATGTGAATTATTAACTGTATTATTAAAAGAATCATTGCTAAAAGAGTAATAAGTCTTTGTAAAAAACTATATAACGTAGGGTTGGGTATAGCAGTATATACTAGAAAAGTATGAATGGATATACCACAAAAGATCAAAGAGATATAAAGCATAAATAATATCAAATATTGCTATTCTGTATACCTCTTTTTTTTAATCTTATCCTAATCGTTTCTGACGAACTTTATTCGGTACTGACAATAAAAGTAGTGCATATTTTAACTTCATTTGGAATTTCAAAAAACTAAGTTCAGCGTTTTAATAATATTTTCTTTTTAGAGTGTCGCTAAAACAAAACACTTGTTCAAAGTTTAAACTTGGTATTGTGCTAAGCGCGCTTCGAAAGGGGGCCGCAAATATGCAACGCCGCTTTCGTTAAAGACGCGTTTTTCCAGATAGGTTTTTAATTAACTTTTAAAGACACGGAAGGCTTATTGATACATACACTCAATGCAAACTAGTCCCGAATCTCATAGTATTTAAGTGATTAATTCTAATTAAATTATTCTAATTTTAACAATTAGACGTTTATTGCTTTTATATTGCTACTGGGCATTGCATTAGACAAATATATCATTAAAAGTTGTTATCTGGGCTTTAAAAGCCGATGTTTTATAGAGTAAGCTGTCCTTGTCATTATGTATGTCTAAGCCGCCCATTTCTTTAAGGGTTAATATCTCGGCTAATTAGCGGCGATTTTTTTTAAAATCATTATCAACAATGCTTGTATACTTCTGCTACTATAGGTACATCCAACGCTCCTCGATACCTTTGCTGAATGCCTGCAAATCGAAATATGTATGTAACGGAAAAATGCCTTTTTCTAAAAAAGTATGTGACATAGGATTATCGCTATAATTTCCTGCAAGATTTAAATTAATGTCTACTACCTCTAGTTTTTTAATAATTTTAGTTTCAGTAGATTCGGAAATAGAGGGGGGGGGGACATATTTTTACATTTTCGACAATATCTCTAAAAATATAGTACCTAAAATTAAAAGAAATGTATTTTTGTGTTCGGCGTTACAAAAGCTTTCACACGATATATAAAAAAAGATTTATTTTTTCAAGTAACTTAATTAGCCCCTCTACATTTTTCCTAAATATATTTGTGAATGTTTTATAATAAGTAAATTGTGCGTCAATAGTCTTTATTACTTCCCCCAATTTGAACTTTCCATGTTTCATAGTTTACGAGTAAATGGTTGTGGCAGACAGACAGATACTGGAGTGATCTTATACTGGTTCCGTTTTTACTTTTTATGTACGGAACCCTAAAAATAAATAAAATGTTATTATTGTAATCGTAAACAAACTATATACGTAACTGTATACGTAACTGTATACGTAACTGAAAAACCTATTAAAATATTCCATCTTTAGATACAAAAACTAAATTGAGTAATGAAAAAATGTGATAAAAATGCATTGGAATTAATTATATTCGTGAAATTGTTCATGATACACTAAAGTTTTCCCATTCTTGACAGCATTAAAAATTAATTTTTTGGTAACTTTTTAAAACAATTGCAAATGAAATCTACCTTAATTATTATTGTTTGAAAATATTGATATTCAAATAATAAACAAGCATGTCCGCTGAATACTACAGGACGATTTGCGAGATCATTCTTTTAATAAAAATAAGTGTACGAATGTAACAATTCGAAATTATTTTATGTTACCCAATTTGTTAAAAGACAGCATTATTATTATTTTTAAATACATATATTCAATGTAATTTGCCTACCTATATTCCTTGCCCCGCCCCAGATACTGGGAGGTTCTGCTGTTACAGCTGATAAAAGAGAGATGTTGGAATAGTACCCAATCGTGCACGTCGCATAATCGTTCTGAGTTTTCCGTGGTTAACTTTGAACATTTCTTGGTCCACTAGAGACGGTTAGGTTCTATTCTCACAACTGGTAGAAATGAAATGCTGGGATAGCACCCGATCGTGCCCGTCGGCATAATCATTCCGAGTTTTCCGTGGTTATATTTGAACCTTGCATAAATGCGGGTTAAGCTCCAGATAGTCGTATCATTCAACTCGCAGTCTTTTCGTTCTGGTCAGGCAGTGCTTCCTTGTGGTCACACGTAGTATTTCATCCTTACAAGAAAAGTGCTGCACATCCTGCAAGAGGGGGAGAGTTTTCTTCAAGTTCGATCTAATCTTATCCCCTGACCCATTGTTGATCCTGCTGTCCTTTTGCTAAAAAACACAAATGGTATCATAAAAGAAAGGTTTTATTGCTTTAGCATGACAGTGAGCCTTCTTCCTTTCTGAGCGGAGCCTTCACTGTTAAAAATTTGCAGCATTCTGGCAGGTCATTTGATCGTTTTTTCCGAAAACGGTTACACAACCATAATTTTAACACTACTCTGACCATATTATTGGCCATTTTATGGTCAGAATATAGTTAAATTATGATTATGAAACCGTTTTTTCAAAAAACGGTCGAACGACCTGTCAGAATGCTGCAAATTTTTTTAACAGTGTTGGGTTCCCTAAAAGTCCCTGACTGAGGGCATCCCTCCTCCGGACTATACCCTTAGCGTAGGTAATCGGCCGTTATGAACGACACCTACACATACATACACCTGCCTGCAGTTGTACGTTGATTTTTTAAGATTTAATAAAGATTTAACATTATATATTTGTGACATTTTATGCAATATTTTTCAATATTTTGCACAAAATGCGCTCTCCGCTATAATACAAATCAAAAAGTTTAATCATTAAACAGATTTTATTACTTTTTTTACACCATTGAATTTTGTTGAAATATGCTGTAAAAATTACTGTATCTTGGAGAATTGTTTCTCTCTATCGCCACGCACACGAGGTAGAATGTAGAAGCTAATGAATTTATTTTTAAAATATATAATTTTTGGTAAGTTTCGTTTTTAAGATATGACAACAGGAAAGAAAAAAAGTTTTTAATTTTTTTAAATAAATAAACAATTAAATTTAAAAAAGAAAAAAACCCGACAGCGTAAAAAGTGAACTAATTAATTATTTCTCATCAATGTGAAACTATTTTTTTTTCAATTCCTACTATTAGCTCACACTCTCACTATATATATCTTGTTCAACTTTTTAATCGTTAATAAAATACTTATTATTCATCCTACCAAGTTCAAATAATTTTTTTTAATCTGTAGTGGATGACAATTAATGTTAATCCAGTTTTTTTTTTAAATATTAATTCATTAATTAAATTTAATTAATTAATTTTCAATAATCGAGAGAGCCCTCTTCTTGATCAAGGTATTTTAAGACAGAGAGAGCCCTCTTCTTGATCAATGCATTCTAAGCCCTACTCAACAGGAAAGAAGAATGGCAGAAAAAAAATTCTCTTATTGACCTAAGTAGGAATTGACTTAAAATATTTTCTTATATTACTTGTTTATATTACTTACCTATTTTTTTTTACTTGTATTGATGACTTTTAAGTTGTGTTTAATTGTTAGTTCATTACTATAAACACTGTTTTAATGAGGTCTATAGATGTCTATGATAGTTAGAGTTGCAGTAAAGCTAAGATCCACAATACATACACAACTTCCAGGTTGTATAATATTTTAACGGAGCTTCTGACTGTAAAATAGTCAATGAAACATCGTCTTCATTTTGAAAGACCTATGCTAGTGGTACATCCAATGATGGTACATCCAACGAGTGGTACATCCAATGATGTACCACTCGATAGGGTGCGTAATTTTTTTTTTTCGTCTCTACCGTGATTTTTTTATTTTACGGCCGCCATTTTGAATTTATAAAAACAGAGACCTCATTCATTAAAATCCATTCAGCCGATGGGATGTTTCGAGGGTATAAAGAAATCCACATACACAGAAACGTGTGAATCACATAACCCTTCTTTTCAGTCGGGTAAAAAGATTTTTAAATGGATTTCTCATAGTATAATCATATTTTAATTAATATGAGAGTATTAATAAATGAAAGTTAAAATTCTAGTGCTATATCCACCTTGTTTTAAATATTTGAAACATTAAAAAGAACATCTAAATGTACAAAAATTACTTCCAGGTGCATACATATAATGTAAAGATATTTAAAATACATTAAAAATAACTGCAAATACATTAGAAAAACCAAGAACATTTTCAGCCATTACAAAGCCTTCATCAGTGAGTTTTAAATGTTATCGAATAAGCGCAAAGAAAATAACAAACTATCATACTTCTGCATCTAATTAGTGGGGTAATTATACTAATGATTGGATATAAACTATGTATACTTAAGGCCTTCTACTAAAGTTATTTTGCTACGTAAGACATCATTTCGTACTAAATCAATGGCGCTGTGCAACATTGTAAAGGCCATTCGTACGTTCGGGCCATTTAACCTTTAACTGATGTTACCGGTCTCTCAGACCTGTACTTTTGTCAATTTTCATACTTTAACTTGCAAATTTCAGTTTATCTACAAACACTACTGAAATTTTGTTTCGTTTGGAACTTTAGTACTATCACCAGAGACTTTTGAATAGGTGAATTTTAATTATAACACTCCTGTACAAAAAGTTTAGTACAAAAACAACCTCCTATGAATTAATCGCGGCTTTTATTCATCTTTCAATGGAGCGGTCTCACAGACCGCTTCACACTAGTTATGTGACAATTTCTGTGACATCAGTTAAAGGTTAAGTTCTAGGGTGGACAGAGCTTTGCTGGTCACTCTGTTTTGTTCATCCCAACAAAAGATAAAAAAACGAGTACTTCCATTAATTTTTGATCTCGAAATTGTAATATTTCTCCTTTCGAATTTATATTTCATTCTTATTTTAGGGCTTTATTTTTCCCAATAGTAAACTTTTCTGTTCCGCAGTAATGATTATATCCACAGTTGTAATTAAAAATAAAAATATCGTAAAGGGAACAAAAGATATTTCATATTAATATATTAAATTTAATTTTTTATCAGTCTATTAAATGTTAAAACTTTTTGGCTTCTTTTGTTAGCGACCTTCGCTTTATGATTTTTTTAACTGTGCATCGGCTTAATTTAATTAAAAGACTCATTGTTTGCCTTAGTCTTTAATTAGTGATACGTAATGATATTTATATCGACTAATTTATGATATGATAATTAAAGTGATTCTAAGGAAACAATTAACTAACTTCTTTCTCTTACAGTTTAAAAACTATTTCTTTGGCATTTGTATTTAATAATTTTTAATAGAGCTGCTTTTTACACAACGAAAATCTTTTTATCATGCAAGATTATTATATGTTTATGTTTGCATTAAGAAAGATAAAATATATTTTTTTAAAAGAGACCTTTATGTTAAATGTGCTTAGTAAATTTCACTATGTTATTCTCTTAGAAAGCATTACCATTTTGATCAAATTTATTTGCCACTGATATTTTGTATAGACTTCCGAACTTAAAAGTAAAATCGGAATCATTATAAGAATACTCTTGTGTGTGTCTGTCAGTCTGTCACAGCGATTTTACTCATAAACTATGGAGCATGGAAAGTTAAAATTAGCTGAAGTAATAAAGGCTATTGACCTACCAATTTATAGATTATTAACCATTCACATATATATTTTGGAAAAATGTAGGGAGGCTAATTAAGCTACTTGAAAAAAAATATTTTCTTTGTATAAAGTATGGGGTATTGTGTGAAAAAAAAAAAAAATAAACGAAAAAAAAAAAAAACGCGAACACAAAAATACATTTCTTTTAATTTTAGGTATTATATTTACAGAGATATCGTCTATAATGTCATGCAAAAATATGTTCCCCCTCCTTCTGTGTCCGAATCTGGTAAAACTACAATTATGAAAATATTAGGTGAAGTAGAAGTTAATAGCAGGAAAACTATAGCGATTATCCGATTTAGCATAGTTTTTGAGAAAATCGCATTTTTCCGTTACACACAAATTTGAATTTGCGGGCATTCAGCAAAGGTATAGAGGAGCGCTGGAGGTACATATCGTTGTAGATATAAAGAAGGATTTTTGGTAAAGATTTTTGGAAAAAAAATGTAGGTAATTAGCCAAGATATTAACCCTAAAATATGCGGTCGATTTGGACACACATAATGACTTGGGTGGCGTACTCAATGCGTTATTGAATTTTAAAGCCTAGGTAAACCCTTTTAATGATATGTTTGCATAATGCAATGTCCAGTAGTAGTAGTATAAAAGTAATAAACGCCAAACTGTTAAAATCAGATTAATATAATTAGAATTAATTTTATAATTACTATAGGATTCGTAACTACTTTACATTGAGTAACTCTCGCAATGATTCACCCGTGTCTTTAAAAGTTAATTAAAAAATTATCCGGAAAAAAGCGGCACGGACCAAAGCGGCCTTGCAACTTTACGACCTCCATTCGAAGCGCGCTTAACACAATGTCAAATTTAATCTTTGAAGAGTGGTTTTGTTTTAGGTACATTGTAAAAAAAAAAAAAAAAGATTATTGCTACGCTGAATTTCGGTTTATGAAATGTCAAATGAAGTTTCAATATGCACTACTTTTATTGCGAACACCGAATTAAGGTCATCATAAACAGATTATGATTTGTTTACCAATTTGAATAATTGTGTTAAAATTAATCTAGTGTAATTTCGTATCCAGCGATTTCTGGAGTTCCATTACCTGAGATTTATTCTGTTGAGCTGAACCAGGTTTCAGACCAGATGCTATAATCATCAAGGTTAGCTGGGTGAAAAAAAGTTCCACCAGATTCGTCCGGGATAGCTCAGGTGGTAGAGCACTGGCGGCTTCAGCCAGGAGATCCCTGGTTCGAATCCTGGTCCGGACATTTTTCGCCCAGTTGGAAATTTACATGTGATAAGGTTAGGATAAATTTTAAAAAATAAAGAGTTATACGTAATACCAATATTTGATTGCAATTAGGTTACATATCTCTCTGAACTCTCATGGTATATCCATTTATACTTTTCTAGTATATACTGCTATACGCAATCCTACGCTGTATAGTTTCTGACAAAGTCTTATTATTCTTTTAGTAACGCTTTTTTTTTTGTAATAATAGAATTACTAATTAATACATTTATTGTACGGGACGCTGTATACGCGAGTAATACTCGCACTTGACCGTTCATTTTTATTTTCATTGACTTAAAAATAATTAAATAGATGTCTCATTGCTTGCCTGAGCTTGCAAAGGGTGATTACGTAAACGATATTCTTAACGATTGGCGTATGGCAGGATAATGAAAGTGATTATAACGAAGCATTTTTTTTTAAAGAAGAACTGTATGAAAAAAAATCAATACGTGAGTGGTTCAATAATTATTGTCCCCAATATATATAATATATTTGTACTGCAATGGTTGTTATGGAATATCGAAGCATAATGTCTTAGATGCCTATATGCTCAATTTCAGAACCGTAGCTGCTATATTAACATAGTTTTGAAGGGAAGAGTGAAAGGGGGGGAATGGGAGTGAAAGGATGATTTTAAGCTTATGGGGCTAGATTTGTGACAGTGGATGAGACGTAACTTCTGTCGTTTAGACTCGGGATCATAGTGATGTAGCCACATCTCATCCACTGTCACAAATGTAGCCTCATAAGTTCCAAACCAGCATTTTACCCTCACCCCCCCCCCTCCTTAAAAACGCCCTCAAAAATAAGTCTTTAAAACTTCACCCCTCTCTACAAAACTGTGATATTATAGCAGCTACAGATCTGAAATTGAGTACATAGTATTTAAGACGTTAGGCTTCGATATTCCACATCAATTATCACAGTACAAATATTTTATATACACTAGGACAATAATTATTGAACGACCCACGTATTTTCCAAAAACATATAAGACAACATGTTTCATGATAAATAAAAACAAATGTAATCTGTGTTAATGTAATGTTATAAAAATGTGTTACATTTTCTACATATAATGGTAGCTTATTTTTTGTGTTATCATTATTTATAAATATTTGATATCTGTGTAGCTATTTTATATATGTGTAAAGGGTAAGGATATTTTAAAAAAGAAATTTCATTATTTCCTATTCACATCATTTAAAAATGAGTTCTTTCGAATCTGTATTTAATTATTTTTATTACAGCTCTTTTTACACAAAAGGATTTTTAATTATACAAAGGTTTTATGTTGACATTTATGTTATATTTATGTTGACATTAAGAAAGAATAAATATTTTTTTAATGAGCTCCTTATGTTAAAAATGCTTATTAAATTTCATTTAGGTTATTCTTCTAATATGCATTACCGTTCGTTCATCTTTATTTGCAAATAATATTATTTTTTCGTTTTTTTTTTTCGTTTTCGTAGACTTAAGTGAAATTTAATTAGCTGATCCATGTTTGCCTCATTTTATACTTAGCGGAACGCAAATGATTTCTATATCAATTTGTTTAGATTATACTAATGAAAGTGATTTTTTAAAAAGAATTATTTAAAAATAATAACAATGTGATAGAAATAATTATTTTTCCAAAACACGTATGGTGATTTATTTTATTAGAACTATTAATTTATAATGAAATGCCTGTGATAAATGGTCTACAATGTCTGGTTAAAAAAAAAAAAATCTTTTGTGTGATTTTTTAGAAATATTTTGTTTGTTAAGGATAAGAAACTTCAAAACAAGTTTTTTTTTTTAAGATATATGGGGCATTCTCACAATCTTTTGGCTTTTGGCGGAAAAAAATCTGGCGAAATTAAACTTGCTAAAATAACATTTTAATCTGATAGACGAATGCCTTAATGATTGAAAATAAAGGAAAAATGGTCAGCAGTGAAAATGTTTTTATTTGACTGAGTTTTGGGTTAAACTTGCGAGTTTAATTTTCCTTACCATTTTACTCCTATAACTTTTTATTTTCTTCTAAATTTTTACTTATAATGAATTTGCATAGTACCCACAGGACATTCAAATAAGAAATAATACAAATGTAGTACTCTTAATACAGAATTTTTGTATAACATTGTCTTAAAGGGGTGTTAAAGAAGGGACGGTAAGGTAAAAAAATGGACAAAATGGTAAAAAAAAAGAGACGGTAAGGATGGAACGGTAAGGAAAATTACCACCTATTTTTAGAAAAATCATGTTAAGACTAAGCGATAGCCGCAATGTTCATTGATTTTTCGAAACAGTTGTTAACAACGGATTAAATTATTTTTTTTTTTTTGTTAATTTACCTCGAAAAGTGCAGGAATAAACCTTGGGGATGGTAAGACTACCAATAAAGCCACGGTGCTTGAAATTGATATTTGAATGCAGATTTATATTCTGCAGTAAATTTCCTGTCAAAGAATTTTAGATATTCTTTCTCTAGCATATCTCTGCATGAGCAAAAACTCGAAAAAAAATCTGTCGCTGCATCTGAAGTGATTTTCTGTATCATTTTAAAAGAGGGATGGTAAAAAATCTAAAATCCAGGGACAGAGTTAAAAAAATAATATCAACCCTAAAAATGTGTGCAGGTTAATTTTTAGCTACATATTTATATAAAACAATAGTTCCAGTTTCAGAAAAAATTACTTCGAATTATTTTTATTTGAACAATTTTATCCAGACAGCTCCAAACTTCAAAATCAGCATCAGGGACACGGGACGGTAGATGAGTTTTCCATGTGTTTGGACCCCAATATCGTCCAAAACTTATTTATCTCATTAATATTGTTGTGCAATCATACAATGGGATGTTCCCAAGTATATGAAATAAAAAATAACACGAAAAGTGTATTAAAGAAAAAATTATTATTCAGGGACATGAAAGTTTAAAGATTGTGAGAATGCCCCATATATTTTAGTAGATTTGTAATACGTACTGTACTGTACACTATACTGTATACCAAAGATGGATTAGGAAATGTTTTTTATATGTAAATAATTTAGAAATTTCTTGTTCCTGCTTAGGTTAAAAAATGAACGCTAATGTTCATATACGCTAACGTTCATATACGCTAATGAGCAGCGAGTATTTTGGCTTTTAACAAAGAAAAGGCAAGGTGTTTGGGATCACCGATTTCACGAACAAAATTTAGGTCAGTAGACGATCGAAGGTAACACAAAATAGTGTAGAAATTATTAGGTACCACATCTGAAAAAATAATAATTAATTACAACATTTTGAAAATAACTTTACATCTAATGAAGGTGATTTTTCGCACCAGCAGACGATCACGGTGGCATTATTAACAAAGTGTTTGACTTGACTCTGGAAACTGTGAATTCAAAACACGCGCTGTGTTTTCATTTCAGATTTATATTTTCACTTTCTTCTATCTTTACAAGAAGAAAGTATTGGATTCGTAAAAATTTTCGACTTTCGGTTTTCGACGGATTTACATGTTTTAGGGGTCAGAGATTCCGGAAAACATGTTTTTACAAAATGTCTGTCTGTCTGTCTGTATGTGACACATATTTTGTGGGCGCTCTATCTCAAGAACTAAAGTACGGAATTTAATAAAAATTCATATTCAGTTACTCCATGATATAAATTGGTGCTGACTAGTTTTTGGTGTAAATCGCTCTACAGGTGGTGCTGCTACGCAGCCGTTTTCACGATTTCCGCAATAGCTCAGTCTCCAGAAATAATGCACAGATTTTCATCCAACTTCAGATTTAGTTAGTCCTTGACAGGAATTGAAGTTTTGTACCATTTGGTGTAATTCGCTCAACAGGTGGCGCTGGTATGCTGTATTTTTCAGAATTTCCACTATAGGTGCATATCAAGAACTAATGCACGAATTTTCATCAAAATTAAGAATAAGTTAGTCCTTTACATGAATTGACATTTTATACAGTTTGGTGTAAATCGCTCAATAGGTGGCGCTGCTATGCTGTTTTCTTGTGATTTCCGCAATAGCTCTATCTCAAGAACTAATTCTTGGATTTTCAACAAACTTCAGATCCATGTATACCTGGATATCAATTATTGCTGTTTATGTATTGGTGTAAATCACTCAACAGGTGGCGCTGCTATGCTACATTTTTCAGAATTTCCGCTATAGCTCTATCTCAAGAACTAAGGCACGAATTTTCATCAAACTTCAAATTCAGATACACTTTGATATGAATTGCTGCTAAATTGATGTAATTTCTTGATATTTAAATGATATAATTGATGTGATTTATATAGAAGAAAGTTTTGTGATGGCCACAACATACTAGTTATTTATGTCAAAATATTTCATCAGTTGCTTTACTTTAATAACAATAAATGAAATCCTTTCATACTTTTTTAAATGTTATAATGTCAGCTCTTAAAATTCTAATAATTGTTTACAGTAAATCAGTTTTTAATGTTTAAATTTTCATTTCATTTTGATATTATGTAATGTACGTTTCATTTTTGAAGTAGATAAAAAATGAGGATTGTGCGAAAATATCTATTTGGGCAGACGGTAATATCTTCATATGTTTGTTTATAGAAGATTTAAAAAGTGAGTTATTACTTTGAATACAGCACAACCTCGATATCTCGATTCTGTGGGGAAGAGAAAAAAATGCGAGATATAGAGGTTTCGAGTTATAAAGGTTTTGAAAAAATTTAAATATCTAACCCCACAAACCGCTTTTTGCTAAGATTCATCAAAAGCTACACTTAATGTACTAATAATTAACAAATTACACTTCTCAAAGTTAAAGTTTTAATAATTTCAGAATTGTGTTACACACAAACTTGTTTTGATTAAATAATATCCAATTCCTCATTAAGAAATGCATTCAGTTGTTTCGGAAGAAAAAGTTTTTAATTGAAGTCCCCCGTCTCGCAGAATCTTTTTGCAATTACACAGTTTTCTCTCACATAGCAATGTACCAAATGCTTCAGTTCTAATATTTTCATTTGATTCAAGAAATCTCCGCAGCAGGTCAAATGCCTTCTCGGCTTCTTTCATTGTAATTTTTTCATGTTCTTGATGATCTTGTAAGTCTTTAATTTCTTCATCAGAAATTTCTGCATTAATGCTCGAAACAATCTCCTCATCCGTCATAGTGCCGCACGTTTCAAGCTCATTGTCTACATTCAAGTATTCTTCGAATGAAATCTCAGTGTGACACGATTTTTGCATCGATTCCCACTGTTCTGGATTCAGTTCTTCTTCTTCAGTTGCTTGATTAATGGAATCAACTTCCTCTGTTTCACTGGAAGTGACATATTCTAAATATCCTACTTTTATGAAAAAAAATTTTTATTGTTATTTCTGTAACATTCCTCCATGCATAGTCAGCCATTCGCATTGACTGTAAGATGGTAATATGTGTGCTAGAAGGTTTACTTTCACCGATATTATTTAGAAGCTTCTCACAATTTGGACTTGATAACCAACTTTGAAGCTACGGATAACCTCCTGGTTGAATGGTTGTCCTGATCTGGTCGAAACTTCGAAGTCGTGTTTGGCAGTAAAAATTTAACGGTGATATTTTTTAGCGTTGGAAGAATAGAGTGGGCTTTACAATTGTCTATGAAGAGGAGAATGTGTATTTTACTTTTAGCCATTTTTATTACCGATTCCTATGAGCCAATCAGCAAAAATGGCGTTTGCCATCCAAGCCTTTATATTTGACCTGCATAGTATTAGAAATGACTTAATTTTAGCAAAGGACCTCGGCTGTTTAGATAGTCCTATCATTACAGGAGGAAGCTTTTCTTTACTACTTTGATTTGCTGCCAAAAGCACTTTTCGCACCGTCGGATTTCTTCACCTTTAAATGCAGCCGTTTTGTTTGAAAAACACTAGTACAATAATACAGTTTCACCTGCGTTAAACACATCATCTGCTTTATAGTCGTTTTAAAAGAGAAGGAAGTTCTGAAAGCCACTCTTCACAGGTAACTAAATCGATACAGAACATTTTAAAAATTCAATAAAAAACTAATTTATTAAATTTTGCTTGTATTCCATTGTATGCTTGCATGCCATTATGCCATGTATAAAAATAAACCTTAAGTAGATGCTGCAATATTACAAAAATTTTAAATTATTATTTGTTTATTTTTGAGAGGTTTCAACTATTTACTTCAAGGTTATTTTCTAACGTTCGTCATTTATTGGCCTATATTGTGTTGGGCATCTTGTTTATCCGAACGTCTGACCCCCTCTTTTAAGACTATTTTTCGCTTCATTAAGATCTATGTTTATCCCCTATGTTACTGAGTTAGAAAGTTTTGTTTTTTATCCCTGTAAACATGAAAAAAACACAAATAAGAACTCAAAATATTGCACTGCTAAATCATAGATTTAATCGTTTGAATATTCTTCTGATGAATAAGAAATTGGCGATATGACGAGCAGCACTTTACCTCGCCAAAAGCAAATGATTTTAATGCATCTGAAAATTGCTTGTTAATTTATTTTTAGAATGAGTGTAAATAGTTTTTAATGAATTTAAATTTAAACAACGAGAGAGTTTAATGGATATATTTTTTGTATTACATATTTATGTTGCTTGTTGCTGCAGTTATTTAATTATATCGCTGTTAAAATAATTTCATCTATAAAAGATGATTTCATATTGAAAAATGTATTTTCGTATATTTAAGCGTATTCCAAAATAAAGGCAAGATTAAGTATGCTGCAGTTATGTTATACATTTCATTATCGGAGAAGTTTTTGTTTCCATAGCAACAAAATTGAATAGACAGTGCTCAATTGGACTTAATTTTCAGATTGAAACAATTTTAATTAATTTAAATTTTGTTTTAATTCATAAAATTTCGTATTTAACTTTCATTATATATATGACAAACTATAGATAAAACAAACTAAAACTGACAAAACTAAAGTTATTTAAATAAATTTTATTTAAAAAAGTTCAACATGAAACATTTTTACCTTAAACAGTATTTGACATAAAAAAGTATTTTATAAAATTTTATTCCATTGCTAACCGTTTATAAATCACCAAATAACGAAATTTTTATTATTATTTTACGGACACTCTATCGAGTTTCCGCCGAATTTTTTTTATAAACATATCTATCCTCATGAGAAGAACATTCTATAACTTTTTTCAGATTTTTATGCCCGTATATGGAGTGTGACCTTCCTTGTGAGTTCAGAAATTTTTGTTTTTTTGTCTGTGTCAACAAGAAACTAGTATGTTATGGCCATCCATCACAAAACTTTCTTCTATATAAATCACGTTAATTAAATCATTTAAATAGAACAAAAATTTACATCAATTTAGCATCAATTCATATCAAATTATATCTGGATTTGAAGTTTGATGAAAATTCGTGCATTAGTTCTAGAGATAGAACTATAGCAGAAATACGGAAAAATGTAGCATAGCAGCGCCACCTGTTGAGCGATTTACACCAAAACATAAATAACACTAATTGATATCAAGGTATAACTGAATCTGAAGTTTGATGAAAATTCGTGCATTAGATATTGAGGTAGAGCTATGGTGGAAATTCTGAAAAATTGTGCATAGCAGCGCCACCTGTTGAGCGATGTGCACCAAAACACAAAAAGTACTAATTCATATCAAAGTATACTTGAATCTGAAATTTGATGAAAATCCAAGCATGAGTTGTTGAGATAGAGCTATTGCGGAAATCTTAAAAATGCAGTATAGCAGCGCCACCTGCTGAGTGATTTACACCAAAATGTACAAAACTTCAATTCGTGTCAAGGACTAACTGAATCTGAAGTTTGATGAAAACCCGTGTATTAGTTCTGGAGATTTAGCTATTGCTGAAATCGTGAAAAATGCTGCATAGCAGCGCCACCTGTTGAGCGATTTACAAAAAAAACTAATCAGCACCAATTTATATCAGAGACTAACTGAATATACATTTTTATTAAATTCCGTGCATTAGTTCTTGAGATAGAGCGCCTACAAAATTTGTGTCACATACAGACAGACAGACAGACTCACAGATGCACAGACTCACAGACAGACATTTTGTAAAAACATGTTTTTTGGAATCTCTGACCCCTAAAACGTGTAAATCCGTCGAAAATCGAAAGTCGAAAATTTTCACGAATCCAATACTTTCTTATTGTTAAGATAGAAGAAAGTAAAAAAAACACAAATAAGAACAATTTTCTCAAAATGTTGCGCTGATAAATCTTAGATTAATCGTTTATACATTCTTCTGACGAATACAAAATACCAGTGAATTGGTGATTATTGAAAAGAACTAAGTCTGTATTTTGACATTTCTCACCTTATGATGGTTTCAGTGCTTTTCATAATACTTAACCATTTCGTGATAACAGGAATTCAGTCTGTGTACAGGCTAAGCATGTTTGAGAGGAAGAAATTTAAAAATTGAGTTTTAAAACTGCTTGTTTATGTGCTATGAAACACAATGTTGGGTTTGAAATACTTAATTATTATTGTCTTCTATCTTTCCGAAAAACATGCTTTTACAAGACGTCTGTCTGTGAGTCTGTCTGTGTGCGACACAAATTTTGTGGGAGCTCTATCTCAAGAACTAATGAACGGAATTTAATAAAAATTAATATTCATTTAGTCCCTGATATAAGTTGGTGCCGATTAGTTTTTGTTGAAAATCGCTCAACAGGTGGCGCTGCTATACAGCATTTTTCACGATTTCCTCAATAGCTCAATCTCCAGAACTAATCAATGGATTTTCATCAAACTTCAGATTCAGTTAGTCCTTGACAGGAATTGACGTTTTATACATTTTGGTGTAAATCGCACAACAAGTGGCGCTGCTATGCTGCATTATTTGCGATTTACGCAATAGCTCTATTTCATGAAATAATGCTTGGATTTTGAACAAACTTCAGATTCATGTGTACCTTGATATGAATTAGTACTGTTTATGTTTTGGTGCAAATCTCTCAACAGGTGGCGCTGTTATGCTGCATATTTCAGAATTCCCACTATAGCTCCATCTCAATAACTAATGCACGAATTTTCATCAAACTTCAGATTCAAGTATACCTTGATATCAATTAGTGCTGTTTATGTTTCGGTGCAAATCGCTAATTAGGTGGCGCTGCTATGCTACATTTTTCACAACTTTCGCGATAGCTCTATCTCAAGAGCTAATGAGCAAATTTTCATCAAACTTCAAATTCAGATATAATTTGATATGAATTGGTGCTAAATTGACGTAATTTCTTGTATTATTTAAATTATTTAATTGACGTGATTTAGACAGAAGAAAGTTTTGTGATGGCCACAACATACTAGTTTAAAGTTGTTTTGATGATCACAAAATTTATTTACATACTTTAAAATAATGAAATGGGACATTTGAATAGATTTATATATCGACAATTGTGTATATATTTACAAAAAATATAAATTCTTTTTAAACTTACCGTCGGATAACCATAGACTTCCATCGTACAGATGATCCTAATGTATGAGCGCTTTCTGCACTATCTTAATTTTCGCCAAACTAATCAGGAAAATTTACGAAATTCTTCTAAAAACTTTCATAACACCAGACGATAAAATTACATAAACACTAGAAAAAAAATCTTTTTAACTCTGAAACAGAAACATTCTAATTTTTATTTCGCATATTTAAACCTCATCTCGTGAGATAAAATAATATATAAAAAAAGAAAAAGAAAAACCATAGCAACGAGCCGCGTTTAAGTGATTAAATAAAATGTAACATTTACATTTGCCTAAAGCCGTGCGTATAAATAAATTATTAAATTATTAAAATAATAAAGCTTTGTAAAAAAATCGCCATAAAATAAAACAAAACATAGGACGTGTTTCGAGCTAAAAATATTAACAGCTCGTCATCAGCTACAGTAAGCACGTGTCCGGAAGGAAACAAGGTCAAAAATGAACTGCTCACCATAAAATAAATCAGAACATAGCACGCGTTTCCAGCTAAAAATATTAACAGTTCGTCATCAGCTACAGTAAACACGTGTCCGAAAGGGGACACGGTCAAAAATGAACTGAAAGGTAGAGAATAGAGCTTGCAAAGAATGCGACAGATGGTGCTAGCTGAAAGGGTCACATGCAGAAGACGAAATTGTTGCCAAAATGATAGAAGAGAAATTGATAGGGAAAAATGGAAATAAAAGAAATGAACAAAATTAAAATAAAATAAAATAAGTAAATTAAAAAAGATAAATAAATAATAATAATAAAGAAAGAAATATAAAAGAATAAACAAGAAAAAGACCAAAAGAACCTTTTTTTGTACCATTTTACCCAGTTTTAATAGTCCTTATGTCCATAACTTGAGGAATGCCAAAATATAGACTAAGTTCATTTAAGCCTTTGAATCAAACTGCTTCTTTTCTGCAACATACCCAAAAGTCAATGTCGTTTATAAAGTGGAATTTAAAGGACGATGTTATTTATGGCTACTATCTCGAAAGACAGCAGTTAATATAAATTGTTCATAGAATTCTCAACAGATGACGATACTCAGTTAATTTTTCATATCAAACTTTTATTTATCATTTTAGCAGTTTCACATCATTATTGCTAGTGTGAACTTCGTAAATTTTTTAAAAAGAAAAAAGCTGGAAACGGCCAAAAATAGATTTTTTACAAAAGTAATATCATGTTCTTTACAATTTTGTACTAGAAAATTGCAAATATTTATAAGAAGTGTGTCATTATTGTATCATCATGTTTATCATCAGTATTGCTAATGTGAACTTCGTAAATTTTTTAAAAAGAAAAAAGCTGGAAACGGCCAAAAATAGATTTTTTACAAAAGTAATATCATGTTCTTTACAATTTTGTACTAGAAAATTGCAAATATTTATAAGAAGTGTGTCATTATTGTATCATCATGTTTATCATCAGTATTGCTAATGTGAACTTCGTAAATTTTTTAAAAAGAAAAAAGCTGGAAACGGCCAAAAATAGATTTTTCACAAAAGTAATATCATGTACTTTACAATTTTGTACTAGAAAATTGCAAATATTTATAAGAAGTGTGTCATTATTGTATCATCATGTTTATCATCAGTATTGCTAATGTGAACTTCGTAAATTTTTTAAAAAGAAAAAAGCTAGAAACGGCCAAAAATAGATTTTTTACAAAAGTAATATCATGTACTTTACAATTTTGTACTAGAAAATTGCAAATATTTGTAAGAAGTATGACATTCTCTGTTTATTTCAAATATGAAAAAAAGTACCTTGTAAACACTAATATTTTATTTTTATGCTCTAAATATTTAAAATTATTTTTATGTTATTATTATTTTAACATGCTTAAAATGTTGTATTCTATAATACGAGAAAGTATTTTTCAAATCTAAGTTGTTGCTTCACACCATGTACAGTATTAGAGGGATTTATAATAGAAACACGCGTAACAGAACTAAGTGCAAAGAATGATTGATTCACCCAAGTATTTATTTTACCAATGATACATCTGTACTACATAAAATTTATTTTAATTTTTCTTTTGTTTATTTTAATTTCATATTGCGCATATAGTACCTTCTGACGCCTAGAGTCGAAAACAACCATGCATTAGGGGCATAGACTAATTAATAAACGAAATTAAGGGGACCTTTTACATTAGGAGACAATAAAAAAACACTTTTTATGATTTTTTGTAAGAAAACTGCATGATGGATCTTTTTGAAATTTTAACAGTTTATTGAACATATCTAAAGGTATACACAATATTTTTTTTTTTAGATTTTGTTGCTTCTATTCTATGTTATAAACAAATATATTCAACCACATTTTTTGACACGGTGGGGAAGATTAAAAAAAAAAACTACTCAATGGATCATTTTGAATTTTTTTTCTAATTAAAGCTTATTTAATTGCCTTCACCATGAATTAAAGCTTTTAATAAAATAATAATAAAGTTATTAACTAATAAGAACGAATTAAAAAAATTAATCAGCCATTACATAACATTTTTTTAATAAATTTATGGGTTCTTTTAAATTAACTAGAAGCTATGCTATCGAAGTTTACGAAAAAAAATTATTTTTGTGTTTCAGATAATTCTGCAGTGCGCTATCATACCCACCGTCCAGACGAAATTTTCTAAAGCACTTGAACATATTTGTTTTTAACTTAGAGTAGAAGCAAGAAAATCTAATAAAAAAATATTGTGTATACCTTAAGATATGTACAATAAACTATTAAAATTTTAAAAAGATCCATCATGCAGTTTTCTTACAAACAAAAATCATAAAAAAGTGCTTTTTGTTCTCCTAATGTAGAAAGTCCCCTTAAACTATTTTTTTAAGCATGTGGGATAAGATGACGAACTGAGAATTATTCGTCATCTCTCCCCATTAAAAATTGCCATATTATCCCATACATTTCCAATCAAGCCATCTTTATGAAATAAAGGTTTTTCAGTAACCAAGACTATTGCAAATTAAATACATCTCCTACGAATTGGTAGGCCTTGAGTCTTCTTTCAAAGTATTTCAGTGTCGAAGTTAGAAAATTTACCGTAGAATGGTGCTTCCTTAAATTGTGATGGTCAAATATTTCATTGGAACACACTGAAAATGAACTAATGCTCATAACTTTCCTCAAAATTGGAATGCGCGCGTTTATCCTAGCGATGCACTTGTACCCTCTAGGGGCTTCTTTTGGTGGTCACTACGTGCTATTTTTTTGTAAAAATTAGAGAAATACTGAATTCGTCATCTTACCCTTTCATCTAGAATTTGATAGTTTTTTCACATTATAAATTATTCTAATATTTATAAACTTTTATTTCGATCTGAATTATATTTTTTGTTTAAGATGGTCTTTGCCTTAAAGCAGAATCAGTCTTAGGATTAGTTAAAATGCATTTTTGAAACGTATGAAGTAGAAAGTAGATTTTACGATTCGTATATATCGTTTTTATTCCTAATTGTAATTCGAAATATATTTTTTGTAGAAATAAATAATAAAACTGTGAATGAATCACCATAAAACAAAAGAACACACACACAGGACACGTTTCGGATTGTAAATTTTAACAGGCCGGCATCAACCAATGAAAATACGTGCCCAACAGGGGACAAGGTCACAATGAACAAAAAGAGCAGAGAGAAGATCTTATTAAGAATACGACACGTTGCGATAGCTGAAAGGTAAGCAACAATCATAGATGCGCACATGCAGAAAAGGAAAGTTTTGCCAAAATGATAGAAAAAAAATAACAGAAAAAAGAGTAAAAGAACTAAAAAGAAATAAACACGTTAGAATAAAAAAAAGGTGAATAAATAAATAAAATAAAAGATGTAAATTAAAAAACAAAACTAAAAGGGACACAGGAAAACATAAGAAATCAGAATTACAAAAGTAGTTTACAAGCTGGAGAGAGGAAAGGAGATGATGAGAGATCATTGATGAATTTATCTGAATTCTTAAAAATAAAAATTGCTTCGTGAAAATTCAAGTGAGTGGGAGAGACAGAAGAAGATTTTCCTCTATATAGAGGTTCTGTTTTCACAGGGATATACTGTTTTAAGTTCCGCTAGATGCATACTAATGAATAGCATGACACTAAGAGAAAAGGAACAGATGTTATATATTCCCGCAACCGCCATCTTGGATTTTTTCTTGGCGTGAAAACTCCTTTTTCGCCAAGCAGTAAATGTCGCCAATCGGCGATTTATGTACATGTTAGGCTTCACGGGGTTGTCAGAACACGTCACACGTCTGGGTTGTATTATCGATAAACATCAACAAGAAATCCAACATATAAAATCTAAGCCATAGAAAATTAAAAGAATTTGTGCATCCTGCAAAAGCGGGATTTTTAGCGTCCTGAAAAGAGGTTACGCGGGTTAGATCATGATATTTCTGAAAACATAAATATCCTGCGCAAATCGGAATAACAGGCAACATTATTGAGGAAACTTTTGTCACCAAATACTTATCTGGAATTTTTCAGAAATGGAAGCTCTCCGATGAAAATTAAACAAATCTCCAGAATTTACAAGAATATATGTGTCATTAGTAGTTGAAATCATACTTTTTGAATATCACGGCACTGATTTGTAAATGAAACTTGCGTGGTAAACGAATTTTATGCAATTTTAAATATGCTTGGCGAATATAGTTTCCTATCCAGATTTAGAAATATGATACTAAGCCTTCTCAATACTTAATGCTACGCACATGTATTAAACCATGTAATTTCAGAAACTGCACAAGCAGGTAAAAAAGTTGTTTAAAATATTTTGTCCTGTTAAAAAGAAAGTCTGCGTTTTTTTCTGTGGCCCAGTACAGCCCTGCTCAAATATCGGAGTTACGAATATTTCTTAAAATTAATAAACTAAAAATTTGTTTGGCGTAACTGTATAAATTGAAACATTTACTTAATTTGCTATACATGAAAATGTAAACAATGGATATATCTACAATGAATATTTATATAATTATGGTTATATTTTTGTAACAAACAAATTACGTATAACAATATTAAACTTTAACAATAAATAATTAAAATTAACAATGCAACAAGAACGTGACATTTTCTTTCTGGCAATGATATTTCCTCCTACACGTCATAAAGGACTCCAGGTGAAGGAAAATAAACAAGTTATTGGTACTTATTTCTATGTTGTGCTTGAAAAGATATAATTCTAGACAAACGCTATTTCTGTCGAACCTTAAGTAATAAATCATGAACTTGTAAGAGGCTGACGTTGTAATTGCTTTTCAGATGCATAAGTACTGCATATAAAGTACGTTAATAATTAGTATATTGCGTATTAACGAAGGAGGAAAAATTCCATAAACGGATCCAAAATCAACTGATGTATTTTTACTAGACTCGTTTGGCACAAAATTAAATAATTTGTTGTAATCAGGGATTCTTTGTTTGGTAAATATGTAATAGTATCGAGGGAGAATATTTCTCACTAATTTTTGATGCTGTGTACACGATTATGTAATAATAGCCTAGTAATACATATTTATAAAGAATGCAGCTATTTATAAAGTACATATTTACAAGTGTTTTATCTGTAACTGTTTACTAAATAATGACAACGGGTGATAATATTGGTTAACTGTATGACATATTCTAAGACTAATGATAATTTTGCTTATAACTAAATTATCGGAAAAAGTTATTTCAGTATTATCATAATATTTGATAACTATTTTAAATTATAAATTCAAGCCGTGAAACATTTAGATTATTACCCTTAGAAATAAAGTTACATAACTCTGATAATTATTAAAAATATTTAAAGTCAGGATAAAGGATATGATCAATAAATAAAAACTATATACCAATAAAAGGCATGTAATACTCCCAAGAATGATAAATTTAATTTATTTTTGAGCTTGAATTTTTAGATTCAATTATTTCTTTACTTCAGTTATATTTATTTTTAAAAATACGGTACATATACATGTCCCTCCCGGAATTTAAGAAGCATATTAATGCAGTCATCTCGACGTCTATTAAAAGTATATGTATTTTTAAAAATGCATATTTAAGATATATATCAATTGGAATTATAGATGGAAAATGATAAAGTAATCTGGTAGTTGAATAAAAGCTTCAACTAACGATGAAAGAGATGACATCTAAACGAAGAGTTAGGAGTACACAAGTATATCGGAGATATGTAATATTCCTAAGGATAATAAATTAAATTTTAATTGACTTCACTTTATAAATAAAAAGAACCGCTTTTTTAGGTATACATGTAAGAAAATTATAAAGATTAGACCTATTAATTAGTTTTTGTAATGAATCGTCCCTCAATTTGGATACGGGCCCAATTACTAATAATCACGAGTGTGGCAGGGTATCAAATTAATTTATTTTATAGTTAAATTAATAGCAACAGATGACCCTTTTTAACTGGTAACCTCAAGAGATGAAAAATTTCAGAGAGATACCTCTACGCCACTTGCTGTCTGACCTTCTACCCTATAAGCAGCTATGGAAGTTTATGGCTATATTTTCAATTATTTAAATAAAATTTGGTAAAGTGAATAGCAAGGAATTCTGTCTTCTCTTCAAAATGCTACATACATATAAATAACAACAATGAATATTTGTTTAACTATAACAATGCTTATATATTTAAAAAAAAAACCTGAGTAACGATAACATAACAAAACACGAATAACATTAATACACAGAAGAACCTAAAATAGTATGCAGTAATAGATCTAAATATCACGATCAAGAATAAACAAACTAAAACGATTTATCTAGTATTACTAAAGAAAGGTTCTTATGAGGATGAAGAAGGTAACCACGACGGGTAAAATCTGTAGCACACATATTTCAGAGGTATATATATTTTCTAGGGTTAATATACTCAAATGTTTTAGCTTGAATTTATAATTTAGCTACTTGTTTATTTCCGGTATATATGGATAAGTCAACAATGAATATTTGTTTAACATAAGAATATTTTCATTTTTATATGAAACGAATTTCCTATTAATAGCATTATATAACAGTAAAATAAACAATTGTGTCCATTTTAACAATGGACCAACAATGGAACAGTTTTGTGAAAATAAATTTCATTATGCACTTCAATTGCAGAAAGGACGCTATGTGAGTAAGGTAGGGGAAATATGAAGCTCCCGAGGCTTATACACTTTACTTGTCAAGATTTGGATCGGGACAAACACACTCTCTGACAAGCAGTAAGCAATTTATCGGAAACCTTTCAGTATTCAAAATCTTTTTTAGTTATTAAAAGTACAAGATGCATCAATTCTGTATATAAAGTATATTTATATTAAGTATGTTATCTAATAATAAAATTCGAAAAACGGATTCACATATAATGTGCGTTTTTATAATGAGATATGTTTAGCGCAAATTTAAGTACATTGTGGTACTCGTACTTAGGGTTTTTCCTGTGCGAAGTGTTATTGTTACCCTTGAATTGTGTAATATTTACCGCTGTAGTGATCGATGGATCGTGTAATACAAGTCAATTGTGAAATGTTAGAATAATAATGAACATATATTGGCCTGTTATTCTGTTTTTATTTACAAAAATTTAATTAAATCTGTATACTAAATAATGGCATTGATGATAACATTGATAAACATTATAATATATGTTGATACTGATGAAAATTCAGGCTATTATTATAATATCGGATTTAATAATTTTTATTGTTTTTATAATATAAAATAAAGACTTTATAAGATATAAATCTAAAACCCAAAATATTTACATTTTTAACCTTATGAAAAATGCATACCTCTCATAATTAGTGACATTTCAAGGCAGGATGAAGATGATGAACACGAAACGATGAATGACGGAAACGCGCGAATACCGGAGATATTTGCATTAGTGATGGGCGATTCTCGAGAATTCGACAATCGAGAAAAATCGTCATCGTAAAAAATCACAATCGATACAGCCATCGATTAATTCATAGAATCTACAATCGAGATGTTTTACAATCGATTATAACGAGAAAAGCTAAAAACAGTTATTGGAAAACTTAGCTATTATTCTGGCCGACAATTTCATAGTAGTGATAGGGCTTAGTGATGGGCGATTCTCGAAAATTTACCAATCGAAAAAAATCGTTATCGTAAAATACACAATCGATACAGTCATCGATTACTTTCGGGAATCTACAAAGGAGATGTTCTAGAATCGATTATTGAAATCATTGTTTTTACATATATATAAGGCAGATTTTATTAAATATAGGGTAACTGAAAACAGATGGAATAAAAAAACAACAAACTAAAGGGAAACTATAAAGGAGCCATAAGACTGGAAAAGTCTTGTAAGGGTGCCCCCTGGTTGAAAAAAGCTGAAAAAACGCGAGTAGCTATGAAGCGGTAAGGGGAGTTTAAGTATCAAAAATTAGAATTTTTCGGCAATTAGTACCTAAATGGCCAAAGAAATAAGAATCAAAAGCACCCCCTAGTGGCAAAAATATGAACTAAAGGATGATAAAAGGGATCAAAATTTTTTATTGATTTTTCTACGTCATTTGAGATTGGATCTTTAATTTCCCCATTTTTATAAAGTCTTCGACTGGAATACATTAAACGCACTCCCGCGGGGAGCAAAGTAGGAGGGAGGGGCAAGGAAAGTGCATAATATGAATAAGTGGTCACAGGACTTTCCAACGATATGGCACATGAGGGGTGTCGGCTAAATTTAGTAAAGTGCCCCCGCTCGGGGGCAAAGTAAGGGGAGGGGCGCGGGCGATATATAAAATGAAATAGTAGTCACAGAGCTTTCCAATGATATATCACATGAGGGGTGTCAGCAAAAGATAGAAAAGAGTCCCAACTCCCAGGATTCCAATTATCGTGCCCCCCCCCCCCCCCGAAATATACCCTGCCCATCCTTCTCTTTGAAATTTTCATATATTAAAAATTATTTATCGGAGGGCTCCGTAAAAAAATCCAATCTAAAATGTTTAAAAACGCTACGATTTCAAAAAAGTTCGAAAAGTGCCTCTCTCGGGGCGCCAAACTAAGGAAGGAAGAAGAAAGGTTCATAATATGAAAGAGTAACTTTGCGATGATAACCGAAAACTTTCCGATGATAGATCAAATGACTGGTCCAAAAAAAGTTTGAAATCTACCCCTCCCACGTGGGTTCCCTCTTTTATCCTAGAATATACCCGGAAATCACGCAGCCCCACTTTTAAAATTTTATATTTAATAAATAATATTTATCGGAGAGCTCCATTAAAAAACCTCATTTAATGATATTTATTGTAGAAATCTCTACAATTAAAAAAAAAGTCACCCCTCCCGCCCCCCCCCGGACCCCTTCCGGAATTCAACTCTGGGAGGAGAAAGGTTCATAATATGAAAGAGTGGTGAAAGGACTTTCCGATGATATGTCAAGGAGAGGTTTGGTAAAAGTTTGAAAATTACCCGCCCCCCCCCCTCCCTTTGTGCACTCTCGCGCACCCCAGAATTCACTCACCTTCCTCTTTGAACTTTTTATATTTAATAAATAGTATTTATCTGAGTCTCCAGGTATGGGGCAGCTTGGCAGAGCTAAAATAAGAGAAACATTGAAAATTCGTGGCAAAATGACACTAAATTTAACAGTAAAGTTTGAAACTAGGACTATACAGAACTGAATACATAAACCACTATGCTTCATAACCCACATCGGTTAATAGCAATAAAATGATAAGTGCCAGTTAAACTGATGGCATTGAGCTCACAGGTTATTAACACTAACTGTATATTATACTCTTATTTCAAAGAATAATGTCCCTCAAATAATAAATGAAGGGAAATATCCCCCGTTTGCCCCTTTTATACTTAACCAATGAACCTCCAAATCTAATCAAGGAAACTCCTTAACTATAATAAATCAGTATATCAAATTTGAAGCAAATCAGATAATTCTGCATGAAAAAAAGGAACATATCGCTAAATTAAGGGCGGTCTAACCCCTTTAACCCTTTTATACTTAACTAATGAACCTCCAAATCGAATCAGGAAAGCTCCTTATCAGAACAAACATAGAAAAAAAAATTCAAGTAAATTGAATAATTCTCCATGAAAATCCATTTATCTAAATTAAGGGGACTTGCCCCCTTTTCGCCCTTGTATACTTAACCAATGAACCTCCAAATCTAATGAAGGAAGCGCCATATCGGAATAAATCTGTATATTAAATTTGAAGCAAATCCAATAATTCTGCATGAAAAACCCTTTTATCTAAATTAAGGGGAGACTAGCCCCTCCCCTTTATACTTAACCCATAAACCTCCAAATCTAATCAAGGCAGTTTCTTAACATAATAAACCGGTATCCCAAATTTGGAGCAAATCAAATAATTCTGCATGAAAAACCCATTTATCTAAATTAAGGAGGGGGGTCTACCCCCCTTTCCCCCCTTTATACTTAACTAATGAACCTCCAAGTTTAATCAGGGAAGCTCCTTAACATAATAAACTGGTATACCAAATTTGGAACAAATCGAGTAATTCTGCATGAAAAACCCATTTATCTAAATTAAGTGGGGGACTAGCCCCCTTTTCCCCCTTTATCCTTAACCAATGAACTTCCAAGTTTAATCAGGGAAGCTCCTTAACATAATAAACCGGTATACCAAATTTGGAGCAAATCAAATAATTCTGCATGAAAAGCCCATTTATCTAAATTAAGGGGGGACCAGCCCCCCTTCTCCCCCTTTATACATAACCCGTAAACCTCCAAATCTAATCAAGGCAACTTCTTAATGTAATAAACCGGTATACCAAATTTGGAACAAATCGAATAATTCTGCATGAAAAACCCATTTATCTAAATTAATGGGGGGCGGATCAGCCCCCCTTTCTCCCCCTTTATCCTTAACCAATGAACTTCCAAGTTTAATCAGGGAAGCTCCTTAACATAATAAACCGGTATACCAAATTATGAGCAAATCAAATAATTCTGCATGAAAAGCCCATTTATTTAAATTAAGGAGGGGGGGGGGGTCTAGCCCCCTTCTCCCCCTTTATACTTAACCCGTAAACCTCCAAATCTAATCAAGGCAACTTCTTAACATAATGAACCGGTATACCAAATTTGGAGCAAATCGAATAATTCTGCATGAAAAATCCATTTATCTAAATTAAGGAGGGGGTCTATCCCCCTTTCCCCCCGTTATACTTAACTAATGAACCTCCAAGTTTAATCAGGGAAGCTCCTTAACATAATAAACCGGTATACGAAATTTGGAGCAAATCGAAGAATTCTGCATGAAAAACCTATTTATCTAAATTAAGGAGGGGGTGGGGACCAGCCCCCCTTCTCTCCCTTTCTCCTTAACCAATGAACCGTCAAAACTAAACAGCGGAACGCCTTATCAGAATGAACATAAAAAAAATTGAAGCAAATCGTACATTTTAATCAAGAGTTATCGCGTTACGTACATACATACGTACGTACAGTACATGCATACACACAGAACCGACGGGTACATTAGCTCTCAGGCTTAGATAGCCTGTGAGCTAAAAAGAGATTGGATAAGCAGATGGACTCCTTTGAGAAATTATGACTTAAACCAGAAATGCGGTAAGTTTGACTCTGAAAGCTTCATTTCCATCTCGCATTTCGGCAAATCTCATCTCGATGATTTTTCCAGCATTTCGACGCTTCCAGATGGCAAGCTGCTCGATGGTTGGTGCTCTCGCGGTTTTAAACCTTTCGGGATGGGAAGTCTCTCGAGATTTTCCTCTCGCCATTTTCAACCTTTCCCGATGGGAAGCCTCTCGCTTGTTACTCTCGTCCTTTTCGAAATCTCCCAATGAAAAGCCTTTCGAGAATTTCTCTCGCGCTTTTCAACATTTCGCTATGAGAAGCTTTTCGAGGATTTTTCTCGTTCTCGGCAGAGAAGAAAAGTAAGAAAATTTATCGAGAGTACCAAGGGATGAGATAGAGAAAAAGGCATGACAATGAACTGTGAAATGAAGCTTTAATTTTCAAAGTTTCTCTTATTTTAGCCCTACCAAGATGTCACATACCTGGAACCCTCCGATAAAAATTATTTATTAAATATAAAATTTTCAAAGAGGAAGGTGGGTCGGGTGATTTCGAGGGAGGAGGACGTGAGAGTGGACTCATGGGGTACAATTTTAAAAATTTTACCGAACCCTTCCTGTGGCATATAATCGAAAAGCCCTTTGACCACTTCTTCATACTATGAACCTTTCTTCGCTGAAAGGGGGGTGGGGAAGGGGCGAACAAATTTTTAAAACCGTAGCCGATTTCTATAATAAATTTAAATATCACTTTAAATATGGGTTTTTTATGCAGTCTTCCGGTAAATATTATTTATTGAACATAAAAATTTTAAAGTGGCGGCTGTGTGAATTCTGGGGTGAAAGAGTGGGCCCACGGGGGGAGAGAGGGGGAGCAATTTTCAAACTTTTTTTGGACCAGTCATGTGATATGTCATCGGTAAGCTCTCGGATGACTCTTTCATATTATGTGACTTTCTTCCTCCCCTCCCCAATTTGGCCCCACTGCGAGGGTAGTTTTTTCCGCTTTTATCATTTTAGATCGGATTTTTTTATGGAGCCCTCTGCTAAATATTATTTATAATATATGAAATTTCAGGACACTTTTCCAAATTTAGCCAAGACCCCTCATGTGACATATCGTTAGAAAGGTTTGTGACTACTTATTAGTGTCATGCACTTCCGGTGGCCGCCCCCCTCCACTTTGCCCCCCCCCAGGAGGACACTTTTCCAAATTTAGTCAGTACCCCTCTTATGAGATATCGTTGCAAAGGTCTGTGACTACTTATTGATGTTATGCACTTCCGGTGACAGTCCCCCCACTCTTTGCCCCCCCCCCCCCCCCTGGGGGACACTTTTTCAAATTTAGTCAAGACCCCTCGTGTGAGATATCGTTGGAAAGGTCTGTGACTACTTATTGATGTTATGTACCTACGGTGTCCCCACCACCACTTTGCCCCCCCCCGGGGGGCACTTTTCCAAATTTAGCCAACACCCCTCATGTGAGATATCGTTGGAAAGGTCTGTGACTATTTATTGATGTTATGCACCTCCGGTGACAGTCTCCCCCAATTTGCCCCTCCCGGGGGACACTTTTTCAAATTTAGCCAAGACCCCTCATGTGAGATATCATTGGAAAGGTCTGTGACTACTTATTGATGTTATGCTCCTCCGGTGTCCATCCCCCCCATTTTGAACCCCCGCCCCCCGGGGGACACTTTTCTAAATTTAGCCAAGACCCCACATGTGAGATATCGTTGGAAAGGTCTGTGACTACTTATTGATGTAATGCACCTCCGGTGACCGCCCCCCCCCACTTTTCCTCCACGGGGGTGTTTTTCTAAATTTAGCCGAGACCCCTCATGTGGCATATTGTTGGAAAGGCTTATGACCACTTACTCATGTTATCCACCTCCCGCACCCCTCCCCTTTCCCCCCATGGGGAGGGCATTTTTATAAATTCAGATCCAGACTTCTCATGTGACATATGGTTGGAAAGGCCTAAAGACCTGTGACGACTTAACCATATTATGCAGCTGCTGTGCCCCTCCGCTCGCTTTGACCCCTCCCCCAAGAGATCTGGTCCGATGTTCATTCGTTTCGATATTATATTTTTTACAAGATTTTGTAGTGCGTGCACACCACACCCGCCTGCTATCATATATCAGTGCCGTATATAGCGGGTAACCTGTTCGTGATTTCATATTACAAGATTACGTATAAATTAGGGGCCCCGATTAAAGGAGGGGCCCGCTAGCGGTCGAAGTCACCTAGTCTTTATTAACATCGACTCATTCCAGTTCACCCGCAGACGATTCTTGATAAATGTATGACGTATATAATGCATAATATATGATTTATAAAAGAAATTTGCAAACTGTAGTCATCGAGAAAAAATTTATACAATCGAAAAATATCGAGATGTCCATACAATCGAGAAAATCGAGAAAAACATCTCGTTATCGCCCATCACTAATTTGCATTACCTAACAGTAATAAAATATATTATTTAATATTCGATTTATAATTTAAAATATTTGATTTTTATCAGTGTTCATGTTTTTAAGAAGACATGTCAAAGATATACACATTTCCGAATTTCAGAAAGAAAATTAGGTAATCTGGTAACTTACTACAGATATAAATATTCTTTAAACGATGCATCATATTTAAGTATCCCTGTAAATTTTAAAATAAAAACTGCTAACTAATTTACAAGTCAAGTGACAAAAAGTATGAAATCAACATAAATTAGACGATCACTAATCGGAGAAAGGGGGAAATCAATGAAAATACATGGTATGTATATTTATTAAGTTTAATAAACTAAATTAATTTCGCCTTGAATTTAGAATTTTAAAATAGTTTTTATTTTCAGGTTTTTAAATAATTAAATAACGTGTTAAAAACATATTAAGATGCATTTACACCAGCGGAAGTTGAGAATAAAAATTATGACGTAAACTGGAAGTTTATTACAGTCATACATATTGTTAAGAAAAAAGAATTATATTATGCATACCTGTGAAATTAAGACGAAAAAGAATGACGAAATTTTAAAGTCAAGAGGAGGAAAATATAAACTCAGGACGAAGCAGACTGCAACAAAACGAGAAATTAGAAAAATGTGTGAATATTGGATGTATGTATATTTACTGAGGGTAATAAACAAAATTAAAGTAGTTTCTTGAATTTGCAATTTTCAAATATTAGTTATTTTCAGGTACATATGTTATTACAAAGTTGGGATAAAGATATGAAAACCTTTGATATTTGAAAAAGAAATGATGATTGTAATGCGGAAGTTAATTACAAGCGTACATATTTTTAAGAATAGTAAATTAAAAATATGTATGAATGTGAAATTTAAAAGACAAATTATGAAGTTACTTGAGTCAAGACAAGGAAAATATCAATCATGATTAAGAATACGACCACGAAAGGATGAATTAGGAGAATGCATGGATACTTTAGTTATGTATATTTACGAAAAATTATAAACAAAAAAAAATGAGCTTGAAATTACAATTTTTAAATATTTGCTATTTTCAGGTACACTTATGATTAAAACGTTCGGGTTACGATATCTATACCTTGGATATTTTATATGAAAAAGTATGAATTAATATAGATATTTATTGCAGACATATATATTTTTAATATAAGGAAATTAAAAATATGTATCCCTGTGAAATATAAAAGAAAATTTATTAAGTTATTTCCAAGTCAAGAGAAGGGAAATATCAATTCATGGTTGAAGAAGAATTAGGAGAATGCTTGAATATCGGAGATAAGTATAATAACTAACGGTAATAAAATAAATTAAATTTGGGTTAAATATACAATGTTAAAATATATTTTTTTTTCAGGTGGACATATGATTAAAATGTTGGATTAAAGATATTTACACCTTCAATATTTTAGGTGATAAATTTTGCGTAAGATAGAAGATTACTACAGGCATATATATTTATCAGAAAAGTGGATTAAAAATATGTATCCCTGTGAAATATAAAAAATAATTATGATGTTATTTCCAAATCAAGAGAAGAGAAACATCAACTCATGTTGAAGGAGACAGTCACTAAACGGGGAATTAGGAGATTGCATGAATATCGGAGGTATATATATTTACTAACGGTAATAAATTAAATTAGGTTTAAATTTACAATTTTAAAATATATTTTACTTTCAGGTGAACATAGGATTAAAAAGTTAGGTTAAAGATATTTACACCTTCAATATTTCAGAAGATAAATTAAGCGTAATATGGAAGATTATTACAGGCATACATATTTTTAAGAAAAGTTAATTAAAAATACGTATCCCTGTGAAATATAGAAGAAAAACTATGATGTTATTTCGAAGTCAAGAAAAGGGAAATATCAACTCATGTTGAAGGACACAGTCACTAAACGTGGAATTAGGAGACTGCATGAATATGTGAGGTATGTATGTTTACTAACGGTAATAAATTAAATTAGGTTTAAATTTACAATTTTAAAATATATTTTATTTCAGGTGTACAAATGATTAAAAAGTTGAGTTAAAGATATTTACACCTTCAATATTTCAGAAGATAAATTAAGCGTAATGTGGAAGATTATTACAGGCATACATATTTTTATGAAAAGTTAATTAAAAATATGTATCCCTGTGAAATATAGAAGAAAAATTATGATGTTATTTCCAAGTCAAGAGAACGGAAATATCAACTCATGTTGAAGGAGACAGTCATTAAACGTGGAATTAGGAGAGTGCATGAATATCGTTGGTATGTATATTTACTATTTGTAATAAATTAAATTAGTTTTAAATTTACAATTTTAAAATATATTTTATTTTCAGGTGTACATAGGATTAAAATGTTGGGTTAAAGATATTTACACCTTCAATAATTCTGAAGATAAATTAAGCGTAATGTGGAAGATTATTACAGGCATACATATTTATAAGAAAAGTGAATTAAAATATGTGTCCCTGTGAAATATAGGAAAAAAAAATTATATTATTTCCAAATCAAGAGAAGGGAAATATCAACTCATGTTGAAGGAGACAGTCACTAAACGAGGAATTAGAAAAGTAAATGAATATCGGAGGTATGTATATTTACTAACGATAATAAATTAAATTAGGTTTAAATTTACAATTCTAAAATATATTTTACTTTCAGGTGTACATAGGATTAAAATGTTGGGTTAAAGATATTTACACCTTCAATATTTCAGAAGATAAATTAAGCGTAATGTGGAAGATTATTACAGGCATACATATTTATAAGAAAAGTGAATTAAAAATATGTGTCCCTGTGGAATATAGAAAAAAAAATATGATATTATTTCCAAATCAAGAGAAGGGAAATATCAACTCATGTTGAAGGAGACAGTCACTAAACGAGGAATTAGAAAAGTAAATGAATATCGGAGGTATGTATATTTACTAACGATAATAAATTAAATTAGGTTTAAATTTACAATTCTAAAATATATTTTATATTTAGGTGTACATAGGATTAAAATGTTGGGTTAAAGATATTTACACCTTCAATATTTCTGAAGATAAATTAAGCGTAATGTGGAAGTTTATTACAGGCATACATATTTTTGTGAAAAGTTAATTAAAAATATGTATCCCTGTGAAATATAGAAGAAAAATTATGATGTTATTTCGAAGTCAAGAGAACGGAAATATCAACTCATGTTGAAGGAGACAGTCACTAAACGTGGAATTTGGAGAGTGCATGAATATCGGATGTATGTATATACCGAAGAGCCATTACACTATGACCACGTGTTTAATGCGACGTAGGACCACTTTTCGCCCTCAAAACCGCCAACACCCGACCTGGTATCAACTTGACAAAGTTCGTATAGGCAGTCTGAGGCATCTGGTACAAAGCGCACACCACCTGGTCCTGAAATTCTCGCATATTGCGAGGTGGTAGCGTGGTAGCACGAATTGGGATTTCCAGGTGGAACCACAAATGTTCTTTTAGATTCATGTTAGGTGAATTTGGAGGCCGGGACATGACTTGAAACTCACTAGAATGCTCCTCGAACCACTCCCTGACGATTCGACGTGTATGACATGGTGCATTATCCTTTTGGTAAATGCAATAACCCACCGGAATCATTGTTGATATTAATGGGTGCACCAGGTCTGCAACGTTTTTAAGGTAGCGCACAGACATTAGGGATTGTTCTATAAGGATTATGGGTCCTAATGTGCTCCATACAAACATCGCCCACACGATAATATAGCCGTCACAGGCTTTTCTCTGATCAACTGTGATTCCGGTAGCCAGGGTTACCGTTGGAAATCGGCGTATTCGCACACGCCCGTCGATGTGATGAACCAGAAAACGTGATACTTTGGACCATGCAACTTTCTTCTATTATTTTATAGTCCAATTCCTATGTTCATGGGCCGGTTGCAGGCGTTGCTGGCGATGACGTGCTGTCAGCGCAGGAACGTGCTTAGGCCACTGGCTGCGTAGTCCTATGCGCAATAGTGCACGCGGAACTGCATAGTGCACGGGTCGCCACTGATGTAGCTGTTGGTTATTTCGGTTGTTGCAACTCTTCGGTCACGACGGATAATGCGTAACAATGTTAGCTCTCCTCTGGAATCAATGCGCCGCGGGCGACACACCGCTCGCCGGAGACTTGTCGTTTCTCCATCCATACACCACTTTCGGTACGTGCTCACAATGACTGCACGACAGCCCACCAAACACGCCGTTTCCATTATCAACGTTTCCAGTCACCGAGCCATAACGATTTGACCTTTATCAAAGTCTGATAAATCTGCTGTTTTTCCCATGAAGCCGCTAATCACGCTATGTTTTGAAATACAACGCATAATCGTTTCATATACTCCAATATCAACCGCGCACGCGCCATGATTTTGTTTCTGTGCGAGCTCATTATTATAGATGAAGGGTGGTCATAATTTAATGGCTCTTCGGTGTATTTACTAATGATAATAAATTAAATTAGGTTTAAATTTACAATTTTAAAATATATTTTACTTTCAGGTGAACATAGGATTAAAAAGTTAGGTTAAAGATATTTAAACCTTCAATATTTCAAAAGATAAATTATGCGTAATGTGTAAGTTTATTACAGGCATACATATTTATAAGAAAAGTGAATTAAAAATATGTATCCCTGTAAAATATAGAAGAAAAATTATGAAGTTATTTCCAAGTCAAGAGAAGGGAAAATCAACTCATGTTAAAGGAAACAGTCACTAAACGAACAATTAGGAGAATGCATGAATATTACAAGTATGTATATTTACTAAGTACAATAAATCAAATTAAATTGGGCTTGAATTTATAATTGTAAACTATTTTTTTCGATTTACAGATGTACAAATTAAAAAAAAGTTGTGTTGAAGATGCTTACAATTTCCATATTTGAGAAAAAAACGGTGACACATTATGGAAGTTTATTCGCAACTCGTAATATAGGTTATTCACATGATATCAATTTTCAAGTAAGCAGTTTCGTGTTCAACAGACAAAAGTGGAAAATTAACAGCATTAATATTAAAAAAAAAGCAAAATTATTTTGCTACTCTGCAACATATAAATTCAATTATGGATCAAAAAATGTACAACCTTTAAACGCAGCGTGCAACTAAGGAGTTACATCAACTTTTTTTGCCATTTGGAGCATTCTATGGGTCGTTTGGTAATCTATAATGGGTTACTTACGTGTTATATCATGTATTTAAGATCGTTAAGTCTGTTTCTGTTCTGCTTTGTTATCACGTGGAGGTTATAATATCTTTTTTTTTATACTGCTTGCGATGTGCTCGACTGGCGTTTTTTCTCTGTCTTTATAAAGTAGCCATTATCATTCCTGCAAACTATTCAAAGCAACATAAAAATTATTACATCATTGAATAGCTGTTATTGTGCAGTGTAAACACTTTAAAGTAAGTTTATAATTTAAAATGAACATTTTTTGAGCCATGTGTGTTCTGTCACTCAGGTGTGACATTCTGAAATTATGTCCAACAGAAACATAAATAATTTTTTGCACTATTTTTCTAGTGGATAGTTAACGAAAATAGACTCAAGTGTAATGTTTTCCGAACAAAATAAAAAATTATGCAATAAAGGGTTAATTGAGACTTGAAAGCATACTAAAAATGGATCATCGATTTTAGAAAATTGATTAATACATTATAAAATGTTACTCGGAAACGATTATAAAAATGAGTGGCAGCAAAAAGAAATTTTGTTTTTATGAATATTTCTTTTGATCTCGAAGATATGTTGGTTTTTGAGGCTTCTAATGATAAGAGAGCTTCTTGGAATGAAAGAAACTCGGAACAGGTTATTGCATATTTTAATATATCTTTTAATATTTTAATTGCATATTTTAATAATATAATATTCCATATTTTATTGCATATTTTAATAATATCTCTATTGCATATTTAATAATATCTGAAAAGGGTTATTGTATTACTTACCCATCATAAGTAGTACAGGGTTAAGTCTTGTAATTGTTTTAAAAATCGAAAAAAAAAATGACTGATTTACACATTTCAGACACAGGAAATTCCGAAAAACATATTTTTAGGAAAAAAAAATGCGTCCGTCTGTGTGTGTGTGTGTGTCTGTAAACATTCTATCTTTCGAACAAATTGAGATAGAGACTTGAAATTTTTGTGTATTTAGTATGTAATAATGGAAAGAAGCCTATTGAATATCAGTAACCTCGATTGTCTTGTAATATTTATTTCGGACTCTCGAAATTATGATTCTCATACAATCTCGTTCTGAAAAAAGTACATAAAAATTTTCGAAATTGATTATTTTAAGGAGTGAATGTAAAAGACAATAAAAAAACATAAATTGTGCCTAAAGAAAGAAGTCGATCGGATAATTAATTACCGTGATATTTGTAATCCTATTTTTCACACTCTTCGATTTTTCATGACCCTGTATTTCTGTAATATATTGTAACGTTCGATGTCGGGATCGCAGATTGATTACCAGAAAAATAAATTTAAAATTACAATTAAAAATGCTATTGAAAGATCTGGTAACCTAAATGCCATTCCGACACCACGCATGGCCGTGATCGTACAACGCGATTATCTACTAGGCAACGTGAAGATTAAGAATTAAGTTAATTGAATTTACTAAAAATAATTAAGTTGCCTTAAATTGAATCAAAGCTGAAAAGAAAAATAAAATAAAATAAACTCACCCATGGAAGAAATACAAGATGTCCAAAATTAAATTAATTATTTATTTGATTAGACATAATATTTATTCATTAAGAAATTTGTAAATATTAAGAAGAGGTACTGCGCAGACCCTGAACATATATTATATTGAGTAAAACCTTTGGTATTTAACATTCTGATTTTGAATCATAGATAAACAACATTACATAATCCTAATTATTGCTAAATTTTGATCGATGTATTAAAGATAAAAATCTTGCACAAATAGAAAAACAAAATAACAAAGTAACAAATACTCAATACAGCACATCACGAAGATAAATATTGATTAAATGATTGAGATTCTATAAGGGAATGTTCGCATCTTTTCAGATCTACTGAGACAGAACTTTCATTTTGTTTGATTCGTTGATGAGAAACTGGATAATTAGTTCATCAGTACTTAATCACGATTGTTCATTTTTTAATGAAGAATACACGGTCATGTAAAAGTTTTTCCAGGTGGAAATAAACTTTGCATATAGTGATGACACAATTGACAGAAAAGGAAAAATATTACTGACTTTTGTAGAGACATCATTAGCACATCTTCCCAAGCACCGATCGGGAGTGGGAATATTTACGTATAAGATCCCAACTTTAGAATATGGCCATAGATCTGTTCCAAAGCTGAGAATATCTGATGAGTGGCCCATAAGATGCTCTGAACGTGAATACTGGCCCGTTTAGCCGCAATCCCTTCTGGGTATTATTCATCACTTCCTCAATTTCAGCATTCTTCTTATGCACGTCTCAATAAATGAGAAATGAATGACGCCCCTTCTAGATACGATGATGCAAAATGCAATCTTTAGATTTTGGTTGGAACATCGTGAATCTGCCGGAACACTGATTTCAAGAACACAGTGCCCCGGCAGAAACACATCCTTCTTCTACCAGTTCCCAACGTGAAGAGAGAGAATAATCCCCGTAGTATTTTTGAAAAGGATGCTCAAAATTAAGAGAACCAATCAGTGTTCCCCCAAAACAATTCAACAGCGTCCGGTCACTGAACCCGTCATGAGATCGCAACTCCCCCGAGCAAAAATGGCGTCTTTTGAGACGTCGCGATGTAGTTTCGCATCGGTGAAGAAACGAAATCATGGCGAATCCGGTGCATCTTAAAATGGACGTCGCGCGTATTTAAAAGAAGCGAAAATAAATAAAACTTAAAATTTCGGATAACTCGCGATCTATTGCATCAAAATAGATGAAATATTGTCTGCTGAAAGTAAATAATTATTTAAATCGAATAAGTATATTTTGCAATGAATTTAATGAATATTTAAGAATTTTTTTAAAAGGTTAATATTAAAGACTTAGAACTTTTTGTAAACAATCTAGAAATCACTGATAAATAAATTATTTAATAGGTATTAAAATCAAATTTTAGTAGTTAGAAATATTAACGTAATATAGATATTTTAAATTGTTATTTGGAAAGATAAATAAAGTTTTTGAATTGATTAAATTTTTATTAATTAAATAAATAATGGTTGATAGATTTAATATTGTTAAACTAATTGGAAAGTATGATGTAACAATTTCATTCAAATTTCAATTCAAAGATATATTTTAATTGTAAGTGAGACGCTTAAGTTATATTAGTTAATAAGATTATCATTTTTGGAGTTATAAGGATATTTCTTTTACGCAATTCGGTACTACTAGATTATCCCGTCGAACAAAAATCTATCCCAAACTATAAGCTTAAATACCAATAATGACTAATCGTAAATGTCACATTCACTAAACACGTTAGACGTGTTTCTTGTGTCATCATGTGTTTTTAATTCGACTTGTTATTTGTTTTTTTACCAATCTTTTACTAATTTATTTGTTCCTTCGTTATTTAAAATAAAAATTATGCCAATTTGTATAATTTTGCGAGTAGTTTGGCGATTTATATAAATTGTCGAAATGGGTCGACTTGATAATCAAGTAGTACCCGGAATTCAGTAACAGACCATTACTATCTATTAAAACTACTTAAATATACGTTAATTTTTTATTTATTTATTTATTTATTTTTTTTTTGTAATTGCAATACATTTTATAAATAGTTTAAGCATATTTATTTTCATATTTTATATTATGCATATCTACGATGGGCAAGGACACGTACTATTACGATGCCCCCAAATACTAGTTTTCGTTTGCGGTTGTATTATATAGGGTGTCTACACTCAACGATGTCTAATGACTAATTTCCAAAACCGTTAGTCAGAGACATCTAGTTCCAATTACAAAAATGTTTTAATTGATGTAAAAAACTATTTTAAAAGTCGTTTTGGTCAATAAAAACATTTCTTAAAAAGTTGCGAAATTAAATATTTTATACGGTCCCCGATCTTATAAATAATATTTAGTAAAAATTTTCTATTACACTAACAAGTAAGACGAAAAAGGTCCCATTCAGCTAACACTAAAATCGATCGAGTTATGAAATTTTGAATTGCATGATTTATGCCAATTTACTGCAACTGAACACAGATGAATTGCTTCCAGGGATCATACACAAAGTGCTTAAAGTATCAGAAGCATTGATATCTCACGCACATTTCTGCAATGCATCCGAACGGAGTCACTTCGAACACGTTTTAAGACAACTTTATTTTTTTAAATTGAGTTTCAGATTGGATAATCTAATTGCGTTTTAAATTATGTATCATTTTGGAAAGAATTGCGGCTGTTGCTTTTCATCATTTCATTCAGCAAAAATTCTGTTGTTTTAAAATTTATATTTTTAGTACAAGTAATTTTTTCTTTAATATGTCAGAATGGAAATAGATTTCAAATTTATATTATAATGATTATTTTATGTTCAAATATTATTTTTTTTATATCTGACAATTATTGATATTTCTAGTAAACTTGTGAAATACCTCTATTTCGCAGCAAAATTGAGGCTTCAACTTTAAACTTTAAACAATTGCCAGCACTGGCAATTTTACGCAACTACTTTATTTTTCATGTTTATATAGTCAGCAAACCAAAGAAAGATACAGCACATTCACTGTGATCGAGTTTGTTCTGACAAATTTACAGTGATTTTTTTACAGTGTAGTTCAGTTTTAATTGTAGAAGGATGGGATTTTCTTTCGTTTTACTCCTTAGTGCAATAGGATATTTTTACTAAATATAACATACTAGCAAATCCCGCGGCTTTGCTCGCGTAATATTTGAAATATGCCAAGTGATATTTATATGTCTAATTTTTATTAAAAGGTACTAATTAAATTCTTATTTTATTAAAAGGTAATATTTTATTTTATTAAAAGGTTTTTTTTTATTAAAAGGTACTTATTACTTTTAGGAATAATTTAAAAATTACTATTTAAAACACAGTTTGATTAAATATTATTATTACACTGCATTAGGCAGAAATGAGACTTAAATTAATAAAACGAAATAAAACTAAATAAATGATAATTTAGAAAATATTTTGAAACTTTTATGCTCAATTAATACGCTCATTTCAGTGTTCATTTGAAGTTTTGAATTTTTTAGAAACTATCTTCTTACATCGTACAATTAACCATCATGTCAAATTCCAAGTCCTACCACATCTCTCAACATAAAGGGCTATGTTGAAATAGGAAATGTCACCATTGATTTGCCAAAATTAATTTTGAAATCGGTTTGTTATTTCCTAATATTCCACAGAAACGTATTTTAGAAAACTTTTAAAGGCCTTTTTTAGAACGTTTGTTGTTCCTGTGAACCCCAGGTGTTAGAATCATCGGCATAAAATATAGCCTATGTAGGATCAGAGACTGTTACCATTGATTCACAACTATTACTTTTATAATCATTGCATAGAAATGGAAATTGCATAGAAATGGTAATTTAGGACTTTTTTAGAATGCTTTTCGCACCTCCTGTTCGCTTCACCCCTTTTTAATTGGAATTTATTTTCGACAGTCCTCGAGGACATTTATATTTTATAAGTAACTACCATGCCATATTTAAAGTTTCTAGACTCTTCAGTATCACAGAAATCGCAATTTAGAAAGTTTTTAGCTCCTGTAACCCTCTGGTGGTAGTGGCACAGACAAATATAGCTTATGTTTGAGCATATAAAGCATATTATGTTTGAGCATAATATATAGCTCATGTTTGAGCAGGTTCTATCACCAACAATTTGTCATCATTATTTTTTTAATCGGTTTGATATTTTATAAGTTTGCATAAAAATTGTAATTTATAACGCTTTTCGCTCACTTCATCATTTTAAATTTGGAATTTTCTTTCGAATGTTCTTAGAAAGAAGTTGCATCTTGTAAGTAAATACCATGCCATACTTCAAAGTGTTAGACCCCTCAGTTGTGCAAAAAACGCAAATTAAAACATGTTTTGCTTTTGCAACCCTCAGATGGTAGTGACAACAATGTAAAATATAGGCTATGTTGGAGCAGGGACTGTCACCATCAATTTGAAAACATTACTTCTGAAGTCGGTTTGGTATTTCCGGAGATTGAGTAGAAATCGCAATTTCGAACGTTTTTAGAACGCTTTTCACACATTTTCACCCCTTTTTAAATTTCCAATATTTTCGAAACTGTTCTTAAAGGTCATTTATATCTAATAAATATGTACCTTGCCTAATTTTAAGTTGCTAGCCCCTACCGATCACAAAGATCGAAATTTAGAACGCTTTTTTGCTCCTAAAACATCTAGGTGATAGTGATACCGACATAAAATAGCATCTATGTTAAAGCGGAGGCTGTAAGCATCAATTTCCTACCATTACGTTTGAAATCAGTTTGATTCTTCCTGAGATATTTCTGACAACTCGGCATTTAGAAGGTTTTTAGAACGCTTTTCGCGCATTTTGCTCCTGCATCTCCTCTGGGTTAGTGGAAACAGATATTAAATATAGCCTAACATGTACCAAGATCTGTCACCATCATTTTTACACCATTATATTTGAAATCAGTTCAGTACTTCCTGAGATTGCATAGAAATCGCAATTTAGAATGTTTTTTACAACGATTTTCGCGCATTTTGACCTCCTTTTAAATTTCGATTTTTTTAGGAAATGTCCTTAGAGATCATTGATATTTTATAACTAACTACCATTCCAAATTTAACGATTCTAGCGTAACGCAAAAACCGCAATTTAGAACGTTTTTCTCTGCACCTCTCCTCTTTTCGGTTAGTGGCACCGACATAAAGCATAGCCTATGTTGGAGCAAGGGTTGTCCCCATCATTTTGACGCCATTATTTTTTAGATTGGTTTGGTATTTCCTGAGATTGTGTAGAAACCACCATGTAGAACGTTTTTTAGAACGCTTTTCGCGCATTTTCACCCCTTTTAAATTTTGAATAGTTTAAGAACTCTTCTTAGAAATTCTTTATATCTAATAAGTAGTTAATATTTCAAATTTCACATTTCTAGGCCCTTCAGTAACGCAAAAAATCGCATTTTTAGAACGTTTTTTGCTCCTGCACCCCGTTTCGGGTAGTGGCACCGACATAAAACATAGCCTATGTTGGAGCAAGGGTTGTCACCATCATTTTGTAGATCGGTTTGGTATTTTCTGATATTATGTAGAAACCACCATTTAGAACGTTTTTTAGAATGCTTTTTGTGCATTTTCACCCCTTTTAAATTTCGAATTGTTTAAAAACTGTTCTTAGAAATCCTTTATATCTAATAAGTAGTTAATATTTCATATTTCTAGGCCCTTCAGTAACGCAAAAATCGCATTTTTAGAACGTTTTTTGTTCCTGCACCCCCTTTCGGGTGGTGGCACCGACATAAAATATAGCCTATGTTGGAGCAAGGGTTGTCACCGTCATTTTGACACCATTATTTTTTAAATCGGTTTGGTATTTTCTGATATTATGTAGAAACCACCATTTAGAACGTTTTTTAGAATGCTTTTTGTGCATTTTCACCCCTTTTAAATTTCGAATTGTTTAAGAACTGTTCTTAGAAATCCTTTATATCTAATAAGTAGCTAATATTTCAAATTTCACATTTCTAGGCCCTTCAGTAACACATAAATCGCATTTTTAGAAAGTTATTTGCTCCTGCATCCCCTTTGGAGTAGTGGCACAGACATAAAACATAGCCTATCTTAGAGCAAGCGTTATCACCATCATTTTGACACCAATATTTTTTAAATCGGTTTGGTATTTCCTGAGATTGTGTAGAAACTACCATTTAGAACGTTTTTTAGAACGCTTTTTTGCATTTTCACCGCTATTAAATTTCGAATTGTTTAAGAACTGTTCTTAGAAATCCTTTATATCTAATAAGTAGCTAATATTTCAAATTTCACATTTCTAGGCCCTTCAGTAACACATAAATCGCATTTTCGGAACGTTTTTTCTCCTGCACCCCCTTTGGGTTAGTGGCACCGACATAAAACATAGCCTATCTTAGAGCAAGCATTATCACCATCATTTTGACACCAATATTTTCTAAATCTGTTTGGTATTTCCTGAGATTGTGTAGAAATTACCATTTAGAACGTTTTTTAGAACGCTTTTTGTGCATTTTCAACCCTATTAAATTTCGAATTGTTTAAGAACTGTTCTCAGAAATTCATTATATCTTATAAGTAACTAATATTCCAAATTTCATATTTCTAGGTCCTTCAGTAACGTAAAAATCACATTTTTAGAACGTTTTTTAATCCTGCACCCCCTTTGGCGTAGTGGCACCGACATAAAATATAGCCTATGTTCTAAGTTGGACTAACACCATCATTTTGATATCATTACTTTTGGAATCGGTTCGTTAGTTCCAGAGCTTACCTCCTACAAATAAACAATTTTTACCTCTTTATAATATTAGTATAGATAATTCAGGGGGAGGGGGGGGGGAAGGGGGTATAAAAATTTAAATTTTGTAATTTATTAAGAAAACTATTTCTGAGCAAAATCGCTTTTATTATACTTCTTTATCTCATTAAAAACATTTTTGTAATTGGAGCTATATGTCTATATGCCAAACGATTTAGGAATTTGACGTTACACACCGTTGAGAGTAGCTGGATACCCTGTATTTTTGTAGATTAAGAAACATTTGTCTTTTTCTAAGGCGTAGGCAATATTAATTTGGTATTAAGTTGGAATGTATTTATAGATATTTTGAAAGAATTTTATCGATAAGTGATGAATTAATACATTATATATATAACATTAAACTTTTATCTAACTTTATATATTCGCACAATTAAGCACCCGGATATTTCTAAATATGCGTCATATATTTGCACGTTTTTAAATTTATGTAATAAATGTTTTTCCAGTAATGTTCATACTGATTAAATACAACTCAGTTCTTTTCGCAGTTCATTAGCTAGGACGTAATCACTTACACTAATGTCTCTCACCAGGATTATTATTCAAAACGAGAGGAAACATATAATTTATTCCGACGTTATTAGTACTTGATTTAAGAGTATAACATTTGCATTGCTAAATAGAATCCAGGCATGAATCTAAACAAAAGATGTGTTATCTTCCCAAATAAAATATGTATATTAATGAGTTTCTTGTCAGGAAAAAAATTACGTGTAATAAATAAGAAGAAATTTTACGCTTATTAAAGAAAACCCGATACTCAAAAAGCAATAATAAAATATAGAATTTTCTTTATTTTATTTGATTACATTTCTTCATTTATGTCTTTCCTAAGAAAGGAAAAATGAATCCTGTAATTTCTTATTTACTATTAAATGTATTTTTTTTTAAAGAATAATATTTTCAGTTTTCCGATATTTTAAAATATTTTAGTATAATTTTGAATTTTTTTTTCTTTTTAGGTGCGTTCATAATGATATAAATACGTAGCATATATAATTGTCATCTGGTCCGTCCGTCTATCCGCATATAGCAGGGCAAAACTACACTGTTAAAAATTTTGCAGCATTCTGGCAGGTCATTCGACCGTTTTTTGAAAAAACGGTTTCATAACCATAATTTAATTATATTCTGACCATAAAATGGCCAATAATATGGTCAGAATAGTGTTGAATTACGGTTGTGTAACCGTTTTCAGAAAAAAACGGTCAAATGACCTGCCAGAATGCTGCAAATTTTTAACAGTGTACCCAACCGAATGGTTTGAAATTTAATGTATAGAATCGTTACATAATTTTGTCGAGTCATTTCAAATTTTATGAAAATCGAATCAAAACTTTAAAAGACATTAGTAAAAGTTTACTTCATTCTATTAAATCTTTTCATACGTATTTAATTCAATGATATGTAATGATTTTAGTTTGCCATGTTAATTACGTACTATTATTTCCATATTACCAAATTTAATACATATAATCGTAAAAGAAATTGTATTCATCCTTTTTTGTATAAGCTTTCAACATCTATTGCACCAAAATCTGAATAATTATAAAACTAGTTATAGTACGAACTAGTTATAGTACAAGTCATTTGCTATGTTGGACTTACAACATTCGACTTGTTTGTAATATTACAGTTGCTAATTAACATATTTATTGTGTGGAACCCTTTATACACGAGTAATACCAACACCGTCTCGATATATAGACGGTATTGGTAATACGCGCACGTGAGCGATTATTTTTCACAGGGGAAGGTGGAGATAATTAAAAAATCAAGAACTTACATACTTCAGCCCAGCGATTTTGTCAGTTTCATAATTTCTAATATATTACATGTGTATTACAATGTGTATTACAATCTTATTTTTATTTTTATAATCCGATACAACTAATATAATATTAATTAATTCATCTTTTCATTCTGACATAAAGCAAATGATTTTAACCCCTTAATTCTCGGCCCCGTCAATATCACGGGCTGAGGTGTCGTTCGTTATTTCTCGCGCCCGTCCTATTTCCGGTCTGGAGATTTAATTGTTGTAGAAAACTTTTGAAACCAGAAAAAAATTAACTGGCATTTCCATGTGAAGTCTTTGAATATTGCCGTTTGGGTTTGACTTTTGGCGCCGATTGTTATGCTGCAATTTGTATTGCATGTTTCAAATTATAAAACACTATACAAAATTATTAATAATAAAAGAATAATGTATATATATATTATTTTAAATATTATTTGTAAATATTTGTGTGAAGATGATAAATAAAGATCTAAGATGTGAAAAATAAAGGTCTTATTCGCATTAATTTGTATGGTGTTAAACAAACATTAAGACACATAATTTTCGAATGATGGCTTTTCTGCAAATGTGATTTAGTTGTATTAGGTAATTCTAGGATGCCATGGTGATTATGTCCTATTTAAGGTGGAGTCCTATTATTTCCTTATAAGTGAATTTAATATATATAAGCATAATGAATTTTGCATTCAGGCATTTTTGCATAACACTGAAATAACTATTGTAACAAGATCTGAATATTTATAAAACTAGTTATAGTACGAACGAAACTTCATTTGTCATGTTTGACATACAATTTTGGATTTCTTATATTTTATTTTCCAGATTAAAAAGCATTAATTGTATTTAACTTTATAAAAGAAAATGTATTCTTACTAATTTAACTATTATTTCAACTTTCTTATATTTTCATTTATAAATTTTAGCTTTACAAGAATTTGTACAATTTATTATGCACATGTGAAAATTAATTATGATGATCAAGCTTTCGTAAAACTGTAAATTCGTAACTGTTTTTCGTTAAAGATAAATAAAAATGAACGCGTTTATATTTAAATATATAAATATGTTATATATTTACCCATAAAAGAAATTAAAAGTATTTATCGTTTAAAAAATAAAGTTCTCAATTTTATAAATCCAGTTGCTGAAGACAACAATGTTTGCCTAAAATATTCCGACCCATTGAGCCTCTAAAATAATGCATCTTCTGTTTCTTTCAACTAAGAGATTCAACTTACATAACTTTTTCTTTGATTTTAATTCGTAAATGTTACTTTTAGAAGAATTTGTACTAAAAATATAACAATCAAGCTTTAATAAAAGTAAATACCCGTAATTTTATTTTGTTTGAGATAGTAAATAAGAAGGAACGAGGTAATATTTAAAGATATAAATATGCTATTCATTTACCCATAAAAGAAATAATAAGCATTTATCCTTAAAAAAATATAATTATCAATTTTATAAATCCAATTGCTGAACAAAACAGTGTTTGCGTAAAATATGCTGACTCATTGAGCATCTAAGATAACGCATCTTCAGCTTCTTACAAGAGAGGGATCCAACTTACGTAAATGCAGTTAAGCTCTTTTGATGCTTGATTTGTTAAATCAATAACCTGGTTCATTAGTTTGAATTACTCCAAGGAATGCAATAAAGTTTTTCATACGGATTTATTGGCCTTTCACTTTTTTTTCTAGGACAAAGTTTTTCATCAATATTGATTTTTATATTAGGAAGTGTTTTGTAACTTAGCGCTTTCAATAGAAAATTCTTTAATGAAAATTTTCTGACAAATTTGCGAAGCATTTTTTCCTCAACATTAGGCAGGAAAAATGCATATTCGACCAACATTGTTGTTTAAATATTTTGTCATTTATTACAACTTTTTGTCGCTCTTTTTCACGACTCTCATGGGAAAAAAAATAATAGAAAGATCTAGTTTAACTATACAATTTATGTAATTTCATATAAACGTAAAAAAAAATTAAAAAATTAAATCGATTTTGTTCCTTTATTGTGGAAATTATAATATGTATATAAATTAACTATTACAAATTAATATAAATGTTACTTATAGGAAAGTCCGTACCTTATGAGTTCAATGTCCTCTGTTATATGGAAACATTTGGATATATCATGCTCTTTTTACCCGACTGCCAAGAAGGGTTATGTGTTTGACGCGTATCTGGGTATGTGGATTTCTTTATACCCTCCAAACATCCCAACAGCTGGATGGATTTTAGTGAATGAGGTCTCCATCAATTCATCTTAATTGTCCGATGGTTATAGGAGGTTTTGTTTTCAAAATGGCGGTACAGACGAAAAAAATTTGTATGCACCATATTGAGTGGCATATCGTTGGATAGGTCTTTCCAAATGAATGTGATGTTTCATTGACTTTTTACAGTCAGAAAATCCATTTAAATATTACACAACCTAGAAGCTGTGTCGTAGGATCTCTAGCTTTATTGCAACTCTAACGTTCATAGACATCTATAGGCCTCATCGAAACATTGTTTATAGATAGGAACTAACAATTAAACACACCTTAAAAGTCATGAATACAAGTAAATAAAAAAAATAGGTAAGTAATATAAAAAATAATTTCAAATTGATGAGAAATAATTAATTACTTCGCCTTTCATTCAGTCGGGTTTTTTGATTTTTTAAATTTAATTTTTACTTATTTGTGTGTGTTGCTTGGAATGCGTGATAGTACAAGGAGTTACTGAAATATTTAAGTCAATGCAATGGACGCTATTACAAAAATTTAAAGTAATAGAAATTTAAAAGTTATATAGTAAACATACAATTTAAAACTAGTAATAATTGTAATAAAAAAATATGTAATGCGACGACTAACAAGGGACACTTTTAAATTTCAAGTTTTATAATACTTTTTTTTTATTTTTATGTATGTCATTTAAGGAACTTTTCCTGTTCAAAATTACCGTCACTTACGGAAAATTACAAAATTTTAACTGAGATGTTCATGTTAAAATAAAAGAAAAGAAAAGTGCCCAGTTAAACTGATGGCATAGAGATCACAGATTTTTCACACTAATTGTATATTACACTCTTATGTCATAGAATAATGTCTTTCGAAAAATAAATTTAAGCGGGGTTAGCCCCACCCCCCCTGTTTCACATCTTTATACTTGACCAATGAGCCTCCAAATCTCATCTGGGAATCGCCGTATCAGAATAAACCAGTATTCTAAATTTGAAGCAAATCGGATAAGAAAACCCATTACTCTAAATTATGGGGGAATTACATCCCCCCGAACTTCCCTTTATACTTAAACAATGAACCTCCAACTCTAATCAAGGAAGAGCCTTATCAGAATTAACAGATATGCCAAAATTGAAGCAAATATGATAATTCTGCATGAAAAAGTCATTTGTCAAAGTTAAGGGGGGGGGGGGATTAGCCCCCATATCCCCTTTGTACTTAGCCAATGAACCTCCAAAATTCTTCAGGGAAGCGCCTTATGAGAATGAACCTAGAAAAAAAAATTTGAAGCAAATCGGATAATTCTATGAAGAGTTATCGCGTTACATACGTACATACGTACGTACATACAGAACCTGCGGGCACATTAGCTCTCAGGCTTTGATAGTCTGTGATCTAAAAAATATTTTGAATAATCTTCATGAAATGCCAAATATAATTAATATGCAAAAGAATGGAAAGAGCACTAAATTTTTAACAGAACGTATTTTTCTATCTTTGGTTACATGAAAAAATAATATTATTAATGTTTATTATTATTATAACCATTCTGAATGTATCACGTCGTTGAAGAAGATTGCGGCGTATGACTACACTGTAGAAAAAAAAAAAAAAAAAAAAAAAAAAAAAAATTGTAAAGTTACTAAAGTTTTTCGATGAAACTGGATTTCTTAGAACATTTTATGTAACGGCAACAACAAAAATTCATGCAACAGATTCACTTTTGCGCCAAAAATAAAAAAATCTCTAAGGTTACTAAGACTTTTTTAGGAAACTGGGATGCCTAAAACTTTTCATGTAATTGCAGCCAGGTTTACAGATAAAATTGTAGTAAGATTACTGTAATTTTAGCAGATTCATTTGTAACGTTACAGATTTCTGTAGCTTTACAAAAACTAGTTTTGTAGATTTGTAGCTTTCTTTTTCTACAGTTAAAGTGAAAGTTAAGTAAGCATGTAACTTTACATCTGTAGAACTCCAGATTTCTTTTTAAAGTGTAACTGTAGTAAAAAATTTTCTTCAGGATATCCATTACCATTAAATTAAGGAATCTGTATCATAAGGCATATGAAAAAAGTTGTACATATCATTCATTTATGCTAAAATATTCTAAAAAGTTCGTTTCTTCCATCATTTTGTTCTTTAAAAAGATAGGGGATCGAAACCGAAAATCCCAGGTTACAGAATATCAGTGAGAACCATTGAAAAATATTAATAACGTATACAAAAAAAAAACCTGTGAGATTTATTAAAAACGAAACTTTTATATAAGCTACATGCCAGGATTAATAACCGAGGAAATTTTCAAAAATTTAGTTATTTATAGCAGACTTTATTATTCTGACAATTTCAGCGGTTTAAGCGAGCTGTTAGATTACACGTTATTTAGAACTTCTGTTTTATATATATTATTTTCTTATTTTTTATTTATTAATGCGGTTTTAAATTTGTTATGAAATATTTTCAGGACACAAATGCTGAACTATGTATATTGATTTACGTTTAAACAGATTAATCTTTCGTAATCAAGCTGCACGCAATATAGACAATTTTTTAAAAAAACGTGTTCGAAATGTAAAAAATATTAATATAAAAAACAGTAAATTGAAAAAAATATATGTTCAAACAAGTTGCTATTAAAAGATCATTTCTTTCCTATTCGACTATGCGACAATTAAAATTTTGCGACGTTTATGAAAAAGGAGCACAAATAGCGAAATTTATCGCTAAAATTTTGCGACCATCGAAAGGCGCCAAATTACTCACGGGCAACTTTTTGCTTTATAATATGTATTTTTTTTTGAAGTATGTAACAAATATGTGCTAGCCTCCTATACAACTAATCACGCAACATTACTCAAAATAATTCATGGCTATGAGAAACATTAATAGAAGCCAAAAAATAGCGGTTTACTTCAGTGAGTTGCTGAAAAAAAAAACGCAAATTCCAATAATCGGTGGAGCAAAAAAAGAAAAAAAAAATAATAATAATAATAATAATAATAATAATAATAATAAAATAAAAAAATAAAATAAAATAAAATAAAATATAAATAAATAAATAAATAAAATCGCGAACTTTGTCAAATAATCGAGTAAGGAAAAAAGTCATATTTCGATCAAGGGAAAATGTGAATTTCGTAATAAAATTGCGATCAAATAGCAAATTTTGTCAGTTTGTCGAGGAGAAATATTTCAAATTTGGTCTATCTGTGGCGAAAAAAAAAATTCGTTAATTAAAAAAAATATTTATAAAAACTGTGAATTTCGTCAACCAATTTTGCGAAAATATCGAAAATTCCGTGAAACGACTCCTATCGGGTCAGATAAGCCAATTCCATGGATCGTGTTTATATCTTCCATAAGTTTCTGATCATCATAATTTTCATTTATAATTATCCTTGATTTCGAGCAACGGGTGAAGTAACTATATTTCACCGAGGGTCTATTTTTGAGATATGTGATGTTAAGTACGTTTTTGGAATATTGTGTACTGTTCATTGAATTTGTTTACCAAACTTAATTTGTATCAATATTTATGGTGTTGTTTTCCCCAATGTCCTTTTTAGCTGCGTTCGTAATTATATAAATACGTAGTCGTCGTTCGGCCTGTCTGTCTGTCCGTCCGTCCGCATATAACAGAGCAAATACTACCTAACCGAAGGTCTGAAATATTAAATATATAATTATTGCAAAATTTTGTCGAGTCATTTCAAATTTTATTAAAATCGGTTTAATTACATTGGTTTAATAGTTTAATTACAGGGACAGTCAAAATTTTTCCGTTACATTACGGTCAATGGGAAAAATTACTTCAAGTGCATTTTAATAATGTTACAGCATTTCGAATAGAATGAAATTGATATGCACTTATGAAGTGCACTGAAATATACATTCAGTGCAATATGCGGTGCAAAAAATATTTATAAAACTAGTTATAGTACCAACGCAACTCATTTGCCACGTTTGACGTGCAATTTCCAACTTCTTGATGTCTGATGACGCTTTTTTACTTCTCCTCCGTGTCATGTTTTCCACCGCCGTGCTACACATTTTTAGAAGAAATTCTACATATATATGTTTATATACATACATCTATTTAATCAACATATAACATAAAACAACTTTTCCGGCATCACAACCGTTTCACGGGGATTTATGGGAAAAAAAAAAACATGCATGTAATATTTACCATAAACCTCAGCCTAAATTTCTTAATTGAGATCTTCTTCAGCTTTAAAGTACTTTTGTAAACGAAAGTATTCTAAATGGTATGTATTGTATTACTGGCTGAGAGAAGTCGCTGTTTAGAAACAAGAATATAGCGCTAATGCTGCAATTTGTTGCCTGTAAACAGAAATCAAGTAAAATCTACGAAATTGAAAACTTGTTTTTTAACGAAAACTTCATTATGAATATCCACAGCTGGATTATGTATTTTTACAAATACTTTTTGTTTAAAAAAAAAATCTTTCTTTTTGCAAAAACAAATATAAAAAAAAAATAATTGTAAAATTTAAAAAGCAAATATAAGTGCCAATAGATTTCCGTCTTTGAATTCAGTATTTTTTAGAATTTATCTTAGTACATATTAGACCTTTAGAATAGCGTCTAGGGTAAACAGTGTGGAAATAGACTACCCCCAATGTTAAAAAAATCTGTAAAAACACAGAAAAAAAGGCGAGACTGTCTGTAAATTTACAGTAGTTCTCGGTTAAATGCATTCGAATGAGTTTCTCGGTGACTATTTTACAGACATTTCCCTATCTTATATCTAATTCCCTGTAGGGATTGTCATGTGTTTATTTAAAGATTTACTTATCTTTGTTAAAACTTCTAAGTCAAAATAAACACTTTTTAAACTTTTTTCAATTTATTAGAAATATTAAATAAGGAAATTTAGTTTGAAAATTGTTTTTATTTTTTTTTTATTATTTTTTTTTTTAATTATTAGATTAATTTAGAAAGAGGAAATTCATCTCTTCGGAGTTGGTGGGGATTTTTATCGACAATCACTTTACAGTTGTTTCCTTTACTAATGCCACAAGCTTCATAATATTAAAAATGAATGGTGTAGTATTATTTCAAAGCTGTTATTATTACAATGCTATTATTAGTATTATTCATAGATAAATACGTTATAAAAAATATATTAATCTTCTAGAAACATATTACACAAAGTGAATAAAATAACGAAAAACTAAAAAAACCAATTTTAAATATTAAATTCCATTTATTCTGTGTATTTTTCTCTTATTTATTAATAAAAAAAATTATTTTAAAAAATATTAGCGCATTAAAAAATAAATAGTGTGCGACAATTTCAAAAAATTCTCTAAAACATTATTGTTGTAAAAAATGAATTAGATTTAAAAAAAAAAATAATAATACATTGAATTTTTTTATTTATAACTTAAGCTAGTTAAAAAATTAAAATTGATTAAAAAAATTATAGGTATTATGTATTGGTCTAAAATAAATTAAAATAAGCAGTTTAGGAATTTTTGACCGAATATACAGTGCGTGTAAAAAACTTTAAGGATAACAAAAAATAATAAAAATGTTGATAAATTGAAATGAAATGGTAATTTAATGTTGATCATAAAGTGGAAATACTAATATTAAAGCCAACAGAATGTATCTGTGTGCTTTTTATTGCGAAAAAATCATAATTATGCAAAAAAAAACAAGTTGGAAATTGCTCGTCAAACGTGGCAAATGAGGTGCGTTCGTACTATAACTAGTTTTATAATTATTTTTTGCACCCCATATTGTACTGAATGTATACTTTTTTGCACTTCATAAAGCGCATAGTCTGATACATCATTAAAATGCACTTCCAATAATTTTTTCCCATTCCCCGTAATGTAACGGAACAATTTTGACTGTCCCTGTATTTAAACTATACATCCGATTTTCCTAAAATTTGAAATAGCTCAACAAAACTTTGCAACAATTATATCTTTAAAATTCCAGACCATTCGGAAGGCTGTAATATCATTAAAATGCACTTGCAATAATTTTTCCCATTCCCCGTAATGTAACGGAACACTTTCGACTGTCCCTGTATTAAACTATACATCCGATTTTCCTAAAATTTGAAATAGCTCAACAAAACTTTGCAACAATTATATCTTTAAAATTTCAGATCATTCGGAAGGCTCTAATATCATTAAAATGCACTTGCAATAATTTTCCCCATTGGCCGTAATGTAAAGAAAAACTTTTGACTGTCCCTGTAATTAAACTATACATCCGATTTTCCTAAAATTTGAAATGGCTCGACAAAATTTTGCAACAGTTATATCTTTAAAATTTCAGATCATTCGGAAGGCTGTAATATCATTAAAATGCACTTGCAATAATTTTTCCCATTGGCCGTAATGTAAAGAAAAACTTTTGACTGTCCCTGTAATTAAACTATACATCCGATTTTCATAAAATTTGAAATGGCTCGACAAAATTTTGCAACAATCATATATTTGAAATTTCAGACCATTCGGTTGGGTAGTTTTTGCTCTGTTACATGCGGACAGACGGACGGACGGACAGACGGACGGACGGACGGACGGACTGAACGACGACTATAGGTGCTACGTATTTATATAATTACGAACGCACCTAAAAACGCTATTTTTGACTGTGTAAAAACTTTAAGGTCACCAGTAATTTTATCATAGAAATGGTATACATAATTATTATCGTTATATAAGGGTCGTCCGAAATATGTTTCTAAGACCGAAACCGAAACCGAAATCGAATTTCGGCGATCTTCCTATTTTCGGCCGAAAACGAAACGAATATGTCCAAAAACGAAAACGAATATGTCTAAAAACTTTTTTAAAGTAATTAAATTATATGTATTAAAGTAATTATTACATACTTAAATATATTACTAATTAATTAAACGTATTTATTAAATATGCATAATAATTAATTAATTAAGCGTATTTATGAAATATACATGATTATTAATTAAATATATGTGTGGCACAAATTGTCTCTCTGTGCCTTAGATCCGATCTTCTTTTTTTTTTTTTTCGTATAAAATAAAACGTAATTAATCCATAAAGGACACAGGAAGATTTTCTAATTATAGGAATTTCATTTAATTAAAAAATATTTTAATTTTATGTATACAGACCTCGATTTATCTTTTATAATGATTTCTGTAAATGATCATCTGTTATACTAGAACTTTCTCAAAGAGAAAACTGTTCTGCGGTTTCAAACTGAAAATTTTCTATTACTTTTATGTCTGCAGCTTTTAATGAGTTTTTTTTTTTTTTTTTTTTTTTTTTTTTTTTTTTTTTTTTTTTTTTACAGTGTACCAAATTAGAGGAAAGTTTTGGTATGAGGCGAAAAGTTTTTTTAACCGAATAGTTAATTTTTGCGGAAACTCACAGAATTTTACCAAATTTGAAAATTTTGTCGGAAATTAAAAATGTTGTTGTGATTTTTAGCACTCTTTGCATAGCAGTTTTCCACACTGTTTATCCTAGACACTGTACTTTTGCATAGCTTTTTTATTTTTTAAAAATATTAAGTAGTATTTTTATGGCAAAGCACTTTATTGAATTCAATACATTTCGAATTATCCAAGATAGATAGTATGAATCAAAATCCTCCAAACAAACTATTGTTTGTGTCTCTACACTAAAAAAAACAAATTTTAATTAATACTGGCACCCCATCTTCCAGTTATAATACCGGAAATACAACAATAATAAACCGTAAAATAAGCAGTAATGCACCGTTAAGCAGTAATATACGATATATTACTGCTTATTTACAGTTTAATATTGTTAATATTAAATGTTGATCTTACGGTATAATACTGCCAGTATCATACCGTAAGATCAACATTTTTTACAGTGTACCAGATTAGAGAAAATTTTGGGTATGAGTCGAAAAGTTTTATTTTTTTTAACCGAATAGTTATTCTTTGCCGAAACTCGCCGAATTTTACCGAAAATGGAAACAGAACCGAAAATTTTGTCGGACATTAAAAATGTTGTCGTAATTTTAAATCTACATGTTTATAATCTTTCACAACGTTACAATAGTTCTTCATTTCAAGGCTTAAGTTTCTGAATTAAAATTAAATCTTTAATTGCGGTAAGTTCTACAAATATCACACTGTCACTAAGGGATACAGAGCGTTTTCACATCTTTCAAATTTAAAAATGCAACTGTATGACATGAAAGTATTTGTAAAATAGTACTTAGAAAATAGCTCCAAATACCCCCTTTCAACAATGAGATTATGTTTTTTCAAGCGTTGATATCTTCATGGGAAATCTTTCCGGGACCGAAATATAAAACTTAAGAAGAGATTTGAACTGTATATCTTTTATATGTTACAAAACATTCTTCTGAAAACAAATATCCCTTTATTTATGCTACTGTATCAAAGATTTCTTTAAATTTCGTCAATCCTTTAATCTTATTGAGATAATGAAAGGCAAAATTTTATTATATAATAAAGAAAAAAGCTTTTTAAGAAAAATAATCTTTTTTTAATGTTATGTCAAGCCCGTGTTTTTCTGCTTCCAGAAATCATATTAAAATGGCTATAGACAAAAATATTTTTAACTGAATTATATTTTTAACTGAATTATATTTTTAACTGAATTATGTTTTGAAAAGTATATTGGATAAAGGCTTTGAAAGATGTTACAGCATCAACCCACGATTGAAAAATATGTATCCTGGGTTTTGCTTATCTATGATCTTACATATTATCATAAATCTGGGCACATATACGTAAGAGACACCTTGTATTTTTGACTAAATCAGTGTATTAAAGAAAAAAGAGTGTGCAACGGAGCCATCGGAAGTCGAACCCGCAGCCCACCTACATTACCAGTGTTGTTTCTTATCCACTTAGACACGTTAGGCCTTTGCTGAATTCGATGGCTGGCCAACATTGATGAATTTAAGGTTCTACGTTAAGGTTCACATCTCATTTTGTGAAATATTGGTGTTTGTTAGATACGTAGTTTTAACAATCTATTGGCAAAAGTAATAATATCAGTACTACAAAAGGTATGTCCGGGATATAAATATGCTGTATTATTTTTCAGTTGGTTGGTTGCAGTCATTACTGAGAAGTGCATGTGTGTCATATATTTTTTTTAATTTTCTAATTATCGTATTGTTTTCCACTATCGTACAAGTTTTAGAGAAATGTTTTCTTTCCCTTTTTTTAGAGCTTTATGTTTGAAAAGTATGTTCTTAGACTGCTTATGTTAAAATATATAAGCACAGTTAATGTTTTATTTATTTTCTATTATGAAAGTTATTTAACTCAACAATTTATATAGATAAAGTCTACGTAAGGTCAGATAGGGTTTTTCTTATTTTCGTAGAAAATTGTCGGCGAAAACAAAATAAGAAAGGATATTTCAATTATTAAATTTATGTATACAAGTATTTCATTGCGCAAATTGAAATGGGAAAAAAAGCATTATTTTGCGGTGACAAATGCAGTTGCATTTTCGACTATATTTGACATTCTAAATGTTAAATATACATACATATAATTTACGTGCTGATTCCAAAAAAAAAAAAAAAATCTGAGTTTATTTTTTATGGAAAACAAGATTTACTAGAAAAATATCTTACAAAAGAAGGCAAAACGTGATATGCATCGTCAAATACTTCTAGTATACAGTTTGATTTTATAAAAGATAAGGGATAAAGACATTTCTTTAGTAGTGCTGAAAAGTTCAATCGACCTGAAAGAATAAAGTTTTATTTTGCTGCTTTCATAATGCCAAATGTATCCGAATGTAAAGTCCATAAACAAAATATACTACACGATTTAATACAAAATATCGAACAAAAGAATATGGAACGTGATATGGATCCATAGTAATACACGTATACACTTTGAATTTTTAAAGAGAAGGAAGAATGGAGACATCTTAAAAAATAAATGACTTTGAAGACATGTCTTTCATAACGCAGAGGTATAAAAAATCGGTAGTATAAAATATACTGCAAGATTTACTGCAAAATACCATAAAAAGTATGACGAATGTGTCATATGCATACTTAAGTGCTACAAATATAAGCTTGGTTTTTGTACCTATGAAAAAGAAAGAATGACATTTAAGAAACGAAATGATTTCGAAGGCATTTCTTTCAAAACGCCAAATGTGTCCAAGAATAATACCGATAATAAAAAATCATGCTTTGGTTTACTGTAAAACATTAGAGTAAATTTGAAAGAAATAAATATATATTTTTATTATCTACACGTATATTCTTAATTTTTTTAAATAAAAATGCAGTGGTGGAAAATTGGCGCAGAGGAGGAGCCTATTGACATCACTAAATATTAGTAGTATTTTTCGGCTTATCTAATGACAGAATTTCTGAGTTTTTATTAAAGGGAATAATACTATTAAATATTAGTGGTGTCAATAGGCTCCTCCTCTGCGCCAATTTTCCACCACTGAGAATGGATACATTTAAGAAAAGAAATAATTTTGAAGACATTTTCTTTAACCTCTTAACCTACGATTTAACCTACGGTTTGGCAAATCCATAGCTACCACTAAAATTTAATAGAGATTTTTGCCTTGTTTAATCATGGAATTTCGATGATTAAATTAAACTATATTTACTGTGAAATTTTAGTGGTAAGAAGAATTTACATTTGGCTCGATCATCGTACGCGGGCTATGCCCGTCATTGTAGGTTAAGGGGTTAATAACGAAAATAAGATATTAGAGTGAAATCAATAATTTAAAATTCATTACAGGATTTATTTCGAAATGTTATATAAAACGTGTGTACTTAATAAGGCTGTCAGGCCTCCTACATAAATCAGGGCTTCTATGATCAATGTCAAGAGGATTTTTAAAACTTTCGCTATCGGACTGATCAAGATGGATCGATACACCCTCACAATTAATTATCTTGGTCCATTATCGGAAGATGGCAAAAGTTCAACAATGTCGAATTGTGTGGTGTTAATTGTTCAATTCGCAAAACACTGCTTGCCTTAGTTAATTAAGGCGTGAAAATCAAACGTAACCCAAGCAGCAAATAATCCCTGGCCGAACCTCCACCGCATGTCCTAATGTGACTATTTTTCGTCCAGTCGACCTCATTTCCTGAGATCGGCAGTAAAGGCTTTTTGGCCGCACGGCAAACGATCTGAGGATCGTATGATCCTGATATGTTGTGTGCATAGATTTTGGACATATTGCCGACGTCTTTTTGACTACTGAGGTCAGTCTGTTTTCTTGTTATTTTCTCCCCCCCCCCCCAAGTTTTTTTCCCTCTTGTTTTCGTGGTATACTGGGTTTGAAAACCATACACTTTAAAAGTGCACTTTGTATTAAAAGTAATTTTAAAAGAAATATAACCTTTATTTTCATGTGAATTATTAATCTATGACTTTGAAATTAATTTTAAGTAATACACCTAAAAGTTATTTTTGGTGAATATAAATTGCTTAGCAAATTTTCTACACAAATTAGCAAACTCTCATCTAAAAAAACAAATGACTGCCCGACAAATGTTGCAAAATAAGTCTTAGTATTAGAAGAAGCTTTTTTTACGAATTATGAATGGTCAGTCATACTTAAATAATATTTTGATAAGTAAAAACATAATGAAATACATTGTTGTACACTTTAAATACTAGTGTACAAGAACTAGGTTATTTTAAGCGATTTAAATGAATAAATTCAAATAAAGTATGTAGATAATAGTAAAAATTTAATATTAAATATTAAAACTATTATTTGCAATAAATACGATTTTAAAGTAAGGATAAATAATTGATGAGTCGAAATAATAAATTTAGCATCGCATTTTTAAGAGACATGTTGAAAGAATTTTTTTTATTATTACTATCAGAATAATTTCGAACATTAAAACTTTAATCAGGTCTAAACTAATAATACACTATTAATAAACTAAAATGTTTCACGTTTTCTGAAATGCATTTAATTTATAAAAGAAAGCATTATTTTATTTCCTGCAATGCATAAAAATTTATTGATAATAATTTTTCATAAATCCGGAAAAAAATAAAGAAATTAAATTATCACATTCTAGGTTTTTCTTACCCCCCCCCCCCCTTATCACAGTCTGCGCAAAGTAACAAGTATTCAGGATTTATATTATAACATCTCATTCAAGTAGGATATTCCTTACGGTAATATTTCCAGATTTCCATACTTTCCCTAATCCTCACTTAAAGAAAGAAAATAAAATAAAAAAAAACGCAAATAATTATTTAATGTTTTAATTTTATTATTAAATACTCTTTATTTTTAATTTATTCATACAAATCATAAAAACAATCTAGTCTTTGCATCAAGTACATAATTCACTTGTTTCTATTTTTAAAGCAAATTTTTAAGTATGAGTAACTATTCGTAATTCATAAAAATGGTGCACACTCCTTCTAATTTATAGATATATTTACGGTATATATCGAGCGATCGTTCATTTTTGAAAGGTGAAAAATTGCTAACTTTTGAAGAAAATGCTTAGAAATTTATACTCACTCTCTCACTTTACAAAGCGTCCTTGCATTCCCGTATCCCTTCTCTGTCTGGTTAAAAATGACCTTGCCTGCAACATAAAAAGAGAAACAAAACCTTGAGGGGTTGGATAAAGTGGGTGAGAAAGACCTTGAAAGGAAGTGGGTGGCCACGTGATTCGGAAATACGCTGAAACTGCAGGGGGGTATTGATGAGGGGACACACACTGTCGGGCATTAATCTCCCCAGGAATGTCGGCCGATGTTATTTTTCTGAGTAAATATTAACATTTCAAATCTATCAGTTAGTGTGATTTCTTGCCGATACCAGCATTGGACTACTGGAACAGAGTATGATCTATTGGCATCATAATAATGTCAGTGGGCGATTACCGATATTGCGCCGATAATTCGGATAAACGGCCTAATTCATTTCGATATATTTTGCTGTCTTGGAACATTAATCATATTAGAGAGTGTTTTGCTCCCATTTGCGTACCATACTTTGAAAAACGTGTACTTATTATTTGATGTTTTGAGTAATTTTATAAGTCAAATAAATGTTATATTATTGTTTATTCTTTGTGACAAATTACAAATGAATATTTGCTTTGTAAAAATTATTATGCGAAAGGTTTTTCGTTTTCATTGTTAATATAAATGTAAATATATATATATATCATTCGCCTTAACTAAAGATCCATTTAACATTCTAAAATTTTAATTATCAAAGAGCATTGTAAAAAAATAATTTTCTTTTCGATGATTTCTGCATGTAGGCTTAAGGGGTCTCAGGACACTTAAAGCTTTAAAATTTTCGAAATTTTAGTTTTTTTAGAGGTTAACCTTCTATCTTTTCTGAACATTTTGATATAATTGTTTCCTTGAAATTCCTATTAGAACGGAAGTTATGGCTTTTAAATTCATACACGTTCAATAGCTGAAGCGCCGTTTCGGAAACTTTGAAGACATTTTTCTCCAAATGACGTTTTTGGGCATAACGCGCACGATTTCTCAAAAACTTAGGAATATTTTTCATGAAATTTTCAAAATGTATGTTTCATGTTAGTCTGTATAAACTGAACCTAAATTTTCCTTTTTATTGTTAAAAATAATATATTTTTAGGTGATTATACTATTGAAATTTTCTTAATTTTTCATTAGCTAAATACAACTTTGTATTAAAAATACAAAAAAGATTTAAATGCAAATTTATTTAGGTTCAGGATAATTATTACAATCTGAAGTATAATTAGGCACCAAAATTTTCATTCTAGTTGCAATACTTATTTTGTAATCGTGCGCGTAAGCTGACATGCCGATTTTTTACTCGTCAAATGTCTAACAGTTTGGAGCCTCCTGTAAATGCTAATGTCCTGCATCTTATAATTTTTTTAATTCATAAAATGAAAGAACATACTTATATCTTTCATTCCCAATTAAAATTGTGTCTTAAAACCAAATACATTTTATGATATTAAATGTTGAAAATTATCTTTTTTTTCATTTTTTCCAATTTTATGAGTCTTGAGACCCCTTAAAGATATTTATTAAAAAATAGTTTTTTATAGATTATATTCCCCCCGGATGGTTATCTTCTTTAGGTATTCAAGGGCTTCGCAAACCCGGGAACCTGAGCGATCGTTCTTTTTTCTTTTTCATCTCTGTTCTCTTGTCTATTCTTTCCTGTCTGTTTCGCTCTCATTGTGGTTTCCTCTTTGGAGGTGAGGCAATTCTGCATAAGCCGATATCACCCTGTCTATATCGACTTATGTAGAATCGTAAACCACCTACGTCTTTGTTGAGCGCAGCCACCCGTGCCCCTGGAAAGGGGGATACTGGCAGTTGAGGAAACCAACACGCTGCTTTAGAATTTGCTTCAGGTAGACGGGAAGTAAATATTGTTCCCGTATGCATCAATCGGCTGGTCAGCTGACTTGTCACTGGCTTTAGGGATCAAGTGAGCGAGCAATTACTAGTGATCTCGTTAAGGGTGGAGGCTGACGATTTTCTTGTGTCTGTATGGGCCCTGGTTAGCACTGTTGAACGAATGTACATCCCCTTGTTAGGCTCGGTAGTGGGTGGTGCGTCCGGTGTCTGATTTCTATTTTTTTCGTTTTATGGATGGAAATACTGTAATTCCTTCTATTTCTCTCCATTGTGGAGAGCAACAAACCGTGCGGAATTCCTAATTCACTCGCGTTTTCGTAATTAAACATACTGACAGTCGCTCTGATAGTTCTTTCAAAAAATCTTCACCATTTCATATTGCAAAAACATTTCAATCCATTTTAGAAAATGGTTATTAACTTAAAAAACGACAGTCTGGGGATTTGCTGGTGGAGGTCTCTTCAGTCAACCACTCACAGTTTCTATTAAATTGTACAACAATATTAATTAATTTTTCAACTACATTTCAGCAGTGAAATTACGCTTGAAATTATTGAATATTAATGATGTGAATTATCACACTGCTAACAAAGCGCAAACCAACTTAGTGAAAAATGTCCAAGCCGGGAATCGAACCCGTGTCCCTGGAATAGATCTCCAGTGCTCTACCACTAAACCACAAGGACGATGTCCAGCTTGGCATTTCTCACTAATATAAGACGGTAAGGCTGCTACCGCAAATTCAATAATTTCAAGCGTAATTTCACTGCTGAAATGTAGTTGAAAAATTAATTAAAATTGTATATTCACCGATGCTGGGTTTATTTGCGTCTCATGTTACGCCGCTAGAATTTGTGCTCATGAAGACTTCTCCATCTTGTGCTGCGGTAGCCTTACCGACTTATATTAGTGAGAAATGCCAAGCTGGACATCGTCCTTGTGGTTTAGTGGTAGAGCACTGGGGATCTATTCCAGGGACCCGGGTTCGATTCCCGGCTTGGACATTTTTCACTAAGTTGGTTTACGCTTTGTTAGCAGTGTGATAATTCACATCATTAATATTGTACAACAATAGGTTTTTTGCTGTTTCTGCTCCAGCTCATGAAATTCTAAATACCAACCGTGATGTAATAGCTGAATCAGAACTTTCATTTTCTACATATCGAAATTTCAGACATATCGATTCTACATATCGATTGTACATATTGATTCAGACATATCGAAATTGTTATGAATCAGTGAGGAGCACTAAAAGAGGCTTACCACAGAATAAGTTGTGCATAGCACTTAAAGTTCATTTAGTAGTCATTTAGTCAGTCACAAAATAATTCGGTTGCAGTACTCTCTAATTACAATAATTGCTAATATTTTGCGTATTACTTGATATGTAAAAAGACTATATTATATTATGTACAGGGCAGAACAAAAGCAGAACAAGTACATTTCCGTTTATTGACTGAAATTAATGAAGAGGATTTTTAATCTTTGCTGTACTTTCCGAAACTGAAATAAATTTTATTATACTGTGTAGTATTCATACAAATATATAGATGATATACAGGGCTTCACAAAATAATTCGAATAATTTTTGGGCTATTGATGGAAATATATGAAATTGGAGTATGGTCAAGTGGTATAATTAAACATCGTCGTTCATGCTATTAAATAATAAAATTTTGTTAATGTATTTAGGAAGCGCTGAAAAGTGCTTCATAATCTACACTAGTAGCATGTTTTTTCCTTCTTCTTTAATGTGTAAAATTGAACTGTTTAAAAGGACAGGGAACTACAATTTGGACAGAATTTACTAAATTTTATAGAGTAGAATACGTCTCTGAATTCTTTGGGTTTAAACATTTATTCTCATTCTCTTTAAAAACCTGTCTTAAAAAAGATTAATATTTTTATTTAAAAAAAATTAGTTTTTCCTTGATTCCTGTATTTTGGTTTGTTGAGAAAGGATTGTTGTACTGGTGAACCTGTGTCAATTACTTAGTATATATATATATATATATATATATATATTTGTCCTTGATTTTATTTCACTTTACACTACAAGGGAAAACTTTTACAAAACTTAAAAGAACAAAATGTTACACACGTACTACGTATCGCTATCCGTTGGAGTGGCCAAGTACGTCCTACAAAACACATTATTCTAACATTCAATAGCCCGACATTATCAGCCAGAATTAAATCTGCTTTGAGCTGTCATGTCTGAACTTATATCCCTAATCCTCTCCGTTGTTTTAAATAACGGAACTATGGCCATACTAACACTGCCTGCCGTGGCGCTATTACCTGTGCACGTTGTGCAGAATCAGGCCATGACAGTAAACACTGTGAAAAAGCCGAATGGTGGGCTAATTATAAATGTGACCATCCGCATACTCTCGCTCTGGTCCAAACTGGATCCGTAAAAAATAAATACTTGCTGTTAAGTTAACCCAAAAAATTTCTTATCCTGAAGCTCGCAAAATAGGTGCATGCAGAACCCCATCTACAGGAGTTTCAAACTGTAGTTTACTGAAACATTCTATAAAATACGTTAGGCATATAGGCATTCAGACACAATCGTGTTCTATAGTTTGCACACCTGCCTGTTTATCATCTGATTCTATTAAAAAATAATTCCGTTATAATTCTTGCTTTTAAAAACCAGGATATTTACCGAGGTTGAAGCGTTTGCCACATTTATTACAGTCCACCACAATAGAATATTTTGATCCCGCTAAACATAGTCGTTCTAGATTGTCCTCATCATCACATCTTGTCACAACAGATTCATACAAAGTTCAGTCAAAACAGTCTTCTCAGTCTCTAAGTAAACTACAAAAACCTGATGTATTTGTAAAACAGCAAGTAAAGCGGAATTCAAAGCAAACAGAAAACAAATTACATCTCCGGAAATAGGACAGTGGAAAATTGTTAAGAAAACCCCCACAACATCACATTCTGAAGCACCGTTTAACAATTTTAAAGATTCTAAACTGCTCCTTCGATATGCAGACGATACTATGAAATCAGAATCCTATGATACAGATAAAGATGAGAATAATGGTGTTTTTGAGGAAATTGATCCTATGTGATTTTACTCTGCTCCTTTTTTTATTTTTACTAAATTTAACCTTTTTACACCTTGAATTTATATCAATATAATTCAACAGATTTTTCTGTCAATGTTGTTGTTTTTTAATCGTTGGTTTTTTAAATCTGTATTATTATGGCATTTCGTTCTTTTATCTTTTTAACATTGTCTTTCCAATATTTTAGATTTTGTGTCTTAGCTTTTGTACTTTGACTTTCTTGGATGATTTTATTTATACATTTTGTCATTATGTTTGTTGTTGCTTTCACTCATCATGTTTTATGACATGCTTTAAATGTTAATTATATGTTTTTAACTTCACCTTTTTGCTTTGCGCAGCATGTTCCTAAAAGGATTCTGTGACATTAAACTCCATGCAACCAAACCAAACGTATAGATTATATTATTTACATTTAAGTGTTAATGCATATATTATTACCTATTTAATATAAATATTAATTACGGTCCTGATTTACAGTGCTTTATTATAAGCAATTTAGCCACATGCATAGTTTCTAGTCTTTTTTTCTTTAGATGTTTCTTTTGGTCTTTTAAATGTTCATTCAAACAAATGCTTTATGATCATGTCACATTGGATATTTATTTGAAAACTGCAAATAAATAAACATATTGAAAACTATAAAATTCATAAAGCATTTGAATAGGATTCAAACAAATATTTCATTTTAGGCAAATATTATGCCCGATCATAGATTTAGATATAAAATATACATCGTTACTCCCATTTACAAATCGATCACGTAAGCCAGGCATATTTTTTCAACATTGCTTCGTGCGTTTTATGGATGTTTTTGAATACTAAAATAGTGAAGTTAACCTACTTTTGAAATGGTGGAGTGAACGAATAAAAAAAAATTGAAACTTTGTTTCGCCTTAAATGGTTCAAATATAATTTTTTTTCAAGTTTTTGCATATTTAAACACACACTTTTCAAACTTTGGTGTCTTTAAATTCGTGTGAGAGAAATGAAATGGTTTATTAATACAAGCTTTTTAAAACATTATTAAGTATCCGTAAATGGCAAATGATAAGTGCAGTTTTTAAGAGTTAAACATTTTTAACATTTTCCAATTTGTTGAGAAGTGTTTAGAAATTCGATTTGTCTGTCTGTCTGTAATCTATCTGCTTGTTTGCCTGTTCGCGCTGTAACTCGCGTAAGTATTCTGGGTTTGCCATGTAACTGATATATGTTATTAATGTTTACTATGGCATGCTCTGTATTAAAAATGATTTGTTTAGCACGCATTTTCTATAGATTACTTACAGGGACACTCAAAAGAATTCCGTGACATTACGGTATATGGGAAAAAAAATCGTTTGCGGTGTATTTTAATGATGTTACAATATTTCAGACATATCGAAGTTGTTATGAATCACTACAAGAGGCTTACTATAGAGTACGTTGTGCACAGCACTTATAGTTCATTTACAAGGACAAACAAAATAATTCGGTTAATTAATCTCTATTAGCAATATTGCTAATATTTTGCCTATTACTTGATATGTATAAAATCTAAAATAGATGATGTACAGGGCAGAAAAAAAGATCTCAAGTACATTTCCGATTATTGACTGAAATTCATGAAGAGGGTGTAAAATCCTCTTCATGAAAGCAAGTTTCCTAACGGAATTAAATTTTAGTATGCTATGTAAAATACATACAAATCTATAGATGATATACTGGGCATCACAAAATAATTCGGATAGTTTTCCGACTATTGATGAAAATTAATGAAATTCGGTTATCATAAGTGTTATGCGTTTTTCAAATGATATAATTAAATTTCATATTTCATGTTATAATATGATAAAATTTTGTTAAAATATTCAGAACGGCTGAAAAGTGTTTCAACATCTATGCTACTAGCATGTTTTTTTCTTCTTCTTTGATAAGTAAAATTGAACTGTTTAAAAGAATAGGTAACGTACAATTTCAGCAGAATTCACTAAATTTTATAGAGTAGAATACGCCTCTGAACTGTGTGTGTTTAAACATTTTATTCTCATTCTCATTAAACCTGTCTTAAATTGATTAATATTTTGATAAAAAATGTATTTAGTTTTTCCTCGGATTCATCTATTTTGATCTATTGAATAAAGGAACGTTGTAATGATGGACCTTTATCATTAGTGTAGATTTTTTCCCCTGGATTTTATTTCCCTTTATAGGCTCTAACTTCGTAAAATATCGGCCAATTATCGCGACATTTTCATATTTTATTAAAGGGCACATAATTCTAATTTATGTTTTTAATTAGTATTCGTATTGTGCATTTTTACAGAAAATGTCAGAATGAGACAAGATATTACCAGATTATATATTAGAGACCAATAGGGTTAAAAGTGAATGTGGAGTGGAAGACATGATAACTATAATAGTATACTATATAACTACACTGAAATACGTTTAACACGAAAACGCTTAACATGAAAAATCGGTTAACACGAAATTATATAGCGGTCCGGACAGCATACTATGCAATTTAACACATTTTTGTTCTTTTAACACGAAACAAAAATCGTTTAACACGAAAAAATTTCGCTATCGAGCTAGTTAATTTGAGTTGAAATTGGTGAATTTTGTCTTAAAACCACTGAATTTTGGGTGAAAATCAGTGAATTTCGTGTTTTTTTTTTTTTTATTAATTAGCTTACGTTTTATTAGCGCAATGGCTGAGAAATCGGTGAAAAAACGAACTGCTATTTTGCTTCAAATGAAAATGATACTGCTTAATGCAGTTGAGGAAAAAGAAGGACCAAAACAGAAATCTGCAAACAGTTTTACATGGCCATATCTACATTATCAACAATAATATAAAAATGGGATCCCATTGCGTTAATGTTTGAGTGCCGTATTTTTAAGCCTTAGAGAAAATGTATGAGAACTGCTTACAAAGAAGATTTAGGGAGAGCTCTGCTTATTTCGTTCAAACAAGATAGATCTCAGAATGTTGAAAAAAAAACATTTTAAAAAAAGATATGTGATTTTTTTCTCCAAAAACAATATTTTGATTGCTTGCTTCTTATCCTAATGGATTCAGCTTACTAGTAGTTTAACTGGAAATCGAAATAAAATTTGACGACGCGGAAAATGTTTGTGAGTTTTGTCCTTTTTTAAAGATTATTTTAACACGAAAAATTTTTTCAGTCCCCTCAATTTCGTGTTAAACGTATTTCACTGTATTGTGATAATTTTATCTTACCATAACACGGCAACTAGCGTGCAATAATCAAATCTCAGTGCTATAGCTGAGAGATGTTAGCTTAACGATTTTTTCTTACCACTAAAATTTGATATTGGATGTTGATTTATATACCTGACGTAGATCTGCATTCAAATAGAGAGGATATTAGATTAATATTTACTGGTACTATTAGAAAAGTGTAAATGTTTCCAGCTATGCTTAAGGTAAACAAATAATCGATTTGTGTCAGGTATCTAATCTTTCTTTAATGTTTACAAAAGAAATTTCGTCTTATTTTACAAAACATTGCACATTCATGTTAATAATAAAAGACATTTTTGTGTAGTGTCTTATAATATGGTAAGAGAAAACGTTTTATTATTTATTTTACTATTTCACATGAATTCTGATAGGTTCAATTTATTTTTCTCTCATTCTAAGATTTTTGGATTGTAATTAGCAGGGTGTTTCAAAATTATGCGTCAAAAATGTAAAGGCAGATAGAGGGGACCTAAGTAAGCAGATTTTGTATAGACATGTGGGTGCGGAAATGCAGCGTTTAGGTAGTAGGGGGCGTTGTTGAGTTCGGTGGATGAAAGAAATTCGCTGGCTTGAATCGTCATTCTCCGCACATATTTTGTGCAAAATCAATCGTTACACCAATGTAAAGCTTGCCGACATGCATTTCATGTATGGGGATGCATAAGGAAATGGAACGGCTGCTCAAAGTATGTACATGAAACGATTTCGGGTAGGAATGTGCCAGATCGCCCAACATTTGAGCGTCTTTATTGGCTGTTTTTTGCGAGTGGATCGTTTTATGCTTCGAGGCATGATACGGGCACTGGAAGATACCGCAGAATTTTTGAAGTGGAAGAAGCAGTATTACGCACAGTTGAGGATAGTACTTCGACAAACTCAAAAGCTGTTGGACGGGCGTTAGATGTGAACCACTTCGTTGCGCAGCCCTATACATAAAATTCATGTCGGCAAGCTCCGCATGGGTGTAACAATGTATGTTGTTCGAAATCTGTGCGGAGAATGACGATTCAAGTCAGCAAAGTGCTTTAACACGCTGATCTCAACAGCGCCCTGTTCTCCCTCAACGCTGCTGTTTTGCTCCCACATTCCTGTTCGAAATCTGCTTGTTTTGGTCCCCTCTACCAGTCATATAATTTTGAAAGACCCTGTATAATTTAGGAAATATAATATTTACCGTATTTAACTTACTGAATTTTTTTGCATGTTGTTCAAATGTGTTATGCATGTTCAGAAATGTAGTTTAATTTTTTTTAATAATGTTTTTTACATTCTTTTCTTTAACTCAATTTGGTTTTTGCATATAAAGATTGAATTTCTTAATCTATTTTTCTCTCCCATATTTATATTCTAGAGTTGATTTAAAAAATATGTTTACGTGTGTAGGATTTATTTTTTTACCTACTTAAATATTAACTTGGCCACTACACTGCAAAACAAATACGACCAGTTTTCCTGTAGGAATCTGGAAAATAGTTGCCCTTATCAATTTTCCGACCCAGTTCGGAATAAAATCCGTAAGAAAAAAGGAAATAGTCGATAAAACGGTATTTTACGGATTTTATTAGACCTGTTGATTAATTTTCTCTCGTTAAAAAGTATGTTAATGTTCTCTATTTGATTTAGCCGGGATAAAGCAGTATTACCTCTATTATATTTTATGTTCGCCATTTGTTCTTTACATCTGATATTGAATTTTCGTTGTGTTATACCTATATAATGATTTGTGATTCCTCCCTCCCTAATAATAATCTACAGGTCTAAATTTTATTTACAATTATGTATAAGAGGGTTGATTGTAATTTATTTAACAGGTTCAGGAGTTTGTAACGATACATTATCTTTTCGTATCCCGAATCTATGGGTTGAATGGCGGGACAACTTTTGGCGTCGCGACATAGAGGGAACGCGTACAATCGCGAAAATGTAGGGAAGATTATATGATTACTCGTTTATATTCGATGCCTTTTTTCCATTTTTCATATGCAATTGTAATTTTCTGTTATATATTCTGACTACTCAGTAAATGAGTTGAAACATGTAAATACAGACTTTTAATTTACTTTTAATGTGTTTTTTAACGTCTTTTAAGCAAATAAATATTTTAATATTGTGATATGGTTTGTAGTGGGAGTAATTTTGACTTACTACTAGCACTTATTTACATTTGTAGCTTCGCTGATTGTTCTGCAGGATCTTAAAGAAAAGGTAATTTCTACTCACTGTCGAATAAGAAAGTCCATACGAGCACTGAAAAAATCAGTCACTATAAAATGTCACTTTACGCCCTGCAATATCACCAGAAAAGGGAATTCCGTAGATTCCAAAATTCCTTTATTTCCATTGCGAATATTAACTTCTTACCATGCTGGCGGACTCACAACCGCAAATTCCGTTCAAAAACAGATAAATGGAAAAGTTTGATTGGATTCAGCACGTGAAAAACTCGACGTTCAAAAGAAGGATGCGGTGAAAGACTTATTTACCACTAGTACAAGTTGCGTCTAAATTCATCAAATCCAAATCCTACCGCACTATCTACAGATTCTAGACAAGCACATATACACAGTTATCCTATCCTTGCAAGAAATAAGCGTGGTAATCAGACCTGAAGATTCAGACATAATTCCAAAACTTAAGGAAAATAATTAATAAGCGTTAGAATTCAGGTGTGCACGATCACACTCAAACTCTCAACACTCACACGACCACTTATTAAATTTATATAAAAAAAGTAACTCTGATCTATAGCGCAAACTTTGATTCAAACTAAAACAAAAATTCTCTATTGAGATTCACTTTATGACATGCAAAAACGTTAATATTCTTAACACACTAAATCCTATCCTTTGTTCATTTTTATGCTCTAAAATTCCATTTTAAAGTATTAGTGAAAACCGTAAGTGTGCAGTTATTATTTTTATGCATTTTTCACGAAATGTTTTTAAAGTAATTAATTTTTACTGTTGGGATTATACTGAACATATTCTAATTGCAAACTTCATTTTTGCGTAAGCAAAATAAACAAAGATAATGTCAGACCCATGACACGATTTATATTTTTACAATAAAGAGCAATAGAAGAAAAACCTTAACATCAGAAGTTAGAAGAAATTGAAAGATACATATATTAACTGTATGTATACCCACACATAAATATTGAATTAACACAATGTTGGACATTCAAACTTAAACAAACTAAACAAAATAAATCGATTCAAACTAAAAATTGATTCAGTCTAAAATTGATACAAACTGAAACAAATTTACTCTATTGAGTTTCACTTTATTGCATGCGAAAAAGTTAAATTTGTAATGCACTAAATCCTATTGTTTGTTCATTTTCATGCTCTAAAATTCCAATTTATTAGTGAAATATTAGAGCAAAAATTATTATAAAGTATTAGTGATTATATTGTATTATTATAAATATTATAGTATTATTATATATATATTGTATTATTATAAATATTATAGTATTATTATAAAGTATTAGTGAAAACCGTACGTGTATGATTATAATTTTTTATGCACAATTACTTTTTTAAGCAATTAATTTTTATATTTGGGATTATAGTCAACATATTCTAATTGAAAACTTCATCTGTGCCTAAGCAAAATAAACAAACATAATGTTCCATCAATGATACGATTTATACAATAAATAGGAATATATATAAAGCCTAATATAAGAAGTTAGATTAAATTAAAAAGTATATCAATTCTATGTATATCAACACATAAATATTGATTTAACGCACTGGGAGATATTGAATAACTTGGATTTCTTTGACCCATCGTCAGGTATCCTGTTTCATCTATCAATCGTCCAATATACAGATTCATTTGTCTTTAGGCTACTTCGATGCGATTTATGTACTTCTTACGTATTTATTTCTATTTACTTTGTCAGAAATTGTTTTCCATCAATAACGAACGTGACAATAAAAAATAGGAGAAATATCATTAAGTGAAAGATTGATTGATATATTTATAAATAAAACATTTTATGCGTCATTAATAAAATGTCTAATAAATATTAAACCATTTATGCCTTGCGTTCTGATTTTGGGACGCTTCGAATTTTAATAAATTTCTATAATTTTCTCCTTCTTCATATCATGAAAATTGTATGAATTAATTATCTATAAATTTCTTTGTCTGTCATCGAAAGATGATAGCATAAGATGAATATTTATTTGCTTAAAATGAAGTCTTTTTTTTTTTTTTTTTTTTTTTTTTTTTTTTTTGTAGTTTATAGAACTTTCATTTTTCAAGATGGAGAAATGCAAAAAGTAAGTTTATTTTTGTTTTCCTACTAATTATCCAAATAAATAAGTCATAATCTTAGATTGCAGATTTGTTTGAAATGCGTATTTTGTTAAATTGTGAAATTATATGTTAAAGCAGAATTTTTACGCATTTTTGTAATGTACAAAATATAGGGCGCTAAACACGAATTGGTACATATTTTTAATACTAATTTCGGGACAGATATCTATGTAAAGTCCTTTTCAAAATGATTATGAAACATTTTTTTAAGCCTCAAATACGATTGTTCCTACTTTATTATTACTGATACATATAATGCTATTAGTCTCTGTAAAGAAATTTGTATGTTTTTAATAATTCATAAATATACTAATTATAGTATATGTTATCCAATTTAAAAGATTATTTTATATAAATTCTGACAAAACATATAATTATGCATATTATACTATTACAAATATTATGCACATTCCAATGTTTAATACGTTTACATTTTATCAAATAAATACAGAAAAAAAATTAGCATATTTTTTTTTAGTATTTTTCAAGTTCATTTTGCAACATTTTAAAGTGATTTTACCAATAAATTTGGGAATACAAAAATTCAGGCACAATTGGGTTAAGTTACGTAATTGTACAGCAAAAATTAGCTTAATCATTACCGTACATATAAAAATACAGAATATATTTAAAGTATATCGCTACGTTTGAAAAGTCAGTTTCGAACAAATGGGGTGAAACCTCTAGTTACTGACACCTCAATGATTCTTTCATGTTCAAATCACTATTACAAAATTTTAAATACATTTTATACTTATATTTATTTTTGAAATGATAGTAGAGATATATTAAAAATTATTTTGGCAAAATTTTGAAACTTTATGCAGTTCATTATTATTATTATTATTATTATTATTATATATGGTAAAAAATTTCAGCAGCTGACACCAATCCTATTTTGAAAGACCAGTAACTGACACAAAGTGAACCAGTGTCTGACACTTTATGTGCGGAGATTTAAAAAAAAGCGTTATTTTATATTTCGAGGAATTTGTGCTTTAAAATTCCTTTAATCTTTATTATAGTTTTTTTTTCTTAAACTATTTTTATATATGATATGATACTATATATGCATGTGTCGTTTTTTCAGTTTTTAAATTATTAGTAATGTAAACATCCAATAATGGACATTTATGAACCAGTAACTGAGAAGTGGTTTCAGACACTGGTAGAACAATTAATTTTTTATGATGTTCACTGCAAGATAAATCTAACTTATGATTATATATTTTTTAAATTGTTCAAATAATAAATTTAAAATTTCATTAATACTAGCAAAAGCCATTATTTGTTTGGATTCGCGAAGCATTATTTAATAAGATAAATATTTGAAAGTAACAATATTTTTTTTATATTATTTTTACATCTTTATTAAGCAAAAACGTTATTTTACGTTTTGGCGGATTTTAATTTTAGAAATGTAAATTCAGCCAATTAACTAAGAATTTCCTTGAAATATTTTATTTGTGATATAAGAATGGTATGAATAAAAATATTTTCGAAGCAAAATTTTACAAAATATTTTTAAATTTTCAGCTAAAAGTTTTTTGAAAGATGTTTTTAAGTTTTTCAATCGCCTTGGGTGTTTTCTCAAAAGGTTTGAAATAGGTATGTTTCCAATCTTTGTAATTCACATCAAATAATTTTTATCAGAAATCTTAGAATAATATATTCTAAGAGAGCTTGAAGAAATTTACTTCTTCAAAATCCTATTTTCTGGAAAAAACATTTGAAATCTGTTCTCGTTGATACTAAGAATTATTAACTATAAAACTTTTCATCCTAATTTCTTCTCTTTTTTCTGCATGTTAGCATATGAGAATTTTTGATATTGTAGAATCTCTCGTAAGGAAATTTTCTATTGAATGCTAAACCTTGAAGAGTTTTCACTCTCGACAACGCTACGTACGCTAAGGCAACTGATGATCCCCAATATCTACAACTGCTTTATCTAATGCTAAACCTTTTGATTTAAGAATTGTAACTGAAAAAGCTAACTGCAGAGGAAATTGTTTTCTTGAGCAATTTATATTTCCATTTTTCCAGATCTTAGTTATTGGTGGAATCGAAACGCAGCCACATTCTCATAAGTTGAATGACTGTAGTTTTCAATTTTAACCATGATTATTCAAGACATCTGGTCTGATGGCCCGTGATTTTCTTCATAAATAATATCTTCAACATAGCCTAAAGCCTCGTTTACTAAACTTTTTTTGGTCCACAAATTAGAACGTAACATTATTTTAGACCCAATTGATAAACTAAGAAATGGTTCAAGTCTGTTTGGCATTTCAGAATCGGCCAAAGTTTGTCTTTATTTATTTTTACTGACTCAATGATTTTTATTTACTGTGAGAAATACCCAGGTTTCCTTATCGTTTACAAAAATAAATCAGTATAATGGGAAAATATATTTAACACGATAATAAAAAAAATGTCTTTTGTTAAATCATTCGATAACAAAATAATATTGTCAAAATCTACAGATCATATTTTATTTCTATCAAGTTCAAAAATATTTCTTTCCTTAATTAAATTTAAAAAAAAAACAGTTTTTAAGATATTTTAGAGGAATAATGAAAATATATTTTATTTATTTAATTCATGATGATTCTATCTATAATTACTAACTCCATGCTTTATTTTTTCTTCTGAAAATATACGTGTTTATATTAGTAAAAATGTAAATGGAATAACATGAAAAAACATGTAAAAATATGTAATGGAAAAAAAATGTAAAATAAATTAATTAAAATAATACATTTTTAAGGTTATTCTGTAAAACAAATAATATTGTGCAACTCTACAGATCATAATTTGTTTTCGTGTTTAATTTCAAGTCAAAATACTGAATAGTTTTTTTTTTCTTTGTAAAGTGTGCGACAAAATGTAATTTGTGTAGCCTGTTCGAAATATATTTATCGTCTGCCAAGGCTCATTGCGAAGCATTATTGTGTAAGTTTAATTTCTAAGTTTAATTTCTAAAAAATGGCAACGTTCTTTTTTGTTGACATGTAATTTATTCTATTCTAAGAGTTGTGAAACCAAGAGTGTTTATAATTAAACATGTGATACAGTTCACTTAGTTATTTATTAAGTGTTGTGAGTTATTGACGAGTTTGTGTTTATTTAATTTCAACCAGCGCGCTACATAATTTTTGGATACGTCTACCGGAGATTTGATATTTTTTCTTTTTGTTAATTGAGTGATAGAATGAACTTAAGATGAGTTTCGTTTTCAAGAGTATTCATGTTATCGTTATGAAGTTGTGATGGGAAAATAAATAAAGAATCTGCGTCATTTAAACATCTATACAATTTGGTGAGTCTTTTTTGTTAATATTATCTCATTATGACTGAATTTAAAGACGTTTTAGTTAGAAAACGAGTTTTAAAAGCTACTGTCACTAAACTAGAAAATAATATTATTAGTTCGATAGATGATGCTGATTCTAGTCAGCTTGCTTTATTCGAAAATAAAATCGAAAAATTAAATGAGGAATTACATGAAATTTTTAATGCAATTTTTTTACAATGTAAAGAAGAAGATGTAGATAATTTTGTTGATGAGTAACAATCTGTACGGGATAAACTTGACAATCTTTGGTTAAGTGTTAACCGGAAAAACTCAAAATTTACTTTAAATGAATCGAATCAAAATAATAGTCTTTCTAAATCTCAAATACCAGAAGTAAAGCTCCCAAAATTGACACTTCCTACGTTTAGTGGTAATTTAGAAGAATGGATATCATTTTATGATTTATTTAAAGCTAGTGTGGATAATAATGAGAGTTTATCAGACTGCCAAAAATTGCAGTATTTGAAATCGGCATGCAAAAAATGTACACTTAAAATTATTCAGAGTCTTCCAATATCTGATTCAAACTATAAGACAGCTTTAGAATTATTAAAGGAGCAATATTCAAATAAGCGTGAGTTAATGCATTAATTAAGAGGTTAATTGAAATGCCTTGTATTTCGGATAATGCACAGTCTATTTTAGAGAGTGTAGATGTTATAAACGAATGTGCGCGTTCGTTAAGGGTGCTTAAACAAGACGTTAGTGGATTTTCGGAAGTAATGATTGTTTATGTAATTATTGATAAATTAGATAAAAATACGAGATATTGGTGGGAAAGAACATTAAAAAAGGAGGAAGTGGGAACTCTTGATAATTTATTATCTTTCTTGAAGGATCACGCTAGAACCCTTCAAAACAGCAAATCCTCAGTAAAGGAAATAAAGAAAGGTAAAGTAACGACAATGTTGTCTTCTAATACTAGTTGTTGTGTATGCAAGGAATCACATTCGTTGTATAAATGCCCTAAGTTCTTTCAGTTAAGTGTACATAAAAGAATAGAATTGATTAGAAGAAACAACTTGTGTTACAATTGTCTTTTAGATAAACACCATGCAAAAATCTGTAAGAGTTTAAGTAAATGTAAAGCGTGTCATAAGCCTGACCATACAATTTTACATCTTCCGAGAGACCCGAAATCTTATTCAGATAGTGTAAATGAAATGCCGAGCGGCCCTCTTTCTCCGAACGCACCAGAATTTCAGCCGAGACAAACTGAGTCATTATATCAAACTTCTTGTACTAGCATATTTGAATTTCCAAACAACCCTGTGTCGGGATTACATTCATTGCAAAATAAGCAAACTCTACTTTGTACAGCAATGATTAAGGTTCGTGACACACTGGGTAATCTTGTAAACTGTCGCGCTTTGCTGGATAGTGGCAGTGAAGCCTCTTTCATAAGGGAAAATTGTATGCCTAAATTATGTTTGCCAAGGCAATCTACTAAAGTACAGACTACATGTTTAGGTTCTTATAATGCTGAATCTAATGAAGAGGTACATTTAAATTTTACTCCCCATTTTAATTCTGAAGTGAGTTTTGCCACTATAGCATTTGTGATAAAAATAATCACATCAAATGTGCTGTATAGTTCTATTCCTTCAAATATTGGAAATAATTTTAATGATTTAGTTCTAGCAGACCCAATATTCTTTGAATCAAGAGCAGTAGATATTTTATTAGGTGTTAACGTTTTCTTTACATTGCTTAAAGGGGAAGTTATAAAAAGAGAAGAAACTCTATCCTTCGCCGTATGTTCTAAACTTGGTTGGATAATTACGAGAACTACCTCTTTTGATACAAGTCAACATACATTTTCTGTTAATAATATTCAATTTCAACTAGATGATTTAGTTCAAAAGTTTTGGTCTTTAGATTCCATTCCTGAGCTAGTTCGAATTTCTAAGGAAGAACAAGAATGTGAAGACCATTTTAAGAGCAATTATTTTCGAAATACTTCTGGAAGATTTGTTGTGAAACTTCCATTTAAAGATTTTCCATCGCAATTAGGTGATACTAAGGAATCAGCCATACAACGATTTCGTTCTTTGGAACGTAGGCTTTCAAAACAACAGTATATTTATGAAAACTATCGAGAGTTTATGAAGGAATATTCGCATTTGGGTCATATGGAACGTATATCCAAATCGGAAAGAATCCCTGCATTTGTTTGTTATTTACCTCATCATTCGGTAATTCGTGAATCAAGTACGACGACAAAATTAAAAGTTGTTTTTGATGCCCCTGCTAAATCTATCTCTGGTGCGTCTTTGAATGATATTCTAATGGTCGGATCCCGTATACAACAGCAACTTTTTCCAATTCTTTTCAGATTTAGAGCTTTGACTATTGTTGTACGAGCAGATATAGAGATGATGTTTAGACAAATCTTGATTAATCCAGAAGATAGAGATTTTTTAAGACTTTTTTGGAGAGAGAATTCGCAGGATCCGTTAGAGGAATATCGTTTAACAACAGTCACTTATGGTACGGCTTCTGCCTCGTTTCTGTCTACAAGAGCTCTTCATCAGCTTGCCTTAGATGAGAAAAACGATTTTCCTTTGGCATCTGCAGATGTGTTGAAAGATTTTTATGTAGATGATTTTCTCTCTGGCGGCAAGAATGAGGAAGAAGTTGTGGAACTAATTAGTCAATTGACATTATTAATGAAACGAGGTGGCTTTAATTTACGAAAATGGATTTCAAATGTACCTGGAGTACTGAGGAATATTTCTGAAGAATGTAAGGAAAGTACAGAGTCATTGCTCTTGACTAATGATGCCGGGATAAAAATTTTAGGAATTCAATGGAATTTAACGGGTGATTTCTTTTGTTTCACTGCTTTAGATAATGAGAAAAGAGACAGATATTCTAAAAGAGATATTTTGTCAGAAGCTGGAAAGGTGTTTGATCCGCTAGGCTTGCTTTCCCCCTGTGTTGTTTTCATGAAGGTACTGCTGCAAGACTTATGGTTGTTTTCACTTACCTGGGACGAGCCAATTAGTGAATAACATAGTAAACAGTGGGCATCTTTTGGGAATGATTTAAAGGTAATTTCTAAGTTGAAAATTCCTCGATTTGTATTAGCTGCAGATAAGATAAACCTTCAAATTCAAGACTTTTGTGATGCGTCTGAAAAAGCATATTGTGCGGCAGTATATATGCGTTCGGTTTCTCAGAATGAGACAATCACCGTAAATCTTTTGACATCTAAAACTAAGGTCGCACCCATTAAGACTCAGTCAATCCCAAGATTGGAACTTTGTTCAGCTCTTCTTTTGAAAAATTTGCTAAAAGTTGTTTTGGATCACTTACGGATCACTTTGGATCACTCACTAAAAAAAAAAAATAAAAAAGCTATGAGAAGTTTTATCATTTGATTTTGTTTACAAATGATATGGTTAACCATCACAAAAAAATTCAAAATTTTAACTGAATAAATAATTTTTTTTTGAAAATGTGTCCCGGACCCCCTTAACTGATACCAATCCTATTTTGAAAGAACAGTAACTGGCATAAAGTAGACCAGTGTCTGACACTTGAAGATTTAAAAAGAAAGAGTTATTTTATATTTTGAGGAATTTATGCTTAAAACTGCTTTAATCATTATTATTAAAAAAATTTCCAAACTATTTTTATATATGATATGATACTACAGATGCATGTGTCCTGTTTTTATCCGACTGCCAAGAAGGGTTATGGGTTTCACGCCTATCTGGGTATGTGGATTTCTTTATACCCTCGAAACATCCCAACAGCTGGATGGATTTTAATGAATGGGGTCTCTATCGATTCATCTTAACCGTACGATGGTTATAGGCTAGATTTTGTTTTTATAAATTCAAAATGGCAGTCGTAAAATACAAAATGGCGGTAGAGACGACAAAAAAAATATGCACCCTATAGAGTAGCATATAATTGGATAGGTCTTTCAAAATGAAGACGATGTTTCATTGACTATTTTATAGTCAGAAACTGCGTTTAAATATTACCGGACCTGGAAGTTTGTGTAGGTAGGATCTCTAGCTTTACTGCAACTCTAACTTTCATACACATCTATAGACCTCATCAGAATAGTGTTTATAGATAGGAACTAACAATTAACTTAGAAGTCAAAAATACAAGTAAATAAAAAATAGGTAAGTAATATAAAAAATAGTTTCACTTTGGTGAGAAATAATTAATTGGTTCGTTTTTTACGCAGTCGGGAATTTTAATTTTTTTTTAAATTTAATTTTTACTAGTTTATGTTTTAAATTCTTAGAAATGCAAATATCCAATAACTGACGTTTATGAACCAGTAACTGGCAAGTAGTTTCAGACACTGGTAGAACAACTTAAATTTTCATAATGCTTATTATTATGTTTTTTTTTTTTTTTTTTTTTTTTTTTTTTTTTAACTGTTCAAATAATAGATTTAAAATTTCTTCAATCTAATCAATAATGGACACATTCGTCGGAGACTTTTGAAATGAAATTGCCAAAACCAATAACGGTCATGATCCCATTAAGCATAATTTAATTACCATAAACTATTAATCATGGCGCTACTGTATCAAAGCCATCTTTTAACTAATTTCTGTTAGTATAACTTTATGAAAGAGCGTAATAGTGACATTAAAAATAGATTGAAAAAACTACCTTAGTTTTAGAAATAAGATGATTGCCTCAAAATGGCTGTTTTCGTGTCATTAACATTAAAAAATTACTGTTGACCAAATTTTGAAACTTTATACATTTAATTATTATTATTATTTTTAAATATGGTAAAAAACTAATGGGTAAAAACACCAATCCTATTTTGAAAGACTAGTAACTGACGCAAAGTGAACCAATCTCTGACACTTTATTTGCAGAGATTTAAAAAGAAAGAGTTATTTTTTATTTTAAGTAATTTGTGCTTTAAAATTACTTTAATCTTTATTATAAAAACAATTTCTTAAACTATTTTTATATATGATATGATACTACAGATGCATGTGTCCTTTTTTCAAGTTTTTATATTGATAGTAATGTAAACATCCAATAACTGACGTTTATGAACCAGTAACGGACAAGTGGTTTCAGACATTGGTAGAACAACTTAAATTTTAATGATGTTCACTACAATATAAATTTAACTTATTATTATGTTTTTTTAACTGTTCAAATAATAGATTTAAAATTTATTCAATCTAATCAATAGTTGACACATTTGTTGGAGACTGGTGAGATGAAATCTCTAGAACAAATTACTGTCATGACCCCATTAAGGGGTCTCAGGACTATTAAAATTGACAAAATGAAAAAGAAGAAGACTATTTTCAACATTTAATTTCTTAAAATGCATCTGATTTCAAAACCCAATTTTAATTGGAGTGAAAGAGATAAGTATGTTCTTTCATTTCATGTATTTAAAAAATTACAAGATTCAGAATTAGTATTTACAGGTCTCCAAACTGTCAGACATTTGTCGAGTAGAAAATTGTTATAACATTTTACGGGCAGGTTTACAAAATAAATCTTGCAACTAGACTGAAATTGTTTGTGCTTAATTATACTTCAGATTATAATAATTACCCTGAACCTAAATAAATTTGTATTTAAAGCCTTTTTATATTTTTCATACAAAGTTGTATTTAGCTATTTCAAAATTTTGAAAATTTCAACAATATAATCACCTAAAAAGATATTTTTTTGAACAATAAAAAGGAAATTTTAGGAGACTAATATGAAACATTTGTTTTGAAAATTTCATGAAAAAATATTCAGAAGTTTTTGAAATATTCTGCGTTTTACGCTCAAAAACTTCATTTGGAAAAAAATGACTTCAAAATTTCGGAAATAACCGCTGCAGCTATTGAGCGGGTATAATTTTAAAAACCATAACTTCTGTTCTAAAGGGAATTTCAAGGAAGTATTTTTATCAAAATATTCAGAAAATATAGGAGTTTAACATCCATAAAAATAAAAATTTCGAAAATTTTGAACCTTTTAAGAGTCCTAAGACCCCTTAAGAAAAATTAAATTACCATAAACTTTTAATCATGGAGCTTATGTATCATAGCCATATTTTAACTAATATCTATCAAAATAAATTTATGAAAGAATTTACGATAGTGGCATTAAAATTAGATTAAAAAAACGACTTTAGTTGTAGAAAAAGATGATTGCTTAAAAGTGGCAGTTTTCGTGTCTTCAAGGTTTTCTTCCTAACTGAATATGGTCTTGGTCAGACAGTGGTTAACAAGTTGGCTCAAAAATAAAAACTAGTATGTTGTGGCTATCAAAAATCTTTCTTCTATATAAATCACGTCAATTAAATCATTAAAATAGTACAAGAAATTACATCAATTTAGCACTAATTCATATCAAAGTATATCTGAATTTGAAGTTTGATGAAAATTTGCGCATTAGCTATTGAGATAGAGCTATAGAGGAAATTCTTAAAAAATGCAGCACAGCAGCGGCACCTGTTGAGCGATTTGCACCAAAACACAAGAAGCACTAATTCATATCCAGGTATACCTGAATCTGAAGTTTGTTGAAAACCCAAACATTAATTCTTGAGATAGAGCTATTGCGGAAATCACAAAAAATGCAGCATAGTAGCGCCATCTGTTGGGCGATTTACACCAAAAACTTTACCAGCAACAATTCATATCACAGAATAACTGAATATGAAGTTTGATGAAAATCCGTACATTAGTTCTTGAGATAGAGCTATTGCAGAAATCGCGAAAAATGCAGCATAGCCGCGCCACCTTTTGAACGATTTACAATAAAATTTGTGTCACATACATACATACAGACAGACAGACATTTTGTAAAATCTTGTTTTTCTGAACCTCTGACCTCTAAAACGAGTAAATCCGGAAGTCGAAAATTTTTACGAATCAAATACTTTCTTCTTTTAAAGTTAGAAGAAAGTAATAAGTGTCAAAGTTAACACTAGATAACATTTTTTTTTTTTTTTTTTTTTTTTTTTTTTTTCAGAATTTACAAGAAAATGCTTGTTGGAGTGCGATTTTTGCTGAAGCCTCAGTTACTGGTTAAGTGTCAGTAACTGGGGGTTTCTCACTTAAAAAAAATATACCTATTTTAATATGGTGTCCTCCAATTGGAAAGTTCAGTTTATATACAAAAAAAGACCATACCTTGAATGGTTTAAACGTAAGAACCAACAACGTTTAATAATAAAAAAAAAATAAAATACTTGCTGAAAAATAAAACTCGATTAAAATTTCCTGTCATAAATTAGAAAAAGCAAAATATGTATACTTATAGCTGAATAACTCCGGTCACACAAAAAATTACGAAATTTTGAAAAAGTGTTATATTATTTTAATTAGATGAATTAGTATAATGACATCCGACCATTTTTAAGATTTATAGTTTGTAGCAGAACATTAATTTCAGTTTTTTTTCTGCTCAGAGTATATAGATATGTGGTAGCGAGTCTGCTTGCTAATGAAAAAGGTTCCTTCTTCGATGCTCTGCGTCGGAGATTGATTTTTGTTTAAAGGAATAGATTTCATTATCTTATAGATTAACTTTTACAGAATTTCTGCAATTTTTTTGCCATTTTGAGGCCAAATGTTGTTGTAAAATATATTATCAATTATTTATTATTATTATTATTATTATTAATTTGAAGAATTGCGAAATTTTAAATTGATTTCATTGTTTGGTGTATTTAAGAACATTCGTATTTTTTTTTTTTCATTTTAAGGGCTTCTTTGTTTGTTTGTTTGTTTTTAGCTGAAATTAAGGGGTCCGGGGCGCAAAAATCTTCAAAATTTCTAAAAAAACATTTAATGCATTAAAAATTTCTTTTTTTTTGCTTAAAATTACTTTTAAATTACGTTTCTATATAAATTGGAACGGGAAACATTTACGTTTTCCTTTTGATTTTTTTCAAAATCAAACTTTCAGGCAATGGTTGTCATTGAAACGACTTTTTGTGAAAATGTGGTTTTTGCCATGATGGGTTTTTCACTGTTTCTTATATTTAAATTGTTATAAATCAAGAACCGTTAAAGATAAATCGTTCAAACTTGAAACGTGTCTTTTTCAAATGTTTTACTTTAATTCTGATTCAGCAAATTTGAAAAATATATATATATATTTACGTTTGAAAATATGATTTAAAATTTTTTACATATATATTTTTTTAATTTTCCCATTAACTATTTTTTTAATTAATATTTTTTAATGCTGAATCGAACTTAAAACTTATATATTTCTGTTTATTTAATTGAAAATAAATTAAAAATTCTACAAATAATATTTCGAGTTATAACGATTTTAAATTACCCCACTTTTTAAATTAATTTTTTATTTTTTATTTCAAAGAAATATGAGAAGTTTTATTATGTGATTTTGTTTACAAATAATATGGTTAACCATCACAAAAAAATTCAAAATTCTAACTCAATAAATAAAAATTATTTTAAAATTTGTCCCGGATCCCCTTAAATCATGTAAATAAATATGCTTTTCAGATATACAAACATGTGTTGCTAAAATTATCTGAAAAACAGCTCATGATTATTTTTAAATTGATTAAAAATATATCTTCCTATTGAAATAATTTTAAAATTAAATTTAATGGTGTTGGTATCCATGCTCTTATTAAATAAACGGTCAAGTGTGAGTATTACTCGCGCATACAGGGTTCCGTACAATAATATATGAATTAATAAGTGTATTATTTAAAAAAAAATACCGTTACTAAAAGAATACTAAGACTTTGTAAGAACTATACAACGTTGGGTTGGGTATTAGGGTGGGAGCGCTCGCCTATGGGGAAAAAAATTTTCTTCAAATCAAAATTGGCCGGTGTGGGAAAGTTGCTCTATGAGATCCTCATTCTGAATATAAAATATCTTTGAAAAATATTAATATTAAATACTGCCCCAAGGTCATTGAATATTGAGAAAAAACGTAAAAGCGCTCGGCTATGGAAAATATATTTTTTTTTTTTCAAATCAAAATGAGGCGGTGTGGAAAAGTTGCTCTATCATATCCTAATTCTGAATAAAAAATAACTTTGAAAAATATTAATATTAAATACTGCCCCAAGGTCATTTAATATTGAGAAAAAACGTAAAAGTTGTGCATTTTCCTATTTTTTTCCCTCAAATATACAAACTATTTTATTAATTTAATTTAAAAGGATGATCATCGAATTATCATTGTTGTTATTATAAATTTTTAGTAAAATTATGTAATATTTATATCAAATTCGCTTTTATTATGCTTACTCAACGACTATACTTTTTTTAATATATGAAATTTGGGTAATTGTAATTGTTTTATATTTTTTACTTAACCTGTGTAAAAAATATAATTTGAAATTATTCTTAATGAACTATAGTAATAAGATAAAAATAATTTACTATTGCAATTTACAAGCAACGAAGTTACCATTTTATAGTAGTCCATACTGCTTTTTGGTTTTAAAAACTGCCTTTTTTTTCCGAGACTCCAGACAAGTTTTAATGAACTCAACGCGTCTCAAAGGACCACAAACAGCAGAAGAAGCCTCCGTAACAAGTTTCACACATCTTTCAGTGGCTTGATTGTGACAAGGGAATAGTTTAATCTTAGGTAAGATGTCTTCATCTATTGCCTTTGGATTTAGGATACAATTTGTAAGAATATTATGGTCTAAGAACTTAGTTAATGGTGGTTGTATCACGGTCACTTCAGCCCAATTTATAGAATCTATATAGACTTTGGCTTCCAAATTTATCCATATGTAAAGAATTTCTTGACTTTCGAGATTTTATTGTTCTGCGTAGTGCCAAAGCTCTTACATAGTATGTAAATGTGTTGGCACTACGCATAATAATAAAATCTTGAAAGTGAAGACATTCTTTAGGTACGTTGAGTTACCTGAGATCACGTATGTAAAGAATTTTTTGACTTTCGAGATTTTATTATTCTGCGCAGTACCACACTTATATAGTATGAATGAGAATAATAATGCTATGCAAAATAATAAAAGTTTCACGAAAACAAACGATCAAGTTACCTGAGAGACCAAAGACTATATCGATTTCATAAATTAGGCTGAAGTGACCGTGACATAACCACCATTAACTAAGTTCTTAGATCATAACATTCTTACAAAGTGTATCCTAAATCCAAAGGCAATAGATGAAGACATCTTACCTAAGATTAAACTATTCCCTTGACACAATCAAGCCACTGAAAGATGTGTGAGACTTGTTACGGAGGCTTTTTCTGCTGTTTGTGGTCCTTTGAGACGCCATGGATTCATTGAAATGTCTGGAGTCTCGGAAAAAAATGCCAGTTTTTGAAACCAAAAAACAGTATGGACTACTATAAAATGGTAACTTCACTGCTTATAAATAAAACAGTAAATTATTTTTACCTTATTACTATAGTTCTTTAAGAATAATTTCAAATTATATTTTCTTACACAGGTTAAGTAAAATATGTAAAACATTTACAATTACCCAAATTTCATATATTAAAAAAAATATATAGTCGTTGAGTTAGTATAATAATAGCGAATTTGATATAAATATTACATAATTTTACTATAAATATATAATAATTATAATAATAATTCGATGATCATCCTTTTAAATTAAGTTTATAAAATAGTTTGAATATTTGAGGGGATAAAAATGGGAAAATGCACAATTTTTACGTTTTTTCTCAATATTCAAGACCTTGGGGCAGTATTTAATATTAATATTTTTAAAAGATATTTTTTATTCAGAATGAGGATATGATAGAGCAACTTTCCCACACCGCCCCATTTTGATTAGGAAAAGAATTTTTTTTTTCCACAGGTGAGCGCTTTTACGTTTTTTCTCAATATTCAATGACCTTGGGGTAGTATTTAATATTAATATTTTTCAAAAATATTTTATATTCAGAATGAGGATCTGATAGAGCACCTTTCCCGCCCCGGTCAATTTTGATTTGAAGAAAATAAAATTTCGCTCCACCCTATTGGGTATAGCTGTATAGTATACAGGGTGCTAAGGAAAGTCCCTTTAACCTAAAAATACTTGCGAACGGAGAGAGCTACAGCTATACAAGTGAGGTAATGGTACAGTAAAGCGACTACGCCCGAACTAATGTAAACGACAGCAGCACCCCTTCTGAGGAAATTTGGAAGATAGCCATTGCAAATGAAAACAAATAGAGTAGAGTAAATTTTCCAATTAGAAAGTTTTAGAGCATCAATTAATTAGTACGAAACGACATTTGGTTCACACGGATAAGATAAATCGTCGCTGGCATACCCAAAAATGTCCGAAATCGATGAGCGACGATTCTACTTTGCCTATTCACATTCCGGAAATGTAGCAGTGCACAATTGCAGATTGTGACGTTGTACTGTGCTCTAATGTCTGTAATGATTCAATTTCCAATGCATTTAAAATTTTAGAATAATCCTTTCAGGGCCAGAAGAATTATGTTCGTAAACTGATGAAATATTTGACTGATACCAGAATATTCAAACGAATATCTCAGAAAACAAAAACCCGCTAATTTGCACTTTCGTTACAAAAGCAAAATTTTATTGCATTACATAAATATATCCTTAAAGTTTGTTATCTAGGCTTTAAAAGCCGATGGAGTATAAAGTATGCCGTCCCTGTCATTATGTATGTCCAAACCATCCGTGTCCTTAAGGGTTAATATCTCGGCTAATTACCAACGATTTTTTCCAAAAATCCTGATCAACAATGGTTTTATACTTCTGCTACGATAGGTACCTACAGCTCTGCTCAAGACTTTCGCTCAAGCCCGTAAATCGAAATTTGAGGTGTAACGGAAATTTTCTCAAATGCGATTTTCTCAAAAGCTATGTGACCGAGGGTAATCGCTGTAATTTTCCTGCAAGGTATAAATTAATGTCTACTACCTCTATTTTTTTCATAATTTTAGTTTCAAAAGATTCGGAATTAGATGGAGGGGAACATATTTTTGCACTACATTTTCCACCATAACTTTGAAAATATAATACTTAAAATTAAATGAAATATATTTTAGATTTCAGCGTTACGTAAGCTTTCACACGATACCCCACACTATATATACAAAGAAAATATTTTTTTTTCAAATAACCTAATTGGCCCTTCTACATTTTTCCTTAATATATTTATGAATATTTATTAATCTGTAAATATGTGGGTCAATAATCTTTATTACTTCCCCCCAATTTGAACTTTCCACGGTGCATAGCTTACGAGTAAAAGGGCTGTGACAAACAGACACACACAGGAGTGATCTTACAATGGTTCCGTTTTTACTTTTTAAGTACGGAACCCTAAGAATGTTAAGCAGTTAATAATTAAAAATTAACAATTTGGATTTATTAAATAAGGGATTAAGTGTTTTTAAAGGAATATTAACGAAACCCCCTGTGCTATCTTTTATCACACTTAAGCACTTTTTTTTTTTAAATTTATTTATTTTTTCAAAGCAATTTATGAAAACCCTGTATTTTCCGAATGTAAATTGAACCTGTTAATTTGAAGACAGAAATGGCGAGTTGCAATTACTACTATTATTTTTTTTTTACTGATTTAGAAAAGGAAAGGTGTATTTTTTTATCCTTCTTTTGCTCCTAAAGTTGTTTTAATTAACGTATTTCTAAAAGCACATTGCTTGGGATTCCTTCCTCAGAATATGATTTAAATTGCTTTAAGGCTACAAAGAAAATTAATTTATTTTTGTTTACGTCACTTCCTTCACATTTTCAAAACAGCTTTTAAATATCACACCTTTTATAATTAATGCGTAATTTATTTAATTAAGCACTCAGACTAAATTTAATTCTTGTTATGTAAGGAAATATATGAGAAACTTTAATACATCTTTTCATTATATTTCCTCTTTCTATTTATTAAGAAACATGTCATTTATTAGAAAAGAAGGATCCCTTACAGTAATTTATCACCATACCCTAAAATAAACTTTGCCGATGGAATAATTCTTATTATCATAAAAATGCAATTCACTTAAATTTAAATAATTTATTAACTTAAATGTCTGAAATTATTTTTCAGATTCCTATAATTAAATAATCAGCGGAAATAAAGAAGCTCTTATAGACTTAAAAATAAGTAGCAATTTAATATTAATGTCAAAGGCATTTTTGAACAAATTCTGTCTTTCTGTTAATAATGAAATAGTTCCTTTAGGTTTTGCTATTATTATGAGAATTGTGTTATTCCCCAGGTTTTAGCAATACAGAGTTGCCAAAAATTCCTTTACACAGTTTCAATTTCATTGAAAAAAAGGTAATCTCTGTACAAGAAAGAGATTTGCACGTAAATGTCCGAATGCTCAAAACATTTTTTTTTAATTAAAAAATAATAATTCTTTAAGATTTTCAATGATGTTTACGTTTAAATATGAAAATACCATCCAAAATTGAAAATTTGTTATAAAACATTATCTTTGTGCGTTATATTGAAAGAATATATAATTTTTCATTCAATGGCTGTTTCTGTTTTTCCTCCTGCCATTTTTGGCGGGAGATTGTGCAATGCACTAACACATTTCAACGCATGAATTTGAGAACTTCCGGATGTGATTTAAGTTAAAAAGCGCGCATACATTTAAATATTTTAGTACATTATACAAATAAATGGCCTGTGACTCATTGTCGTTGATTATGTTTTTCTTATTCAAAATTATAATTATAAAGACAACCAACATTTTGTGTGAACAAATCTTTCGAACATGAAATTTTTTTTCTTCCAAACAGACCACTGGCAGTCTAATTAATGGATGTTTTATGTAATTTTGAAGTGTCTCAGAAGTCATACTTTTTCACTGAAGATACAAATTAGCATTATGTCACATTTGACTTTATTTCTGATTCCTTATAATACACAAATATTTAAAATTTTTAATTTTGATAGCTTAATATTTCAAAATAAGTCCAAAAATGCATTTTTTTCTTTTAGAAAAAGACCATTTTTTAATATTTCTGAACCTATAATATAATTGCATTATCACAGAGAGCTAAGATTCTAGTTCAGAACATAGTGAGTAATATGGTAAGCATTCACTGAAATAAGTTTAAACATTTTATGTGATGTAGTTTATCAAACATGTAAATAACGAAAAAAAATTTTTTTTTCGGAAATCGCATTTAAAGATTTATTTTCTATATTGTTTCTTTTCTATATAATTAATCTAGAAATGTCAGTTAATGTTTATTTGTGTTTTTATGCAAACAATTTGTGAGGATCATGCATAGAAACTATTTACATTTCTCCTGACAGGGTTTACGCTTCATAGGACCTGTTACCAGAATTTATGTAAAGTAATATTTGTTTTATTTAAGGAAACGTAATTCTATCTTCAGATATAGCGACCATTACTTAAAAAAGTTTCTGGTACTAAAACACCTAAAATCCGCTGAATCCCCTGATGCGTACGAACCCTGCCTGACCTCCATTCTTCCACTTACAGTAGTAAACTCATTACTGCATGTTTATAAAATTGGTCAAATTCCAGTCATAAGGATAATCGCAGGAAAAAATTAAAACAGATTGGGATCCGTAAAAGATTGTCATTTAAAATAAAACAATAAAAGATATTTCGAAAATTTAGATACCTTAATATACTAAAATAACTTGGAACTGTTTCCGAAAATCATCCTCTTTATTTTTATAAAAATATATTTAGTTAAAAAAAACTTTTTTCATATGAATTCTTCTTTAAATAGCCACAATTTTTTCGTTCATGTTTGTGTTAAATTTTCGTAGATTATAAATCAGTCGTCCTTTTTCACAATTCATGTAAATAATCGGAAAAACAAGCATATTTCTAAAACATTCCAGCTATTAGTGAAATTCCTATTCCTCATCAATCCTTCAGCCTAATTGTATTTTTAAATGAGAATTTAAAGTTTTAACGTTTGCCCATATACAGCATTAAATTCAGTGTATTAATTATTTATGAATTTTAGTTGATTTATAAACTTCATAAAGTTTTAACTTAATCCTGTCAAACCGCAATGGAATAAAACCCGTCAACAATTCTGTATTGAAAACATATTTAACGATAATGGAGCAATTTAGTCTGATTTACAATATTCTCCATCAACATTATATTACAAATCCATTACATTTCACCAGTTTTCTATATAATTCACTAACAAATATTGCTATGCTTTGAAATGACACTTACATAAAATATTTTGTTCAACATTTATATTAATATATAGAGGAATAATTATTTTACACTCTCATTGTTCATCAAAATAACATTTTTCGAAAAACAGTTTTCAATTTTGAAAATCTAATAGAGTTACCTGAATTTCTTGAAACTCTCCAAATATATATGTTGAATCTTCGTTAATGATAACACAAGCCAACAGCTGTTTTGGTGCCTAGGTTTTTGGAGCTGATTTTATATGAATTCGATGTCCTGAATTCAAATATGGCATTCAATTTTACCTGGGAGCTCAAATATTTAAGATATAGAACTTTTTGTGAAATATATGTTACACTATTTTAAGTTAAATCCATGAATTAAACAAAAATAAAAATAAAATAAATAAACACAGAATTTTTTTTAATAATATACAAATTTTAATTTTCATTATTATAATATACATATATTCAAATAATATTTTTAAGAATTATATTATACAAATATATTTACTCACAAAGATAGAGGAAAAAGTCATCGATGAGACCAATTCTCACTGAACATTTCGGAAGCTTCTTTTCCATGACATTCTTGAATTTATTTTTGAACAGTCCCTTTTTAAACTCCAACAGTAATCTGCCATCATGTGCGTATCCCATCTTCCTTGGTAGTGGTCCTACATATTCTTAATATCCTGATGAAATCTTTCACCCTGTTCCTCACTGGTATCTTCTACATTTTCAGGAAAAAAACTCTAAGTGGCTGTGTAAATAGTGCACCTTAATGCTCATATTACACCCAAGAGATTTAAAACTATTAATCATTTCGTTTACCAGTTCTACATAGTTTTCTGCTTTGTGTTTTTCCAGAAAATTTTCAACAACTGCAACAAAAAAAGTCCAGGCTTTTCCCTCAGTCTCATTCATCGAATTTACGAAGGCAGGATCCCTAATCAGTTGTTTTATTTGTGGCCCGTCAAATATTCCTGCTTTAATTTTTTCATAACTCATTTGGGGCATTTTCTCTTCTATATATGCAAAGTATGACCCGTTCTTATCAAGAGCCTTTACAAACTGCTTCATAAGGCCGAGCTTGATATTCAGTGGATGAAGTATGATTTTGTCTCACCCAACTAAGGGGTTATTAATGATATTCCTTTCCCCAACATCCATGTTTTTCTCTTAGGCCACTCTTTTCTAACCCAGTGGTGTGTTTTATCCCTGCTATCTCAAAGACACAAGAAGCAAGGATATTTGGTGTAACCGCTTTGCTGTCCAAGGAGAAAGTTTACCATTTTTAAATCAACACAAATTACCCATTGATGTTCATGATACTTTATCTTGTCAAAGACCAAAGCTATTGTGTTATATTCTTCTTTCAATTTTCGTTTAGTAAGCAATTGGTATTGAACCATATTTGTTCCCAATGTGTAGAAGGACACATTTCAAACTCCGCTTTAAGCTGTCTACAAATAAGCGCCAATGATCTGGAAAATATTCAGGAAGACCTATTTTGTTTCAAGAATCCTCTAATTTTGTGACAAAATACAAGATTGTCTTCTTGGGAGAAGAAGGTAGTAGACCCTTTTCTTTTGTGCGGTAGAAGGTAATTTTGGTTCCTTGTTCCAGTAAATTTTTGTCCTTCAATCTTGAAGCCAGTAATTCAGAAGCTTCTTTTGACAGGTTGAGATCTCTGGTGAGATCATTTAACTCATCCTGGTTGAAACGTTGAGGCATTGATGACATCTCCTCATAATCACTGTCATCTTCATAAGTATCGGAAAGATGATCAGAGGGACAGTATTCATCTTCACAGAGCTCTGGTAGCTGGTAAAACGTTGGGATCGGCACTTCCTCTGAGTGAGGAACCGGGCGTCTTGCAGAGACTAAATCAGGACAAGTCCACTTACTATGTTTCTTTCAATTAATTCCATTAATATTTACTAGGCAGAAATAACAGTCATCGAAGTGGTTTTGGGGTTCTCTCCAAACCATCGGTAAACCAAATTTGAGACTTTTTCTTTTCCCGTTTGTCCACTGTCGTAAATGTTTCGTACAAGTTTTATAGACCTAATGTGGTGCCCAGGTTTTATCCTGATCACCAAGTTTAACACCAAAGTGTGCAAAATAATCTCTCTTTACAAACTCAGTAACATTTTTTCTGTTCTCTTTTAACACGTATTCTCCACATATGTAGCAAAACACATCAGGATGATTTACACAACTTCTTCTATTTGAACTCATTTAAATTATATTCATCAACACAAATACAACAATCTGCAATACAGTACGTTTTAAATTAACTTTATAAAAATTCTATACTAAACAAAAATATCACAAAAGGTCATCAACGTTTACCCTCCACGGAGAAAACTCACAAACTAACCTTATCGCTTTGCGGCTTTTCCATTTGGCTTTATGGATGAGCGACACGAAATTATAAGCATGCGCAGAACCTCAGTTTTACTTGCACATCTGTTTTTTTAAGGTCTTCTGAAATGTCAGTGCCTCCAAAATCGCTTTGAGCGTTGCGGCAGGCCCACGTGTCAAAGGCCAGTTTAAACGTTGAAGGTCACTTCAGTTCTAAAAAATCTTTAGTTCTCTTCGCATATCTAAAAAAGTGGAGCTGATAGAGAAAAACTGATTTCATATTTGAACTCAGTGTCCCAAAAATATCTGAAATCAGCTGTAAAATCATAGGCACAAAAAATTTTTTTTTTTTTGTAGGCCTGTGTAATATTAGAAAATGTTTTCCTTCTCAAGACCCTTCACGTCAACTTCTGATTACTTATAAATGATCACTTCGGTTTGATGGAAGAAACAATAACAATCGTAATTTTACTTCGAATGATTGTAACAGAGAAAAAAAATCTTTGCCAGAGGACTTATTCTGTAATCTTTGAACAAAACAAAACAATAAAACAATTTGCCCATATAAGTATGTCCCACTTGTAAATTTTAATAGTGTCGTCTGTAAGCGTTTAGAGTGTTGGTTCAAGGTCCCAAATAAAAAGTAACTCAAATGGTTTTAGATAAGCGCATGAACGAGTACTCCTTTGTTGTTGACTTGTTTGCAGTTGCACATACGCAAACAGGCCACAACTGAGAGTAAAACGCTATTGATGGGGTGAAGACTTGAAAGTCATCAGAGTCATGCTATTTTTTTCCTTTGGAGCTTTATAAAAAATCATGTTTACGTTCCGCCGCTACCTAATAATTTGCCAAAGTGGAGACACAGAATTTAACCCTTTATCTACTGATGGTACTAAGTGAAATTAAAATAACTTGTTATAAAACTCTTTTAATACATCGATTATTTGTAATACAGTTTAGAATGAGTTATAGATACATTACTTTATTTTGTTCCAAAAGCATTATGGGTTACACAAAGCAAAAATGTTTTTAAAAGGATGATTTCTTTTGCCTTTGCATCTTTTCAGTTTTCTTGGCAGGGGAGGGGGGGGGGGATGAAATTTTTCAATTCGGAAATATTTCTGCATTTCTATTGTAAGAACATTATACTTGTACATTTCCTAGTTCAACAAACTACTATATAATATATTTAAAATAAAAGACTTGAGTGGGGTTTGAAATATTGCACAAAATCCCTATAAATTCAAATTTAATGAATTCTTCTAAATTCTTTAATCCTTCTAAAATCCTTCTAAAATGCATTAAATGATTATGTAAGTCTTCTAATGTCGTTAAAACAATTCACGAAAAATGCTTTAGAAGAGTAAATTTTCATGAATTCATTATTTAGTACATAAAGGGTTAAGAGCATATTGCTTCCATGATTGCGGAGTTGCTACCCAAAGTGTCGGTAAAAATAGACTTTAGGTTGGATTTGGATGTGTGTCATATAACTAAAGGTGCACATATAAAACATTTTTAAGGAAAAATAGGTTAGTTTACCTTCCATGGGATGCATGATTTGCTGTAAATATTTTAAATTAAACTGTTATAATGTACCATTTAAAATTGGATTTATTTTATGGACACGCTGTATTTGTTCGGATTGGGCTTTTCAATGGTAATGTGATTCATTATATACATTGTGTCATTTTAATTGTAATTGTAATTTAAGGATTTATCTTTTTTGAGGTGATCGATTATGTACCATAATAATTATTACAAAACATATAATGATTCATAACATGCTTTTATGGTAAAATATGTCAACAATCATTCACTTAATGACAAATTTTCGTTCTTTGCAATTGTGGGTTTTTTATTAGTAGAAAAAAAATATAACAAAGTAAATGTAAACAAAAATGCAAGAAGCATATAAATCATAAAGAACTAGTCGAAAGAAAAATAAATCTGTTTCTTGGTCAATTGATAGATGGAAATGTTTAGCTCAAAACAGTAAAAAAAATCAAGCATACTTAGTGTCTCACAGTGCAATAAATCATTATCTATGCATGGTAATCCTTATAGTTAAACATTCTTTAGTTTCCATCTATGTTCGAAGATTAGTTTTACTCTTTACCGTTCATTATTTTATGAATGTAAATTACGTACTTGAAGTGACATTATCTTCGTTTATTTTCCATAATTATAGATGGAGTTTGCAATTAGTATTTGCAAAACAAAATAATTATTAATTAATTTAGAAATACTTCATGAACAATACGTAAAAATAATAATGGGATAATTTAGATAATTACGATCATTACTAATGGTTTAAAGTAAAATTTTAGCACAATAAAAATTAACAAGGAATTAGATTTAATGCATAAAGAATATTTAAACATGTTCCCATCTAATAATGTAGAAATAAATAGTAGTGTTTATCTAAGTTCTCAGAATTTTTTCTGGTTATCGCTCTCTTTTGTGAATATAAATTGAAAGATTCATGTGACATTATCATTGCTTACTTTTCACAAATATAGATGGATTTCGTATTTAGTTGTTCAAGACTTTTTAAACATGCTCACATCTAATAAAGTGAAAATATATAGAATGAACTTTTCTAAGTTTTTATCAAAGTTCTAAGATTGTTTTTCTCGTTAAAGTTGTCTTTTGCGAATATAAATTGTGTGATTTATCTGACATTATCTTTGCTTATTAAAAATATCGATGAAGATTTATTTAGTTGAATAAAGCCGATATAAGCATAAATAACAGTAATAAATAAGTTTAACAAAACAAGTCATGGATATAATTAATATACGATTATGATTATTATCGATGCATAAAATTAAAATTGTTTGGGAAAGAAACTACCTTTAAAAGTTTTAAAAATAATTTTGAAACTAAACCCCAAATGAATGCTGACTATGATAACAACCATGTTTTTAAAAATAATCTGAAAGGGAAAATGCGTTCTAAGATAGTTGAAATGTGTTTACAGCTTTGGATTTTCTGACCGTCTGTCAGACTAACTTGCTAACTTGACTTTAACTTCCGTAAATATACTCGGATTCTCATGTAAGTAATATCTAATATATAAAAAAGGAAATTTATCTGTCTGTTATGCTATACAAATCCACAGTTTGGAAGCGAGGAATGTGAAATGTTACGTACATGTGTATTAAAACACGACCAAGGCAACTAAAGTAATCCGGAATCGAAATAACTTATTAATTTTTAATTAATAAAAAAGCACCAATTTAACAGCAATTCCCTATCAAATTTAAACATTTTTCGTTATAGCAGTTGATAAAAATGAAAAATGCAGAATAAAATTCTTACCACAACAATTATTTTTCTATTGCCAGATTGCCATGTGAAAAATTAAAATTAAATAAATAGTTTGACGCATTTAAAAAAAAAAGAATATTACGCTATAACTTTTCTATTTTAAGATTTCCAAGTAAAAAAGAAAAATGAAATAAATAATATTACGAATTTAAATAAAAGTGAATATTACGTCATTAATTTCCTATTTCAAGATTTCCACGTGAAAAATAAAAATCAAATAAATAGTTTTCCGAATAAAAAAAGAACTATTACGTCATATTGAAAATATAAAGGACGTGGTGACTGTAGTATAACGTCATACGTGGAAAAACGTATTGAAGCAGGATAAAAACCCAATTATGAAAATATTGGAGTATTGTAACATTATTGCTCCGATGATGAATTGAAATAAGTTCATTTATAGCTGCATTCCTTTACGTCTGTTATATAAATTTATACATTTTTATACTGGGTTTTCATCTGGTTCATGTGTACAATACTTCGAGTGCTTTTTTTTATTGTTTATTTTACGTTGTATGTTAAATTTTCAAATTGATTTTTCAGAACAAACATTCTTCTAATTCAGGGCACTGCCGGGCGTATATCTAGTAAGTTATAAATTTTACAGTTGTATACCCGCTATTGAAATTTAAGTGTGTGATATTTATAGTTCGTGCACAGGAACACATCAAAAGAATTCCTTTCCTATTACGGTCTATGGTGGAAAAATATTTTCAATGTATTTTAGTGGAGTGCTACATAATTTCAAAGATATATTAATGCATTTCACTAACAAATGCTTACTCTAGAAAAGTAATTCTCAACATTATTTACTTCATGGTACACTTAAACTGATACTTAAACTTCCGCGTCATACTAAACTTATGAGAATTGAAAAAAAAAGAAACTTATGAAAAAATTGTATGACATTATAAATTTATTTACTTACAGAAACAAAATAACTCCTCAGAGCTAAAACAAAGGGGGAATATTTATATGATTTATGTTCCATAGAATGTTGAAAATCTAATAGAATTATTTTACATTAGATTTAAGTTTAGCTTATTTCGTTTGCTTGGTTTAAGTTTAAAAGATTGCTAAAATTTTTACAAACTTATATGTGTTAACCTTTAAAAATATATCTAAGATTGACTTTTTACTGCTTGAATTATAATATTGTTTTGTAAAATAAAATTTGTGGATAGTCATTTCTTTTTAATCATTTCTATTTCAATGCATTTTAAATGTATTGTAATTGAAATTTGTAATTATAATTGTAATTCTAATTTGTAATTGTAATTGTAATTTAAATGTATTTTCAATGTAATATAATTGTCTGAGCGAAGCGAAGGCTAATACTCAACGCAATATTACAGCTACGATTGATATTAAGGCGATGTCCTACTAAAAAAAAAAGCCCCAATAAAAACTTTCGTCAAGCATAACTCAAAAAATATTTGCCGGATTTCGTTTCTGATTGCACCAGAAGGTACCTATGAGGGTCGCCTGCTGAATACATCTACCATGAACAATAAGTTCCAAACCGCTTAAAAATTATATGAAAAAACTGTTAAAAAAGCAAAATTTATCTGAATACGTCACAGATATTTGTTGTGCGTCACTTTCACTGGTAGATATTTTCGTAGAACTGGTTTGAACACATGGAGTAAATAATTTAAAAAAAACGCACGCAGTAATAATGAAGTGCCATAAAAAATTTAAATTTAATCAAACAGGAAAAGAAATCTGTTTATTATTCCATTAAAAGAAAAAAGGCATAAAAACTTTGATTTGAGATTTTGCGATAATCTTTCAATAGCATTTTTTAATCGCCAAACGCGTATTTTATATTTCGCGTGTGAAAATTAGAAACAATTATATGATGTTTAATAAAATATTTTGCTTATAGCATCATTTTTTCTTATTTTCTTTACTTTTTAGGGTTTCGTACATCTGACAAAACCCTATTCGTCTCGCTCGTCTGTCTGTCTGTCCGTCTGCCACAAAGCCCGTTCTCAGAAACTATACATGTTGGAGACTTGAAATTTTGCATACTTATAGCTGAACACCACATATCATACGACAAATCATAAAATTTTGAAAAAGTCGAACATTTAATCCTTTGAGCTCCACATGTGTATTTTAAACAATTCTTTCCAATTGAGCCTTAATTAGGTTCGAGGCGTGAAATTTTGCATACTTATAGCTGAACACCTCACATCAAATGACAAACTATAAAATTTTGAAAAAGTCGTTCATTTAACCCTTTGAGCTCCTACATACGTATTTTAAACAATTCTTTCTAAGTGAGCCCTAATTAGGTTGGAGGCGTGAAATTTTGCATACTTATAGCTGAACACCTCGCATCAAATGACAAACTATAAAATTTTGAAAAAGTCGTACATTAACCCTTCGGGCTCCCACATGTGTACTTTAAACAATTCTTTCTAAGTGAGTACCTAATTAGGTTGTAAGCGTGAAATTTGGCATATTTATAGCTGATCACATCACATCAAACTACAAATAATAAAATTTTGAAAAAATAGTACATCTAACCCTTTTGGCTCCCACATGCGTAATTTAAGCAATTCATTCTAACTGAGAAATTGGAGATTTCAAATTTTGTATACTTATAGCAGAACATCTGAGACCAGGCGACAAATCATAAAATCTTGAAAAAGTCTTACGTTTGACCCTTTCATCTACCACATATGTATTTTAAGCAATTCTTTCTAATAGAGCCCCTAATTAAGTTGGAGACATGAATTTTTGCATACGTATAGCTGAATACCTCAGACCACACGGCAAATCATAAAATTTTCAAAAAGTCTTATATTATTTACTCCTCCGGTCTAACTTGGGTATTTTAAGCAATTTTTCTAACCTCCGCCCTTTCTACCCGGGGAACACTTTTCCAACTTTTGCCGACACCCCTTTGACTATTCGTTCATATTATGCAACATAGCCGTGGCCGCCCCTCCGGGTGGTTCCGATCCGACCCCTTGAATGGGGGAGGCGACCGGAAGCTCGGCAGAGTTCGTTGTGTACGAATGCGAGGGGGCCGGATGGGGACGATTCGCCACCTCCAAGTGAGACTTGCGGTCGACAGGCCAAGAGTCCGGTGGCCACGGTTAGCGGAGGTCGTGCATGGGTGGACACGGTTTGGATGTTTACGTGCTTCCACCCCCGGCAGCCGGGTTCTCTGGCCAAGCCGGGTAGCGACACTCCATAGTCTGATCCCAGAGCCGGCGGTGGCCGGGTGGTGACTCTGGGCAAAGGATAGCTAAGGCGATAGGACCCCATCCACCAATTGACTAAGAGGGAGCCTGAAGTATGAGTGAGGGCTTTGTAGTGGAAAGTCCTCGGTGCTCGCTAGTGACGACGGGGCTCGCGGGAACGCCATGCAGGGACTCCCGGAGCAACCGAAGGGCGAGGGTTTCGGACAGCGCCCAGGTTACTTTATGACTTGGGTGGCTCATCCCTCCGAGGACCTCAGCTGCAGCAGTTGGGAGCCGACCCTCAGGGTGGTAGGGTTTGGCGGTGCCCCCGTTGACCAAGGAGCGGTCGCGTGGGGAGGCCAGTATGGTTCTGGTTGCTCCATGTCGTGCCGTGACCCTTGGGAGGGGGTCGGCCGGCAGGTCCACCATCGAACGCTATTCCCGCAGGGAAACGGGCCGGAGGCTCGCCGGTAACGCGGCGGCTCATCGTGCCTCAGGTGAACTCTTGGTCCGATCCAGGTCCTCCGTGTCTATGCGGTACCGGAGTTTGCCTCGCCTGGTGATGAGGACCTAGAGGTGTCTCCACCTAACTTTCGAACACACTAACAAAGGTAGCGGTCGGTCACTGCACGGGGTCAGGGGTCTTCGGGCCTGGGTACCCTCGACGGCCGTGAGGTAAGGTAGTGGCGGGCGGGCTTCTGTCGGCCTCCGCTGGCTTCTCTGTCCTAGGATGGAGTCGAGTCGGTGGGGGCTGGCGGGACTCCGTTCCGTCCAACCCCCTAGCGAGGCGGAGTCTATTCCGTCTAGGTGGAGCTTTCCGTGCCCGCCTGGGGTCGCTAACGGCACCTAGTCTGGGCCAACTGGCTCCCGGCGTGATCCGCGAGGGGTTCCGTCGGTTGAGCCGGGTGGTCTGGGCGAAGAGCCAGGAGCTGGGTCGCTTTACGGCCGGAGGGATTTTCCCCGTCCTCCCTGGTTTTCAAGCTAGGGGCTCCTCACTAACTTTCCGATCGGCTGGCCCACAAAAAATGTCTCTGCCGGAAAATGGTATCTGATCTTGGGGGCCTGTCCGTAAATTAAATTCGGGTCGGGAAGCCTCGGTTCAGTCCGTGGGCCCAGCGTCTTTATAGGCGTCTGGTTCCTGCGATGGCTTGCGGGGTCTACCGGCTCGAGTAACCAAGTTTAGGGACCACTTGGTTTTTCTAGCTGGGTGGTGAGGACTGTCGTAGCGGCCGTTCGTCTCTTCTTGGGAATAGCCGTCACCGTGTGCGCTGGGCAGCGGTGTCGGTTTGACCGGAGTTGGCGTGGGGCTCCGCTCTGTTGGAGCTTGTCTGGCGGCGACCTTCGGGACGCGTCGCGGGGCTTGCTTCACGGGTGGTTCCTTGCTTCGACAAATGGGCCTGAAAAGGGCCTGGGACCGGAAGATGAACCCCTCATCTTATGCAACATAGCCTTCCATATTTTAATCCCACTTTTTACCGCAGGGGCGCCTTCTTATCTCGGGTGCTATCGGCCCAATCCCCTCGACTAATATATCTACGTATAGTCCATAAAACGGAGTTTCGTTCGGATAGAGGTTAGTGTAGAATAGAGTGCGCCCCTGGTTGCGAAATGTGGAACTAAAAGATTTTTCAAAAGGATATAATGTGTTTTGGAAGAAATATTAAACGAAACCCTCTGTGCGATCTGTGATCACACTTACCTACTTGTTCACTATACTTATGCATACAATAAAGTGCGTATAAATGCTATAGTTCATATACAGGGCTACAAAAATGAATTCGTAAAGGTTACTGGGTATGAGCATAAATTGCTTAAAGGTGGGATTTAAAGGAGTTATGCATTTTTACGCTGAACTGAATTTAGTGTATTAAGAAAAACTTGTAGAATATAGATAAAATGATATACAGGGCCACGCAAAAAGTTGGATACGTGGTCGTATATGGGTGATAATTTCTGGAAATGTAATTTCAGTAGTTTTAAGCGTGTTTTAGTTTGAATTAAATTTTAGCTAGATAGTGGCATGTAATATAGGTACTAGGTAAACTACAGGGCTGTACAAAAGTATTTAAGTATGTTTCCATCTATTAGTATAAATTGCTGAAAGATGAATTTCAACCTGTTATGCATTCTCTTGCTAAACTAAATTTTCCCATTATATAGTATATATATCAACATACAGATCGAATACAGAGCTCTTCAAAAGAATTGGAATGCATATTTGGCTATGGGCAGTAACTACTGAAATAAGATTTTTAAATGTTTACTTAGTTATATTATTTACCTTATTTCCCTAAGTAACGAAGTTTCGTTAAAGCTTTCAGGGAGTGTTGGAAAGTTTTTCATAATCTATGCTGTACGCATGATTTTTCTTACTTGTTTTAGTGTTTGTTTTATGCTGTATGTTAAATTTTGAAATTAATTTTTCAGAACAAACGTTCTTGAAATTCTGGGCAACGCCGGAAACTTTAGTTTGTAGCAGATAAATGGCTTCTGTATTTGTACATCTAAGCTAATATTATAAAGCGATATAATATTATAAAGTGTATAATATTAATAATGTTTGCGCGTTTGTGAGGTGTTAAGTCTGAAACTACATAGCAAACTTAAAAAAATGTTGGTGTCCATTTCTGCTCCGAAGAAAAGACTATATTTTATGTCGGTGCAACAACCTACATCACTGCAGGAGCAAAAAATTCTAAAATTTCGATTTCTGTGATAGTGATTGGGTTAGAATCTTTAAATTCGGTGTGATGGTTACTTTTGATGTAAATACTCGTTATGAACGCTCTTTAAAAGGTTCGAAAATTCAATTTGACAGATAAACGTAAAAATTTCTGGAAAGGTTCTAAATTATGATTTATTTGGAATAAGGAAATTTCTGTGATACTGTTGGGGTTAGAAGCTAGAACTTTGGCATTGCAGTAATTTATACGATGCAAATGCTCGTTGTAGAATGAATTCTAAAAAATCGAAAGACTAAACAAAGCGAAAAAAGATCTAAAGATGATCTAAGTAACAAAGTCCATGGAATTATTAGGAATATAAACATAAAAATTGACATGGGTGTATTTATCATAAAGTAAATTCTCTCAATAGAACAGTTTCTAAAAATGTCGCTATATAAAACACTGCAGAAACAAAAAACGTTCGAAAATTTTCTATTTCCGTGTTATTGCTGAGCCCAAAACCTTGAAGTTTTGCTTCGGGTCAGTTTTAAAATTTAAAATTGTCTCTGTGAATGGTTTCTAAAAAACTTTAAATCTAAAAAGATGAAATGAACGAAAAGCGTTCTCAATTAACTTTAATTTGGAATTATTAGGTATAAAACCTTTAAATATTTCATAATGCCGCATTTCCTCCACAAAACATGCAATTTAAATGAAACAAAACAGATAGATACCCACCTAGCATTAAATAAATTGTGTAAATATTAAATAAAAACCTGTATGAAACAGTGAGTAGGTTGCCCGAAAGTACTTGTTAAAGTGTTCCTTCTCAAGGCTTTTCTCTCTCTCGCCAAGGCCAATAACAGCGGGAAGTGCCGTTTTAAATTTGATATGATTTTTTTTTCTGATTCATTTTTCTAGAGATTTTATCATAAGGTCATGTTCTCAATTGTCATTAGTAGATTTTTTTATATATTAACTTATTCTGGGGAAATTTCGTAATCGGGTTCATATGGGCGTATTTTAGCTTGCATGATTTGCTGAAAAAATATGTATGGATTTGTAAATTACTTCAAATGGCACTTTGACAGCTCAAAGGTTATGCAGACGATATATTCAGATTTTGTGTCACACTTTATGCTGCAATCATTGCCGATTTCTTTTATTTAATACATGCTAAATACAGCTGAACTTGTGCAAAATATGTTTGAAAACAAAGCAATACAGCGTATGTAGGGGCCAGCAAGCACTCATCATTTAAATCCGATCGAGCATATCTAAAACACACTCTAACGACGCGTTGTAAGCCACTGTTGATGTTTTCGGTACTTTGATACTATATCAGATTTTTAAGAGAGAATTCCTTATCTCTTATCAACAACCTCATTGCACCCGTGGAAAACAGATATTGTAGAATATTAACTATTCCGCGGGAGCACACACCATATAAAGTATCCCCATTCTTTTCAAACATCATATATTTGTCATTTAAAGTTACTCAAATTGGTGCGGAGCGTCTGATTATGCTTTTAACACCATTTTATGCAGATAAAATTTCGATATAAGATAATTAAGTGTTTCATTTTCTATTTTACTTTTAACATATTGCGTACTTTCAATTTTATATCCATGCATGGCAATCTTGCATGGTTTGCTTTCCCATTTTTTAAACAGTGTATACGAATTTATAATTCTACGATTCGTTTATTTTCATCATTTCAATTTATCGCAGTATATTGTCAATTAAAGATAATATCTCATTTTCTTTGCTTCCAAATGTTATTATTAAATCTATATTCTCAGCAATATCGCTCAGACTAATCCCTCTGAGGGAAGTCCTAGTTGTATTTCTATATTGTAATAAAATTTTCATCTGAAACAATTAAATATATCTGAAGATTTAATATAATTTTCATATTTTCGTAGCATGAAGAGCATACAAACAGAGAAATTAACTTCCAAATAATAAATATTGTGATACTAAATTTCATTTCAAAGTAAATCACATAATATGAAATGTTGGAAGATAATTAACAAAATTTCTGTTAATTCTTAAAATTTTGATAGAATTTGAGTTAAAAATTTCGCAGAATATCTAAGATCTCCTCACAACGAACCATTGTGTCGCTGCACGCCGGTTGCGAACCACTGCTCTAAAATATGGTGCGCATAGCATTAATCGCTCATTTTAAGAGACATATAAAGGAAGAGTTAAGATTTTGCATAAGAGCGGTAATTGCTGGAAGCTCGTTTTCAGTCGTTTATATATATATATACATATATACCGGTTGAGCCAAAAGTTCGTTAAAACTTTAAAAACTCATAAAAACGGAAGAATTTATGATAGAGGAGTGCGGTTTGCAAGAAAGATTTTTTTTTAGCAGCAAAGAAAAAAAAATCACATGTAGAGGGCGCGGAAAATCCGAAATGCAATGAATAGGTACTACGATACAACCTGGTTGTCGTAGAATGTTCTGGAGGTAACGTTGAACGTTTGTTATAGGAAGAACAAATGAATAGAGCGTTTTGTTGTCCTGTTCATTGTGTTTCGAGCGCCCTCTACATGTGATTTTTTAACAAAATTATTTTTCGCTTCTAAAAAATCCAAATACCTTGTGAGCCCTTTCTTGTGCACCGCACCCCTTTATCATAATTTCTTCCTTTTTTATGAATTTTTAAAGTTTTAACGAACTTTTGGCTCATCCGGTATATATATATAATACCGGGTGTACTAAAAATAACTGATGGATTTTAAAATTCAATAACTTGCAAACGGTGACAGATATTAAAAAAATTCTTTCTTGCAGTAGTGTTATGTAAGATGTCAGGAGTTTTTATGCTGCGATTCTCAGGTCTAGTTACAAATAGCATCGATAGATGGCGCTGCAAGCAATAACCGATAAATCCAGGCTCGATTTTTCGGCCTCTCTCTTCTTCTATGCGATAAAACGAGATTAAAATGTATTGAATGGATCCCAAAGTACCAAAATTCGGGTCTATACTGAACGCCTATTGCTCTCAGCATCATCTGTTGTTTGAAATTCGAACTAAAATCAGGAATCACTGTAAAAAAATTCCTGACATAATACATAACCCTCCTGCACGAATTTTTTGAATATCTGTCACCGTTTGGAAGTTATTGAATTTTAAAATCCATCAGTCATTTTTGGGACACCCGGTATATATATTTTCATATTACTTGAAGTATATACCGGGTGTCCCAAAAAGGACTGACTGATTTTAAAATTCAATAACTTGTAAACGGTGACAGATATTTAAAAAATTCTTGCAGGAGGGTTATGCATAAGGTCAAAAGTTTTTTTGCAGTGATTTTCAATTTTAGTTCGAATTACAAACAACAGATGGCGCTGCGATCGATAGACGCTAAATTCAGGCTCGATTTTTGGTACTTCGTGGCCCGGATAATACATTTCCATCTCCTTTTTCCGCATAGAACAAGAGAAAGGACCAAAAATCGAGCCTGTATTTAGCGACTATTGCTTACAGCGCCATCTATTGTTTGTAATTCGAACTAAAATCGAAAATCACTGTAATAAAACTTTTGACCTTATGCATAAACCTCCTGCAAGAATTTTTTAAATATCTGTCACTGTTTACAAGTTATTGAATTTTAAAATCAGTCAGTCCTTTTTGGGACACCCGGTACATTCTGTAAATCATATAAAGAGCTCCAAATAGATGACTTGCATTTCCGTTTATTGACGGAATTGCTGAAGGGAAATTTCTATCTGTGCTAAGTAATTTCCAAGTGGACTTAACTTTAGCATACTACGTAGCATATATAAAAATCTATAAATCATATGCAAGATTTTACAAATGAATTTACTTTTCCGACTATAGAGTAAATGAAGAAATTCTGTGTATCAATGTGTTACACATGTTCCATGTTCTTTATTTAGATTAACTCCTTTCACCATAGTAATGTCTGAGGTTTTGTTAAAATATTCAGAATGTGATGGAAAAGTTTGATAATCTTTGCAACACGTGTGATTTTTCTTTCTCGTTGTAACTGAATTTGATTATTTTTATTGAATATATTATAACGATAGGTGCCAGGATTGTTTAAGGCAAAGGTTTCGTAACTCAGGAATTTTCATTTTACACATTAACTTCGACGATTCTAATCTTGCGATTGTACAATTTTTTTTAATTAAAAAAAAAAAAATCCACGAGAAAATACGAGAACAGACTCAAAAATATTAGGTTTCTTTTGTTAGCTTACATTCAAAATTTTGTAACATAATACACAAAGGATTAAAAAGAAAAAATATATAAAACACAGCCGGGAGTGAAAAGCTTAGTTTTTCTTTATTGTATGAATATTAGTGTGTGAAATATTGATTAAAAAAATGTAAAAAGCGTCGATGCTGATGACAGTGCTTCGTACGAAAAAATACGAAATTTATATATTTTAAAACTTTAAAAATAAAATAAATAACGTATGCTTCTCATCATATATAAGATATCTGAACACTCTCTAATCGAAAAATTAATCAGACAGGCAATAAATATAGATCTTAAGTTAGTTTAAAACAAGGAAGAAAAATCTCGCATAACACAGATTACTAAATACTTTCCAACATTTTTTTAAATTCTTTAACAAAACTCCACTGTTGAAAAAGGTAACAAACATACAAAGTAAAATATTTGAAAAACGTATAACACATTTTAAAATCCAATTTCTTCACTTACCATCAATAGTCCGAAAAATACCCAAAATCTTTTATACATCCCTGTATATAAAGTATATATTTGTATATTTATTACATAGTATGCTAATTCAATATGCGGAAAATCATAGAACAGTTAAAAAATTCGCCTTCACTAATGTCCATTAATAAGCGGAAATATACTCGCGATCTTTTTCTCAGCCCTGTATATGAGCTATATAATTTATACATTCCACGTAATATATAAAAAATAGTTAAATTTAAAAAACGGGTACCACAAATGAAAACGTGCTTCCGGCAATTCTTGTTCATAGACAATACCGCAACAGAATTCTTTTGTGTGACCCTGTAAAAGACATGTTAATGTTACGAACACTGTTCCCTTCAGAAAGTATGTTATAGTGCACATGAGCGATAAATATCAATTTCGATATATTTAGTGTAATTTAACATGCTTAAAATTCAGCGCTAACGGTTTTTCTCCCATAATCCGAAATATAAGGAAATTTTTTTGATTGCCCGTCTAACGAACTATAAATGCCACACCCTTTATTTTCAATATAAAAAATTATATTGTAAACCTCAATAACACATAATAATTTCACGGCAATATTTAAGCGAGTCAGAGCACGGACAGGCAAACCAAATTCATTAAAACTTTTCAACTTTGTTGGAAAGTGTTACCAATAAAATCACCTTAGAAAAAAGCAAAGTAAATAGACCTGTAACGGAGGGGGTGGCAATCATTGCATACCTATAACATTCCTATTATTTATTTATTTTCTAAGAAGACTAAATACCTTACTTTTTTAATTTTTTCAACGAGTACCTTTGCTGATAATTACCATTATTGTTATTTTTTGCATGGGGAAAGTATGTAACCAGTCACAAAAACAAATAAATTATTAACCTCCTGAGATCTGCACTGTAAAAAAAAATCTGTGAAGTTACTAAAGTTTTTCTAGGAAACTGGGATTCCTAAAACTTTTCATGTAACGTCAACAACAAAATTTCATGTAACAGACACACTTTTGCGCCGAAAATCAAAAAATCTGTAAGGTTACTAAGAATTTTTTTGGAAACTGGGATTCCGAGAACTTTTCATGTAATTGCAGCCAGGGTTACAAATAAAAGTTTAGTAAGATTACTGAAATTTTAGCAGATTCATTTGTAAAGTTACAGATTTTTGTAGCTTTACAAAAACTAGTTTTGTAGATTTGCAGCTTTTTTCGTACAGTTACAGGTGAAAGTTTAGTAAGCATGTATTTTTACATCTGTAGAACTACAGATTTTTTTTTACAGTGTGGTATCCATTTAAATGGATGTTTTGCTTTCTCCTTCTATTGCGTTAAATTTCATTGTAGCAATCTAAAACCAGTTTGGCATGGTAATGTAAGAATCAAAAAATCAACATTCAGCTTTTGGATTGTGGGATTTTGGCAACGGTAACTACTTTGTTTACAAAATGGCGTAATAAATGAGTCAGGTTGGAGTTCTACGTCCTGCTGGTAAGTTTCGTTTTTCTGTTATTTTATTTTATTTTTTTTTATTTTTTTTTGCAATTTTAGTAACAGATGTTAATACTTGCCTTATGTTCCGTATAACAAATTCTATTCTTTCCCATACTTTTAGCATTTTTTAAATTATTTTAAAGCGAGTTATGGACTAAACATCCATTTAGATTGATGTGCTGTAAAAAAAAAATTAAAAACTGCAAACTTTAAAACCATCATTTTTTATGCATATTTGTTGAAAAAAACTCATATTAAAAAAATATATGCATTATATTTTGCTTCTGTCTCAAGAGGATGTAATATTCCAAATGTTATTGAAATTCGTAACCGTTAACAGCACTATAGCAAAATTCTATTATGGAATTTAAATTTAAATATCCTATCTATGACCATACATAACATTTGATTCAGTGCATTAATTATTTATAAATATTTAGTTGGCTTATAAACTTTATGGTAGATTAACTTAAATCTGCCAAATCTGAATGGAATAATACCCGTCAACTATACAGGATTCAGTAAATATTTAATTACATGCCTTTAGTATCATTTTCAATATTTTCCATCAGTATTCTGTCATAAATCCAGTACGTTGCATCTATTTTCTATTTAATACACAAGTAAATACTTATATGTTGTGCAATTACATATACATAAAAAATTTTGATTCTTATTTATGTGAAAATTTAATATATGCATATATTCAACTACTATATTTAAAAAGGTTTCAGTTATACTAAAATAATTATTTAACATTTTAAACTTTCACGCAGCACATAATTTCTGTAGAAATTCCGTGTCACCAAAAATTGATTTGTTACCTACACAGTTTTCTTATTTACACTACAATATTTACGTACAAAATGAAACAAACATACATGTTACCGTCTCAGGAAATAAATTACTGCCGGAAAATAAAAGGAGAGAAGTACTATTAAGATTTCAAACCCGAAGCTGATTAACAAATATTTTCCTTTCTCACTTAAGTTTATTTTCCCCGAAAGTAATTTTATCACTTCTGTTGATGATATATCTTTATTAAAATAAGCTAAATTTTCGAAAGTTTTAATTTTTTTCGTGAAAATATAAAAAAATATTTTTTTAAGAATATCAATTGAAATTATGACAAATTATCTTCTTATCTAAAGTGCTCATGAACACTTGTGAAATATTTTCCAAAGGGGAAGATTGTTTTCTTGGTTCTTTAATAAGGATTCAGTTATCACTACCTAATTATTTTAAATTTTAAACTTTTTTACTTTCTAAATTTACTTATACTGGGTTGGAAATACACGATTTAAACTTGAGAATCAACTGGCTTTTTCGGAAAAAAATCGAAGTAATATCAACACTATAATGAGTATTCAATTTCTTTATACTTCTTTCGCAATATTTATTTTCGAAATTGCAGAAAAGCACCTTCGTAATACGGAGTTCATAAACAGACTAAATGTCTTTAACCCCTTCCAACATAGTTAAAAGTGTTTATGATTTCGGTTTCTCTGCCTGTCTGTCTGGCCACCGGTCGCTGTATGTGGTAACTCTCGTAAATATTCTTTGATGGCCAAGCTATTTTGATATGAGATTAAGATTTAGGATAATACGTTGGGTATTGAAAATGAAGTGTGTAGCATTTGAAGTTTATTTAAAGGGAAACACAAATGAATACCGTTACATTATGGTCTATGGTGGAAAAACGTTTGAAGCGCATTTTAATGTTGTTACACCATTTCAAACATATTGAAATTGTTATATACCATTTAGATACACAACGCTAACCTTACTCTAAAATATAATATGTATAGCATTTATCGTTTACTTACTGGACGCACAAAATTATTCGGTTACAGTAAGGTAAATCAGGATGTTGTGAGTGTGTTCTTACTAAAATTTAATCACAAACAAACGATTGCAGGGACACATTTATTGAAATTGTTCTTACAGTAGAGTAATTTTTAAGGGGGTCCGGCACACATTTTGAAATAATATTTATTTGTTGAGTTAAAATTTTGAATTTTTTTGTAATGGTTAATCAGATCATTTGTAAACAAAATCAAATGATAAAACTTCTCATAATTTTTTAAAAAATATTTTAAATTAAAAAAAATTTCAAAAAGTGGGATAATTTAGAATCGTTGTAAATCGAAATATTTTTTGTAGAATTTCAATTTTTTTTTTATCATTTAAATAACCGTAAATATATAAGTTTTAATTTTGATTAAGCATTTTTAAAAGTATTAATTAAAAAAAATAAAATATTTAAAGTAAATTAAAAAAAAATGGTGTAACTTTAAAACGAAAATCATATTTTCAAACGTACTTATTTTTTTTTTCAAATTTACTGAATCAAAATTAAAGTAAACTAATTGAAAATACATGTTCCAAGTTTGAAACATATATCTTTAACGGTTCTGGCGTTATAACAATTGAAATACGAGAAATGGGGAAAAATCCATCATGAAGAAAAACGGACCTTCACAAGAAGTCGTTTGCATGACAACCATTGCTTGAAAGCTAGATTTTGAAGACAAAGCAAAACGAAGAAATTAATATATTCTATTGTAATTAAGATAGAAACATGATTTAAACGTCATTTTATGCAGATAAAGCAGAGAATATTTTACTGCAATAAAATATTTTTCGAAAATTTGAAGTTTTTTGTGTCCCGGACAAGAAATTTATTTTTTTTAAATCAAGAATTTCTTCACCGACTTCCTTATTACTTTCTTCTATCTTTACAAGAAGATTGGATTCATGAAAATTTTCGAATTCCGGTTTTCGACGGATTTACACGTTTTAGGGGTCAGAGATTCCAAAAAACATGTTTTTACAAAATGTCTCTCTGTGACTCTGTGAGTCTGTCTGTCTGTCTGTCTGTCTGTCTGTGACTCTGTGAGTCTGTCTGTCTGTCTGTCTGTCTGTATGTGACACAAATTTTGTGGGCGCTCTATCTCAAGAACTAATGCACGGAATTTAATAAAAAATTATATTCAGTTAGTCCCTAATACAAATTGATGCTGATTAGTTTTTGGTGTAAATCGCTCAACAGGTGGCGCTGCTATGCTGCATTTTTCACGATTTTCGCAATAGCTCTATCTCACGAACTAATGCACGTATTTTGATCAAATTTCAGATTTAGTTAGTCCTTGATATGAATTGATGCTGATTATGTTTTGGTGTAAATCGCCCAACAGGTGGCGCTGTTATGATGAATTTTGCAGGATTTACACGATTTCCCCAATAGCTCTATCTTAAGAACTAACGCACGGATTTTCATCAATCTTCAGATTCAGTTAGTCCTTGATATGACTTGCTACTGATTATTTGTTGGTGTAAATCGCCCAACAGGTGGCGCTTCTGTTCTGCCTTTTTCACGATTGCCTCAATAGCTCTATCTATAGGACTAATGGACGAATTTTCATCTAACTTCAGATTTAGTTGTATGTTGACACAAATTGTTGTTAATTAGGTTTTGGTGTTAATCACCCAATAGGTGGCGCTGCTATGCAGGAATTTTCACGATTTTCGCTATAGCTCTATCTCAAAAACTAATGCACGGATTTTCTCCAAACTTCAGATTCAGTCAGACGTTGACATAAGTTGTTGCTGATTAGGTTTTGGTATAAATCACCCAATAGGTGGCGCTGCTAGGCAGCATTTTGCTGGATTTAGACGATTTCAGCGATAGTCATATATCAAGAACTAATACACGGAATTTCATATCTTTAGAATCCTCATGAGATGCATAGATTGCCATTTAATTTTGGCAGTGTGATAGCGAATTTTGAAGTATTAACATGTATGAGTTAGAAGAAAGTTTTGGGATTGGTACATCCGACTAGTTTGAATTTCAAATGCCACCGATGGGTGGCGGTACAATATCTCAAAATGTAATGCGTCTTAAAATAATCTCGAAAATATAAAACGCAAACAATATTCTTTGGAATTTTAGTAGTTTAAAACAGAATGAAAGTTTAAATAAGGATGAACTTTTAAATTTTTCTATGTTAAGACAGACCTTCTATTCGTGAAATTTAGAACTATAAGAAAGAAGTGCAGTAAAGAATTCAGATGATTAGGTAAAGAACTTGTGCATTTTTTTATGTTAAGACATCACACCGCCACCTATCGGTGAAATTTAGAAATATAACAAGGTAGTGTAGTAAGTAATTCAACGACTTCACATATTAAACTCTTGTAATAATTATTTCAAAAGCTGTCATTGTCTAATTGTTATTGTGTTTTTAAAATGTTGAATCCAGGTTCTCTTTGCACCTGGTGAACAATCCAATAATTATGTTAACTAGTGCTAAATGATTTACTCATGAGAGCTAATTATTTTAGTTTTATTCTACAGTCTTATTTACTGAAAACATATTAGTTTTAATGGAGCAAAAATAATCGAATATCCTTTAATCGTTCTCGTTTTTAAAATTTATATACAACTGTTGAAAAACTTCCACTCTAACACTTTCGATATAGATTGAATTCTTAGTTCTGTTTCTATTTTCAATTAAATAGTTGCATAGAAAGTAAAAATTAAATAAATAAATTTTCACCTGGAAAATTTATAAGTAAAATCGTTTAGGAAAATTTAATCCTAAAATTGTGCACATTCCTCGTTTCCTATCCCGAAATTTCTTAAGTTACACTTTTGAAGAAGTAAATTTTACTCTTGCTGAAGATATTTAATCACTAAAAGGAGAAGAAATTTCAAAAGTTATCAAAATGTTTGAGTTTGAATGAAAATGAAATTTTTTATATGATCTGACTTCTTGTAACTTTATAGATGCCGAATATACCTTTTAAATCGTGAAAGAGAAATAATATGTACGCTGTAAAAAAAAATTTTTATCTTAATCTAAAAAAAATAAATAAATAAATAAAATAGTATGTTGTGGCCACCACAAAACTTTCTTCTATAAAAATCACGTCAAATAAATTATTTAAAAATCATTAATACAAGAAATTACATCAATTTAACATCAATTCATATCAATGTATATCTGAATTTGAAGTTTGATGAAAATTCGTGCCTTAGTTCTTGAGATAGACCTATAGCGGAAATTCTGAAAAATGCAGCATAGCAGTGCCACCTGTTGAGCGATTTGCATCAAAGCATCAACAGCAGTAATTCATATCAAGCTATACCTAAATATGAAGTTTGTTGAAAATCCAAGCATTCGTTGTTGAGATAGGGCTATTGCGGAAATCACAAAACATGCAGCATAGTAGCGCCACCTGTTGAACGATTTACACCAAAATGTATAAAATGTCAATTCCAGTCAAGGACTAACTGAATCTGAAGTTCGATGAAAATCAGTGCATTCGTTCTGGAGATTGAGCTATTGTGGAAATCGAGAAAATGCTGCATAGCAGCGCCACCTGTGGTGCGATTTACACGAAAAACTAATCAGGACCAATTTATATCGGGGATAAACTGAATATAATTTTTTTTTAATTCCGTTCATTAGTTCTTGAGATAACACAAAATTTGTGTCACACCCGGACAGACAGACATTTTCTAAAAACATGGTTTTCGGGTTTTCTGACTCCTAAAAAGTGTAAATCCGTCGAAAAGCGGAATTCGAAAATTTTCATGAATCCCATACTTTCTTCTTGTAAAGATAGAAGAAAGTAAAAACACAGTAGAACTATGAATGGAATGGTTATACACAATGACCTCTTCCGAGTTACGCACTATTTTGAAAAGTGAACATTGTCTTTGGAAAACTCGGAATTGCACATATTTTCGAGATTTAAGGAATCATTAATTGAAAAAAAAGTTTATTTTTAGCTACTGTTTTTCGGAAAAGTTTCAGAGTAGTTTTTGTGATGCATTAATCAGTTTTCACAGCCCGAAAGGTAGGTTTATATTATTTTCTTATACTCGCATATAAAAATTCTATTACGCAGCCGTAAGTGCTTGATTGAGAACTGATAACATCATGAAATACAATGTTCTGGTTTGATAAAACTTAATAAAAAATTGGAAAAGTTTCCAAAAATCAATGGCAGCAAAAAAAGCTCTTTTTTTAAAGGTTCTTTAAATCTCGAAATACATTAGATTACGAAATTTCTGAAAATAAAATGCGCTTCTCCGAATCATGTGTAACCAGACAGAAATTATCACCTATTTTCAATCGTCTATTTATTATTATTTTAGTTGATTAATATATATATATATATATATATATATATATATATATATATATATCTTTTTTACAATGTATCTTAAATATCTGGCGCCCCTGCAGTCAGTGATTTTTTAAACTGATGATAGGTGATCTTTCGACACCGTATTGTCAGTTATATTCAGTCATAAAATCTTTTAATTTTCTCAGTATGTGAAATTACATGTGAGATATTTTAGGTAGATTTCGTAAGAAATACTACCTATTGCAGTCGTTACCGCGGTGCGACTTTTGAAAAATTCCTTCATAACTTTTCATTGTAGGACCCCAGGAACCCAAAACCACACCCACCTAAAAAGTTTATATATATATATATATATATATATATATATATATGTATGTATGTATGTATGTATGTACTAAATTTTGTCCGCACGATAAAAGTCGCAATTATGCACGGATCGTCTTCAAACTCGCCAACAACTTTGAGATGGCTAATATCTCGGCAGGAATTGAAAATGGGTAAAATCGGACCAAGGGAATGGAAATGGGGAGTGTTCAAAATTTTGAATACTGTCTGAACAAGATTATGATAAAACCAGCTCTTACACAACAATAACAGGAAAAAAATAAATATTTTTCGTTATAACAGTTGCCAACAATTAAAAAAAAGCAATAAAATTCTCACTACAACAATTGCTTTTCTATTGCAAGTTCACGTGAAAAATTAAATTAAGTAAATAGTTTGACGAATTAAAAAAGAAAATATTGCGTCATATTGGAAATAAAATGGACCTCAGTTGGTGAATATTTAACGTCATACGAGTTTGAGAAAACATGATAAAAACACGATTATTGAAATATTACCTTTTTTTAACACTTTGAGGTTATCTGAATTTGCTTTAGCTATTTTTTAAGCCTATTCCATATACATGCGTGTGTGTATTCGTGTATATTAGAATTTTCACAAAATGTTTAGAAGCTTTAGATATTGTTAGAGCTCATTCTTAGTGGAGGAAGTGGGTTTATCTCTAATCTTGATTTAAGTTTTGTTCGTGAATTTAGTACTTAACTTCGAAATCTACCTCCGCCTCTAGACCCGAGCCGGCAGGGATTTTTTTTACAATGTAGTTATTGTAAAAAGTTGTTTATAAACAGCATAAAAAAAAGATTTTTATAAGTATCAATTTGAATATTTTAAGGAATAAGTCTTGATTTATATAGTTAGATATGACAGTTTCTGGTGAAAAATTAATGCATGACATACATGAAAAAATAGAACTTTCAATGTAAAAGTAGATATTAGACATAATGATTTCAATACTGCAAAGATCGTTTGAACAAAAAAGCATAGAAGTTTTAAACGTCGTTACTTATCCCTTCTTGGCCTCAGGACAGATTTTGGCTTTTTCTTGGTTGGTGGCGTCTTCTTGAATGTTGTTGTCTGGTAAAACAGATAATTTACTGTATTTGGCTGATAGTTTTAATTTAATAATGTTGTCGTTGAGCTGTGTAACCATACCTCACATTCCTGTGTGAAAATACACTGTGTTCTATAAGAAAGGGATTTCTTTCCTCTTTCTATCGTATTTTTCACAGAAAATCACACGGACATAAACAGATTTTTTTGGTAAAAAGCGGTAAAATCTTAATACACTTTAAATCATGACTTCTTTTTTAATGTGCAACTTGTTCGCATTAACTGAGTCCTCGTTTTACTAGTGTTCCTATAAAACAAGTTCGACTATACTTTGTATATGCTTCTTTAGCAATGCTTAAGGCTGTTCTCATCTGCTCTGCTCAACAAGCGCAAAACGTTTTGACGCATTTAAAAATTCATTTTTTTATGAAAATATATAAAATTGGAAAGCCTGACCATGGAAGTGGTTTGGAATCGAACTGTGTTTTCCAATTTTTGATCAATCAATTACCTATTGAGTTGTAAGCAATTTTGATCACGTGACACGGCATTTTTCTCCCCTTACTGACTGGATTTTCTTCTTTCGTTCGGAAGTTCAGTTCAAAATGCCAACTTTGACAGTATTTTCTGAAAGATCTATTGCGTCTACAAGAAAACGGAAAAAACAGTTCGATGACATATTTTCTGAATAACAACACCCTCTAGTTTCATGCGTTTATGAACAAAAAGGAATTAAAACTTATGTCAGAAATTTGACCCTTTGGATTTGAGAACAGCCTTAAATGGGGTGTTTGGGCTCTGTCACACGAATTTGAAGATGATAAAGTTTGAAAAGTTCAGACAAGTAAAAAACACACATAAACTAATTACTAGTATTAATTAATTATCTAAACAGTATAGTTAACTGGATATCATAAAATATACAAGAAAAACTAGACTAACACTACAATCGTCTCTGAAATTTTCAAACTATTGATTTTGCGTATCACTTTCATTTCAACAATGCAACAATGGATATGTAAAGGGTGGTAAATATAGCCTTGACTCCTCATTAAAAGACAGAAAAAAAAAGGATTTCCAATATGCTCTTTTCTTTCCATGTCTTATACAAACTTACAAAAGAGAGGTATTTGAAATGTCCTTATCTCTCTCTTCTTTCTTTCACTCTTTCAAGACCTCAGACATTCCTTTGGTTTTCTTGGTAAAAATGTTAAAATTCTGTCTAGAAATAATATATAAATTACTACATTTGACAGATACTTCTAATATAAAAATATCATCGCTTAGAATGAAGAGTGTTCGATCTTACTATAGTTTAAACGATGAACAGTTCTTAAGGTGCATTTTTTTTTCGTTTTTCCCATTTCATCGTTTTAACCATAGTCATAGTAAATGAGTTTTGTTGCACATGATTTAATAATGCTTAAATAACCAAACTTGTAAAATTTTAGTAAGTTATTTAATAAAATTACATGCCCGAGATATTTTTCTGAAATACAAATTCATTAAAATTTTAAAAGAAACTACAAAATGTTTTATTACAATGCATTATTAATGCGAAAGTTTAAAATTCTCCTTATTTTAAATATTATTCGTTAAAATAAGTCACTCAAAACAATCTTATTAACAACAACAAATTAAATAATGTGTTTTAGAGTTACCGGACTAAATTTTCTGACTTAAAACAAATTTCTATTGGGTATCTTTAAACGAATCAGCAACACATTTTGCCGACACATATTTTGTAATCTGATTTCATGATAAAGTATATGTTATACTAGTGTAAATGCCCGTCCTAGGACGGTGGGTAAAAATTGTGTTTTTCACTTAAAATTTGAAAAAATGATAAAAAGTAATTGACAATATGGAAGCGTTTAGATGAACAAAGTTCGGCTAGTTTATGTTCTAATAAATACACAATTAGCATTTACAATATTTCTGGGTAAACCAGGTTTTCCGGCTAATATACTATAACAAAATTAAGATTTCATAATAAACAAAAATTTAACAAATATGCAATAAAACTGCGTAATTAAAACAGTCTGCTGCAACTACTGAAACAATACTATTTTTTTAATAACACTTTGAAATTGTATTTTTATCGTTTACCCCCGCTTCCTACCGCCCTCCATTTTTTTATATGTATATTGAGTAATAAATGTGTATTTCGGGTTGAACTCCATACGAAAGAATGAAGGCGAAGCATTGTTAAAGTGTTTTTCACGCCTATTGGTGTTTTTATTCTGTTTACCCGCGGCTGACGTCGCGCAGAAGAGGTAGGACAGCTTCAAGTAATGTTATTTATGTCGTCTCCTTTAATCTTCATAGCACCATGGTTTAATTTTTTTTCAATGAATCACAAAAGAATAACTCTCTACCACAGTTTCTTATTTACATTTTACGCACGAAGTGCGCTATGTTTAATTTCTGAAATGGCTGAATAAATCATTTAAATTTTGTTAGTTTTCAATCTTTTATAGAAAATTATTTTGAACAGAAAAGATTTCAGGTAGAAAATATTTGTATTTAGGCAGATAAGTTTTCTCATATACATCTCAAATCAAAATTCAGCCTAACGTGGCTCCATCTTATCGGAGACTGCATCTCCCAATGCATCTCTTATGAATTAGTTTGGATTTGGACTTTTAAAACAAGCTCTTTGTAAGGGACATACAAAGATATTGGATGGGTTTTGTAAGATTGTGGAACAAAATCAATGTTGATATTTTGAGAAAAGTTCCTTTATCATGGAAATGAAAATTTAATATGAAGTTCAACAAAAGGGCTGAAGGATTGAATATATTAAGAAAATTAAATTCTTATCTTTCCCTATGTAGTGTCGAACTTCTCTTTAACGAAGTCCCTACTTAAGGAAGTTTTCTACTTAACGACATTTTCTGCTGAACCTTGACATTGAACACAATTAAAATGTAAATTAATCTCCATATTACGAAAAATATATTCTATATAACGAAGTTTATTCCACTTTTGTGCGTGTACAGCAATTAAACGGGGAGGTTGTTGTTGCGACGTATGTATGAATTTATTGCAGCGGATTGTATGAAAATGAAATTATTTATTTAATCATTTTTATTCAAAAGAAGAAATTTAAAAAGCCTTCGATACAAGAAGGGGATTCCAGCTTCACGCAAATGTTACAGATGAATTGTTCGGATACTTAAAGAAGTGGGAAAACTTTTTATTAAAAGTTTTTTTTTTTTTATAAGAAACCTGTAACAAAGAAATATTAAAGACATTTTAAAAGATAAGGATTTGAAATACTGAGAAAAAGAGAAAAATTACGCTACGCTTTAGTTTTTGTTTACCTCTCTTTATTATGTGATTTTTTAGACATTATTGTAATAAAATTTTTCTCATGTGTCTACATGTACTACTTGCATTAAAAAAGAAAAAAAAAATACTGCTTGAATTATATAATAATGCCTTCACTTTCCCAATATTTTCATTTTATGTGTACTTTCCATTTTAAGCATGCGTATTTTATTATACAAATTTCATGAATTTGAGTTGATATCTATTTAACGAATTTTCTTCATAACGAAGTGTTTAAGTGTAACGAGGAGACTTCGCTAAATGGAAGTTTCACTGTATATTTTTTTTTTTTTCAAAATCGTTACAAAAATGTGTGAATACCCTCTGCATATGCACTAAGAAAAGTGATGTGTCAGATATGTAAATTTTAACACTTTTACGACCAGACGATAATTTGCAACAACATTTACAATTAAGCTATCGTTGAATAAATTTTGAAAAAAAATGCTGATTGGTCTATTCGCTATTTGTTATCACCACAATGTGCAAAATAGAACATACTGTGCAAAATAAAAGCGAAAGAAAGGAAAATGGAGTTGCCACGAGGGAATTATCGTGTTATTATTTCCTATGATTTGAATAAAAGCTGAATCAAGGTTAATCTTCTTAACGTGTATAATTAGCATACGAAAATAAACCTACATCTTGTGACATTGTAATAGAATGTATTAAGGGGTAGGATACCTTTGAACACGGCGAAAATGTAAAAAATATCACTAAGTTCCAAGCTTCTAAATTTGTGTAATAAGTCAAATATAAAAATCAAACTTCATTTAACTATAAAGCTCATATTTAAGTTTACATTAAAAAAAATATATATACTTCTAAATTCATAAATAAATATTGAAATGATAGGTTTAAAAATATATAATAATAAGATAAAAAATCTTGCGCGCTTGATAAAATCTAAAAATATGCATATAAACAGGAAATTCTGGTGAAAATAAATGCATAATAGTGTTACCTTCATACTAAAACCAGAATATTTGTAAAAAATATGGACTAAATTAAATAATTAACAAAAAAATTAAAAAAATTGACTTTTTAAAAAATATTTTCGACGCACAAAAACAGAAAAAAAAATAAAATCTTACATTTTCCTGGTTTTTAGTTGTAGATGATACAGAAACAAATATGTGGTAAAAAATTTCTTTTGATTGTCATGCGTCGTTTTTTAGTAACCCTGCACGCAGTATCAAAATTCATCGTTTTGAATAAACGCAACACAAAGTTTAATTATCCTATGTAGTCTTAATATATAGTCTTAATAAAACTGCTATAATTAGTAAACTAATGGGATTTTTTTAATGCGGTTTTTTGCATATTGTTCAGAAATGATTACGGAATCAAAATATGTGTTAAAAATTTTTCGAAATTTTTTTATGTTTAAAGGTATCCTACCCCCCTTAAAAGAACGTTTTAAATGTCACCATTCTTTCTTGGTTGAATAACATATGGGAAGACTTTTGACTTCTGTAGTCCAATAAATATTATTGGATATGTGCAAAATGTTATTCGATAACAATCGGTTTGATTACCAACTAAAACAGAAAGATCTTAACATAGGTTATACATCTATACATAAAAGTATTCATGATGAACTGAATATAAAAGCACTCTACCGTTGGATCAACCATAATTTAAGATAACACCACAAAACGAAGTGTGCCAGAATCAGTGAAAAATCCTTACAATTACTTAAGAATGGTTACTCCACATTATTTATAATATCATAACATGTGAGGAAGGGTATAATACATTTTTGTAATCCCCAAGAATATTGAATTAAGTAAGATTTGTATGTAATTTGTATGTAATTCCAAATCAACATGTATGAAAAGTCAATAAGCAATCGAAAACGAAATGTATTAATTTTTTAATACGTTCGAAATTATATATATCACTTACAGTCGACATCTGGTCCGTCCGTCTGTCCGCATATAATGGCGCAAAATCTACCCAACCGAATAGTTTGAAATATGATATATATATATTCTTTGAAAAATTATGTCGAGTCATTTCAAATTTTATGAAAATTGAATTAAAACATAAAAATATATTAATAACATTTTTTTTCATTTTTTTAAATATCGTATACAATTAATTCAATGATATCCCATGATAGGCAATGAATCTAGGTTACCATAGTGATTACGTCCTATTTAAGATAGAGTCAAATTATTTTCATATTACTAAATTTAACATATATAATCGCAAAAAATTTTGTACTTATGCATTTTAGCATAAGACTGCGACAGCTGTTGCACCAAATTCAAATATTTATAAAGCTAGTTATAGTACGAATTTGCCACGTTTCATGTACAATTTCTGACTTGTTCTTTAGAAGTACGGGACTGGTGGAGGACATTAACCTTTATGTACTGAATTATGAATTCATGAAAATTTTATCTTCTAAAGCATTTTTCGTGAATTTTTTAAACTACATTAGAAGATTTACATAATCATTTTAAAAAAATTAGGAGGATTTTACAAGTATTGAAGGATTTAGAAGGATTAAATTAAATTTGAATTTAATTTTGTTTAGCATTTTGTAGAATTAGGAAATGTACAAACATAATGTTCTTACAATAGAAATATAGAAATATTTCCGAATTGAAAAATCCCTCCCCTCAACGCCAAGAAAGCTGAAAAGGTGCAAACACAAAAGAAATCACCCTTTTAAAAATATTTTTGTTTTGTGTAACCAATAATGCTTTTGGAACAAGATAAAGTAAAGTACCTTTAACTCATTCTAAACTGTATGACTATTAATCGATGTATTAAATGAATTTTATAACAAGTAATTAAAATGGTACCTTTAAGTACCGTCAGTAGATGAAGGGTTAAACCGGAGGCGCAGATGACGAACACAGCTAAATAGAACACCAAGAAATGCATTTCAGGTATTCTTCAAGGTGTTAATGTCAGTGGATATACACTTATCCAAAATGAAATCACAATGCTTAACGTTAAATGACAAGGTGCATTTGGCAAGATTGGTAGTTACGAGGACTTCGTTTTCATTCCGAAGATAAGGTTAGGCACAAAGAACATTTATAAATGATTCCAAAAATGGATGACTTGAATCATTTCTTTTCTGAAAAATTCGCCTAAATAGAGAATTGATGTTGGAGGGAACTATATTCCATACTAGTAAAATTTGATAAGTTTAACTTATACAGTCGTGGAAAAAAAAGTAATCACCCCTTACTAACTCTGCAAAAAAATATCGTAGAAGAAAGTTACTGGTACCATACGATTGGTAATAAAGTCTACTTTTAAAATGTAAACAAAATTTGCTTAGGGGTCATCTACATATTAAAACGAACAATAACTTTGTTTTCTTTTCAATAGCAGTAGGACACAATTCTGACAACATAAATGAAATCTACACCCTTCAATTTACCTAAAAACAAATTTTTATGCAATTCGTACGATAAGTTTCCGAGAAATTAATTGTTTTTTAACGAGCGTATTTTAGGGGCTGTATCCAAATTGAAGTTCGGTACTCGATTGTTGACCGAGAGAGCCCCCTTCTTGATCAAGGCATTTTAAGCGCCACTCAAGCAGTCATTGATGACTGCTGGTTTACAGGATAGCATAAGAAATTTCAATGTCTGGTCGCTTCTATCATAGACCACCTCTTGAACCATCGTTTTGCCGTTTTTTAAGCATAATTTGAATGCTACTTGAAAGAAAAATGTGACATTTTGGATTTCCATAAAGCAGGACTTAATAAATCTAAATCCATCAAAAAAAAATTGTAGGTTGCAATTCATAATTTTTTCGAATATTAATTTCATAATTCATATCTAAAAATTATAAAAATTGCAAATTAAACGTAATTATGCTTGGATATTTTAGTGTTGTTGCTACACAAAAAATTAGCAGATTAGGAGTACAATTTCAGGAGATATTAATGAAAATATGAAAATGCAATTTACCATTAGAAGCACTAAATTTTGAAAGTTTATAATTCAAAAATTTATTATTCAAATGACTTGAAATTTGGTGTCCGTTGGGATCGAAGATTTGAAATATCTTGTTAAAATTGTGTATTGTCATTGAAAAATAAATGAAGTTTGAGTTCGTTTTAATATTTAGATGGCCTCCTAAGCAAAATTTACATACATCATTTAAAAGTAGGCTTTATTTCTAATCCTTTGGTACCAGGAACTTTCTTCTACGATAATTTGTTGAGGAGTTAGTAGGGAGTGTTTACCCTTTTTTCCCACGACTGTACAATTTAGCTGTTCTATAAAATATAAGAGGCCTAGTTTTTGCTACATTTGTTTAATTATTAAATCAATAACAAATTAAATTTCATATTTTTGCTTCCCCAGTCTTTTCGCGGATTAACATCATAAATCAAGAAAATGTTAAACAATTACATAGCATTTAAATGAATGGTATTATGATATGTATTTATATAGTTTAAGAATACGAATTTTATCTTTCTTAGTTTTATACAGAACTATAGATAGCAAAAGTATCACAACATTTTCGCTGAAAGATAAATTGTTTTTAAGGAAAACCTCGAACATTATGTATTTCAATTTCCCTTTGTTAAAATTAAATTAATTTTGAAATAATATTGTTAACAACAATAAATTAAATGAATAGTTATTGCATTAACACATTAATTTGTAAATTTTGAAACAAACAGCTTTCGAAATATATTAAATAGATTAGCAGCAGTCTTTCTCGACACTTCTGTTATTTGCTGTCTCTTAAAGTGCACTATTATTTGGTATCCAATCAAGAGAATGGGATTTTTAATTAAAGTCAGCGGAAAAAATATATATTCAGATTAGATATTTATTTTCTTTATACCTTTTTACTAAAACTTTATTTAAATTTTAGAAGGAAGACGATATCGTGATAAAAAGCTATGACCCGCCCTACCCTTCCTAAATATACTTTTAATGAAATGCTAAAATATAGTTTTTACCTTTACATCAAATCTGTCATATCTATTACATAAAAACAGGTATAATTTGTATGTACATCAGGCTTCTAATAGCTGTACCACAATTTTTAGCAGTTTTCCTCATTATTTAACTGCATATAACAATTAAAAAAGTAAAAAATTACAAAAATAAAACATACAAAACAAAACGAAAAACAGGCTGCGGCACCATCTGCAGTGGGTTACATTACAAAAGCAGCAAACCATTAAAAATATGTAACATTTAAAATCAAATACGTATTAGCGGCCTGAACGCCGAGTAGCAACATCAAAATGTTAAAAACTTGGCGGGTACGTATCAAACATTCTCCCATTCGGTCTTACGACACAGTATTAAATGAATGCCTCACATTGAACACAGTAATAGATGAAAAATGATGTTCATTCAAAACAATCACACTCTGCAACAGGGCTGGGTTGGCAGAGTGTGAATTTTTTTTTCAGCAAACATCATTTTAGGTAGTTTCGTAAGAAATACTATCTATTGCAGTCGTTACCATGGTGCGACTTTTGAAAAATTCCTTCATAACTTTTCATTATAGGATCCTAGGAACCCAAAACCACCCCCACTTAAAAAGTTTATATATATATATATATATATATATATATACATATATGTATGTATGTATGTACTAAATTTTGTCCGCACGATAAAAGTCGCAATTATGCACGGATCGTTTTCAAACTCGCCAAGAGCTTTGAGATTGCTAATATCGCGGCGGGGATTGAAAATGGGCAAAATCGGCCCAAGGGAATGGAAATGGGGGGGGGGGGGGGGGTTAAAAATTTTGAATACTGTCTTAATAAGATTCTGATAAATCCAGCTCTTACACAACAATGACAGGAAAAAATAAATATTTTTCGTTATAGCAGTTGCCAACAATTAAAAAAAAAACAATAACATTTTTACCACAACCATTACTTTCCTACTGCACGAATTTCACGTGAAAAAATAAATTAAATAAATAGTTTGACGAATTGAAAACAAATTGAATATTACGTCATAAGTTTTCTAGAGCAAGATTTCAGCATGGAAACTCAAAATGAAATAAATAGTTTGACGAATTAAAAAAATATATATATTGCGTCATATTAGAAATATAACGGACCTCAGCAGGTGAATATGTAACGTCATATGAGTTTGAAGAAACGTATTAAAACATGATAAAAACCCGACTATGGAAATATTAACTTATTTTAACCGTTTGAGGTTCTCTGAATTTGTTTTAGCCATTTTTAAACCTATCCCATATACATGCGTGTGTGTATTCGTGTATATTAGAGTTTTCACAAAATGTTTAGCTCCCTAGAGTTCATTCTTAGTGAAGGAACTGGGTTTATCTCTAATCTTGATTTAGGTTTTGTTGGTGAATTTAGTACTTAACATCGAAATCTACCTCCGCCTGTAGGCCCGAGCCGGCAGGGATTTTTTTCGTCTATAACTGTGTTTCATCTGAGGCATTCATTTAATATTGTGGCATTGGTTCCGGTGGGTGAATGTCTGATATGTAGCCTTCTGGTTCTTAACATTTTGATGTTGCTACTCGGCGTTCTGTTCGGTAAACCCACTGCCGCTAATGCATAATTAGTTTTAAATATTAAATATTTTTGAACGTTTATATGATTTTTAAATATAAACCACTGACGACGAGGCCGCAGCCTATTTTTATTTTAGTTTCTTAATGTTAAGCGCCCTGATTCGATCCCAAGCCTGGAAAAATTTTCACTCTGTTGCTTCTACGTCATATAACGGTCCATCAACCTTTATTTGAGAAAAATAGAAAATTACTTTTCATAGTCACTCTCAGGCCAACTGTAGGAGAAGACGAATATGTGCATTATGCGCAAGTTATTATCTGACCTCGGTGTGTCCAGTGAGAAATGACCCATTAAGGCACTGCTGTACCAACTTTTTATACTCACCAAATTATTTCCAACATACCGAAGACTCAAAACGTTTTCCAGTTTATCAAATCCATCTAAAAAACAGAAACCTTCCAACAATGTTTTAACAAAATGTTTATATTTAATAAATCTCCCTATTGCAACTTTATCACATCATTACAAATTTTACTGGACTCTAAAACTGAATTTAATGAATGGGACAGCGTAAATATCTATATTCACATTATAAATTTGTGAACTGTACTTAAATGTTATGTTCGTCATGTATAGTTCGTCTTTAAAACGCTCAGCTAGTCTGTTTTTCTTATTACTTTTATTTATTAGGTTTACTAATATTTAATTCTCTTAAATGTCCTTAGCATTCTTAACTTAAATTTTATCTCTGTTTCTTATCTTTAATTTATGTGCCTTTAACAATTCTTATATAAACTTGTAAATAGTGAACTTTTAAAGATTGTTAAATAATATTGTAATAAAAAAAAAAAAAATAAACTAGCAACTCGGCACTTGGAAGCCTATGCCAATGGTGGGTTATCTCGCGTTGCAGAGACTGAACTGTGTATATTATTATTCTCAAGTTTGTTCTGAGCAATTTGCGAAAAACCGCATGCAGATCAAATTATGTTAGTTTGAATTTTGTACACAAGCAATTTTTCGTCCATTTAATGTAGAATAATTCCGGGATTATGCCGCATATATTTTTTGATTTTTTGTACAAAGTCTCATGGTGGTCTTAAAATAAAAAAATATGCTGTGCTATTTAGTGAGAAATATACAACACATGTACTCCGATAAAAAAATTCAAAACAAATAATTAATATTTTTTAACAAATTTTTTTCTAAAACATTACACTGCGGCGCGTCACCAGTTTATTCAGGCTGAGACGCCGCACTTGTGCGGTAGTTATGCCGCGCTTGTAATAGGAACAAAATGAAATTATAAATAAAAATATACAAAAAATAATTATATCTGGACTGTAATTAACGATGTAATAACGAAATGAAACTAAATGAGCACAATGAAACGTATTAGTAAATTCAAATTAATAATTGTTTGCCTACTTTCACTATTAAAATTATCGACTTATTTTTTTACATTAAATATTATTTGTTATTTCAGCAACAACGTATCATCAATGTATTAGTGAGGGAAAAGATAAAAGGAAAATTCTGTTTACATAATTTATTTGTTAACCCTTTCGGGACCGGCGGCTTTTACACACTTTTTTGCACCACTTTTGGCACCACATTAAAAGAAGTTACCTTTACTTAAATAATCATGAAAATGCTCTAATTAAAGAAAGCAAATATTACTTTTCTTTTTTATTGGTGCCAGACACAAATTTTGTATGCTCTTTATGAAGATGATTATATGTACCAATGGTCCCGAATGGGTTAATAGACCTGTTTTTTCGATTACAATCTTCAAAAAAAGTGTCGAAAAAGTACAGTCTTTATGAAACTACATTTGACACATGATGGAACGAAGCCAATTGCACTTCCTCTTTTTTGGAGTAGTTTGCTAAATATTCCATCCAAAGAACGTCTGCGTTACGCGTAATCCAATTTTTCATTATTATCTTCTTGGCTTGCATCTTTCTCGCCCTTCTTACTTTTTATTTTTCCGTTTTTCTCCTTTGGTTTTAGTAAACTTGATAACATGCGTAACATGGTTAGTCTGTGCAAAAAGAAAAGGAAAAGTTAATAACACTTAATCATCCCGTACAAAAGAAACTGCGGCGTGTATACAGGAATTACAGTGCAGCATGTATCCCATTTTGCATGGTGCAGACGTCGGCCATCACAGTTACCTGCCATCGCTAAGGGTAATCGCATAACCATACACACAGTACTCTATACAAACGCTACACTTAATTTTGACTTCAAATCATGCATGCATTTACTAATTAATGTATGAAAAGATTTAAGCATAACATGCTTCAAGTTTGATAGTGAAATCATGCAGTTACGTTAAAATAAGGATTGTACGTTTACAAGTAAACATAGAAATGGGATTCACGCTATACATTGGTTAAAATAATCTCAGTGCGCACCTATACTCTGCGTTTGACGACCATCTATCAATAATTACAAGAAATACATGGGGTGCGGCATCTATCCCGTATGCGGCGACTCTCCCGGAGTTACCCTAATTTAAATCTCTTTTTCATCAAACTGATTTTTCAACATTTTTAGATTTTTAAAATGCACCATACGTCTTAGATTTTGATCAAAATTCATAAAATTCATAAGGAAGAATCCTGATATTCCTTACACAGAATTTGTGTATGCATTTTCTTAAATGCATACATGCATGTTCCACTTCATTAAGTTAATTAAATTTGATTTTTAACTTATTAAAAGGCAAAATATTGATGAAAATCGATAAGGAATTCAGAAAAATATCCCTAAAAAATTCCTGCCGGCTCGGGCCTACAGGCGGAGGTAGATTTCGAAGTTAAGTACTAAATTAACCAACAAAATTTAAATCAAGATTAGAGATAAACCCAGTTCCTCCACTAAGAATGAGCTCTAGGGAGCTAAACATTTTGTGAAAATTCTAATATACACGAATACACACACGCATGCATATGAAATAGGTTTAAAAAATAGCTAAAGCAAATTCAGAGAACCTCAAAGTAATAAATAAGTTAATATTTCCATGGTCGGGTTTTTATCATGCTTTAATACAAACTCACATGACGTTACATATTCACCTGCTGAGGTCCATTTTATTTCCAATATGACGCAATATTTTGTTGTTGTTTTTTAATTCGTCAAACTATTTATTTCATTTTGAGTTTTCATGCGAAAATCTTGCTCTAGAAAACATATGACGTAATATTCAATTTGTTTTCAATTCGTCAAACTATTTATTTTATTTAATTTTTCACGTGAAATTCTCGCAAAAGAAAAACAATTGTTGTGGTGAGAATTTTATTGCTTTTTTTTTAATTGTTGGCAACTGCAATAACAAAAAATATTTATCTTTTCCTGTCATTGTTGTGTAAGAGCTGATTTTATCGGAATCATGTTAAGACGGTATTCAAAATTTTTAACCCTCCCCATTTCCATTCCCTTGGTCCGATTTTACCCATTTTCAATCCCCGCCGAGATATTAGCCATCTCAAAGTTGTTGGCGAGTTTGAAGACGATCCGTGCGTAATTGCGACTTTTATCGTGCGGACAAAATTTAGTACATACATACATACATACATACATATATATATATATATATATATATATATATATATATATAAACTTTTTAGGTGGGTAAGGTTTTGGGTTCCTGGGGTCCTATAATGAAAAGTTATGAAGGAATTTTTCAAAAGTCGCACCATGGTAACGACTGCAATAGGTAGTATTTCTTACGAAACCTACTTAAAAATTAACAATTCAGGGGATTAAAAAATCGATACAATTATTTGTTTGTAATAGATGCGTAGAATGCAAAATGGAGTAAACGTCTCAAAAATTTAGACGCATAGAGCATTTTAAAATTTCGTTTTAAAATTGTAATTTTTTTTTTTTTAAATCTTAAAAATATAAGAAGATGGGAAATTTATTTTAAGGTGTTCTGTATAATTATGGTGAAATGTATATTTTTACAAAATTACCTCCACCGTCCATCTAATAAATTTTGAGCATTTTAAATTAATAAAATATTGCCCTTTTGTATTTTGTCACTAAAAAATACCTTTATAATTAATATTTCGCAAAATATTAATCTACGAAATTGTACAACTATGTCTGTTCCTCCTGCTTAATAAATGCAAAACTTAAAAGTGTTATGTCTTTCAGGTATTAATTTATTAAAGTCATTATGTCGAAATAATGCTGTTAATAACATTATATCAAATGAAAAGATGTTGCGAGAACATAATAAATTACAAAATTGAAACAAACATCCATTGAAATTCTTTAACCAAATCAGCAGCAAACTTTGTAGACATATTTTGTAATTACCTGTCTCATTAAAGTGTAGTAATACGTTGCATATATTCAATGATAGAAAATATCACCTTGATTATAATTAATGCCGTCAGTAATGGTTTTATTTCTTATATTTCTCTGAAAACCTCGATTAAAGTATAAAGACAGCAATAAGTATTTTCTGCCATGTTGATATTTGAATAAAAATCTTAATTAAGTCTAACATTTTGTTTAACATAGTTTTCATTACTATATAGAGGAAGTTCGGGTATTATAGAATTGTTGGACAATATGGAATACTTAGATTTCTGTCTCTATGATGTTGCAGCCAAGCGTCGGTCTGCCGTATTCCCTCGAGGCACTGTGCGCAGTTCTGTTTTTCTGTTTTGATACCTGCTGTTGGAGCGACCCAGTGAAATAAAATCTCATTCTCAATTTTTTCAGTTTTCTGTAGATAAATAATATACCTAATTCGTATTATATTCGTATAAATAAATACGTATTAATTATAAAATCTCATTGTCAGTGATTATAACCATGTTCAGTATAAATTTTATCAGTTATATTTAGTAAAACTATTTTTAACAAAAAATCACTATTTATACAAAAAGTCAGACGATTTATAGGTGATGTACGAAGATTCACGCATTAAATAATTTTGGTTATTCTTTTAAATCGTGCTTTCTCTTGCAATTTTAAAATTCCTTATGACCCTATTCCATATTAATTACCAGAGTGGTTGCCATTACCCGAAAAGTGTTTTTTAAACTTTTTGTAAAGTTAAATACTGATATGTACAGAGTGTCCATAATTAAACGACCCCACTTTAAAGTTGCCTACAGCCCAAACTATTTGTCAGAAAGTTGTGAAATTTTGTGTCGGACATAATAAAAAAATTGAAATTTGTTTGAACAAAAAAATTTTTTAGTTCACAATTTCGCCACCAGAGGGCGTTTTAAATTAAATTACACATTTAGCCACCGCCCACTGAATACTAGGCCTGAGTTCTGAGAAGAAAATATCTGCTGTCGTAGGCGGATGTTTGTTTTTTTTTTTTCAGAGTTTGTACGTTCTGCGCAATTCGAACACCAATCATTTTTTAAAGTTTTTACGCTTTATTTTTTTTTCAGGGGGGCGTTCTGTATATTTTTCTTATTTAATCAGGGAAAAATAAAGCGCAAAAACTTTTTAAAATGTGTAATTCATTAAAAAGCCCCCTGGTGGCGAAATTTTGAACTATTTTTTTCTCTCAAACAAATTCCCATTCTTTTATTATATCCGTCAAAAAATTCCACAATATTTTGACCAATAGTCTCGTCTGTAGACAGCATTAAAGTAGGGTTATGTACACCCTGTATAATGACATTGTAAGTTCAATTATGGACACCCTGTATTTTTTTCTTCCACTTTAAACGCATGAAAAATATGTAAAGAAATAGTGAAAGCTTTTTCTTCAATAACTTATAATACGTCTGAATTTTTTTTTCAGTTCACTTAGAAATAAAAACGTAAATGGTATGCCATAGATCAGGGTCGGCGAACCTTTTTACATCCGCGTGCCAATATTTTCCCCAAAAATTTTCAACTGAATATGGCGTGCCAAAAATGCCCCCCCCCCCCCCCACGACCTCTCATTCCCACAAAAAAAAATAGCGAATTATAAGTTAGTTTAATTCTAATAATAATAAATAATAGTGTCAGAATTATATATCATTATTAAACTGTTATAATAGCTAACATACCTGCGGGTAATACCAACATACGCATTATAGAAATAATTATAGAAAAATATAATTATAGTTTTCATTTCATTTTACAAATGTTTTAGCAATTATTATTTTTTTCATAACTTATGAAAAAAGTCATGCTTTATTAGTTTTATTAATACTTTTGCAGTTTAACAAACTACAGATCAGTTATCAAATTCTAGCAAAAGTTAAACAAAGCCTCATGAGGAGGTCAAAACGTGTTAAATTGTGCAGAAATATTACAGCAAAGAATAATTTGATTTCTTAGCTTTCTCTCTTGCTATGCGAATCATAGGTGCCATCATAACGGAATCGAGGAAATGGGGAGTTGGGAAGGGTGAAATACTTCTAAGTGGGAAGTTCAGTGATATAACAAGTACACAAGTACCTATTATAGAAAACAAAAGCTATTTTCAATTAACCTCGTGTATTAATTTAAAAAAAAAGAATAAAGAGGTGCAGAATTTTCGGAATTTGATTGAATTTTGATTTAGAACTTCAATAAACGGCGTGCCAAAAATATCTTCCCGCGTGCCAGTTACGGCACGCGTGCCATAGGTTCACCAACCCTGCCATAGATGTTTACTATGTTTTTATATTTTTGCATAATTATATACTACAATAAAATTTTAATGATAATGCTTTTTCTCCGTATAATAAGACCAATTTTAAAAAAAATGAAAATATGTATGTGAAATTATTGAAAATATTTTTGATATTGCATCAAAGTACATGTATTTAATCTACAATTTAACAAAATATTACAAAATATATTAATAGGTTTTGAAATGGCGAACGTAAAAGGTTAATTAAAAAATCGCATTTGCTTTGAAATTGGAATTTATTTGAAAATGTATGCAAACCACAATATTTTTTTGGATAGCAATGTACTAAAATGTAGCAAGTTTAAAACAATTGCTATTGCTTTTAGGTTTTATTTTCATTTCGTTGAAATAATTTTATTAAAGGAAACTTTATCCCCATTCTTTGCAAACTAACAAAAAGAAAACTTTATCCCCATTCTTCGCAAACTAACAAAAAGAAAACTTTATCCCCATTCTTCGCAAACTAACAAAAAGAAAACTTTATCCCCATTCTTTGCAAACTAACAAAAAAAAAAATTCCTTTCCCCACTAGAAACTGTTTCTACGGTTATTTAGGATCTCATATATAAAATTTCAGAATTTGTGTCATCCGCGCAAATTTGGTGACCATGTGCTAAATCATAATTTTTTAACTACTTGCTAACTACCCCTTAACTGTCGCATTAAATTACGGTTTAAAAATTCAAATTGCTTATTGGCACCGCTTTTTTGAAAAAGAAGTATTCACTTTATGTATTACCAAATAAAATGATGCCATAATAGAGCCATTTTCACTATTTTATTAAACTGGTGGAAAATAAACAATCTGAATAAAGACACAGTCGATGAATATCACGGGAGCGAGAATTAAGGGGTTAAAGGCAGTTTATACCAATTTGTACTGTTAAGGTTTTGGTACTTATGCACACAAAGTTAGAATGTATGTGTTTTTTAATTTTAAATTTAATATATAACAAAAGCAGGGAAAGATATATTAGAAGAAAGCAATGAAAGAGCTCTATAAAACTCGTAAAATTGTCATTTTTTAAAAATTGAAATCTATACATATATAAAATAGTTCATCCTCATTAACTCGTAATCAACACCGAGCATCAACCATTGCAACCATGACAATGAAATTTGGAGCAGATGTTCTTTATATTGTATAGGGATTTCTAAAGAAGGATTTTAAAATCCCCCCTCCCTCCTTTATCAAAGGCGTTAAAGTAAGGTCTCAAAATTTTAGGACATTTCGCCGTATCTCAGAAGCCATTTTTAAGTAGGAGCGAGAAATACAAGATAACCAATCTAGTAAAAATAATTATACACGTATGTCAGAGATCTTAGAAATACTCCTCCCCCTAAGTGATTAAAGGGATGGTCGAAAGTTTTACGTCCTTTCGCCATATATGAGCAACAGTTTTATGTAGGAGCGAGAAATTCATGTTAACAAATCTACTGAAAAAATAATTAAACATGCATTTCTGCGATTTTAGAAATTCTCCACCTAAGGATGTTAAAGGGCTGTCGAAAATTTTAGGACATTTTGCCATATCTCAGCAGCGGTTTTAAGTACGAGTGTAAAATTCAAGGTAACAAACCTATTAAAAAATGATAAAACACGCATTTCAGTTATTTTAGAGAAAATCCACCCCCCCCCCCCCTCCTAAGTTGGTTAAAGAGGTGGACGAAAGTTTAATGTCATTTCGTCATATCTGAACAAATGTGGTGGGAGCAAGAAATTCAGGATAACAAATATGCTAAAAAGATAATTAAACACGTATTTCAGTGATTTTAGAAATTCCTCCCACTAAGGCGCTAAAGAGGGAGGGGAGGTCAAAAATTTTAGGACATACTGATATATCTCAGCAGCTGTTTTATGTAGGACCATGAAGCTCAAGGTAACAAACCTATTAAAAATAATTAAACATTTATTTCAGCTATTTTAGAAATGCCTCCTTCTTAAGGTCGTTAAAGGGGTGATAGAAAGTTTCAGGTCATTTCGGCATATCTGAGCAACAGTTTTAGATACGAGCAAGGAATTCCGATAACAAATTTACTAAATAATAATTAAACACGTATTTCAGCGATTTTAGAACCCCCTCCTTTTAAGGAAGTTAAATAGGGTGGTTGGAAGTTTCAGGTCATTTCGCCGCATTTTAGCTGTAGTTCGAATAGAAGTGTAGAGAAGGTTGATAATTTCTGATTGGCTAATCCAAGATTAGAAATGCTAACTTGGAACAATGGACTAATGTATGTAACTTCATGCACTACCCAGTTGCAGGGCAACTTAACATCCAGTGTATAGTTAGAGTAACTTGCAGAAGAAATGGTGAGCCATTGAAAGAAAAAATAATTAACTGTAGTAAATGAACTACATGAAAATGAAAACAAATACAAAAATTGAATAAAAAACAGAGCTAGTAATGTATTAAGAGATTTAAATAGTTTTACAGTATAAAACGGAAAAAACAGAAGTTAAAAAAATAAAAAGTTTCCATTAGTTTCCAAAAAAAAAAAAAAAAAAAAAAAAAAAAAAAAAAGAAAACAGATGAAAATAGTAACTCGTTCATACCGCATACATATATGGATAACATTTCTTTCATACCCCATACATATATGGATAATATTTCTTTAGAATTTTATCAGTTTTTATTTATATTATTTCCTACTAATTCATACGGCTTATATTCATATATACAAAGGAATTTTTCTTTAATGACATTAAAATTTTTTAAGATGTTATGTCTTTACATAATCTACTAACTTCAAAACATATCTTTATCAGAAGATAGGTATATTTTTCTCAAGTAACTAATGATTACGACCGGTTGTGAAATTAACAGTACAAATATGCCGCGACGGCTACTTATTTTAAAATTGAAAGGACAGATTGCGAAATTAATTGCAAAAATTTGTCGCGACAAATACGTTGTTTTAAAAAAAAGCATATTTTACCGGTCTAAACTTTTGATAATAACAGGATAACAAGCCTGGACTGCAGATAAAATGTTTCAAAGTTGTTCGGATTCATTATTTTACGTTTATCTCTCGAAAAAGCTGACATGTTGGGTTAGACATTTCCAAAGAGGCATAAAATATTGTTGATCCGAAGTTCGAGTCCTTTCTCATGAAATTCAAATTTCGCCTCTTCCACGAATAAACAATCATATGACGAGTTGAGAATAGAATGATCGATAGAAATGTAAACAAGAGAGACACCAGTTTATCTTAAATGGTTCGAGGGTGGTCCCATTTTCATAGCTGCCAACTTGTACGGATTTTTGCTACCACTAAAATTTAATAGAAAATTTTGCCTAATTCAATCGCCGAATTGCAGTGAATTTTGATAATTAAATAAGGCAGACATTTCTGTTAAATTTTAGTGGTAGCAAAAATCCGTACAAGTTGGCAGCAATGCATTTTTAACATGTACCGTCTTAATGAGCGTTTTATGGCAATTTTACACTTTTTTTTTTATAGAATTCTATAAAAAAGTATAGAAAAAGTATTATTGAATCTCATAGAATTATGGCCTGTATTTCTATAAGCTAGTTTCACCAAAAGGTAAAGAAATATCTATAGAAGTTCTATAGAAATATCTATAAAATTTCTATAAAATGTTCCATAAAAATATTCGAATATTTTCGATTAGCGACAACAGACAGCTGTTTCCATGTGGTCACCCTCCCAAGTACTAACCGTGTTCGATGCAGTTTAGTTTTGTGATCGGATGCGAACCAGTACTTTCTGCGTATTCTATAGCCGCTCTCTTTTTTAAGCTCTCATTATACTATTTCATATTTGTTTCGTAAGTGATTTCAGTTCCCAGTCATTGAACTTTTATAGAAATTATTGTATTAGGTAGCTTTCATTACAAAAGGCTACCTATTGCAGCGGTTCGGAGGAAAACGATTCCGAAAAATTTTGGTATATTTTCACCGATCATGACCCATAGACCCCAAAACCACCCTCCGTTCAAAATTTATATATATATATATATATACAGGGTGTCCGAAAAGTCTGGAAACGGTCAAATAACTCGAGAAGTACAAAGCAGATTGAAAAACGAAAAAATACATGATAAATATTTTTAAAAAAGCTAATCAGTCATACCAAATTTGATCCCCGGAACCGACCCCCGGGGGTCAGAGGGGGTCCAACTTTGAAATTTTGAATGATAACCCCTACTTTTTATTGCAGATTCGGATTCTACGGACAAAAATACGTATTTTTTGTATTTAACACTTTTTTCTAATACTCGTTGATCACGGTGTAATTGAGCAAATAAAACAGATATATATTTGGGTTTTCCCAACCAGGTTTTGACATTTCGAAATCTAATTGGGCAGAACTTAACGTCAAAGTTGCCGTCTTTTGTGGAAATAGTGTTTATCAAAAACCATCAGTGGAGATTGTTTTCATGGCGCTTAATATGTTTTTTCCATAAAAACAAATAGAAATACATTAAATTAGTTTTCGATTTGCATGTCTTTTTATCAAGTCGATCATTTTTAAATAATAAACTGCGTATTTTGATAGTTTAACGAGTAAATAAGCACCTCCCCTTCCGAACAGAAAAATTATAGTATTCAGTATTTGGGGGATGGCGGAGTGTGTTGATATTCTGTGTTTCGATATCTTCTGCTGTCAAAAAAAATTCTTAATTCGGGGACGGTTGGGAGTGTATAAGTTTATTTTTAAATTATTACTATAGAATAACATAAAGGAGCAAAAAAAAAAAAAAACAAAAAAAAAAAAAAACATATAAAATATTTTTGTGCTGACTGATCAAAGGATGGGAAGTTGCGTAAATTTCAGGTGGAGGGGGTGGGATTATAGTTTTTGATGATTGATTAGTTACTGCAACTACTGAATAGCAAGCAGGTCAGAAAATATCTAAAAATTCTAATAAATGTAATATTTTTTTCCTAATTTTAAATTTATTATTGAGTTGTTCGGGAAGTCGTGTCCGTTTAGGAAAATTAATTCGCACCGGAAAATCCTCTGTCCGGTAATTATTAGACATTAGATATAGGAATCGATGTCTAATTGTTAAATGATAGAATTTCCCGGTACGAATTGATTTTTTCCAAACGACCCAATAATTTTAAACAATTGATTTTTTTTTATATTTTAAACTTTTGAATTTAAAATATAATTTAACTCTTTAAGCACTGTTGATTATTTCCTGGGGGAGAAGACGTTTTAATTTTCATGGGGGAAGGATAATGTAGAAAAGTGTTTAATTATTTATTAATTATTACAATAATATAACAAATGTGAAAAATATATATAAACAAAAACGTTATTTGCAGAACAAATTAAAAACAAATCAGTTTTTTCCTACATTTTTTAAGCCCGAGAACGGACATTCATTCATATATTTCATTTAGTTACTTCGATGTTTAATGTTTAAGTTTTGTAACAAATAAGTTAGAGCTTTTGCGGACAGTGTCCTTAAAAAAGGACTCATAATTTTTATTTTACTGGCACCCAGAATATTTAATTAAAATTTTCCATTTATAATGTACTTAAAAATAAGAAAGTTTGTATTCTCCAATAAACTCGTTTATAAATTCTGACGTCAGTCTATCATTTCATCAGTTTATAAACAGAATTACTCCGCGCCGGTAAGGGTTAAACCAAATGAACATTAAAAAAATAAAAATAAAATTTAAACATTATGATAATTTAAATACCCTAAAAATCCCTGAAATTTCCCTTCAAATTAAATCGAAATAATTCTTAGACTTAATTTTTTTTTTTTTTTTTTTTTTTTTTTTTTTTTTGTATTTTCATGTGCCTTATCATTTTGTACGCACTCATCATAAGCATAATACAAAATCTGCAATACAAATATTTGCAACTTAAAAGGAAAAAGGTTTAAAATTTATTTAGATTTCTTTTTAACGGTACCTAAGTTTTTAATGGGTTTTATGTATTATATTGTTTGATTTTTTTTTAATTGTTCAATTTGTTTATCTTATTTGTTATAAAAATTTAATAACGTAGAACTAACTGAATGAAATATATTAATAAATGCCCCTTCTAGGGCTTAAAAAATGAAGAAAATAAACTGATCTGTTTTTAATTTTTTTGCCAATTATGTTTTAGATTATACTTTTGTCACATAAGTTAAAAAAAACCTATATATAAAAAACGTATATATATATATATATATATATATATATACAGGATGTCCGAAAATTCTGGAAACGGTCAAATAACTCGAGAAATACAAAGCGGATTGAAAAACGAAAATATACGTGTTAAATATTTTTAAAAAATCTACTCAGTGATACAAAATTTGACTCTCGCAACCCCCCGTGGGTCAGAGGGGGTCCCATTTTGAAATCTTGAATGATAATCCCCATTTTTTATTGCAGATTCGGATTCTACGGACAAAAATACATAACTTTGGTATTTAACATTTTTTCTAATATTCGTTGATCACGGTGTAATCGAGCAAATAAAACAGATATATATTTTGTTTTTCCCAACCAGGTTTTGACATCTCGAAATCTGATTGGACAGAACTTTCATCGTCAAAGTAGCCGTCTTTTGCGGGAATAGTGTTTCTCGAAAACCATCAGTGATGGTTGTTTCGATGACGCTTTATATGCCTTTTCCATAAATTAGTACTGCATTTGCATATTTATTTTTATCCAGTCAATCATTTCAAAATAATAACCTGCATATTTTGATTTTTTTAACGTGTAATTATACGCCTTCCCTCCCGGACAGAAAAAGGATAATGTCCATTATTTGTGGGCGGAGTGTGCAGATATTCTGCGTTTTGATGGCTTCTGCTGTTTTTTTTTTTTTTTTTTTTTTTTAAATATCATCTAATTTAGGAGGCTGATGCTGGTGTACAGTTTTTAAAAATTATTACTATAGAACAAAATATAGGACAAAATATATTTTTTAAAGATATAAAAACTTTTTATGCTGTCTGAGCAAAGGATGGGGAAGTAGCGTAAATTTCAGTGGGGGTGGAGTTATATATTTTGATGATTTATTAGTTACTGCAACTCCAAAATATCAAGTCGGGCAGACACTTCTTCAATAATTCTTATAAACGTAATAATTTATTGAAATTTAAAATAGCTTTCAATTTTCATTTTTCCATAATTTTAAAATTAATAATTTTAAGCAATTGAAAAATTTTGATCTTTCAAACTTTTTCATTTAAAAATTAATCAAACGTTTTAAGCTTTCTTGATTATTTCTGGGAAAGACGACGCTTTAATTTTCATAGGGGAAGGACGATGTAGAAAATTGCTTAATTATTTATAAATTATTACAATAAAATATCAAATGTGACAAAATATAGGGTGTCCGAAAAGCTTGGAAACGGTCGAATATCTCAAGAAATTCATATAAGATTGAAAAAAAAAAAAAATACGTGTTAAATATTTTTTTAAAAGCTATTCCTTGATACCAAAGTTGACACCCCACCCCGACCACCTGGGGGTCAGAGGCGTTCCAACTTTGAAATTGTAAATGATAATCTCCATTTTTTATTTCAGATTCGGATTCTACGGCGGGAAATGCGCAACTTTTGCTTTTAACATTTTTTTTTAAATCTTTGTAGATGACAGTGTAATCCAGCAAACTGTGTCAGATACATATTTTATTTTCTCAACCATATTTTCTAATCACGAAATGTGATGGGCCAAAGCTTTCGTTGCCAAAGTGGGTCGCCTTAGCTGGAATTGTGTTTGTCGAAAACTATCAATGGAGGTTGTTTCGATGGCAAAAGTGCTTTATATGCTTTTGTCATGCAAATTAACAGAAATATATTGAATTAGATTTATATTTATGTTTTTATTTTATCCATTCAGTCCATTCTAATTAATTAACCTGCGGTTTTTTTTATATTTTGATGTGTAAACATGCCCCTCCTCTTCCGAACAGAAAAAAAAGATAATCTTCGTTATTTGGTAGACGTAGGCGTGGTTATTCGGCATTTCGATAGCCTCTGCTGTTTTTTTTTTCTTTTATACTCTAAATCGTGGTCAGGAGTGGGTGTATGGGATTTTTTTACTATTACTATAGAGTAACATATAGGACAAAATAAAAAGAAGTACATATATTTTTTTTCTGTGCTGACGAAGCAAAGAATGGGGAAGTTGTGTAAAATTCAGGTGGTGGTCGGATTGGAGATTTAGATCATTGATTAGTTACTGCAACCAGAAAATAACAAGTAGGGCAAAAATATTTTCCATAATTCTAATAAATGTAATAATTTCTTGTAAATTAATATAATTTTTCAATTTAACATTTTTTTTCATAAATTTAAACAATAGAAAAATTTTGATATTTGAAAATTTTTAATTAAAAAAATAATTTAACTCTTTAACTCTGTCGGGATTTGTGAGGCACATATATTCATCGTCAAAAGGTGCATGTGGAATTTGTTTTGGGCACCATTAATAAATGAATAATATTATTTATTTTTCTTTATTAAAGGATTTTTCTGTATTTCACAAGTAAAGGGGACAGTTGAAAAAACACGGCGTATTCCAAATAAAATTTGTGTACGCGATGCGGTCTCGAAAGGGTTAAAGTGTAATGATTATTTGCTGGGGTAGACGACGTGTTAATTTTCATAACAGACGGATAATGTGGAAAATTGTTTGTTTATTATTACAATAAAATAACTTATGTGACAAAAGTATAATCTAAAACAGAATTGGCAAAAAAAAATTAAAAACAGATCAGTTTATTTTCTTCATTTTTTAAGCCCTAGAAGGGGCATTTATTAATATATTTCATTCAGTTAGTTCTACGTTATTAAATTTTTATAACAAATAAGATAAACCAATTTAACAATTTAAAAAAATCAAACAATATAATACATAAAACCCATTAAAAACTTAGGTTCCGTTAAAAAGAAATCTAAATAAATTTTAAACTTTTTTCCTTTTAAGTTGCAAATATTTGTATTGCAGATTTTGTATTGTGATTATGATGAGTGTGCACAAAATGATAAGGCGCATGTAAAATACAAAAAAAAAAAAAAAAAAAAAAAAAAAAAAAGTCTAAGATTTATTTCGATTTAATTTGAAGGGAAATTTTAGGGATTTTTAGGGTATTTAAATTATCATATTGTTTAAATTTTGTTTTTATTTTTCTAATGTTCATTTGGTTTAACCCTTACCGGCGCGGAGTAATTCTGTTTATAAACTGATGAAATGTTACACTGACATCAGAATTTATAAAAGAGTTTATTCGAAAACACAAACTTTCTTATTTTTAAGTACATTATAAATGGAAAATTTTAATTAAATATTCTGGGTGCCAGTAAACTAAAAATTATGAGTCCTTTTTTAAGGACACTGTCCGCAAAAGCTCTAAATTCTTTGTTACAAAACTTTAACATTAAACATCGAAGTAACTAAATGAAATATATGAATAAATGTCCCTTCTCGAGCTTAAAAAATGTAGGAAAAAAAAATGATTTGTTTTTTATTTGTTCTGCAAATAACGTTTTTGTTTATATATATTTTTCACATTTGTTATATTATTGTAATAATTAATAAATAATTAAACACTTTTCTACATTATCCTTCCCCCATGAAAATTAAAACGTCTTCTCCCCCAGGAAATAATCAACAGTGCTTAAAGAGTTAAATTATATTTTAAATTCAAAAGTTTAAAAGATAAAAAAAAATTCAATTGTTTAAAATTATTGGGTCGTTCGGAAAGTCGTGTCCGTTTGGAAAAATCAATTCGTACCGGGAAATTCTATCATTTAATAATTAGACATCGATTCCTATATCTAATGTCTAATAATTACCGGACAGGATTTTCCGGTGCGAATTAATTTTCCTAAACGGACACGACTTCCCGAACAACCCAATAATAAATTTAAAATTAGGAAAAAAATATTACATTTATTAGATTTTTTTAATATTTTCTGACCTGCTTGCTAGTCAGTATTTGCAGTAACTAATCAATCATCAAAACCTATAATCCCACTCCCTCCACCTGAAATTTACGCAACTTCCCATCCTTTGATCAGTCAGCACAAAAATATTTTGTATGTTTTTTTTTTTTTTTCTCCTTTATGTTATTCTATAGTAATAATTTAAAAAAAAATTTTATACACTCCATCCGGCCCCGAATTAAGTAATTTTTTTGACAGCAGAAGACATCGAAACACAGAATATCAACACACTCCACCCCCCAAATACTGAATACTATAATTTTTCTGTTCGGGAAGGGAGGTGCTTATTTACTCGTTAAAATATCAAAATACGCAGTTTATTATTTAAAAATGATCGACTTGATAAAAAGACATGCAAATAGAAAACTAATTTAATGTATTTCTATTAGTTTTCATGGAAAAAGCATATTAAGCGCCATGAAAACAATCTCCAGTGATGGTTTTTGATAAACACTATTTCCACAAAAGACGGCAACTTTGACGTTAAGTTCTGCCCAATTAGATTTTGAAATGCCAAAACCTGTTTGGGAAAACCAAAATATATATCTGTTTTATTTTCTCAATTACACCGTGATCAACGAGTATTAGAAAAAAGTGTTAAATACAAAAGTTACGTATTTTTGTCCATAGAATCCGAATCTGCAATAAAAAATAGGGGTTATCATTCAAGATTTCAAAATTGGACACCCTCTGACCCCCCCCCCCCCCCGGGGGGGGGTCGGTTCCGGGGATCAAATTTGGTATGACTGAGTAGCTTTTTTAAAAAAAATTTAACACGTATATTTTCGTTTTTTAATCTGCTTTGTACTTCTCGAGTTATTCGACCGTTTCCAGACTTTTCGGACACCCTGTATATATATATATATATATATATATATATATATCTAAGGTTTGTCGTACTGTAACTCTCGTATTTATGAACCGATTTGGATAAAAATTTCGTGTGGACATAGTACATACCAATGTCTCGACCGAGTTCATTGGCCAGCTTCATCCGTCATCTTGTTTCAAAATGGCGGCCCTTTAAAAAATTTTAATTTAAAATGAGGCGCAAAAAAAAATTAGACATTGAAAAAGATTTTTTTCTTATGTGTTTGGGCTTGGTACAAAGATTCTGGAGCATTTTTAGTTTAGTCTATATGTTAGAAAATGGCTGAGTTGTAGCACTTTGAATTTCTAGCATGGCTGACATTTTGAAACGATCTGATTTAGTCATGCGATAATACACGTATTTAAGAACCGGTGTGGATGTGACAAAGAATGTGCATAGTACATAGCAATGTCTCGACCGAGTTCGTTGGCCAGCCTCATCCGCCATCTTGTTTCAAAATGGCGGCCATTATTATTTTTTAAATTTTACTTTAAATTGAGGTACAAAAAAATTAGAAATTGGAAAAAAAAATTTTCTTATGTGTTTGACCTTTATACGATACAAAGATTTCAGAGCATTTTTCGTTTCGTCTATATCTTAACAAATGGCTGAGTTACAGCACTTTGAATTTCTAGCATGACTGACATTTTGAAACGATCTGATTTTTGTCACGCGATAACACGCGTATTTAGGAGCCGATTAGGATGTGACAAAACATGTGCATAGTACACAGCAATCTCTCGGCCGAGTTCGTTTGCTAACTTCATCTGCCATCTTGTTTCAAAATGGCGGCCATTTAAAAATTAAAAAAAAAATTTTAAATGAGGTACAAAAAAATTAGAAATTGAAAAAGATTTTTTTTCTTATGTGTTTAAGCTTGTTACAAAGAAAACGGATCATTTTTTGTTTTGCCATTATCTAAAAAAAAAAAAGCTGAGATATAGCAGTTTGAATTTCGAATGTGTGTGACATTTTAAAAAATCTGATTTTTTGCCTGCCACAGCACTCGTATTATATCAACCGATTTAGATATGAGTGAGCATGCGCACAGAAATTACTAAGGTCTCGACCAAGTTCATTGGTGAGCTTTGTTGCACCCATTATGTTGTTTTAAAATGGTTGGCTATCACCGATAATTCGGGTTAATATAATTATTAATATGTATAATTCGGGATATCACCGAATTTGGCGACAAAATATAAATCACTTTAATAAAACCAGCTTTGATAACGCTGACTAATTTCGCGAGATTCTCATTCATATTCAATATTGACAAAAATAAATATTTTATCCTCTATGAACGGCTTCCACTAATGTGAGCTCCGTGTGTTTGAATAATATAAGCTAGTTTTTAAAATATAAGGAATATGAAAGCTACCTCTTCCTCCCGGCACTGGCCGGAAGGACTTTTATACATATACAGTGAAACTTCCATTTGACGAAGTCTCCCTTTTTCCACTTAACAGTAGAACCGCAATAGCGGTCATTTTGACCAGTAACAAATAAAAATATTTCGATTCGAACCAGAAATTTCTCTGTAAGTTAAGTTAAATATGTACCTCAGAGAAATAAGTTAAATAAATTAGTTAAATACAGTTTTAAATAAAAATTCTGGTGCAAAATAATAATTTTCCAACACTTGAGTAAAATTACGGCGGTTCTAGTGTTAAACACTTCATTATGAAGAAAATTCGTTAAATAGAAATCAACTGAAATTTATGAATTTTTTATTGTGGAATTCACGCATACATGAAATGAAAAATATATCTAAAATGAAAATATTGCAAAAATGTATTTTAGTTCGAGCAGTAACTTTTGTTTTATGTAATGTAGATATATGAGAAAAATTCAATTAGAATAATGTCTAGAAAAACACATAATAAACAGAAGTAAACAAAAACTGGAGCGTAACGTAATTTTGCACTTTTTTCTCAGTATTTCAAATTTTTTACTTTAAGGAAGTCTGAAAATTTTTTCGCTTTTTTATAAGTGTCTGAACAATTCATCTGTAACATTTTCGTGAAACTGGAATCCCCTTCTTCTTGTATCGAAGGATTTTAGCCTTTCTTCTTTGATATTAAATATATAAATAATTTGACTTTCATACAATCAACTCAAATAAATTTACACATTAGTCGCAACAGCAACCTCTCCTTTTAAATGTTGTACACGCACGAAAGTGGAATAAACTTCGTTATATACAGTATATATTTTTCGTAATATGGAGATTAATTTACATGTTAATAGTGTCCATATTCAAGGTTCAGCAGAAAATTTCGTTACGTAGAAAACTTCGTTAAAGAGAAGTTTGACTGTATATTTTATACGCTGATTCATCCCCAACTATGTAAATTATGAAAACCGGAATTATTTGTACCTTTTTTATTAAACCACGTTTAATGAGGAACCCCCCCCCCCCTTAAAATAAAGAATTTATTTATTTATTCATTTACTTATTTATTTTGATGGTGGTAGTGATGTCATATTATTTACAGTTTCAAATGAGCTTCACAGCTTAGGTTGTGTTAAGATATTCATTTCAGATTTATGTTAAAATTCATTAATTTGACGGCATCGGAAGCGGGGTGATAAAAAAAAAAACACCTCTTATTTTAATATAGACTTGAAAAAATATTTAAAAGTCTAATAAATTATTATTTGTTAAACTTGAAACGTAATTGTTTAAATGTTTTTACATTTCAGATTAAAGTATTTGAATAAAAATTACAATTAGTCAATTAAGTTTATTTAATTAGATGAATTAATTGTTAGTGAATAAAGTTTATTAAATAAGATGAATTACCCTTAGTGAATAAAGTTTATTAAATAAGATGAATGTTTTTATGAAATTAACATTAAATTAATAAATGATTATAAAATTAAAAGAAAAATTAGTGAATCATAAACAAACATAATAATTAACAATAATTTAAATCAGTGTAGATCGGCTGATATATCATTACATGAACAACTGAATCACAGTGTATTAGAATTAAGAATTAAATTACAATCATATTAAATCTACGGAGTAATATTATATTAAACTGATGTATTACAAAATTAATTAATGTTTTTTTTAAATTTTAATATACTTATCCCTTTAAGACCCAACCCGCACGATCGTGCGGGTTAGACATACATGTATATTTTTGCTTCTGAAACAGTCGTATGTAATAAAACCCCAAATCGAACTATTGTTCTGGTTTGCAAAAAGAGTAAAGTATCATTTTTTATCAAGGGATGACGGTTGTAGTACATGTTTTACTTTTAGCCGGCATGATTAGCTTTGTTTACAAGTACAACGAAAACAGCTCATCATTTTATCTATCGTAAAAAGGTAATTATCAGTATATTTCTAATTTCTTGATTAAATATTTTTGCTTTAATGTCTAAATAAGTATAATATAATAAAAAAACATTAATTATACACTATTTATGTTGCTCATAGGACTTTAGATTTTGTTACACGCACGATCGTGCGACTTGGGCGTTACGTTAGTCAGTGCTGCTGTAAAGGTAAGAGCAATGTTCATTTTGTTTTCTGTTTCAATAATTTTGGTGACAGGCAGAATAAAAACGAAGTATGTTGTTATATAATTAATACCATATTCTCTTGGGTGTTGTCATGGGTGAATTATTTTTTTTTCAATTAAATTTTACTTTTTTTTCTTTTCAATTAATAAAATTTTCCAAGACATTTTTTTAAATACTTTGTTAACTTTTAACAAAGCAAAATAAAATACTTTTTCAGATGCCTAAACGGAAAAGAATTCGCACACAAGAAGAAATATTTCGATTGATGAATAAATCAGACTCTGAATTTATAGGTTGCGGACAAAATATTTCAAGTAGATTTATTAGAAGGATAGTCAAGTTCAGATGGGCTCGATGAAGAAAAAAATATAAATATTTCTATAAAAAATGGCCATATTGGATCATTCTTCCTTATCAAAGTCCCTTGAACTCATTCCTCAAAGTTTCAAAGTTCTACCTCCAAGCCAGTTTCGGCAGAGGCTAAGATAATGAAAAAAAAAAAAAAAAATACACGTGGGATGTTAAGAAATTCATTTCTGTACCTCATTCTGCTCCTTTAGATTTCATGCAATTGCAGGTATGTATTTCATTTCTTAAATTTTAGTTAAAAAAAGTTACAGACTTATAGAAAAATAAAATCAATATCATAAAAAAAATTTTAAATAAGGCAAACATTTTTAAATTAATTAAAAATATGAATTTTTTGAAGTCGATAAATACATCTACAATATTAATTTTTTTTTTCCTTTTTTAGGCTTTAGAGCCAGTAAGGATTCGATTGCAGTATTTCAGCCAATACATTCCAAATCATCTTATAAGTAATTATTTCACAGGAAAAGACCAACCCGTACGATCGTGCGGGTGTGGCTTTCTTAGAAAATGCCCAACCCGCACGTTCGTGCGGGTACTCACCACGCTCCAGTGGGTGACGAAAATTTTTTTAATTATTTTTTTAAGTGTCATTAGGGTCAGTATAGAGTTAATAACCAGAAAAATGTAATATTTAAATGTGAAAATGTTCCGGGTCTTAAAGGGACATAGCAAGAGACTAATTAGTACACATAAATTTTAAAAGGCCAAAAAATATGGTTTTTTATGTTTAAGAAATCTATAGAATCATTAGTCTATAAAACTTAAATTCTATAGAGAGTTTTCTTTAGAAAAAGTATACTATAGAACTCTTTAAAACTCTATAGAAACAGTATTCTGTAGAAAGGCTATTCTAGAAGAATTGTGTAGAGTTCTATACAGCTCTATGAACTATTTCCTCAAGGGAAGTTGTAGGTTTCCTAGATGCAGTAGTCAGAGAAATTAGTATTACGTCAGCGAGAAATTTCAGCAGGTTTTACGTCTATCTTCGAAAAAAATTGATTAATTGACCGTTGAGTAACAGAAGGGTTCTGTTGAAGGGTTTCTTAGTTCGCTGGTTAATGGTTAATCACCGTGATGCGACCTACAAAACTGGCTTCAGAGTTTCGACAGATTATAGGCTAGTCATATGACGCATGCACAAACTATCCGTCCCATCTGCATGTCCCGAACCAGCTGTACGGTATTAAATTTCTAATTCTGGTTTATTCCTCTCGGGGGATTAGTTTAAGAACTCTTTCAATCTTAGGAATTACTTCTTTTAAGTTTAATTTCTTATTTAGAGTGTATTTAGGTCCTTTCTTTAGGTATTCATCTTCTTCTTTGCTGCTTCTTAATCTGCTTTCAGTCATTTTTGTCTCTCTTTCTCAATACTCGGTACCAGTATTTAATATAAAATTGTAGTTATCTACATATGAGGTAGATTATATATAATTTAAATAATTCTAGTCACTCAAATTAAAAAATAAATAAAAAGAATATTGCCCAGTTAAACTGATGGCATTGAGCTCACAGCTATTCACACTAATTGTATATTACAGCTTTATTTTTTTCAAAGAATAATGCCCCTCAAAGAATAAATTAAGGGGGCGGGGATTAGCTCAGTGGTTACGCTACTGTGGTTAAGCATGAAGGTGTGCATAGATAAATTACCTTTTAAAAGTTTGCGCCGGTGACGTTATGCTTATCTTGAAATGTATTTTTACATTATGAGTCACACAACCAACAAATGTCGGATTTGAATTTCGGTTTGTGTATGACAAGCCTATTTGATTAATTTTCTGTCTCTTCTTTCATAAGTAAATCACTCGAATAAGTTTTGTTAATACAAGTTAAATAAATGAAGCTTTAACCATATTAATTATTAATCCCTTAATTGTTTTTCCGTAGTGCCGCTTGGGCAAAAAGAGTCTCTATCTTCGATACTAAAAGCTTTCGGATGTCACTAAATTTTAGCTGTAATCTTTGGTTTGTTAAATGCCATAACCTTTTCGATTGTACAAAGCCAAATATTTTAGTAAAAAAAAAGTGGTGCCAGGTCCTTATTTTTGATTTATTGTGTCAAAAAAGAAAGAAACAGCTAAGGGTTTAAGTTCGGAATAATTTTCAATCGAATTTCACTAAACAGATTTAACAGATTAATGACAGATTTTGTCGACATTTTCTTTTAAATTTTCTGTTTCACTATATGCTCAAGATGGAAGTGATTTAACAACATTTTTTTTTTATAGTATTATACGCCTTATTAAATTCAAGAATTCTTTGATCAGACAAGGCAAGGATTATGAATAAAATATTCTAATACTAAACAGAAAAAAAAAACTTACGCGCACTTTTTGGAGCGTAATTGTGACACTCATATTAAAGTGATTAAAATGCATTACTATTTTACTTTAAATAAGTTACAGCATTGAGTGAAATTTATGTGTAAACTGCGTTAGTTTTCTAATTTTTCTTTGCAAAGCCTAACTACAATAAAAACGACAACTTTTCTAAACTACTTCTATTTATAGATGATTTTTTCACAGTTTTACGTATTTATATAACTACAATCTTAATCAGAGAATAACATAAATATTAGATCAAATAAGAATAAAAACTGAAAAAATTAATGGTTTACGCGATTGACTAACTTTTAGTAGAGTACTATTTTAGTTTTTATGCCTATTTACTATCAAAAATCAACCTGAAGCTGTTTTTCCCCTTGTTTCGAAAATTATTTTTTCTGTATAAATCGATTTCCCATGATCTCAATAGTACTGAAATCTTAACACCTAACCCTTTATTTGTTGTCACCCAGTATTTCGAGAAAAAATAGAAATTTCGATAGGTTTAATTTTTCTGAATGATTTTATACAAAGACAGAAACCGATTATACGTTGATATAGACATTGTAAATTTTCTGTATTCTATTCGAAATTTATTGAAAAGTCATTATGTAAATTGCACAAGCCTGCTTTTTATCGGAACTTTCTTTTAGAAAATTGAAAACAAATAAAAAACAGGAATAGGAACTGCTGTTTTTTTATATCGTATTCTTCTATCAAAAATAGTTTTACCCGCATTTGTAGCTAAAAATATCCATCCCTATTATCTCAAATGGATACTTAGAATGTATATTTCTAAAGAATGAAATCTTGTCTTTCGGTTACAAGATGCCTGTATAGTCAGTTTTATGAATATTTTTTGAAAATATGTACACAAGTCTTTTCGAATCTACATATCTCATATGATATTTGTTTAAATGTTTGAATATCTCTAGACAAATTGATACTTATTAGTGTGCAATACTTAAAGTGACTTTGATTTCTACTGGAAAAGTGTGTAATTTACAAAAAGTGAAAGCTTTTTTTTGTTGTTATTTCTTTTATTTTTGTGTGTGTGTCATCAGTAAACTTGTAATTGAAGAAATTAATGTTATACAAGTCGTAAATTATGCTTCAAACATGGCAAATGATGTAAGTTCGTACTAGAAATAGCTTTATAAATATTCAGATCTTGGTGCAATAGCTATTGCGTTCTTGTGAAAAATGCATGAATACAAAATTTATTACAACTATATACATATTAAATTCAGTAATACGGAAACAATAGGACTCCATTTTAAATAGGACGTTATCACTATGGCAACCTAGAATCATTAATTATCGAGGGATATCATTGAATTAATTACGTATGATAGCACTAAATAGAATGGAGAAATCGTTTGTTAATATCTTTTTTTAAGTTTTAATGCGATTTTCATACAATTTGAAATGAGTTCACAGAATTTTGCAAAAATTATATACATTAAATTTCGAATCAATAGGTTGGGAGTTTTTGTGCTGTTACGAGGGTGTATCAATGTTTTTGCCCTCACATAGAAATAATAGAGTGAAATTTATGAAATTGCTAAATTGTATGAGTAATTGTCAATATAGTCACCGTGCACAGTAACACATTTCTGCAATCGGTATTTGAAAGAGAGAGGGGATAATGTAGGCAATAGTTGCCCCCCCCCTTTGGATCTACTACCGCGCCTCCTGGAATACAAACTCTCCCCCTCTCTTTGAAATACAGATCGCAGAAATGTGTTACTGAGCACGGTGACTCTATAGAAAAGGACTTATACAATGTAGCAATTTCATAAATTTCACTCTATTATTTCTCTGTGAGGGAAAAAACTTATTGATACATCCTCGTATATGCGGACAGACGGACGAACAAGACGATGACAATAAGTGCTACGTATTTATATAGTTATGAACGCTCCTAATAAGAAATATAGAGATTTATGCGTTGTAAGATAATGGCCAAATCGGCATAATTAAACGAATAGAAAATTTTAATTCAAGATTTTTGAAATATCCTTTTTCGTTTCATTTTAGTAACAGTTAATACAAAGTTATTTAAATGTTTGTTCGTTATCATCGAAACTATTGAATCCCACTCGTTTTTTTTATGGGCTAGAAAACTTTCATGCAACCATTTTTTTAACTCTAAGAGATTTTTACATGTAATACATTTTTTTAGATTGTACACAAACAGCACCAAAAAGCATTTTAAGTTGTTTTTTTTTAATTAGGGGAGACCGAGGCTAGTTGGCTACAGGGGTAAGTGCAGGGGGCATTCCTCATAAATCGCCTGTTTGTGAATGGATTGCGTAACCAGTCACAGAGTACCTTTCTTATTGCTTTTTACAATCCTCATCGTACTTTTGCAGCGTTACCTACGTGCAGTAGACATTTATTACAATTTTTCTGTTTTTTGCACTCATAAGTAATTTTTTGTTGCTTTATTCTTTTTCTAATTCCAAATACTTATCTTAATAATTGCGACTTTACTTGTGCAGTTTTTCTTAGTGTATGATTAACTGTACCTACCCCCATATGTGATTTACTTGGATTATTTATGCTTAAAGGATTACGTGTCCCTTTTGTGAAGAAATTTATTATGGGGCTAGTAGGCGCATTGAACAAGGAGCAAGTTGGCTTGGTGTTTGGTGAGTGCTGGTAGCTTGAAAAACAGCAAACAACGGTAAAAGTGGCTGCAATGCAAGATTTTGGGCACACGAGGCTTGCCCAAACGAGGACACTCGATTTTTTATTTGTGAAAACTATAACTCTGATGATGATATAGAGTAGGATAGAAGTTACTCAATGCAATGTTTTATTCATTATTTTTATGTCTGTATAATTTAGAATTTACATTGTACGGCGATAACGCCTTTGTTTAACTTGCTGGTAATAATGAAATTGATTTCGCTTAACTGCGTCTCTTATTTGAGCTTCATTTAAATTTTTATAAAGCATATGTGCCAACTTACTCCATAGGTATAGGCAACTTGTACCGTGACGGGGTAAGTTGTCGCACAATTTTCCTTTTACTTTAGGCTTCCGCTAAACATAAACTACAAGAGCTACAAATTTAAAACTCCAGATATTTATAGCTCAAAGCCTGTTCTTTAAAAATACAGTTAAAGTTTCAAAAATAACTTAAATAAAAACTTAATAAAAATCAATAACTAAAACCTGCGCCTACTAGCCCCGGTCTCCCCTATTAGTATTGAAATTTTAATCACATGTCTGTGAAATTTGGTTTTGTTTTTCCTATTAATATTTAATTTATTTATTAATGAAGTTTCATTTTCATTATGTATATTTAGCCTGAAACATATTTACATTGTTTCATTGAAAACGAGTTGATCTACCGTAATCGGGCTCCACGCGATAGAGAGATGAAAAAAATTATTGCTTCAAAAATATTTAAACCGTAAAAAATAAGTAAATTGATATTCCCTTTTCAAATCAACTGCATTGGGAAGGACATTTCTTTCCTTATTCGAGAAATAAAATTTACATTGTGCGATGTTGGGGCCATAAATGTAGCTTTTAAACCTTAATGGGTGCGTCCTGGACCGAAATTTTAAATTTCATAAGGGGACCGGAAGCTTTTAGCTTCATACCGGTACGGACAGTATCAATAAAGTTTTGAACGGATCGGACCGGAACCAGGCCTGTTATTTTCGCACGTTCTGACCTCTAGCGTAATTCTTTTCCACAATTAAAAGTTTCAATACATTAAGAATTCCTTATTTTAACAAAAAACAATTTTTAAAATATTTACTATTTTATATGATTCACATACATAAATAATAAACAAGTAACAATATTTTATGCAATAGAAAATATAACAGCGAAAAAAATGCAACAGAGTAAAAAATATCGACTAATTTGTGCTCGATTCGATATTCGATATCGTTTTTCATATTTTGTTTACTTTTTGAAATGTCGCGATTATTCGAATTTTAAATGCTAATTTGATGGCGCAGTCGTAAATCATTTTAAAATCTACTATGTTTATATATATATATATATATATATATATATATTTAAATAGTCAATGAAAACCATTTTCACTGACCGCGGTAGATTTCATTTCACGTAAGTATGTATTCACATGTGTCCACGTATATGTATGTAATTATGTATTCATTGCATGTAAGAAAGTTCCTTTATCAGATTTTCAGCAATTGGTATATAGTTAACTGAATTAAACATGACACCTTAAATGGCAATTACAGAAGATTAACTTACCAAAATGCATAAAAATTAAGGACACTTCTCCATTATTTCGTTGACCTTTTTTCCATAAAAAAAACTATCCTCAAACTGAACACCCAATGAATAAATGGAAGCAAGCATGTTGCTGTTGGAATCAATATCTGCAAAATGCATCAAATATGCATAAATCAAACATGCATTTTACGAGATATTTACACGCATACATTTATTTTCGGTTTCTTTGTAAAATAGGGTTAATTATGTCGGACATAAATATATATAATGATGCATCAAATATTCTGGATTTCTTCCAATTATCTTTCCAAATAAATCGCTTAAGAAACATCCCCGTAAAAGCGAGTAATATTTTATACTAAGGATGTAGGAGAGTAGATTTACATTTGTATTTGCTGATCTTGTTGATTCTGCTTAAGCGAAAACAATCATTTCAGAATGCAATGACAAAAATGTACTTTGTATTATAATTTATAGATAATAAATTTCATTTATGGTTTTCTTGTTTCGTGTAATAGTTTTTTGTCGGAGATGCGTGTAATCCATGATTACGGCTTTTATACTTATAAGCTTATTATGATTTATGTCATTTTATTAATTTTCCTTATAATTTTGTTAATATTTAGCACTTTATTTATTATGTTTTTATTGCTTTAGCTGATACATATCATTTATGAAATGTCTGTATAATCGATATATATATATATATATATATATATTTGTAACATTTTACTTAATGTAACAGGTCACACTCTAGACAGCATTGTTAACATAATTAGTAAATTGAATGAATAAAAAAATATATGATTTTCCCAGTATCTTATGTTTTTTATGGACCACCCGGTTTAAATAGAATATTAGTTAGAAATGTTTATTAATTAGATGTTTTATTCATTGAAATAGTAATTTTTTTATGGTGTGAGTGATCCACGATTACATTTATCACTGCCACATGGAATTTTGCTAATTTGCCATTACAATGCTGCTGATTTTAAATTCTTTAATTTGTATTTATTAAGTTCACACAGTTAAGTTATATAAAGTCAATATAATTTATATATTTTATAATTCTATAATATTTTACCTTAGATTAAAGATCACAATCTGACTATCATTTACTATATAATCTATTCATTAAATTAATTTAAGAAATATTTTACTTTTACATTGTCGCCTTATTTTAGGTTTATACAATTTATCCTTTAGCAACAAACGTGATAAAGAAAACTTTAATTTTCTGCATCATCTGTAATAGACTGCCCAGTTCTTTTTTCAGTATTTATGCAAAATAAGGGTAAGTTTTGCGAAGACAATACCCTAAATGTATATCTTAAAGTCCATAAAATATTCCCGGCATTTTTCAATCATTCAAATTAAGTTTTAAAAAAAATACAATATATATTTCCACATCAGAAAATGAATTGATAACGTACTTTCAAGATAGAATTTCAAATATTTTAACTTTGTATTTGCTGTTGTCGTCTTTTTGTTTGGTCTAACGGATTTAGATTTTCACATGCGCATGTTGTTTTCAATTTTGATGCGAAATGAGCATAATTATTAGGGATGATTTAGCATAAATATCCACCATAAAACTGATCAAGTATTCGAGATATTTGCAATTTACACAGGTGTGCAAAATAAATCTTTCAAAATATATACTTTTACCATAAAGTTGAATAATAACTTGCATTCAAGGTGGATATGAACATATAATAACATTGTATTTTCCCTTGTATCCATTTTCCGTTGTTAGAATGTAATCAATCTTAATTATACTCAATTGTACAGATTTTGTTTTTTAGTTTTAATTTAAAATGAAGTTAAAGATTGCATAAGAAACAGCTTAAACGTATAAATACTCCGACCAATAATACTAACAACATTTGTTTTTTCAATTTTAAAGTATGACATGAGATTAACTGCAACAAAAATGTGGTATAAATATGTATCATAAGGACAATAAAAAATTCTTGACATTTTCCAAATCCTATAGGTATGCCATACAAAATAAAACTTTCAAGAAATATTCCTTTACCATACAGTTGAACAACTTGTTTTCATGATGGAGTTGAACATATTTTAACTTTAGCTTTAATGTTGTTTTGTTTTTTGTTTGTTACAATATATTCAAGTGAGATTAAATTAATTTAAGAAATATTTTACTTTTACATTGTCGCCCTATTTTTGGTTTATACAATTTATCCTTTAGCAACAAACGTGATGAAGAAAACTTTAATTTTCTGCATCATCTGTAGTAGACTGCCCAGTTCTTTTTTCAGTATTTATGCAAAATATGGGTAAGTTTTGGGAAGACTCGGGCCTAAATGTATATCTTAAAGTCCATAAAATATTCCCGGCTTTTTTCAATCATTCAAATTAAGTTTTTTAAAAAATACAATATTTATTTCCACATCAGAAAATGAATTGATAACGTACTTTCAAGATAGAATTAAAAATATTTTAACTTTGTATTTGCTGTTGTCGTCTTTTTGTATGGTATAAAGGATTTAGATTTTCACATGCGCATGTTGTTTTCAATTTTGATGTGAAATGAGCATAATTAATAGGGATGATTTAGCATAAATATCCACCATAAAACTGATCAAGTATTCGAGATATTTGCAATTTACATAGGTGTGCAAAATAAATCTTTCAAAATATGTACTTTTACCATAAAGTTGAATAATAACTTGCATTCAAGGTGGATATGAACATATAATAACATTGTATTTGCCCTTGTATCCATTTTCCGTTGTTAGAATGTAATCAATTTTAATTATACTTAATTATACAGATTTTGTTTTTTAGTTTTAATTTAAAATGAGGTTAAAGATTGCATAAGAAACAGCTTAAACGTATAAATACTCCGACCAATAACACTAACAATATTTGTTTTTTTCAATTTTAAAGTATTACATGAGATTAACTCCAAGCAAATGTAGTATAAATATGTATCATAAGGACCATAACAAATTCTCGACATTTTCCAAATCTTATACGTATGCCATACAAAATAAAACTTTTAAGAAATATCCCTTTACCATACAGTTGAACAACTTGCTTTCATGATGGAGTTGAACATATTTTAACTTTAGCTTTAATGTTGTTTTGTTTTTTGTTTGTTGCAATATAGTCAATAGAGATTATACTTAATTAAGCCGATTTATTTTTAGTGTTAATATAAAATGGAGTTAATTATTGCAAAAGAAGAAACTTGAATTTACAATGACTCCTTCAAATGATATTAGTAATAACTATTTGGATCAGAGTAATATCAGCTTAATCATTAGGGAAGATGCAGCAAAATATGCATTATAAAGCCCATAAAATATTCAAGACATTTCATGTAGGTGCGCCATACAAAATAAATCTTTCAATAAAAATTTCTATACATTGCAATTGCAAAATAAAGTTTATTCAGGGTAGAGTTGAATATATAATAACTTTATATTTGAAGTTGTTTCTAATTTTGTTTATTAGAATGTAATAAACTTTGATCATATACAATTGAAAATATTTGTCTTCAATTTTAAAATAAAGTTAGGTTAATCATTGCAAAGGAAGTATCTTTAATGAATAGCATAACCCGTAAGGCATGGTGACGTCACGGCGACGTCGTTGTGAAGTCACACTGTGATTTTGTGACCGTCGATGTGACGTCACGTGACGTCGATGTGACGTCATAGTGACTAGAATGTGAGGTCGTTATGGCCGTTTTAGAGGTCGTTTGTGACGTCACATTGTGACCACTCTGTGAAGTCACGGTGTGACAAATTTGCGAAAAGTGTGTCATTTGTGACTATTTTGGCATTAACTTTGTGACTAACCTGTGACGACAGCGACAATGCTTTGACGTCACACTGTGACTAATTTGTGAAATATGTGTCATTTGTGACGAACTTGTGATAAACAATGTGATGATTTCAAATGAAAATCAAATTTCAAATTAATTGCTTAAAAGGGCAAAGGCCAACATAGAGAAAAAGATTCCAAGCCGGGACTCGAATCCGGGCCATCAGTGTAGCGCACTGACATTCTACCGACTAAACCACATGGAACGAGACGCAGCCTGGAAAATTTCTTACTAGTACATGTTGGCAAGGCTACAAACGCAGCACAAGATGGAATATTTATCGTGAGCCGCCAACATCGGGTAAACACGAAACTTAATTAAATTCAGCATCGATTCAAACTATATAAATACTTGGAAATTTTTCCATAGAGAACCATTCGCCTTGCATACAATATTTCAAATAAAAATCAAATTTCAAATTAATTGCTTAAAATGCAATTTTAATTTGAAATTTGATTTTCATTTGAAATATTGTATGCAAGGCGAATGCTCTGGAAAAATTTCCAAGTATTCATATATTTTGAATCGCTGCTGGATTTAATTAAGTTTCGTGTTTGCCCCATGTCGGTGGCTCATGATAAATATTCCATCTTGTGCTGCGTTTGTAGCCTTGCCAACATGTACTAGTAAGAAATTTTCCAGGCTGGGTCTCGTTCCATGTGGTTTAGTCAGTAGAATGTCAGTGCGCTATACTGTTGGCCCGGATTCAAGTATCGTTATGGAATTTTTTTCACTATGTTGGCTTTTGCGCCTTTTAAGCAATCAATTTGAAATTTGATTTCCATTTTAAATATTGTTTGCAAGGCGAATGTTTCTCTCTGGAAAAATTTCCAAGCATTAATACTGTGATGATTCTTGTTATAAACACTGTGATGAATTTTAAAATAAAGTTTTGTTTGAAATATACAATATTATCTTTTTACCGTACTTTTTAGCAATGTATCGCTATTTTGGAGTCCTATTCTTCTAAAATACTTTTAATTTTTACACTGAAAAAAACAATGCTTATCAACTGGCATCCTTTTTTATTATGTTCTAAGCTTGATCTTGAGTTCAAGCTTTATATTAAGAATGTTTTGTGTGTTGTGATTTGTTATTATTTTATTAAATACGAACATGGAGTCTAACGGATATTAATACATTTCCTATTTAAAGAAGAATAAGATAAGCCATATTTATTTAAATTTTTTATTCCCGTGTATATTGTATTTTGTTAATATGAGCTAAATAGATTTGGTATGAATTATAGGAAATGACTGATCTGGGAAATAGAAAAAACAAGTAAGAAAAATCATGCGTTAAGCATAGATTATAAAGCACATTCCAACGCTTCCTGAATGCTTTAACTAGATATCGTAATTTAAGGAAATAACGCAAATAAGATAACTAAGCAAATATTTTAGAAAACGCATAAAACATTTGAAAAACTGATTTCAGCAGTTACCGTTCATAGCCAAATATGTTTTCCAATTCTTTTGAATAGCCCTGTATTTAATCTGTAGGTTGATATATACTAGTATATGATGTGAAAATTTAGTTTAGGAAGAAAATGCATAACAGGTTGAAATTCTCATTCAAAAATTTATACTAATATATAAAAACATACTTGAATACTTTTGTACAACCCTGTAGTTTACCTAGAATCTTTATTACACGCCACTATTTAGTTAAAATTTAATTCAAATTAAAACACTCTTAAAACTGCTGAAATCACATTTCCAGAAATTATAATTTATAGACGGCCATATATCCATTTCCTTGCGTGACCCTGTGTATCATTTTATCCATATTCTACAAACATTTCTTAGTAAATTAAATGCAGTTCAACATAAAAATCCATAACTCATCTAAAAAACACCTTTAAGCAATTTGCGCCCATACCCCTTAACACTTACGTATACTTTTGTGTAGCCTTGTATATGAATTATAGCTTTTATATACACCATATACTATGCATAAATATAGTGGATCATAAAAGCGCATATTATAATTAAAAATGCATTTCCAGCAATTATCGCTAATGAACAGTACAATATCAACTTTTATAAATATCATAAATTATACATATTTTTTTATAAATATTATAAATATCAAATTTTAAAAAGTATAGTAAAGCAGTTTAATCTATAAACTTGTTATCAGGCATGAAAAACACTTTATTTCAATGCTTAATTGTCATATTTTATTTTTTAATGCGAAGTATCGAACGTGTAACGAAAACGTAGAAAATGAGTTTACAATCGAAGAAAATTTAATAACTGATTCTGAATGTCTACAATTAAATGTTTGATTAAAATCTCGAACAGCAAAAACGTGCTTACATACAATTTAAAAAAATAAATATACCAATTTGAAAAACACTATATAATTAGTATTTATAATTGTACTATTAAACAACAACAAAGTACAATAGATGAATTAAATGTATTATTAGATTTAACAATTTCTCAAAAATCTCTCCATATGTTACAAGGAATTCCTATTATTTTATAATTTTGGCAAATGTTAAATCTGAAAACATTGATATGAAGCTTTAGGATTTTAAATAATAATTTAAAATATTATTAGCAATGAAAAAATGTCTTTCAAAAGTTTCACTACTATAGTATGTAAAACGGCATTTCCCACTCAGTATAATATTAATTTCTAATCTGAAAAACAATCCCAGAACAGTCTCTTTCTATAGGTATAATATAAAACTATTTAACTCATCGCACCAGATATACAAAACAGGAACAAACAATTTAAATTAAATAAGACTTACTTTTTGAGCTCCATAAATTAATTATTAATATCCGTGTGTATCCGAAAATGGCGACGTCTTTTTCTTCCATTAAAAAGCACACGCAAAAGCTTACATTTTAGACTAGTAACTTACCGCATCTGTTAGAACAAAAAGTTCTCTGTTTACCCTGCGGTATCGTGGCAGACGATTTGGGGCAGGTGTGAGTTTATTTCCTTTTATATAAACAGATATGGAACTTATATGTGCAATCATTTTATGAGACTGTCTGTATTTAAATTTTTGTATTTGAAGAATTTTCCAATGTATTTTACCTTTTCTTTTTATCAGTTTTAATCCCCCCCTCCCTTTTTCTAAGTAAAGATTGTTTCACACAAATACAAAATATCTTCCTAAAAAATAAAAAGATATAAATAAATATCGAGGATAAAAAAAAAATTCTTTGTCAATCGTCATTCTTTTCATGTTAATTTCTTGTAAAATAAAATAATTCGTAAAATAACTTTTTTTTAGAGTCATATCTCTAAAACACAAATTTGAAATACGAATAATAAATTATATCATGGGTTTTGCATAAATTTTGTATTATTTTTATTTATTCGGAAAATGCTAATTTTATTTTAAAAGTCTGAAAGAAGTAGAATTTTTTTAAAAAATAGTTACTTAAAATAGGTACACTAACAGGAAAAAATATGACTTGAATGCAAATTATAAAGCAAGAAATGTATGTATGACTAAACTCTGAAGACTCTTTCTACGTGCTCATTAAAAGCTGCAGACTTAACTATAATAGAAATTTTTTAGTTTGAAGCCACAAAAGTGTTTCGAATACCAGTGGTCGGTAAAAATAAATTAAAAATTTTCCTTCCTGCAAACTAAATATGTAAAATGTATATATTTAATATTCCTAATTCTAAATATGTTATCCAAATTGCTCCAGCACGTACCATTTTTCCGAGAAACACTTTTATAATAATAAGAATAAGAGAAGGATTATTATATTAAATTGCAATACTAGATAAAATTGAAATCAGGAAAAAAGTATACTTTCACACTCTTAGATATCAAATTGATAAAATATAGCATGGAAATCTAGTTTGTTGATACTTGTACCGTGCATTTTCTTTTATATGCCCCCCCCCCACCATCTTTTCGTGTCTGAATTTACTACTTGCTACCCACTAATATATTTTCATTCCTTATGCCGCTGTAACGCGGGCCTTTTTAAAACATTTCTCTTCATTTTCAAAGATTTTTGAAGTTCATATTTTTCTCACACTGTGACTTACAATATGGGTTACAATTTTTTACAATTTATTACAATTTTGTTTTGTGAGTGTGTCGTGACCTACGTTACATGCAGTGACATAACAATTCTTTTTTATTGCAGAAAAATAAAATTTTACAGTAACAACATGTTTTGAAGACTTTTTGTAATTTTTTAAAGTTTTCTAAGAAGTTCACATCTCATTCACAATGTGACATCACTGAGTGGTGGCATTTCGGTCACAGATGTGACGTGACCACAGTGACTCACAGTGACGTCACAACGACGTCACTGTGACCATGCATGCTATGAGGGAAGGCCTATCAAATGCTCCGGAATTGACATAATTCGTGCAGGTATAAAATTTAATATCAAAGTTGAATAGAAGATTAACAATAAAATTGAATGATAACTTATATTTAGGATATAGCTGAATAGATTTTAAGTTTTTATTTGCAGATATTGTCATTTTCATGGAGTGTAGTCAATATAGCTTATATTCAGATACCTAGATTTATTTTCTATTTTGATGGGCAATAATGTCTTTTATTGGAGAAAAAAAGTGTCTTAAATGTGTATCATAAATCTCATCATGTAATCCGGACTTGCGTCAATTCATATAGGTATATCATTCAAAATAAATCTCTGAAGAAATATTCCCACACCATAAAAATGAACAATAACGTGTATTCATGATATAGATGAATTGATTTTAACATTATATTTTCTTATATTGTCATTTTTTGTTAAATATGCAATCAATATATCTTATACCCAGATGCACAGATTTATTTTCTGTTTTGTTGGAAAATGAAGTCATTTATTCTGAAAAAAGTACCTTAAATGTGCATCATGATGCTTATTAACTATTCTGAACTTGTTCCAATTAATATAGGTATATCATTCAAAATTAATCTATGAATAAATATTCCCAAACCATAAAATTGAACAATTACTTGTCTTCAGGATATAGTTGAATTCATTTTAACATTATGTTTTCTGATATTGTCATTTTTTGTTGAATATGCAATCTCACCCACGAATACACCCAGATGCACAGATTTATTTTTACAGTCATTTATTCAGAAAGAAGTACATAGAATATCGTTACAATGAATGCCAGTTTAAGAAACTTTTCAATTTAACGAATATAATTTGGATTGTTAAAAAAATTCTATTATCCTATTTCAATTTTAAAATATTCACTTTAAAGAATTTTTCAGTATAGCGAATTTAATCAGTGCTCTCCAGCGATTCGTTTTAACGAGATTTTACTCTATCTTAAATGTGTATCATAAAACGAATTTTCTATTCTGGACTTGTTCCAATTCGTATAGGTATATCATTCAAAATAATTCTCTGAAGAAACATTCCCATAACATAACTTTATATATAATTTGTTTTTAAGACAGAGTGGAATATATTTTAACATTATATTTACTGATGTTGTCTTCTTTGTTCGGTAGAAGAATAATTTATTTTATGATCGAATGCACAAATTTATTTTAACTTTTGTTGTAAAATGAGGTTAATTTTTCGGGAAAAAACTTAATGTGCATCACAAATCCCATTAAATATCCTGAATTTGTTCCAATTCATGTACTTTCATATTTCAAAATAAATCTTTGGAGAAACATTTCTATACCATAAAATTAAGTTAAAATTTATTTTTAGGATGGGGTGGAACAAATTTAAAGATTATACGTACGGAATAACGTAATCATTTTAGATTATATTCAAATGCACAAATTTGTTTTACGTTTTTCTCAAAATGAGGTTAATTATTGCCAAAGATATTGTTTAAATGTGTATCATAAAGCCCATGAGATATTCTGGACTTGTTCTAATTCAAGCTAAAGGGTATAACTTTCAAAACAAATCTTTAGAGAAATATGCACATTCTATAAGATTAAGTAATAACTTTTTTTTGGATGGAGTGACATAGATTTTATTAATATATTTGCCGATGTTGATTTCTTTATTAGAAAGATGTACTGGGTGTGCAAAATGTCCCTGGTACATTTTTAAATTCAAAATAGAATAAAGGAATATTCGTACAGGAGTGCGCTTTTGACTAAAATGCCTCTCACGATAATATGTTTTCTTCAAGCGAATAAAAAAATTGTTCCAAACTTCGATCATAGAGGGCGCACCTTGATCATATGTTTTATTTCAAACTTGTGTTTTTCTTTATTTTCGAATTAGTTTCGATTTGGCTTCGAAGTACGGCCTACTCACATAACTTTTTCGCTGGGAGATATAATTTCTGTCACAGGATCAAAAAAAAATCTGAGAATCAGAAAAAAACGCATGGTTGAAGCCAAACATTGGGACAAGTGGCGTGATCTAGGATTGAAATTTTGAAGTAATTATTTGCATTCGCTTGAAGAAAACATTTTATCCCGAGACGCATTTTAGCCCAAACTGCACATCAACACGGCAATTACTTGATTTTATAATGAACTTTAAAATGTTTCAGGGACTTTAGGGACACCCAGTAGGGACACCCAGTTTGTATTCAAATGCACAAATTTAATTTAATCCATTTATGCGTACCGTCCCATTTTTGAGACGTTTCGAATTATAAAAATTTTTGTAATTTTCTTCTTTTTTACAACATGAAAATTGTATGAAGTAATTGTCTATAAATGCCGTTAACTATTATCGAGAGATGACAGCATAAGATTGATATTTATTTGCTTAAACGAAGACCTTTTTCGGTGTTTATAGATTTTTCATTTTTCAAGATGGCAAAATGTAAAAAGTGATTTTATTTGTATTTTTTCTACCAAAGATCGAAATAAATAAGTCATAATCTTAGTTTGTAGACTTCTTTGAAATACAATTTTTTTTATTTAGTTAGTGTTTTTCGACAGAAATCACTGTCTTATTTAATGCACATATTATACTTATATTTTGTTATACCAATATTTCATCGAGTATGAAATATTGGTATATTATACCAATAAAATATTGGTATATTCTTATATTGTTATATTGGTATATTATATAATGGTATATTTTTTATTGGAGTATATTATACCAATATTTCATATTTCACCGAGTATCAAGGACAATGGCAGTTGCGCAGTTGAAAAAAGCTTACTTGATAAATGACAGAGAAATACGACATAACATCTTTCTTAAGCAATGTAAACAAAAAGGAATAACGCCAAACTTCCAAAAAATTAGAAATAAATTCCTATGGACGGAGTTCAAGAGAGAAATAAGGTTTTTCGAAAAACGGATCTTGAATAAAGTAATCAAACGAAGGTATGCAAAAATCGCAAGATTAAAAAGAGAAATTAAAGATCTAGAAGGAAAAATATACGAGTTACCACCAGAGGAACGGGCACAGATATTTGGAAAAATAAATAGTATTAGAATATATGAAAAGGTAAAACATGAAAAGAAACTTGAAAAGAAAATGAAATATTGGGAAATGAAAGTTAGAAATAAGGATAATAGAGCCCAGAAGATAACCAGTATACGATACGTAAATATATCGGCATACCAACCGGCCGAAGAAGAAGACGGTTGCCTAAAGAAAGGCCCTAAATATAATGTAAAAAGGAAAATAAATCTTAAAGAAAACATCCCCAAAATCGAAAGAGTATTGAAATCTATTCCTGAAGAGGAAGCGAAAAAATTACGAAACTTAGCTCAGAACGAGATTGAAAAACAGTGGAAAAGGAGGGAGGGAAATGATAACGACATTAGAATAATAAAACAACTTAAAGAAAACCAAATTTTAACTTTTTTACACACCGATAAAACAGGAAAAATAGCAATTATGAATAAAAATGAATATATTGATATGATGGAGAGCACAATAAATGAACTAGGGACCGAAATAGTGAAAAAAGATCCCCTAAATAAACTAATGAAAAAATCAGAATAATTAAGATTAAGAGGCGTAAATGGCCAAATGGAACTAAACCAATCAAACAGAATTTTACTGCTAATACACCAATTATATTTGGAAAATTGAAAGACCATAAGAATCCATACAAAATGAGACCGATTGTTAACAAAAAACTAAACCAAACCTATGACATAGAAAAATATATGCGAAAACAATATGAAGAAATGCTCCCCCCTTCTGATATATCAGTTAATTCAACACGAAAATTTATACAGATATTAAGAGAATATGAACCGCAACCGGATGACTATATGATAAGCTTTGACATAAAAAACCTATACCCGTCGATTAACCTTAACGAAATGACAGAAGAAATAAAAAAAAACTATACAGAAACACTATACAGACCCTGAAATTATTAATACAATGGAAAGTGCAACAAATCTGATTCTAAACGAAAGTTATTTTAAATTTAACAATAAGATATATAAACAACTGACGGGTGTACCAATGGGGTCCCCCGTATCAAATGTGGTTTCCGATTGGAAAATGCGATTAATAGAAAAAAGAATAATATACAGGATCATAAAAATGAAATACGCCTTTGGATAAGGTATGTGGATGACATATTTATTATAACAAACAGAACAGTAAACCCAAAAAACCTCGTAAATGAAATAAATAAATATGATAAGAACATACAATTTACAAAAGAAGAAGAAAAGAACCGATCCTTACCATACCTTGACGTAAAAATAATATATGAAAATGAACAGATAAAAACAAAAATCTATAGAAAACCTACTGCAAACCTAACGATAATGTCAAGCAAAACAAATACACCCATAAATTATAAACTTGCCGCCCTAAATACCTACATCTATAGAGCACTGTACATATGTTCAACAGAAAAGTTATTAAATGAAGAATTAAAGACTATAGAGAACATAGGACTTAACGATGGCCATTCACGGAAAACAATAGAAAAGCTAATCAGAAAAGCTAAAGAAAAAATTAACTGGATCCAACCAGGACAAAATAAAAAAGATTATACACCCCCCCCCCCCTACCATACATGAACGGGATAGCACTAAAAATAAATCGTGAAATACGTAAACTTGGAAAAATAGTCCCGGTCACACCCAACCCCTCCCTATTTAAAACGATACGAAAGGAAGCTGAAAGATACGAAGAATTACAGAAGGCAGGATTATATAAATTTAAAGCCTCAGATACAGAAAATAAGGAAGTTACGTACATCGGAATGACCAAGCGAAAAATAAGTGAAAGGTATAAGGAACATATCCGCGACTTAAAATATAATAATCAAACAACAGCCCTCTCAAGACCAAATTAAAAAAAAAACCCATAATACCTCAATTAATTAAAATAGAAAAAATAGCCACGTACGATAAACCCCATAACACACAAATGAGAGAGGACATAGAGATAAACCTCGACAGACATAATGTATGCAACGATATTACACATGCAAATATTGACTCTCGTTGGCAAAAAATGCTAGAAAGAAGGGGGAAAGGAAAGGGAGAAAAGGGAAAAAGAGGAAAAAAAGGGAAGTTATAAGGTCATAAGCGAAACTACGAAAGAACATCACTTGAAACTGAAGACGTCCCAGAATAAGGGATGAAAACGTTTTTTCAGGAAAGTGCCAAAGGGTATTAGACGATGCATTATACATTGATAAATAGCATAATTTTTAAAGATCTACCGGAATATATGTTCTTCTAAATAAGGAAATGTGTTTTAGTTTTTTATGAAAAGTAAAGAGAATGTAAATTAGAGTCCTGCATCGGGTCGGGTTACCCGCTTTTACCCGACCTCGACCCGATCGGGTCGGGTTGCAGCTATATTTTCCCGTTTCGGGTCGGTTTGACTTTAAATTTTTTTGTTGCGGGTCGGGTTCGGGTCGGTTTTCGGGTTGGTTTTTTTACTTTTGCGGGTCGGGTTCGGGTTGACCCGCTTTTTTAAAAGAATGTGGAAAATATTTTTTCCCATTAAAAGCCTATATAAACCGCAGATAAAAGTTTCACAAAAGCAAAATGTGTGCCTGTCTGTTTTGTATTTAGTCATCCTTTCACCAGTCTTCGAAATAACAAACTGCATTATATATGTATCGTATTTTAAAAATACAATACGCAGCAAAACTCCAAATGGTCCTTCCTGTCTATCAAGTGAATAATGTACTAATTGCGGTCATACGCGATGCAGTATGTTAGACGGGAAAATTTTCAAAATAATAACTGCTGATGCCGATAAACTAAAGGCAGATGGCCACTTGTGTAAAACAAGGTTTATCGTTATAAATGGAACTTTTGAAACCGCAACTAATTTTAAAGCATATTTAAAGATTAGATTTTTTGTTTTATACCGTTTAGAGTCCTGCATCGGGTCGGGTCAAAGGTTTTACTATAGTTGAATATTAAAGAAAATAGATTTGTTCATTCTTCTCTGTAAACATAAAAATGATATTAGAGAATTAGAGGTCTGCACGGGCCGGAATTAACAGGCCTGAAAACGGCCCGCCCCGTGCCGTCCCGTGTAAAACTTAAAAGTTCGGCCCTAGCCCGGCAAGTCCCGTTTATAATTTTATCGGCTTCGTCTAAATATTTATATCGGGCCGGTAGACTGGCTTAATTGTAGCTATCGGCCCGGCCTAGCAGGGCCGTTCATTTTTTTGCCGGCCCGGACCGTTTATTTTGTTTATCAGCCCGGCCCGTTCAAAAAACTGCCCTAATAAAGCGGCCTGGCCAGTTTGAAATTTTGCTGACCCACAGCGGCTCGAGGGCCGGACCGGTGCAGACCTCTATTAGAGACACGTAAATAATTTTTCATAACGGCATTAAAACATGATTTGCTTTCCTTACATTTCGGGTTCGGGTCGGGTTGCGGGTTGAAATATTGCGGGTTCGGGTCGGGTGCGGGTTGATATACCTCGGGTTTGGGTAGGGTTGCGGGTTGCCTGAAATTATTTTTGCGGGTTCGGGTCGGGTTGTGGGTTGCCGAAAATTATTTCAGCGAGTTCGGGTCGGGTTGCGGGTTGACTTAAAATGGAATTTGCGGGTTCGGGTCGGGTAAAACCCGACCTGCGCAGGACTCTAATGTAAATTATGAACATTGATTTTAATATGTACAAAAAGCAAGTTAAAAGATTTTTTTAATGAAAAATAAGTGACATGAGTTTTTATATATTAATGTTAAACAGATATGAAAAATATGTCTATACTAATGGCTACTATAATAATATTGCCTGAAATATTGGTATAAGAAAATATAAGTACAATTTTTTTAATTGCGAAATTATGTGTTCAAGCCTATTTTGTATGCATGTTTGTAACGTACAAAATGTAGGGCGCAAGGCGCAAATGGATACATATTTATATTAGCCAGTTAGTAGACAGTTATTTATGTAAAGTCATTTTCAAGATGATTTTGAAATAAATTGTTTTCTAGCCTCAAATACAATTATTCTTAATTTATTATTAATAATATATAAATTTAGGCAAAACGTATAATTATGCATTTTTCCACACATGCATATTCCCATATTTAGTATGTTTACATTTTATCAAATAAATACAAAAATATTTTTGCGTAACTTTTTTTAGTATTTTTCCAGTTTATTTTGTTACATTTTAAAGTGATTTTACCAAGAAATTTCAGAAAACAAAAATTCAGACCTAAATGGGTTCAACCTTTGTGACTGAACAATTCCGTTTAAAGAAATATTTACTCATACGCTCGGCAACGTAATTTTAAACAATTACAAAAGATATAAAACGTAAAAAAAAGAATAAAATAAAATAAAATAAAATAAAATCGTCTAAAGGGTAATTTTTTCACATCAGCTATAAACAGAAAATTACATAATTTTCTTAAATACTGTTAACTTTCTTATATAAAATTGTAAAATACATGTACTTACTCCTGTAAAAAATCTATTTTCGGACGTTTCTAGGCTTTTAAATTTTACAAAATTTACGAAGTTCATTTTAGCAATAACGATGCAAAACTGCTCCACTGGTAAATAAAATTTTGTAATAAAAATGAACTCAGTATAGCCGTCTGTTGAAAATTTTATGAACGATTTACATTAACTGCTGTGTTGGGAGATAACGTCGATAAATAAAATACTGTTTTAAAGCCCAGTGTACAGTAACATTGATTTTCGGATATGTTGCCCATATGCAACGCGGTCAAACAAAGGGTTAAGTACTGCTGTAAAATGAGGTTAAATTTAAAAGAAAAAATTGATTAATGTGCATCATATAGCCCATGAAATATCCTGATATTGTTTCAATTCATGCAGTTATACATTTCAAAATAAATCCTTTAAGAAATGTACCTATTTCCCACATCATATAATTAACCATTTATGCCGGAATTTTTGTTTTTGGTGGTATCTAAATTTGTTGGTAAGATCATTTTAAAATGTTGGAAATTGATATGGAAATATACTGAAATAAAATACGCTAAAATATTTTTGTATCTATTTGATAAATTGTAAATGTGCTAAGTATGGGAATATCCATATGTGGAAAAATGCATAATTATATGTTTTGTCTAAATTTATATAAATTAATTCTTTAAATTGTACATTATATACTATAATTAGTATTTTTACGAACTATTAAAAATATATTATTTCTTCACAGAGACTAATAACAAATAAGTATCTATTTATATAAAATCCAAGTATCTGTGTGTCCCTCACAATTCCGGTAGCACCGCCTCATTGAAATGAGTAATTGTTGAAAAATACTAATGCAGGGTTACCACAGTAGCACCAAATGTTGGCCAAGTTGGAGAAATATTGCCAAATTTGGCGACAAAAATAAGTTGTCATATATGAAGCCAACTTGGCAATAGCTGGCTAATTTGGCAAAATTCCCATTTAAAACCATTAATCTTTCGTAAAGGAGGTCGCGCAATTTAATTTAAACTCCGCTCTTTTAAGATATATTTTCAAAATCTATGGGAGAGAATTTAAATTGTAATATACGAAAATGTACGTCTTTACATCTTATTCCCGATCTAAACTTATTTCATTATCTCAATTACTTTTTATTACCTACCATTAATTTATTACTCTATAATTGCTCTCTATATTTTTTTAATAAACATTGCTGGGTGGAGCTAGTTGAGCTCAAACCAATTGGTAGGCCTCCCCACATGGCTGAATCTGAATCTGAATCTGAATCGGCTGCTAATAAAATAACCGCCAATAGACGACGCTAAGGTCCTAACTCGGCGATTTTAATGTGCTTTAGGTTATTTTACAGTATAGCCCGTAAGGCATGGTGACGTCACGGCGACGTCGTTGTAAAGTCACACTGTGACTTTGGGACTGTCGGTGTGACGCCACGGGACATCAATGTGACGTCATAGTGACTAGAATACGAAGTCGTTATGGCCGTTTTAGAGGTCGTTTGTGACGTTACATTGAGACCACTCTGTGAAGTCACGGTGTGACAAATTTGCGAAAAGTGTGTCATTTGTGACTACTTTGGCATTAATTTTGTGACGAATATGTGACGAAAGCGACAATGCTTTGAAGTCACATTGTGACCAATTTGTGAAATATGTGTCATTTGTGACGAACTTGTCATAAACACTGTGATGATTTCAAATAAAACTCAAATTTCAAATTAATTGCTTAAAAGGCGCAAAGGACAACATAGTGAAAAAGATTCCATGACGGGACTCGATCGCGGGCCATCAGTACAGCGCACCGACATTCTACCGACTAAACCATATGGAACGATATCCAGTCTGGAAAATTCCTCACTATTACATGTTGGCAAGGCTACAAACGCAGCACAAGATTGAATATTTATCGTGAGCCACCGACATGGGGCAAACACGAAACTTAATTATATCCAGCAACGATTGAAACTATATTAATACTTGGAAATTTTTTCAGAGAGAAGCATTCGCCTTGCATAAAATATTTGAATGAAAATCAAACTTTAAATTAATTGCTTAAAAGGCAATTTTAATTTGAAATTTTATTTTCATTTGAAATACTGTACGCAAGGCAAATGTTTCTCCCTGGAAAAATATCCAAGTATTAATATAGTTTCAATCGATGCTGGATTTAATTAAGTTTCGTGTTTGCTCCAGGTCCTTGGCTCAATATAAATATTCCATCTTGTGCTGCGTTTGTAGCCTTGCCAACATGTAATAGGGAGAAATTTTCCAGGCTGGGTATAGTTCCATTTGGTTTAGATTTTAAATATAAAATCTTATCTTTTTACCATAATTTTTAGCAAAATATCGCTATTTTGGAGTACTATTCTGCTAAAATATTTTAAATTTTTCCATTTAAAAAACAATGCTTATCAACTGACATCTTTTTTTTTTATTATTAAATTCTAAGCTTGATCTTGAATTCAAGCTTGATATTAAGAATGTGTAGGTTTTTTTATGTGCTGTGATTTGTCATTGCTTTATTAAATACGAACATGGAGTCTAACAGATATTAATACAACTCTTGTTTATAGAACGACATGATATGCCCTATTTATTTAATTTTTTTATTCCTGTGTATATTGCATTTTGTGAATATGAGCTAAATAGATTTGGTATGTTATGTAGGAAAAGATTGATCTGGGAAATAGAAAAAACAAGTAAGAAAAAACATGCGTTAAGCACAGATTATAAAACTCTTTCTAACACTTCCTGAATGCTTTAACAAGACATCGTAATTTATGGAAATAACGTAAATAATATAACTAAGTAACATGAAAACGCATAAAATATTTGAAAAACAGACTTCAGCAGTTACCATCCATAGCCAAATATGTTTTCCAATTCTTTTGAACAGTCCTTTATTTGATCTGTAGATTGGTATCTATAGTATATAATGGAAAAATTTAGTTTATCAAGAAAGCTCATAACAGGTTGAAATTCTCTTTCAGCAATTTATACTAATAAATGGAAACATACTTAAATACTTTTGTACAATCCTGTAGTTTACTTAGAACCTTTATTACACGCCAATATTTAGTTAAAATTTAATTCAAATTAAAACACTCTTAAAACTGCTGAAATCACATTTCCAGAAATTATAATTTATAGACGGCAACGTATCCAATTCTTTGCGTGATCCTGTATATCATTTTATCTTTATTCTACAGGGATGACAGGGATGACCGCCCCGGGAACCCAGCTTTCGCTTTAGAGTATAAGTGCAATCCCGGGGGGAGACTCAAATCCACTGCATATGGTAAGATACATTAACAATGACAATATTTTTAAAACAGTTAATAACATACAGAAAAATAAATTCAGTTTGCTGTTTTTGACTCTGAAACTCACAAGGAGTGTCACCAGTACATACATTGACAGCAATTGCACTATGTTGTATACATGCATAAACAATTACAAGACATGTTTTTTTAATATTAGAGCTGAAAAACTTTAAGTGAAATGCATATGCTGATAAATATAATGAAAATACTAAATAAACAAACCATAGGAAATAAGACAAATATTTACATTATGTACAAAACAGGGGTTCCTGTCTGAAATGGGAGCTAAAAACAATGAGTTTGCTCAGCTAGCTCAGAAAGGGAGGGGATTAGTAAATATAAATTCGTTGTCTTCTAAAAATTTCATACAATCCGCTATACGTTGCAAGAGAACTGGACGGTCGAGCAGGTAAGTTAGCCAGTCAGGCAGCGTCATCTGTTGTGGCTTTTTAACGTGATAGTGGGACGTTAATGTGCAATGTCAAATATAGTGTAATGATGTTGATAAGGATCCACAAACGCAAAGAGGTGAGTCCCGTTTATTTATGGTATATAAGTGTTGTTGGAAAGGTCCATGATTCGTGAGAAAGAGATACAGGTATCTGTTACTTATGAAAATGTTTTGTGAGACCTTAGGTATGAAGTCACGCGTGTATTGACCCACCTGCACTGTAGACCAACGTTGTTGCCATCGGTGTAGCATTTGTTTTTTGAGTTCTAATTTTAATGTTGATTGTGGGAATGGAAGAAATGTTAGTGGTAAAGTTAAATCATCGACTGCCGACCTCGCCAACTGATCAGCCAGTTCGTTGCCCGTTATACCAGAATGTCCTTTAACCCAATTAAAGAAGAACGATTTTTCTGAGGACTGAAGGAGTAAGGTTATGTCTAGAACTAAGTGATTATTGTTATCAAATTTTGAAAGGACCATTAGACCTGATAAACTGTCTGATGAAATTAAGTATTGGGTGTCAGAGTCCTCTTCTGCCCAACGAATCGCCTCCTTCATAGCAAAGAGCTCTGCCTGGAAGACAGAGTTCCCCGGATCAAGCCTTGCGCGCCAGGAAAAAAAGTGTGAGCTTTGCCTATAAACACAAAAAGCTGCCGCAGTTCCTACTTCTGTTTTAGACCCGTCTGTAAAGATGTGTGTTGATCCGTTAAAGTCTTTTGTTGCACAAATACTAATACCGTTTGAAAGTGAAGAGATCTGATACTTTGAACATTTTGTTGAGTACATTGGGGCAAAATAAGAAATATTAGAAGCACCCAGGCGAGTGATCCGAGCGAACTCAGCCTCCGCTTCTAATTGTATGTCCAATGGAGGAAGACCCGTGAGGACCTGGAGTGCTGCGGTAGAAGTGTTCCTATAGGCTCTGGAGATCAGGAGAAGTGCCTTTCTCTGAGCCGCTAGAATATGGCGAACTCCATGCGACTTCCGCATTCGCGGAAACCAGACTGCACATGCGTACGCCAGTTGCCGCTGTAGGATGGATGAGTACCAGACTTTAAAGAAGTATGATGGAAGACGACCTGATACTGAGGAGAATTTGTATAAATTTTGCGTGATTTTTATTATTTCTTGACGTTTTGATGCCAGGTGGGGTAAGAATGAGAGGTGTTGATCAATTTTTATTCCAAGATAATTAATTGTTTTTTCTGACTTTATATTTTTACCATGTAATTTAAAGAGTGGGCCCCGTTGAAGAATTTTCGGTTTACCAAACGTTATAGAGCGCGACTTTTCGAAAGAAATTGTTATTTTGTGAATTTTCGCCCAGTTTTGAATAAAGTCTAGTACTCTGTTCCCTCGTTGTTCAAGTAACGCTCTTGTTGGGCCCCAGACTATAAGTAAAACATCATCCGCGTATGCGACTATCGCATAGAACTCAAACAGAAAGGTCCGCAGCAGAGTCTCGAGGAGAGCCAACCATAAAAATGGCCCCAGACAGGAGCCCTGAGGACAACCCCTTGAGAAAAAATACAAAAGATCTGGCAGCTGCCAGTCCACCAGAGCCCGCCTGCCCGACAGGAAGGAAGCAATTACATTAATTAGCTGAGATGATAAGTTTAAATGGCGTAAAGCCTGTAGTGCTAGGTCCCATGGGAGATTATCAAAAGCCCCCATAAAATCTAGTGAAATAAAAGATGTATATTTTTTATTAGATTTGTTAATATCTATGTAAGATAATGCCTGTTCTAGTGCTGTTTCGGTCGATTTTAATTGAGTAAAACCGTGTTGTAGGCCTGTTAATGCGTTGTTTTGAGTTAGTGAATGATTAATTCGTCTTAAGTACATTTTTTCATAGATTTTGCCAAATATCGGGAGTAGCGTTATTGGTCTATAAGAGGTGTGTTCATTTGCTGGTCTACCTTCCTTCCTGAAGTAGACGAGCTCGCCCACCTTCCAGGCCTCCGGGAAATAGTTTAAAAGAAGTGCACTGTTATACATGTCTAGAAGAGTTAAGGGTATTTTTGAAAAGAGAGATCTAATCATCGATGGTCTATTCCGTCGGGACCTCAAACGGTTCTTAGTAAATTAAATGCAGTTCAGCATAAAAATGCATAACTCATTTAAAAAGCACCTTTAAGCAATTTGCGCCCATACCCAGTAACCCTTACGAATACTTTTGTGTAGTCCTGTATATGAATTATAGCATATATATATACATCACATACTCTTCATAAATATTGTGAATCATAAAACCGCATATCATAATTAGTAAAAATGCATTTCCAGCAATCATCGCTAATGTACAGTACTTCGGATACAATATAGTATCTGAAATAGTTTGTGTATCCCTGTAAATGCTATATATACTTCGTATTATACATGAAATAATTCATAGTGCGTAAACATCAACGACGCATATGAATTTCATTATATATCAAATAGATTAACATTATTAAAGTACGCCAAAAACAATTCCCTCCACCCCTATATCATTATGTATTGAAATTCCTTTTTTAGCACTGTAAATGAACAATAACTATTCTTTGCATCGCATATTCTACAGAATGCACATTTTAGTGCGCTTCATAAATGCATATAATTTTATTCTGTTTGAAAGCATGTAAAATCATTAAAAATCATTTGCAACGATTTTTTCCCCACAGGCCGTAATGTATCGGAATACTTTTGACTGTCCCTGTAAATGAACGAAACATGCTACAAACTTCATTACAAATAGGGACCGTGCTATGGTAAACGTCAGTAACATCCAAAAATTTCAGGGCAATCCGAGTGTATTTTGGCGAGTTAGACCGCGGACAGACGGCCAGACAAACCGAAGTCATAAACACTTTTCAACTTTATCAGGCATGAAAAACACTTTATTTCAATGCTTAAATATTATATTTAATTTTGTAATGCCAATAATTATGTGTATCGGAAACGTAGAAAATGATTTTACAATCGAAGAAAATTTAAAAACTGATTCTGAATGTCTACAATTAAATGTTTGATTTAAAAAAATGCTTACATACAATTTAAAAAATAAATATATCAATTTGAAAAACACTAAACAATTAGTATTTATAATTGTACTATTAAACAACAACAAACTACAATAGATGAATTAAATGCATTATTAGATTTAACAATTTCTCAAAAATCTTTCCATATGTTATAAGAAATTCCTATTATTTTATAATTTTGGCAAATGTTAAATCTGAAAACATTGGTATGAAGATTTAGGATTTTAAATACTAATTTAAAATATTATTAGCAATGAAAAAAAAATCTTTCAAAAGTTTCACTACTATAATATGTAAAAAGACATTTTCCCAGCATAATGTTAATTTATAAATTGAAACAGTTTCTTAATATCATTATAATCGAATATCATATTTAACTCCAAAATAATAATGACGATAAATACTATGTTAGAATTAGTCTCTGTGTCAGCGTTTTTTTTCTAGCGATGGCAGATTAAGATATTTTACAGTATCGAATCTGAAAATATTGCTTCTGAAAAAAATCTCAGATCAGTCTCATTGTATATAACGAAAAACTATTCAACTCGTGATAATAATGTGTAAAACAGGAATAAAAGATTTAAATTAAATAAGACATACCTTTTATGCTCCTAAATACTGTAATAATGTCCGTGTTTTAACCTAAAATGTCAGACATCTTTCTGTTATTTAAAAAAAGCGTTGAGCTAATTTCCCGCGTCAAACGTTCTATGATCCTTATCTGCGGTCAAATTCGGGACAAACGATTTTGAGAATGCAGGTGTTTCTAATGTATTATTATAATTATTTTTTTCATTTTTCGTATACAACAGATTTAAAGTTTAAACACGCAATAATTTTATCATTTTGAGAGTGTCTGTCGTTAAACTTTTTTATTTGAGTGAAACACCTCCCTTTTTTTTCTTTTTTTTTTTAAAGTAAAGTTTGTTTTACACGTAATAAATACAAAATATGTATATTCTTTTTAAATGACATAGGAGTATAGAGGATAAAAATATTTTCTTTGTCAATCTGTCATTCTTTTCATATTCATTTTCTGTAGAATAAAACAATTTGTAAAATAACTTTTTTTTAAAAGTCATATCTCTAAAACACAAATTTGAAAAACGAATAATTATATCATGAGTTTTGTATATATATTTTTTCTAAAAAATGCTATTTTTATTTTAAAAGTCTGAAAGAAGTAGAATTTTTTTAAAATAGTTACTTAAAATAGTTAAAAACTAACAGGAGAAAAAATAATTTGAATACAAATTCTAAAATAAGAAATGCGAATATGACTAAACTCTGAAGGATCTTTCTACGTGCTCATTAAAAGCTGCAGACTCAACTCTAATAGAAAATTTTTAGTTTGAAACCACAGATGTGTTTCGAATACCACTGATCGACAAAAAAATAAAACATCTTCCTCCCTGCAAACTCAATATGTAAAGTGTACAGATTTAATATTCCTAATTCTAAATAAGTTATCCAAATTGCTCCAGCACGTACCATTTTTCCGAGAAACACTTTTATAATAATAACAATCAGTGAAGGATTATTATATTAAATTGCAATGGTAGATAAAATTGGAATTAATGAAAAAAGTATACTTTCACTGTCTTAGATAACAAATTGATAAACTATAGCATGAAAATCTAGTTTGTTGATACTTGTACCGTGCATTTTCCTTTTTATGCCCCCCCCCCCCCCCCTCTTTACGTGTCCGAATTTACTATTTGCTATCCACTAATATATTTTCAATCCTTATGCCGCTGTAACTCGGGTCTGTTTAAAATATTTCTGTTCATTTTCAAAGATTTTTGTAGATCATATTTTTGTCACACTTTACAATATGGTGGTTTTTTTCGTCACACATGTGACGTGACGTACGTTGTATGCAGTGACATAACAGTGACGTCACAATACTTTTTTTAATTGCCAGAAAATACCATTTTACTTAAATAACATATTTTGAATATTTTTTGTAATTTTTTAAAGTTTTCTGAGAAGTACACATCTCAGTCACAATGTGACATCACTGAGTGGTGACATTTTGGTCACATGTGTTACGTGACCACGGTGACTTACAATGACGTCACAACGACGTCACTGTGACCATGCATGCTATGAGGGAGGTGCCTTGGCGAAAAAGGAGATTTGGCCACATATTTTCAGGGAACCTATCCACTGTTTCATTTTATATACACACGCATTTTTTTCGATATTTATACGATTTATTTAATATAAAAAAACATTTATCTAATTTTATATAGAAACAGAAGTAATTTGTTCATAAAAAACAACAATAATATACATATAAAATAAACAAAAAAGCTCGTCAAGTTTATTTTCATAGCTTTTATATGATTTGATAACAAATCTCAATTTCTGATGCCCTAATTAGACCAAGATTTAAAAAAAAAAAACGCCAAAGCCCCTACAGTGGAAAAGGTACTACATAGTTATCCCGTTGACTAATTTCGCCAAATTATACAAATTGACATAATTTTTATTTTAAATAACAAAAGATCAAATAAATTAGTATAACATTAATAAAAATACAAATAAAACATCGAAATAAAAATCACCTGATGAAATAAAGACGTGTAACTTGCTTAAATTCAAGTGAATGTGACATTTAAGATCAACCATTATTGGCATTTAATCTCGTAGTCTGGCGATACATATTTTGCCGACGGGATAACAAAGTAGTACCGTGGAAATGTTCCAAACTGTCAATTATTTTGCGCTGTCTGCGCTATAGTTTGTAATATATGCAAGGGGAGTATGGAAAAGATTAAACATTAACTATTAAAGTTTCTATAAAGCAGTATAAGACAAAAAAATTAAGGATAAAATAAATGCAAAAAAGACTAAACAAGAAAAAAAATCATGCGCTAAGGATAGAATATGAAACACTTTCCAACACTTCCTGAATGCTTTAAGAAAACTTCATTATTTAGGGAAATAAAGTAAATAAGATAACGGAGTAAACATTTTAGAAAACGCATAAAAAATTTAAAAAAAGGATTTCAGCAGTTACCGTCCATAACCAATAGTATTACACGCCACTATTTAGCTAAAATTTAATTTAAACTAAAACACTTTTAAAACTACTGAAATCACATTTACAGATATCATCATCCATAGACGGTTATGTATCCAATTCTTTGCGTGACCCTGCATATCATTTTATCTATATTCTACAAGTATTTCTTAGTAAACTAAAGACAGTTCAGCGTAAAAATGCATAACTCCTTTAAAAACCACCTTTAAGCAATTTACTCTCATAATTAGTAACCCTTCCGAATTCTTTTGTGTAGTGAACTATAGCATTTATGCACACAGTATAATATGCATAAATATAGTGAAACATAAAATCGCATATCATAATTTAAAATACATTTCCAGTAACCATCGCTTATGTACAGATTATCTGAGAAATGTTTCTTGGCGTTTGCTAACGTATTTTCTGACAACCTATTTACTGTTTCATGCTCACAAGCAATTTTTTCCATATGTATACATTTTATTTGTTATAAAAAAAGCTATTGGTTTTGCGTCTTTTACTAATCACTTACACAACTGGTTCATTCACATAAACACCAAAGTCGACTGTAAACACGAATTTATTTTAATACTAAATATATGCGAGCCAACAGACGGCTTACTACATTCCATCCATTTTTACATTACACGACAACAAGAATCAAAACAGAATAAACACAGATTGTTGCCACATGCGGAAAAAAGAACAAGAAACTTACATGGATTTGGAGCACACAAAAAAAAGGAATATACAGCAGATGATACTTACATAAATATTCTAGCCCCCGTTGAAATCCCCTGGGATTTCAACAAGTAGTTAGCTGCTTACAATTTATAATTATAATGAAAGAACAATTAATAACACAGACAAATTAATGCAAAAAATAGAAAAATATTAGACAGTTCTGAGTTCACAGTTTTTAGTTTCTATAGGAAGAAGACACAGTTTCACTATTGGACGATCGATGACATAACTACTAGTCTTGTTCGTAACAACTCTGACCTTATTGTCTGAACCTGGATGACCAGTTATTATTCGTCCTAATTTCCATTTAAGTGGTGGAAGGTTGTCATCTTTGATGAGGACTAAGTCATTTACTTCTAAATCTCGTTGACTTTTTTGCCATTTATGTCTTTGCTGAAGTTGAGACAGGTATTCCCGGCTCCATCTTTTCCAAAATTGCTGAATCTCACATGCCATCTATCAAGATGACTCAAAGGACTGTGACTTAGATCTTGTTCAGGTATGGCAGTTAGAGAAGTTCCAACTAGGAAGTGACCTGGCGTTAGAGCAGTTAAGTCTGTTGGGTCAGATGATATGGGACACAGTGGCCTAGAGTTGAGAACACCAAAGTGTGGAGCAGAAGGCGGATTAAAAGTCCAGCGTATTTCCTTTGACGACAAATTTTTTTTATTTCTTCATTCTGCTTGCACTGCAAAAGATAATTGTTGATTTCTTTTTCTGCACCTTTGAAGTTGGTTCCACAGTCACTAAAAATCTCAAAAGGTTTCCCACTTCTTGCGATAAATTGTTTTAATGCACTTAAGAATGCCTTTGTTGAAAGATCTTCTACAACTTCAAGATGGACTGCTTTGATGACGAAGCAGACAAATACGCCCACATATGATTTGTATGATTTCAGTCCGCGTCCTTCACGAAATTTAATCATGAATGGTCCTGAAAAATCTGTTCCAACTCGACGAAATGGTCGTGATTGTGTTACTCGAGATGCTGGAAGATTAGCCATTATTTGTTTTGCAGTTTGAGCTCTATATCTGCAACATGTAACACAAGTTCTTACTATTTTCCGAATAACAGACCTAGCAGTAATGATCCAAAATTTCTGTCTAATTAAAGAAAGAAGTTCTGGAGCTGCATGGAAATATTTTTTATGAAAATGTTTAATTATGATCATAGTCACATTGTGCTTTGATGGTAATAAGATTGGGTGCTTTTCATTCTCTGACAGCTGTGCGTTTTTCAATCTTCCTCCTACTCTTAATATTTTGTTATCATCTAAAATTGGACACAAACAAACAAGACTGCTATTTGTAGGTGACTCTTTTCCAGTTTCTAAACACTGAATTTCTTTATTTAAGTTAACTTGTTGAACTATTCGAATAATGTAGCGAGTTGCGGCTTGAATTTCATTGCTTGATAAAATGGATGTATTTCTTTCTACACGTGCTACCTTTGAATTGTAGATGAATATCAATAGCCAAGCAAATATGCGCTGCAACTTGCAAAACGAAGATATTTTTGATATAATATCAAGTTCTTTTACATTTTCAGAAACTACAAATGATAATGTTTTACGTGCTTCGGGTAATTCTTCTTCATTTATGGTAATAGGTTCATGCACGGGAACCTCATTGCTTTTAAACCACATTGGGTCGTTCCACCATAAGTCATGGGACAGTAGTTCTGCAGGAAGTAACCCACGTGATGCACAATCAGCAGGATTTTCTTTTCCATTCACATGGTTCCAATTCTCTGCTAGTAAAATGGATTGGATTTCACATACTCTGTTGGCTTGCCATCTTTTAGAATTTGATCTTAGCCATGACAATACAATTTGTGAATCACCCCATGTGTGCACAGAATCAGGTTTTATATGTAATGCATCTCTAACCGCCTGTATTAAGTGTGCTAGCAATACTGCAGCACATAATTCCAGTCTTGGAATCGTGACAGGTTTTAGTGGTGCTACGCGAGTTTTAGCTGTTAAAAGTTTCACATCAGTGTTAGAGTTATCACAAGTTTTAACATAAATAACTGCTGAATAACCCTTTTCTGAAGCATCACAAAATCCGTGATGTTCACATCGAAAATAATTGGGCAATATGACTTTTCTAGGTATATATATGGAATTTAAGAGTTTGTCTTCTTGACACAAAATTTTCCACTTTTGATCAATATTTTCTGGTACTGGGTCATCCCATGATAATTGTTATTTCCACAGTTCTTGAAGGATCACTTTAATTAGAATTAAAAAAGTTGTAATCCATCCCAATGGATCAAAAAGCGTTGATACAAATGTCAGAATACTTCTTTTAGTAGGTACTCTTTGATAATGTATATCACTGAAATTACATTTGAACATATCATTATCAGGATGCCATTCCACTCCTAGAACTTTTATGATTTTATTGCAAACTACACTATGTATATTATCATTAATTGTGTTTACTAACCCAGCATTTTTCAATAGTGATGGTTCATTTCTGGACCATTTATGTAACTCAAACCCACCTTTTTTTCATATATGAATTCTTTACCTTCCTGACTATTCTCAACACCAGTTAAAACATCATCAACATAAAAATCTCTTAATAGTCTTTGCTTTTGGGAAATTAAGACCCTCATCAATTGCTAACTGACTCAAAGCTTTAGTTGCAAGATCTGGAGCAGCAGCAGTTCCAAACTTGACAGTATTTAAGTGAAAAACTTTTATTTGTTTATCTTGACTATCTCTCCATAATATTCTCTGAAAATCCCTATCTTTGTCATGAATTTTTACCTGCCTATACATCATACTTATATCAGCTGTGATTGCAATATTATGAAATCTAAACCTTAATAAAATTCAAATTAAATCTTCTTGTGTTTTAGGACCTACCGTTAGAGTGTCGTTTAAAGATACACCTGTTGTTGTTTTAGCACTCCCATCAAAATTTACTCTTAATTTGGTGGTTAAACTAGAACAATTCAAGACGAAGTGATGTGGGATGTATTAATGTTTATTCTCTAATTCACGATCTGTATTTGAAACAAGATCCATGCGGCCCAGAGATAAATATTCTTTCATAAATTGAACACATTGGTTGTAAATTTCTGGCATAGATATTAATCTTTTCTCAAGATAAAGAAATCTTCTGTGTGCCATTTGGCGAGAATCATCTAAATTATCTCGATCCTGTTTAAACGGTATGCGACTGAGTAGCGGCCTGTTTTTTCTATGAAATGTGAACTCTCAAAATGCCTTTCATAAAGTTTTTCTTCAAGTGTTAAAGGTTGCACATTTGAAATTTATTATAATTCCCAGAAAGAATTTACTAACTCGTCAGTATTTGTACTTAAACGATTTACACATACTGGATCAGTTGCCAGCGTTTCAAAATTTGTAGTACCCGAAATTATCCACCCAAGTCTCAAATTTAATGCAAATGGAAGGTTAAGTTCACGTTTGAAATTTCTCCAGTCATTAAATGCATAAATACATTTACACCAAATAGAATGTCAATTTTTTGTGATTTGAAAAATAATGGATCAGCTAACATTAAATCATTGAAATTATTGCAAATGATTGAAGGCAAAGACACATAGGAAATATTATCTGTCACCTTATCCATCACGAATGCTGATGTTGATACTCTAAGACCACTTTTGAAGTGAGAAGTGAATAATAAATCAACTTCCCCATTACTCACAGTATTAAATGTTCCCAAACATGACACAGAGATAAAACTATCTTTGACCTTAATCCTAATTTATTTACACATTCTTGTGAAATAAATGACCTCTGAGAGCCAGGATGACATAAACATCTGCATTTTACAAACTCTTGTTTAGAATTTTGAACTTTTACTAATGCGGTACACAACAAAATATGGCTCTTTTGATTACAGTTTTTGTTTAACTCATAATGAGAGGCACAGACTGTAGACGAAACATTTTCACTTGCTGACTCAACTTTTTTAGGGATAAATTCTTGTGGGTGTGGAGACATACTATTTGACTGATTCTTATTCCTTGAATAATTTAACATGTGCAAAATACTATGATGTTTCTTAAAACAATGATGGCACGTATTTAGACTCTTACATTTATTGAGAAAATGCATATCAGACAAGCAATTGAAACAATAATGATTACGTTTTACGAAATCTATTCGTTGTTGAACAGGTAAATTAAAAAACTTCGAGCACTTAGCTAAACTATGGTCTTCCTTACAATAACCGCAACCTAACGTAGTTACAAAAGCATTACTTTTATTCGGAATTACAGATTTAGGTACCTTATTTACCACTAGCTTGCTATTTTGAAGAGTTCTTGCGTAATTCTTAAGAAATTCGATTAAGTTTTTAAGTTTCGGAATTTCCCCGCTTTTAAGCTGACGTTCTGACCACAATTTTGTAGAAGGATCCAATTTTTACAAAATTAAATAAGTCATTAATGTATCACCAAATTTATCAATGGTTTGGTTCAATACTTCTAATGAACAAATGACTTCATTAATGTTGTCAACTAGATTTAAAATAACAATAGCTGATTCTGTTTGAATAGTTGGTAAACTTAAAAATCGTTTAATATATGCAAATATTTGTTCTCGCTTATTTGAATATCTTTCATCTAATAGATTCCACGCAATCTCAAAATTAGAATTCGAAATTTGAATAGACTGAATGACGCGATACGCTTCACCTTTCAACGAAGCCTTCAAATACTGTAATTTCTGAGCATTAGATATATTTGTATTACTGTTTACGAATGCATTAAAAAGGTCCTTAAACGCTATCTATTCTGTTATATTACCTGCAAAAGTAGGTAATGATAACCTAGGTAATTTAATATTGTCAAACACGTTTTCTGAACTTACACTATCAGATTTAATTTCACTCTTATTTAACTCAGCATTTTGTATTTTCAACATTTTTTTACCCGTAAATTTCCACAAATCAATTTTATCTGAGATTTCCTGTGCGCTATCTATCTCACTTTCTAATTATTTAGGTTCTGTAATTAAAACTTCACTTTCCCTATCAAGTTTTTTTAGACCCGTTTCCTTCTGTTTTAACAATTCAATATTTTCTTCTATTACATTAATGTCATCACTTGCAATTATACTTTCGATTTTCTTAATGTAATTTGTTACACTTCTCCGTAGAGCAGTTCTTTTTGTTTTTAAAGATACCAGTTCACTCCTTTTTGCTTAAATCAAGCCCAAAACTAGTTCTAAAATATCTAAACTGTATACTTTGAAAATAATTCTACACTTTTAAACACAAATTCTTTTTAGACATGAAATAGAATGTTCAAAGTTAACTTACCTCACAACCTGAGGCAATTTTTCATCACAGGCGATATCACTCGGCAGTTCATAAAATGTTCGATTGTACTCTTTTATTTTTCACTAGCGCTCCGGCTAGACTTGTACCAACAAATGTTTTTGCGTATTTTACTAATCACTTACATAACTGGTTCGTTCACATAAACACCAAAGCGGAGTGTAAACACGAATTTATTTTAACACTAAATATATGCGAGCCAACAGACGGCTTACTACGTACATTCCATCATTTTTCACATTCCACAACAAGAATCAAAACAGAATAAACATAGATTGTTGCCACATGCGGAAAAAAGAACAAGAAACTTACATGGATTCAGAGCAAACGAAACCAAGGAATATGCAGCAGACAATACTTACATAAACATAATTATTAAATGTTATTGTAGGGTTTATTTAAATTTTTCTATGAAATGCTAAAATACGTAATGCATGCAAAACAGTTTTATTAAACATTTAGAAGCAAAATAATAATAAAAAAATGTAGTGCTTTTATTGGGATGTTTAATTTGAAATATCCTGCCCATATAGACATCTTTAACTAAAACTGACATAAGAAGTAGAAATAGAATTTGTGGAACAGTAGCTATTATGTTACTTTTATTTTCATTCCTCATTAAGAAATTTGAGAAAATTTTTGAAAAAGGACAATGAATGAAGGCTGCTACAATCCTGAATTTGCAGTTTTATAAATTTTTAGAAAGACTGCTCTTCAGAAGGCAACATTCTGTATTTCAACAATTTACCGTAGTAACTTTCATGCACGACGTAAAACAAATACCGAATTTAAAGAACAAGTAATTTTCGGCAGCAGAGATTCCAGGTAAAAACAATAATAAAACGAGTTTTTCTTTAAACCACTTAATTAACAATCCGTGATATTCACGGGCTGTGTTTTTTATTCAGATTGCTTGATTCACACCATTTTTATAAAATAGTGTAATTGGAATTATTCTGGTATCATTTTACCTGCCAACGTAATTTTTCAGAATTTGACCATTTACACCGAAAAAAGAACTTTTTCCTTTCTGAATTTTATAACAAAAAAATACCTAATGTTAATAATACTTGTGACAATGACTTTTACTTTATAATATCTGAATCTCATCATAAGTATAAAAATACCACACGGCTTACAAGATTTAAGAATATTTTTTAAATTTTATTTTAAATTGTAACGCATATAAATAGGCGTAAATGTTTAAGGGGTCTTGTACCTTTTAAAATCGCCGAAAATCAACAAAAACATTTAAGTTTCAATTAATGTATCTTCAAACGTGTTTTATATATAAACATAAACTTTGACTAGAGATTAAATTTATTGTGCTTTAAAATACCGTTAAAAACTGACTAGCCTTATAATAAGAAAATTTATATCTTTAAAATGATCTTTCTTAAGTCAAAATTATTTTATTAACCATATAAAAAAATATTTTTGTAAACAATGCCAAAATTTTACATTTTTAATGAATAAAAATAGTCATAACTAAAAATCTAATACTTAAAAGTAAATACTTAAAAGTACATCCTTTTTAACGCACATAACTGCATATTATCTATATAAAATTTAATAACAATACATCCAAATTTTCTCAAGATACCATGTGCGCAATGAATTAGGGAGTATAAAAAAAAGTTATTATAATTTCAGCAACATACAAATTGCGTACTAATTGGCACAATTAGTGTGCAGGGAAAGGCTAATCCATTTTTAATGGTTGTATATTAAAAATCCCAATCAGTTTAATCAATATTCAAAATTTCATGTATATACATAAAAAGATGTTGAAGATATACTAATTCAAACTGTGAATGTCTTTGTTAATTGTCGTCGCGTTAAAAAAAAAAATACATTTTTAGCGCTTAAAGTGTGAAATGCACTTGCAAAGACCATAAACAAGTCATTAATATGGTCGTACACATTGTTTGACATTTAATAAAGTTGATACTATTTAGCTATAAATATTGGGTTTAGCTGAATTTCAATAAATGCTTCTTAATAAGCTGTATTTAAATATTTTTCATAATGATTAAATATTGCATGCTTCAACATATTTTTACAATTCATTAGCTGGAACATAATTGCTTACGCTAATGTCTCTCAGAAGAATATTAATTTAAAATGGCAGAATATGTTTAATTTAATCCATAACCATTAGTACTTGACATAAAAGCATAACATCTGTAATCCTAAATAGATTCCAGGTATAAAATGATGCAATGGATACGTTATCAGCTCAAATGAATTATGCATATGGATGAGTTCTGTTCTGAAGCAAAATTACTCGTAATGAATATGGAGCAACTTTACGCTTCATTAATAATAAAAGGATGTTCGAAATATTTTAATATCTTAATTTATAGATAACTTCAGAGAAATATGTTAATACATTTACAGGTTTGAATGCTATTTTGTTATTTGCTATTTCTATATAGAAGTAATCTTCAAATATCATTTACTTTTCTTTTTAATACTTATGAATTCGGTTTGTCTGCCTATCTGGTTCGTGGTCCAATTATTGTAAAAGTACACGGATTGCCATTTAATTCATATTTGTTATTGAGAATTGGCCTGAATCTTAATACCCTGGAATGTTCGGTATTAAGAATGAAATATCTAGCATTGATAGTTCGTTTACAGAGACACTCAAAAGTTTCATTATATATTCCGATACATTATGGTCTATGAAGAAAAGTCCTTTTCATTGAAATTTAATGATGTTTGATTTTTTGGACCATATTTATATTAATGCATCACACTAAACAGCACTGCAAGGTTGTATTACTGCTTGATTCTTACTGTACAGCATGCCGTTCATAGAATTTATCTTTAATTTACAGGAACACACGAAGTATTGTTTTACAGTACTACCTTCGACGGATTGTTGGTGGAAGTTTGTTATCAGTTGTAGATGCGTTTTTAAATCTAACTAATATTTTATAGATTACTAGATGTGTATAAACTATATAGATCATGTACAAGATTATACAAAAGAATTATTTAGCGTTTATTGACGAATATTGCTGAAGCGGGATATTCAACTGCGTTATGCTGTTCCTAAATGAATTATATTTTAATACTATGAAGTATACACACAAATCTACACGTCATTTATAGAGTTGCATCTACACGTCAAGAATCTACACGTCAGTTGTAGAGAAAAGAATTCGGATACATTTATTTTTTGGTTAAATATAGTAAATACTGAAATCGTAAGATATATAACATGAAATAATCATACAATTTTTTTTTCTTAACGTAAGAAGTAAAATGGAGATTAAATGTTATTTAAAATGTATGAATATTTAAGGCATATTTTTGGATATTTTAATGTGTGAAAAGCACTCTAGCTGAGAAAATAAAAAAAATTCTAATATGATAGTTTAGGTACTAGAAGAACATTTGGCTGAACTACATACTCGAGAAAATTTGATTAGTGTGTCCTTTTGGTTCACTACGGGTACGATTTTGACTAAAATTTGTAGGGGAAGGTATTGTACCTCTGACCATATTGTTCCTTTGACCACCTAGGCTGTAGCGCCATCTAGCAGCATTTTATGAATTTTGGTGCAATTAATGCATAGTTCCATCACTAGAGGGATTGTGCATCCTACTTTGGATTATTCAAGTCAAAGGGCATTCCTGTGAATAATAATAATCCATTTCCATGATAAAAATTTAAGTATTTATTTGCCTTCGTATACGTACATATATATTTGCCTTAAGTATTCGTTTTGCCTAATAATACATTTTGTGCTATGCCTTTGTTGATAGAAATAATTTGACATGGTAGCTATAGACTTTTATAAATATGGTTCGGCTTGTGAAAATGATTATCCTAACCCTAAAACTGTAGTATGCGTTGTAATTTGCACTAGCATGGTGTTGTACCTCTGACCATGATCAGGTGTTGTTTCTTTGACCTGGTCAAAGGTACAACGCTATTAAAAAACATTCTAAACATTTAAACTTTTATGATTTGCTTACTACAACTGTCTTGAAATTAATTTACGATATTATTTTACTTCAGTTTTTCATAAAAAAAAAAAAAAAATGTGCAGACTGGGGTAAGCACAGTTCATGTGCCCTAAACTCATAGCCTTTCAAAGGAAAAAAAGAAGTTCGAGGGATAACATCTGCCGAAAGGGGAACAACTATCACTATGATTATTGCTGTTAGTGCATCCGGAAACATCATTACCCCTTTGTTTGTTTTCCACCGGTCAACATTAAACAAATTATGCTTCACAGAACGCCTCTTGGATTAATCGGGGCTCCAAACCTGTCAGGCTGGTCAAATGAGACCATATTCCAACACTTATTTCAACATTTTCTGAAAAATGTTAGACCTAGTACTGAAAGACCAGTATTGTTATTATTTCATAACCATGAATCTCATATTACCATAACAATAGTTGTTTTAGCCAAGGATAGTGGTCAGACTAATGACGTTTCGTCCACGCTCTAGCAATAAAATGCAATTTCTTGGTAAGGGTGTTTATGGTCCTTTGAAAGCCTTTTATAATCAAGCTTTAAATAATTGGAGGATTGTCCAGCAAATGTTAGAAAGCCTGTTTCAATCTACAACATTGCTGAATTTGCGGGCATAGAAGATTCTAATGCCGTAGTTCCAAACAATATTATGAAAGGTTTTAAGGTTACAAGGATTGTGCTTTTCAATGATAATGCTTTCTCTGATGACGAATTTCTTACAGCTACTGTAACAGACAGACCGATGCTGAATGAAACTGATTTTGATAAACCATCAGCGGGTGGTGTAGCTCAAACTGACGATATCATTCCTCAATGTAGCAGTTTAAATTTATCGCCACTTATCATAACACCTGAAACTGTGACACCTGATCCAAAAGTGCAAGATCTTGCATCCTGACTTATACTCTTGAAAAGCTAATTATTGAAGCTGAAAAAAAAAGCAACACCCTAAACGCAAGAAACAATGATATTGAATAAAATGATTTTATTTTCATTGTTGCGTTGTCTAATTGACTGGTCAGAGGTACAACAACCCATGGTCAAAGGTACAACACATAGTTGTACCTTTGACCACAATGTTATTATTTTTAAAAAATGAAATTAAACATAATAAAAGTAATTCAAGAAACTTTAAAAAACTACATATGATGAACCAGATGATATAGATTATAATAAAACAAAGAAATTGAATTTAGCCTAAATAGTTGAGCTACGAAAATTAAAATATTGCAAAGTGGTCAAAGGAACAACACCTTCCCCTATATTACCATTTTGGATTACGAGAATGCCACTGGGCTGAGTCACATGTTCCAGAAAATCCGATTAGTGTATCATTTTTAGGTCACTACGGGTCTCGCTAAACCTATCTAAAAATGGCTTTAACGATTTTAACTAAATTTTGTATCTTACCGTTTTAGATTTTGAGAAGACGATTGGGCTAGCTTTCATGTTCCAGAAAATTAGATTAGTGGGTCATTTCTGGGTGAATACGGGTAATTGAATTTAATGGGAATAAAAGTTGAACAGTTATTAATATTTTTAACAGTGGGTATTAAACGACAGCGCCAAGTCGGCAAAATATGTCAAATTTGGTGATATTTCACGAAATGTCGTTAACATTAGAGGGATTTGGGTGGAAAAATGGACTTTGCACCAATGTCAAAATACATGATTGGTGCCAAATGAAAAAAAATCGCTAAGTTTGCAAGTTTTTGCTAAATTTTACGACATTTGGCGAACAGATTTTCAGGATCGGAAGGAATTTTCAAAAAATTCTCAATAGGGACCGATATACATGATTCGATCTATCAGACTTCATAGAACGTTCTTGAAAAACAGTGACATTGTTCCGTACATCGAATATCTGTTGAAGAAAAACGGCTTTCAGAATCTCAAGGATTTTTTCCAGAATTTCTCACTAGGAGTCTTTATACATGTTTCAACCAATTAGAGTTCATGAACGTTCTTGGAAAAACAGTTACGTTTTTCGCACAACGCATATCTGCTGGAGAAATACAACTGTCGCATCAATGTCGATATTTTATCGAGTTGCAGACAAGGATAATTTTAACCGAGCTTAACTCAGTATTCCCCGTTGGTGTATTTTAACGGAAAATTTTGTGTAAAAATATGTATTGCAGTCAAAAGATTATGCGTGATTTTCACGATGAACTATGAATGAGTATAAGAGTGTTTTTCACCAATTTTTATTTATTTTATTTTCTCATTTTTTGGTTAAAAATACTTGTATCCGATTTTGTTCCTGGAAGAAGATAATTTCTTAAATTGTAAAATCAATGAAATGAGTAAGTATCCCTACTATTTGCTATCGTAAAATGTATTAAAGTTGCACGTGACAAAGAAATGTTTTTCTTATAGTATTCTTAATAACACTGAGTAACTAATAATATTGAAAATATTATGCGACGCAATTGTAGTTCAAACCGAACAATTTTTTTTTAACAAATTATGTTTTACAAAAAAATTATTTTTATTCATTCGAATGATATTAAATCTTAGATATATTTATTGCAAGTAAAAATCTTTATATATTATCATTTAGAAAAATTAAGTTGTAGATAATAAAAAAATAATGACGATATTTATTAAACGTGATAAATAACATTATGAAAATTTAAAGTCAAAAGAAGTGTATTGTAATAATTCCCCATCTTTAACGATTATTCTCAGATTAAGTAAACCCACAAATACATAAAATTCACAAAAGAAACAGTTTTCTTAAACAAGATCAGTTCCCTTAAGCTCAAAAATCTGTTCCATGTAAATGTGCACCCGATATAAAAGGTGTCACAAAAACATTGACCTCGGCTTTTATTCCATAAATATTGATCATAGGTTTATATAAGAAATAACAAAGTTACGTAAACAAAGTACAGAAGTTTATCAAATCTATTAAAATTTTCAGGGGTTAAATTTGAAGAAATGCAAAATTTAAATTTTTATACGACCCCTTTATAAAAAACTTCCCAGTGAGTAAAATGTGCCCCGCATATTAATAAGGTCATGTACAAAATTTCAGTATTTTATGATAAAAACTCTCAGAAATATGTTTAAACAAATTCGGTGAGCGACTAATCCTAAATTAAAATATATCAATCATTGTTTTCTTTAGTAATCTGTGTACGATCCCTGAAACGCGATCAACCGACAATGTTTTATCCCTTTGTGGACTTAGCCCTACCAAAGGAGGAGAGTTTTTGCTCTCGAAGCTGGTAGACGGGAGGTTCTGGGTTCGAACGCAATCGCGCGTGTCGGCTTAATCATTCGAAGTTTTCCGTGGTTTTCTTCGAACCCTGGATTTCCATTCGTAATTACGGGTTAGGTTCTCTTCGAAAAATCCCCCACGCCCCCCCCCCCCCCCCCAATTCGGGCATATTTCCCACGTGCAGATAATCGACCGCCATAAATAACACCAACACCCTTTGCGATCTCACATCCAGGCATTGAAAAGTGGTTTAAGTCAGCATTTATGTATTTTCATATCTAACATTACGCAAAGGTTCAGCAGTTTTTATGCAAGCGAATCAAACATACTATCCAGGGGCGTCGCCATGGGGGGTATGGGGTGGGGAGCCTCCCCTCCCCAATATATGTGAAGTTGGGAAATTTGAACTTAGAGTTGGGAAATTCTAGATTTTTGAGACATTTTCTTTTTTAAAAGTAATAGTAAAAAAATTACGAAATTTTTATTGTTTTCGGGATTATTTTGAGTACTGCAACAGTAAAAAAGTTAAATTATCAAAATAAATACAAAAAAAAAAAATCAGCCACGCTCAATCTATCATTGTATTTTTCAGTTCAACAAAAATATTGTACATCTACCAGGCCTAAATTTCTCTACTCCTGTCCATCAGTAACTGATTAACCAGTTCCTTTATTTCCTCCAAAACTTTGTTCCTTTCTCAAAAATTTCACTCTACCTCGCCTTCTCCTCTCAAAAGAGAATCCAGATATTTTAATCCAAAGGGGTTGCAGCTCCTTTTGTAAATTGGAGATCACTTGTAGCACAACAGAAAGGAATGTAGTAACCTACTTGAAACACAGCTATGGGCAAGAGGATTTGATGAGTTTTCACAACTTTTTTGACTAATTTTGCAATTTTTGGACAATATTTTACTCATTCTCGTGATTTTTTTACCGCAAAAGTTAGTTAACCCTTCGCTGTCAAGTAAAAAGCATTATATGAGTAAATGAGGATGTAAGAACTCGTTAGTTTAGATAAATTTGTCACATTTTACTTTTATTTGTGTGCGGAAATATATATCAGTCCTGTTCGTTTATATTCATATGTGTTTATAAAATTTTAAACCAAAAGTCCAGTGTGTGTTTAAAGCTGTTCTAAGAAGTTACTATAAATCTCAGCACGAAGAAACTCTTCATAATAGGAAAAGAGTTTTCGTGCAAGATTTTGGAGCATCTAAAAATCCATTCGAGGATGCAAAAGTTAAAAAATGGACGATTTTAATTTGGAACAGAAATATGACCATGAAAGCAGTCCATCAACTGAAGAAAAAAATCGACATGCACTGTAACACTGGCACGTTGCATTTTAATAAAATTTTGAAGAAATAAAGATTTTCTTACAGACAAGCTCACAAACAATTATGAATATTAGGATGTGACTGGAGAAGCTGAGTTCCGAAAGCACCGTAGGAAAACGGTTTCAACAAAGGCAATAGATAAAAATAATAGAACAGCAATGGACATTGATACACATAAGTTTTACAGTAAAGAATTATAAGAAATACAAGAAAATTTCTGGAATTTAGTAATGGGCTTAAATGACAATGTTCCCTATATCAAGAGAATATTGCATCAATGCATTCCATATTTAAATTACAATTGTGCAAGGGAAAAGTTAATAATGTTTCCACCTGGATATGAGAAACCGGATGTACATGACTTGCAGAGTCGAACAGAAATAAGCCAATTCCCAACTAACTTAACAAACCTTTTACTCATGCCATGAAATTCAAAGACCATTTGTGTCACGCCGTCAAATTGTATACACGTACCTTAACATTCACAGCAGCTTATCTTTATGGCGTTGCATCTAATGAAAGAATCTTTAGTCAAATAAAAATTTAAAAAATTTATATTGCAAGCTACAATGAGGGATGACAGACTTGACAGCCTAATGCTTTTAAAATATGAAAGTGAAATAGGGAATTTTATCAAACTAAGCAATGTTATTAACAGGTGGGCTTCTTTGAAGACCACAAGAATTAATATTAAGTGAAAAATAGTCGGATGTGCCAATCCCAAAATTTTCTTCTACTCCATACATGTTAATGCCTCAAAATTTGCAATCACAGTGCCAAAATTAAATGACAATTCTTCGCCTATAATAACAATCTCTAAAGGTATAGATTTCTTGAATTGTGTGGATTTAAAATGGAGATATAAGCATAGCATTTTCAAACAAATCATTGAATTTTGGCACCCGGCCTCTTAGATGTCTGCAACCAAAATTCCTTACTCAAAGTGCACAAAAGCGATAGCTTTGGACAGTATAGACCCAAGCCTAATAAGGATTTATTTATGTGGAAGTGCTACTTATTTGGAATATGAAGTTTGACTAAATTCCGTGCATTAATTTTTGAGATACAGCTATCGCAAAACCGTGAATGCTGCATAGCAGCGCCACCTGCTATATGATATACATAAAAAGCTAATCTGCATCAAAATATGTCAAGGTTTAACAGAATATGACATTTGATCAAATTCCGTGCAATAGTTTTTGAGAGTTAATTATCTCTAAAATCATGTAAATCGTGAAAAATGCCGCATAGCAGTGCCACATATTGGACGATTTACACCAAAAACAAATCAGCACCAATTTTTATCAAAGTACAGTCAAACTTCGTTAACACGAACTGTTTCCGATTGCCTCGTCCAGTTGTATGTAATGTAGCTAAGTTCCGATAACACGAACTGCTTTTAATACGAATAAAAAAAGTTTCCCCTTGAGTGTTCGCGTTAACGAGGTTCGACTGTACAAGTGAATCTCTAAAGTTTTATTAAATTTCGTGCATTTGTTCTTGCGTTCTTGTGTATAAATCAGTCTAAAACCGGAAGTCGAATTTTTTCACGAACCCAATACGTTTTTCTTGTAAAGATAGAAGAAAGTAAAAAACGTATTTATTTTTTTAGTAAACAAACCCATAATTAGAATTTTTATGTTTTCAGTTTCAGAATTTTTCTTTGGAAAGGAATTTTTTATGCAAAAGTATCATTATAATTATTATACACGTTGTGCATATCATTTTAGTCGAAAATTGGAGCAATTTGTTTCAAGTTGGGAAATTTTCGAATTCTCCCCCCCGAAAAAATATCTGTGGCTACGCCCCTGATACTATCAATGCTTGTTCGATTGCGACTGACTAAGCAGAACTAGATTTTAGAAACACTGGAAACCCGCACAATCAGCAAATTACAAATGCGAGATCACTTTCACAGGAGTAAGGACCACCTGCTGCCCCACCCCCCTCCCTTTATCGCGATTATTTAATAATAGAATCCTACGTCACGAATAAATCTGAAAAATAAAGTTTTCTCGGGCTGGTCACGTGATCAACAGGCTGAAAAATTGGACGTCTGACGTAGGCGTGACGTGCAGGACGTTTCAAAGGCCACTTGAACGTTGGACGTCTTCCAACTAAGGTAATAGTAATCTTAGTTGGAAGTGCCCGTCCAGTATGCGAGATCGAAACGTCCAAGATGGCGGAATTCCAAGGATTATGCAATCCAAGATGGCGGACGTCCAAGATGGTGGCTGTCTGAAATGGCGTCCTACCAGTTATTTAAATATATCAAACAAGTTTAAATTCGATTAAAATTTGAAAATTAAAAATTTGTTCATTAATAAATGAACAAACAAATTTTAAGTTTCAAAGTGCTAGTGCACGCATTTATTTGAAAATAATTATCACAGAGCTATATATAAATGTACATAAAATTCGAATAAATAAATGAAGTAATTAAATAATAACAAAATAAATAGTGGTAACATAGGTTTTTTTTCATAGCAGGCTTGTAAGTGAAATAACTGGGTATATTACCGTGCAGGCACGGGCGCACCGCATCTTAAGGCTCATTTCGGACGCTTTGGGCTCGGCAACAAGTCGTCTTCGCTGTCCACATCGGCAATCGAACATAACACTTCTCGATCAGGACAATAGGAACAGCCGGGCAGTTTTGCCAGATGGGCTACTTTTTTTAAAATCAGATTCTTGATTGGTACCACTTTATTGAAATGGTAAAATGTGCCTTATTTAATGACATATTAATTAAGGCAAAAACAAAGTGAATTTTACCGTTTCAAAAAAGTGGTGCCAATCAAGAAATCTGAATTTAAAAAAAAAGTAGCCCACTGGCAACACTGCAGCCAGGCTTGCTCGCGGAATGGCTCTCGGATACAACTGATGCTTGATGTTACTGAAATTTTGTACATGACTTTACATGTGTATGGAGCACAGATTACATAATGGAATTTCTATTCCTACACTGTTAAAAATTTCATCGTCAGAAAACGGTCATTGGAACGGCAGCATTCTGTCCGGAAATTTGACCGTATTTAGAGATAACGGTTACTTAATCATATTATACGTATATTCCCATATGACCGCAAAAAATATATATATGGTCATTTGACCCTAATTTTATGAAATGGTCAAAATGCTCATTTGACCGTAAATGTATAAAATGGTCAAAATGATCATTTGACCATAATTGCATAATATAATCGTTTGACCGTACAATATATACATATGGTCATTTGACCATATTTTTAGAAGACGGTTATATAACCATATAGAATAAACTTGCATTTGACCTTGAAATATACATGGTATGGCCCTTTGACCGTATTTTTAAAAAATGGTTATTTAACCGTATTATGATTTTATGACTGTAAAATACGGTCACTTGATTGCATTATGGATTTATTAATAATGACCATAAAATATACAGGGTGTTTCCGAATTCGACCAACAAATAAAGAGGCATGATCATAGGCATCAAGAGTATGGAAAATTGCCATGCAACCACTCCATGTTCTAAGCCACATTGAGTGAGGGAAAACCACAAAAATAGTTATGAAGGGTGTGACGGTCAGTGAAAAAAATAATAAGTAGAAATACATTTATTTGACCTAAGCAGAATTACAATGCATAACAGTCGACATCAGAAAGGTCATGACAAGGCCTTTTTATAAGAATTGTTCGAAGTTGAGGCCATGAAAGTAATTGCATTGCAGATATCTACAGAAGGATTGTTGTGCAATGACCTTTAAACATGAAACTTCGAACAATTCCTATAAAAATGCCTCGTATCCTTTGACGTTTAACTGTACTGCATTGTAATTCTGCTTAAATTAAATAAGTGTTTTTCTATTTTTTTTTCCCACTCAATGTTGCTCTCTTCATAACTATTTTTGCAGTTTTCTCCCACTTAATGTGGTTTGTGACCACATTATGCCCTATTTCAATTTTTCATCCTCTTGATGCCTACTATCAGCCCGCTGAATGTGTCAGCCAAATTCGGCAACACCCTGTATATATTACAGGTACATACTAATAAATCCATAATGCAATCAAATGATCATATATAGATATTTTACAGTCATGTGTTAATAAAATCATAATACAGTTAAATAACCACTATCATCCTTTGAATTTGTCAGTGAAATTCAGCAACACTTTGGATATGTTCAGTCATTTGACTATAATTTTTAAAACAGTTACTTAACCATATTTTTAGTTTGTTATATAACCTTTCAATATATATGTGTGATTTTTTGACTATATTAAAAACAAAACAATCAAAAGTTCATACATATATATCTTAGCCATAAAACTATAAATTAAAAAAGTATGTAATACATGGGAAATAAAAGTTCTGATTTTCATGTAACAAGAATATTGGAAGTACATGTAAAAATGTGTCAAATTGGTTAAATCAATTTTATTCTTTATTAATGTGTGCATAAAAATTCTTTATAAAAAATAGCAGTTCTTGTATAGTAAATAAATAGTATAATATTAAAAAAGATAAAAAGATAATAGTACATAATGTTGATTATGCCTGACCAGGAGCAAACTTTCCTTTTGGCTTTATAACAATAAATTCATTACTGCATTAGACTGGAATTTCTTAATCATACAATCTAGATTATTATCCATGATATAACATGGGCTTTTTTTTTCATATTACAATACCTACATTTATTAAACAAGAACTTCAATGTACTTAAAATTTTCATATATTTTCAAAAAATAAAGAAAAATTAATAAAATTGACCAAAATTTTATTACTTCCGAGATTTTTGTTACTTACTTGGAAAAATTTTATTTTTCTCTTAACATACAAACCTATATAAATTTAAAAAACTGCCATTGTCCAGCAAATCACTTCTTTTGTATTTTTTTAAAAATGGTGTTTCATTTTTCTTGAGAAACTTCATATATAATTTAAAACTTAGAATACTAATAATAGGCTTTAATTAGATTTTAGAATAAGTTTTTAGCTGAATGAATTATGAATATTTAGTTTTCTAGTTGATATAGAATTCTGAATAGCTACAAATTCAAAAACTCACTTTTTTTTCTTTGTTTTTTTTAACAGACAATACATCTGTACAAAATTAAACAATTTCTAAATATCACATCTTATTCGATAAATGACACAATTAGTTGTAGCATAACCATTGAATATTTAAAAACTATTCAAATTCTGATGTTTTTAATAGCTTTTCCCTCCTGAAATCAATCTACTGAAAATCCTAAAAGCAATGTTACATTATAAATATAAAGTAACATGTACAAAGTAGTTTGTAAAAAAATCCTGTCAAAAATGTATTGGAATCTATAGGAAAATGAAAGATATAACGAGGATGAGATATAATGAGTTGTTTCTGCATTTTTGGTGAGAATGAAACATTGATGTTCTTTAATGAAAGTGTCCATAACTACTGTGATATCAATCTGAAAATTTTTTAACCCTTTGCACTCCTATGTGTCGGGTCTGACTCAATATCATCTTTTTATGCAAAATTTGTTTTTGACATGGAAAATAAAATTTGTCTTTAAGTATAGAAAAATAAGTACCATATATACTCGTGTATAAGTCGAGTACCCCAATTCTTAAGCAAAATTTTGAAAGAAATTGAATTTTCGTGTACAAGTCGAACCACATTTCATCCAGTATGTTGAAAAATGATTTGTAATCGAGGATAAAAAAAAATCATAAATTTTCCTTAAATTAGTAAACTTTTTTACGTTTCTAATCAGACTTTTTTTTTTATTCGGCATTTTAAAACTGTATAATTATGTAAAACCGAAGAAGTTTCAACTATTTTGAAACCTATTCAAATCAATTCAATGATACTTCAAAAGAAAAAATTCTTTAAAAATTCTGTTCAAGCCTTATTTACAAAGGTAAACAACTTTTTAGACTGCTGAAATATAGTACTTCTTTGTATTGTAGGACTTACGATAATTAGATAAAAAATATTTCTGAATGTCTGCATGCTAAAAAAAATTGTGTTCCCCATACTTTCTTTGCTTATTTCTTTTCTTAACAAATTTAATATATCTGCAAAAAATTTGACAATTTGTAAATATTTGCAATTTATTCCAGAAATGACTTAAAATAATTAGTTGTTGAACAACCATCAATTAATTGAAATGTATGTATATATATTTACTTGTGTACCCAAAAGGTACTAACAAAAGAAATATGCAAGTTTTGCAGACAATTTTTAGAAAAATAAAAAGAAGGGGGTGAGGGTAAAAGTTACAAATTGTTAAATAAAACACAATCTTCTATAGCATAAAAAAAAAGTTTTACATATTTCTTAAAATAATTAAAGAAAATTTCATTCTTAAACCAGTTTTAAAAAGGCAGTAAAAATATTGTTGCATATATATTTCGAAAGAAAAAAAAAACAATTTGAGATAACGATTTAAAAAACAGTTTGAGAAAAACAGCACTACTAGAGTATAATTATATAATAGTCTTATAAGTAGATTTTGAATTTTTTTTTTAACTTGAATTAATTCAACTAAATATTTATCGATTTTCAGCCAAAGGTCCATTATTCATTAGATCCTTAAAGATATAGCATTTTGTAGATAAAATGAAGATTAATGCATTATGTACCAATAAACTAAATAATACATGAGTGAATAAGGTACAGAAATATTTATTAGACCATTTTGTATACAAGTCGCACATACAATATAAACAAGACCAAGCCAGTATAAACAAAATTAAAACAAAATTAAATCAGTCCGTGATGAATTCAAGTGCCTTGCTTTGCATATTTTGTTCCAGACACTACATTAATACCAACAAGACACCTAAAAAAAAAAAAAAAAATCTGTAGTTACACTTATTAATAAAGCAATTATAAGCATTCAAATATCTTTTCCAAGAAAATACAAAAGTATATTGAAATTTTCATGAAAACGTAGATGCAAGAAATATAAGAAAATTATTAAAAATTCTCGATGTTAAAATTGCTAAAATATATGAAATAACACACATGCATAAAAATGAAATCTCTTCACCCATAGTGTCTAATGCTCAGTTTTTTTTTTCAATTGCTATTTTTTTCAAAATTATAGTGTTAAACTGATTAGAAAATTGTTTATTCAATGCTTTCTTTGTGCATCGAATTCTTAGTATTATATCACGACATAACAAATAAGGTGGTAAAATATCTTTTTAAAATTTCTCGATATTTCGAAAGCAGCATAATGAAATTTTCATAGGCAACACTTTTCACAATGCTATTCTAATAACAGTTTTTTATATAATTGAATATAAGAGGAAAACAGCTCTACAAAATAATTAAGCAGAAACCTTAAAATATAATTTCATTTTTCTATAAACACATGTATAATAATCACTTATAAACAGATAAAGTTAAAAATGCTATAAAAAGTGATAGAAAATCTTTATTAAGATTGACGATCGTTTCGTTGCACAAATGGTGACATTTTCAAAATCATTCAACGATAGAAAATATTTTCACATAATTTAAAAACAATAAACATAGTAAACAATGTCACGCGACATGATGCATAATGAAAAACATTGTAAACATAAAATTAATTTAAAAGATTAGATTAGCTATTGGTGAGCATGGATTAATTTTCAAAACAATAACATGGTAAACAATGTCACGAGACAACATGCATAATGAAAAGCATTGCAAAATATAAAATAAAAATAAAATCATCTTGGCTATTTGCGAGTGTGGATTAATTTTTACTATTGTTACTAAAATTACATAGCATCTCTTTCCAAATTTTAGGTAATTCTATGGACACTGAATCATTGCAAATATTCTTGTTGCGTAAAAATATCTCTATTGATTCTCGGATTATGGATGGTAAATAAAATCTTGATGTATAAATTAACTTGCTATTTTTAAAATCGATCTGTAAAGGTTCTTCGCTGTATAATCTGGCCAAAGCTGTGGTTCTTCTGTTGTATTTGATGTCTGCCATATGTTCTTTGATTCTAGTTTTAAGTTTTCTAGTTGTCATACTTATATAAAACTGCTTGGTTCCATCTTCTTTGGTGAAAGGTATTTCGTATACTCCCGATAATTGGTTTGACTCAATTGGATCTATTTTCTTGCATACTATATTTCTTAATTTCATAGAAGGTTTTGCGACTAGGGAGATATTAAAGATGAAAATAAGGAATTTTGCTTAGTAGCCACTGGCCGGTAGGTTGATTTTATTTAGTAGCCAGTTACTAGTGAGTGAGAATAATTTCTTTAGTAGCCAGTAAGTACATTTATGTCACTGAATATTTAATTTATGGGTATATTTTAGGTATGTTTATCCACTGAGTAGCAGGTATGATTCAAAATTGAAAAAAATAGGTTTAAAAAATCTGAAAATTTCAGCAAATTTTCTGAAATGTAAAGGGGGGGTTGGTAGGGGATCCCTCCTGGTACTAATTATGCATTTTTTCCAGATACTTTAACGAAATTTGCGTTTTTTCGGGATCTATTGGCAATGTTTTCGTTTCTTTGACAAAATGTGCGTTTTTTTCACGATCTTTTGACAAAATTCGCATTCATTTTCGCAATTCTTTGGCAGAATTCTCGTTTTTTTTCTTCTGAGATTCTCTTTTTTTTTTTTTCACCCGCGATTCTTTAACAAAATTTGTGTTTTTTGACGAATTTTGTGTTTTTGCCATGATCCATTGATGATATTTGCGTTGTTTCTTTGCTCTATTGATGATGATTACGTTTTTTCGCGATTCTTTGACAAAATTTTGGATTTTCAGCGATTGTTTAATGAAATGTGTGGTTTTTTTGCGATTCTTTGACGAAATTGTTTTTTTTCTGCGATCTATTGACGATATTTGTGTTTTTTTTCCGCAATCCACTGACCATATTTGCATTTATTCCACAATCCTTTGATGAAATTTCGGATTCTTTGCGATCCTTTGATGAAATTTGAGTTTTTCCACGATCCTTTGATGAAATGTGCTGTTTTTATTGTGATTTTTTGACAAAATTCTCACTTTTTTGCGATTCTTTGATATAATTCACTTTTTTGGTGATCCTTTGATGAAATTTACATTTTCTTTTTCATAATCCTTTGACGAAATGTGTGTTTTTTCGCGATCTTTTGACAGAATTCATGTTTTTTTCTTCCCCAATTCTTTGACGAAATCCCTTTTGGAAAATCTTGCCTTTGGCTGGTACTTTCCATATTTTTAATCGTCAGTTTTTCACATTAACTCGCCGGGTGGCGCCTGGCGATTGCTTATTTTCATCTTTAGGAGATATTGTATTTATTGAGTTTATATTTCAGACGTTCGAAGAAACCAGGAAAATATTGTAAAGTGGATAACTTGGAATTTTGCGGATTGAAATTTCTTTTCTTGTTATTCTTTAAGCTCTTAATTAATTTTTCTATGGTACTTTCTTTGTATAAATTGTTTCTTGCAATATCCTATATTTTATTTATTTCGTTATTTAACTGCACGGGGCTCAGCTTTGGCCAGATTATACAGCGAAGTACCTTTACAGATCAATTTTAAAAATAGCAAGTTAATTTATACATCAAGATTTTATTTATCATCCATAATCCGAGAATCAATAGAGATATTTTTATGCAACAAGAATATTTGCAATGATTCAGTGTCCATAGAATTACCTAAAATTTGGAAAGAGATGCTATGTAATTTTAGTAACAATAGTAAAAATTAATCCACGCTCGCAAATAGCCAAGGTGAATTTATTTTTATTTTGCAATGCTTTTCATTATGCATGTTGTCTCGTGACATTGTTTACCATGTTATTGTTTTGAAAATTAATCCACGCTCACCAATAGCTAATCTAATCTTTTAAATTAATTTTATGTTTACAATGTTTTTCATTATGCATCATGTCGCGTGACATTGTTTACTATGTTTATTGTTTTTAAATTATGTGAAAATATTTTCTATCGTTGAATGATTTTCAAAATGTCGCCGTTTGTGCAACGAAACGATCGTCAATCTTAATAAAGATTTTCTATCACTTTTTATAGCATTTTAAACTTTATTCATTTTTCTAATAAAAAACTTAAAATACCAATTTATTTTTTCAAGGTGATAAAATACACCAAAATTCAGTCAATTTTATATTAATAAAAAAATTTCCCTGATAATGAATATTTTGTTTGAAATGAGATTCTTGAAAACATTTTATATCCACTTTACTAAGTTATGCTTCTCTGTATTTAAATGCATCTAGCTTTGCAAAATAGCCACTGCATTTAATTAGTCATTCTAAGTATATTTAACACAATGCAGCACATCATTTTCAGATTCCACTATGTAATTTCCCTATTAAACATTTATTTTTTAATTTCAAAATAGGGAGAGGGGGGAAAAAGTATGATGGATTACACTAAAATACAAATAGCTGCTCTTTGTAAGTTAAAAATGATATTTGTTTTATATTATCTTAGAATATTTCTGTTACCTTTATTCTCAGATTTTTCCAAAAAAGCATATGACAACTAAATGCTTACAAATTGGTACATATCCAGATTATGCAAGGAGTTCAAACTTAATGACACATATTTAACATAGTGAATATAGTGTTAATGATCACTACCTTATAATCAGGGTTGGCACGGTTTAAACCAAGTGGTTTTAACCATGGTTTAAACCACAGTTTAAACCATTTGGTTTTTTTAGAAAAAATCTAATATATTTTCTTTTTTTTTGTAATTTAATTGATTTAAATTATAGATAGAAGTAATTTCTACTTTTAACACTTCATCTCAGCAGTCAACATGAGACATAATGATCCTAGGTCATGTTTCTATGCATGTAGAATGAAAACTAGCATGTGCTGATGAACATATCTGGTACCCTAAAAATTTTCCTTAAAACACGTGAAATTGGAAAAGATAAAATAGATAAATAATATTCAATATTTAGCATAAAATATTTTCATTTAAAAAATGCAGATTATTTACAACAGTTAATAACAAAATACAATGATCTTTAAGATTTTGGTTAAGTTGTAAAAGAAAATTTTCTGGATTGGGATTGGGGAAGATTATCCATAAAGAATTTAAGAGTAACTTAAGATGTCAAACTGAATAACACAGCTTGCAAAAATAAAATGCTAGTTATAGCATTTCAATAATACTAATCAATCTTTTCTGTTAGTTGCTGAATCTAATGGCCGAAAATGTTGACTTGGACACTTGGAGTTATCACTCAGAAAACAAAATAACCAGAAGTATTTGGATATTAAAAATAATAATAATAATAATAATAACAACCACAGAATAATATATTATATTCATGAAACTGCATCAAATGTTTATTGATTGATTATTATATTATTAATCAATGGATTCTTCATGCGATTTTCAAGGTATCAATGTTTCACTGTGTAGAGCAGTTTACTTTGAACATAAGACATAGCTGTTACTAATAATGTTTAAATTAGAAATGATTTCAATTTTCTATATAATTGACTGTAATTATTTAATTTAAATATTTTCTAAAGTTATATTTCTTATATAATATACAAAAATGTTTATTTTATCAACAGATATGCATCCGTATGCAATAAGAAGTTATATTTTTAAAAACCCGGTTTAAACCAAATAAACCGTGGTTATTTTTTTTTTTAATGGGTTTTTTTCCAACCCTGCCTATAATAAACTAAAAATTTAAATGTAATATAAAAATATCAGCTTATCCACCAGACTGAATACAATTTTACATTTAACAAATGCAGTGTTATCAGTTTGGTTGATTGTTACAACTTTTGAGATAGTGTAATTTATCTTGTACTTATCTTATTTAATCTACAAAATGAGGCTAATAATACCATTTCAAAATGGTGGTAACAATCATAATTTTAAAAATGTATCCAAAGTGACAAAATTGATTTTTTGAGATGAATTAGACTGGTGAAATATATTCTAAACTACATTAAAATATTCAACAATGGGATACAACTTTGTTTCATAACTATTGCTTATATATATTTTTAAAAAGTCCTGTATATTTGCATTCACCATAATTAAAAAATATTTTTTTTTTTTAGCATAAAATGTAGTTTCTGAAAACTAGCTATTCCATTGACACTTTAAAAAATGTTCTGTTTATTTATGAGTACACAGATATATGAGAAAGAGAAAGAATTAGTTTTAAGATAAAACAATTTTAATAAATCAGGTCATTCGGATGAACCATGACCATTTTATTAGTTACAGAATGCTTTTTTTTGTGCACACAGGAATCTTAATATTTAAACACAGGAATAGTTAAATGGTTTCTACAGATCCAAATTTTAACTGGACAGTCTTATACATTTGTTAGCACAACTGAATCTTTAAGTAAAACATTTCAAAAAAATTTTAAATGCTGTCTTTATACTATGCATTACAGTTATTCATTCTAAATTTATAAGTATACATTATATTAAAAAATATATCTAAACATGTTCCTTTACCTCTGAAAAAACTTCAAAGTCAACTGGATTTCTCTGTTGAAAATGAAAAATGTAGCAAACAGTGTTGCTAGAGAAGTCGGATCTTTAATAGACGAATTTACTACTAAGCCATCCATAAGCAAGCATATTCCTCAGGAGTAAAGTATGATGAACCTTAAAAAAGAAAGTCACTAATATGAAATATTTTATTTAATCATATAAAATGCTTATTAAATAATTATGTCCAACTTTTTTACTTTAATGAGCCACATCTGTGTTACATATTTTACTAATATTAATTAGTTATTAAGCAAAAATCTTAAGCTTTCCTTTTTAAAAGAATTATAATTTAAGATTTATTAGCATGCAAGTCACAACATTTGGACTTGTTACATATTCACAAACTAAGTTAATACTTGCTTAAAGTGATAGAAAATGTTTTTATTCAGCTCGACATGTTTCATCACTCAGATGGCAACATTCTCAAGAGCTATATTAATAGAAATGTTTTAACTTTTTTTTAATTGTAAAACTGGTAAGCAAAAATCATGAGATCTTGTGTATAATGAAATCAAGTACAATAAAAAAAAATGGATAATTGTGAACATGAATTATTTTATACTATTATTTCTTATTCTGCAAATTCATGTTCACAAATATCCATTTTATTTTTATTACTATTCTACTTGATTTCATTACACATGAGATCTCATGATTTTTGTTTACCAGTTTTTAAATTCTTTTGCAAAAATATTTCTATCATTATAACTCTTGAGAATGTCGCCATCTGAGCAATGAAATATGTCAAACTGAATAGAGATATCTTTTATCACTTTTAGTAAGTATTTTAACTTAGTTTGTGGATTTTAAGTGATTTTCATATATAATTTTATGGTTACATAAACTTAGTGATGCAAAAACTTGCATCTTTGAATTGGAACTTAACTTATTAGATATTGCTGTTACAAAGTGACTTTTATTGAAAACACTACAATTACAAATCTTCCCAATATACAATTGGCACAGTTACAAATATTTATCAATAAGTATATTTTCACACCATGAAATAATATTTTCAATAAATATACATTTAAGATAGGTGACAATTTCAATATCTTAAGGAAATAAGATTATCTGCTAAACTGCATGAAACCAATGGGTTGAACAGCCCAACAATCTTTGTATTTCTATATCAATATCTCTTTGCATAGCTATATATCTTACTATATAGAGAGATACTACCAGATATAAAGAGATGACTTTGACTTTCTTTTTAAAAATATTTTAGAGTTTAGAAGGTTACATTTGCCACTAAATAAAACATTAGTAACATGCAGCAATATTTTAAGAATTAACAATTAACACGGTTATTTTAAAGTCTGGATGCAACTAGCTTTCCTAAACAAAGGCAAATTATTTTTCCTTACCTTCACAGAAACAAGAATTTCTTAATGAGACAAAAACAAAAAAAAAGCCAAGATTGATACTAGGATTAAAAGTAATCTTAAGCAGAAAACAGGCAATTTAAGTTTGAATTAAAATATCAGAAGTATCGGTACTTTTCGGTTTTTTAAAAATTCAGAAACCGAGTATATTTATACCCAATTAAAGAATATCAGCATTTAATCATTCATTCTATCAGTTAAAAAATATTTTCTCTTATAATTTAACAATAAATAGCAGAAGTGACGTGTGAGAATATACTGAAGAATTCAAATAATTATAATTTCTAAATTATAAACTACATATGGATACATATTCCTATATATGGATATGTTGTGTGTGTATATATGTATAACATTGGTGCCTGGCTAACCCAAAAGTACCAAAGTATCAAATCAAAAGGTTTGATCTAGCTTTGAGCCAAGAACTTAAAGGCAGTAATCTCTCGAAGCAACAAGTCTATTTTATAGAGTATTTCACACAGGATTTTTTTTTTTTTTTTTTTTTTTTTTGTGTGTATGTGTGTAGGGGGCTAGATACATAGAATATTTTAAGCTTAAAATGAGGTATCAGATTGATAAATTAGAAAATGATATAAATTTAAGTCTAAATGACATGATAGAATGAACTGTCAGTCAAGTGTGGCTACAGTTAACATACAAGAAAAATTAACACAATAAAATTAGTGTTTCTACATATTTACAGTTTACATAATCTGCATTATGTAATTTAAAAATAGAAAGTTTCTAATATACAAAATTTATGAAAATTTCAGATCATAATATATTTAATTCACAATTGGAAGCATTTATGCTATTTCTTAACATATGTATTCTTCCTTATTTAACTGAAACAACATTTATCTAACAATTTTAGTCCTAGCAACTAAAGATGAAAATAAGGAATTTTTCTTAGTGGCCACTGGCCGGTAGGTTGATTTTTTTTAGTAGCCAGTTACTGGCTACTAGGAATAATTTCTTTAGTAGCCAGTAAGTACATTTATGCCACTGAATATTTAACTTAAAAATATATGAGTTTAGAGTAAAAAAAGTAATTTATGTACTAAATAAAAATATTTTAATTCATATTGTTTTAATGAACAGAGGTGATTCTGAGTAACAAGAAAAAAAAAATCAAATTCACAGCAAATTTTTTGAAAGGTTTACAACAGAGATTGGGGGGGGGGGGGGGGGGGGAAATTCACTCCCAGCACGAACTATGTTTTTTTTTTTCATGCCACTTTGACGCAATTTGTGGTTTTTTCACAATCTTTTGACGAAATGTGCGTTTTTTCGTGATCTTTTTACGAAATTCGCAGAGTTTTTTTCCGTGATTCTGTGACGAAATCCCTTTTGGAAAATCCTGCATTTGGCCGGTACTTTCCATATTTTTAGTCGCCAGTTTTTCATGTTTAGTCGCCAAGTGGCGGCTGGCGAGTGCTTATTTTCATCTTTACTAGCAACCTAAACTATTAATACACAATTCACCAGCATAGTTAATTGAATATATAAAGTTTTTAAGCAAGGGAATAATTGAAATAAACTGTCAGAAACAAGGAAAATAGCAACCAATTCAGGTGTTTAAAAAATTATATTTTTTTAATTAGCAAGCAAAAGGCTGATACTCAATTATATTATTAATTAATGATATTAATTTGTATTAAAAGAAGATCATGAATTGTAATATTATATAATGGTTATATAAATATACATATATAAACTAAGTCATTGGATAATCATAAATAAAAAATGACAATATAATTCTTGATAAAAAGTTTTATACAAAATAATTATTTTTTTTCACAAATTTAAGTACTTATTAAAACATTAAAAAATATTGAGGCAATTAGATATTACACTTTATACTAGATATATGATCTCCCACAAATAAATAAATAAATTGCAAATTCGCTAATTTTGTCAACTGTTTGTGGAAAAAAAGGTACGAATATCAATAAAGAATGAAGGACCAATTTCATAAAAAATGCAGGAACAAATAGCAAATAAATTTTGTCAGTTGGTCAAGGAAAAAAATATTAGGAATTTTATCAATTGGTTGTGGGAAAAAAATAATTTCATCAATTGATCTCGAAAAATAAAAAAAGTGAATTTTGTCAAAGAAACGGAAAAAAAAACAAAAAAAAAAAAAAAAAAAAAGTGGGAATTTCGTGAAATGATTGTGTGGGAAAAGTTCATAAATTTTGCGAAATATTCATAGAGTCAGATAAGCAAATTTTTCCACAGGTTTTTTTTTTTTTTTTTTCATATGCATGTTTGTGATAATCTTATTTTGTGTTTATAATTATCCTTGAACTGAATGAAAATTTCTAAAAGGTATGGGTAATATATTTTAGGTAACTATATTTTAAATAGTTTTTTTTTTTTTTTTTTTTTTTTTTTAGGGGAGAGGTTGTGTTAAGTACATTTATGCAATATTGTTCAATGTTTACCAAACTTATTTTTTTAGCATTATTTATACTGTTTTTCCTTCAATGCCATTTTTTATTCTCATGATGCTTTTATTCTTCTTCTCAGTGCTCCTTTTCATCTCTTCCATGCCATTTTTTCCTCGCCATGCTACTGTACTTTTTGTTTTTATAGAAATAATGCTAAATGCAAAGAATTTTTTTTTTTTTTTAAGAGAAGAAAAAATAGAGAGATTTTTTTAAATAAAACTTGAGAAATTTTTAAGATTAACAATTAAACCCTTAACTGTTTTAGCAGTCTCACAGACCATTGATTATTCTTTTTTGTTGTTTATTTGTTTCAGTTTTCAGCTTAATTATAGATACCAGTGAAATTTTGCTTAGTTTGCAGCTCTAGTACTTAATGAGAATTCTCAATAAGTGAATTTTAATTTTAATAGCCCTGTACGTAAAGTTTAGAACAGGAATGGTATTCAGTTTTTTTTTTTTTTTTTTTTTTTTTTTCACATTTTTAAAGATTTTGAACAATGTGTGTGTGAGGGTTTGGGTGAGTCATGATCGGAAATTTCACTTCAAATGTAATGGTTTATTATTTATGTATTCAAAGGGACTGTTTACCTTAAAATTGGTCAAAAAATCATTTTCTTTTTTTAATATTGAATGAAGGCTGGTTTAATTGTGTATATTTTGACACCTCATTTTTACCCACACGGCAATTATATCACAAGATAAGATATTGTAAATTTTGTTAATACACCCCGCGCAATTACCTTACTCGCACAAATTAAAACTTTAAATGGCTTTTTTTGTATTTGAGATAGATTTAAAATTTTTTGTACAGGTTTTTTATTATATATGTGATAAGTCTGCACATGGAATTAGCCTTCAGGTTCTTTTGTTATTTTTTTTAAAATAAATGTATATGAACATATGTTAGGTATGATCCATGTCAATTCAGGCAGCCAAAGAAAAAATCTTACCTTCATAGTCTCAGAAGTTTTTGAATTGAACATATGTTAAAATTCAATAAAAAATAAGATACTTGTATATTTTGGTTTTGCCCAAAAAAATTCCTGGCCCGAGATACAGGCCGCCAAAGATGGCATCCTGGACACCATTTCCAATTTGCTATTTTCGATAAAAATTTTAAAGTGCTCTATCTCTAGAACGGTGCAAGATATTTTGTTGCGGTTTTTTTTATTTTAAAGATAATATTCTTCTGTTTAAAAAGATATACCCAATTTTGAAAAATGTATTCAACTTTTCTTGTGGCAACCTTTTGAAAAAATTAATTTTTTTTCAAAAAAATTTTTTTTTTCGAAAATGCCAATCCTAAAAATTTTGATTTTTTTGCTGTTGATCAATACCATTGGGAACTATCTTCACTGTAAAGGAGAACTTCCACTTTTGAGTTTAACAAATTTTAGAACATTTAAAAAATTCAGAGAATTTTACAGGAACTGTATACATACAGTTCCAGTAAAAGTCACTGAATTTTTGCTTATTTGTATCATATTTGTAAGGATAAGCCTACTATAAAATTTAAACAAGTTAGAAATTGCAATATCAAATGTGGCAAATGAGGTGCGTGCATAGTATTAACTAGTTTTATAAATATTCAGATCTTGGTGCAATAAGTGTTACACTCTTGGGTAAAAAGGCATGAATACAAAATTTACTATAATACCATATATTAAATTCAGTAATACGGAAGAAATATGAATTCATCTTAAAAGGACTTAATCGCCATGGCAACCTAGAATCATTGCCTATCACGGTATATCATTGAATCAATTATGTATTATAGGATTTTTAAATAGAATGAAGAAAACTTTTATTAATGTCTTTTATGTTTTAATTTGATTTTCATAGCATTTAAAGTGATACATACTTTATTGCAGAGGTTTACAAAAAATTACTTCCTGTGTCATAGAAAGTGCATAGTGTTTACAGGGGCACACAAAAGATTTCGGATACTTTACCTTATTGGAAATACTGTACATTAGCGATGATTGCTAGAGGTGCATTTTTAGTTGCGATATGAGCTTTTAAGTTTAATTAAATATTTCCATATTACGTTGTGTGTATAAAGGCTGTAGATCATATACAGGGCTACACAAAAGAAATCGTAAGGGTACTGCTGGAAGTGCATTTTTAGTTGTGTTTGAGTTTTTAAGTTTAACTAAATTTTTCCATATTACGTTGTGGCATAAATGCTGTAGATCATATACAGGGCTACACAAAAGAAATCTTAAGGGTTTACTGAGTATGAATGAAAGTAGCTTAAAGGTGATTTTTAAATGAGTTATGCATTTTTACGCTGAACTACATTTAGTATACTAAGATATGTTTGGAGAATATAGATAAAATGATATACAGGTCCACGCAAAGAATTAGATACATGGCCGTCTATGGATGATAATCTCTGGAAGTGCGATTTCACTGGTTTTAAGGATGTTTTAATCTTAATTAAATATTAGCTAAATAGTGGCATGTATATAAAGATAGTAGGTAAAATACAGGGTTGTATGAAAGTATTCAAGCATGCTTCCGTCTATTGACATAAATTTCTAAAAGTCAAATTCCGACATATTTATGTGTTTTTAACAATTTCCAACATAGTTGAAAGTCTGTATGGATTTGATTTGTCTGCCCATCTGTCTGAACTCTAACTTGTATTAATATAATTTGTATTGCTGTGTAATTGATATATGTTATTGAGATTGTTTTACTATGTTCCGTATTGAAAATAAAGTATGTATCACTTCAAATGCTATGAAAATCAAATTAAAACATAAAAGACATTAATAAAAGTTTTCTTCATTCTATTTAAAAATCCTATAATACATAATCGATTCAATGATATACCATGATAGGCAATGATTCTAGGTTGCCATGGCGATTAAGTCCTTTTAAGATAGATTCATATTACTTCCGTATTACTGAATTTAATATATGGTATTATAGTAAATTTTGTATTCATGCCTTTTAGCCCAAGAGTGTAACACTTATTGCACCAAGATCTGAATATTTATAAAACTAGTTAATACTATGCACGCACCTCATTTGCCGCATTTGATATTGCAATTTCTAACTTGTTTAGGATATATAGTAGGCTTATCTTTACAAATATGATACAAATAAGCAAAAATTCAGTGACTTTTACTGGAACTGTATGTATACAATTCCTGTAAAATTCTCTGAATTTTTTAAATGTTTCTAAAATTTGTTAAACTCAAAAGTGGAAGTTCTCCTTTACAGTGAAGATAGTTCCCAATGGTATTCATAAACAGCAAAAAAATCAAAATTTTTAGGATTGGCATTTTCGAAAAAAAAAATTTTTTTGAAAAAAAAATTCTTTTTTCAAAAGATTGCCACAAGAAAAGTTGAATAAATTTTTCAAAATTGGGTATCTCATTTTAAACAGAAGAATATTATCTTTAAAATAAAACAAACCGCAACAAAATATCTTGCACCGTTCTAGAGATAGAGCACTTTAAAATTTTTATCGAAAATCAAGAATGAGAAAGGATGCCGGGGATGTCATCTTTGGCGGCCTGTATCTCGGGCCAGGAATTTTTGGGGGCAAAAGGAAAATATACAACTATCTTACTTTTTCTTAAATTTTAACATATGTTCAATTCAAAAAATTCTGAGACTATGAAGGTAACCCCCCTGCCTGAGTTGATATGGATTCAGCCGTTAGATTTCATCATTTTTAGAGATGCACCAAATAGGGATTTTGGCCGAATATATAGGTGTAAATTAACGGTCGCCACTCGCCACGTGGCGATTAAAGTAGTAAAAGTGGCGATTAAAATATCGGCCATCGATCGCCACTATAGTCGCCACTCGCCAAGTGGCGATAAAAAAAATCTGTTATCGATCACCAACTGAAATACAACTTTTTTCATGGAAATATGCATCTCTACTTTGATTACATCTAATTAGCAAACTGATTAATTCTTTATCCTACCGGATGCAAGCAGATTGCAGCAATTTAGCTGTATTTTCAATATTTCAGTTTTTCGCCATGCTCGCTCTTCAGTTGGATTATTTTTTCAAGAAATATAGTTTTATGCAAAATATATTTATCAGCTTTGATTCCACATGTATTTCAAATAATTTATTCCTTTTTTTTTCACTGGATGCAAATGCAAGTGGATTTTAACCCTTTCGGGTCTGGTTTACTACTAATAGTGCATATCTTTTCATCAAGTATTATTTTGTCTTAAAAATGACTTTTGTTACTATCTACACATAGTAATGATAGTATATGGCTATGCTTTTCTTATTATGAGTTCATTTATGTTTGGACATTTAGTAATTTATTTTATACATATATTCACTCTTTAAATTTAAAATATAGGTTACTTTTCTGAACGAATCGTGTGGTAAAACACAAAAAACATTATAAAGTTGTAATATCTGTTAAACCCTTTTGTAATATGAGATTTTCCAAACGTCTCCAAAAACTCTTAACATATCATATCAGTAAATCTATTTGGATAGCTACGATTAAGATTATTAAAATAAAAGTAATTTTGTTCTCAAAATTGAAAAAAAAATGGACCCTAAAGGGTTAGGACATTACAATATCTTCAATGTGTTTGATCAGTTAGATTATTTTTCTGAAAGAGATACTGTTTAATCCTGCGGAATACACTCACCAGCTTAGATTTCAACTGTATGTAATGTATATGGTATGTTAACACATTTAATTATTAACTAAAATCGAAATAGCATTTTATTGTGTTTTGTTTGATTTTTTTTTTTTTTTTTTTTTTTTGTATACACCTAGTTGTTGGAATTTAGATTTAATTACTAACTTTTTATGTAAAGAAAGTAACAGTAATCTGATTGATAATTGTGTTTATGAACATTTACAAATAATCCAAAAATATGTTCTAAAAAATTAATATGATAACAATTTTGTAGTTTTAAAGTAATTTTCTTGAATTTCAACTGTGTCCCTATTCTTATCATGAATACTTGGCTGGTATAAAACTCTGATTTATAGAAAATATGTATATATACAACGATTATAGTTTTATCTAGATGCCAAGAAAGTTTGAAACATTATAGTGGCCACTAACTTTAAAAAGTGGCCACTAATGAAACTGAGTCTACCGGCCACTGGCTACTAACTCAATTTCCCAGTTTTCACCTATAGCCGAATACCGAATATTTGGCTTACAGGTGAACCTAATACCAAATATTTGGCCTACAGGTAAACCGAATAGTAACTATTCAGCTGAATACCGAATATTTGGTTTGTCGAATACTTTTATATTTCAAAGTTTATAGGCATTAAAATGTTAAATTTTAAAACAATTTTACATAATATTTAAAACAGAAACTTTTATTGTAATAAACAAGAGCTTTTTTCAAAAAAACGTTATGCTGAAAAAAAATTGCTTTGAGTTATTTAAGAAAAGGATAGTTATAAAACTTTTTTAATTTCATGGCTTCTTCTGAGAATTAAAACAAATGAATAAAATTTTCTTAAATTCTAAAACAAACATTTTAAAATCAGAGAAATTGTGAAAACATTGGAAGAAAAATTGTACAGGATCATATATTATTTCTTTGCCAGGAAGAGACTAAAGTAAAAGTAAATAAATAATACAATCTATTCAAATCTTATATGGTGGCAAATTAGCAACAATAAATGTTCTACTCCCTTTGATTAAGCAAGGAAGTTTTTAAATGTATCCTAGAACGGTGTCTGGAGTGGGCAATCATTTTCAGAGATTGTAAACGTTGTTCTTAAAATCTTAGCAAGAAACAGATTATTTACTGGACAATGTTCAGGAACTTGCATTTGTACATAATTAATTCCTATGAAAGTCCTTGTGATTGGTTAATTTTCTTAAATAATACTTAACAAACATCAAATAAATAATTTAAAAACATTCTCTTTTATTTAAATATGATTCTGTTTCTAATTATTCTGAATATCTTTATAAAATGACTGTTAAACGTAGATGTTGTATAAGGTTTATAAAAATATGCTTTTAAAGCTTTTTTAAATATTCGGTTTGGCCGAATAGTTTGATATTCAGCCAAACCTTATATTCGGTAACATGGCCGAATACCGCATATTCGGTGCATCTCTAATCATTTTACACTATACATATCAGTAAAAAAATTATATTAAAAATAATATCAGATGTATCTAAAAATCCATGCACAGTCTTGTGTAATACACATTTGACAATCTTTTAAAAAAATGGGCAAAAATATGAATATTTAAAAAAGTAGTAGGAATTAAAAATTTTTTTTAAACTTTTAATTAAATATGCAGCTATTTATTTTTTTCAAAATGTACCTTTAGTTGCACATTGAAATGCAGAGAGTTCACCATTCCATTTGAACGATATTTTTGAAAAATAAACAAAATTGTTGAAAAGGTAAACTGTCCCCTTAAAACTAGCAATAAAACAATTAGGGCAAAACAATATTTAAAAACTGGTCAGAATTTAAAGCTTAACAATTTTAAAGCTTGGGGATAGGGGTTGGGTGGCCAAAGGGATGAAATGACAAAAATCTGTTAAAATGCATAAGATTCTTACCAATATTGTTGAACAGAATTAAAACATATACAGAGGATCCTCTTTGCCATTGCACATATTTTATCCCTAAAAAATATATATATTTTTTTCCAAATTAGAAATGTTTTCTTACAAGAAATATTTCCCATTTTGCGATAATATCATCGCGTCGCCATGAGGTATATAGAAAAGGTAGAATCATAAAATGCAGTATGGTAGTTAGTAAATATTTAACATACAATATAATGAATTATCTCAAAATTTAATTTACCTCTAAAAAAACTTCGAAGTGAAATTCTTTAAATGTCCCATAAAGTACGTCAGTGTCATCAACGATTCATCATGAGGTACAGTAAGATGAACCTTAAAAAGGTTATTGGTAAATGGTAATAAACATTAAACAGTATATAATACACACTAGAGCCGTACCGAGTATGCGGTAAATACTCGGTACTCAGCGAAATTTTGGCCGAGTACTCGGCCAATACTGAGTAGTTGTAAGAATTTCATTTTTTAAGCATATGATATGAATTTAAAACTGTCTGTAAAAAGTTATTCGAATATCAATGTATAATATATGCAAAAATTCATAAAACTATTTACTTGGTATTTAGCAATATGTCTACAAAATAGAAAAAGTTAAGAACAAAAACCCTCATAAAATAATTCCAGATTAAAATTTAGTTTCACATTTATCCAAAGAAAAATAAGTTCTTTTTAAATATATAGGAAAACAGAAAATACTATTATTTTAGATAAAGAAACTGAAAATACAATAAATTAATAAAAAAATTAATAATTAAATTTATTGTATTTCAAATAATGGTACAAAAACACCAAACATTCTACATTATCAGTAGAGAGGGCATTTCTTTTACTACTATAAATTTGGCCTACCTCTGAAAATATATGTTCAGAATAAACAGTGGTTGAAGGCGCACATAAGAATTTTTTTGCAAGGTTGCACATAATTGGAAAAGTCCCCCCCCCCCGATGCAAATGGAGTGTCAGTTTTACATAAGTCTTCTGTTAAGAAATCCTGTATCGCTTTTTGTACCTCTCATTGTATTTTTCTCTTTTACTTTCAATCAAAAGAAAATAAGGTAGTTACAAAATAAATATGAAATGTTTTGCATTATTCAATGAATTGTTACACTAACCAATAAACATTTTTATTTTTGATAGACCGATTTCAGGTATCGGGATAAATTAGAGGGTTGAAGAATGTTTTAATTTTATATTGGTTAATAATTGTACTTGTTATGTGTCAATTCTCCTTTTTTTGCTACTGTTTTGAATTGTCAAAAATTGTCTTTAAAAGGTGCACAAATAAATTTCAAATTTAATTAGTTAATTTATATATATATATATATATGTACACACATATGTACACATAAGCTCACATTATGTGCACATCAGTTTTTTTTCCTTATTACCCAACTACTCGGTATTTGGTACTCGGCCAAAGCACTACTAGGTACACCACTAATACACACACTAGGAATGCACAGAATATTTTCATATGGTCAAACTGAATATTAAATCAAACAACTTTTTTTAATTTTAGATAACTTCTATTTTTAAATGTATTAATAAATAAAGATATTAATTTTACATTATTTATTTTGCACTTGAAAAGTAATTTTAAGAAGATTAACTATTTAATGAAGACAGTTCAAAAGCATTAATGTACAAATAATGCACATTCCTGAATATTGTCTGGTCATATTGTAATGGTAATATTGTTTGCTTCTTCAGAAATAGGGTGGTTCTAAACAACAAGAAACAAACATTGAAGAGTGACAATATGCATTAAGACAAGTATTTTTTGTATGGAAAATCAGGATTGCAGTTGCCCTATTCAGACCTATATTTGAACTATTATAAAACTTCCTTGATAAATCAAAAGGAGGGAGAAGTTTTTGTTGCTGAATCGCAACAATTTGAATAGATTGCAATTTTTTTTTTTTTTTTTACTTTGGTTACTTTCTGACCTTCTATATGAATGCAAAAATTTCCTTCAAATTCTTCTAAAAATTATATTTCATTTTAAAATATTAGTTTTAAAAAATAAGAAAAATTCATTCCTTTATTTTTATTTATAAAAGTTCTTTGGTTTTATTAATTAAACTTAACTTTTCCCAGGAGAATTTGTTTATTTAATAAGTTTTATTAATTTAACCTCTTCATTCTTAAAGCTAAAGTAATACTACAAATACTCATTCATTGGTTTTAAACAAAGTGACATCGTAGATGACAGAAAAAAAACTTTTCAGAAATTGATACTTTAAGGGACTAGTTAGTAATTTAGGTTCACAAATAGGGATCTAAAATTACAAATCCCCTTAAAACATAAATTTAATTATCACTAACCTAAATTTACATAATCACAAATTTAAAGCCTTTAAACAAGTGGATGATATACAAATCCTCAAAGCATTTGATTGTGAAGGATTTAAGTTAAATAAGTATTAAAATTTCTCAATTTCTTGGCCACTCTGTCTTGAAGACACTTTGGAATCTCAGATGAAAAAAACATTTATTTTATGAGGAAATTTTCATAGATGTTACCATATATTGGTTTGCTTTTAAAGAAAAAAAAACATTCAGGTATTAAGAAATGAAATAAAAATGTAAAAAAATCAAACAGTTCAGTATTTGATATTTATTACCAGAATATCAAAGTTTTTGATATTTTCATATGTTTTATATTTATGTTCAAAATCTCATTGTGCAAGATATTTTTGCTATTTTCGATCAAAATAAGTGTAAATGAAGTTTTCAACTCTTATTGACAGTGTCGTACTCTGGATAAAGAACTTTTGTCTCTCATAGGGACTTTTTTAGCGAAAGAAGAAAACAAATATCTTTTCCAAGCCTTATGTTTGAAGTTTTTATTTTTAAATGTAGATTTTGTCGGACATAATTAATTCAGAACAGACATTGAAAGATAAACTGTATAATTGAGATTATAATCTAATTTATTACAAAATAATCTTTTCTGGTTTCTGTTTAGTTGAGGAGCTTCAACTGAACAACATGTTAGGGAATAAAAATAAGACCAGGTTACATTTATATTAAAACTTTTCAATTAAAAATCTGTTTTGTTGTTTTGTACTAAAAATTTTCTTTTATAATATACATAAAAGTTCCTTGACACTGATACCACAGTTTTGTGTATAAAAAAGCAAACTGTTTCTGTTTTCATTTAGTTGATCTTTAATTTTGATCTAAGAGAGAGAGGGGGGGGGAGAGAGAAAGGGAAATAAAAATATATTTATGTAGAATATTGTTTTATTAGGTTTTCATTTAAATGCAGTGCAATATGTTTTAGGTTCTATTTTATATTATGCTTGGAAAATATTTATTATCAGCAGTATGTTGACTATTTTGAAAATATCAGTTATTTTTGTAAATATCATGATACTTGCGAACCCTGTGTAAACGCAATCTCCTCGTCCTCAATGACATGGAAACATCCCACATCGAATCCAACTGATCCACAGAAATGTACAGGTTACCCATTTATTAAATGTCTGAAAATGCAAATCCCCCCCCTCCCCATTGTTCCTCTTCTTAAAGTAAAAGAATCAATAATATCCCTTTCGAGCTTCAAAAATATTTTCCAGAGAAAAATTTCTCATTTTCAACACTGAAGTACTACTTACCTCTCGCCTAGTATAATTGACAAGCTGAATCTCAAATATATTTTATTTATACAATGGAAATTTAGAATCAATATATGACAAATTTAGTACAAAAAAAAAAATGTAAACAGAAAAAAGTGAAAATGAACATACTTACTATATACCTACATATTTTTTTAGGTTAAATGAAGTTGTCAGAAAAAAAAAAATATATAGAAACCCTTTGAATTCAGAATCGTATCCAAACTGCACATTACAATCTAAAGAGAGTATTGTTGACAGGGTTGCCGGCTTTTAGCCAGGACAAAAAAAGCCGGCTGGCTTTTTTCGGTTTTAACCACTTAAAAAAGCCGGCTTTTATTTTTTAAAGTTGGTTTACAGTTAATTTGTTTTAAATTTGGATGAATAATTTTTTATACATTTATAAATATTTTCTACTAAAAAAAATTATAGATTTCTATTCAATTTTGTCAAATAAATAAGTCTTTATAACTTCTAGAAGGCAACTGTGAAAGCATTATGTCTGAAACAAATATATATATATATATATATATAAACATTGAAAAGAATATAAGTTAGGTTCCAAACTTGTGTTTTGAAATTCTATATTACATAGCTCCACATATATTACACATTTTAAAGATTATATTTAATTAAACAATGACAAAATGTAGCACGTCAAAATGGAAACATTCTCATGTGTCTATATCGAGAGATTAAGTTATAAACGTTAAAAAAGAAATTAGAAAGGATATAATATTTGAGGAGAGTAATACATAAGTGTATAAAAAATAGAGCATTTAAAACAAGAAAAAATAAATAAAAATTACCTAAATAAAATTTTGAAAATCTTGTTGCTAAGCATATTCATGCATATGCTATTCATAAATGCTTTTAATAGTGAGAAATGGTGTTTTTATTAATATGACTATGTATAATTTTAAATGTTTACTAGAAATAAAATAAGACTTGTACATTAATAGCTCTTAAAATTAATTAAGTAATAAAACAAGTAACTAAGTAACCATTGTCCTCTTTAATTTTATAAAGCAGTAAAAATGAAAAAAAGGGCAGTTGGTATGGCTCTTTTAAAATTTAGCTGACATATTTGCAATTCTGATTACAAATCACTAGCAAAACCATCTAAATTTTATTCCAGTATTAATGTCCTCATTATTGAGAAACTGGGTTACCTATTAAACTCTAAATCAATTAAATGTCATCAAAGTTTCCCTCAGACAGTTTCAGGAGGGTGCTGCACCCTGCCTGCCCTTAGGTTTACAAAATAGCAACCCTCGTGCCCCTCATTAAAAAAAATTAGCTCCCTTGTTGCCCCCACCCGAAAAAAGTGTCTTTACTCTTTTGTTTATTAAAAAATTTACTTGCATAGGAAAAATTGACTCATTGCTGTCTTTAAAATAGTGTTCTGTCTATTAAATATTAAAAAGTAGTTTTAAAAATCAAAAGAATGCCTTTAAAAATTTTAAGAAATGCTCTTAAGAATCCGAAACATGGCCTTCAGAATCCAAAAGTGCCCTTCTCCCACAAGCAGCACCCTGCCCTTTTTTAAACCTGGGGGAAACTCTGTGTCATTAAAACTAATTAAAAACACTTTAAAATGTGCAGTTTATAATTACAATGCTTCATTGTATAAAAGCCAATTATATATAGCCAAAAATGCCAATTTTGACCAAAAAAAAGCCGGTTAAAACCAATAAAAGCCACTGACCTGGCTTTTTTAATTTTTAGACGGCTTTTTTGCAATCCTGATTGTTTGACCATGTCAACTGAATTTATAAAAGCAGACAGTGTTATGTGTGACTTAAAGCGAATCAGAATAATTTCAACTAAATTGTACTTGAACAGTTAAAAATCAGAAATCACTGCTAGGCATATTTGACAAGCAAGACTAGTTTGATTAAAATTACTCAAATAGTACAAACTTACCAAAGTATTTATTAGAAAATACATGAAAAAAGCCCGAAAAACACAAGCATAATGCAAGCAGCAAAACTTATATTGAGTACAGTCACTGTTATGAATAGCATTATACTGATTATGATATAAATAATATAATATGCAATGGCAATAATAAAAAACTTCAAATAAAATAAAAACCTGAATTATTAAGTACCCTCCCTCCACCCCACTAAAAAAAGTTAAAAAGGAATTTCTCAACCAAAATTTAAATTCCATGTCAAAATCTGATGTAGGGGAGACCAGGGTACAGTGGACCACCCCTTATATTTTACTTATTTTTAAAATTTTAAAGCTTTTCTTTTAGGCTAATTGATAAGAGCACTGGATTGATTACGTATAGCCTTCAGAACACATCGTTAGCTCAGAATGAACCCTTTTATCCTGACTGGTTGTTTTGAGCTCCTAAAAGTAAAATTTTTCATCATCATACTTTTCTTTATTGAGTAAGGTTATGAATAAATAAGATAAAACAACTTTTCTGAAAAGGTAAAACACTGGTCTTTATTAAATTTAAAAGCTTATATGCTTAAAAGAAAACTTTAAATAATATTTTAATCAGTATGTATTGAACTTTAACACGGGGCACAGTGGACCGGCCACTGCTGGGGTACAGTGGTCCACAATGAATATTGCTCCTGTAATGAAGAATTTTCAAAATATTTAATAATTACTTATTCTCTACAAAGAAATATTGTTTTAAAATAGTTATTTAACTATAAAATAAAGTAAACAAAGAAAAATGACAAATTTTTTAACCCTAAAATGCATAGATTAGCCATTTGGCACACTTTAAATTTCATGTTATTATGTTGTTCAGATTATAATGCAGCCATCTGACACTTTAGTTTTCTCCTAAATTATGGATAACAGTTCACATGTGATTTTTAAAATAAGTTTTCTTGTTCAATATAGTAGCAGTTTTTTTTTTTGAGGGGGGGGGGGGGGGAGAAATGAAAATCATGCATTGTAGAGTTAACATATTAAGAAATATTTTGTTTTGTATTTACTGCCTTTGAAAAATATAACTGTAGCCTAATAAGTAATAGATGACGTCACTGGATTGGTTATTTATAACTTCAGAGCACCTGGTTAGCTCATAATAAACTATTTTATCCTGACTATTTTAAGCTTCTAATAAATTTTTCATCATCATATTTGTCTTAATGTTTGCTGATTTTTTTGTATTTATTAATAACTTGTTTGCCTGTATCTTATATTGTTATTTTCAAAATATAATAAATTTTTTGATAATTCTTTAGTTTTATATATTTTTTGTTTCAAAATGCTGCTTGCAAATTTGTATTATTATATTATTTTGGAGGTAAAGGGGAAACAAAAAAGAATTAGATTAATTATAAATAGATTTATATTATATTTTTGACAATAACTAATAGTGGACCACTGTGCCCCAGTGGGTGGACCAGTGTACCCCGCTCACTGGTCCACTTCACGAATGTATGTAAAAAAATTTTTTTTGAAAAATGCATTGGAAATTATGTTCTGTGAAAATTATGAGGCATGTAGAAAGGTTTAAAGAATATTCAAAAATATTTTCAGGTAAATTGGTCTCTCCATTAAAGACAAAAAAAAATGTTAACTGCAAAAGTGGACCACTGTACCCTGGTCTCCCCGATATCAATTCTGGTGGATTCACTTTCTTGCTTACCTTTAAAATTTCAGCATTGAGCATTTACATACCAGAAAAAGTTACAGTATTTTTATATAGTAGAAATATAACAATTTGAGATGTATAAATAATTAAAAAAATTATAAAGCAACTTACTATTTATTTAATGTCTAAATTTCTATTCAGATGAGTTCTGATCTTATTTTTAAATTGAAAATTATACAAGCAGTGAATCAATGGAAAATATTTAAGGTGATAGTCACAGTATTTTTTTTTTTTGGGGGGGGGGGATTCTTTTTAAAATAACTTACATTAAAAATAAATATTCATTTCTAGTCTGAAAATTAAATTCAAACAAATTTAAATTATTTCATTTTTAATGTAAACAAACTGCTGGTATAGTTAAATCTATTACCCCTTTTGGAGAAATTAAAATAATAATAATAAAGAATGTAGTTTTAATACCCCCAGAGCAGGTAGTACGATTTTGTAACATTTTAGAAAAGAAGGGAAATTAAAAAAAACATAAAATTTTTGGGGCAATTATTATATTACAAATGCAAAAGGATATTTTTGGTACTATGTATTGACACATTTAACCGCTTTAAAAAATCATCACATTTTTTGCAGTCGCATCATTGCATTTCACATAACAAAACTTCAAAAACTGCCAATCAAATATTATATATAATTTATTATATTATTTATATTTCTTCATTTTTAAGTTTCAGGCCGTATAAAATTGTGATAAACAAATCGTAGTGACAAATTATGCCACATCCGAGTTTTCTCGGGATAATAATTAATTGTTAATATAGGGTAGATGTGCCAGTAATGGACACCCCTTGATGTTTTTGGTTCATAAAAAAATAACTAATAAATATTTAGCTTTAATTATTGTTTTTATAATTCCCCCTTGTATGTTTTATAAAACTATGTTATTGTTGACACTTTTAATCAAACCAATCAGGAAGCAGAAAATAATGTTTCAAAGTTTTGCTGTTTTCCTGTGAAAATCTTAATGAAGAGGTTAAGAGCTGGCTTCATTTAATTCATTTATATATTATTTATTTTCTTGCAAAATTTGAATGCTTTTGTTTGAGTAGCAATAGAAAACTTTGAATTTTATATACTAATGGCTATTTACAAAATTTCATATCTTTTTAAGGTTTTAAAAGGGGGTGTCCATTACTGGGATGGTTAATTATTCATTTTCCAGTAATGGACACCCCATGTAGACATTGCTAAAAATGCAATTTTAGTAATATTTATAATGCATAAAATACTTTGGCTTAACTGCAAACCTAAATAATTGAATTTAATTTTTAAATTATACTTACCAAAATGTAATAACACCAAAACTTTTATAAATAGCTGCTTTTAAGTTATTTTATGTGATTAATAAAATTTTGATATTTTATTTTATTTATTGTTATTTTTTTTTATGTAGTACATATATATACCTCACATATTTTATAATCTGGCAATCAAACCAGCAAGGAAGCAGAATATATTGTTTAAGAGCACAGTGAAAGAGGGGCTCATAGGGCTTAATCCCTCTCTATTTAAATAAAAACAATTAAGTTACAGAAGCTATTAAAAATCCATTTTCTGTCTTAAATGTTTCCTTATTAAAAAAAAAAAAAATGTAATACTATTAATGAAAGTTATAGGTAATATTCATGAAACTAATAAATCTGCAGATCAGTGGCCTCAAACATCAATTCTACAGTTTTACTTTGAAATTATTTTATTTAGTATTTAAAATATTCAACTCACAATATCATTTCTTTCATATTTGTAATATTAATTATTATAAATGATATAGTATCAAGTAATCTCTGGAAGATTGTTAAAAATAGTGACACAAAACTAAACATTAATATTCCAAAACTTTTTTTTTTTTTTTTTTTTTTACCTTTTAAATCCACCACTGTTTCAATAATTTGATAGCTGTAATTGTCTGGTATTTAGTATTTTAAACTATCCATTTAAAATAATTAAAACATCGATCTTCTGATAATTACAATAATTGATGCAAACAGTAAATGATTACCACAAATATTTTATTAATTACTGGTATCCTAATTGTTAAATTTACTTAAAAATAACTATTTTGTTTCATTAGTATGTATTCATTAAATTCTGGTTCTAAATACAGTCATAAAAACAATTATATTTATTACTTTTTATGGGGTGTCCATTACTGGAACAGAGGGTGTCCACTACTGGACGAGAGGGTGTCCATTACTGGGCTTTTGGGTGTTTTGATACATTTCTGTTATTTAAAATTAAATTTCTATTCATATGGGGAAATGAGGCTATAAGAATGGTTAAATATTGTTGATAGATTAATATAATATTGAAAAAACTGGAATATAATAATTATAACTATTAATAAAAAAATAATTTTTAAAGAAATTCCTTAAGGGTGTCCATTACTGGCACATCTACCCTATATGAACTTGAGATAACTCAGGGTAATCAGGGAAGCAGTTAAAGAATGCATTACCTTACAAAACACTATTGTATATGATCTAAAATATATACCTATTTAAAGAAAAAAAAATTGACATGAGTTATTACATACTATTACACAAAGTAAATAGTAAGACAAAAAATAAGTTAGTTTTAAAGTACTTAAATTTGTTCATTGAGAGAGGGGGGGGGGGGAGAGCAAATATTTCAGTTAAAGAAGATATAGATGTTTATCTATTATTAATGAAAAATAACAAAAAATGCAGAAAAATTCAAAATATTATTAAAGTGATCTGAAACTGTATGGTGAAAAATAGGGCCTGAATGAAGCAGGAATTCCACTGAATATTCAGCATTCGGCAGCCGAATGCTTAAAAATTTTTAATAAACATTTATTCATATAGTAGCTTTTAAACAAACTTTAAATTAAATTAAATTCCTAATTTAATTGAAGTACATTTTTATTCTTAAATCTAATTACACAAAAAATTGAATGACTTCTTTCACTCACAAATTCATTTATCCATCACTTATTCTTTATTGTTTTATCACTAGTCAATACCAAAAATAAATTATGAAAATATTAATCTTGCAAAAAAGGATAAAGAATTATCAGAAAAACTAAAGTTCATTCAACTAAAAAGAAACCTGATGTTATCATTAAGCTGATTATACTGATTCTATATGTCTAATTATTATAAACACATTGAATAGAAATGTTTTCAAATACAAAAGATAACATATGAATTTGTACATTTAACTATTTTCTGGGCTCCTTTATATGTTATTAATGATTAACTGTGTGCGATGAAGAAAAAGAAAATCAGTGGTTTTAATTTTAATGGATATAAAAGCCATAGGATAGGCATAGACATAGATATTTATTTGATGTGTATACTAAAATGAAAATACACATTAAATAAATTTATGTTAAAAAAATAATGTAGAAACAATTAAAATTAAATTATAAGGGAAAGATAGACCATCTTCTTTACTTTTTTTTTTTTTTTTTTTTTGATTTTACCCCTAAACTATTTTAAGAAAGAATAAGTTCTCTTTAAAAAAAAAAAAAAAATAAATAAAAAATGGCCATTGACTTGTTTTTATTGCAGAGAACTCACATACATAATAATGACACTTGTTACTTGGCCTATTCTACTTCTAAGTAAAAGGGGAATTCTTACGTTTCCAAGAAAATACTTATCCGCACTTAACAGCAGTGTTTAATAGCAAACATTTATTTTCTGAAATCATTATTTTTACACAGTAATTTGCCCATGTTAAATTTTGATTACAAGTAGCAATGTATCCTACTTTTATAAATGATCACATATCACTGAAGCATATTAAAATAGCATCAAATGAGCATTGGTCATCATGTATATTTAAAACAAGTAATATTTTACCTATTGTTCTTCTTAAATTAAATACTGTAAAATTCAGCTGAATAATCTTAAAAAGTATTCAGCTAAAACCGAATATTCGGTTTACATGCCAAATCATTGAATACCAAATCAACTATTTGGTATTCAGTAAATCCCTAGTGAAAAGGAGAGGGGGGGGGGGTGTAAATGATTGATTATTTATTTTTACTGAATGTAATAAATACAGCAGAGAGCTTTAAAAATATGCTAAATATTTCAAACTTCACGTGATTTGGGGGGGGGGGGGGGTATTTGCCAGATGCAAATCATTTTAACTTTGCTCTTTACTTTTACTTATGTTATTTTTTGTAATTGCAAAGAAATAATTAGAGATTTAAAAATAAAAGCTTTTAAAATTTTAAATATTGTGTAGAGAGAGTAAGGAGAAAATATTTAGCGGAATTTATATTAATTTTATCAGCAAACAAAAAAATAGCGAAATCTCTTTAAAAAATTAAAAAAGTTTAAAGGATTTGGCAGGAAATCTTTGTTAGCAAGGGGAGGGGGGGCATACATACAAATACAGACAGACATTTTGGGAAGAGGACTCAAAATGATTTATTATTAGTTTATTGTCACTACTAAGTAAAAAATAGGGTAGAAAGATTTAAAAATGGAAGAGTTTTAAAGATTTTATATCTTTGTATGATTATTGAGACAATGGTGTAAGCAACAATTTAAGTAGAAAAAAGACATGTGCTTAAACGATGCATAACATTCCTTGATAATTTATTTTTGCAGTATGTTATGATTAATTGCTTACTGTTGCTGAAAAATAACAAGAAATAGAGCAAAAAAAAAAAAACTATTTAAAAACCTATTTCATTAAAAAAAAAAATAAAATGTATGCTGGAGGAAAGGAGGATGAAGTATATGTTTTAGAGAAAATTTAGATAATTGATTTAAGGATACTTCCAACAAAGTCAGAATTAGGCAAGAATATTGTTTGAAAAACAAAATAAAATTGAAAGATTTATAGTCTGCATGCTGGGAGAGAAAACAGAGGAGTGACAATTGCAAAGAAGAGGGTGAACTGAAATTTATGTGGAAATTTGAATCAGATTTCTATTGTGGAGGAATGCAACGTGGAAGATGTATTCGATAAAAATGATACTTTGTAAAAAAAAAAAAAAAAAGAAGTTAGAGAAAATATAGGGTAGATGTGCCAGTAATGGACAGGACACCCTTCAATGTTTTTTGCTTATAAAAAATAACTGACATTTTTGTTAGTTTTTATTATTTTTTCATAACTCCCCTTGCATGTTTTATAATATGTGTTATTGTTGACAGTCTTCATCAAACCAATCAGAAAATAATGTTTTGAAGTTCCTCTGTCTTTCAGTAATAATGTCAATGAACATGCTAAGAGCTGGCTTCACTTTAAAAATCTATATAGTGTTTATTTTCTTGAAAAGTTTGCACATTTTTGTTTTGGTAGCATGAGAAAACTTTGAATTTTATATACTAATGGCAATTTAGAAAATTTCATTTATTTTTAACGTTTTAAGACATGTGTCCATTTCTGGAATGCTTAATTAGTTTAATTTCCAGTAAAGGACACTCCATGTATACATTGCTAAAAAGGAAATTTGTTTATAGTGCATAAAATCTTTTGACTTAACTAAAAACAAGCTAAGTAAACAAAACAAATTTAATTTTTAAATTGCACTTACCAGAATGTAATAACATCAAAATTTTCATAACTAGCTGTTTTTAATTAATTTTGTGTGGTTAATAAAATTTTTAATATTTTAATCAAATTAAGCTTTTTTTTTATATACAACTCTGCCTTGCCTATAATTTGGCAATCAATAACACAAATCAGGAAGCAGAGAATATTATTTAAGAGCTTAGGGAAAAGAGGGACCCCTTCCCATTTAAATAAAAACAAGTTACAGAAGTTGATAAAAATAAAACTGCTATTTTCTGTTTTAAATACTTGCTGATTTATCTTTGACAAAAGAAAAAAAAAAGTAATATTAATTACATTTATAGCAGTAATGAACAGCAACTGCAGATCAGTTGCCTCAAACATCAATTCGGCAGTTTCATTTTGAAACTACTTTATTTAGTATGTAGTATTTCTCTAATAATTAAATTTCTCTAATACATTTATTTTCATGCGCGTGCATCTTACAATCTTATCGCTCCATGGATGAAGCAAACGATATTTTTTATAAGTTGAGAATTTATACCAGTTGCATGGCAACAAACGATATCCGATGCTGATATTTTATTATTTTTCATGTTCTATTTGTTCGTCTTGTGAGTGTTTTATTAAATGTTGTGGTGTGACTCAAACTGGCTTATTTATTTAATATAAATGCGCAGACAAGCGCCAAACTGGTGACCCGTACTGGAGCACGTTAAAAGAACTCTGTAATAAGTGAGTAATATTTCATTTTATTTTGGAAAATGACAGAAATTAGCGCTGTTCGTATTCCACCGTATAACTTTAATGATGTCGGTCTTTGGTTCGCAATGTGTGAACATTCATTTGAATTAGCTCATCCAAAGGCCATAACAGAAAGTCGAACTAAATTTAATTATATTTCGGCTAACTTACCTCCAAATGCCGCATCTGTTGTACGGGATTTAATTATCAAACCGTCCGATAATACACCATACGAGGATTTAAAAATGGAATTAATAAAACGGACAAGCGACTCGTCAAAATCTGAAATAAGGAAATTGTTAGCTGGTGAACAGCTCGGTGATAGTAAACCCAGTGATCTTTTAAGAGTAATGCAAAGAAGAGCTGAGTCCCACAATGTATCCGATGAATTGATGTTGGAATTATTTATTTCGCATTTACCGTCATATGTACAGAGCATTTTAGCATCTATCTCACCGTTGTCACTTGATAAAGCAGCCGAAGTTGCTGACCGAATTTTGGAATATAATCCCACCGCAATAAATGCTGTTTCAGTACCATCAAATGCTAATTCAGAAATTTTATGTGAAATTAAAAAACTGAATGATCGAATTAAACAACTGGAATTACGTAGGTCACGAAGCACTTTTCGTCGGCGTTCTTTTGGGAGGAATCGTAGCATTTCAAAAGATTCCAGACAGCAATGTTGGTATCACGAAAAATTTGGCGAAAAGGCCAAGAAATGCTCCGAATCGTGTTCATTTTCAAAAAACACAGACGGCGAGGTGTAGCGGCGACAGCCACCTTGCATAAAATATCTCGTCGCCTCTTTTTAAAGGATCGAAAGACCAATATAAATTATTTATGCGACACAGGCTCCGACATTAGTATTATTCCAGCGTCATTTTCCCACAAGAAAAATACCCCTTTTATGACCCTAACTGCTGCGAATACCTCAAGAATCAATGTTTATGGAGAAAAACTTTTGACACTTGATTTCAATCTCAGAAAAACTTTTCGCTTTCCATTTTTAATAGGTGATGTAAGCACTCCAATTATCGGCGCAGATTTCTTATATCATTTTAATCTAATTCCAGATCTTCGTAATAAAAAGTTAGTGGATAATGTTACAAATTTAGCTACTCCCGGTCATATACATACAGCATCTGTTCATTCTATCAAAACTGTTTCGGGAAATAGTATTTATCATAAATTACTACTTAAATTTCCAGATATAACTAAACCTCCTCGTGCTGATCAACAAATAAAGCATTCAATATTTCACCATATAGAAACTACCGGATCTCCTGTCCACGCCAAACCAAGAAGATTAGCTCCAGACAGATTAAAAACAGCCAAAGCCGAATTTCAGCAAATGCTTGATCTTGGTCACATTCGGCCATCCAAAAGCAATTACGCTTCACCACTTCATATGGTTCCTAAAAAACATTCTACAGATTGGAGACCTGTCGGAGATTACCGAGCACTTAATGCACAAACAGTAAAAGATAATTATAGCATTCCAAATATTTTAGACTTTACTTCGAACCTTCATGGTACAAAAATATACTCCCACCTTGATCTCATAAAAGCTTACCACCAAATACCAATTCATCCAGATGATGTACATAAAAGTGCCATTATTACACCGTTTGGCTTATTTGAGAGTACAAGAATGCAATTCGGCCTTTGCAACGCATCTGCTACATTTCAACGGTTCATGGATCAAATTACACGAGATCTTCCATTTTTGTATGTTTTCATTGATGACATCTTGGTAGCATCTCGCACACCAGAAGAACATCTCGAGCATCTGAAAATCATATTTCAGCGCTTGCAAGAATACGGATTAAGCTTAAAACCATCAAAATGCATTTTCGGCGTATCATCCATAGATTTTCTAGGTTATAAGGTATCTGAATTTGGCATTGAGCCCCTACCAGATCGTGTTGATTGCATTTTAAAATTCCCTCAACCTACTACTCTTACACAGTTAAGACGATTTCTTGGGTTATTTAATTATTACCGTCGATGTATATCAAAAGCTGCTCACATATTGGCTCCATTAAATAAATTCTTGGAAGGAATAAAGAATTCAAAAAAGTCTAGAAGACGCTCTGAAAAAAATTCACACGACTCAATTCAATGGACTGTAGAGGCTGAGCAGGCTTTTAATGACGCCAAACAAGCTTTAGCCAATGCAACTCTCCTACGACATCCCATTCCCGGCGCAAAGTTAAGCCTTTGGATTGACGCAAGCGACAAAGCCGTTGGCGGTTCTCTTATGCAGCTTAATGAAAAGTATTGGGAACCCATTGCTTTTTTATCAATCAAGCTTTCAAAAAGTCAGCAGAAATGGTCTACATACGACAGAGAACTCTTGGCAATGTATACATCAGTAAAGCGTTTTCGACACATGCTCGAAGGAAGGAACTTTATCATATATACAGACCAAAAGCCTCTCATATATGCCTTCAAACAAAATCCAGACAAATGCAGCCCGCGCCAATGGCGGCATCTAGATTACATATCTCAGTTTAGTACAGATGTACGTCACGTAAGCGGTGCCAACAATACAGTTGCTGATGCTTTATCTCGAATTGAAGTAGATCAAATCTCCAGCTCATTTTTAGACTTTGAGGAGTTTGCAAAAGCTCAAGAAGATGATGTAGATCTACGCAACTTGAAAAATGATACCAAATCTTCTCTTGTGTTTAAAAGCATGCCATCTCCAATGTCTGCCACAGAACTGATTTGTGACGTATCAACAGGTTCTCCAAGACCATTCGTACCAGCGAATTTTCGTAGAACGGTATTTGAACATTTCCATAATTTAGCCCATCCTGGTGTTGCAGCATCCTTAAATCTTATTGCATCACGATATGTATGGCCCAATATGCAGCAAAATGTGAAAGAATGGGTCAATAGTTGTAGTGCTTGCCAACGTTCTAAGGTACACAGACACACGAAAACAAGCCTAGGTACTTTCGCATTACCCGATGCAAGATTTTCACACATTCACATAGATTTGATAGGTCCATTACCTCCATCAGATGGAAATGTATACTGTTTAACAATAATAGATCGATTTACAAGATGGCCAGAGGTGATACCTTTAAAAGATATAACTGCAGAATCAGTTTGCCGTGCCATTTTTGACGGATGGATATCTAGATTTGGTTGCCCCATTATAATAACAACCGACCAAGGTAGGCAATTTGAATCAAATCTGTTCAAAGAACTGACAAGATTTCTGGGCACAAACCGCATACGAACGACAGCATTTCATCCTCAAGGAAATGGTTTAGTTGAACGCTTCCACAGAGTCTTAAAGAGCGCATTAAAGGCTCATGAGCATAGTAAGTGGACCGAGAGTTTACCTGCAGTTCTACTTGGTATACGAGCTGCTGTGAAACCAGATATAAAAGCTTCAAGTGCTGAGTTAGTTTATGGCATTTCACTCACACTACCAGCTGAAATGTGTTCAGAAATCCCATCTTTGGTATCTTGCGACAATAACTTCATCCAACAATTGAAAGAGAGAATGAATAGTTTAAAACCTTCATATACATCTGCTCACGGACACTCAAAAATTTTTGTTCACCCTAAATTGGAGGATTGCACGCATGTGTTTCTCCGATTAGATAAAGTCCTTCCATCCTTATCTCAACCTTATTCTGGCCCTCATGAAGTTCTATCGAGAAATGACAAGCACATAACCATAATCATAAATGGAAAGAAAAGTTGTGTTTCACTTGATAGAGTTAAACCTGCATTTGTATTCAGTGATTTACCAAGTAATACAGATATTCCTGAAACTAAAAGTTTTCCAGTAGATAGCCAGCCAGTAAAATCAGAAGAACCAACTACCAAATCAGGTAGACGAGTAAGATTTCCTAAAAGACTGATAACTGAAATAAACTATACTTCATACAATTGATTTTTTTTTTACAAATATATTGTGTTATTTACATGCATCTTGTATTTTCACATTGTTTCTTTTGTTGTATCGTTCCTTCGTCACTGGGGGGATACTCATGTAGTATTTCTCTAATAATTAAATTTCTCTAATACATTTATTTTCATGCGCGTGCATCTTACAATCTTATCGCTCCATGGATGAAGCAAACGATATTTTTTATAAGTTGAGAATTTATACCAGTTGCATGGCAACAAACGATATCCGATGCTGATATTTTATTATTTTTCATGTTCTATTTGTTCGTCTTGTGAGTGTTTTATTAAATGTTGTGGTGTGACTCAAACTGGCTTATTTATTTAATATAAATGCGCAGACAAGCGCCAAAAGTATTTAAAACATTCAACCAGAAGCATTATTTATTTCATATTTGTACAATTTCTGGAAGTTTAAGTGTTAAAAATTCTGAAAAATAAATGAATCTATGAACTACTACACCAAAACTTTTTCTTTTCAGATTTTTTTACCTCTAAACCCCAGATTGTCTCAACAATTTAACATATGTAATTCCCAGACATTTAGTATTTTAAACCATGTATCTAAAATAATTAAAATATTGATCCTATGATAATCAAAATATAATAAATTTAAAGAGTGAATAAATATTACAAATATTTTATTAATTATTGATATCCTAATTGTTAAATTTATTTGAAAATAACTATTTTGTCTCATTAAATTCTGGTTCTAAATACAGTCATAAAACAGTTATAGATCTTCTTTTTTTTCGGGTGTGTGTGTGTGTGGGGGGGGGGGGGGTGTCCATTACTAGAATTTTGGGTATTTTGATATATTTCGGTTATTTACAATAAAAAATTTATTAATATTGGGAAAAGATACTATGATAATGGTTAAATATTGTTGATAGATTAATATAATATTGAAAAAAGTGGAATATAATAATTATAACTATTAATTAGAAAGAAAATTATTCCTAAAGAATGTCCATTAATGGCACATCTACTCAATATGGATTTTTTTAGAGGATGGAGCTGGAGAATTTTAGTGTAGAAAATTAGGAATTTTACGAGAATGAAAGAGCCACACTTGTTTTAATAGAAAATTAAAAAATAAAGAATGCAGTGTATACAATTTTTGTGGCTGTTTATTTAGTTAAAAAAATTACTTTAAACCAGACATAAAAAAAAAAAACCCTACACGGAAAATTACGAGTTTAATAAACTGTTCCTCAATAAAAATCTACATTACAATAATTAAAAAGTAAAGCAAGCAACTTTTACCTTTTAAAAATAAACAATCAGTTTACCTTACCCCCTCACTTTCACAGAAGTTTTCCGGAAAGCAATCTGGGGTATTTTAGTGCAAAATTACTCTGAAAATCTTATATCTGTTGCCTTTGCTAAAATTTATAAATGTTTATTTATTAAATTTTTTGGAATATTATGCTCTATAACATACTGTTTTTTAATGTATTAGACTAGTGAGGACCCCTATTAATAAGAAAAACAACATTACATATCGATTTTACATGCGACTATTTCGCATTTAAATCTACTTAAATGACACTGAAAAGAAACAGTAAAATAACTTACTTGAAACATGAAGTAGATCTCGTTTTATCCCTACAAAAGCATGGCTGTATAACTCACGCTCACGGTCCCGCCAAAACACAAACAACTTTCTGATATCTGATGTTGCCATGCCAATCGAAAATCTAGATACTTGAAGATGAAGAAGGAAGAGAAACGTTCTCATTGGCTAGATCCAAAAGTAACGTTCCGTAAAAATACTCTCGTCCTACCGTATTCAGGAATCACTACTAAACGGTAATTTTTTTATCATTGGTCGAACGAAATATCTGTAAATTAATGGCGTTTCTACAATTTTTTAGAAAAATGATAAAGTGAATGTCAAAAATACAGCTGACGCATCATTATTTTACGGAAATTTTTAACAGTGTACGGGGACCGTATGAAAATTTAACTTTTGCATTTCTTCAAATTTAATTTTTTTAAATCGATTTCACAAAATTTTGTACATTTTATTATGTAACTTTGTAATTTATAATATATGTATATGATGAATGTTTAAGGAGTAAAAGCCGAGGTCAGTGTTTTTTTTTCTTTGTATATCCTGTATATAATTATTGTTTATATAATTTTAACATTTTTCAATTGTCGATTTATTTCTGTAATAAGTAATTTCCGGTTTTGATTAGCGGAAATTTTTAACCTCGAAAACGCGGAACCAAAACGGAATTTTCTGATAGACGACAACTTTGCTACTAGTACATTTTACGAGGGTTTTTTACGGCTTTTATTTTATTTATTTATTTATTTTTTTTTGCATTGTACAAACAAACAAACTTTATTTTTATATGTAGATAAATTTTAAATATATCATTTACTAAAGAGAATTTTCATTTATTCGCTGTGTGAAATATGACAAAGGTAAAATTCCATTTCATTATTTCTGTAAAACAATTTCTTATTTCAGAAATCCACTCACAGAAATTTTTTATTAATTCACTGTTTTTAATTTAATAAATTAATTTGACATATTTCAATTGATTAAAAAAATCATTTCAGTGATATTACAACTGTGATAATTAGGACAAAGATGGGAGAGAAACTTCTGCCTAACTATACATATATAAAAACTTTAATTAAATTTCGTTTGGCAAATGTTCAAGACCAAAAAAATACTTTTCATGATTAGATAATTCAAGTTAAAAAGATATGCTTAATGAAATATTGCAAAAGAACGTACTTATATGATCACAGTTTTTTTTTCCAATTTAGAAGCAGAAAGTTAATTAAAATTGATATTGATGTAAAAAAGATATCCATTTAGACGGTCTACAACATAAACCCTTTTATTATCACTGTAAACTACAAGAACATTTTTTGTATAACAAAAAAAAAAATGAAATATTAAAAAATACTTTATAACTTTAACTGGGTTAATCATGCTAACATTTTGCATAATTACTACCTATTTTTATCTTACTTCCAACATATTGTAAATGGGTTAAAAGTTCAATTTTGATTTATAAAACTGTGAATTGTATATTGTTTGAATATTTAATTAGATGTATACACACTGGTTTCGTACATCGTAATCTTGGTGATAATGCAGAATTTGTCTACAAAGTTTCAGTTGCAAATCCACGCAAAACGAAATTTAAGAAAAGAAGTTTTTTACATTTGTCAACAATTGGGTAGAAATTTATCTAGCCATAAAAAGCAATAGAATGATTCATTAATTTTAAAACATAGGAGAGGTGGGGGATGAATGGGACATTTTCACAAAAATATTTTTTTTATATTTTTTTATTTAAGTTACTATCAATATTATATATCACATTTCATACATTAGGTATTTGCCAACATATATGAACATTTATTCATATTATGAATATTTATTCTAGATTATGATTTATTCATAAAAATATTATGAAATCAAAAAAACGTTCCTCCCTGTCCAAATCATCCCCACAGCAGGGATGAATGGGACACTAATAGGGATGGATGGGACACAAAGATTTTCCTCCCTGTATTCAATTTTACCAAATTAAAATTTATAATTATAACCTTATATGAAAATTATATTTGTAATATATCATTTTACAGCACGAATCGATATGTTTTTTTTTTTCAATAACTTCTTTTATTGCAGTTTTAACTTTTAAGGCGGACTTCGGCTATCAACCTGTTCTTTTTTTCCACTTATGAGGCATTTTAGATTTGAAATGAAAGTGCAAAATGTCTTTTAAATATAGCATAGCTAATAATTTTGAATCATAACTTATTAATTAATATTAATTAAATGTATCGTAGAAACATGCAGAACGGAAATTATTGTGTCGATCGGAAAGTCATGTCGTGTTGGGAAAATCAATTCGTACCGGAAAATTCTGCCTGATAATTATGAGACATTGGATATCGGAATCAATGTCTAATAATTAAATGATTGAATTTTCCGGTACGAATTGATTTTCCCAACACGACCCGACTTTCCGATTGATCCAATATGTTAGGGGTGGGGATTTATTTGTGCAACATTTCAAAATTCAATATAATTTCCCCCATTTGATCAATACACATATACTATTTTTATCAATTTTATCTATTTTGATTAAGTTTTAGTACCAATATTTTGATAATCCATTAATAATTAGTACAATATAATAAGTAACACTCAGAAATTTTAAACAATAACAACTCATATAATACTATTTAATACTATTAATTGATGTAAATTATTGATTTATCATCCTATATAATACTATTTAATTAATAAGTAAAATTTTCAACATCTCTTGGGAGGAGTGAGAATGTCCCATTCATCCCCATTTGAAATGTCCCAATCATCCCCATGATGCATAATATCCCTTCTCAGCCATTTTACCTGAAAAATTATTTTGTCACAATGGTTACTATTCATTCATTTTAATTATTGATATTGAACCTTAAAATAAATAACTACAACATAGCTTAATTTTTTATATTGTACAAGATATTTCACATCTTCAAATGTAAAAAAAAAAAAAAAAAAAAACGTACGTTTAAGCAGAGATTTCAGAAAATGCAACTTTGAAGGAAAATGAAAACAGCAATGTGGTCCTACTTTTAGTTCTGAAGCACACTGTGGTAGAGGTATATGGGGTTAGGAAGCAATTTAAAATAAATGTTTATTGCCTGAAATATTGAGAATGTCCCATCCATCCCTTGTCCCATACATCCCCTATCTCCCCTATACAAAACTGTCAATGTTATATGTGTTGTAAGTTCTTGCATTTAACTATGATCATATCACTCATCCTCACTCAACTATGATCATATCACTCATCCTCACTCAACTATGATCATATCACTCAGAAATTGATTCATCTCAAAGAAAACTAAATTTCATAGGAGAGGCAATAAAGATTCGTATGTGCTTACTTTAACACGAAATTACCGTCAAGTTACTTTGGGCCACTTTTTCCCTGTTTCACTAACATTTCCATTATTAAAAAATATTATATGTAATTATTCAACGTCGAAATGGAGCTGTAAACTATTAACATGAAATAATGAAGAAAACTGTATGGATTTAAAGAGGATTTTTTTTTTTAAAAACTATTTTTAAAGTTTTGAAGTAACCAGTGCTAGGGTCTTCTTTGGTCCATTCACTTAGTTTCATATAAAATAAATACATTTCATATGTAAATGAATACATTTTATTGAAACCCCCTTGCAATAGCATTTGCTAAAAAATTAAAACTGCAAACCCGTTAAGCAAATGTTTTTTTTTTTTTGTTTTGTTTTTTTTTTTTTTAACTTATAAATACAATAAACCAATTGTTAATGTTAAAGAAACGTGAAACACTTTTCGTCATGTTATCCTCAGCAACTGGAACAAAAACGATTAATGTTAAATTTTGCTACAGTAACATTTGAAAAAAAATGTTACGTAAAACATGTTTTAAGATATTTGGTTGTATAAAAGGCATTTCTAAGCAATTGGGGCCATTTTCGGACAAAAAAAGTCCTGGTACAAAGTAGCCTTTATGAAAACGTAAAAATTTTCCTTCAGAATAAAAAGTTAAAGGAAAAACTATGTTCACACATGGGTTACATGTTACTAAAGGTAATAGTTTGACACTTATCTTATTTGTAGCTGTTATCCAGATTGTTTCACTATAGAAAGTTTGGAGAGTTAAAATTTACACACGAAAACAGTTTTTTACAAACACATCCAATGTTGCCGCAAAAAAAAAAAAAAAAAAAAAAAAAAAAAAAACAGACTATTTAAATATCCTACAGTAGGGTGCAAAATATTTTTCAAGGGCAAAAATTCCAAATTATCTTGTATTGTTTGTTCAATACAAAGAGTAAAAACATTTTTTATGGGATGTACCAAAGTAACCCCCCAAGGACCAAAGTAGCCCCGGTTGACGGTACATTAGTTTGAGCAAAAAGTTCTGAGAAATATTTAATCTAATGGTTACAAGAGTTTGTATTGTATATAGGAGTACTATTGGTACAGTTCAGATGTGGCTCCATCCGATCAAGGTCTCTATCGATCAAAGCAACACTCTTTCAAGTGTTGTTGATTTGAATCCTTTAATGAAGTTGAAGAAGCATGTCAAGTGTTTTTCGATTCTAAGGAGCCGCCATGGTACTTCCAGCAAATCCGTAATCTGTCAGAAAGATGGTAGAAAGTCGTGGACTATGATGGTCTCTACTTTGAAGAACAGTCCTTGTTGTTTTCGTCGTTAATTTGCGCATAACTACGTAACTTTCACAAATTTTCCAAACTTTTTTCTCAACCTAGTAGAACTTTGCTCTCCATGCAGCAGTAAAAACGTGCATAAATTCTAAAACCGTTAAGAATGAAAACGTATCTGAATTTTAGAGGGCTGAATCATTTTACCACCCCACAAAATTTACCCCCTTTGTGTGGTCACAAATGGGCATAAAGCGATTTTCCGGATAATGCGATTAAAGTCGCAATAAATTGATTTTCCGTATAAAGCGATTAAAGCAGCAATAACGTGATTTTCCCGAAAAAGCGACGAAAGCCCCAATAAAGCGATTTCCCGGATAACTACACATATGAAACTTTTCCTGTAGCAAGATGCACCTATGACAGACCTATTATAGAAATAAAAATAAAAATTAGTTTTTGCGAGGTGTTTCACTTTTCTTTCGGGCGAGAGATATGTTGTAAGACTTTTAAAGTTTTAGTTCTAATTTGTAAGCAAGTTATTAAATATTTTCATGCAAGATTAAAGAGTGTATACATTATAACGTGTTGAGAATTTAAATAAAAAACATTCAAATATGCATCATAAAATTGAGGAATGTTTCTTAACCTACGAAAATACAGTACAACCACGACGATCGATCGACGATATAACATCGTTCTTTATCATTACAAACCTCAAAACTTATATATTTTTGAGATTTAAAGGAGCATTTATAAAAAGAAACGTTCTTTTAGAAACGGATTTTCGGAAGCGTTTCCGAACAGTTTTTATGATACCCTTTGTACTCAACAAATCCGATTTTAAAAATAATTACTAAGATGTTAAAATATAGCCTTTAAAGCATGTAAAAAATAATTTTAAAAATTTAGAATATCGAATTAAAAGATTATCTTGAAAAATGTGTTTGTTGCAATTTCTGCAACATTTTGCACAATGGCTCAAAATTTCGACACATTTAAGATTTTTATTTACTTGAAATTTTTTGAAACAATTGTTTGTTTCGTGACAACGAAGTCCCACACGACATTTTTCAGAAACAGTTTGTGTAAATATTTTAATTTTTCGATATTTTCAACTTAATCTTTTATCTGCTTTAATTTACTAGTTCCCAATTTCGTCTAGACATACTTGTTTTCGTAGAATATGCTAAGTAGGCTCTATAGGCTTTTACTTTTGAATGTCTTTATCTACACCACTTTCTTTTCTGTTAGCTGTGGATTTGTTGTTAATTTTACACAGGATTTCAACTTCAAAGCAAAAGCCAGCAGAATTCAGCATCTTTTTAGTTTTTTGTTTTTCTTTATCCACGCATTTGTATAATAACGAAGCATTAGAATAATGAAATCCAAAAAGTGATAGAACATGCAAATAGACCATCTTTTGATTCTCAGTAATATATTTGGTCTTCCTATAATACTGTTTATCAAATGTACTCCACCCATATGTCTGTTACATTCAGATAAAAGTAAAGGGGATCAATATCGATGAAGATTTTTGTAGATTCATAATAACCACCAACTTTTGATTATGAACTATTTTGTTGTGTTTCCATGATGTTGAAACACCCACCCCTTGAAACGTTCCACAGTATTCAGTAAGTGATCAACGCTCTTTTTCGTCAGATGTCTTGCAGTTAGACATATGTTTCCTTCTTATAGTTCCTAAGCTTAGAATACCCTTCTTCAAATATGCAATCAAAGGTAATGAAGTAAAAAGAATCAAAATATATTCTTTATTTCTTATGTTGTGGAATAATTCTTGCTAAACGATTTGCATTATTGGTTTCTGCAACAGGATCTATCTCCCCAGAGTCAGAGGTCTGCACGGGCCCTAATTTCCAGCACCGGACTCGGCCCGGCCCGAACAAAAGCTATCTTGCCCGACCCGGTGTAAAAATCAAAAGTTCTGCCCTGCCCCGGCCCGACCCGTACAAAAATCTGTGAAAACAGGCTCGGCCTGGTCCGACTCAATTTCTACAAAAAATTCCATTTTTTTTTTCGTTATACAATTAAGAGTCTTTTAATGAACATATTTATCGGTACACTTTACAGCATATATTTTAGATTACTATGTGTTCGCAAGACAGAAAACACACAACAATAACATTAATGATTACTTACAGTCTTAGACGTTTCAAAATTCAAATAAGGATTCATTAAAAAACTGATGTAGTTTAGGATATAGGGTTAAAAATATGATAACTTTTGAAACTGTATAATATTTTTTTGAAATATAACGGAACTGTTCCGAACTGTATAATGATTTTTTGAAAATATTTCTCTTTTTTTAATGTTTTTCTGAAATCCAAAGAAGCCACATTCTAACACAATTCTGAATTCATTTCTTTTCGGAAGCGCGTAAGTTTAGCAAGTATTCTTATTCAGAAAATATGTAAATAGATTTTTTTAGCTAATCTTGTTGTTTTTAATAAAAGCAATATATCTTTGAGAAAATACTGCCAAAGCTAACGTTTTGAATAGAATTTCCGGAAACAATAGCACGGGAAAAGTAACTGTCCGATTCCGATCTCTACGATGGACATGTTACATTTCTGTATTGATGTTGTCAAACTCGCACAGTCTCTTGACGTACATTTATACTTCTTCTCGCAAATGTCATATTCACTGAAAATGGCTCCTATTTTACCGGCTCCTCCTAAATGAGTATATCGAGTCGGCATGCCGATTAATTTTTTTATCGGCCCGGCTCGGCCTTGCAGGTCCGTTCAATTTTTCTGACGGCCCAGTCCATTTGAAAGTGTGTCTTCATTTCGCCTGGCCGTGTACGGGCCTCGGACCCGTGCAGATCTCTACCTATAGTTTATAACTTTTTCTTTGCGTTGAGGCGGATTGATTTCCAGATGCTCCAGATGCTTTACAGAAATAAATATACTTCAAATAACCGTTAGAAGAAGTTTTATATCTTGCTCTATCAATATTTTCAAAACATAAGTACAAGGGTAGACATTATGCGTTGTTGCATATCTGCAACAAACAAAAATTTGCATATATCTTGTAAATACTGTAAATTTTCTACCTCGAAAATTGCCTTTAAAGAAAGAATTGGAGCTTACCGTAGTAAAAAATCTACTTCTAGACGTCTCCATCCTTTTTGATTCCACTAATTCAAAGTTTAAATCAGCAAAAATTACGTGAAATTGATCAATCGAAAAATTAAACTTTGGTATGAAAATTAAACCTAGTATCGCCATCGGTTGCTTATTCTTTGAAGTGTTTGTGTTAATAGCAATGTTACAAAATACCAACAATCAATAAAATTGTTTTTTGAAGCTTACTGTGAAGATATAATTGACATTTGTGTATGTTGCAGATATGAAACTTCGTGATACAAAGGGTTAACCTTTTGCGGTCGTATGTCTACTCTGTGCAACAAAAGCGTTTTCACCGTTTCAGTCGTATTGATGCTCTCTCCCACCACAACATTTTTACTGTTCCGTTCGTATGGCTGCTCTCAAACACCACAGCAAAGAACCATACTGATCTTATTATGTATATATAATAGCACTAAGTGTATAACAGTTCCGGAGTAAACTCATCCGGACCCAGATAATCGCGCTCATCCTCGGAAAAAAAATATCGCGGCCATGTTAGTCTTAAGTATTCCGATCCCGAGAATAAAGCAATTGTTCGACTTATAGTAACCCACGTTGTATCACATCCATTCCTCTTCATGTTCTGTAAAAGCTTCAGAAACTATACAATTATAATGATTTAATTTCTAATTTAAAAATACCCAACTACCAATAACTGATTATCGATATAAACCATGGAGCTATAAAGAGTAAATTAGTCTTCATTCCTCAATGATATAAACAAATGAATACCGTTGCCATTCATAAGCTTAAATTCTAAATATAGAAACAAATGAACGACTCTTTGATCGTTTCATTAAAAAAAATACCGTTTAACATCCAATTCTGATCTTAAAATATTTCTAAAAGCATATTACAGCCTTTAAATATTTTGAAATGCATTTTCACTTTTACATACCGACTAGTAGTTTCCTGCATGTATCGGCATGTCTCGGCAATCGATATAAATGATGGACCGTTTGAGTGAAATTATAGTTTTTTATTTTTAAAAATATATAGGACGTTATGATGTAAATCGAGATCATTTTTTAAATGTTTTCGTTATGTATTTTAAAAATTTCGTTCAATATAAATAAAATGATTTTTTTTTTGTTATGACACTTGTGATAGAATTTAAATTCTGTTTTATTAGGGATTGTATTTTGTTTTATTTTTTGTTTTAAGAGGTTAACATTTATCCGCTTTCATAAAGAATTTTGTTTGTATTATAAGTAAAATGAGTTTTTTTCGGAGGTGTTATGAAATATAAGATGTTATCATGATTGCATTAGTATGAGAATGTTATTTTTTAACATTCTCTTATTAAATTACAATTTTGTTTTCCCACCAAGGTTATGGTCAAATTTTACAATGTTAAAAAACAAAATTTTATCTGCATTGATGTAATTGATATATATAGTACATGGAATTGTATATTATGCCTTACATATTAATTACATTTTATAAGAAACATACGTTTGATTTTCATTGCAAGCCAATTTTAAATGGATATAAGCTAAGCTCTAATCATTGCTAAAATTAAATTAAAATTTTACGAAAGAAATAATAATAATAATTTTGATTTTGTCATATTCTACAATACCAAACCCTTTATTAATAAAACCTTCATTCTGTTTGTTTGTATCAAATCTTATGAAAATGAAACGCAGAGCAACATTCCGTCGTTTTTGACGGGGGTTATATACTAGTATTATATTAAGTTGGCAATCTTCGGAGTTTCACAAAATATGAATTAATATTTTACAAAATGTGTTTAAGTGTCATTAGGCATTTTCGTTTTAAAAATGGCTAAAGTGGCAAAAGGAAAGTGACCGAAAGAAGTGCACCGTGAAATTGAAAGTAAGTTAAAAAAGATAAGATGAAAAGAGTCAAGATTTTTCTGTATGTTTTAACAGAAAAATGAAGGACTGCGTATGGGAGACTGCTTTGAAAGATACCACACGATGGAGAATTACAAAGTAAATTTTTATATAAAATTAAAACATATTATTCTGTTACATACATATAAATTTAAAAAAGAATGAATAAATTTTGTTCTTCATTCTTAATCTTGCATATAATGTATTACTATTTGTTCAACGGAAATTTATTTCGACCAGGATGAGACCTATGTATAAATTTAACGCGGCCGAGAGGGATTAATCGGTTTTTCTCGAACCGGAATATTGACTTTTAGGGTACTATTAATACTCATTTAAACATATTCAGCTGCGTAATTTTATTTATGTATTAGATTATGTAACACTTGCTAACACATTCCGAATTTCTGTAATAAAACTTAACATTTTATTAAGGAGGAAGATGGCTTAGTAAACTATTTAGAAAATGTTGAAAATCTAATTACTACAAGCAGCATCAATAATAGGAAACATATCCAAATTGTTTGTGTACCCCTGTATAGGGTCTTTAGATTTGTGGGTATAGTACGTAAAAGGTAGTCTAATTAAACGCACAGCACTATTGAAAATTTCTATTTGGCTAATTTCCATCAATAAATGGACATGTACTTGAGATTTTTTTGTGTAGTCCTGTATATAATCTATAGAACTGATACACGCCAAGTAATAGGAAAAAAAAATAGTCAAATTTCAAAACGCGTATCAGAACTGAAAACGCACTTCCATGTGTATTCCTGTAAATGAACGATAAATTATGTTAATAAATGCTTTGTAGTACACTTCGGTGATATACATAAATTTCAATATGTTTAAAATGATTTAATATCCTTAAAATACATCGTAAACGATATTTACCCATATGCCGTAATTCTTTTGGGTGTCTCTGTAAATGAACCGCAAGAGTTACAGACTTTATTTTCAACACCGAGCATGCCATAGTAAACCCTAATAATATGTATCGATTTCATCACAATCTGATCAATCTGACAATCTGAGTATATTTAGGTAGATTTCGTATGAAATACTACCTATTGGGATCGTTCGTATGTTGGAATTTCTGAAAATTTTTTGCAGATCTACACCGATCATGACCCCTAGAACCCAAAACCACCCTCAGTAAAAAACTTTATATAACTATCTATCTATCTATCTATCTGTCTATCTAAATATATCACTTTCTTCTGGACACGATAACTTTCGTAATTCTGCACCAATCTCTACCAAACTGATACATAAAATCAATGGGCATAAAATCTCGGTCAAGTTCGTTAATGGGCAAAATCGGACCAAGGGGATGGAAATAGGGAGGGTTTTTGTGAAAATCGAAACCCCCCCATAACTTCTTAATTTTTGTACATATCAAATCCGTTTAAAGTTTTTATTACTTCTAAAAATAGGGCCAAAAATTTATGTATCACAGATTTTTGATAAAGTTAAAAATGGGCTCAAGGGGCGCAAAAAATAGGGTTTTTGGGAGAAAAAAAATCATAACTTCGTCAATTCTCAATATATCAATTCCAATTAATTTTATTATAAATCTCCTTAATATTATCTACAACTTTTATATTCACAAGTTTTTGATAGGACCAATTCGTACCGCAAAAAAAATAATGAAAACGAAAACAAAAAGGGGTTTGAAAAAGTAAAAAATCCTTAACTCCCCATATATAAGATATAAAATCCCCATGAATTTATCATATATCTTCTTAATATTGTCTACAACATCTATATAGACAAGTTATGGATAGGACCAATTCTTACAGCAAAAACAAATTAAAAATACATAGCGTTTGAAGAAAAAATCATCTAAGTAAGGGTGTATTCAAATCTAAACTGCTTATTTTCTGACTCATTTTACAATTCATTTTTGCTCTCAAAGGCTTCCAATTGGTACGTTTTCTTACTCAGAAACTATATAATGTACCGTAATGGTCAATTTCTTGATAGAGGTAGAATATATTTTAAAAAATGATGTTAAAGTGGGCGTTTTGAACCGAATATCCCGATGTGGATTGTGTTGGAAAAATCATTGAATTAAGGATGCACTCAAATCCAAACTGCTTATTTTCTTATTCATTTTTAAATTCATTTTTGCTCTCAAACGCATTTAATTGGTAGATTCGCTTATTCAGAAACTATATAATGTACCGCAATGATCGATTTTTTGATAGAGGCAGAATATATTTCAAAAACCGATGTCAAATTGATCATTTTGAACGGAATTTCCCGAACCAATTGTGTTATCACTTTCTTCTGGACACGATAACTTCCGCAATTCTGCACAAATCTCTTCCAAACTGATACATAAAATCAAAGGACATAAAATCTCGGTTATGTTCGTTAATGGGCAAAAGCGGACAAAGGGAATGGACACAGGCAGGTGTTTTGTGAAAACCGAAAAAAACCCATGACTTCTTAATTTTTGTACATATCAAATCAGTTTAAAGTTTTTATTACTTCAAAAAATAGCGCCAAAAATTCATGCATCACAGATTTTTGATAAAATTTAAAATAGGCTCAAGGTGCCCAAAAATAAGGGTTTTGGGAGAAAAAAATTCCTTACTTCGTCAATTCTCAAGATATCAAATCCAATTAATTTTATTATACATCTCCTTAATATTATCTACAACTTTTATATTCACAAGTTTTTGATAGGACCAACTCGTACCAAAAAAAAAATAAAAAAAAATTAAAATCGAAAACAAAAAAAAGGGGGGGGGGGGGGTTGAAGAAGAAAAAATTTCATAACTCCGTCAATTCACAAGATATAAAATATATCTCCATGAATTTATCATATATCTTCTTAATCTTGTCTTCAACATTTATATAGAGAAGTTTCTGATAGGGCCAATTTTTGCAGGAAAAACAAATTAAAAATACACCGCGGTTGAAGAAAAAAATCATCTTATTAAGGGTGCATTCAAATCCAAACTGCCTACTTTCTTACTCATTTTTAAATTCATTTTGGCTCTCAAATGCATCCAATTGCTAGATTTTCTTATTCAGAAACTATATAATGTACAGTAATGATCGATTTTTTCATAGAACAGAATATATTTCAAAAAATGATGCCAAAGTGGGGATTTTGAACAGAATTTCCCGAAGCGATTGTGTTAGAAACGAAAAATATTGCCCTACTGAGAAAATTACTGTCTGTTTATTAATCAAGTTTTAATTAATTGAAAGAAAAATAAAAACACAGGTCGCTTATAAATCTTTTCAAAAATGACGTCAGCATGTTTCATATTTTTTTTAATTAAAAATGAATCTGAAAATGCGCCAGAAAATTTCGAGTTGTTGATAATGGAAAAATATTTTTTTTTTAATATCGCCTTAACATGATTTTGATAAAACCAGCTATTTTATAAAAAGGAAATAAAATCTCGTCAAAAGCAGACAGATAAAACTGTTAAAGTGGGCTTATATCTAATAATGATTTAGTTTTTGTTGGTGAAATTAGTATACTTAACTTCGAAATCTACCTCTTCCTGTAGGCCGGGCCGGCGGGGATTTTTTAAATTGTTGTTATTGAGTCACAAAGGGCTAAAATCAATATTTAGTTATCATTATAATTTTAACGTTTTACGAGTATGCTGATTTTGTAATTAGTTTTAAATTTGGTAAATTTTATCCATAATTCACAAAAACATAATGATAAATTTGTGCTTTTACAATAAAATTTAGTATTTTCTTGACGAGCGTGCTATAATGATTTCTCATATAGAAAACTTCAAAACTAAAATTACCGTACAGGACAAAAGTAACATAATAAAATTACCTTAGAAGATCATATGTTAAGAATGATTTTTATCAAATAATTAGAAATAAATGTTTTCGTATTCTTAAATAACCATAAAATCCCTATGTGTATATACTCCAAAAAGTATTTACCTTATTTTCCTGTAAATTATATTACACAGCATTCTATACGTTAGAGATTGGTAACTCTTACAATAACGTATAAAATTAATTATATTGCTTATGTTAAAATTATTTCATGTTTATGGTTATGCAAGTAAGCTATTTGGAATATGCTAAAATATAAAAATCTGATCATCATACATACCTTCGTGGGCTAAGGTATATATTTTCTTGATTTTATTTTGATTATCTCCAATCCCCTTATAATAAAAACTGAAATTATTCCATAAATTAGGTAAATATACTATAACCACGAACGAAAATATCTAATAACCGCTTTCGACTTGCCCACGATTATGAAACATGTTCTTTATCATATGAAACATTAGAAAACAGTATATTTTCGAGATTTAAAGAAGTATTTGCAAAAACATATTTTCATTCGATGCCACAGATTTTCGGAAACGTTTCTAGAAGTTTTATTAACGTTTTAAAGAGTTTTCTCAACACGGAATATAGGATTTTCGGATGCCTATCAATTCTCAAATACACATTTTCATGTTCAACGAACATGCTTTACAGAAAAACACGATAAATTAACAGCTTTGACATAAACAGTAATATTAATATTATTTTGGTACATTTTTGTTCTTGTTTTTTATGCTCTAGGGGTAATTTGATTTTAAAGTTCATTTTCTCGAATCGGTGATTTTGTACATTTCGCACATAGTTCATAAGAAATGGCTCCATAGAATTTATGAAATTTTGACTGAAAGTATAAACGTTATAGATGCACGGAACCACCTACTACTTATGTTCTTCCAGTAAAAAAATCAGAAACTATGGTTTATTTTATTTAATAAAATTAAAAATTTTGAGAGATACTTTTTCCAGGAAATAATCTCTGTATTTTTCCATTGCCCCAGCAAAGAAAGAAACAGTGGGCCATCAGCTGGAAAAAAGATGGCAGCCAGCAGTGCTATCAGCGGTAAAGAGCAAGGGTGCCATTACTTAAACCTGTCGAAATGTGTCCGAGCCGAATGCAGCTGGCCCATCAGTGATGGCCAACAGCAGGCCAGCATTGGTATACCATCTTATTACTTCAATTCGGCACTTTTCCTGCAGTGCTAGCACATACCCCACTGCTATTCCTTTGCTGGCCCAGCACATTCCCTTGCAAAAATTTCTTATAGAATGCTATAAAAAAACGAAGTCTTATATAATTATGGCTCTTTTTTCTATAAGCTAGTTTCACCAAGAGCCATAGAAATATCTGCAGAAGTGTCTATAATAGAAATGCTTATAGAAATATTTGAACTGCATGTGGTCACCCTCCAAATTACTGACCGCGCTAGATGCTGCTTGGTTTTCCGGACATGAACAAGTGCTTTCAGCGTACGCTACGACTGCTCGTAGTTTTCAAGCTCTCATTATACTATTTCAAGTTTGTTTCTTTTGTGATTTACGTTCCAAATCATTAAACTGGTATAGAAATTATTCTATTGTATAGAAATCCTATGTATTTTATACGTTTTTTTTATTATTGATTCTGAACTGCGTAAATTATGAAAACCGAAATCCTTTGTAACCTAGTAAAACCAGATTTAACCCTCTAAGTGTTTGGGGCGTAATCCTACGTTCACTAAGCTCCAGGTTTCACAGCAATACAAGCAATATTTAAGATAATATAATTCTATAGATTTAATGAATTTTAAATAAATTTAAGAATGATTAATACTCTAAAGGATTACATTCACATTTGTAATTGAGTTTTATTTATAATGCTGAAAGAATCATATTTTCTTAGCATTTAAAACAAAATGAAAAGAAAACAATATTACAAATTTACCATTTTGCAAGACGCTCGGAGGGTTAAGGAGAAAAAAATTTCGTTGAAATAAAGAATTTATTTATTTATTCATTTACTTATTTATTTTGTTGGTGTCAGTGGTGCTATATTTTTTACAGTTTCAAAAAAAAAAATTAGCTTCACAGCTGAAATTGCGTTAAGATATTCATTTCAGATTTGTGTTCAAATACTCAATGTCTTCGATATTCGCAGCGCCACCTAGCGTAAGGGTTCCCAGCAGTAATACTGCAAAAGTTCATGCACTTCCATGGTGTGGTGGGCCAGCGCAAGAGATAAAACGGATGCCCACCAGAATTTTATTTGATGATTTACAACAGTAAAGTTGACTGAAGCTGTCCAGCAGTGGTCATGCAGTGGTAGACCATCAGCTAGCCCTTCTCCATCATTGCCCGGTCTCTCTCACAAGTATTTTTTAATTAATTTTATTATATTCTAATTTTAGTAAATATATATTACGTAATTCACCGATTCTCCATTATATTATAATTTTGTGTAAATTATGAAATAACGAGGGTATTTTACTAATTTTTCTCTCATAGTTTCGAATTTTATCACCTTTTCGAAATAATGGTTATCAGTTTATGATCATGTATGTAATAAAAAAAATTACGAAAGCTGGAATACTTTAATTTAAGTAAAGTTTATTCTTACTATAAAGAAAAAATATGCATCTTTTTAGAAAAAATTGTTAAAATAGTGATGAAGTTTTAAATTACTGCGAATAATTTTCATAGTTTTTGAAAGATTAAAGTAACATATTGTTGTAAAGTTTGACTATTGGTGCTAGATCACTCATACGCGAAAACATCCGCTTGCTAATGTTAATCCTATGGAAAAAAAATATTTTAAATATTTCGTTCGCATTTGATTTTTTTTTCTTTTTTCGCATTGGATAGCTGAGATTGACCTTTACAAAGACCTTTTTAATTTTTTTGATTTTGTTTAGTAACGAAATTATCCTAGGAAAAAACCCTATCTTTATAGAGGCAGACCTCAGCTACCGATGCAAAAAAAATATTATAAAATATTAAATTAAAACGAGTTATTGTTTTAAAAATTTCCCCCTTAGGATAAACATTAGAGAGCGAGTGTTTTCGCGTGAAGGAGGTAACCTCTTAAGCTGTGAAGGAAAAATCTAAATGTAAAATTTTGAAATATTTAAATGATGCAAAAATATTCTCTGTTTTTCAGATTATGATTTGCTTTAATAAACAAACATATACTGGTAAGAGACTTAGTAATAAGTTAAAAAACCAGATAAAACGAAAGTAATGTATATATATTCACAAACGCATACTTTTAATATAAAACACATAATTAAATGTAAATTAAAAAACACATATATTAAGAATATATAAATTGTTTAGGCGTAAATTCAAAATTTGTTCTATAAAAATGCTTGTTGGAAGTTCATTTAAATTATTAAATGTTTCTGTATGAAAAACAATATATTAATAATTATTTAGGTACATTTCTAAATATATATATATATATATATAAATTTACTTATCTTGAACTTTTTCGAAGATTTTCAAATTGCAATGCTTTGCATAGTGAATTAATTAATTATTTCATTTTTTCAATAATTAATTTTAAAATGTATATGAAATGCAATTATTTAAAAATGGCATCACATATACATTTTTTAAATGTATAATTGAATAAATAAACAAATTAATAAATTCACTATGTCAAGTATTGTATTTTGGAAAATTTTGAAAATATTCAAGATAAATAAATTTGCAATTTTTTTCGAAGTGTAACTAAATGATTAATAATATATTAGTTGTTCATGTAAAAATACTTTATCGTTTAAAAATTTTTTCAACAAGTATTTTTTATGCAACAAATTTTGAATTTGTGCTTAAATAAACTTTATGGCATGGCAGTGGCATTTTTGCGGGCAGCTTTGCGCTAAATTTAATTCTTGCAAACACAAATGGCTGGACTAAGGCGAGATTCTGGCTATCCATTATTTTTAGTGGCCATTAAAAGAATAAATGTGGCCAGTTTGAGGCTATGTATTATTTTTAATTAAAAATTAGTGGCACGATTGTGGGCAACTTCTTGTATTTACGGCCAATTTTCTTGTGGCCTGATTGTGTCCGGCGTGACACTTTTTTACGGACCCGTAACTTTCAGTGATAGCGGGTCAGCATCGAACACTTTCGGCCAAGGCTACCGAACCCATCAGTGGACCGAAAGTTTTGTGTTTGTTGGGTTCTTTCGAGTGTTTTCGGGACAGTAGCAAATCCAATCACGGGAACACCCATCGGGAAAATGTAAAAGCTAAATTCAATAGGTCTAAGTCTTCGACCAGTGGGTTCGCACGGCCCGTGGCAATTAATACGTCGGATGAACGCCTTGGTTTCGAGCTCAATTATCGAGGGCTCAAGCAGGTCGCCGCCAGTGGAACAGGCGATATCTTTCCACCTCCCTTTAAGATGACTCGGAACGACATTAGATCTATCCACGCAAGTTCCCTCGGGAAAAAGTTAAAAGATTAATTCAATAAGTAAGACATCGAGCATTGGGTTCGGACCGGCCGTGGCGTTTAATACACCGGGCGAGCTCACTCATAGCTCACACGATGACCACACGTAGAACAAGTGGAACCTTACAGCCTTCTTTCATGATTGCTTGGAACGGTACTACGTTCTATCACCGAAGATCATTCCGAAAATTTTTAAAAGCTTAGTTCAATAAGTAAGATCTCGACCAGTGGGTTGGGATGGGCCGTGTCGCATAATACATCGGACGAGCTGCTGCTTCGAGCTCCCGCACAGCTCTCATGTTGGCCGTCACACGTAGACAAGCGGAACCCCGCAAACTCCCTTCAAGATTGCTCGGAACGGTTGTAGACTCGATCAAGGAAGATCCACAGGAAAAAAATAAAAGGGAAATTCAATAAGTGTAATACATAAGCTGGAGGATTCAAACCTGTATGGAGCTTTTTTATATTGAGTCTTTTAGCGCCTTCTTTTTACTAAACTACCCCCAACTATCATCACCTAAACCGGTGCTTTACTTAACTTTTATTTTTTAAATATTTTTTTACACCAAATTTCACTTTCGTTGACTCTGTTTTATTAAATTTTATCGACTATATCATAAAGACACTTCTTATTGAGCAGCTATTCCCGATGGGAGGTGCCTATATGGTCTCGACCAATTGGAAAGATGATGCTTTTCCTTCAATGACTTTTCCTCTCTAATGTAATAATCAAACTACATCTCTATTTTTTATCTTCTTCGTAATCATACATTTGAACGACGATTCATCTTTCGACTGGGCGTGAGGTTGATGTCTACTGGGAAGCCCATGAAGTTATGCACACTGTTTAGATCTGTTTAGCGGTTTAGGACGGGGCGGGCATTGAATACAACGATCGATCGCAGCGGTTTTGATCGCATTCATTGCGCTGATGGAAGTACATTCTCTATGTTCACCTTTAGATGGTTCATTATTGTAGGCAAATGATGCATAATATAAAAAAAAGCATTTACAAGGAGTCATGCACAATGCATTAATAATATTTGGCGAGAAATCACCTACCAGTTCGTTGTTTGTCGTGAAATAAGCTAATAGAAAAAGATGTGAATATCGCAGACACCATTTTAGGTGCCTTCTTCAATTTCTTAAAAGTGTTTCTTCTAATCATTTTTACAACGAAGTTATTTTCATTCGTGATAAGGGCAAACATTTCGACTCATCTTGCGTTTCATTAGAAAGAACCGCTATTTACACTTCCAAATATACACTTTTGTTTTCTTTATCAATTTATAAATTTATTATTCATGATATTTATAACAAAAAATCAAATCTGTCATTTTAAATTCAACTCTCAGTTATTTTATGTAATGTTATCATTTGGGAATTGAATAACTTCTAAAATATTCATAAAATAAACTGCAAATAATAAATCTTAAAAAAAAAGCTACTCGTTTATTTATATCAAAGACAATTCCTTTTAAATGCGTCAAAATCTTCTTAATACAACGTCTTTACTTAGATAAAGTTTCTAAAGAAACTGAACACTATTTATGAGTCTCGCTTTATAAAAATCTCTAGGGATGGTAAAAAAGTTTTTGTTTTTGAGAAATCTAATTTTTACCTTTATTTTACTCATGAGAACACTGTGATCAGTTAAGTTTAAAAGTAAGACAGTAGCAATTTACGAGAAATGTCATTTTTGTTTAAATAAAAAGTTGAGCCTTATAAAAGTAAGGGTTTACATTAAATCGGGTACTGAAAAATTAACTTGAGGCAATTTTACAACTTAATTTTTAGCAGTTACAATTTATTTTATCTTTCGATGCCCAAGGCAAAAACATTTTAACATATTCTATCAAAGAAAAAATAAATAAAGACAAATGGATGTTTTTAAATATCCAAATGCCTTCCTTTAATTCCGCCCTGGAAGCGTTATGTTATATTTTTGTTATTTTTTCATTATTTGACAATAGTAAATAATGTTTTCATCTGTGCTTTTATTGTGTATAATTAATCTTATTAAAAAAAAACCACATCTTTCAGATTTGATTGTCGATTTTATGCTAAATCTGAAACTAATTTCATTTGCTTATGCAAGAAAAACACATTTTGACAATAAAGAATTGATGAAATATTTATAACTTGATGAAATATTCCCATAAAATATTTGTATTGATCAGTTTTGAATTTTCGTTTTTAGTTTTTACATAGATGGTTCGCATACAATATCAGAAAAATTATTATATAAACTATTATCATTTCTGCCACTTTGAAACAAGTAAATGCTTTAGTGAGTGTGATTAATTGTTTTCTATCTTATGTTATAATACGAGCAAAAATTGTGTGTGTGAATGTAAATTTTATCTTAAAAACGGCTCTAACGATTTTGAATAAATTTTGTATCCTACCGTTTTTGGGTGCAAGAAGACACTGGACTAGGTTACATGTTCGAGAAAATTTGATTAGTGTGTCATTTTGGGCCATTATGGATCAGGGTCAAGCTAATTATATCTAAAAAAGGTCTGAAATGGTTTTGACTACATCTTGTAACCAACCATTTTCAAGCACTAGAAGACTATTGGACAAAGTCACAAGGTCCAGAAATTTCGATTAGTGGGTCATTTTGGGTCACTACAGTCAGGGTCAAGCTAATTTTATTTTAAATTCGACTCAAACGATTTTCAATAAATTTTGTATCCTACAGTTCAGAATTATTAGAAGACAATGGAGCTAAGTCACATGTTCGGGAAAATTCAATTAGTGCGTCATTTTGGGTCAATATGAGTCAGGGTCGTGCTAATTTTATCTTTAAAACGGCTCTAACGATTTTGACTAAGTTTTGTATCCTACCACTTTGTGGTAATAGAAGATCATTTTGCTGAGTCACAACCCGTAAGGCATGGTGACGCCACGTTAACGTCGTTGTGAAATCCCACTGTGACTTCGTGACGGTCGATATGACGCCGATGTGCAGTCATAGTGACCAGAATGTGAAGTTGTTATGGCCGTTTTAGAGCTCGTTTGTGACGTCACATTGTGACCAATTTGTGAAATCACGGTGTGACAAATTTGTGAAAAGTGTGTCATTTGTGACTATTTTGGCATTAATTTTGTGACGAACCTGTGACGAAAGCGACGATGCTTTGAAGTTGCATTGTGACCAATTTGTGATATATTTGTGACGAAATTGTCATTAAGAGGCTAATTCACTCAAGCGGAAAGACCCGTTCGGTAATGCTAATCCTATGGAAAACATTTATAAATATATCTCGGTTACATTTCAATATTTTTAAATGATTTTTTTTTTTTTTTTTTTTTTTTTTTTTTTTTTTTTTTTTTCATAGGATAACCGAGGTTGATCTGTGCAAAGACCCTTTTTTCCTTTTTTGATTTTGTTTGCAGATATTTTTCAAGAGGATGCTTTCTCTGTCGAAACCGGTTCCGAAAGTGAAATTGTCCTTATTAAAAGTGTCTGTAAACAAAATCGAAAAGTAAAAAAGACCCTTTGTACAGATCTACCTGAGCTATCCTATGTAAAAAAAAAAAATCAATTAAAAATATTTAAATGCAACCGAGATACCTTTATAAATTTCTTCCATAGGATTAGCACTAGTAAACGGGTCTTTTCGTTTGACTGAAGTAGCCTTTTAAAACTGTGATGATTCTGTGACTATTTAACTTCTCTTGACGAAAATCTAACAATTAAAAAAAAAACAGGGTCGTCTGAAATTATACTTACTGCATGTCATCTTTCTGTTAGAATTGGTTTGGGAGCCTAAAATCGCATACTCACAATTTATGAACAAATACTGTATAATGTGTAAAAATAGTCACATACGGTATAGAGACTTTCTTCTAAATTAAGGTTAAAAATTCAATTTTCATCACATATCTTACAACTGTAACAAATTGTGTTCTTTTCAACATTTGAAGAATATTTCCTTTCAAAAATATTATATATTTCCCCCCTCCACATGCTGAAAATTCCACAGCTTTAATTGTATTCATAAATGACGCATAATGACTATTTTCTGTTGCTGTGGTGGGCCATGGAAGAGAAAAAAAAATCTTTTTTTATTTCTTTCATTTTGCAGTAGGTTATTGCAAACTTTTTTTGTCTTTAAGTATTTTTGCACTCTCTTTAAAAACTTAAAAGCTTTTGCTTAATTTAACATCCAAATATATCAGAACCTATCTAAAACTGTACATATTGCCAATATTTCTGACCAATGACGCTGATGTTGAAACAGAATTATCTTTTGTTGTAATATTTCCAACTGAATGAAAACGCGTCCAGGTCAGGATTCGCACTAGGGACGTTTGGCATAAGCTGCCAATGTTACTGGGATCTTAGTATCATATAAAGCATATAAAAAAAACAAAAAATAAGCATACAAAATTATTGGCTAAAAGGTACATTTTTCATATTTGCAATAAACATAAAATTACCATACTTCTCATAATACTGTCAATTTTCTAACACGAAATTGTAAAGAATACGATTTTACCTTTATAAAACAATATATTTTTGGCATCACCAACCTTTTTCATTTTACAAAATTTAATAAGTTGATTTTAGCAATAACGATGTGAAACTGCTCAAATGATAAATAAAACTTTGATGTGAAAGATTAATCCCCGTATCGCTGTAGGTTGAAAATTCTATGAGCAATTTATATTAACTGTTGTGTTGGAAGTTGGAAGCAGTAAGAAATTTAAACACTCTGAATAAGTAACTTTGACTTATGGGCTTGTTGCGGATATACAACATGGTTGTGTTCCATTCTGTCTACAAATTCTTATTTATTATAAATTCATATTTTGAGCAGATGTCCATATTAAAAATAAAAGTATGCAATACAAATTGTTTCGGAACATTACTTAACACAAAATTAAAAGTTTAAGCATGAAAAATTTTTATTCTATAAAAAGATTTTTTGTTCAGTAATTTAAATAGCTTCGAATGTTTACTAATTATATGAATTATTGATTATACATTTTTTTAACTTACGAAAATTTGATTTTAACAGATAGTTTTAAAAAGGGAAAATAAATGTGATTAAAATGCAATTTAAGTAAAGGATTTTAACAATCTAATTAAAGTCATTGACATACTATTATTTATTTCCAAAAAATAAACATTAAATTTATTAAATTTTATTGAACTGATAAAAGTTAATGACGTTTATTGCTTTTATATCATGTTTTTATATGAAATTAACTGAAATCGTAATAAAAGAAAGCAGGAAAATCGTTTTTTCTTACTTATTTCTTCTTGTCATCGTCTTGTGTAATTCCATTTTGGTAATCCAAATAGAAGTTCTTTGGAAGAATTATGTTCGATGCATTACAATGACATTGACCAGCTGAGATTAACCGGTCACTGCACATTGTATTTTTTTCGGACAAATATTTTATGTAAAATATCTGTTGACCGTATTCCTGTATAACTTTTGCAAAATTTAAAAATTCTTTGCCAACTACACACATTCATAACCCAGCTACTATTATTTAGATGCTGCCACTGTTCGAAAAAAGAAATACACTGTGTTTTCTCTTGGTATCATCTGCAGAAAACAAAATTCGCGAACAGATGTTTTCTTTTTTATTTTCGTTTATTTGTTATCGTAGATCTGTAAGTTAAAAGCGTAATAATTTTATAACAGAGTGTCTAATTAAAATTTTCTGTTTGAATATTTTTTTGTGCATTTCACTTTTGCTTTTAATCAATTTCGAAACAACTCAAGTAAAAATGGATTGTAAAGTTTCTTTTTCGTAAATTATAAAAAAAATGTGTCAGTCATGATTAGGGTATATAAAATAAAACATTATTTAAATTTCTAATGTATATAAAATTAATACAATAATGAAAAAAAAAGTTAAAGTTTGTATCACATGTAATAAATACAAAGTATGTTCATAAAAAATTTAAAAAAAGTTATCGGGGAAAGAAAGTTTTTTCTTTATAATATTTTAATTTTTTCTATATTAATTTCCTGTAGATTAAAACACTTTGTACAATAACTATTTTTTTAAATAAAATTTCTGGGGAAAGAATCAAAATATGAATAAATATGTCACGCGTTTTGCATACATTTTGTATGCATATATTTTTATATTCAGAAAATATTAAATTTATTAAAAAAGTCTGAAACAAATAGCAACATTTATTTTTAAAGAGTCAAACTAGTTAAACATTAACAGAAAAGGAAAATAATATTCAAAGTATAAAAGTGACTTCATTTATTTTAATAAAGTATACTACAAAATCAATCCGATTAAAGCTCCAAAATACATTATATGAAGCCTATAAAGTACTGTTTAAAATATTCAATTATATACTTATCACTTTCAAAGCTTTCTGAAATTCATATTTTTATCACACTGTGAGTTTACAAAATGGTGGTTTTTCGCCCCATATGTGACGTGACATATGTTACATGCAGTGACATAACAGTGACGTTACAATATTTTTTATAATTGGAATTATATAAGAAAAATGTTTTTACAGTAAATAACATTTTTTAAAAATTTTTTGTAATTTTTTAAAGTTTTCTAAGAAATTCACATCTCAGCCACAATGTGACATCACTGAGTGGTGGCATTTTGGTCACAGATGTGATGTGACCACAGTGACTTACAGTGACGTCACTGTGACCATGCATGCTATGAGGGAAGCTCGAGAAAATTTGATTAGTAGTCATTTTGGGTCACAAAAAGTAAGATTCAAATTAATTTTATCTAAAAAAAGATCAAACGATTTTGACTAAATTGTGCATACTAGATTAGATTATGAAATTTTAGATTACGAGTCGACCATTTTGATGAGTCACATGTTTGAGAAAATTCAATTAGTAGGTCATTTTGGGGTCACTATGGGTCATGCTACTATTATCTAAAAACGGCTCTAACGATTTTCACTAAATTTTGTATTTTGCCGTTTTGGATTACGAGAAGACAAATGCGCTAAATCACATGTTAGAGAAAATTCGTTTAGTGGGTCATTTTTGGGTCACTATGGGCCTAGTTAAAATTATCTAAAAAACGCCTCAAACGATTTTGACTAAATTTTGTATCTTACCGTTCTGGTTTATATGAAGACCACTAGGACACAGGTTCAAGAAAATATCTATTAGTGGGTCATTTCAGGGTCACTGCGGTTGAGTGCATTTCGTGGGAATAACGGTTGAAACAGTTATTAAATCTTTAAACAGCCGGCATTAAACGAAAGAGCGAAGTTGGCAACATTTCGCCGAATTTGGCCGCATTTGACGAACTTTTTGCGACATTGTCGAGATTTGGACGGAGCAATCAACCTTCTACCAATGTCAAAGTACATGCTAGGTGCCAAATGAAAGAAAGTAGTAAAGTTTACAAGCTTTTGCAAAAATTTTGACGATATTTGGCAATGAAGTTGGCTTTCAGAATCTGAAGGAATTTCTTTAAAATTCTCAATAGGAGCCGATATACGTGATTTAACCAATTAGAGTTCATCGAACGTTCTTGAAAAACAGCGACGTTGTTCTTTACAACTCATATCTGCTTAATAAATAACGATTGTCGCAGAAATGTTGATTTTCTATCGAGTTGAACACAAACATATTTTTAAATGAGCTTAGCTCGGTCATCCCCGCTGGTTTATATATAATATCGTCTAGAGAAAGATTTGGTAAATGTCAAATACATCGATTTATCTGAAAGGCGATACTTTACAGTGCCATCAGAAATTTAATTGCACTGTACCTGAATAGCATTTTAAAAGCAATCGGAAATTATTCCAAAGAAACTGCCAACGACCCAAAAGGTAATTTTGAATAATTTACGTAAAAATGCTATTATTGTTGCTAAACTCAATTACCACGTTTTAGATATGCAGTAGATTCTAGTTAATTGGAACATTTCGGTTCTGCTCGATTAGTCTCGATAAAGTAATTGTCTAAATTACCAGAATTGAAATTAATGATATTTTTCGTTATTGTTATCTGCTCGCAATTAAAAGGCTGTATCAATTAGACGGTGCCCTAAATAATTTCAATCTACAGTGTAGTTAGAAACTTTATCCAGCATTACACAAAATCATAGCGTAAAAATGTTAAAACCGTACGATGTTGAAATCGGATTCTAGCATTTTTAGTTCCGGTTGAACTAATAAGTTCGGGCAGGCTAAATCGAGAATTGGTAAAATGTTAAAGCTTAAAGTAGCTACAACTATACTTTGCAAACAGGGTGTAATCAATTTGAGACCTACGTTTAGTATAGAACTCGACACATCACTGATAGAGATCCTTACTAAAGAAAAAAATCAATTATATTCTTTAAAAAAATTACAAACGCTGCCTCTCCGTAAAATTAATTCTATTGTGATCTTTTCAATGTATCTGCTTATCCTGTAAATTGAATTCGCTATTAATATATAAAATATATAATTAATGTATAATTAATATATAAAATAATATATTAATATATAAAAAAAGTGGAAGCTGGTAGGTTTAAAGAGAAATGTAATATACATACTCTGATGCAAACAGATTTCAAATCTAAGAATTACGTTGTCCTATTTAATGATAAAATTTGCCAAGATAATTTAGTTAAGTGAGTTTACAGTTATGCTCAGTTTTGTTGGATCAATAATATACGTAGCTATATAATCTTCTTTTGCAGGCCTATACTTCAATAGATTTTGGTGTGAAATGACCAACTGTTTTTTTAATTTGTCTAATTTTGTTTTTAATTTTTTATTCAAATCTACATTATTTTAATAAATCTTTTATTAATATTTTGAAATAGCCGTTTTTATCTACTGTTGCCTTATTTTAAAAAGCACAATTAATAGCATTTCAGAATACCGAATTTTCAATTGAAATACATATTTACATCCGAATATTGAAAAGGAAAAAAACTTCTAAATAATTAAATCATTGCGAGCGAAAGACATTTAATTGTGAAAATTACGTCATATTTAAATGATTTTCTTATAGGGTCTAAAAGATAAGCTTCTAAATAATTAAATAATTACGAGCGAAAGACATTTAATTGCTTGCAAAATTACACAAAATTACGTCATATTTAAAAGATTTTATTATAGCGTCTAAAAGATAACTATTTTCTAAATATTATAATAGGCCAGTAGGCAGCGAGATTGTTTATTTAAAATTTTTTTACAAGCTAATTTTTAAATATGTAAGTGATCTTCCCTAATCAATCACGATCTTCCGCGGCAGCTATGGACAGCGGCGCGACCTTACAGGCCAAAAAATGCCCAATTCAAAGGAAAATTATTAGTAATCTGATTACGGAAGATCGGAGATAGTCCTGATAATATCTTTTGATCTTCGGTAAAAGAATAGCTTTTTTAAAACTGAGCAAATAATCGTGTTGGTGGATTCTGAGAAGTTTAGATGGGGCAGGCGAGCATAGTGATAGAGGTGAGTAAAGTGATATAGGTCTTTATTAGTATGATATTTCTTCTAAATGCTTATTGTGAATAACATTTAAAAATGTTTTGTCACAAATTTTCAATAGAAGGTATGTTTTTTAATCATTAATGTGTATCTTGAATTACTGATTTTTATATAACTAAAATCTATCATGAGTTATCAGTATAGTTTCCCTTTCAATTATATTAAGACTATACCAGGGGATAACATGTTAAATTTTATTCATTATAATAATGTATTGAGGTTCAATTTATACTACAAATAACTCGTTGAAAATTTTGGTGTAACAAACGGAAAAAAAATAGTTGTTTCTTTTTCATATAAGCTTTTACTTAACTTGCCTTGACAGTCCGTTCGACTAAAGTTTTGCAATCAAAGTCTAACATACTTCCTGTACTATAATTGACCTAATTCTTGACGTAGTGTGGCGTATTTCCGGTGACAATACAATATCCTGAAAAAAAAAATGAAATGATAATATTTGAAATTTGCAAGCTGACATTTTTCTAATATTTAATCGTGACATTGTTGGTTTGTTCATCATCTTTTAGTTCAGCGCAGTGCGTTAATAAATATTGGTTTGATCCGCAGGAGAACGTTGATTGATTTTTTTTCTTACCATGATGCTGGATTTAAATTTGTATATATATATTGATATTGCGTTTTTAACTACAATCACTTACACTACTGGTTCGTTCACATAAACACCAAAGCGGACTGTAAACACGAATTTATTATAACACTAAATATTTGGGAGCCAACAGCGGCTTACTACATTCCATCATTTTTCACATTCTACAACAACACGAATCAAAACAGAATAAAAACACAGAGTGTTGCCACATGCGGAAAAAAAGAACAAGAAACTTACATGGATTCGGAGCACACGAAACCAAGGAATATGCAGCAGACGATACTTACATAAACATTCTGCCCCCTGTTGAAATCCCCTGGGATTTCAACAAGTAGTTAGTTGCTTACAATTTATAACAACAATGGATGAACAATTAATAACACAAACAAATTCATGCAAAAATAGAAAAATATTAGACTGTTCCGAGTTCACAGTTTTTAGTTTCTATAGGAAGAGGACACAGTTTTACTATTGGACGATCGATGACACAACTACTAGTCTTGATCGTAACAACTCTGAACTTATTGTCTGAACCCGGATGAACAGTTATTATTCGTCCTAACTTCCATTTAATTGGTGGAAGGTTGTCATCTTTGATGAGGGCTAAGTCATTGACTTCTAAATCTCGTTGACTTTTTTGCCATTTAGATCTTTGCTGAAGTTGAGACAGGTATTCCCGGCTCCATCTTTTCCAAAATTGCTGAAGAATAAACTGTCTCACATACCATCTATCAAGATGACTCAAAGGACTGTGACTTAGATCTTGTTCAGGTATGGCTGTTAGAGATGTTCCAACTAGGAAATGACCTGGCGTTAGAGCAGATACGTCTGTTGGGTCAGATGATGTAGGACACAGTAGCCCAGAGTTCAGACAAGTTTCAACTTGCGTAATCAAGGTTTGGAACTCAGGATAGGACAGTGTCACCAACGGTTTTCTTCAGATGCGATTTCATTGATTTTACTGCAGATTCCCAAAGTCCACCAAAGTGTGGAGCAGAAAGCCGATTAAAAGTTCAGCGTATTTCCTCTGACGAAAAAATTTTTTTATTTCTTCATTCTGCTTGCACTGCAAAAGATATTTGTTGATTTCTTTTTCTGCACCTTTGAAGTTGGTTCCACAATCACAAAAAATCTCAAAAGGTTTCCCTCTTCTTGCGATAAATCGTTTTAATGCACCCAAGAATGCCTTTGTTGAAAGATCTTCTACAACGTCAAGATGGACTGCCCTGATGACGAAGCAGACAAATACACACACATATGATTTAAATGATTTTAGCCCGCGTCCTGTATGATATTTAAATATGAATGGTCCTGAAAAATCTGTTCCAACTCGATGAAATGGTCGTGAATGTGTTACCCTAGATGCTGGAAGATTAGCCATTATTTGTTTTTGCAGTTTGAACTCTATATCTGCAACATGTAACACAAGCTCTTACTATTTTCCGAATAACAGACCTAGCAGTAATGATCCAAAATTTCTGTCTAATTAAAGAAAAAAGAATCTCTGGATCTGCATGGAAATATTTTTCATGAAAATGTTTAATTATGATCTTAGTCACATGGTGCTTTGACGGTAATAAGATTGGGTGCTTTTCATTTTCTGACAGCTGTGCATTTTTCAATCTTCCTCCTACAATTAATATTTTGTTATCATCTAAAATTGGACACAAACAAACGAGACTGCTATTTGTAGGACTGCTCATTTCTAGCTTCTAAACATTGAATTTATTTATTGAAGTTCACTTTTTGAACTATTCGAATAATGCAGCGTGTTGCGGCTTGAATTTCATTGCTTGATAAAAAGGATGTATTTATTTCTACACGTGTTACCTTTGAATTGAAGATGAATCTCAATAGTCAAGCAAATATGCGTTGCAACATGGAAAACGAAGATATATTTGACATAATATCAAGTTCTTTTACATTTTCAGAAACTACAGATGATAATGTTTTACGTGCTTCTGGTAATTCTTCTTCTTTATGGTAATAGGTTTATCCACGGGAACCTCATTGCTTCTTAACCACAGTGGGCCGTTCCACCACAAGTCATGGGACAGTAGTTCTGCAGGAAGCAACCCACGTGATGCACAATCAGCAGGATTTTCTTTTCCGTTCACATGGATCCAACTCTCAGCTGGTAACATGGATTGGATTTCAGATACTCTGTTGGCTACAAAGACTTGCCATCTTTTAGGATTTGATCTTAGCCATGACAATACAATTTGTGAATCGCTCCATGCGTGCACAGAATGAAGTTTTATAATGTAATGCATCTCTAACCGCCCGTATTAAGTGTGCCAGCAATACTGCAGCACATAATTCCAGTCTTGGAATCGTGATAGATTTAGGTGGTGCTACGCGAGTTTTAGCTGTTAAAAGTTTCACATCAGTGTTAGAGTTATCAAAAGTTTTAACGTAAATAACTGCTGAATAACCCTTTTCTGAAGTATCACAAAATCCTTGAAGTTCACATCGAGAATAATTGGGCTAGATCACTTTTCTAGGTATATATATATGGAATTTAAGAGTTTGATTTCTTGGCACAAAATTTTCCAATTTTGATCAATACTTTCTGGTACTGGGTCATCCTATGATAATTGTAATTTCCACAGTTCTTGAAGGATCATTTTAGTTAGAATTACAAAAGGTGCAATCCATCCCAATGGATAAAAAAGCGTTGATACAAATGACAGAATAATTCTTTTAGTAGGGACATTTTGATAATCTATATCACTGAAATTACATTTGAACATATCATTATCAGGATGTCATTCTACTCCTAAAACTTTTATGGCTTTATTGCCCACTACACTATGAATATTATCATTAAATATGTTTGCTAACCCAGGATTTTTCAATAGTGATGGTTCATTTGTGGACCATTTATGTAACTCAAACCCACCTTTTTTTAGCATTTTCTGCAGTACCTTCCGGACTATTCTCAACACAAGTTAAAGCATCATCAACATAAAAATCTCTTAAAACTACAGTCTTTGTTTTGAGGAAATTAAGACCCTCATCAATTGCTAACTGACTCAAAGTTTTAGTTGCAAGATATTGAGCATCAGCAGTTCCATACGTAACAGTGTTTAAGCGAAAAACTTGTATTTGTTTATCTTGACTATCTCTCCATAATATTCTCTGAAATCCCTGTCTTTGTCATGAATTTTTACCTGCCTATAGATCATTCTTATATCAGCTGTGATTGCAATATTAAGAAATATAAACCTTAATAAAATACAAATTAAGTCATCTTGTGTTTTTGGACCTACCATTAGAGTGTCGTTTAAAGATACACCTGTTGTTGTTTTAGAACTCCCATCAAACACTACTCTTAATTTGGTGGTTAAACTAGATTTATTCAAGACGAAGTGGTGTGGGATGTAATAATGTAAATTCTCTAATTCACGATCTGTATTTGAAACAAGGTCCATGTGGCCCAGAGATAAATATCCTTTCATAAATTGAACATATTGGGTTAAATTTCTGGCATGGATATTAATCTCTTCTCAAGATAAAGAAATCTTCTGTGTGCCATTTGGCGAGAATCACCTAAATTATCTCGATCCTGTTTAAACGGTAATGCGACTGAGTAGCGGCCTGTTTTTTTCCCGGAAATGAAAACTCTCAAAATGTCTTTCACAAAGTTTTTCTTCAACTGTGAAAGGTTGCACATTTGGAATTTTTCCTAATTCCCAGAATGAATTTAATAACTCGTCAGTTTTTGTACTTAAATGATTTTCACATACTGGATCATTTGCTAGAGTTTCAAAATTTGTAGTACCCGAAATTATCCAACCAAGTCTCAAATTTAATGCAAATGGAAGGTGAGGTTCACGTTTGACAATTTCTCCAGTCATTAAATGCATAAATACATTTACACCAAATAGAATGTCAATTTTTTGTGCTTTGAAAAATAATGGATCAGCTAATATTAAATCATTGAAATTATTGCAAATGATTGAAAGCAAAGACACATAGGAAATATTATATGTCACCTTATCCATCACGAATGCTGATGTTGATTTTCTAAGATCACTTTTGAAGTGTGAAGTGAATAATAAATCAACTTCCCCATTACTCACAGTATTAAATATCCCAAACATGACACAGAGATAGAACTACATTTGACCTTTAATCCTAATTTATTTACAATTTATTCTTGTGAAATAAATGACCTCTGAGATCCAGCATCACATAAACATCTGCATTTTATAAACTGTTGTTTAGAATTTTGAACTTTTACTAATGCGGTACAGAACAAAATATGGCTCTTTTGATTACAATTTTCGTTTGACTCATAATGAGAGGCAGAGACTGTAGACGAAACATTTTCTCTTGCTGACTCAACTTTTTTAGGTATAAATTCTTGTGCGTGTGGAGACATACTATTTGACTGATTCTTATTCCCTGAATAATTTACCATGTGCAAAACACTATGATGTTTCTTAAAGCAATGATGGTACGTATTTAGACTCTTAAATTTATTGAGGAAATACATATTACATAAGCAACTGAAACAATAATGATTACGTTTTACGAAATCTATTCGTTGTTGAACAGGAAAATTAAGAAACTTCGTGCACTTAGCTAAACTATGGTATTCCTTACAATAACCACAACCTAACGTAGCTACAAAAGCATTACTCTTATTCGGAACTACATATTTAGGTACCTTATTTACCACTAGCTTGCTATTTTGAAGAGTTTTTGCTTAATTCTTAAGAAATTCGATTAAGTTTTCAAGTTTCGGAATTTCCCCGCTTTTAAGCTGACGTTCCCACAACAATTTTGTAGAAGGATCTAATTTTTGCAAAATTAAATAAGTCATTAATGTATCACCAAATTTGTCAATGGTTTGGTTCAATACTTCTAATGAGCAAATGACTTCATTAATGTTGTCAACTAGATTTAAAATAGCAATAGCTGATTCTGTTTGAATAGTTGGTAAACTTAAAAATCGTTTAATATATGCAAATATTTATTCTCGCTTATTTGAATATCTTTCGTTTAATAGATTCCATGCAATCTCAAAATTAGAATTCGAAATTTGATTAGACTGAATGACGCGATACGTTTCACCTTTCAACGAAGCCTTCAAATACTGTAATTTTTTAGCATTAGACATACTTGTATTGCTGTTTACGCATGCATTGAAAAGATCCTTAAACGCTATCCATTCTGTTATATTACCTCCAAAAGTCGGTAATGATAACCTAGGTAATTTAATATTCTCAAACACGTTTTCTAAAATTACATTATCAGATTTAATTTCACTCTTATTTAGCTCAGCATTTTGTATTTTCAACATTTTTTCACCCTTAAATTTCCACAAATCAATTTTATCTGAGATTTCATGTGAGCTATCTATCTCACTTACAATTGTTTAGGTTCTGTAATTAAAACTTCAATTTCCCTATCCAATTTTTTTAGATCCGTTTCTTTCTGTTTTAATAATTCAATATTTTCTTCTAATTCTATTACATTAATGTCATCACTTGCGATTATACTTTCGATTTTCTTAATGTAATTTGTTACACTTCTCCGTAGAGTAGTTCTTTTTTGTTTTTAAAGATACCAGTTCACTAATTTTTGCTTAAATCAATCCCAAAACTAGTTCTAAAATATCTAAACTGTATACTTTCAAAATAATTCTACACTTTTAAATACAAATTATTTTTAGACATGAAATAGAATGTTCAAAGTTAACTTACCTCACAACCTGAGGTAATTTTTCCTTCGATATCACACGATTTTCATCGACAGACGATTACTTAACGACAGCTTTTACTTAACTTGCCTTGACTGTCCGTTCGACTAAAGTTTTGCAATCAAAGTCTGACATACTTCCTATACTATAATTGACCTAATTCTTGAATATCCTGAAAAAAAAAATGAAATGATAATATTTGAAATTTGCAAGCTGACATTCTTCTACTATTTAATCGTGTCATTGTTGGTTTGTTCATCATCTTTTAGTTCAGCGCAGTGTGTTAATAATTATTGGTTTGATCCGCAGGAGGACGTTGATTGATTTTTTTTCTTACCAGGATGCTGGATTTAAATTTGTATATATATATTGACATTGCGTTTTTAACTACAATCACTTACACTACTGGTTCGTTCTCATAAACACCAAAGCGGACTGTAAACACGAATTTATTATAACACTAAATATTTGCGAGCCAACAGCGGCTTACTACATTCCATTATTTTTCACATTCTACAACAACACGAATCAAAGCAGATTAAAAACACAGAGTGTTGCCACATGCGGAAAAAAAGAACAAGAAACTTACATGGATTCGGAGCACATGAGACCACGGAATATGCAGCAGACGATACTTACATAAACATACATATTATTAAAAACTTATAAAGAAATAACTATATATTTCTTTTTTAAAAGGTATTTATTTCGATGAATTGTCCTTTTTTTTCTCTTTTTAATTCATCAAAATAAAACCCTGTGTTTAACACATTTTTTTTTTTTTACAAACAATTTATTTTCTTAATATTCTAGTTTTAAGTTGATACAAATGTGTATAAGACCATTATGTATGATACTGTATTTATTCAAATACGTATGTTGAAGCTTAAAAAATATAAGAAATGAGTATTTTTTATTTTTTATATCATTACAAACGAGCGAATTATATTAAAATTTCCATAAAAGTGTGATTTACGGTTACATTATAAAATATATTCATCGTCCCGTAAGTAAACATACAATTTTCTTTAAGAAAATTGGCGTACTCAATGACAGGTTAAAGTAGTATAATCTTATAGTATAATGCGAGCAAAAATTGTGTGTGTATGTGTGTATGTAAATTTTATCTTAAAAACGGCTCTAACGATTTTGACGAAATTTTGTATTTTACCATTTTCGGACATGATAAGACCATTGGGCTAGGTCAAGTGTTCGAGAAAATTAGATTAGTGGGTCATTTTGGGTCGTAATGGATCAAGATCAAGCTAATTATATCTAAAAAATGGCTCAATCGATTTTGACCAAATTTCACATCCTACCGTTTTTTGACACGAAGAAACTTTTGGTCTAGGTCACATGTTCGAGAAACTTCGATTACTGGGTCATTTTTGAGTCACTATGGGTCAAGCCAATTTTATCTAAAAAACGACTCTAATGATTTTCACTAAACTCTATATTCTACAGTTTTGGATTACGAGAAAACTATTGGGCTAAGTCACATGTTCCAGAAAATTCGATTAGTGGGTCATTTTTGGGTAACCGTGGGTCAAGCTAAATTTATCTAGATAACTTCTTTAACGATTTTAACGAAATTATGCACCCTACTGTTTCCGGGCACGAAAAGACCAATGGGGTGTGTCTCGTGTTCGAGAAAATTCCATTAGTGGGTCATTTTGGGTCATAATTGGTCAGGGTCAAACTAATTATATCTAGAGAACGGCTCAATCGCTTTGACGAAATTTTGTATTTTACCATTTTCGGGCATGGTAAGACCATTCGGCTAGATCACGTGTCCGAGAAAATTCGATTAGTGGGTCATTTTGGGTCGTAATGGGTCAAGGTCCAGCTAATTATATCTAAAAACGGCTCAATCGATTTTGACCAAATTTCACATCTAACCGTTTTTCAACACGAATAAACTATTGGGCTAGGTCACATGTTCGAGAAACGTCGATTAGTGGGTCATTTTTGGGTCACTATTGGTCGAGCCAATTTTATCTAAAAAACGGCTCTAACGATTTTCACTAAACTCTACATTCTACAGTTTTGGATTACGAGAAAACTATTGGGCTAAGTCACATGTTCGAGAAAATTAGATTAGTGGGTCATTTTTGGGTCACCGTGGGTCAAGCTAAGTTTATCTAAATAACTTCTTTAACGATTTTGACGAAATTTTGCACCCTACTGTGTTCGGGCACGAAAAGACCATTGGGATGGGTCTCGTGTTCTAGAAAATTCTATTAGTGGGTCATTTTGGGTCATAATGGATCAGGGTCCAGTTAATTATATCTAGAGAACAGCTCAATGGATTTTGAAAAAATTTTGTATCTAACCACTTTTGGGCACGAAAAGATCATTGGGATGGGTCTCGTGTTCGAGAAAATTTGATTAGTGGGTCATTTTGGGTCATAATGGGTCAGGGTCAAACTAATTATATCTAGAGAACGGCTCAATCGATTTTGATTAAATTTTGTATCTGACCATTTTCGGCACTAAAAAACCATTGGAATGGGTCTCGTGTTCGAGTAAATTCGCTTAGTGGATCATATTGAGTCATAATGGGTCAGGGACAAGCTAATTATATCTAAAGAACGGCTGAATCGATTTTAACTAAATTTTGTATCTAACCATTTTCGGGCACGAAAAGAGCATTGAGATGGGTCACGTGTTTGAGAAAATTAGATTAGTGGGTCATTTTTGGGTCACTGTTGGTCAAGCTTTTTTTATCTAAAAAACGGCTCTAACGATTTTCACTAAACTCTATATTCTACAGTTTTGGATTACGAGAAGACCATTGAGCTAAGTCACATGTTCGAGAAAATTGATTGGTGGATCATTTTTGGATCACAATGGGTCAAGCTAATTATATCTAAAGAACGGCTGAATCGATTTTGACTAAATTTTGTATCTAACCATTTTCGGGCACGAAAAGACCATTAGGATGGGTCACGTGTTCGAGAAAGTTCGATCAGTGGGTCATATTTGGGTCATTGTGGGTCAAGCTTTTTTTATCTGAAAAACGGGTATAACGATTTTCACTAAACTCCATATTCTACAGTTTTTGATTACGAGAAGACCATTGAGCTAAGTCACATGCCGAGGAAATTCGATTAGTGGGTCATTTTTGGATCACAGTGGGTCAAGCTAAGTTTATCTAGATAACGGCTCTAACGATTTTGAAGGAATTTTGCACCCTACGGTTTTCGGGCACAAAAAGACCATTAGGATGGGTCTCGTGTTCCAGAAAATTCGATTAGTGGGTCATTTTGGGTCATAATGGGTCAGTGTCAAGCTAATTATAACTAAAGAACGGCTCAATCGATTTTGACTAAATTTTTTATCTAACCATTTTCGGGCATGCACAAAACATTGGGAGGGGTAACGTGTTCAAGAAAATTCGATTAGTGTGTCATTTTTGGGTCACCGTGGGTCCAGCTAAGTTTATCTATATAACGGCACAACGATTTGATGAAATTCTGTAATCTATCGTTTTCGGGAACGAAAAGACCATTGGGATGGGTCACGTGTTCGAGAAAATTCGATTAGTGGGTCATTATTGGTCAGGGGTAAAGCTAATTATATCTCAAAACGGCTCAAGACATCTTCGCAATTTTTTTTAATATACGGCCGTTTATGATCATGAGAGGACCATTGGGCTAAGTCACATGTTCTAGAAATTTCAATTAGTGGGTCATTTTGGGTCACAATGGGCCGGGGTCAAGCTAATTGAATCTAAAAACATGCTCAAAACATTTTGACCAAATTTTATATTACGTATATCGTTTCTGGGCATGAGAAGAGAATTGGGCTAAGTCACATGTTCGAGAAAATTCGATTAGTTGGTCATTTTGGGTCATAATGGGTCAGGGTCCAGCTAATTGTATCGAAAAACGGCTTAAACGATTTCGACTAAATTTTGTATTCTATCGTTTTCGGGCTCGAGGAGACCATTGGGCTAGGTCGCATGTTCAAGAAAATTCGATTAGTGGGTCATTTTGGATCACAATGGATCAGGGTCAAGCTAATTGTATTTAAAAAGCGATTCAAAACAATTTGACATAATTTTGTATAATACCGTTTTCGGGCATGATAAGAGCATTGTGCAGGGTCGCATGTTCAAGAAAATTCAATCAATGGGTCATTTTGTGTCCTAATGGATCAGGATCAAGCTAACTGTATCTAACAAACCTTACAAAAGATTTTGACAAAACTTTGTACTGTACCGTTTCTGGACAAGATAAAACCTTTGGGCTGTCTCGCATGCTCAAGAAAATTTTATTAGTTGGTCATTTTGGATTACAATGGATCAGGGTCAAGCTAATTGTATTTTAAAAGCGCTTCAAAACAATTTGACATAATTTTGTATAATATTGTTTCCGGGCATGATAAGAGCATTGTGCAGGGTCGCATGTTCAAGGAAATTCAATCAATGGGTCATTTTGGGTCCTAATGGATCAGGATCAAGCTAACTGTATCTAAAAAACCGCTCAAAAGATTTTGACAAAACTTTGTACTACACCATTTCTGGACAAGATAAAACCACTGGGCTGGGTCGCATACTCAAGAAAATTCTATTAGTGGGTCATTTTGGTGATAATGGGTCGCGGTCAAGCTAACGGCATCTCAAAAAGGTTCAAACAATTTTGGCAATTTTTTTGTTATACCGTTTCACAGTACAAAAAGACCATTGAAATAGCTCACATCTGTCGATGAATTTCTATTAGTGGTTTTTTGAATCAACGTGGATCAAGCTTATTTGACCTAGAAAACGACTAACGATTTTCACTAAATTTTGTATTCCATCGTTTTCAGGCTCGAGAAGAGCATTGTGATAGGTCGGATGTTCAAAAAAAGTCGATTAGTGGATCATTTTAGGTCACTATGTTTCATGGTCAAGCTAATTGCATCTAAAACAGCAAGAATGATTCAGTGGGGAAAATATATAGAGATAAACAGAAAACTAATTTTGACCGAGCTTAGCTCGGTCATCCCTGCTAGTGTTTGTTATATAACATCACGAAATAGTTTTAACTGTAAGTATTATTTAAAATTGCACGAAACAGTGCTGACAGTAATTTTGTTTAAAATTGCAGTAAAAGAAAAGAAATAAAGAAAATAATTAATCTTTCTCTCTTTAACTGTCAAACAAAATATTTGTTTCTGAAATATGAGGCTCATTCAACTGAAACACGGCCAGTGCGTGTAACTTTGCATTAGACGAAAGGGGCGCCACGTAACTGCATGAATGGCGGCACCATCTATTGGTAGAGAGACTGACACATGTGCAACGTTTCACGTTGCATAGCGACAGTGTGGTTGCACGCCAAAGAGAAGGTAGTCACGCAAGTTATCGTCCACTACTGAACATGCAGGTGAGTAAGCAGGAACAATGAGGAGTGATTCGATTTTTAGCAGCGGAGGGAATTGGGGGCCGTGAACTGTATCGACGCCTGAAAGATGTGTACGGTGAGTACAGTCTGAGTCGTTCAACTGTTGTGGAATGACGCAAAAGATTCCTTGACGGGCGCGAGTTACTGGAAGACGATGCTCGTCCTGGACAGGCTCATCGTGTCATCACACCGGAAATGATTGCGGAAGTGAATGATTTATTATTGGTCAACCGCACAATAACTGTGGACGAGATCCATCGGTTACTAGCGGCGTTGGCACCGCTCACACCACATTGCATCAACACTTGAACTTTCGAAAAATTTGTGCTCAGTGGGTTCCCCACGAACAGACCGCCGAACAGCGCAATACCCGAGTGGCGCTGTCTTTGAGTCATCTGCAACATTATCATGAGGGGGAATACGTCTATTTTTGAGTTTGTGTACTGTGTATAACTACATATTTGTGTTTTAATAAAATCGTTGCTTTACAGTAGTGACCGGGTTTCATTTGAATGTCCCTTATACTTTTTTATGTGCAATGTAATATTATTTTAGCATTTGAATTAAGATTATGTGCAAGCGAACTTCGGTAATTTTTTTTGGTGCTATTTAGTTATCCCGTCGACCAAAAATCTATCGCCTAACTATAAGATTTGTAAATAATTCACTGCCTCCATATATAATCTACTAGCGCAGAACACAGGAATCACTCTAGATTAACCTTCGACCACGTTTATTCTTAGTTATTTAGGATCATACAAACATAAATCTGGGTTCGTTTATCAATTACAAGAAGAAGAGGCCTTTTTGCCACAGAGCTCAGGACAAATACTAAAGTTTTGTTCACACAAGAGACTGATGTCTCCTAACTAAATGGGACTTGCTAGTAGTTTAGCTGCCCATGAAAAACAAAATGTCCAGTCAACAATTTCTACAGACGGAAAGTCTCTAGGAGGTGTGGACTTCGCCAGCTGGTGCTGTCTGCGAGAATCCAAGAACTGCCCTTCCGTTTCTCCAAAAAAAAAAACTCTCCTCATCTCTCTATCCTCTTTTCCTCCCCAAACCGGCGGAGCACAACCCCTCTTCCAATCGGCGAAGTGCCAGCGCTCTCATTAGGGCATCTTTGTTCTCCTTTGATGCCGTGTTGCCTTTCGGAGTCTCCTAGATGCTGAAACTCTCTGCACGAGAAGGTCGGCAGAAGGAGAAATCGATCGATAAGGGACGGGCAGTAACGAAATTTAATGTCAAAGGTCTTAGAAACTAAAATATCTCGAGAGATTTTCCTATTGTCCATTTAAGATGAATGGTTTCCAGCATGTGGAAACTGCAGTCCGTTTGTAAAGGCTTGGTACAGGCATAGTTTTGTTAATTAATTCTCTAATTACACCAACACTTTACAGATTAAATGCCAATAATGGTTGATCGTAAATGTTACATTCACTTGACTTTAAGCAAGTTACACGTGATTACATCATCAAGTGATTTTTATTTCGGCGTTTTATTTGTATTATTATTAATGTTATTTGTTCTTTTATAAAAATTATGTCAATTTGCATAATTTGGCGAGTGGTTTAGCTATTTATATAATTTGGGGAAATCGGTCGACGGGATAATTAAGTAGTACCGAGTTTTGAATTCAAACGTAAGCCAAACGTCTATACATAGAGTGATTAAAAATAATTTAACGAATTCCATATACAATTGTGTTTAAGGATATATTCATTGCGTATAAATGGTGTTAATTTTATTTTATTAATTTTATTTTGTAGTTTAGAAGTGTTCATTCAGCTCCTCTGCGCCTTCACCGATAGTATCACGCAAAGACTGAATTAATTCCAGATCTTGTAACATCTTGTGGTACAAGTGTCCTTGTTACTCTTTGATGAGGGTACTCTTGATCAAGGATTTCCATTACGGCGTCCACGGATGCCAAGGCACCTTTTGAAGGTTTTCTTGGTTTCCTTTAGTAGGTTTCCTGTAATTATCCTTTTCATAAATAAAATTCCATTTTATAAGATGTTTTATTTAAAATCATAAATACTTTCATCAGGGATGTTTTTAAAATCTCGGAATATGCATTCCACGTATAAAAAAATAAAAACATACTTTAAACATTTGATCATGTGTATTATCATTGTTTGTAGTTATTCTTTGCAGCATTTTGTATAGTTTAATTATGATGGTTGATATTGGTAATATTTTTTTTTCAATACGCTAAAAAGTAAAATTTAGAATACCAAGCGTTTCTGAAAAACTCCCGTCCTCCTCCGTAAATGAAAGTTCAGCATTTTTTTTTTTCTTACACATGGACATTTGCTGTTTTATAGGAGGGATTAGGAGGTATATTAATGGAACAAAAGTAATTTTCTTTCACAGACCTTTGAAACTTTGGGCAATTTTTATCATTTTGTTTTTTAAAGATAGATATAACTATGCGAAATGTTTGCTCCAATGAAAGCCTTTCCAGTCTATTTCTCTGGAACCAAATATCGATTAATCACTATCAAGCTTGATATCGTTGTTATACTTTTATAAAGTAGCCTACAGGCCGTTAAAATATGTCAAGGAATATTGAACAAGATCGGGATATATTAAGTTATATTTCAGTTTCTTTAATCTATAAGGCAATGATAACAACCCGGACTAATGGAACTCAGATAAACAGAGAAAACATCTAGATCAATTAATGCATTTTGTGAAATTCTACTATATTTTGATGCAGAAACTGAATCTACGCCGCGCCAAAAATATCATGCAGAGTGCCATTGGTCCACCGTCCCTACACTATTCTATAGCAATTATCTTTTATTGAAATTCAGTAATTTATTTCAATTTCAATAAAGTTGAAATAGCGTAATGTGATTAAAATACACTTGAAATGATTTCTCCTAATTGACCACAATGTATCGGAAGGTTTATGAGTGTCCTTGTCAACGAACTATTAATGATACACTATACATGTTCGATACTGAATATTTCATGGTAAACGTCATTAATTGCATGAAAATCCAATTAAATTTACATGAGTTAGAGCGTAGAGAGACAGACGAACAGACAAACCATTGGTCCACCGTCCCTACCCTATTCTATAGCAATTATCTTCTATTGAAATTCAGTAATTTATATCAATTTCAATAAAGTTGAAATAGCGTAATGTGATTAAAATACACTTGAAATGATTTCTCTTAATTGACCACAATGTATCGGAAGGTTTTTGAGTGCCCTTGTCAACGAACTATTAATGATACACTATACATGTTCGATACTGAACATTTCATGGTAAACGTCATTAATTGCATGAAAATCTAATTAAATTTACATGAGTTAGAGCGCAGAGAGACAGACGAACAGACGAACCGAATTCATAATCATTTTTTAACTTTGTTGAAAAATGTTAAAAACTGATAAAAAATCGCTATTTATTTCTTTTAAAAAATATATTCATTTCTATCAATTTCCCGTCAAATTCTTTTCCTTCTTAGTATATAAAAATAAAACCCTGTATTTAAAATATTTTTTTACTGAAATTTATTTTGATAATGTTCTAGTTTTAAGTTAATAGTATATATGCATATTATGTATGATTTTTTTCTTTTTTCAAATACGTATGTTGAGATTTGAAAAATATAAAAAGTATATTTTATTTTTTATATTCTTACGAACTAGCAAAATATATGAAATTTTCCATAAAGGTGTAATTTACGATTTCATCGTAAAATATACGAATTCATCATAAATATATTTAACTTCACGTAAGTAAAAATGCATTATATTTTTAAGAACAAAAACGTGCAAAGTGACAGTTTAACGTAATGTTTGTTATAAAGTATCACGAAAAAGTGGTAATAGTAAGTATTATTTAAAATTGCAGGAAATAGCTCTAACAGAAAATATTGTTTAAAATTGCATCATAATGAAAGGAAATAAAGAAAATAATTAATCATTCTATCTTTAACCTTAAAACAAAATATCTGTTTCTAATTTATTTATTTATTTATTTTTTTACGTGCAATGTATTCTTATTTTAACACATGAATTAAGATAACATCCTAATCGTATAAGCGAACTTCAAAGAGTTTTAATTCAAACGTAGACCAACGTAAGCCAAGCGTCTGCACACAGATTCATTAAAAAAAATGATTTAATCCATTTCATGCAGTTGTATTTACGGATATATCCATTGCATATATATGATGTTAATTGCATTTTTTAATTTTTATTTTATAGCTTAGAGATGTTCAGTGGGCTTCACTCCACGTTCACCTATAGTATTTGTAGAAAGACTGAATTAATTCCACAGCTGATAAGATCTTTTGGTGCAAGTGTCCTCGTTACTCTTTCGATTAAGGTAGTCTATAGCAAGCCTGTCCAACCCGGCGGCTTTTTCAAGAAGGCTCACGTTTTGAGCACCTTATCGCCAGATTAAGGGTTGGCGCGGGGATGAATTCAACGCTACGCACCGTTTTTTGTTCGTGACGTCGTACGCGTAGCGAACAGCAACACCATTCCTTTGCTGAGAGGAAGAGATGTGCTTTTTTTCATTTGTTTTTTCCGCAAATGTAAAAAGATAGACGAAATGTTATTTCACCGTGGTTTGCAATTAGAACCTTGCTTAAAACAAAGATCTTTTTCGGATTAAAATAACTTTTAATTGCACAAATATATATAATTCAAACATAAGTTATTTTTTTCTGTTCTATAATATTCATTTATTTCATTAATTCGCTATATGTTCGAAGAAATTGAGAACATATTTTAAAAACAGAAGTAAAAATTTTCTTTAATAAATATAATTGTATTGATCATGTTTTTATGACACAAGTGAACATAGTTTTATTAGTATTATTACTGAATTAATTTAGGTTTTTTTTTATTATTAAGCGGCATAATTGTGTGACGTGTTGATTGCATTAATAAAACACATTTTCACTGAAATAATTCATTAAAAATTAATTGTTTTTTTATTTAATTGCGATTAGAAGTTAATAGGAAGTTGAAACTAAAATCAATTCAATTATAATTAGACTGAACGATAAAGCATACATTATTTAGCCGTATCCTGCAATTAAATCTATCAGCTAAAATAATTGCAGGTTGATGCATGCAATTAAATCAATTACTATTACATTTTAATGTTGTTAAAATTTTATCATTTTTTGTGTTTTTATGAAAAAGACATTGGTCTGTCCCTAGTGTACAAAATTGAAAATCTTTAAAATTCTTCAGGTTTTTATTTTAAAATTTTTGCCATATTTTTAAATATTATTTCGCCTTAGTTATTTTATTTATTATTTAAAAATAATAATTCGTCATGTTTGAATAAATCATGTAAATTCTTCTCTCGAATGAAATCCCCCCCCCCCCCCCCCACACACACAAACACACTTTATGTTTCGTCATTCTGCACACATATTGCTCTATTTATTAAGTTGAAGTGGCAATAAAATAATGCTCAATCGTCTGAGGCAACCTCCCATTTCGAATTTTCTCCCCCCCCCCTTTCTCCTCCATCACACTATTTTTTGCCCATTTAAAATTCATTGTTGTCTTGCAGAAAAGATTAGTTAAAATTGTGTCTGAAATGTTAACTATTCCTTCGCTTATCCATAACAGTGCATAAAGTTTACTGTTTTGCTCTATCTATTGATTTTTAAATACCAAATAAATAATTTACCATAAAAAAAGATAAGGAAACAAATAGAATGAAAGATTTAAAAAATAATAATAAGGATTAACCTTTTGTGCACACAATTTCATTTTTTTTAAATTCTTTATAGTGTTTAAAATTTTCTGTCCCATTTATTACTTTGAAGTAACTATAAGTAAAAGACCAATTATTAAAATTCTGCCCTCCCCCCGAAAAAAAAGAAAAACTTGTTTTTGTTTAACCCCCCCCCCCCCAAAAAAAAGAAAAAAAGTTAAATATTCCAAGTTTTTAATTTTTTGGTCTGTTTCTTCTATTTGTTAATTGATAAATTTAACTATTTAAATCTATAGCCCCTCACTATCATATACAGTTAAAAAAATTCTCTAATGATTTTATTTGTTACTTTGAAATAACAAAAGATAGTCATTCAATCTTCCTTCTACCCCACCTAACCTTAAGAATTTCATTCCACATTAAAAAGACAATTTCTAAACATCCTGTTTGGGGGTGTGAAAGGTTTTATTTTCTTTCTTGGTTTGGCCTATTTTCACTCGACTTTGGGGGCTGTTTCTGCAGAAGGATTTGGTATTAAATTAATTATATAAGTTAATCGCAGAAAATATAGTAATTTTCTGCCACAGGCATTTTTTAAAACCTGTGTTTATATACATCAAAATGCACTGAAACTGCATTAATTCATGATCCCCATAAATCCATCTTTATATGTAATCAAATATCTAAATATATGAAGCTAATGAGTTTTTGTTTAGGAGGTATGGATTTAATAATGTTCAACTGAATGACAATTTAGATTTTTGAGGGGATCAAATAATCAAAATTTAAGTCTATATCATCAAAAGTAATAAAGGCCTTCGATAAAACAGAGTATAAGAATTCGTAATACAGTTTCTTTATAGAAGAAGATTTCTTTTCATCTAGAACACATAACTGAAAATATTTCTTTAATTTAGGTAGGACTGTTATTCTAAAATATGCTAGTTCATCTTCCGCCATTTCGGTTCAAAACAAAACACAAGACGACGATTGGCGTTAGAGCTGGCTGAACGCTCTCGCTTTCGCCAACTCGCCAAGGCTGGTGCTGAAAACGTGAGCCTTCTTGAAAAAGCAACCCGGCGGCTGCGGATGCCTTTTGAAGATTTTCGTGTCGCCCATTTGAAGGTTTCTTGTTGTTATGCTTATTATAAATAAAATTCGATTTTCAAAGATGTTTTCTTTGAAATCCTTAATACTTGCATCAGGGATGGTGTTTAAGTCTCATGAAAATGTATTCAACTCATAAAAAATCAAAAATATACTTTAAAACTTTAATCATGCGTATTATCACGGTTTGTAGTTCTTTTTTGCAACATTTTGTATGTATGATGGTTGAAATCGGTTATTATTTTTCAATATGTTAAAAAGTAAAATTTAGAATGATAAGCGTTTCTTACCCCTCCCGCCCTCCTCTTTGAATGAAAGGTCAGCATTTTTTTTGTTACACATGCAAATTGGCTGTTTTGTAAGAGATATTAGAAGGGATATTAAAGGGATAGGAGTAATTTTACCTCACAGACGTTTGAAACTTTGACCAATTTTTTCTCATTTTGTTTAAAAGAACGATGTAACCATGAGAAATGTTTGCCCCAATGAAAGATCTTCCAGTCTATTTCTACAAAACTCTATATGGGTTTGTCACTATCAAACTTGACATTGATTTTGTACTTATATAAAGCAGTATTCACGGATTCAAAATAAGTCAATGTGTATTTTTACGTTTTAAAAAACCTAGCAGTAAGTCTGATTTGTATCTTTTTCAATATAGGCGAGATTGAAGTTTTTGGCACCATCCCAACAAAAAGTTTTGTGAGACCCCAAGCAGAAAATGTATAATTTTAATTGAAATTAAATTTTTAAATTTAATTGAAAATTTAATTGAATTAAATTAAAAATTTAAAATAATTAAAAATTTATTTGAATTAAAGTTAAATTTAATTGAAATAAAAATAATTGTTTTTTTTCTGAAAATTGATTTTATATGGGGTTCCTGAACCATAAAGACCTTATATCTACCACTGTTAGATGTATTTGCAACGTATAAGACTTGTGGGAATAACTACTAATGCTGTGAGATAATATTGTCTCCCGTTTTGAGTTATGTAAGTAATGGCGACTTTCATTGTTTGCCAAAAGTGAGTTGCGCCCCTTCTTACTGGCAGGCTTGACAGACAAACTGTTGAGAACCAATCAGTTTTAGAGTGCGACAATGTTTTTTAGTGAACTGATATAGGTACAAGAATATGAATTATGTCCGGTCTTACAAAATGTGAAGGGACTGGGCGAAACTGTATGTTATTTTAATTTTTGAAAACGGATGATAAGTAGGTGATTGTTATAAACAGCGATTTGTTTTACTGATGTAATCTAGACCGGGAAGCGGCAGCACAGGCAAACACCTAATCGAGTTCACGGATAAAATTCCAGAATTACTTAAAACGCGATTCGAATATTAAAACAAAATCGGTCTGCCAAGTTACATTTTGGTAGAAAACATATGAAAAACTGATTTTAGCAGTTGATTCATAGGTTTACCATTGTGTTTTCCTACACCCAAAGGTATAAAAACATGGGGGACTAGGAGCTATAAAACACAATAATAAATCTACGAATCACCCGCTAAAATCTGGTTTTACCTTTTTTTCAAACATGAAGTAACACAAATTTTATTACATTTTAAACTTCGTATATTTAAACTACGTCTAATGATAGATAAATTATATGCTGATATTGAAAAGTTAATAATTCATTAAACAATGATTAAATAGAGTTCTATACATTTTTTGCGCTCCAGAATAATGTATATTTAAGACAATCGTGGTCTCGATATGTTTAACTAGTCATTCATTTACAATTGTGAATTTTGTGGAAATTTATTTATAATGTAAAGACTCAATTTTTTACAAACATGAAGAAGTACCGATTTTATTCCGTCGTAAAACTCGCTTATTTAAACGCCGCTTTAATGATAGATGTTTTGCATGTGGATAATGAAACTTTTTCCCTGTATATACCTTTAAAAAAATTATGAAAATAATTTAAAGCATGCGATGACAAGTTTAAATTATTTTAAACAATTTCTTCTTAAAAGTAAAATAAATATAGAAAAAATATAGATTGTATTTTTAAATCTCATTTTAGGCGATGTTGTTTGTTATCTTCCTTACAGCTTCCTCCAAAATTGTGTCGAACATTTTAAAAAAATCTAACATCTCTTAAAATAGAAATTTTTCGAATAAATAAATTTTAAAAGAAAATCTATTTGGATCTTTAAACTTGTTTGTATTTCCACCTTACTAAGTACTTTTCAAAAGGGAAAATGTTAGATTTACTAAAAAGGGCTTTTATAAGTAGTAGTATTTTTTATTTTATAAAATAAACAGCAATGGTAAAAATATATAAATATTTCTCTTTGCTAAAACATATAGATTCATTGACTTTTCCCTTCAGTCCAATCAAGCATACAAAAGGAATAGCATTGTTTTGACTGAAGAAATATAATTTAATATGATTTTACATCTTAGATATGTTTTTCAAAACTTTATATGATGTTCCTAAATTGAATGCCAAAAAACATTGTTTAAGAATGGACTTTTTATTAAACTATAATTTAGGTTACATCTGTTAAGAATTCAAGCGTCATATTTGACTCAAATCACTTTTTAATACAGCGTAAATTATCATTTTAATTCATAGAATTCAAAATTAGTGTATGATATTCAACACAGTTAAAACATTTTTGCTGGATTAAACCATCTAAAAAAATCTAAAAAATTCAAAAATATATAATATAAACAAGAACGAAAATGTACAATAAACTCCTTCGAACTACTTATGATTCCGAGAAGCGAAATAATAATTATTACTTTATTACATTATGCATTTTTGTTGCAACTGATTATCGGTGCGAGTGATATAGTCGAACGGTGTGATCGCCCTGCCAGGGGTTCTGTCTAAGGATACCTAATCAATATTTACGCAAGCAAAAACAATTCGAAAAAAAAACCACAAGGAATATTCAGAACTTTTAGGACGACGAACGGGAGATGGGTTCGAACGCAGCATATTCTGTCAACCAGATTTAATAGGCGAACATCTATACCACTGATGACAATGACTGCAGTTAATGACTGGCAATGACTAAAGGAGATTTCGTGATCAAACCCCTCTTCAAGACTGTAATTAGCAGCCCAATTAAGATGATCGCCCTGGGTTGTTTAAACTTCATGTAAATTAATATAATTGGCCCAACCTAGATTTCATCTCAATCGCCTTGCCTTTATGTAAAAGTATGTTTCGGATAAAATTCTGTTTTGAAGGCTTTTTGAATAACATATAGTGTTAAAAATTTTGTGCTGTATTGAACGAAAATTTAGTGCTGTAGTAGCTACAACCCTAAGAGAGTGGAATTTCGTTCCAACATTTCGAGCTCCAGTTGAACCATAACTCCATTTGTTGGTACTAGATTTCACAATGTTATGTATGTTATAATTGCAGCACCAAATTTTAGTTAAATACAGCACAAAATGTTTAACAGTGTGCATTCTTCAAACATAGTTTATCTACTCTGATACTCTGACCATGTAAAAAATATTTTTTTTCTAAAATTCAAAATTTTAATATTTTAATGACTAAAAATATTCATATCTAAAAATATTGCTGCAAATACATGCAAATTGTTCACGTGATCCTATTATGTATAACAAATTTTATAACAATCATTCCATACGTTTTCAAGCAACCAATGCACGCAATGATTGACAGAGGATAAAATAGGGGAGACTAGGGAGGGTTGACCCACTTTTTACAAAATGATTTTTTATTTTTTAAATATTGAACGTAGAATAAAGTTTTGTATATCATTTTATTCGTTATACAATCAGTTATCAAAATAAAATTGCTACATAAGTGCAATGTATAAGAAATTTGAAAAATGATCGATTTTTATCATGAGAAAGTAGTGGGTCGGTGCTCCCCACTGTATGACCCACTGTATGACTACTGTACGGACTCCCCACTGTATGACCCACCAAATGGGAGGCTTGACCCACTTTTTTTTATATTGAAATATTTGTGAAGAGAAATAAAATCAGTTTAAAAATGCAAAATAACTTTATGCTACATGCTTTAATAATTATAAATTTGGGTTTGAAAATGTGATATTTAAACAAACCTGTTTAGACGCAATCGTAAGTCAGAGGAGAAAATTTTTGTTTTAAAAAGAATTTTGACTGAGCAGGTATAACTGTACAGCAGGGAAAATGAAATTTTAACATTTAAGACAGTATTCCGTTAGGGACAGGTTCTGTTTTCACAGGTTTTCGTGTATTATTATATCCGGATTTAAGAGCTACTGTCCGCCTTTTTTGTCTCCTTTTCCTACATTTTGTGACACTCCACCTGACAACTCTAATTGTCACATAATTTGCTTCATCTCACTATATTCATGATGGTAAAATTTGTCTACATACCTTCCAGAAGTTTTTAAATCAATGCTATGTTCTTTTGCATCCACATGTGCACTTAAGTGATCATTATCATCTTTATCTATTTCAGTGGCAAAGTACTTTCAGTACTAAAATGTGGAAATAAATTTCTGGCACCGGAATTTACAAACAAATTTATTTCGAAAAAGAAAAAGGGTGTATTTCACATACATATTAAATGGAAAATGTTTTAGAAGAATTCTGGTGCCATTTTGAAGTTTAGGAATTAAAATTAAGTGGTTACATAAGCATACTACTGCCCCTGAAAGTGTTAAGACTGCTAATTTCAAACTTTCTAGTCCTTTTTAGTCTTTTACACTGTTTCTATTTACCTGCTGTAGTAATATTTAAATGGAAAAATTTCCGGTTAACTTTCCCATTTATATTTCATTATTTTTTTTTCTTGCAGAGGGTAGTATAGCAATTTTTCACATCTTTCTTTAATCGAAATATTTTCTTTTCCATCACTCTATTTTACTGTGGTTTTGCAGAATAAATTTACATTCTTTTTTCTATATAACCATTAACCTTTTATCATGCATAGTGTATAATAAAAAGATTTCATCTGGTCAACCCACCCTCACATTCACTGGGTCAAGCCTCCCCACATAACCTTTTTTTTTAAAAATAGCACATTGTTATGTTAAGCCTAACTTACTGTACAGTCTTTAAGCCTGGTATGAAAGCTCAATATTTCTGCATTACTTAAAACCTACTTACTTAAATTTCTATGATATATTTTATCTGAAAAAAGCTTACAAAATATTTGTAAAAAACACAACTTTTAGGTTGAAAACGTCTCAAAATTGATTTTTTCCACAACTATTTCGATTATCGGTATGAAACAAAGACTACTGTTTGAGCATTCCAATGATAAAACTCTGAAATTCTTTTAAATATGAAAATTGATGGGTGGGTCAAACCTCCCTAATCTCCCCTAATTCTTTTTTTTTACTCATTGTTTGACTGACAGAGTATAAAATAAATCTTTTTTTATTTTTTTTACTCTGTGAAACGTTGCCCGCACTGGTTTCCTCCGAACATATGTACTAATTCATATGAAATTTGCTATAGATAATAAGCAGTGTTTAAAATAATATTTTTTTATGTATTTTCCGTAATAAGATTTTTAGATATGATTATTTTTAATCATTTAAAACTGTAAAAATTTGAAGTTTTAAAAATATTTGATTTTAAATGGTTAAAGAATTAACTTTGATAATTTCAATAATGCACAATTTCTGTAAACTACTCAGTTAATATTTGTAATATATTATAAATTGCAATCCGTTTAATCAATAGTCAAATTTTATGTTTATAATAAATGTTTTTGAAGATACACTATATCAAACTTTGATTTTTTTTCAGAGCGTTTAAAAGGCACAAGGCACTTTAATTGTATAACAACTTCCATCTTTGAAGAGTGTTCTGATCACGAGACCTCTTGTAATCATTGACACAGTCTTTACAAATGTTTCAGAAGTTGTCCTCTTAAAGCTGGTTGATGGGAGATGCTGAGATCAAACGTGTGACGCGCTTGTCGGCCTAAATGTTTGTTGTTTTCCGTGGTGTTATTTGGACTTTCATTAGATTGCGTAAATACGAATTAGGTTCCCTTAGAACATTGGTCGGCAACCTATGACTCGCAGGTCACCGAGTGACCCATTTCATAATTTCAAGTGATCCACTTGAGTTTCGAAAAAAATGTACAATATATACAAAAAAAAAAAAAAAAAAAAAAAAAAAAAAAAAAAAAAAAAAAATGAAACGAACACTTAGGGAATGCATAAAAAAATAAAGTGAAAATAAATTATAAAAATACCATTTATGTTTGATTACAAAGTTCCAGAAAACGACTGCAGCGATTGGACGAAAGAAAGCGCGGCAGAAGGGAGCGCCCATTCGTAAGCTAAGAGACACTTGCCGCGCCTTAAGCTTTTGTCCAATCAGAATTCGTCTTTAGCCAATGCTACAGTTTGGTGGTTACAAGCCTTAGTTATTTCCGTCCACTCTTAGCTGTAGCACTTGTTAAGTAGTGGGAGCATAATGACGCAATTAAAGTTAATCAGTGGAATAATTGACATTACCCTCATAGCATGCATGGTCACGGTGACGTCGTTGTGACGTCACTGTAAGTCACTGTGGTCACGCCACATCTGTGACCAAAATACCACCACTCAATGATGTCACATTGTGACTGAGATGTGAACTTCTTAGAAAACTTAAAAAAATTACGAAAATTCTTTAAAACATGTTATTTACTGTAAAATTATGTTTTTCTGGCAATTAAAAAAAAATTGTGAGGTCACTGTTATGTCACTGCTATGTAACGTACGTCACGTCACATATGTGACAAAAAAAACCACCATATTGTAAGTCACAGTGTGACAAAAATATGAACTTCAAAAATCTTTGAAAATGAAAAGAAATATTTTAAACAGTCACGAGTTACATGGCATAAGGAATAAAATATATTAGTGGATAGCAAATGGTAAATTCTGTCACTAAAGGGGAGGGGGGGGGGGGTAATAAATAAAGTGCACGATACAAGCATTAATAAACTAAATTTTTAGGCTATATTTTATCAATTTGATATCTAAGATAGTGAATGTATACTTTTTCATGATTTCAATTTTATCTAGCATTTGGATAATATATTTAGAATTAGGAATATTAAATTTATACACTTTATATATTTAGTTTGCTGGCAGGAAATTTATTTATTTATTTCTTTTTTTACCGACCAGGATTATTCGAAACACTTCTGTGGTTTCAAAATAAAAAATTTCTATTACAGTTAAATCTGCTCCTTTTAATGAGCATGTAGAAAGAGTCTTCAGAGTTTAGTCATCTATGCATTTCTTGCTTTAGAATATTTTTATAATTTGTATTCAAGTCATAAATTCTACTTCTTTCAGACTTTTTAAATAAAATTAGCATTTTCCGAAAATAAAAGAAATATACAAAATCTGTGCAAAACAAACTTTACTTTAAAAAAAAAAGAAAAAAAAAGGCTGGCTCGTTATTACCATTAAATTTATTTTTACACCTTTTTAAAAATTTAAACAATGGTATATTTAGTAAACTCTAATTATGAATATTATTATTATAATTATTTAGAAAAAAGGAACTTTACAATACATTTTAACTTGAATTATTTGGTACGGATAAAAAGAAAAGGTTAAATACAGTGGGCATTTCTTCAAATACAAAATTTTAATTAACCATACTTTCAGAAAATTACTACGCATTCAAGTTTCATATCTCTTGCATGCAAAAACAAATAATCTATACCAGACCATCTGCTTGAAAATCGTATGCCCACAAAAAAATTAACATGAGAAGACGCGGGAAATAAATAGTTCACTGTTTTTAGAACATCACCTTCACCACGTCTACAACACTTTAAGATAAGGAAATGACCATTTTAGGATACACGGATATTAATAGAACGTATATGTAAGTTTTATTTAATTTAAATATTTTATTCCTGATTTGTACATATGAGTTAAATAGTTTTATGTTATATTTGTAAGAGACTGATCTTTAACTGTGAGAAGCGATATTTTCAAATTCGATAACTGTAAAGAAAAATATCTTAATCTGCCATCGCTTGAAAAAAAAAACTGCGTAGAGACTGTGCATGCCTACATTCATACTGGAATTAATATAAACATTAATTTACTCTTACTTGGGATTGAAAATGTACGGAACGACAATGATTTGGAATTATTTTATCGGCTTCTTACTATTTTTTGATTACTAACACTTATAGTTATTATTATTTTGGGGTTAAATATGATGTTCGATTATCATGAGATTACGGAACTGTTTCAGATTAGAAATTAACATTATACTGGGAAAATGTATTTTTACATATTACAGTAGTGAAACATTTGAAAGAATTTTCTTTTAGTGCTAATAATATTTTAAATTATCTTTCAAAATCCTAAATCTTCAAACCAATGTTTTCAGATTTAACATTTGCCGAAATTATAAAATAATAGGAATTCCTTATACGATATGGAAATATTTTTGAGATATTGTTAAATCTAATAATGCATTTAATTTACCTATTGAGTTTGCTGTTGTTTAATAGTACAATTGTAAATACTAATTATTATTTTTAGTGTTTTTCAAACTGGTATATTTATTTTTTAAATTGTATGTAAGCATTTTTTCTGTTTGTGATTTTAATCAAACATTTAATTATAGACATTCTGAATCGGTTATTAAATTTTCTTCTATTGTAAATTCATTTTCTACGTTTATGATACGCGTAATTATTGGCACTAAAAAGTAAAATATGATATTTAAGCATTGAAACAAAGTGTTTTTCATGCCTGAAGGGAAGTTATAGATTAAACTGCTTTAGTATATATTTTTTAAAAGTTCATATAATACAGGATACATAATATAGGACACAAGTTGAAAAGTGCTTATGACTTCGGTTTGTCTCTCCGTCTGTCCGTCTAGCAGTCTTTCCGCACTCTAACTCTCGAAAATATACTCGGATTGCCCTGAAATTTTTGGATGTTATTGACGTTTACCATAGCACGGTACCTATTTGTAATGAAGTTTGTAGCATGCTTTGTTCATTTACAGGGACAGCCAAAAGTTTTCCGTTACATTACAGCCTATGGGAAAAAATCGTTTCAAATGATTTTTTATGATTTTACGCACGCTTTAAAACAGAATAAAATTTATATGCATTTATGAAGTGCACTAAAATATGCATTCTGTTGACTATGCGATGCAAAGAATAGTTATTGTTCATTTACAGGGCTAAAAAAGGAATTCAAATACATAATGATATAGGGGTGGAGGGAATTGTTTGCGGCATACTTTAATTATGTTAATCTATTTCATATATAATGAAATTGATATATGTCGCTGAGGTTTACATACTATAAATTATTTCATGTATAATACGAATAACACGTATATAGCATTTACAGGGACACACAGAATATTTCAGATACTATATTGTATCCGAAGTACTGTTCATTAGCGATGATTGCTGGGAATGTATTTTTAATTATGATATGCACTTTTATGATTCACTAGATTTATGCATAGTATATGGTGTATATAAATGCTATAATTCCTATACAAGGCTACACAAAATTCGTAAGGATTACTGGGTATGGGCGCAAATTGCTTAAAGGTTGTTTTTAAATGAGTTATGCTTTTTTCTTACTGAACTGCATTTAATTTACCAAGAAATGTTTGTAGAATATAGATAAAATGATATACAGGGTCACGTAAAGAATTGGATACATGGCCGTCTATATGTTATAATTTCTGGAAATGTGATTTCAGCAGTTTTAAGAGTGTCTTAGTTTGAATTAAATTTTAACTAAATAGTGGCGTGTAATAAAGATTCTAGGTAAACTACAGGGTTGTACAAAAGTGTTCAAGTATGTTTCCATACATTAGTATAAATTGGTGAAAAAGAATTTCAACCTGTTAGGCGTTTTCTTGCTAAACTAGATTTTCCCATTATATAGTATATATACACTTAAAAAAATGGGAAGTCAAAATTGAGTAAAAATTACTCAATTTTAAATGCGTCACATACTCAAAATAGCTCCGATCCAAATGTACTCAAAGTTGAGAAACACATGTACTCATTTTTTATTCATTGGTTGTGATCAAATATGAATTGTTATGTACTTCCCCCCCCCACCCCCCCCCCAAAAAAAACCCCTAAAATTTAAAGTAAAAATGTACTGACATTTATTTCCCTTTCAAAGTTCTCAACAAGAAATGTTTAATTGATTATTTATTAAGAAAAATAGCAAAATTCTTGCAAGATACTCAAATCGAATACTTTTATGACAAGAGCATTATTTCCAAGCACTTTTAAATTATTTTTAAAATGCTGTGCATAATTTAATATTTACATTAATAAACATCATTTATGCCGCCATAAATGAAATGAACCATTACAGGGTACAAAACTATTCGTTTGTTTGGGTTTGATAACATGTGATGTTTCAAAATAGAGAAAGCATGGGTTCATTTTTGATCCAAAAATATTCAATTCGATATGAGTACATCGGTTTACTCATTTTTGAGTACTTGATTTTTCTCAGTGTATCATCCTACAGATCAAATACAGGGCTGTTCAAAAGAATTGGAAAACATATTTGGCTATGGACGGTAACTGCTGAAATCAATTTTTCAAATGTTTTATGAATTTTCTAAAATGTTTACTTAGTTATCTTATTTACGTCATTTCCCTAAATTACGATGTTTGTTAAACCATTCAGAAAGTGTTGGAAAGTATTTTATAATCTATGATTAACGCATGATTTTTCTTACTCGTTTTTTTTCTATTTCCCAGATCAGTCTTTTCCTATAAGACATGCCAAATCTATTTAGCTCATATTCCCAAAATACAATATACACGGGAATAAAAAATTGTAATAAATATCGCTTATCATGCCGCTCTATAAATAATAGTTGTATTAATATCCGTTAGTCTCCATGTTCGTATTTAATAAAGCAATTACAAATCCCAACAAATTAAAAAATTTACACATTCTAAATATCAAGCTTGAACTCAATATCAAGCATAGAACTTAATATAGAGCATAGAACTGAATAAAAAAATATGTCAATTGATAAGCATTGTTTTTTAAGTGGAAAAATTTAAAATGTTTTAGAAGAATAGGACTCCAAAATAGCGATATTTTGCTAAAAAGTACGGTAAAAAGATAAGATTTTATATTTACAGCAAAAGGTTATTTCAAAATCCATCGCTGTATTAATACTTAGAAATTTTTCCAGAGAGAATCCTTCGCCTTATATACAATATTTCAAATAAAAATCAAATATCAAATTAATTGCTTAAAAGGCGCAAAGGCCAATATAGTGAAAAAGATTCCATGCCGGGACTCGAACCCGGGCCATCAGTATAGCACACTGACATTCTACCGACTAAACCACATGGAACGACGCCCAGTCTGTAAAATGTCTCACTATTACAGGTTGGCAAGGCTACAAACGCAGCACAAGATGGAATATTTATCGTGAGCCACCGACATGGGGTAAACACGAAACTTAATGAAATCCAGCATCGATTGAAACTATATTAATAATTGGAAATTTTTCCCGGGAGAAACATTCGCCTTGCATACAACATTTCAAATTAAAATTGCCTTTTAAGCAATTAATTTGAAATTTGATTTTCATTTGAAATATTGTATGCAAGGCGAATGGTTCTCTCTGGAAAAATTTCCAAGTATTAATATAATTTCAATCGATGCTGGATTTAATTAAGTTTCGTGTTTGCATCATGTTGGTGGCTCACGCTAAATATTCCATCTTGTGCTGAGTTTGTAGCCTCGCCATCATGTAATAGTGAGAAATTTTCCAGCCTGGGTATCGTTCCATGTGATTTAGTCGGTAGAATGTTAGTGCGCTGTACTAATGGCCCGGGTTCGAGTCCCAGCATGGAATCTTTTTCACTATTTGCGTCTTTTAAGCAATTAATTTGAAATTTGATTTTCATTTGAAATCACAGTGTTTATGACAAGTTCGTCACAAATGACACATATTTCACAAATTGGTCACAGTGTGACTTCAAAGTATTGTCGCTTTCGTCACAGGTCCGTCACAAAGTTAATGCCAAAATAGTCACAAATGACACACTTTTCACAAATTTGTCACACCGTGACTTCACAGAGTGGTCACAATGTGACGTCACAAACGACCTCTAAAACGGCCATAACGACCTCGCATTCTAGTCACTGTGACGTCACATCGACGGTCAGAAAATCACAGTGTGACTTCACAACGACGTCGCCGTGACGTCACCATGCCTTACGGGTAATAACACAAATTATTACCGTTGTCAAACTAAAAGATTGCTTCATGAGGTGTGGAAAGAAAAGTCTGGATGTGTCAAAATTGGTTTATGCACAGATGTAATTACCACCAGAACTTTCAATATTGAGCGACACTTTTCTTAAGAACATAAAAATGTGAATACATTGCTAAACATGTATTACATTTTGGAAAAACACTGTTTTAAATTGAAAATACCACTGACTCGAAACGCTTTTTTAATCCATAGGTTTATTGTGACCCGCCGCCAAAAAAAAAGTCGTTGACCCCTCTCTTAGAAATACACTCGGGTTCCAACCCATCGTCGTCGGCCGGTTTTCTTCGCACCGATAATCAGCGGCAACACACATAACCAACGAACCAACCAACCATTTTCTTACCACACCATTCGATTATTTATAGTATTAACCCTTTATTTCAGCACAAGTGCAGAAACTAAACCAATGATAAAATCGAAAAATAAGTGACTTATCACATAGACTTTGTTGTAACTTGATGTAGGCCAATATTTTTGCAAAGATAAACTTAGACTCAGAAACTCATTTAACATCGAGCTGGAATGAAAATTTGTAAAGTTGTTCATTTCCCGCGAAAACTCACGTATACATTTTTGGATATATGTAAAAATCACAACAATATTATATTCAAATTAATTAAATTCTCACTGTTTCATATTAGTTGGCAAGTAATTAGAAATATTTCTAGGTTAACTAGGTTTGATAGTATTCCAACTTAAACTTTTCTTTGGCAGATTATAACCTAATAAATAAAGAAATAGATGGACGAATTTTGAGCAGAGAATCTATGTAAATTGCTTAATAATAAGGAGGAGCGGAAATCATCAATTTATTCTACTTTTGTAAAATAAACTAGCACGTTGTGGACATCAGAAAACTATTTCTTTATATATAAATCAAATTGTCTGAGAACAAAATTAAATGACACTCTACTGGTTCTCAAGATATAGGAATAGCGAAAATCGTTAAAATGCCACATACCAGCACCACCTGCTAGGTGGTATACATCTAACCTAATAAGGATCTATTTATGTTAGGGTCTACCAGAATATGAAGTTTGATTAAATTCCGTGCATTAGTTCTTGGCATATAGGTAGCTGTCGCGGAAATCAGGAAAACATGTATAGCAGCGCCATATGTTGAGAGATTTACACCAAAGTTCGAAACGTAATCAGCACTAACTTATGTCTAGGCTTAATAGAATATAAAATTTTATAATATATATATATATATATATATTACGCTAATTCTTGAGATATAGCTCGCGTGAAATCGTGGAAAATGCGGTATAACAGCATCACATGTCCAGAGATTTACAGTAACGACTAATTAGCGTCTATTTATGTCAAGGTCTAATTGGATATGAAGTGTGATTAAATTCCGTGCATTAGTTCTTGAGATAAAGCGCCTGCACAGTATTTTCTAAAAACATCCGAATCATATTCTGGTGTTTCTAAAACGTATAAATTCGTCAAAAACCGGAAGTCCTAATTTTCACGAATCCATTGATTAACTCTTATAAAGATAGTATTAAGTAATAACAATGGACAAATAAAACATTTCTTTGTGCTAAAATTATTAGTTTTGTTGCCTTGACCTTCCAATAAAATAAAGTGAAAGAGACATTTTTCACTGTTGCCCTGACTACCCAATAAAAAAAGTGAAAAATACATTTTTCTGAATGAAAAAATACAAACTAATAATATTTAAAAAATTTAGCACACACAAGTATATATATAGACGTATTTGCTGGCATAAAGATAAAAATAGTTATAATTATTTTTCTTACTAGTACATAATATTATCTCTTTTACATATCATAAAATAAAACCGAAAATGTATCATAGGAAAGAATCTTTTAAAGTGTAACTCTTGTAAAATATGCTTTTAAAATAGAAAAAATGCAATCCTTTTATCCCATTGAAAACTTGAAACTCTTTTAATACCTTCTTTTTCGATATTTCGAAGTAGTATAATTGTGTTGGTTGAAAGTTTTACCGCAGTCAATAATAGAGTTTAGAATTCAGAACATATGAAATTTCTGGTTTTGCATTTATTTGTAATAGGAAAAAAGTTTTGAGGAAATCATTTTCGAAGAATTTTACATCAATTTTTAAAGGATTATATGTGTGTGGTAATTACTTCGAACAAACTAAATAACTAAGAAACATTCTGCTTTACATAAGCGTTTTTCATCATAAGAGTTATTCGCCATCAAATGTTTCACCCTTTATATTAAAACTAGGGGCCTCAGACCCCTGTGAGCTACGCCTGATAACCCCCATTCAGGCTTCGCAGCCTCAAAACACACAGTTATGTGCCCTGCTTAAAAAACACTGCCATGTTACGGAAGCTTGGATGATATTATTACTATAATGGTGGCTTTATTCTGTAACCGGGTTGTCATACTTTTGTTTTTGAATGGGGCATTCTTAAGTTACCATGGCCTCATCCATCACTGTCGTAACAACTGACGGTTGTTTTCTGTATTGATAATTAAGGTCAATTACATATTTGAAAATAAAGTTTAATAGGTTAAATGTATCACTATCTTTCGAACTTTTATAATGAAGCTAAGGACAATATGCTTCTTTATGTTCGAGGTTAAAAAAACTCAGTCTGCTTATAAGAATAGCTTACAGAACTACGGTATTGAAATGCATTATGATTTGAAATTGCACTCTTATATTTTATGTTTTGATCGAGTTTAGATATTTTCAGGAACAGGTCTTATTCATAAATCCTTTTTGCTATTTGAATACAAAAATTCTAAAGTAAACTTATTCCTGGCGATCGAAATGAAAAAAAATGTTTTATTTTTTTTTTAATTTTCCTTAGATAAATAATGTAATCAAAATATTGTATTAACTTTTGATTGAAAAAAAAGATAATTTCAACTTGAAAATGACGAAAAAACAGAAATATAATAATCACTATATTTCTCGCTTTCCTCCCATTTTTCCAAAAAAAACTGAACCATTTTGTTGCCATTATTGAAGAAATGTCACTAAAATTTGAAAAAAATTAATATATCGAAAACTAATTCAAATTTACAAATTCTAATTTCTATTTTTAATGTACTCGGATCAATACGGATAATTGTCGTTAATTTCACCGCCAAAGATTCCATATTGTAAGAGTAATAACTGAGAAAATTAAAAAACTTATTTCATTTTGCAGATGTTATAGAAAGTATCGAATTTTTTTTTTGTTGTAAACACTAGCATTTCGGCATCTTACCCATAGCTATGGGCCAACTATCTAGGGGTAAGATGCCTTATCGAGTTTTAACGTAAACAATAATTTGTGAAGTAGTATAAAAAATAATGGGACGAATAAAAGTAACTTTAATGTTTTAGACATACTAAACTGGTAACTTACTTAATACTAGGAAATTAAAAAAATATGAATGTTAAACACTATAATAAAAGAGCAAACTAATATTTATTTGTTATATAATTATTTATGTCGTGTTAATATATTTGGTTGTGTAATATTTATTTAATATATTATGTTCTACTTAATATTTAAAAGAATTATGGCTATAAGTATGCCTATTTTTAAACATTATAACAAGTTTAACTACGACAAAGCAACTGTGATAAAGTGCTTTAAAGTCAAGCTTTATTGCTAATGTTTTTCATATGTCCCTTTGTTTTTTTAGCAATATCTCAGGTCTGCAACAAAGTACACATTTGTTTAGGAACATTGAGCAGCTTTTATATAACCAACAGTTTCACTGAATGCACTTGATCCCATCATACTTGCACGAGGTTTTATTGCACTCTGCTAGAAACTCTGGACAATCATTCTCATTCACTAAAAAAATCCTTGTGTTCTGAATCTTGGGAGGGAATTTAATCATCATCCATATCATCTTCAGTTGAAGATTCTGTCTTTCTAGATTTTAACTTCTGATCTAATTCCTTTTTAGAAAGGCTTGAGACACCTGGATATTCCAGTTGCTATTGTCACACCGATTTAGTTTGGTTTTTATAGGCCTTTAAAATTATTTTTATTTGGATATTAAAATGAGAAAAAGAACTTTGGTGAAAATTACGTCATATTTAAAACAGTACATTTAAAATGTGTTATTTAAAATAAATTTCCTATAGCGTATATTATAGTTAAAATTGTTTACTTAGCCATTTTATACAGGCTAACTTTAAATTGTTGGGTTGACCTTATTTAATCATTCACGAAAGTAGCTGTTAGCTGTCGCGATAACAATTGATTCTGTCCTAAAATCCCTCAGACAAAGGGAAATGAATGGAAACCTGATTACAGGAGATTGCCACTAGTCGTTTAATTACGATTTAATCTTCCGTAATCTTTTCAAAGACGATCAAATTAGAGTGTTTTAGAGTCTGCTGTTTCTGGATGGAAGTTGTCGACCATAGCTCGTAGGGGTCAGAAACCTTTAGTTATCTAATTCTGTATTATATACTACCGATATTTACATTTATTAAAATTATTTATAACTGCATTTAACATAAAATTTTTAACATCGATTACAGTTAATAATTATTAAGCAATTATTTATTAGGCCAATAAAGTTTGTTTATAAGGCAGAATACATATAGAAACCTTTCAAATTATGTTCACATTAGATTTTAATTTTTTTATGTCATTTTATACATTTAGAAAAATTATAATTTTAATCAATGATTTTTTTTTATCAATTCATTAAAATCACGATTTAATCACTGATTTAAATTATATGATTAAAGTTGTTGACAAGTTAGTTAATAGCTAAGAGTAATTTAAACAATGAAGAAACAACCAGGCATTTTACCGCAACGGAAAATAACCGGCATCTTACCCCCAAAATGTTTCTTCGGCTCACCCCAAAGTATTGGGCAAGACGCAGGTGGCCCCTACTGACGTGAAGAAGCAGGAACCGGCCACAATTTATGCTTTGCAGAAAGGGCAGGTATCAGTACTCTCTAGAAACATCAGATTTACTTCTCTGGTGTTTAAACTAAGACTTATATAGGCAAATAAAGAAGTCGCGTAAAAGGATTTGGACACTTATTAGAAGCGTTAAGACGGAATAGCAATAGAAAATTACCACTTAAAAAATTTAAAAAAGAATGCAAATGGAAATTAAAGTATCACTGGGGAACCCTCTTCCTTACAACTGAGCAGCGTTTCCCTACATCGCCTGCGCATATGAAAAAAACGTGATACGGCATCTTGTCCAACACGGCATCTTACCAGCGCCATCGCTAAGACTTTTCATTGGTGGGGGAGAGAACCTTAAAATGCCAAGTCAAATTTCAGTACTTGCCAACTCGTTTTATAATTTTGCCAACTTATCATAGTTAGAAAATTTAATATAGTTCTTATTTGTTAAAAGTTTAATAATATTCCCAGTTAGTCTTGTAATTTTTGCCAAGTCTATAAGAAAGAGAAAATATATTATACCTTTTATTAAAGTTTTAAACAAATTTGCCAACTAAGTTTGTAAATTTGCCAAATGTTTGGGGGGAGGCTCCCCCCATCCCCCCTCCCCTTAGCGAGGCCTCTGCATTTCACCTCAAGTTTCCCAATACAGGGTAGATAAACTGTATGCACTTGTCTTGGTTCATTGTTGCTGGGTTAAATGGCTCGTCTTATGGCTCCAGTTACTGGATGGTTAAGAAAATAAAAATAAATGTACATCCAAGTAAAATAAAAAAACAGCGTGTATAATATTAAAGAGCACGTAAAAAATTGAATGTTGGCGTTCCTTAGACCGTGCAATTTTAGAACATTTATATTAATTTTTTTAATGACTCGGGAGGAATCAAAACATGTAAATAGTCGAATAAACCATTTTTTACCGTTTTTAAAGTTTTAATTTACAACTTTTATCAAATAAAATCAGTATTTTATTCTCTGTAAAAAGATTATGTAATATTACTTCATAAAATTAGTGCCAACGTGTTGCCTGCAATTTTATGGAGTAATTCAACTTATATAAAGGTGTAATTTAAACTGATATAACTGATGTAATGTTGCACATTAGTGTAACGTAACAATACTTATATTGGTTAAATTTCTCAATAAAATGAAAGCAGCACAGCTGCCACGAATTTTATAGAGTAAAGTGACATAATGTTTGTACAGTGTTGCTAAGTGTTAATTTGTTTTGTTATATCTGGAATTCCGCTCATACAAATTAAACATATTACATCAAATGCATAAAGAAAATGTACTTTTCACTTTAATTTTTTTCCTTAACAAAAAATAAAGTACAACATCACAAAGGTAACTGTTTGAATTTTCAGAAATAAACCAAGCAGGGAATCTATTAAAGGACTGAATTGCGAAAATCCGTCTATGAACGGAGTTATTTGTAAAAGGAAGCATGCATTTTCATTTATGAATTAAAAGCATTTAACTTACTTGCATTTTACTTTTTCCTGAAGTATCTTAAGTTAAAAATTCTTACTATAAGAACAAAAATGGAGCATATATGATTTGACTATTGTTATTTCCCATTAACTTTAAAACAAAATGTAACATCTTATTATTATTAGTTACCAACTCTTGTGCAAAGAAACGAGATAGAGGAACAAAACAATTGTTTACAGCTTTACATTTATTGAAATAAAAAGCAAACAATTACGAGTTTATTTTTTTTATTACTTTTATATTAATTGATCATTAAAAATCCGTAAATTTCTTTGCAGTTTTTAGCTAAACGTTATCTGAAAGCACATTTTCTTTCAAATCTGTGTTGTAAAGGCTGAAGTTATGCGATATTTAGAAATGAAGTGTGAATGGTTAAAAAATCAATCAACAACCCTTGAAAACTCAACTTAAAAAAAAAAAATCTAAATTGAATTTTGAAAAACCTCTTCGAGTGTAGCTCGGGTGTACTTTAGACTACCTCCATAATCAATACCGTATCGTTGATCTTATCCAGCACAGCGTGGAAATGTATACTGACACACGGACAGACTCACAAACTTTTTGTAAAAATAATTATATTAATATGGATATTTCCATTTTCATTACCGTATATGATCAAATAATTAAACCTAAATGTTAATAAGAAATATACCCTATTAATAAACTTAATTTTTACTGTTTACTCGACTGCCAAGAAGGGTTATGTGTTTCACGCGTATCTGAGTAAGTGGATTTCTTTATACCCTTGAAACATCCCAACAGCTGGATGGATTTTAATGAATGAGGCCTCTATTGATTTGTCTTAACCGTCCGATGGTTATAGGCTAGCTTTTGTTTTTATAAATCCAAAATGGCGGTAGAGACGAAAAAAAAATTACGCACCATATTGAGTGGCATATCATTGGATAGGTCTTTCAAAATGAAGAAGATGTGTCATTGACTATTTTACAGTCAGAAGCTACGTTTAAATATTGCATAACCTGGAAGTTGTGTAGGTAGGATCTCTATCTTTACTGCAACTCTAGCCTTCATAGGCATGTATAGGCCTCATCAAAATAGTGTTTATAGATAGGAACTAACAATTAAACACAACCTAAAAGTCATCAATACAAGAAAATAAAAAGTTAGGTAAGTAATATAAAAAAAAAGTTTCACATTGATGAGAAATAATTAATTAGTTTGCTTTTTACGCAGTCGGGTTTTTTGATTTTTTAAATTTAATTACTTGTTTTAAAGTTTTAATTTGCACCTTTTATCAACTAAAATTAATATTTTATTAACTGTAAAAATTTTATGTAAAATTACTTCATAAAATTGGTAGCAACGTGCTGTCTCCCATTTTTTCGAGTAATTTAACTTGTATAATGGATTAAACTGCTATAACTGGTGTAATGTTGCACATTAGTGTTACGTGATAAAAGTTACATTGGTTAAATTACTCAATAAAATGTAGGCAGTATAGCAGACACCAATTTTATGGAGCAGAATTGCATAATGTTTTTACAGTATTGCAAGATGTTATTTGATTTATTATATCAAGAATTCCGTTCACACAAATAAAACATTACATCAACTGCATAGAAAAAACGTACTTTTCATTTTCATTTTTAGCTCAGACAAAATATAAAGCCCCACGTCACAAACGTAATTGCTTGAATTTTTAGAAATGAACAAAGCGGTGAATCTATTAACCCCTTAACGGTCGCATTAAATTACGGTTTAAAAATTCAAATTGCTTATTGAAATTGATTATTGCTGTTTTGAAAAGAAATATTCCCCTTATTTAATGATAGGTAAATTGACACCATAATAAAGCCAATTACAGTATTTTATAAAGCTAGTGGGAATCAAACAATATGAATAAAAGACACAGCCCGTGAATATGACGGGAGCGAGAATTAAGCGGTTAAAGGGCTTAATTGCGAAAATCCGTCATTGAACTAAGTTATTTTTAAAAGAAAACATACATTTTCATTTATAAATTAAACGCATTTTACTTACTTGCTAAAATTAATAATTTTCCCTAAGTATCAGAATTCTTACTATAAGAACAAAAACGTGGTATATATGATTTGATGTTTATTATTTTCGATTAACTTTAAAACAAAATTTAACAACTTATTATTATTACGGCCAACTGTTCAGCAAAGAAACTTAATGGAGGAACAAAACAATCGCTTCCAGTTTTACATTTATTGAAATAAAAAAGAAACAATTACGTGTTTAATTTTTTCAATTTTTTTTTAATTGATCAGTAAAAATTCTTAAATTACTTTGCGGCTTTTAGCTGTACGTTATTTGAAAGCGCATTTCCTTTCTATTCTGTGCAGTAATGGCTGCAGTTATGCGATATTTAGAAGTAAAGTGTGAATGGTGAAAAATATCAGTCAACAGCCCATGGAAACTCAACTTAAAATATCTTAATCGAATTTTTAAAAATCTCTTGAAGAGTATCTCGGGTATATTTTGGAATACCTCCACAGTCAATGTCGAATCATTGGTCTTATCCATCACAGCGTGGGAATATATACTGACAGACGGATAGACTCACAAACTCTTTGCAAAAATAATTATATTAATATGGATACTTCCATTTTCATTCCGTATGTGATTAAATAATTAAATTTAAACGTTAATCGCAAATCTAATTTAGCTCTTTAAAGGAAAAAAAAGAATAAAAACTGTTATTAACACTGCTTGTCATTAAAGAAATTGAAATTCTTCATGCGAGCAAAAAAAAATGGTTAGTTTTTATTTTGCTCAAATGAAATTAGATAACACGTTATTTAAACGTAGCTGAAAAGACGTTCTATCATTCTCAATTAAAAGTATAAGAATATGCATAAAAGTTTGAGTGTTCGTAAAAAAAAAGAATTTGTAACAAAACATTCATGTTATGATTCAAATTAAGGAATAAAATATTGAATGAAAATTTCTAATATGTTTAATTAGTTGAGCAATTATCTAAGTTTTTTTTAAATCCTTGGAACATACAAAATGAAAATACACTTTAAACATTTTAGTGCCTTCAGCTAAATAACTAAGCTTAGAAGTAAGAATTAAAACCTGTTATTTTAATTTTTAACAAATACATGTATGAAAAAAATTCAAAAGTTTCTGCGATAGTCTTGAAATTTTAATGTGTTATTCTATTATTTTAGAAAGTAGGTTTGTTTTTCGAAATATAGTATCACTTGTTAAAAAACAGAAAAAAAAAAAAATATATTTGAAATTCTACATGAATGTTACAATAATGTCTCTTACAAACAAAAGAAAAAATCTCTGTCGGCTCGGCCTACAGGCGGAGGTAGATTTCGAAGTTAAGTACAAATTTCACCAACAAAAACTAAATCAAGATTAGAGATAAACCCAGTTTAACAATTTTATTTGGCCGCTTTTCACGGATTTTTAATTTTATTTTTCTGTAAGAGTTTGTTTTATCAAAATCATATTAAATCGGTATTTAAAAAATATTTTTCCCCACTCAACAACTTAAAATTTTCTGACTCATTTTTAAAAGTAAAAACAGGAAACTTGATGACGTGATTTTTGAAGAGATTTAAAAGTGACCTGTGTTTTATTTCCCTTTAAATTAGTTAGAACTTGATTTACAATTGTTTTGTCAGTATGACCATTTTTTTTCGTTTCCAGCTCCATCGCGTCGGGAAATTCTGTTCAAAATGCCCACTTTGACAGCATTTTATGAAGCATATTCTGCCATTATCAAAAAATCGACCAATATAGCACTTTATATAGTTTCTGAACAAGAGAACCTGCCAATTGGGTGTGTTTGAGAGCGAAAAGGAAATCAAAAATAAAAAGAAAATTGTGCAGTTAAACTGATGGTATTGAGCTCACAGGCTATTCATATTAATTGTATATTATACTCTTATTTCAAAGAATAATGCCCACAAAAAATAAATGAAGGGGATTAGCCTCCATTCCCACACTTTGAACTTAACCATTGATCCTCCAAATCTAATCAGGGAAACACCTTAACATAATAAACCGGTATACCAAATTTGAAGCAAATCAGATAATCCTGCATGAAAAAACAATTTCGCTAAATTAAGGTTGGGGGGGGGGAGGGGTTGGTGTGGTATAAACCCCATTCTCCTCTTTATACTTAATTAATGAACCTCCAAATCTAATTAAGAAAGCTCCTTATCAGAATGAACATAGAAAAAAAATTGAAGTAAATTGGATAATTCTACATGAAAATCCAATTATCTAAATTAAGGGGATGGGTCTTGCCCCCATTTCCCCCTCTTTATACTTAACCAATGAACTCCCAAATCTAATAAAGGAAGCACCATATCGGAATAAACTGGCATATCAAAGTTGAGGCAAATCGATTAATTCTGCATGAAAAAAACATTTATCTAAATTAAGGAGGGGGGGGGGGGTGTCTAGCCCCAGCCAACCCCATTAAACTTAACCAATAAACCTCCAAAATTAATCAAGGCTGCTCCTTAACATAATAAACCGGTATACCAAATTTGAGGGAATCAAAAAACTCTGCATGAAAAACCCATTTATCTAAATTAAGTGGGAGGGGTCTAACCCCCTTTCCTCCCATTATACTTAACTAATGAACCTCCAAATCTAATCAAGGCAGTTTCTTAATATAATAAACAGGTATACAAAATTTGGAGCAAATCGAATAATTCTGCATGGACAACCCATTTATCTAAATAAAGGGGGTCTAGCCCCTCTTTCTCCCCTTTATACTTAACTAATGAACCTCCAAATATAATAAAGGCAGCTTCTTAACATAATAAACCTATATACCAAATTTGGAGCAAATCGAATAATTCTGCAAGAAAAACCCATTTATCTAAATTAAGGGGGGAGCTAGCACCCTTTCCCTTCTTTATACTTAACTAATGAACCTCCTAATCTAATCAGGGAAGCCCCTTAACATAATAAACCGATATACCAAATTTGGAGCAAATTGAATTTATTCTCCATGAAAAACCCATTTATCTAAAGTAAGGGGGGAACAGTCCACTTTTCCCCCTTTATACTTAACGAATGAGCCCTAAAACTAATCAGGGAAGCGCCTTATCAGAATGAACCTAGAAAAAATTTTGAAGCAAATCGGATGTTTCTATCAAGAGTTATCGCGTTACGTACATACGTACGTACGTACATGCTTACATACATACATACAGAACCGGCGGGCACATTAGCTCTCAGGCTTTGATAGCCTGTGAGCTAATGAGTCAGAAAATAAGCCGTTTGGATTTGAGTACACATTTAATACGTTAATTTTTTTTTCATCACCCCTATTTTTAATTTATTTTATTTATTTATTTATTTATTTTTTGTTCCTGTAAGAGTTTTCTCCGATCAAAAACTTGTCAATATGAAAGTTGTAAATAATACTGATAATATGCATAATAAATTTAAGGGGATTGGATATCTTGTGAATTGACGAAGTTATAAATTGTTTTTTTCTTCAACACCCACCCCCCATACCCATTTTTCGTATTTATTTATTTATTGCAATAAGAGTTGGTCCTTTCGAAAACTTGTCAATATAAAAGTTATAGACAATATTAAGAAGTTTTATAATGAGTTTAAGCGAATTTGATATCTTAAGAATTGACGAAGTTAAGAATTTTTTCCTCCCTAAAACCCTATTTTTTTCGCCCCTTCAGCCCATTTTTAATTTTATCAAAAATATGTGATACATTAATTTTTAGTGCTTTTTTTAGAAGTAATAATAACTTTAAACTGATTTGATATGTATAAAAATTAAGAAGTTATGGGGTTTTTTTGGTTTTCACAAATCCCCTCCCTATTTCAACCCCCTTAATCCGATTTTGTCCATTAACTAACTTAACCGAAATTTTCTACCCCTTGATTTCATGTATGAGTTTGGAAGAGATTTGTGCAGAATTACGGAAGTTATCGTGTCCATGAAAAAGTGATATATATATATATATATATATATATATAATTATATCTTGCAAGATAACACATTATATTTACAACACATCGGTATACCACAAGGTGACTGTACATCAAGTTTATTATCACACTTATATTTATTTCACTATGAACGTACATTTACTAATAATAATCTACATTTATATCGTTATATTAAAAGCATAATTTTAATTGCCACCGAACAAACTAAAATTTATCAATTTCCAGTAGATTATCCCACTAATTTGGAATTAACGGAAAACCTCTTATTTAATAATACAATCAACTTCTTAGATCTTAAAATTACAATATAAGACAACAAAACAATAACAGATCTATATGATAAACGTAAAGAATTTAAATTCAAAGTTAATACATTTACAAATTTTAAATCTTCATTATTCTGTATATCGAAATATAATACTTAACCATTTATATAGAATAAAATATTTATGTTCTTCTCATCTAATTAATAATAATATTAAAAAACTAATTTATGATGCATTAATTCAAGGTTTTCCAAAGAAATTCATATATTCTTTAATATACAATTAGTACTTACATGATCTTTTCAAAAAAACAAATTAACACATGCGTAAACAGAATTACAAAAAAAAAACTTACAAAATAAGAAAATATTTATAAAAATAATAAAAAATTGTAAAATAATAAAAAAATATTATAAAACGGATGGGTGGGTTGATGTTAGAGTACGGAGGAGGGTGGTGTTGTCTGGATAATACGCAATGGTTAATTTAAAAAAATTGATGGGGCATTTTAATTATAACTACATTCCTAATACACTTTTTATATGGAGGTTTATTCGATATTTTATATATATATGGTGACGTTAAATTTTTATTTCAATTCAAATTGAATTTATTTAGCTTAATTAATATTTAATCAAGTTAACAATTAACTTGTTATTAATTTTCAGTTTTCTCGGGACAATATCATATTAATAACTTATAGTATACCATCTTTATGGTGGATAATATGCATAATAAGTTTATTTGATATAACTAATGACATTACAGTTTGTATTAAAATTGAGTTATTAGTATTTTATTATTCCTCTATACTTTTTAATAATGTTTAATTTTGAACTTAGTATTAAATGATTAATTAACTTATTTTTGTGAATGTTAATCCCATATTCATATTCTTTATTTTTTATGGTTATTATGAAAATAAACCACACAATTTGTTTGTTATTATTAGGCAATTGGGAAATGAAGATTCTGACATAATTATATCAACATCCATTTATTTATTTTTTATTTTTTTCTTCCTGTTCATTTTATTAATTAACTTTTTATTTAAAAGTATTTCTTACAGTTTATATTTTTATTATATATAATTTTTATAAATAAATTATTTAGTTTTATAGCCTATTGCTATATTATATTATTATTGTTTTGAAATTACTTCAATTTTCCGTATAGATTAATTGGTGGAATGGTAGTTTAATATATTGTAATCATTCTATTAACATTTGTATTTATTTAATATTTATATGAATAATGAAATATAATATGGTATTTTTATATTAGGATTTGTTGATATATAGTTGGTATAATGTGAATGAATTAAATTATAATAGCATAATCTTTGTGACATTTTGTTCATTGCAGTATCAAGTTAATATCATAGATGGCAGCACTAAAATTTAAATTGGATTCTGTCTGATGCTTCGAATCGAGTAATAATATCAATTTTTAACACATGTTGGAGCTTAATGTTCGATATTTGTTATTTTGTAAACTTATAGTTTTGTTTTGTTTTTTATTTTAGTTAAGAAATTTTAAAAAAAAATTAAAAAGTGTTAAGAGGTTATTTATTTATTATGTAATTATTGTCTATTTATATTATTTTAATTGCATTTTTCACAGTATTTCAAAATAGATTAACTGTACACATTAGGTTTTAAAATCTGTGTTAACTTAACTGTAAAAATAACCTTAAACTTATCGTGATTTTGGATACCATGTGCTGATGTGTATTTGGATAAAATAACTGAGATTTTATTGGGTACTTTGTGTAATATTACTTTTTTTCCTTGCTATATATTAATTATTTAAAGGTTGTAATGCTTTTTCCATTTCATAGCATTTAATTTTACTTTGTTTTTAGTTTGAAACTATTCTTTTGGTTATATTGGTCGTTAGAGTACAGGAGAAAAAAAGTTTCAGCTTTTAGCTTTTTTTTTGTCACAGAAAACGACTGATTTTGCTTATATAATTGAATTCTGTACTCTTGAAAACGTAATTCAATATGTAAGCTTTTCAATTATTTTTATTGAAATCCATATTCTTCTTTTTTTCTTTATTATTAATTCTCGTTATATAGTACAAGGGACTTTATTTTATACATAGTAGTTTGTTTATTATGTTTTTGGTATCCATTCAGAGTGTTTGGGGACACTGTATTGTTGTAAATTCATTCATGCTATCACAATGATTGATGATGGTCAGTAATGTTTAATTAATGGTTATATATATATATATATATATATATATATATACAGTATAATTTCAAAAATCCGATATCATCGGGACCGAGACAATGCCGCTTTTTTGAAAATTCCAGATTTTTGAAGGGTTATCAAAAGTAGTACTATATTCTTAATGGTGCCTTTAGCCATAATATAATTCATTATTAAGTAATAATTATGTAAGAAAAAAAGAAAATGAAATATAAAAAAAACATGCATTAATTGATATATTCTGTGTTACAGAAAAAAAATCTAATAAACAGTGAATTTATTTCTTCTCTTGTAATTCCGGAAACATTGATGTCAACTTTGTGTGCTTCAATTTTTTTTTACCGTTTTTTAACAAGTTTTTTTTCTGTATTTTATACAAATGAGGAATGTTTTTTTTTCGGAAATACAGTCTTGTTTCTCTAAAGCATATATTATTTCTCCAGTCACGTTTATGCCTTTTCCAATGACATCTTTTCTGCTGCGGTTGTTCATCCTCGTCTTCTGAGCTGCTACTAGCATTATCAGCGGTTCTATTTAGCACAGCGTCAGCGATCTCACTGACCGTTAATTGTCCGTCGTTGATGCATTTTCGTCAATGCTTAGCCAATCATCTATATCCCTCTTTAGACACTTAATGCATTTTCAGATTTTGCGTGTCCATCAGCTCATGAATTGCGGCCTTTTCACGGGAAATGTGAAAGCCTGAAAATCCTACCTCATGATGTCGCCGTTGCCGAAAATACATTCCGGTTATATATTGCGCCATGCGTTCGCCAATGTTGTCCTCAAAGTTGTCCCCGTTGCTCAGAAACGGTGCAGCTCCCAGAAAATTTGTTCAGAAAATAATTGCCTCTAACAAATGAAAAAGAAAATCAAATATTCTTTTTTTTCCGTGTTTACTTTCCATCTCCAAGTTTTTAATTCATAAAGAATTGCTATTTTTCTTTTCCCATAACTTAAAAGTGTAAAAGAAAAAGGAACGGAAAATGTGGTTTTGATGCCGGATTTTTGAAGTTGCCGAATTTCTGAAGTCATATTCTATATATATATATATAATTTTTTTTTTTTACTGAGGGTGGTTTTGGGTTCTAGGGGTCATGATAGGTGTAGATCTACAAAAATATTTATGAAATTCCAACATAGGAGAGATCGCAATAGGTAATATTTCATAAGAAATCTACCTAAAAAATTTTCTTTGATCCCTAAGTAGCACAGCTATCCGTTATCCAGTGAATATTGAGAGTATAAGAACGATCGAGGTGTCCTCAATTCTAAAATTTGTGCGTGAATAAATTATTTCTTCTGTCACTTCTGTAAGTTTCTCAAAACACGTCTAAATCTTCTGGAATCTGACTGTCAGGGCTATTTTCGCAGTGATAAAATAATTTATTATATGTGGTTGTATAGTTTCTAGATATTCTGCGGTGAATGTTTGTTTCAATGAATTTACATTAATTTCCTCCTTAGGGTAAAATTTGTCTGGAATTTCACTTTATTCTGCTTTGAACGTCGAGTTCTTCCTATGTTGAGAATCAACCGATGTTTCCATTTAGCTCCTATTGGACAGAACCTACGGTTATAATTTCGCCAGTGTGGTAAGGTTGTTAATTATGGTACTGCAAATAAATCATTATTAGGATTCACGAGGTTCTCTTTTTTGGGGGATATTACAGTTGTAAGAACTTTACTAATTACCCCTAAAGACTATTTATTCACGAACTATTAATTCGGGAGGAGATCCCCCTAGGGTCTTCTGGACTTTCCCACGCTAAGAGAAATCTCATAAACTCTTAGTTCATCTCTGAACAAAGCTATGGCGCCGTCGAGTCTGCAAATATGAATGGAACTGGCAGTACAATTTCGTTCCGGCGCTAACTTAACATTACATTGAATTGCACAGAGAGCAGGTGTTTCAGCCGTCCAGTAAGTGAGCGGTGGCAACGGCTGAGGGGGAGAAAAGACGATTTTTCCTAGGGCGGCGAGCTTCAGCCTTCGATAAATAGGCGGTGGCATCGGCTAAGAGGGAAAAAGACTAGTTTTCCCTAGGACCGGGAGTTTCAGTCTTGGAGAGAGGCGAGGTGGCAACGCGGGAGGAAGAGAGAAGGGGTTGAGAAGTGAGAGAGCGAGGACGCTGGCGAGGAGGTCTTGCTGGACCTAGTGGTGAAGGGGAGAAGCGAGGAGATGAGATAGATGGTCGTCCGATCAATCTTTTCTCCGATTGAAGCACTATATCTGTGGAAGCAGCCCGTTGATGAAACTTTTTATCCTGTTATAATGACGAAAACCCATGACTAATTTTATTTAAGTTGTATATACTCTTATTTAACCTAGATATCAATGTAAATAAAGATCTTAGATTTTAGTAACTTACGCTACCATAGACTCTTGTCCAGTGATATCTAAGTCCCTACAGTGGTGGCAGCGGTGGGATACGAACCCATGCCTCCGAAGAGACTGTTGAATTTAATCTATCACAGTTCGTCAAAAAACAGGAAGGGCCGCAACCAGGCCGCAAGTTAGAAAGGAGACCTTGATCAGCAGACCAGAGTCTTCGGCAACTCCAGCAGGGATTCCAGAGCCAAGGCATTCCGACGCCGTGCAAGAGATGTAAGACGTTCCGGAGATCCGAAATCGACAGACGGAGGTTAGAAAGGAGACCTTGATCCCCAGAGCAGAGTCTTCGGCGAATCCAGCAAGGATTCCAGACCCAAGGCAATCCGACGCCGTGCAAGAGACGAGAGACGCCCGAATGCAGGGAAGTCGAGCCCGCCGGATGGTTTAGCCTACAGATGACCGGAGCTGTACCAGTCTAAGACGGAAGTCAGAAGAGCAGTCAACAATATCTCAGGTTAGCACTCTTTATTTGATTCATTACAGAGGTTTAATCGAAATAGTATAGTTAATAACAAACATGTTTTTTTAATCATTGTATATTTAATAGAGTTTAGGAAGTAAGGAATTTGATAATAACATTTTGTGAAATTTTTCCAACTGGATTCTAAGAAATTTAAGTAAATATTAATTTTCTAAAGTTCCTTAAAACTGTTTTAAATAAGTATTACTTGTACTAAAGGTTAATAATTTAGTGAGGATAATTTAAATTGCTTATGAGAGGTGGCGCATCGTTGGATGCACTGAATGCAAATAATTTAAATTCTGTTTTCTATGGGAATTTTATTCAGAATATAAGTTTACAAAATTTAAGAGACTTTCTGAGCAATTTACTTAAGAGAAATGATACCAAAGAATATATAAAGTTATATATGAAAACTTGGTTGGTTAATGATAAGGCTGTTTATCATATTAATATTATTGAATTTGTTGTGATATTTTTATGTCGCGAGAGTTTGTGATTATCCACAACTAGGGAAATATTTAGAGGCTTCGAAGTGGATAATGGCATGATTGGCATAGCATTTTTTATAACTGTTAATTAGTAGGAAACATGTCAGTGTTTGCGGGTAAGAAAAAGTGCGATCTAAAAGAGTTAGCTATTGAATTCGGCGCGAGCATAGAAGAGTCGGATAATATAGCCAAAATTTTTAAAAAACTCGAAGAAGCAGAGGACTATAACGAAACTTTAGCACTAGCCCAGCTAAAAATCTTAGAGAAAGATAGGGTTGAGAGAGAAAATGAAGAAAGGTTAGAGCGAGAGCGGAATAAGGCCTTTGAGATGGAAGAAAAGGCTAAGGCTTTGGAGCGGGAGCATGAATTGGCGAGAATTAGGTTAGAACGGGAACCAGATGAGTTTAGTTTAGCTTCTAGCCAAAATGAGAGAGAGCCGAAAATATCTTTAAAATCAGTCCTGCCCAAATTCGACTCCGATAAGTCCGAAATATCCATCTATCTCAGTTTATTCGAAAGACAAGTGCAGAAAGCCCAAATCGAGAAAAGTCGATGGGTTACGCATTTACTAGGATTGTTGCCGACGGAAATGGGGGAGCTTATCTTGAGAGAACCACCCGCATGTTCCGACGATTTTGATCATGTAAAAAAGATGTTACTAGAAAGGTTCCAGCTTTCGGCAGAAGACTTTCGACTAAAATGTGTTACGACACAAAAGCCCGAAAACAAAACGTGGAAAGATTGCGTATATGAGGCTTCCAATTACTTTGATCAGTGGTTAAGTGGTTTAGGAGTGGGAAATTTCGACCAACTGAGAGAGCTAACAATCACAGATCAGTTAAAAAGAAAGGTTAATCCGGAAACGAAGCATCATTTCATTGATGTTTGGGGCACGATAATCACACCCTTTGAGTTGGCAAAGAAATTAGATGCGTATGATTCGGCTAGGAAAACTATGAAACGGATAGGGCCCTCGAAACTTCAAAACGTTTCCCAACCTCTAGAGCGAAATAAATTCGGGGGGCAATCAAAAACGGATAGTAGATCGGAAGAGAGTAGAACTAATTGGAGGGATAAAGACAACTCGAAAAACAGAAATGAAATATTCGATAAAAAGAAAGAGATTACATGTTTTTTGTGTAGGAAAACCGGCCATTACAAGTATTCTTGCCTGGAGCTAAAAAAGGCTGAAAAGACCGAAGCAGTTTACCATATCGCGGGCCTACAAGACTTAGAAAGTGCCTTTGAACCCTACGTCAGTCGCGGGTTAATTAATGGGAAAGAAATGACTATTCTACGCGATAGCGGAAGTAATTTGGGCTTAATATCGGCTCACGATGTAAATGAGGACCGATTTACGGGTGAAAGTGTATATGTTAAACAAGCATTAGATAATAAACTTCGGTGTTTACCTATTGTAGAAATAGAAATTTATCTGGATACCGGTGATACTATAAGGACAAAGGCGGCCGCAGTAGATAAAGAAACGGACATGGTTCATTATTTGTTAGGAAACAAAATGCAGCAATTAATTGACAGGCGGAGACGATACCCGCGTTCAATCATCGCAGTTCGCACTGGGCCGCGAGCGCACCCCGGAAACGCGGATACGAAAAGCGAAACTAAATCGCAGAGCTCGTCCATTCCCCCTACCGTAACGGAGAGCGAAAATGAAAAACCAACCGGTTCCCCTAAAACGATGGACCAGCCAATTCTCCGCGCCGAGGTAGAAAGAGGTATTTTTAAGTGCGACCCTTCAAGGTCAGGGAGTAACCCAGAGGAGGGAATCTCTGTCGAAGAGAAAAGGGGAATTTTTCTACCTGTAGTTGAGAGCGCACAGCCCGTACCGAATTTGAATCCCTTTAATGAACAGGCTTTGAACTTGGCTGAGAGAGGAGATTTAGCTGGAAGGGTGGGGAGAGTCGAGATTTTAAAATTCAACACCCCGGACGCAGTGGGAGAAATAGGAGCCAGTTTAGTAACGGAGAAAAAGCAAGACACTTTTCTAAGACTAAGCGAGACCGTACCGCGGGATGAAAACTTGACCCTTGGAAACAAAAAAAATGTGAGTGAGGCGCAAGAGAATGTCAAGTTCGATTGTGTTAAGCAGAGAGCGGACGAGGTGAAATCACATTTTGAAATGAACGAGGGGTTGGGGAGTAGGAAAATAAAAGATCCCAAGGAATCTGACCAAGAACAAATGGTAATCCCGTTGAAAGTCAAAGGAGATATGTTATCCTTATGTAAGGAGAGTGCAGGTAGACTTCTAAGTACGAAGAAGAAGTCAGGTTATAAATTCTTGAATCGTTATTGTTGGCCGAAAACCGTAAACGAAATTAAAAAGTTATACGAGAGATGGAAAAGAGATGAACGTTCTAAAGGTTTAAAATTCATACCTAGATTGGATTTAATTAGACGTATCAGACAATTTCGGGAATTATTAGTGGAAATGGGGACGAGAACTCGTGAGGTTAGAAGAAGAGGGGTGTCTTCCAGATTGATCCGGGAGAAAACTATTCGAGTACGCACGACTTAGATTTAGGCGCTAGAAGGCAAGACAATTTGAATTATGATTCTCCTAAGATATTTGGTTTGTTGTATTTAAACAACGCGAAAAGGGTTTCCGATTATTGGAGTAATCATATGGGACAGAGAGGAATTGTATTGAACAGCATCAGAGGAGTAAAAATGAAAGTGAAACTATATAAGAGAAAATCAGCGCAGAGTACCAATAAATATTGGGTAAGGTTGATCCGAAACAACGTCGTGAATAGTCCAAGATTGATCCACTGCTCATTGATGCGGCAACCTTATCATTATACAATCAGGCACCGCCCGGGAAAAGAAAGAGTGCACTATTGCTTAAGTAGGGCTGAATAAATTTAGGAAAATTGTATATAATTCTCAAAAAAAATTGCTTGCATCATAAGGTATAAATAATTTTCATTTTGTATATATTGTTGTAATTGTCATAATAATGTTAATGGAAAAGAGTGTAAATTTATATGTGATTAGTACAAAAGAAAAAATGAATAATGAACCTCTGTGGTGAACGAATTTTGAGTGTAACACTGACTTTACTATAGATTTTCCAGCTACGTGAAAAATCTCTCTTGGAGGGGGGATTGCTGTAAGAACTTTAATAATTACCCCTAAAGACTATTTATTCACGAACTATTAATTCGGGAGGAGATCCCCCTAGGGTCTTCTGGACTTTCCCACGCTAAGAGAAATCTCATAAACTCATAGTTCATCTCTGAACAAAGCTATGGCGCCGTCGAGTCTGCAAATATGAATGGAACTGGCAGTACAATTTCGTTCCGGCGCTAACTTAACATTACATTGAATTGCACAGAGAGCAGGTGTTTCAGCCGTCCAGTAAGTGAGCGGTGGCAACGGCTGAGGGGGAGAAAAGGCGATTTCTCCTAGGGCGGCGAGCTTCAGCCTTCGATAAATAGGCGGTGGCATCGGCTAAGAGGGAAAAAGACAAGTTTTCCCTAGGACCGGGAGTTTCAGCCTTGGAGAGAGGCGAGGTGGCAACGCGGGAGGAAGAGAGAAGGGGTTGAGAAGTGAGAGAGCGAGGACGCTGGCGAGGAGGTCTTGCTAAACCTAGTGGTGAAGGAGCGAAGCGAGGAGATGAGATAGATGGTCGTCCGATCAGTCTTTTCTCCGATTGAAGCACTATATCTGTGGAAGCAGCCCGTTGATGGAACTTTTTATCCTGTTAAAATGACGAGAACCCAATACTAATTTTATTTAAGTTGTATATACTCTTATTTAACCTAGATATCAATGTAAATAAAGGACTTAGATTTTAGTAACTTACGCTACCATAGATTCTTGTCCAGTGATATCTAAGTCCCTACACAGTGTTTAAAATGACATTTCATAGGGATAATTACACAGTTTCTAGTGACATTTTCTCTTGAACTAAAGTGATTTTTCTTAAGTTCCTGAAACAGAAGAGCAAAACAATTTTGCTTTGAGCTAAATGCTTGACTACATTTAGTTTTAAACTTTTGGAAATGATTCCCTCTGTCATGGTTTTAGAGATTTGAGCTTATAATATATATGTTATTTATCTTCTCAATATCCCTTTTTCTCAGCAAATATATAGCGTAAAACGATGTAGGATTTTTTACCCACATCTGATATCAGATTGTCATGTTTGTGTTTTCATTTATTAAGTATAATTATTAAATTATATTTCTTAAGTTCCATTTATTACAATGTTTAAAGTGAAATTTCATAGGTATAATTACACAATTTCTAGTGACATTTTCTCTTGAAATAAAGTGATTTTTCTTAAGTTCCTGAAACAGAAGAGCTAAACAATTTTGTTTTGAGCTAAATGCTTGACTAAATTTAGTTTTAAACTTTTGGAAATGATATATGTTAAATGATGTACACGTAAAATGATGTTAAATGATATATGTTATTTCTCTTGTCAATATCCTTTTTCTTCAGCAAATATATAGCATAGCGTAAAACGATTTAGAAATTTTTAGCCACATCTGATATCAGATTGTCATGTTTGTGTTTCCATTTATTAAGTCTATATGGCAGCACCAAAGTTTTCGTCCCACTATACATTAGGAATAAATATAAGAGAAATGTTCTTTTCTAGTTTTGTATGGTCTTGTGCCATGTGTGACGTCTTGCAAGTGATGTGCTTGTTTGTGAAATGTTTATTAAATGCTTATATGTCTACGACCTACCTCGACATTAAGAATTGTGTTAATTATTATTAAGTAGTTACTAAAGATACCATACAAATAAAGAATTTAACTGATATGTAGCGTACAGCTATGAATGGGGTATCATTGGATAAGATATTTTTTCCACATTTCATGCTGAATTCTTGTAATACTTTTATGTTTATCATCATATTATTTCTGATGTCAACATAACTTTTCTTATGCACATTACAAACGGAACAATGATGATTGAGGTACTATACGAAAGGATTTTGATCAGCCTTTTGACATAGTACACTCATATTTTACTAAAACATGTTGTTTGATTAAAAAATTTGTAGTTAATTATAATTAAATTAAAAATTATCAGAAAATATACTCAAAGATTGCAGTGCGAAAGCCTCACAGGGTATTACTGGTGTTTTATATACCTGTAATATTTATGCTTGCCCGCTACAGTGCCAGTCACGCTGATTATAGCTTTAAAAGAATTTTTATTGCTGTTAAACTTGTTTCGTCACTTATTTTCAAGTGAACTGCCTTGAAGGGTACGTCACAATTTTTTAGAAATAATAAATATGTTTTTTGCCCTTTAAAAGCTTTTTTTCAGAATAATTTATGTACTTAATTATGTATTTAATATTTACTTTTATTTATGTATTATGCAATTAACTCAAAAAATTTTAAATTGATTTTTTCCTGTTTTCATTTGAAAAGAAAATTTTATGAAAATTTTCCTGTTTCAAGCTAGTTATAAACACTAGTGTTTTTCGTGGGTTTTTTTTTTTTTTTTAGTTTTTTTTTCTTTTAATTATAATTAAAAAGTCTTAGTTCTTTAAATTAATAATATAAAAGCTTTTTTAAGGTGTCATTAATCGAAGCAAAAAAAAAAATCATTTATTCTTCTATCTTGAATAGATAAAACAAGTACTTAAATCGTTTAATTAAAGTCAGAATAAATAATTAAAGTCGCAACTTTTTATTTATAACATTATTACTTTGAAATCGGTTTTTAATGGGGTTTTAATTTCAATATACTTGAGCTTCTAATGCCTTATCGAATAAACTTATAAAACGTAAATATTGATTTTGTTTCTTCCAGAATCTGATTTTTCTTTTACTTACTGTTTCAGAGATTTTCGGCTTTTTTTCTCTTTTATAGATAGAAAATATTAAATTTTACTATTAATACTTCTCATCAAAGAAATTGAAAACCATTCGTCTTTGTAATAAACTTTTGGTAGTTTTATTACCTTCTTCTATCTTCAATAGAAGAAAGTATTGTAATCGAAATTTTTTTCGACTTCCGGTTTTCGACGGATTTACACGTTATAGGGGTCAGAGATCACTAAAAAACATGTTTATAGGAAATGTCTGTCCGTCCGTGTGTCCGTGTGTTGCCCTTGTACCATCAAAAATTTTAGGAAGTTATGCATAGAATTGAACCAATTTTTTTTTTAAGTTTTTGGCTATGGCAAGCAGGTCCTCTATTAATTTGGAAAAAATCCGCCGGTAGGAGGCGCAGTAATAGCGATTTTTGTGCATTTCGAATATTTAACCATCGAAAAGTGTAAGAAGTTATGCATAGAATTGAACCAAATTTTTTGTGTATGTTTTTGGCCATGGCAAGAAGATCCTCCCAGAATTTGGAAAAAATCCGCAGGTAGGGGGCGCTGTAATAGCAAATTTTGTGAGATTTGAATATTGTACCATCGAAAAGTGTATGAAGTTGTCTATAGAATTGAACCAATTTTTTTGTGTATGTTTTTGCTATGGAAAGAAGGTCCCCCCTGAATTTGGAAAAATTCCGCCGAAGGGTAGCTGTAATAGCGATTTTTGTGCAATTTTCAATATTGCACAATCGAAAAATGTATGAAGTTGTGTATAATTCTAATAAAATACTAATAAAACTAATTAAAATGAAATATTTACATGAGATAGCAGAAAGTTTTGGGATTGGCACATCCAACTAGTTTTACATAAACAAAAATTCAAATTACAAAATATATTAATTAATTTTTTTATAAAAGTCTCTGAGTCATTTTAAATAAGAATAAAAATTTGAATGAATGCATCGCGAGTAAATCGCAATTAAATTTTTATTTTTTAATAAATTTTCAACAGTAATTAATTTGTTAATCAATTATCTAAAATACTTTTACACTTAATGTTTTATTCAATCAACTCAGTAAATTAAAAATTGATTTTTCCTTGTTTTCATTTGCAAAAGAATATGTAAAACACACTTTTTTCAAAAACAATTTATAAACCGTAGAGAAAATGTTTAAAAAACTCGTTATTTTATTTATATGTTTAGTACTACAAAACGTTTTAAATATGTTTAAGTGTATTTTTAAAGCGGTGTTCAATCGACGCTGAAATGTATTTTTTTCTGTCTTCAGACTAAGGAAAAAAATTAACACGCTATTGTAATTTGATTGTTTAATTGAAGTAAGATTAAATAATTAAAGTCTCACATTTTTAATTATAACATTATTTCTGTAAAAGTAGTTTGAAAGTAGTTTGAAAGTAGTTTTTAGATATATTTGAAAATATGGTGCCTTATCTAGTCGAATACGAAAACGCGAAGATCGATTTTGCATCTTCCAAGATACGACTTTGCTTCTTTTTTATTTACTCTTTTATAATCTTGGCTTTTTTTTTATTCATAAAAATAAATAAAAGTAGAATTAGCTACTTTAAATAAAACGCTGCTTTATAAGCATTAAATGTTACGTCTAATTTTAACACCACAATTCATGCTCTTCAAAAAAAAAAAAAAAAAGAGAAAGAAAGAAAGAAAGAAAGCGCCTCTACATTAATTTAATTAGGCGTGGAACCCGATTTTCGCAAAATTAATGCTTGATTTAACTTTTTTTAGAAAACGCAATTTAGAAGTTCTTCAGGAAATTATATGTTTGCTATAATCTATGGAACGAGAAAATAAAAATAGAAAAAGAAAAGTGCCCAGTTAAACTGATTGTATTGAGCCCACAGTCTATTCACACTAATTTTGTATGAAAAAAAAACATTTCGCTAAATTAAAGGGGGGGGGGGGGGTTAGCTCCACCATTTCCCCTTTATGCTTAACCAATCAACCTTCAAATCTAATCAGCAAAGCTCCTTATCAGAATGAACCTAGGAAAAAAAATTAAAGTAAATTGGATAATTCAGCAGGAAAACCCATTTATCTAAATTAAGGGGAGGAGTCTTGCCCCCGTTTCCCCTTTTATACTTAACCAATGAGCCTCTAAATCTAAAGCGTCATATCGGAATAAACCGATATATGAAATTTGAAGCAAATCGAATAATTCTGCACGAAAAACCCATTTATCTAAATTAAAGGAGTGGGACTAGTCCCTTTCCTCCTCTTTATACTTAACCAATGAACCTCCAAATCTAATCAGGGAATCTTCTTAACATAATAAACCGGTATACAAGATTTGGAGCAAATCGAATAATTCTGCATGATAACCCATTTATCTAAACTAAAGAGGGCTTAGCCCCCGATCACCCCTTTATGATTAACCAATGAATCCCCAAAACTAATCAGGCAAGCGCCTTATCAGAATGAACCTAGAAAATTTTTTTGAAGGAAATCAGATATTTCTATCAAGAGTTGTCGCGTTACGTACAGTCCTGGAAAAAAAAAATAAACACCCCCTACTAACTCCTCAATAAATTATCGTAGGCGAAAGCTGCTGGTACCGAACGATTGGAAATAAAGTCTACTTTTAAATGACGTATATAAAATTTTCTTAGAGGGCCATCTACATATTAAAACGAATCTAAACTTCATTTTTTCAATAGCAATACCTAATTTTAACGAGATATTTCTAATCTTTGGTTCAAACTATGCCTAGACACCAAATTTCAAGTCATTTCAATGATAAGTTTTTGAATTATAAACATTCAAAATTTAGTGCTTCTAATGTTAAATTACATTTTCATATTTTTATTTATAACTTCTGAAATTATGATCCTAGTGTTCTAACTTTTTGTGTAGCAATAATACTAATATACCCAAACATAAATACGTTGATTTTGCAATTTTATAATTTTCTGATATGAATTATGAAATTAATATTCAAAAAATTATGAATTGCAACCTACAGTGTTTTTGATAGATTCCGATTTATTAAGTCCTACTTTGTGGAAATCCAAAATTTCACACTTTTCTTCCAAGTAGTTTTCAAATTATGCTTAATAAACGGCAAAATGACGGTTTAAGGGGCCGTCTATGATAGAAGTGACTAAATATTTTGAAATTTCTTAAGCCACCCTGTAATCTAACAGGCATAATTGACTGCTTAAGGTGCCATGATCAAGAAGGGAGCTCTCTTGGTTAACAGTCGAGTACCGAACTTCAATTTGGATACAACCCTTAAAATACGCTCGTTTTAAAATAATTAATTTCTCGGAAACTTAAGGTACGAATTGCATAAAAATTCATTCTTAGACTAATTGAAGGGTGTAGAGTTCATTTATGCTGTCAGAATTGTTGACTGCTATTGAAAAGAACAAAGTTATGGTTCGTTTTAATATGTATATGCCCTTTAAGCAAATTTTATATACATCATTTAAAAATAGACTTTATTTCCAATCGTTCGGTACCAGTAACTTTCTTCTACGATAATTTGCAGAGAAGATAGTAGGGGGTGTTTACTTTTTTTTCCACGACTGTACATACGTACATACATACAGAACCGACGGGTACATTAGCTCTCCGTCTTTGATAGCTTGTGAGTTAAAAATATATAAAACATCCATTCAAAATTTAAATTTTTTTTCTGAACATATAAACATAATTAAATTTATATTAAACCGTTTAAAATTAATTTATTAATGCATAATTAAATTAGAGAAATACCAATTTTGTAGTGTCATCGGGAACACACGTGTATGCATGATTTATATATAAAGTGAAAAAATGTCCGTGCGTAATGCTGATGTCATTTTGGCGGTGGCAAAGCAGACGATTAAATTTGACTTAAATATATACATACACACACACACACACACACATATATATATATATATATTGCAATATTTTAAACTTCTAAATACCGCGCATTTTCAATTTTCACACCGGCCAATAGGGGGGAAATATAATTTCAAATGCAATTTGTTTGAAAACTGTACCGCAATTTGTTTGAAAACTGTATCACAATTCACTAAATTTTTATTGTTTTTAAAAGAATTTTCAAGCATGCATTTTTTTGTGTGTGCAGACGATTAAACAAAGATAAATTCGTTTGCACTTGAGTAAATATAAATAGCTCATCATTAAATTCCATCTTAATGAAATAAAATTAATAATGGAAATAAAAAAATCATCAGTCAATAAATAAAACAAAAATTTAAGTTACGTAACCTAATTTCTCTTTCCGTTCCACTGAAATGAACAGAATGGAAAAGGTTGACAGTAAATAGCGATCTTTGGGGATTTCTTCGGTTGTTACGCCTGACGTGAGGACAGTATGAAAATAGAGGTTTTAATACGTAAATTATTTGAACGCATTATTTCCATTTTCCATGTAAAAATGATTTTTACTATTGTTAGTGAACATTGTAAAAAATATGTTAAATATAAAAATTATTATTAAAGTTATCAATAAAAAAAGTAGCTACATGAAAAGCTTTCTTACCGCAAACTTTGAGATTATTTTTTGATACTATTTTTTATTAATATTTTATTAACTGCAATTCTTTTTATCAAACAGCGTGTTTTAACGATATATAACTTTACTTGTCAAAGGCCGTTTGCAGAACTTTTCAAAAAATACACCATTCATCGCTGTGCCTTTAGTATATGAAGATAAGAAAGGATGTTAACATAAAAAATAATATATATGATGATTTCCACCTATATTCTGTTATCCGGGTAATCCGGGTTTATGCGATATATTTATAACATCAGTATATCAGTAACTGAGTTAAAATAGATTACTTAATTTCATTTTGTACATAAAAAAACCATGTTGAGTTAAATAGAAGAGTATAGAAATGAAATTTTACTATTACTCTTCATTATCAACGAAATTAAAACATATTCTGGTAGATAATAAATTTTGAGTAGTTTTATTTTTCACCAAGAAAATTTGCAATTAAAAACTATGTAAAAGTATGTATGTATAAAAATTTTTGTAAATGGATTTGTATCATGTTCAATCTATATTCAGGGTTATTCAGAAGTCTTTGTGAATAATTGTCGCGTAGATTGGGAAGACGATAAGGGGCAATAATCGTCTGCTGTCGAAACCAATGTGACCAGTCCAAGAGGTGCTGGTAATCAAAACGGCACACGTTGCACATGATACTGATTCATCTCGTCCGCAAGTAAGATTCGCTGGATTTAGAGGTACGTATACGTGCTGCAATGCGTCGAGTACTCGCCCCTGGGTCGTTTTCGACTTCGGACTGTACGGCTTCTTCCAGTCTGCGTGTCTCCGTTGTTCTCTGAATATCAGTATCGATCATTCGTGTGTTGAAACGTCCTGTTTCACTCAATCGATTGTGCACACATGCGAACATTGTATGGGTAGAGATACGCCTGGTTGGAAACCGGGAACGATACATTTTCCCCAGCGGCTGTTCCACTGCAACTGGCCTCCCCGTAAACGAGGTGCATAGCATATCCGCCAATTCACTATTCTTGTAGTGCTGCATCCTTCCTTCAGCTTATACACCCGAAATAAGCTTTTCCTTGCTTCTGCTTTCCGAGCAGTCCTGTTGCCTGACCTCTGATCCCTGTTGCACGCGAGGGTTGCGTGTGCAACCCTATGTCTCTATATGATTCTTGCTTGTTACCATCAATTACTAACCAACATATCGATTATTGAAAAAGAGTTCTGAATCACTCTGTATAAGTTTTAATATGTGTAAACATAGAAATATTAGCTAAATCGCAATTAAAATTTTCAAAGTAAGTTTCAGTTTTTTTCAAAAATTACAACTTTAATTTGTTAAGCATTTATCGAAAATCTTTAAACATTCACACTATATACAAAGAAAAATCCTTTCAGATAATTTACGTGGTTTAAATATCGTCATAAGCTTAAGAAATATAATTATACGAGAGCCGTTCAATAAATAATGATCATAACTTCTTTATTGGCCTGCTTTATTGCACACAAATTTACTTTTATATTCCGTTGTTAGCATAATGTGTAATGAATACGTGGTAATTTTTTGTTCCTTTATTTCCAGTAGTACATCAGTGGCAGCCATGAATGTCCAGATACATTCAGCATCGCATACTGCAACAATGGAGGCAACATGCAATGAGCAAGTATGCTCTTGCCTACTGGGTATTTTGCTTTCACCAGAAGAAATCTTCAGTTGAAGAGTATGATATAGGAGTCTTGTGGAAAGTTCCTTCTTCACTGTAGCATAGTTATATGATGGTTTGAGATGTTTAAGAAAGCCAAAGAAAATAATCTTCCATGGATGATGGACACTAGGGTGGGTTGAAAAAAATATTTCATTTTCAGAATGCTTTAGTGTGGAAAAGTTGCCTGTTGTAATAAGAAGGAAAACGCCATAATTTTTTTTTAAATCGGTTGACATCTTCCGTTCGCTCATCGTACTTACAGTTAATGAAAAATTGCAAAAATCGCGCCATTTTGTATTTTTTTAAATTTAATTAAAAGTTTAAAAATGAACACGCTTTAGTTTTTTATGCTTATTTCATGATTGAAATAACCTAAATAAATTAAATTCTGACCAATAATCTAATTTTCTTCGTTCGTGTAAATCTTAGAAAAAACATATGTTTGCCATTCTTTTGCAATTTCCACCCTGCAACTCTTAGTTTGTTTTGGTAAAACAAAACGACCCAGAACTCAACCCGTGGTGGTGGTTGCACGTTGCGTTCGACCCACTCCCAACCTAAACAACCATCCAATTATTGGGTGTGGTATTACATTATTTTAAAAAGACTAGATGCATGTCAATGTGCAATTCTAATCAAATGCTTACGACACACAAAGAAAATTCCTGTCCTCGAGTTGTGGTTCATGTTTCTTGAAATGAATTACAATTTGGGGGGAAATTGGACTTATTGACAAAACAGTTACAAAAAAGTTAAATCCCAAGGCCGAGCGGAAAGCTCGCGATCTTCAGCGAGCACTAAGTTTTAACGTTTGAAATAATGTAAAACAGAGGCTAGAGGATCGATCAGACGCTTCTTCATACACAAATTATAGAAAACTCGAAAATTGAAAACTTACAGTGGTGGGCAGTTCCTGTAACTGAGCTTACAGAAATCAACATAATAACGTCGCTATTAAAGTCAGAGAAGATCGTCAGGTATGAGAACTGTTAAAAATATTGCAGTTCTGATGGGCTGCAACCCACGCGTTGGTAACATAGAAATGAACATGAGACGTATCTGTGAGCCTTGAATGCCGAGACTCTTCATATCCGAACGAATTGGTATTTCGAGTGAAGTTTGAGATGTTTAAGAAAGAGAAGGACAATCATCTTCAATGGATTATGGACACTGAGTTTCTGCAACTGAGCTTACAGAAATTAACATAATACCGTCGCTCTTATTCTTAGAGAAGATCGTTAGGTATGAGAACTGTTAAAAATATTGTAGTTATGATGGGCACCTACCCACACGTTGGTAACAGAAATTGAACATGAGAAGTATTTGTACGCCTTGGATTCCGAGACTTCTCATATCCGAGCAAAATTTCGTTCGAGTGGAGGTTTTTCGAAATTAAAGGTGATGTAAAATGAGCATATAATGAATCCATTAGTGTAATAACACAATTTGACTGACGATTTCTTCTGGCGAAAGCAATATTTCAATCATGCAAGAACTTAATTGCTAATTGCGTGTTGCCTTCATCGTTCACGTAAGCAATACTGAAAGTATTTGAATTTCATGGATGCCGCTGAGCTACTACTGGGCATAAATGAACAAAAATTTATCACGTATATATTACACATCAAGCTGTCAGTGGAATGTGTCAAAGAAAATATGTGTTTAATAAAGTACGCTTAAAAAAATTAGGATAATTCTTTATTGAATAGCCCTCGTGTGTTCATCGTTTTAATTGTAATGCTACAGATTTAAGATCATATTTAAAAGTCTTTTGTGATCTACTTACATTCTTAATACATTATTCACTCAATTTAGAAAACAAAAAAAATTGCTTTTATTTTCTAATTTAAATCTTAAATAACCTTTTAAATCATTTCTGTACTTTAGGATATTTATTAACATCTGAAAAAAATAATTATGTCCCTGTGATTTTAAATGTAATATTAATAGTATTAAAATGTTTTTGCAGGTTTTTTTATGGCAGACTGTTATTTTATTACACTGTTTAAACAACGCAGAAGCGTCGTTTTCTTCTACTTTCAAATGAAAAAAAAATGTTTTTGTGCTGTAATCTACTTGTTAATCGTGTAAAGGGCTAACCTTTTATTCATGATACTTTGGAAATTATATTATATTATATATATATATATATATATATATATATATATATATATATATATATATATATATATATATATATATAGCAATTACACGAGGTATGGTACAAAATACAGATTGAGGAGAGTTGTGAGTAGAGGATTAGCTAAAAAACGTTTGTCAAATAATATAGATATCTTCATTCAAAAATTATTATATAAATATGGTTTACCAAAAAGCGTTTTTGAGGAATGGAGGCACTATATTTTAAAAGAATTTCAAGGCTTTTACCATAAAGATTTTGAGGGTGTCTCGGTAGAATCTTACAAAGATTTGATTAAAGCAGTAAAAAATCTACAGGATGATTTTATCATTACGTATGTGGATAAAGCTAACACCAACTATGCTATAATATGTAAAAAATTATACGGATATATTCTAAGGGAAACCTACAATAATGAGGGAAATTATCAACTACTAAAAACTACTAAAGAAGTTACTGTAAACAGAGTGAAGGCGTTCTATAAAAAAATAAAATCAAAGCAAAATAGTGTGGAATTTCCTTATCTTGTAATGATTCCAAAATTCCATAAAAACCCAATTACTTTTAGAACCGTAACTTGTGGGTTTGGTTCTTACCTGGAATGTGTAAATAAAAAATTTTTGAATATATTACAAAAGATTTTCTATCAGGTTATAAATGAATACTCTTCGATAGTAATAAAAAATAGCTATGAACTTATAAAAAGTTTAAAAAAGCTGAAAAACATTACAGGATTGTATACATATGATTTCGAGGATTTGTATAATAGCATAAATTTAGATGATTTGAAATACAGAGTTATGGATTTTTTCAAGAAATCTAAAGAGAAGGATATCAGTATTGAAATATTCACCGATTTATTTCAATTTGTTGTTTACGAAAATTACCTGTTTGAAGGGAAACAAATATATAAACAAGTAAGAGGTATTCCAATGGGGGGCAGTTGTAGCTCCATCCTTGGATATTTATCTGTTTACATATGAAGCCGGTTTATTGTTGGAAAAAGACTTAAAGATATACAGATATATAGATGATGTTTTGGTGGTTGAGCTGAATAATAATAAAGAAATTCATCAATTTAAATGTTACCCAGACACTTTGAATTTAAAGAGTGCTTCGGATGATCGGGGCAGTGTCAACTACTTGGATCTTAATTTGGAGATTATAAACGGAATTTTAGTATATAGTATTTATGATAAAAGAAATTATTTTGATTTTGATACAATAAAAATATTAAACTTTAATAGTAATGTGCATGTTTCAATTTTTAGAAATATATATTTAAATGGTTTAAATCGTATTGCAAATTTGTGCTCAAATGTTGATAAATTGGTTGGTGAAATTTTTAACCTTTACATAAACGCCAGTAAACAAAATTACCCAATACATTTTCTGAATGATTTAACTTTCAATTTTATCAGGAAAAAAAGCTATCGAAATAAAACATTGGAATTGTTCGATGATTGTAATTTATCGATACGTGATTCCTATCGAAAATAGCTTAGCGGTGAGGATAATCACGGACTTCATTTGACGGCTTTTGAATTAGTTTGTGGTTTTCATTTTTTCCAATCTCTATTTGTTTGGTATTGGCAAGTGAGGGGGAATTTTGTGCACGTAAAACATGTTTAACCCCGCAGTACAAGTCATAAGCCTTGGCCACTTGTCTTCATGTTTTGTTTTTTCTTAGTTACTCTTGGTTTTGTTAATTATTGTTTTAGTTACAGTTTGTTAGATGTTTTTTTCGTGTACTAAATTATGAATTTGGATTTTTCAATATATATATATATATATATATATATATATATATATATAGGATGTTTATAAAGTCCCGGACCCATTTTGATGTTTAATAACTCATAAAATAATAAAGATAGATTAAAATTAATAACATAAATGGTTAGATAGACTCAAAAAGTTTCATGACTTTTGTCAATGAACTTCCACGTGTGCCCCCTTCGTCGCACGGAGAATATCAAGTCGATAGTCAATTTCACGCTAGGTAGCGGCAAGCATGTCGGCATCTACAGAGGCGATTGCGGTTGTAATTCTGGCTTTTAAGTCATCAATGTTCGACACTCTCGTCCTGTAAACATTGCCGCTGGACTTTTTCATTCGGGGATTTGTAAAGGACAATGTTTACAGGAGGAGAGTGTCGAAAATTGATGACTTAAAATCCAGAATTACAACCGCAATAGCCTCTGTGGATGCCGACATGCTACCTTGCCGCTACCTGGCGTGGAATTGACTATCGACTTGATATTCTCCGTGCGACGAAGGGGGCACACGTGGAAGTTCATTGACAAGGGTCATGAAACTTTTTGAGTCTATCTAACCATTTATGTTATTAATTTTAATCTATCTTTATTATATTATGAGTTATTAAACATCAAAATGGGTCCGGACTTTATAAACACCCTATATATATATATTTACATTCGTAATGCATTATTCGGCGCTCTCAGAAAACGAAATAAAAACGAATTTTTATTTTCTTAATGTGATATCGATTCCTAAAAAGTTTCATAATCAAAGTAAAATAAAATAAAATAAAGGAAAAAGAAAACTAATAGCTAAATCTAAAATTACTGTTTGTCATTAAAGAAAATTAAAAACTACTCTTGTAAATAAAAAGTAAGAAAAGACCTTTCCATATAAGATAAAATTAAAATTAGAGAGTATACTTCATTAAGTTTTTGAAATAAATTAAATCACAGTCAATTAAATTAAGAAGTTTCAGCATTCACAGAAAGAAATAAAAATGTTTCAGAATTTATAGAGAAAAAAATCAACAACAGTTTCAGTTGTCAAAAACTATTACTTTTAAAGAAATGATATTTGTGTTTAATTAGTTAAGCATTTGTATGTAACATTTAAAAAAATTTCTTTAATGTATAAAGAAGAACTTTCAAGAGTTATATGTATTGTAAGTTACTATCTTCGCTTAGAAGAAATAAATAAATCATGACTTTATAAAATATAAAATTAATTGGATAAAAGCTTTTAGGTAATTTATTTGTGTTCCTAATGCATATTTCATTAAGTCTAAAAAATGAAAAATGATATTTTTATTTGGAACTGAAAACAAAAATACTTTTTTGTGTTTGAAACACTTGATAAAACAATAAATGCTTAAAATTACTATAAAACTATAATAACTTTATACTAAAAACTATATAAACTATAAATGCTTCGTCATTTAGTTTAATTTTTCTCCAAAAATATCGTTTTGAACCCTTAAATGCGCGATTTTTTGTTTTGTTTGGAAAACATTATATATGATACTCTGAAAGGTTTATAACACAGGAAAAATAATGAAAAAAATCAGAGAAATATTTTTCATGTAATACGTCAATCTTTTCTTCTGTTGCACATCTGCAATATAAGTAAAAACTACTGTCGTGTGGCTGTTTTACCCAAATTAGTAAATACTTTAATAAGTATATATCGAAATACCCTTTTTTATATAATTATTTATTTTATAAAATTTAACATTTAACCCTTTAATTCTCATAATAGAATATGTTCTAGAAATTAAGCAGTTCAGAGAATCTGACTTTACACCAAAAAGTTTCAATGGTTAATTTCGCTTTATTTAAATACGGGATGTCTATTTTTGAATTAAAGAAAATACTGCTATTTTAATTTTCTGGTGTGAATTAGGTATATGCGAATAAAAAAATCTATTAAATTCAAAACAGTGTTGCTTGCATATATGCAAAGATGCGCACAAAATGGTTAAGGGATAGTTTTGATACACTTGTACTTTAGACGTATTGTTCATTTGATAACGGAGACATATTTTCCTGTTTCTCAGTGAAAAGAAAAATATGAAATTACTCCACTGATAAAATATAGATTGAAGCGCTCGGGGAAACTAAGTACGTAAACCACATTTGGCTTGTTTGGAGAAAACAGTTTTAAAGGTTTTGAGGGAAACCTGATTCAGGTATTGGTTTTTTGACGGATGATTTCATAGAATAGTACACTGTAAAAAAAAAATCTGTAGTTCTACAGATGTAAAGTTACATGCTTACTAAACTTTCACCTGTAACTGTACGAAAAAAGCTGCAAATCTACAAAACTAGTTTTTGTAAAGCTACAAAAATCTGTAAATTTACAAATGAATCTGCTAAAATTTCAGTAATCTTACTAAACTTTTATTTGTAACCCTGGCTGCAGTTACATGAAAAGTTCTCGGAATCCCAGTTTCCAAAAATATTCTTAGTAACCTTACAGATTTTTTGATTTTCGGCGCAAAAGTGTGTCTGTTACATGAAATTTTGTTGTTGCCGTTACATGAAAAGTTTTTGGAATCCCAGTTTCCTAGAAAAACTTTAGTAACTTCACAGATTTTTTTTTACAGTGTAGTGTAGCAGGCAATTGCGCTGCGCATCATATAGTTGTTGCATAAAATTGTAACAAATTTATTAACAAGTGTTTATAAAAATGTTGTTTACAATCTACTTCATTAAGTTCTATATTTTAGAGGCAAAAAGACACTATCACAATTTATGATTTATTATACATTATTTTCAACTGTTTCATATCAATAAGTTTATATTCACAAACCAGCAAAATATCCGAACACTTAGGGGTTTTTTTCTTTCCATGAACTGACTTTAAAATTTCAGCTACTACTTTCATTTACTCATTCCCGTCATCAGGGTCTGCAATTTTTACATCAGTCTGCTCCGCAGATGCCTCAAAAATAGCTATGTAGAAGCTCTGGTTGGTAAAAGGTGTATATTGAAGCAGTTTTCTTAAATTGGCAACTTTTTTGCTACTAAACTGCATATATTCATTGTATATATTATACAAGGTGTTTAGAACTCTATTGGGCTGAAAAAAGATTTTTTTTCTAGTTTTCCGATGTTAACTTTCTTGAAAATGTAATTTGGTCAGCAAAAAGAACGCATGTCAAAATGAGAATCTATACAAATTTCTAATTACAGTTTTGAAATAAAAAGGGCATAAGCCACAATGATAATGTAAATAATTTTATGTATTCAAATGACTAATTATGATATATTTATTGTGAACCAATTGCGATACGCTATTTCACTATTTGAATAACTGTGCAGCTCATCGGTACTACGAAAAAGCGTGATAAAATATGAAAATTATTATATTAATAAAGGTCTCATGTCACACTAAAAATAAAGAAAAAAAGTTGTAAGCTACAATAATAATTACTTATCAATAATTCATCTTCTGATGAAGAATCAAAACTACACTGAAAAAAAAAATCTGTAAAGTTACTAAAGTTTTTCTAGGAAACTGGGATACCTAGAACTTTTGATATAACGGCAACATCAAGAATTCCTGTAACAGACGCTGTTACAGGAATTTTTGTTGTTGCCGTTACATAAAAAGTTCTAGGAATCCCAGTTTCCTAGAAAAACTTTAGTAACTTTACAGTTTTTTTTACAGTGACTACTACATTGGAGAATAATCTCAATGCTTTATACGATCATGTGATTCAAAGACATTTTCACTTTCAGTATTTTCTTTAATCTCTTTTAAAAACTGTTCGTTTGCGCGTCATCTATGTTTTGTTGTCCATTGTGGATTTTGTGTGGCTTGTGTCGTTGATGACTGAAAGTAAACCAAATACTTCATTTAAGGAACAACAACGTTGAGGCATGACCTTGAAGTGTCTTTTTGTTTTTAGTAATATTTGTTAAGTGGCTAGAGACAGTCTTGGGACATGTTCTCCTACAGATAACTAGATTTTGATGAAAATGCAACTTATGTACGTCTTTCCCCGGAACGCTTCAATTATACATTTTGAACACAATGGAATTATAAATTATAAATTTCGATTATAGTGGAATCGAACAATAGACCTCCCGTTTTGAATACTGAGACGTTACCTCTGCGCTACTTATGCTCATTTTATCTTGAAAATATTATATAAAAATTTAAAATAATTCATCTCGGAAACATGAAGTATTTTCTTTCTTATAACAATATGGGAATAACCCCGGGCTTCGCCGGTTAGAAAATTTAAGTGAAAACCATCATATACATTATTTGTGATGTTAACATTTTTTTCTCTTCACATACTAAAGCAGGCATGTCAAGCTCGTTTATCGCCGCAGGCCAAATTCAGCATTATATACAAAGCCGCGGGCCACTTTAAAAAAATAGATAATATTACTACCGTTGCACAACAAGCCACGTTAACAATAGAGCCGCCGGAAATTTTAGTCAAGTATTATAAAACTATTTTACACCAGAATTTCTATTTAAAACTATTTAACATATTTATTTAGCTTATTTCCCCGTGGTCCATATTTAGCTTGTTTTAGAAAATAATTTCTGTTTCGAATCGAAATATTTTCATTTTTTTACCGGTCAAAATGACCGCTATGGCGGTTCTAGTGTTAAAGAAATATTAACGCAAAATTCAAAAGTCATTCTTATACATAGTTTGTTTTATTTTATTATTCGAAAAAATACTCAAAGAAATCTATAAAATTTATCAGACAAGTCTATAAAATTTAATTGAATTTTCTAAATTGTATTTATTTTTAAAATTGATTGTATACACCGGTTATTAATCTTGATCTAGCAAAAGGCATGGCTATCAATATTCTATTTTCCTTCAAGTAAAAATTAAACATGAACATATTCTGAATGAGAAAATTTATTTGATAAAATGTCCCTTGTATCTATGCATTACTTATTTGATTTAATTTATTAAATACATTTTCTTGTTAAAATTATGTTTATTTGACTTGAAAAATAACAAAAGGTTGCAACACTACTTTAAAAGATTGATTTATTGATGAATAATTACAGATAATTTCGCTCTAATATGGAATCGCACTTACATTTGAATAACTGCATTAATAAATTTTGAACAATAAATTTGAACATCAATCATTAGAGGTGAAGTAAACTGAATTTTATATCTCTTGAAATTCAAAAATCTTTTTTGATTTCATTTTTTAATATATTTTTTAAAATTTCCACCACTGTGATTTTTGTAATAATGCCTGGCAACGTTCTCTTAACATAAGAGTAACATATGTTCTTAGTAACATAAAGTATTATTTTTGACATAAAACAAACACAAATCATAATATAAATACTGTGAAAATTTATACGAAAGCGTAAATTCTCACACACGTGATCTGATCCTGCGCTTCTCTTCGTTCCGATTGGTTATCTTTGCATCCACACTTGTTTTGTTCTAAAATGTAAAATTGAAACGTATATATATATCATTGTCGCCACATGAGCGGGATTTTTGAAATTCTGAATGTTACCACATTCTGAAGAAAAATGTTCCATTTATTTAAGGACAAAATAAATCAATAAATATTACTATTCAAAAGTAGCGGTAGCATTCTGAATTAAGAAAAGCTTGCCAAATTGGTAACACTGATATACATATGTTTCGAGTGTTCGTCATCTCTAAGACCATGGTTGTGTTCGTGAAAAGTGTAGTTTCAGCATGCAAGTTTTTACAACTAAATTAAAAACAGATAAAATGCCAAAGGCTTCGCGGGCCACAGATTAGTTGCCGGCGGGCCAGTTGCGGCCCGCGGGCCACGTGTTTGACATGCCTGTACTAAAGGCACAGCGAAGAATGAGGTACCGTTGGAAAGTTTCTGCGAGCGGCTTTTCACATAGTATGCTTGAGGACGTGAGTTTAAAAACTTGCCTTATCCAAAATTTAAAAAATCGTGTTTTCTCTCTCAATCTATTCTATGGGTAAACCTGTATACTGAAAACCGAGCAATATGCAAAAAAAAAGTTTTCTCCTGTATTCCTGGTATTATAACATCATGGATTTCAATGAAAACCTACGAACGCAGTTAAACGTTTTCCCGATTTCCTAAAATTTGACCTTCTGCAGAAAGCGAGTTTTGAAACTCACGTCCTCACTTATATATCGTTAAAACACTTTGATAAAAATGAATTGCAGTTAATCAAACATATTTTATTCAAATTTATGAAGATGTAACTAAATGTTTTATTCAATTATCTCACAAAATGGAAAGAACGATTTTTTTAAAGTACCAAATATTAACATTCTTTCCGAAAATCTAACCAAAATAGAAAAATAATATTAGTTTCTACCTTTACTGTTTTTCATTAAAGTTGCTATAAATTAGTCATGTGAATAAAATCTTTGGGAAGGACTTTTGCACGTGAAGTAAAACTGATGTTGAAAATATACCAATTAAAAGTTTTCGAATGAATTTGTAACATTTTTAATTATGTAGAAAATTGTAAAAAATATATATATATTAAATGTAAAAACAGTTTTTTAAGTACTTTTTTATTATCATTCAATGATCATCCTGAAATACTGCCTATTCTTTTTACTATAATTTCCTCTTTTTTTCAAGAATTGGCCGTTACAATATTCTGTTATTAACATGGCATTGCAACGAACTCGATTATGAAAAATTCACAATTTGTTTAGAAAATACACATTTTTTGATTTACAGTTGCCATACAAATTGCTATGCAGTTTTCACACAAAATTAATATTGTTTTCAAACTAATTGCATTTGAAAGTACATTCTTGTCTCTATTTGACTGTGTAAAAATTGAAAACTTGCGGTATTTCGAATTTTAAAATACTGCAATAGTAGTTAATAAAAGTTAAATTTAATCGTCTATTACAGCGAACGTCAGCGTTACGCACGGACATATTTGTCTTTTATAATGTATCTAGATACTTAAAAATATCTCCTAAATGCACTAAGAAATAAATATATATGTATATGTGTGTAAATATTCTAGTTTTTCTAAGATATAATTAAATAAAGTATGACCTTTAAACTTATAACATTATTTCTATGAAAGCATTTTAAACCTTTTTTGCGATGTAAGTTTTGTTCATATTGCCTTATAGAATTATGTGCGGGTCCGGTTTAAAACCACACAAACACATAAAATCTATATTCGGTCTACAACAAACACGACCGGAATAGGAAAGAAAATATCGTCAGCTCGAAACCCAAACTCGAGAAATGTCATCCCCAATCCAAACCGAACCAGAAATGGAAAAAATTCAATCCACATTTAAGGGGGTCCGGGACACAAAAATCTCCAAATTTTCTAAGAAACTTTTATTGCATTAAAAGTTTCTCTGTGTTTTTCTGCTTAAAATCATGTTTCTATCTTAATTAGAACAGGTAATATTAAATTTTTCGTTTAGGTGGGTTTTCAAAATCTAGCTTTCAAGCGATGTTTGTCACGCAAACGATTTCCTGTGAAAATGCGTTTTTCTTCATGATGGCCTGTTTCCCCATTTCTCGTTTTTTAAATCGTTAAAAGTCAAGAACTGTTAAAGATAAATAATTCAAACTTCGAAAATCTCTTTTTCAATTATTTCTCTTTAATTTTGATTCAGCAAATTAGAAAAAAATATTAAAATAAATTTGAAAATACAATTTTTTTTATTTACACTATTTTTTTTTAATTTTTAAATTAAATATTTTTAATTTTTTTAAATTAATATTTTTAAAAATGTTGAATCTAAATTAAAATGTATACATTTCTGTTTATTTCGATGAAAAAAAAATTGAAATTCTACAAATAATATTTCGAGTTATAACGATTTTAAATAACCCCACTTGTTTAATGAATTTTAAATTTTAAAATTTTTTAGAAAATATATGAGAAGTTTTATCATGTGATTTTTTTACAAATAACGTGGTTAACCATTACAAGAAAATTCAAAATTTTAACTCAATAAATAAAAATTATTTTAAATTGTGTCCCGGACCCCTTTAATTAAAATTATAGAAAAATAGTCAATATTTATATGAATAATGTCAATTTTATCTTGTATTTAGGAATGTGAACACATTTATAAATATAAAAGTTCAAGCGTAAAGTGTCTAAAAAACATGGTTGTCTTCAAACCGTGGATAACCTTGCGTAATTATACAAGTTAGATTCCTTTTGAAAGACTCCTCGAGGACACTTCCAACTCGGGCCTATATCCCTCGTGTCAAAGATCACGCTTCCTTAAAATACGTCAACAATACTTAATTCGAAATCGTCCCGAATTCGAAACAGTTAAATTTAACTCGAATCTATCCTGAGCCGCAAATGAAAAACGTTACCGTGAAGCCGACCCGACTTGAATCACGATTCAGATCGGTTTCGCCAAAATGGTATTATACAACCTGCTGCAGAGATCTAGTGCATTATCTAATCAATGCATAAAATGGAAAAATCGGTGTCAGAATATTTTAAAATCTTAAAAACACTTTTTGTGTTTTAAGTTAAGTCTAAACCTTTTTAGGAGTAATGAAAGCCTCGCCATTTACATTATAAGTTAAAAAAGTTTTTTAGTTATGTTTTTTTATTCTTAATGCATTATTCGCTTGACTACTTTAAAAGCATTTTTTAAGGATTTTTTTTTATATAGTTAAATTCTTTGTGCCTTGATATACCAACAGAAAAAATTGAAAAATCGATTTTTGTAATTCAAAAATGTCAATTCGCTTTTTGAATAAGTAGCCTAAAAAATGAATATGATTTTCCATCATTGATATTTCTGAAAAAGGAAATTAAAAGCTATTTATAGGAATTAAAATTACGTGATTTCTTTTTTACATAAAGTAAAACCGAAATTAGAATCTTACAAATCAAATGTTCTAGAAAAGTAAAAGCATCATTCTCAATTAAATGAAAAATTTCAGCATGTAAAAAAGGACAATGGCAAAAATTGCAGTAAAAATTATAATGACAGCTTACGATTTAAAAAAAAAAAATTCTACTTTTAAATAAACTTTGAATTGGGTTAAATTATAAAATTATGAAAGCAAATAACTTATATCATTTAAATTTAATTATAATAGTCTAAAATAGAAAAAAGTTAATTTAAAAGCTTATAAAGACCTTTTAAAAAGCAGATCTACGTGTTTCGTACGCACAAGATGCGACTTTATTAAGAACAATATCGATAAATAAACTCTTGAAACAAAAAAAAAATTAAATGAATTTGGTAAAACAAAAATTACGAGATGACATGTATATTGAAAGTAGGTACTCTAAGAAAACTGATCATCAGTGAACGTGATCTACCGGGTGACCTAAAAGGGTCATTCTCCAGAAAGTGTACCTTTTCAAAAAAAATGTTTTCCAATTTCAAAATCTTGCGTTTCACTTTTTTTTTTATATCAAACTTTTACTTACTAGAAGTAACCATGAACAATGGTCCTACTTAATTTTTATTAGTTTGCTCATAAATAAAAAAAATATATATAACCTTATTCACGGAGATGAGCTTTAATTCACGGAGGTGAGGAATCTTCTATAAAAATAGGCTTAATGTATTTTTTTTTCAAGAAAAGAAATTTTTTTTTTGTATTACAATTTGCACATGTTAAGCATATTAAGCAGGTAAACTTGTATTTTTACATTGTTTTACATACCTGAACTTCAAGTTCAAGGAGGTGAGAATTCTCAATAACCACACTTGATTCTTAAAAACAAATTCTATCTTTTTGTTTCTCAACTAAAAACTCATAACTTCTTTATAACTGTAAGTAAAAAAGGTGGATGACTTGTATTATAGGAAATAAAATATGATGCCAGTACTGCCATCTATCAGTGAAAAATGGAATTTTAAGTTTGGGTAATGGAGGTGAGAATTTATTGTGTGACAGAATTAATTGTTCTACTCAGACAAAGTAAATCACAATATAAAAAATTTAAATATACTTACATATTTAGTATTTCAGACACTTGTGGAAGGAATAATAAATACGTAAATATATTTTTTAAATTAAACAAGTTATTAAACAACATTAACAGCCACACACGGTGTGTGACATGCCACGGAGGTGAGAAATCACATAATGTGACCCCCAAAAAATAATTAATTAAAAAATTTTATAAAAAGGGTGGGTACTGATATAAATAGATAAATTTATTGCAATTAAAAAATATAATTAAATGAATAATACTATAAAAATTTAACTGTAATATGCATGTGACAGAAATAGTACACTTTTTGAAGAATGATCTAAAAAGGACTGACTGATTTTGAAATTCAATAACTTGCAAACGGTGACAGGTAAAATATATAATGTGAACTTTAAAAAGTCCACAGTTTTACTTAAAAGGCGACCAAAGTAATGAAAAATATATACATTTTATTTTAAACTTCTTAGTACTTTCGTGAATGTGATTTTTTTTTACTTGCTTAAAAAGGATACATCTAACAGAGTGAAAAAGTGTCAACGTCTGTGATGAAAACAGGGCCATTGAACAAGGGCGTCTCCCAGCCAGAATTTTTTTAAAGGTAATATTCTGTGTAAGTGTTTGAACGTGTCCAATCATTTGTGACTGGTACTTGGAGGGAATTGTCAACCATGCGGTCGACAAAATCTAACACGTATTCTATTACATATCCGAGACAATTGTCGTAGGCTGTGACTTTTGGAAGAATTTGTATATAAGGGTGATTCAAATTAGACATAATTGCAATTATTTTTAAATCAATGATTATAGAAATATATTTCCCTTTACGAAAAGCATACAAATCAAGTATACTCTTAGATGTGACACTTATATTACAAAGGGATGCCTTCACATTAAAATATTAAATATTAAAAAAATACTTTAAAAGCTAATTGCGGGAAAAATTGTGTATACTACTTTGGTCGAAAAATATCTGAAATGCTTCATTTAAAATTCATCTATAATAGATGTCGTCTGCAAGCTTTTATCAAACATTTTTACGACTTCTATAAACACCTGGCAATAGTCAGGAATTTGTTTCATGTTGTCGTCTGAAAATAAACTTGTTTTTAATGAGATAAGACTTTTTACTTCGTTGATTTTTCGGAACGAAGAATGTTATTATGCAAAGAACTTGCATTAAGTTTTGTTTTCGCAATGCAATTTCTGTTAAAAAAGCATCTGAAATGTCTCAAAAAGATTTTAAAGAACACTGTTTATCAAAAATAACAACATTTGATTGGTATAAAAAGTGTATATGATGGTAGAAAAAGAAGATGGTAGAGAGACAGTCATAGATGATCCACGATCTCATAGATTATCCACTTCGATTAACCCTTAACCAGAAACATTAAAATCCTGTGCACAAATGGAAATGTGCCGTCTGTGAGACTGCTAAATTAAAAAAAAAATTGCTATAAAAATTTAAAAGGAAATTACTCTTAATAATTTACCAAATAGTGAACTTAAACACTTAATATTTAATAGTAATGCATTAAATTTTTTTAATATGACAGCATTAAAATAAGTTTTGAATGTCGAAGACAGAAAATATTTTTAAATAACACATTATTGTTCAAAATATAAAATTTTCGTCATTATAATTAAATAAATGCTAAAATTTTTATATATTTCGGTACGGTATGAATTAGAAAAAAATATTAAGCAGTAAAATTAACAAAACATTTAATAGTAAATATTGCAGCGTGTACTAAATAGCTGCATTTTTTATACATTTTTGACAATGTTGAGTCACTTTCGTGTGCAGAATTTATATATTGATCATGTGAAATATTTTCAACATTGCTTAAGTCACTTACTACTTCATCAAACAATCTCAAAACTGTTTCTTCAGTCTTTTTTATCACTGTAGCATACCCGCTTTGACGGCTCTTCCATATCAATACCTCAGAGCAAAAAAATTACATAAACGGAAACACGCCGTCTCACAGACTGCGTTGAAAATAAAATAATTTTTCTTTCAATAACTAAAAATGCGCAGCCGTTGCAAATGGGTGGGGGAGGCAGAGGACCAGTAGCGTAAGGATTAGATTGTGTGATAAGATTGGGGACGCGTTCATTTTTGTGTAAAGGGTAGATATGTAGACGCAACCATCTCACAGATTACGATTCATTACACAGATCACTGTTTCCGGTTTAGGGTTGATGATCAAGCTATCGATAAGGTCAGATAATTTGTGCTAGGGGACGGTCACTTCATAATAAGAGATATTATTGAACTAGTTCATATATTCTTTCGTTCCTGTCAAGGAATTTTAAATATCATTTAGTGTTGCAACGTGTCTCTTCTCGAGTTTGTTCCAAGAACTTTAAATTTGTTTGTTCCAAAAAGGGCAACAACATGCTCAAGTGGTTCGCGAGATGCTTTCTCAAGGTGATTCCTTTCTAAAATGCATGTAAATTATGGTATATGTTTTTGATACAGAATCAGCTTAACAATCGAGTGAATGGCTTTTAAAAAGTGAAGCAATACCACAAAGACCACATCATAGTCGCAAAAACAATTAAGGCAATGTTGACTGTTTCCTTTGATTGTCGTGGTACTGTACATTATGCATTCCTATCAATCCATTTACCAGACAGTCAACTTAAATTCTTATTTGAGTATTTTGCGCCACTTGCATGAAGCAATTCGTCGAAAACGACCTCAAATGTGGCAAAAAATCTCATGTGTTTTGCATAAAGATAATGCGTCTTCTCACAGTGCAATTATTAATCGTGAGTTTTATCCAAACGTTCAACAAATACTGCTTCAAAAGATCCACATTCAACTTATATGGTACCTGTGGCTTTTTCTTATTTCCACGGTTGTAATAGCATGTCATTAATCACTGTTTTGAGTCCATTAATTCGATGAAAGAAAATTCTCTGCGAAATCCTGAAGGGGTTTTACAAAAACAAATTTAAGGCATGTTTTGATGATTGAAAAAACTTTGGCAGGCGTGCATTGCAGTCTGAGGAAAATACTTTAAGGGGAATGCAATACATTTTGGCCAAAAAATTGATGTTTTTTTTTATGCCACAATTCCTAGTCCATTTTTATCATACAAGTACATTAGAATTTTTGTATGCTTTATATGAATATCCATACCAATTACAGAAATCCTAATCTGTAGATAGACATAGTTGTCACATGTTACGATTTTTTGCCCAAAATTTTCAAATGCTTTTATTCTCTTAATTCAACCTCAGAAATCAACAATTAAGTAAGACGAAGATCGTCATTCTAAACTACTGGTGACAAAAATCTGAAAAAAAATAGCAATAATGTGATAGAGAAACTTTGATTAATTTTTCATTGTAAATAACTAAATTACAGTGAATTAAACAGAACTAAATTAAATAACTTTCACTGTAATCTACAATGGAAAAAATATATGACGAATTCAGAAAGAAGAGAAAGTCCTATTTAAAAGTTGTTTCAATATCAACTGAATCATATATATAATGTATATATATATATATATATATATGTTAATATATATATATATATATATATGTTAATATATATATATATATATATATATATATATATATGTATGTGTATGTATATATCCACAAATAATTAACAGTATTATAATAAAATATATACTTATTTAAACAATAATACAATGTAAAACCATTTCCGATGTCTGAAATTTTAAAGTACTCTTCAAGATCTAGAAAAAAAATGTTTCAATGATTTAAAGAATAAAACACAATCCAGAGTGGTTATTTTACGTAAGATAAATGTATTACCCTCCATTTTGAGGCCTAGCACGTAATTTAAGTTATTTTTAAAAATTATTTTGTAAGACTTTTAAAGCCTTACGCGATAAATGAGAGTAATAAAGTTGATAAATTAAATCTAAACTGGAAATTTCGATAAGATTTATGACTGAAGTGTTATAGTTTTTGAAACGTGGAGATTCTGTTTTTCTTTTACTTAAAGAAAGCAAATATAAAGCTTTACGAGGTTTGTTGTGGGCTGGAAGGATTGTATTAGGTGATTTGATTGACAAAACGAATTATATATGTAGTACAACATTTAATTTCTGTAAATATTTTAGTTTAACGCCTTCATGGTAGCTTAATATTTGGAAAACCATCAAAAAAGTACCTATTTCTTTTATTACAATAATTGAATAATTATAAGGTTTCTAAATAAAATATGCAATTAGATTTTTTTTTTTTTTTTTTTTTTTAAGGTGAAAGAAAAAAGATGTTATAGAACAAATTCATATTTGTAGAAAAGTCATCAGGCGAGAATTCTCTGTCTTAATGTTTGTTTTACACCGCACAAATTAATGCGAATAAAACCTATATTTTTCACATCTTAGATCTTTATTTATCATCATCACACACATTTTTACAAATAATATTTGAAATAATATATATACATTAAATTTTGATTATTAATAATTTTTTGAGTGTTACATATTTCGAAACATGCAATACAAAGCCCTAGATTACAGTCAGCGCAAAGACCAAACTTCATCGGAAATATTCAAAGACTTAACATCGAAATGCCAGTTTAATTTTTCTGGTTTCAGAAGTTTTTTCCAGCAATAAATCTCCAGCCCGGAAATATGACGGGAGCGAGAAATAACGAACGACACCTCAGCCCATGATATTGACGGGAGCGAGAATTAAGCGGTTAACAAAGTTATTTAGCCTAAGAGATAAAACTGTATAATAAAATAAAAAATTAGATATAAAATTAATCCTCAAGAATCTATCAATTAAATAAAATATTATTAAAATCTACATTAATTGCTAAAAGACATTAAATAAAAATCATAAAACCAGCAAAAATAAACTTTTCTATACATAAACTTTTTACATATTTCTGTTTTACCGATTTTTTTTCCAAGACAAATGAGAAAATTTACAGTTCCATGATTTGCGTAAATATACAATAATGTGCAGATGTAATTTGAGTGCAACTGTCGAAATTTCCATTTGTCTTCAAATGGGAATATTGATTAAAATTCATATAAAGCACAAATAAAAAATACTAAACATGCTTGCAAGTACATACATATAATATAAAATTATTTAAAATACATTAAAATAACTTAAAAATAAACTACAAATCCATTAAATTCCCGAAACGTCTTTATCTAAATTCAAACAGCCATCTTCAGTGCGTATTATACGTTAAAGCATTTAATAACCACTGAAGATGGCCGTGTGCATTTGAATGAAAAACATTTCGGGATTTTTATGGATTTTTTAATGGATTTTTAAGGTACTTTAATGTATTTGAAATAATTTTATATTATATTAATGCGCCTACAAGCACGTTTAGTACATTATTGTGCTTTATATGCATTTTAATTATTTACTCAAGGTGAACTTAGCACTAGAATTTTAACATTCCTTTATCATAATCTTGGTTTGGTGAAAACGAACATGTACTAGACTTGACATGTACTTTAGTAGATATGTTCTCAAAATATTTTACTTATTATGGTTTTTATTTAACACATTTCAACAATTAAAGTAATATATTATCTCTGTGTGTTCGTATGTATAATACAGGGTGTCCAAAATGTGTTTCCTTCCTTGATTTCAAATTTTATTTATATTCGCTATATATAAGATGAAGCGAATATAAATACAAGCGAATATAAATACAAGTGAATATAAATAAAAGCTACAGATTTCTGTAGCTTTACAAAAGAATCTATTAAAATTACAGTAGTCTTATTAAAATTTTATCTGTAACACGGGATGCAGTTACATAAAAAGTTCTAGGCATCCTTCTAGGCATCCCCTTAGGCAGTTTCTTAAAACATTTTTCGTAACGTTACAGATTTTTTTGATTTAGGTGGAAAGTCGATCTGTTACATGAATTTTTGTTGCTTCTGTTACATAAAAAGTTGTAGAAATTCCAATTTTAGAAAAATTTTAGTATTTTACAGATTTTTTTACAGTGCAGTATCAGTTTCCAGGAGACCGGAATAAGCCGACCATCAAACTCACGTAAATGAGTGGGAAAAGTGAGCAGTTTTTTCTTCGAATTCCAACAGTGAGTACGTCTTCACTTGAATTACAGGTGCCAAAAATGCTACACTACAGCCACGTTACGCAAGCCTGCAATGAAAATGCATAGTTAGTTTTTCAACATTTTGGGAGCAGTTCTAGATGTATATCTTACATAGAGCGGATATGAGTCCAGTTTGCAATCAAGGAAAGACTTTTTCTACACACTAGATATTTATCATTACTTTCGTTTTGGAAATTTTGCGATATATTTTAAAAGTGTATGAAATTTCTATGCCCGGCAGTTTTTCCTGTCTTTCTTTTTCCACTTAAGGTGTCTCAGGACTCTTAAAGCTTCAAAATTTTCGAAATTTTAGTTTTTTTGGATGTTATACTCCTATTTTTTCTGAACATTTTGATGTAATTGTTTCTTTGAAATTCCCATTGGAACAGAAGTTATGGCTTTTACTCGCTCGATAGCTGAAGCGGCGTTTCCGAAACTTTGAAGTCATTTTTCTCCAAATGACGTTTTTGGACATTACGCGCACGATATCTCCAAACCTTCTGAATATATTTTTTTAAATGAAATTTTCAAAACATATGTTTAATGCTAGTCTGTATAAACTGAACTTGGAATTTCCTTTTTATTGTTAAAAAATATATTTTTTAGGTGATTATACTGTTGAAATTTTCAAAATTTTCCATTAGCTTAATACAACTTTGTATTAAAAATATAAAAATGCTTTAAATACAAATTTATTTAGATTCAGGGTATTTATTACAATCTGAAGTATAATTTGGCACCAAAATTTTGATTCTAGTAGCAAAATTTATTTTATAATCCTGCGCGTAAGCTGTTATATCAATTTTCATATCGTCAAATGTGTGACGGTTTGGAGCCCCCTGTAAAAGCTAAATCTGCATCTAGAAATTTTTTAAATACATGAAATGAAAGAACATACTTATATCTTTCATCCCGACACAAATTGTGTTTTAAAAGTATATACATTTTAAGATATTAAATGTTGAAAATGATCTTTTTTTTCCAATTTTAAGAGTCCTGAGACCCCTTAAAGTTTTAAAATATAAGGTAATTTCGGGATTTATGCCGCACATTTTTTTGAACTTGTGTATAAAGTCCCATGGTGGACATAAAATAAAAAAAAATCATGGTGTGCTATTTAATTTTAAATATACAACGCGTGTAGTGCGACAAAAAAATTCAAAACAAATTATTAATATTTTTTAACAATTTTTTTTCTAAAACATTACACTGCGGCGCGTCACCCGTATATTGAGGCTCAGACGCCGCACTTGTGCGGTAGTTATACTGCGCTTGTAATAAGAACAGAATGAAATTATAAATAAAAATATTTAAAAAAAATATTCATAACTGGACTAAATACCGATGTAATAACAAAATGAAACTAAATGAGTATGATGAAACGTATTATTAGATTCAAATTAATAATTGTTGCCTACTTTCACTATTAAAATTATCGACTTATTTATTTATTTATTTTTTACATTAAATTTTAATTGTTATTTCAGCAACAACGTAACATCAATGTATTAGAAAGAGAAAAGAAAAAAAGTAAAATTGTGTTTAGATAATTTATTTGTTAACCCTTTCGGAACCGGTGTCTTTTACACAAATTTTATTTGGTTGGTACCACTTTTTAAAAGAAGTTACCTTTACTTAAATAATCATGAAAATGACCTAATTAAACAAAGCTAATATTACTTTTCTTTTTTACTGGTGCCAGAAACAAATTTTTTAAGCTCTTTATGAAGATGCTTATATGCACGTATGGCCCCGAATGGGTTAAGATACCTGTTTTTTCGACTACAATCTACAGAAATATTGTCGAAAAAGTACAGTCTTTATGTAACTACATTTAAGCACATGATGTAACAAAGCCAGTTACACCTCCTCTTTTCTGGAGTAGTTTGCAAAGAACGTCTGCATTACGCGTAATCCAATTTTTTATTACAAAAGAAACTGCGGCATGTATACCGGAATAGCAGTGCGGCATGTATCCCATTTTGCATGGTGCAGACGTCGGCCATCACAGTTGCCTACCACCGTTAAGGGGAATGGCGTAGTCATACACACAGTATTCTATAGTAACGCTACACTTAGTTTTGACTTCGAAATCATGCATGCATTTAGTAATTAGTGTATAAAAACTGTTTAAACATAACGCGTTTAAAAGTTCGGACAATGAAATCATGCAGTTATGCCAAATTAAGTATTGTACTTCTACAAGTAAACATCGAAATGGGATTCACGCTATACACTGGTTAAATTAATCTCATTGCGCTCGTATACTGTGCGTTTGACGACAATGTATCGATAATTACAAGAAATACAAGGGGTGCGGCATCTATCCCGTATGCGGCGACTCTCCCGGAGTTACCCTACTTTAAAACTTATGAAAGTTATACATGTCATTCACAGTTACTATTACAGCATTCTTGATCAAAATAATATGTATAGCGTAGATTACAAAGCTACAGATTTTGATTTAGTATATATTGCAAAGATACAAAAAAAAAAAAAAAAAAAAAAAATGAATTATGCCTATGAGAGAATTCTTTAAAAACTTTCTAAAGACATTTCGGTTCTTGAAACGCAACGGAATTCATGTAAGTTATAGAGAAATCCCACAACATACTTCTCTGTAGAAAACAGTGTGTGTAAAATTTATATTTCGTTTTATGGTATTTAGCACAAAAGTTTGAATCCATCACGGTTTCTGATTAACAAATATTTGATATAATTTCAATGAAATACACTTTTTCAGTCACATTGAAAAAAAAAACGGTTGTATCAAAATCTAGTAAAATACATACATTAAACATTGGAAAACCAAATTCTGTTAGTTTGCATGAGTTGGAATTTTTCAACTTTGCGAAAAACGTCCAGACAAGATTCAAACCGGGGATATCTTGGCTGAATTTGCCAATGCTCTGCCAACTGGGTTATACAGAACGAATCTGGAAGAACTGATTCATCCAGCCAAACTTATTGATCATAGCAGCTGGTCTGATATATGAATCAGCTACACAGAATAAAGCTCAAGTAATTTAATTCCAGTAAACGCTGAACATGTAATTACACTAGATCAATTTTAACACAGCCACATGAGTTGAAATTTTCCAACTGAGCGAAACATTTCCAGGACAGGATTCGATCCAGGGATCTCTTGGCTGAAGCTGTCAATGCTCTGCCAACTGAGCTATGCAGAACGAATCTGGAGGAACTGATTCACCCAGGTAACCTTATTGATCATAGCATCTGGTCTGATATATGAATCAGCTAAACAGAATAAAGCTCAAGTAATTTAATTCCAGTAAACGCTGAACATGTAATTACACTAGATCAATTTTAACCCAATCACATGGTTTGAAATTTTCCAACTGAGCAAAAAATTTCCAAGACAGGATTCGAACCAGGGATCTCTTGGCGGAAGCTGCCAATGCTCAGTAAACAGATCTATCCCGGACGAATATGGATGGATTATTTTTTTAGTTTGCATTGAAAGACTTTAGGAACTGACCGTAACAATGTGCATAAAAAGTGAGGTTTTGCAGCTTTATTTCCGTAGAAATATTTCCTTATAGATGTTATTCGTTCTATTGAAACTGGTGACTCGTTCCTTCAAGTATTTGTCAAAAATTATCAACTTCATAAATAGCTTTTACCTATGCCGTATTTGGCACGAGTTGTGCCAAAAGGGCCAGTAACTTTTCTCTCACTCCTCGGATGGAGTGAACTGAAATAAACACTTGGGCAAGCAACTTTGCGAAACTCTGTACTTTTCTTATACACCCTTTTTCCCCACTACATTCATAATCGTCCCTCGTCTTTATTTTTCGGCCGCGGGAATCCTAATTCTCAAGAGACAACGTACGCCCTTGGGTAAATACGGAACGTAATTAATGCAAAATGTCCCCGTGGAAATGTTTCTGGATCTAACAAAACTGTACTAAAAAGTAATATAACATTTCCGAGTATACAAATTAAAACATTCAGTTTATTTTTAATGCGTAGCAATTTTAATTTTTTAAAAAATGTCAAAACTGGTTCAAATTCATCGACTGGTCACTTAAGTTGGATCGCCCAGTCTTCTAAATGGGTCCAAGCAATACTAGAACCTTTTAATAAATAGGGAATATAACTAATTTTACTAAAAGGAAAGTTTGTGATTACAACAATGAAACAATCAAACAAAGCAACAGCAATGAAATATAATGAAATCAAATGTCTGTAAGTAACAGTAATTGTTTTAAATTAAAATGTTTTCAAAAATAAATCATAGTTATAAGTAATTAAGAAAGAAAATTATGGAACTAATTGACAGTCACTTGAATATCATGTAAGAAGTGAGGCAAGGCTTACACATGAATTTCATTTGCTATTTTTTCCAGCGTACACATCATGGAACAATATTTGGAAATCTGAATACTAACAATGAATCATACCTGCTATTTTATTTTCTTACAAATTACGTAAAACCATTCATCACTGTCTTGATTTTTCTTTTTAGGTTCTGAAATTTTCGATATTTTTTTTGCAACTAAAGTTTTCTTTAACTTATGTCTGAATTTCTTTCCTTCCATCATTTTATATCCAATTGAATTATGCCTATTTTTTAAAACATGATGTTCCAATTGCTTTTGTGCTTTAATAGCTCCTTTTTTTCGGCTCCATCTGTACTTTGACTTATCTGATTTTGGCAAGGAAGATTTCAAAAATGAGTTACTTACTTTTCGTATTTATGATTGTATATCTCCAATTGGTCTCCGTTGTTCCGTACATCTCCAATTTGTCTCCGTTGGTCCATATATCTTAAATTGGTTGCCATTAATCCAATTTTAGCTACTCAAGTCTGTGCAATTAAGGAACTGCTTCCTTTTTAAAAACAGACAATCACACTATTAATAACAAAAACGAAAGCAAACCAATCCGTGTGAAAAATATGCGCTATAAACAAATGAATTTAGATGTGTATATGAAAATATAACAACTTACATTAGTTTTAAAGTGTTCTCTTACGTTTAGCAGGAAAAAATTAGATCTTGAAGGTAATTTTAATTTTTTTTTAAATTGCTTAAAACAGCAAGTGGAAGGCGGGTGATTCTTCTAAGCATAAAGGACGTCATTCTGATGAGTAGAATATTAGTTGTAGATGGCATCTTTTACTATAATTAACGGCAGAATAGCAGCGGTCCATTTAAAGCGGTGTGGTCCAACAATGGCTACTCTTTCCTATGACTTCTTATTATAGTAAAAAGTATATTGATTTAATGTGCTCTCTCATAAAGTGTAATTTTCGACTTTTTCTTCATAAAATCTGCCACAATATTGTAACAAGGAAACCCCCGCCCCAGTTTGAACACGTTTGGTAAAACAGCGTTTTTATTTAAGGACTCGTAGGAACTTCCTTTCTAGCGCCAAAACAAAATTATTTTCAAATAAGTTAGGTCTATTTTATCTTTATTACTAACTGTTTGGAATTTCCGGTCGTTTTCTTCTAACCTTGCTTAGCTTGCGTAAATGTGTGTTCGATTCTCATATAAAGACCTTCACGGAGGGTCTTCAAGGAAAATAGTCCTTTTTCGCGCTATATTCCTCGAGCAGACAGTCAGCCGTAACATAAAAATAACAACAAATAATAAACTCAAACAAAATTCAGATTTTTTTTGCTAAATGTTGATTATTACGCTCAAAACAATGACATCGAAATATAAAAAATATACAGAAAACACGTAGGTCTGAAACATGCAAAATACAGCATGAAATAAACAATTGAATTTCATATTCAGTTTACAAATTTTATTTGACATGCATAATCTCGAAATATGAAATATATTTTTTATTGTCGCTAAAGTCATATGTAGAATTAGAGGTACAAGAGTAAATTGAAAAAAAAAAGCACATCAATGCGTTAAAACAATAATTTCCTCTTTCATAAAATAATAGATCTTTCAAAACTGGTAAAATCAGAAATAATCTATAAAGATTTAGATTTTGAAATATCAGGATTTCAAAATCTGCAAAAATATCTCAGGAAAACGTAAAATATTTCATCAATGATGCAAAAGCTACAGGGAAATAAGAGAAACAAAAAAATCTATATCTCCATGAATTTGTGATAATTATCCCTCGACTTTCATTTTTTTAAAGCGGAAAACCTTGGTCATATTTTCAAATATTTTATGTTTTATTTATTGAACAAAACAGTATAATTTGTTTTAAAATATATTTTTAAAGTAAAGCTATTTTCTTGAGAGATGTTATATCAAGCGAAGATATGGAATATTTAAAAATAAATATTTTTAGAAAACTTGAAGACGTATTTATGTAACAAATATACTGTTATGTAATAATCTAGTTAGTTAAAGTATTCAAATTATAGTTCCGCATCAAAAACAATTGCACTAATATTAACCCAAAAAGTAGAAAAGGGTTGCAGGAACATAAGCTAATTGCTGTTCTACATTATTCCAGAGTAATAAATATTTGCTTTGCTGAACCACTGGCCAACAGTGATCCAAACGTATAACCACAACTGAGAATTTTGCTTTGCAGATTAAAACTCGGGCACACGTAGTACAATTCAGTTGCTTAATACCAAACTACACTAATATTGAATATCAAAGACGTGAATTATCACAGTGCTAACAAGGCGTAAACCAACTTTGTGAAAAATGTCCAAGCCAGGAATCGAACCCGGGCCCCTGGAATAGATCTCTAGTGTTCTACCACTAAGCCACAAGGACGATGCCCAGCTTACCGATATATAAGTGAGAGATGCCAAGCTGGGCATCGTCCTTGTGGCTTAGAGGTAGAGAACTAGAGATCTATTCCAGGAGCCCGGGTTCGATTCCCGGCTTGCACATTTTCACAAAGTTAGTTTACGACTTGTTAGCATTGTGATAATTCACGTCATTGATATTCAATAATTTCAAGCGTAATTTCACTGCTGAAAAGTAGTTGAAAACATAATTAAAATTGTACATTCACCGATGCTTGGTTAATTTGCGTCTAGTTACGCCGCTAGATTGTGTGCTCATGAAGACTTTTCCATCTAGTGCTGCGGTAGCAGCCTTGCCGACTTATATAAGTGAGAGATGCTCAGCTGGGCATCGTCCTTGTGGCTTAGTGGTAGAGCACTAGAGATCTATTCCAGGGGCCCGGGTTCGATTCCCGGCTTGGACATTTTTCACAAAGTTGGTTTACGCCTTGTTAGCATTGTGATAATTCACGTCTTTGATATTCGATAATTTCAAGCGTAATTTCACTGCTGAAAAGTAGTTGAAAAATTAATTAAAATTGTACACTAATATTATAAAGAAGTAAAAATTGTTTGTTCGCTTTTTTGTAGGAGGAAATCTTCGGAACTACCGAACCGATTTAAAAATTAATGGTATCAAAATGGTAGTGTTAGTCCACTTTTGAACTTAGGCTATATCTTACGTCAATGCCACTACCCCCAAAGGGGGTACAGGAGCAGAAAACCTTCTAAAAATGTGATTTTTGTGTTACTGAAGGGCCTAGAGGTATGCAATTTGGAATATTAGTCACTTATAAGATATAAATGATCTCTAAGAACATTTCCCAAACAATTCGAAATTTATAGGGGGCGAAAATGCGCAAAAAGCGTTCTCAAAAACGTTCTAAATGGTGGTTCAAACGCAATCTCAGGAAATACTAAACCGATTAAAAAAAATAATGGTGTCAAAATGATGGTGACAAACCAAGATAGGCAATGTTTATGTCGTTGTCACTTCACCAAAAGGGGTGCAAGAGCAACAAACGTTCTAAAAATGCTATTTTTGTGTTACTGAAGGGCCTAGAAATATGAAATCCGGAATATTAGTTACTTATTAGATATACAGGATTTCTAAGAACACTTCTTAAAAAATTCGAAATCTAAAATGGGTAATAATGCGCAAAGAGCGTTCTAAAAACGTTCTAAATGGCGATCTCTACGTAATTTTAGGAAGTATCAAATCGATTTCAAAATTAATGGTTGTAAACTTATGGTGATAACCATTGCTCCAACATATACTATTTTATGCTTGTGTCACTACCACGTGGAGGCTGCAAAGCAGAAAACGTTCTGAATTGCGGTTTTAGTGTATTGGAAGGGCCTAGAATCAAGAATTTTGGTATGGTAGTTACTTATATAAATGATCTCTAATAACATTTCCTAAGAAAGTCGAAATTTGAAACGGTTGATAATGCGGGATGAGCGTTCTACAAAACTTTCTAAATAGCGATGTCTTCGCAATTTTAGGAAGTAAATCGATTTAAAAAATAATGGCTGTAAATTGATGGTGACAGCCCTTGCTCTATTTATGTTTATATCACTACCACCTGGGGGTTGCAGGAGCAAAAAACGTTTTAAATTGAGGTTTTTGTGTTATTGAAAGGTCTAGAATCATGAAATTTGGAATGGTAGTTACTTATAAGATATCAATGATCTCTAAGAACATTTCCTAAAGAAATCGAAATTTAAAAAGGGTGAAAATGCGCGAAAAATGTTGTAAAAAACGTTCTAAATTGCGATTTCTATGCAATCTCAGGAAGTACTGAAACCATTTAAAACATAATGGTGACAGCTTTTGCTCCAAGATAGGCTATATTTTATGTCTGTTTCCACTACCCCCAAAGGGTTTGCATGAGCAAAAAACGCTATAAGTATGCGATATTTGTGTTATGGATAGCCATAAATTCACGAAATTCGGCATTATTTATTAGATATAAATTATCTTTAAGAACGACTCTTTAAAATTTGAAATTTGAAAGGGGTGAAAATGCGCAAAAAGCGTTCTAAAAACGTTTTAAATGCCGATTTGTAAGAAATCTCAAGAAGAATCAAACTGGTTTTGAAAAGTAATGGCATAAAATTGATACTGACAACCTCTGCTCTAACATAGACGTTATTTCCTATCGGTGTCACTACAACATGGGTGTTGCAAGGGCAAAAAAGTTTCTAAATTTTGATTTTTATTATCGGTAGTGGCTAGCAGCTTCAAATTAGGCATGGTACATATATATTAGATATAAATTATCTTTAAGAACAGATTAAAAAAAATTGGGAATTTATATGGGGTGAAAATGCGCGAAAAGCGTTCTAAAAACGTTCTAAATTGCGATTTGTACACAATTTCAGGAAATATTAAACTGATTTCAAAAGTAATGGTTCTAAATTGATGGCTCCAACATAGGCTAAATTTTGTGTTGCTGTCACTACCATCTGGGGGTTGCAAGAGCAAAACATGTTGTAATTTGCGTTTATTGCACAACTGAGGGGTCTAAAATTTTCAATTTGGCATGTTACTTACTTACATGATGCAAATACTTTCTAAGAACCGTAGAAAGAAAATTCCAAATTTAAAAGGATGAAGTGTACGAAAAGCTTTCCAAAAACGTTCTAAATTACAATTTTTATGCAAGCTTATCAAATATCAAACCGATTTAAAAAATACTGGTTGCAAATTGGTGGAGATAGAACCTGCTCAAACATAAGCTATATTTTATGTTGGTGGCACTACCACCAGAGGGTTGTAGGAACAAAATACGTTTTAAATTGCGAAATCTGTGATACTTAAGAGACTAGAAACTTTCAATATGGCATGGTAGTTACTTATGAAATATAAATGCCCTCTAAGAACATTCGAAAGTAAATTCGAATTAAAGAGTGGTAAAGCGAAGGGGAGAAGTGAAAAGCGCTCTAAAAGCGTTCTAAATTACTATTTCTATGCAATCTCAGGCAATATAAACATATTATAAAACTAATCCATAGTGACAGTCTCTGGTCCTACGCAGGCTATATTTTATGCGGTGCCACTATCACCTAGGTTTACAGAAACAACAAATGTTCTAAACAAGCCTTTAAATTAAAACAAGCTTTCTAAATTACGCTTCTGTGGAATATTAGAAATTACTAAACCGATTTCAAAATTAATGTTGGCAAATTAATGGTGACTGTCCTTATTTCAACATAGCATTTTATGTTGAGTGAGATGGTAAACCGTTAGACAAGAAGTTTGGAATTTGACATGATGGTTTGAAAGATGTAAGAAGATTGTTTCTAAAAAATTCAAAACTTCAAATGAATGCTGAAATGAGGGTATGAATTGAGCATAAAAGTTTCAAAATATTATCTAAATTTTCATTTATTTCGTTTTAATTTTTTTATTCTATTTAGCTCTATTTAGTTCTTTTTACGTTTTAGTTTTTTAAGTCTCATTTCTGCCTAATGCAACGTAATAATGAAGTTTAGTCATACTGTGTTTTAAATAGTAATTTTTGAATTATTCCTAAAAGTATAATTACTTTTAATAAAAATTAGACATATAAATATCACTTGTCATATTAAAACCATTACGCGAGTAAAGCCGCGAGATTTTCTAGTATGATTATAAAACAGCAGTTTAACAATTTAAAGAGAGAATCCACTAATATATACTTTAGAGAAAAATATCAATGTATAAACGTAACAGATCGAAGTAAACAGAACCACACAGTGAGAAAAAATAAAGGTATCGAAAGTTAAAAATTAAGGTAGCTCTGCTCCAAAATAGAGTTGTCTCTATACATACCATATTCCAAGCATTTCCCTACGCTTCTCACAAACTGGAAACGATAGGATTACAACCGGTGTTTAATGGGATGGCCCTAAAAATATATGAGGAAAGAAAAATGTTTTATTGGAAACAAAATTTAATTTTAATTGTTTCAAAATGCTGTTATGCATTATGTTTGCTAATATTCATTTAAAATAATTTTGCTGCATGAAAATAAAATTATTTAAATATTAATACTGCTCTTAAATGCAAAGGAGCTACTTTCTGATACATTTCCGTATTCAATTTTGTTCGTACACGCATGGGATTTGCAGATGTTCTTAATCAGAAACTATGTTCTTGAATAACGTTTTCCATTTTTTGGTTAAAAAAAGATCTTTCAGAAAATACTCACAGAGCCGAAGGCCGCAGTGAAAGAAAGAGGAATTTTAAAAGAGTCAAACGTATCGTCACGTAAGAAGAACCGCTCATAACTCGGTAAGTAATTTATTTATGAAAAAAATGGAAAACCCTATTCCATTACAAACCGCTTCAATAGTCCGTCCTTTAATTTTTTGCCTTTACGTTTAAAATTTAATCAAAAAGTGTGCCAAAAATTTTCGTGTTGAGTAAGTTGTTTAAGAACATCTATAAGGCACTAAGAATCATATAATACATAGAGTAACTCCGGGAGAGTCGCCGCATCCGGGATAGATGCCGCACCCCTTGTATTTGCTGTAATTATCTATAGATGGCTGATAACCCCACAGTATAGGTGCACAATGTGATTATTTTAACCAGTGTATATCGTAAATGCCATTTTTATGGGATAGCCCCCAAAGTTTCGCGTTGACCATGGTGTATAAGAACCACTGTAAGGCACTAAGAAATATATAATAAATATTACTAAAAATTAATGTTTAAAAGTGCTCATTTAAAATACGTTAATCAGTAATACTACAAACAATTTATAAAATTGAAATGCTGCTAACACATATAGTATTGAAATGTTTTAATATGATCATTTACATGAAAGAAACTAACAGAAATATGCCAAAAAACAAAGCAATTTATCAAATTACAACTACCATTTGGAAAATGATTTTTTCGAAGACTAAAATTTAAGACATAAAAAATCGTACGGAGTTTATCATACATTACGTACGCCATGAATTAAACATTAATAGTGTTATTACACGTAAAAATTCCAGGCGACGAAAATCGCCTGCGACTCGTAAGTATTATCCACCTGAAATTTATGTATCATCCAAGCATTTCATTGGCTGTTCGGGAAAAGGCTTTTCCATCGTTAGATTTCCAAGAAATCTGACGGCCAATTTAAAATGAAATTTATTTTTTAAAATTCTAAACATCCCACACTATTACTTTTTATATCGTCGTATAGAGAAGAAAATGTACTTTTAAATGCAATTTGTTTGAAAGTTGTATCTCAATTTGTTTCTGAGTTATTAATTTTTTTTGTAGTTTTTATTACTTTTTTGTCATAGTGGCAACACACTGTTGTCCATCTCTGTTGAAAGTAAAGGAAATACAGGTTACTGTATAGACCAATCAAAACACGAATAAAATGCGGATTAAACCAATAAAAACCTTCAGATATGCTTTTGATTTCCTATCCTGACGAGAACAATAACAATTTTTCCAAATGGTTAAAAACAGGAATAGTTTGGTAATATAAAGTAAAATTTCGAGAAATATTTATACTTAATGTATTTAAAAAAATTTGAGAGAATAACATAAACTAATATTTCACTACGTGAAAGCCATTTAAAAAATGGCAATGAGTTCGAAACATATGCTTTTCTTTTCTAAAATAAAAACATGTTTTTAAAGCCCTTTTAGTGACATATCTGAAAAGGTTCAGATTCTGAAATGTCAGAATTGCAAAAGTCAAGAAAATAACTGTCGAAATCATCGTAAGATATCTTTTCAGTAACTCAAAGTCTATGGGAGATTAAAAAAAAAAAAATGTTTATTCAAAGCACGTTTCATTTATGATACTGACTGACCATCTGTCATTTCATAGTGCTAAAATAGCAACATAATATTGGGTCAATATTTTTTACATAAATGTTGGCCGTACATTAGAAATATTTTATCAATATTGGCAATATTTAGATGAAAATCCAAGAACGATACATAACAATAGTAATAAAAAATACCAAGAATAATAATAAAAAATGTATACATAATGGTATTACTACAAACAATTTAGATAATTGAAAGGCCATTAATTTCATACATTATTAGAAACTTAAGGTGCTATTACACGAGGGGTCAAAGTCGCTTCAAATTCCAGGCGTCTCCATGCTATCCTATGGTTCCAGTGGTGTCGCTTCGAAAGCAAGCAACTTTTTTTCTGTCGGATCGTCTTTGACGCCTGAAACGAAACGAGTCGCCAGTAACAGCTAATCAAATGCTTGGAAATCTGACGATGGAAAAGCCTTTTCTCGATCAGCCAATGACATGCTTGTAAAATACGTAAGTTTCAGGTAGCAAATACGTAAGTTTCAGAAAATATGACAAGTCGCAGGCGATTTTTGTCGCTTGCAATTCTTACGTGTAATAACACTATTATACGGATACAAATACCTGCCAGTAAACAAATATATTTTGTCAGAACATGAATATTTGGCAGAAGAGTTGACGTATTAAAAAAAAAAAAAACATTAATTTTTATATTTACATGTGTTAAAACATTTAATGTTAATTGCTTTTTAAACTCGCTTCTCCAAATAAAAGGTCCATAGATATGAAAAAACCTAGTAAAATCATAACTGAAAATCAATTAAATACATTTTTAGTTAAACATTTTAAATTCTTAAATTTAAATGTTTTACTTCAGGAAGTATATTGTAAAATATCATAAAATATTTCGTTCCTCAATTACGCAGTTGTTGTAGAGGAGTTATGAGAAACAAAGAAAGCTGTAGCTTCAAAAACTTGTAAGTTTGTACTGCATGTTCTATATTTATCTATCGTTTTCAAATTTATACAGCTTGATAACATATTTTTCATTTATTTATTGATTTTTTTTTATCCTTTGTAATATGCATAATCTAATACATTATCTTGCAGGTTGGTTCAATGACAATACTTCCACGAAACTGTCTGTAGATTTTTTTAAATTCCATAAACGTACGTTTTCAATACCTGATGAAAAAAAAATGATGTACTCAAATTTTGAACAAAATGTTTTGGAACGGAAAGAAATTGAGTAGTAGATGTAGGTGTCGTACATTTTAAATATTCTACTCATGAGTTTTAAGGAAAAAATCCCATACTTCCCGTCTTTGTGGTTGTAGTCACCTGTTATACATTGTTCAATTCATTGAAAAATTAAATGTCTTTAATGAATTAAATTCAATTTCGTATGATTTCCGCATTTTGTTATTATTTTAATATTTTAGTAGATTAACGTTTTACACATCGCCTGATAACATGTATCTACATCATTGTAAGAACACAAAAATGGTCTCTGTCGACATGAAAACGCAATAAAATAATAACACATAAATCTGCACATACATGTAGAATCGTTGTAAAAATAATAAAATATCATTCAATATGACTTCCAACGTAAAGCTATACCAAAAATTCATAATTGGAATTATGCCATGGTCATAATACATAACTCTCACTATATATTTCAGAAAATAATAAGGTAATAGCATACATGAATAAAGTAATCACAATATATATAACTGGATTAACTATAGAAATTACAAAGAAAAATCTTCGTAGTTATTTTATTTAGATGTTAAAAATCTATTTTTCATGTTTTCATTGGAATCAGATCAGGAAATACACACAGACTTCGCATTACTGAATAAATATTATAAGGATCAAAAGAGGTAAACATTGTAAAATCGTAGATTATTTCGCTATTACAACTCACAGTCTGGAAGAAAAAAAAAAAAAGATAAACTTCCACACCTTCCTACTTTTATCGAAACTTCAATCTTCTGAAATATATTCTTCTACAAAACCGAAGCAAATAGAAAAACGGTTCTCCTATTTCTAAACCGCATTCTGCTATCAGGAATGGTCTTTATCTGCATCTCAACTGAGGAATTTCCTTCCATCTTTGATTGATATATATCTGAGTATTGAGGTATTTATTTTTAGGTTTGAAAAATCGATTCTCTTTATCTAAACACTATTTTGGAGAGTTCGATGGAGACTACGGTGTGAAAATATTTGAAGGCACTGTTATTATAAAATGTTCTTTATACAAAAGAACCTTTCTGGAAGATTTTTATGAAACTTTCTGCATACAAAATCGAAAAATTTTATAGATACAGAGACATTCAACATGACTAGTATAAAATAGATGGTCTCAACACCTTGTGACATTTTGACAGTAAGATGCTTCTGTTTAAATTTTGTGAGACATGTGAAATGTTTCTAAATGACGGTTACCGAGAGGTACCGATGACAGGTTTTTAATGGCTCACGATGTTGATGAAACGGTTTTCACAGCTTCCTACAAAAATTGATAAAAGTTTAGAATCCAAAATGGAAACAAAGCAAATAAACACCTATAAAAGATATAATTTATCTATAAAATTCGATTAAATTAGATTTTTTTCTTAACTACAGTGCTTGTGATTTATTGTAGTACACAAAAAAATAATAAATTTTTATGTGGTATATTTTCTTTTATGGGGTGCAACAAGTGTTTAACATCATTATTAAGGTAAGTGAGCATTGCTCTTCTTATTTATAGCCATTTTTAGGTGCGTTCATAATTATATAAATACGTAACATCTATAGTCGTTCAGTCCGTCTGTTTGTCCCTCCGTCTGTCTGTCCGTCCGCATATAACAGAGCAAAAAGTATCATAGGGAATGGTCTAAATTTTTAAATATATAATTGTTGTAAAATGTTGTCGTTTCAAATTTTATGAAAATCGGATGTGTTGTTTAATTACAGGAACAGTCAAAATTTTTCCGTTTCATTACGGTCAATGGGAAAAAATTATTTCAAGTGCATTTTAATAATGTTACTGCCTTTCGAACAGAAGAAATTTGACATGCACCTATGAAGTTCAATAAAATATACATTCAGTACAATATGCAGTGCAAAAAATATTTATAAAACTATTTATAGTAAAAACGCACCTCATTTGCCACGTATTACGGGCAATTTCCAACTTATTTTAACTTGTTCTCATATATAAAATTATTCTTTTGATTTTACTGATTAACGAACAAATTTGCTAGTCCCGAACGAGTAGTTAGAATGAGGATTCGGCTGTATCTTAGGGATAAGAAAAAATACATTAAAAGTGCATGATTATCTACCAGAAAAGTATATACGTTTTCTTCCAAACGTTATAAAAAATAACACATAATAATAAAGTACATGTTCATCTATAATAGAAATATAGCTGTATTATTAACATTCCAACATTATTTAAATAATATTTATGAACTTGTCTGACTGTCCCTAATTTAACATCCGCAAATATACTCTGATCACCATTCAATTGTTAAATGATATTGAGATTTGATATGGTATGGTCGAAAACGAAAATAAAATGTATGCAGTTCACTTACAGGGAATTAAAAAGAATTCCGTTACATTACAGTCTATCGGGAAAAGTCGTTTCCAGTGTATTCTAATGATTTTACACTATTTCAAACATTCTGAAATTGATATGTTTAACATAAGTTCACTCCAAGAGTTTTATTTTAGAATATGATGCGCATACTCTTTATCGATTATTTACAAGGAAACAAAATTATTTAGTTACAGTAATGTCTATGAACATTAATTGTTGGAAGTACGTTTACAATTTAAAATTTAAACTCTTTTTTGATTATTACTTGATGTGTTTAATTTATATAGATCACATACAGGGCTGCACAAAATAATTAATGTACAGTTTTGCTTTTTGACTTACATTGCTGAAAAGGGATTTTTCAGATGTTCTATGGGTTTCCTAACTAATATTTTGCATACTATGTAATATACACACAAAACTATAGATTATATAACAAGGTTGCACAAAATATTTCGAATTTGTTTATGATGGATGGGATTTGATTGTAGATGGTAATTACTGAAATCCGGTTTTCAAATGTGTTATAAGTTTTCCAAAATCTTTATCTAAACATCATCTTTCGTCTGAATGAGTATTAATTGTTGCTTTCTTTCAGCTTTATTTCTTTAAAAAATATATTATATTCACTTGAAATGGCTTGGAATTTCATCTAAGAAAAGAAAATATCAATATTTATGAAACTTTTTTTTTTTCTCTTACGTTAAAAATTATGTTTTGAAAGTAGCTAAAAGCATTTTTAGTGAAACATCTATAAAGATTTAGAATCTGAAATGTCAGGATTTCAAAAGCGTAGAAAATATGTGACAAAAATATCATAAAATATTTCTTCAATAAAGCAAATGTTCTGTGGGAAGAAAAAAGATACAAAAAAATCTGTTAATTCACAGATCCTGTAAAGTTACATTATATTCTTCAGGTAATGATTGATCGCCTTCAATTTCATATACTTCCTAGAAGCAAAAGAAGATTGCGCCGATATATTTGTACCAGTTATATTTTCCACTTGCTTATATGTCTTGTTCAGAAATTGAAATATTGCCTTAACATCGTAGTGATTACATTTTTAGACTAATGCTTTTTTGTTGACAAGAAGTGCTTTACGATTTCATTGTCAATATTTCAAAAATAAAGTTAATATTTTTTCAATGTTGAAATTTATTTGCACATATTTCTAGTATAAGACCGATAGTTTGAAATTGTCGCGTTTCATTTGAAGTAATTTCAACTTTAAAGCCAAAAGTTGTCTAATATTGTATTTGAGTAGAAACATTTTTGTACAATTTTACCACAGGAGTATGAATATTCATCTGTGACAACACTGTAAAAGGAATATTGAAGTAATATTAAACTATAAAATAACTAATGAATCCAGTATTGTGTAAGTGATGATTCTTGTTCTATGTTAGAATATAAAGCAACAATTGATTGTTTGAAAGAGACGAATGGCTGCATTATATCTGTGATACTGCTCGATCTTAAAAATGTTTGTATAAATAAAATAGAAAACTTCGTATATATATATACATATATATAATGTGAAAGGATAAAAATAAATAAATAAAAATAAAACGCTTTTTAAAATTCAAAATTTAAATTAAATTTGTAAATCAGGAAACCCAACTTATTTTCCATAAAAAGCAAATAAATAAAAAAGATTTTCTTCATCATAAAAATATTTAACACTAATTGATATTTATGAAACAGATTTGGAAAAGAAATTACCCTTTTGTTTTGAAGACAGTTATTATAAAACTTTTTAAATTATCTTGTAAACATGATCATAGTTTATAGGATAAAGAAACGGATTGTTTCATGCTCAGTTAAATAAAAAAGTTAATCAAGTTTCTCCAGTATGACAGTTATTGATTTCAGAGCAATAAATCAAAGTAAATATGTTGAGAATATAAAGTTAAATTAGTGTGAAAGAAGAAAATTGATAGGATATAAATCATAATTCACTTTTGTCTGGTTGACAGTGAGTACTATGATTACCTCATAAATAACATAAATTAGAATTAGCTCTGGGTGACTCAAGACATGTATAATATTAGAAAACCCATCATTAAAAATAGTCTTAGCCAATAAAACTGACGCTTCCTCCTTTTATGAAAAAGTCTGCCCTCTAGCAGAAATAATGTGAACTATCCCTTATATATGCTGAAGAGTTTTTGTGTGGCTCTTTCCCTTTCAACCATGCATTGAAACTACATCGTACAACTGAGCGTTTTCGCCGAATAATTTGGGACTGTTAAGCCCCCAGCTGGAATTGGTTTTGCAGAGTTATGAAAAGAAAAGAAAGTAAACCAGATACCAATCTATATGGTATTTAATGTCTCCCATCGGTCACGAACACTGCTACATAACTCTTGGATAGTTCTAGGTCCACATAAACACCAAAAGCTTCCAGGAGAGGAAGTAAGAGACCGGGACGCGATTCTTAAACACACACACACACACATACATACATACATATACATATATATATATATACATATCAAATATCATGGAAGACGATAGTATTCCGAGTGACGCAACCTTAAGCCTAAAATCGTATCGTAGAATTCATAGATTGCGGAACTCATGTATACAGCTAACTCGACATCAAAGAAAATACGAAAAGCCGCATGTTAATAACTCAGCAAATATAGGTCCTATTGTTATGATTTTTTAAAACAGTCTTATATCTGCAGTCTAATACTATTCTGAAATTTTTACAATTCTACGTGCAGTATATTCTGACATGTGAAAACCCATTTTGAAAACAATTTCGATGTTGTAAGTTTGTCTTTTTTTCCCCAAAACGCCCTAGACTTAAAAAAAAATTAATGTATAAACGGAATTTTTTTTTGATGAATTTAATAAGACTAAAATAGTATCTAGGAAAACTCTTAATTTTTATAAAATCCGCATGAAAAATCGGACTTCTTAGGATCGCGGATTACATTTTATTCTATGAGCTAGTAGACACAACGTTGCACAGCGGGTTTTTGCGGTTTAGGTCACAGTTAAAAATCTGAATATTGGCAATAAATCTTTTTTAAAACTACAAAAACAGTTTATTATGTGCTTTAAAATACTTAGATTGATTTTTTTAAATGGAGCAGTATTTTGTAATTAGATGTATATTTATTTCATTGTTAATCACAGTAATTAAATATTTTTAATGAGAAAATATTTCACATTTTTTTGAAAATTCTCGTATCGAAATTCGATATTTATCGAAAATTCTCGTATTGAAATGAAACTTCATTGCGTTCGCCATAAGATTTCGCCATGTATCACTACGCGAAGTTGACTTAAGAAATAAGAAATATCAAAGATACTGAAATGGTATTCCAAAAGGAGAAAGTGGGAACAATTTCTAATCATCCAGACAGCATTCTTCGCAACCGAGCCTTTCTAATTAATATAATGTTCTGAATTATTTTTATTTTCAACAATACTTATAACTGTTTTCCTTACAAAATAACGATCATGTGTGGCATAGCTATTACTTGTATTATGCGAGTGTAATACAGATAGATTACCAATTTAATTTTGGGTTTTGAGTTTTCTTTTAAAGAAATTAAACAAAATCTTTCATTTTTAAAGAACGCACAATTTAAATAAAAGCCATGACGAAATAAAAATTCAGATTTCTAATACCGTTTATAAAATGATTCATTTGCGAATCGTTTCTAATAACATTATAAAGGAAAACTGACTTAAAATGACGTATTTTCCGAAATATGGGTATCTTTTGCTTTTTCTTTTATATAACTCTTTTCAGCTTCAAAAATTAAATCATCCTAGTATTTTATTTTTATAAAATTAAACCTAAAGGGTAAAATAATTCTTATTGCCATTTATCTCTGTAACAAAAGAAAAACAGAAGAAATAAAAAAAAAAAACAAAAAAAAATCTGAACATTTCTTTTAGGCTAATTGATTACAGCGATGGGTGCAAGACCTTCAGTCTTGGACATATTGTTGACTGATAGTAAATTCTACTTTATATACTTAAATTATCCCGATTAGCTCAAAATGAACCATTTTATCCTGACTGGTTGTTTTGGGCTCCTAAAAGTAAAAATTTTCATCATGATATTTTTCTTTATTTAGTAATTAAAGTTTATAGATAAATAAGATAAAACAGCTTTTTTGAAAAAGTAAGATACTTGTTTTTATTTCATTTTAAAGTTAATATGCTTAAAAGAAAGCTTTAAATAATTTACTTTTAAAAAATATAAAAGTAGCCAGCTCCCTTATATGGTATTTGTGGTAATGAAGTATTATTGTAAATAAGAACAATTCAGAACATGTTACTATTTAGAAAAGATCGATTTCACAAACTTTCATTAGCAGCTGCATTGTTGCTGTCATGATAATTAGACTTTGTATAAACTAATAAAGTGATTACCCAGTAACTATTTCAATTAATATATTAATCTGACTCGCATCTTAAATTAAATATTAAGCTTTTATTCTGCTTTCATTAAACCATTCACTACTCTTTAACATTCCGCATATTCTGACTACAAAAACTCTTTTTTTTCAACTCCACCTGTACACTGGAGGGTTACCATGCCACTTACAGACTGGCACGTTCATCGCCCGTTGGGTGATACCATTCAAAAGATCACCACACTAACATAAAAAGGTAGCAAAAAAAAAAAAAAAAAAAAGAAAAAGAAAATTAATCAGTTAAAACCCGCTCCATTCTCGGTCATGGGAGGAACATCACAAGAGAAAAAAACCTCGCGAGATTTGACAGTATGTCCTGGGGGGGGGGGGGGAGGAATCCAAAAGTTCATGCAATGTTCACATGAAAAAAGTCGCAGACATGTTACTTTTCTGCAAAGACATGGAATTCCGCATTTTCGGCACATTGAATTTTATCATCCCTGGGATCGTTGCAGATCTGCATAAAATATTTTTGACATTTTTAGGAGGGGTGGGAGGTAGCGGTATCTGACGAAATGCAACAAAAACGTGAGCACAAACAGCATCAAATTAAGTTAATTTCTCTCCTTTTCTCATTCGACCTTTTCTTTCCTGTTACCTACCACACATTTAGTCCACATATAGAACTGAAAAACGGTAAAACATAGCCACCCCCACGCAACTATCGCCTGCTCTGCCTGAAGGATTGCAGGAAAAATGAAAATTTTGTCAGACGATACTTTATTTTCGTCAAAATATCGCAGAAAAAAGAGATTTTCGTCAAAGTATCTCGAAAAACGCAATTTTCGTTTCAGTATCGTGGAAAAACGCTATTTTCCTCAAAAGAACGCGATTTTAGTAAAAAGATCGAGAAAAAAACTCTAATTTCGTCAAAGGGTCCAGAAAGATGCGAATTTCTTCAAAGGGTCTGGGAAAAAGTGGATTTCGTCAAACAATCACGGAAAAGCATATAATTCAGGAAAGGATTGCGGGAAAACGCATATTTCGTCAAAAGATCGCAGAAAATACGAATTTCGTCAAAAAGTTGCAAATTTTTATCATAGAATCCTGAAAAAAATTCGAATTTTGTCAAGGAATCGCGAGGAAAATGCGAAATTCAACAAAGGGACATGAAAAAAAATGCAAATTTTGTCAAAAAATCACAAGAAAAATGTAAAACTCATCAAGACGTCGCGAAAAAAAAAAAAAAACGCAAATTTTGTCAAACGATCATGAGAAAACGCATATTTCATGAATGGATTGCGGAAACATGGATTTCGTCACAGGATCGTGCAAAATGTGAATTTCGTTAAATAACCGCAGGAAAATCATGAATTTTATCAGACGATTGCAGAAATAATGCTAATTTTTCCAAAAGGCTGCAAAAACGCAAATTTCATCATGTGAAATTTGTCAAAAGTCTTCAAAAGAAAAAAACCCACTAATTTTGCCAACAAATTGCAAAAAAACCACTAATTTTGTAAAAGGATCGCGGGAAAAATGCGATCGTGAACAGGCCATGAAAAACACCAATTTCGTCAAAGTATTGCAGAAAAAAATGAGAATTTCGTAAATGGGTGTCAACGAATTGCAAAAAAATCACTGGTTTCGTCAAAGGATTGAAAAAAATGCGAATTTCATCAAGAGGTCGTGAAAAAACACTAATTTTGTCAAACGATCATGGAAAAACGCATGTTTCATGAATGGATCGCAAAAAATGTGAATTTTATGTGAACGCAAAGTTCATCATAGGATCCTGTAAAAAATACTAATTTTGTCAAAGAATCAAATGAAAAATGTGAAATTTGTCAAAAGTCTGCGAAAAACACTAATTTTGTCATCAAAGGATCGCGGAAACAAATGCGAATTTCGTGAACAGGCCATGAAAAAACACCAAATTTCATCAAAGTACTAAAGAAAAAATAGGAATGTGTTGTGGAAAAAAATCCAGTTCTTTTTTTTTCACGTGGGACCGTAAAAGTTCATCTTTTTTTTTTTTTTTTTTTTTTTTTTTTTTTTTTTTTTTTTTTTTTTTGCCTGTAGCATGTCTGAAGTCATTAAATTCGTCGATCGTGTGAGGAAAAAATTGCAAAATTCATCCATCAACCATATAAAAAATACCTGTGAGTTTCACCAATCGGTCATAAAAAATAAACGCAGAATTCAGCAAGCGTTAAAAATTCAATGTATTGTTAAATTCATTACTAAGTTGTGGGAAAAGGTTTTGAAAATTGGCATTCATTCGTGGTAAAAAATCGTGAAATTTACCAGCCGATCGGGAGAAAAAAAATCTTGCAATTCTTCAGTAATGGACTTTCATATATTTTGTAATTTGTAAATCCACCCCACAAAAAAATCATGATATTCGTCAGTCAATCGTGCGAAAAATTCACAAGATTCTTCAGTTGGTTGCGGGGGATGGGTGTAAATGAAATTCATCTATCGGTCACTGTAAAAAAACACATGATTTTCACCAATTGGTTGCAGAAAAAGTCTCAAAATTTGACAATTGTTAGAAGGAAATTATTTTCAAATTCATTGGTCAGTCACATGAAAAAATTGTAAATTTTGTCAGTCGATGGGTGAAAAATCGCAAAATGATACCAGTTGTTACAAAATATCCCAAAATTCTACTAATAAAAGGAACTCTAAACAAACAACAAAATAGTTCAAAATACGTTTTTGAACAAGGTGCAAAGTGGTTATGACGTACAAACCCTTTATGAAAATACTGTGCCCTTTCTTAAATATCCCGTCCGGACATGCATGGGAATCCTCATTGACCGTGGTTTCTTTTAACGATTTTAATAATCCCATAAGGCTGTATTTTATAGAAATTGCAACAGTTTTATTCAAAGCAGTAAAATGAGTTTTTCTTCACAAAGCGTTAAATTAGACTTAGATAAAAAATTCATGATTTAAAGTTAATAAATAATTGTTATCCTGATATTTTGTCCATTAAAATAATATGTAATAATGGCGGGGTTCCTTTGTGAGTTGGAGCTGCAAGGCAATGGATGGTACCTTTAATGTTGTTAACACATCTTAGTCTTAAGGTAAGTGATGTAATCATTTCATAGAATTATGAAAATTTGTACATTAAACTAGTTGGATGTGCCAATCCCAAAACTTTCTTCTATCTTATACATCTTATTATTTCAAAAAGTAGTTACACATATTAATACTTCAATATTACAAACATGACATCACAAAAACCATGTGCTTGGGGGGAAAAATTTGTGATTAATACCTAACAATGCTATCTGTCCATAGTAAGTTAGTGAAAAAGTGGTATCCATAAACAACATTGGGAAACTTTTACTAGTGAATTTTAGCAAATATAAAAAAATGTGAACAATAAAAAAAGAAAAAAAAATACAAAGTGACACAGAATATTGTTCACACATGATCTTCGAAACAACACACTCATGGACCAGCCACAATATTATCAAAGATCACCTATAAACAACACATGTATAATCCTGATCAGAGATTAACAACATAGTGTCGCATTACATAATACCCACAAAAAATTTTAAATTATGTATTGTGTGGATGTATGTCATTGAGAAACATATAAAAAAATAACTGTTTAAAACTATAATCCAAACCTATGTTGAACATCTTATTTATTTTGCAAAAGCAAACGAGAACCAAAAGGAAAAAAAATCATGTTTTTGTAACCATGACATGATGACTCGAGCTAAGATAAACTAATCTACGATTAGCAAATATTTTTCTGAAGTTCCCAATCCAATAAAACATATATGTGAAAGAGAAAAGAATCTATATATTTTTTTAATTATGATCACGCCAACTGTATGTAAATATCTAATCAAGTGTCCACATGTAAATAACTAAAAAATGTTACGCTTAGTTTCCTCTTCTATAACTATATTAAATTGTCACCTATATCCAAATCCAACACCTTTCATATTATTCTTAATCATTGCAAAATTTATAATAAAGTCATAAAACATAAAATTTTCTTCCTATAGAAATTACCTATTATAATTATCAAAAAGGCTAGCAAACGTGTGTCCAAGATTTAATTGTGAAAACAAAGTATATAAAAGCAAGTCATACACAATACAAGATAAATATATATAGACTTTTTTTATATATACATTTAAGAGAGGCTTACTGATAACTTCTAATCTAACAAAAAAAAAGCAATTACTAATCACCAGAGAACTAATCTTAGCTATTCTTAACTTTTACATTACACTTCAAATGCAAATCTGTACCTAATAACTTATCTTTTTTAAAAGCAGAAAAAAACATATTAAATATTCTTAGCTGAGATAATTACAAATACATCTCTTTTTAATCAAAACGGAAATGAAATTAAAAGTAGAGACACTTTTCTTTAAAAAAAATGTGATTCATAACTGCAAATAAAAACGAAATGTGTAACAGACAAGCTTAGCTAAATTTCAAAAGGCCTTTTGCTTGTCAAAGAGCGACAAGGAATGCCAGACTAGTATCATTAAAGATAAATATTAAATCAAGAAATTCCTTGTTATGCATGAAAAAAATATTTAAACACACTTAAAATAAATCTGTACTGGAACAAATTAAAAAACTTACCTTTCAAAGTAAAGCGTGAAAAGAGGAAATAACAAATATAAATGCGGTTAAAATTTTGAAAATTAAAAATTTCAATTTAGCTAATAAAAAAATCCTCATCTTCCATCAAAACAAATCTAAGAAATAAAAATAAGCATTTGTTATCTTTTTTTTTTAACAATCCAGCATGAAAAAGGAAGAATTTAACTCATAGCAAGTAAACTGAAAATATTAACAAGTAATATTCTGAAATTCTTGAAAGGTTAAAGTTTCCAAAATAAATTAATTTTTATATATTTTTTATTGCCTTGTGGATTAACAAAATACACTTTATTTTTGTAGAAGTGTATCTTTGGTGCTCTTTTTTTTAAACAAACCAATAAATAAGCATTTTTTATATCACATTAACACAAAAAGTGGACAACTTGGAATTATTTTGCATTCCAACCGCAAGTACTTTTTTTTTAAGAATCTTGCATCAGGCGAAAAGAAATGTGTGCTTCTATATTACAGCACATCATTATTAACTCCAAATGCACTACACCAAAAATGAAAATGTGAGCATAAAGCATACATAGCACTTTTCAACAAGCCACTTCGCTTTTCTTTTCTTTTCTTTTTTTTTTTTTTTTAGTCTTGGCAGATAATTTTCGAAACATTTTGCAACCACAAATTAAAAATAATGAAGAGCAGGAGATTCACTTCGAGTGAGAGGCAAAAATGGAGTGGAACACATATTTGGGAAAACTGAGCCGGTGTACTTGAGTCGCATACCTCACTGTTTATGTAAAAATTCACTAATATAGTATTGGCACACACTGTGATCAAGTAGGAGAATTTTTTCAGGTGAGCACAGCCATCAGAATTACACACAATTAGACGATATCACAAACAGTTGAAAGTAGATCTCCCAAATCAGGAAATGTCAGGACGAGGCAATAGATGTTTTGAAGACTCCATTAACAGTCCAACAATTAAAGTACTCTAAGGAAAATTAGGGATCAGAAGGACATCGCCGACCGGAGATAGCCTGGCAAGTTAGAATTAGGAGACCAGAGAGAGCGGGTGTGTACATCGCATAGTTCTCAATGCATCGTAGCGAACGCCGAGCGCACGTAGGTGTACGAAGATTCTGGATCCGTAGTTGCGGAAGGCAGGTGACTCTTCCAGTAAAACAGAAAAGTCAATTCCAAAAGTCTATTCCAAATTCTTAATATTTTTCCTTTTTTACCTATCTTTAATAATATCTTAATATCTTTTGTCTTTTATTTCATGCATTTAAAGTTGCGTATTCTTTTATTATTCAAAAAACCTTAATCCACTCGCCTAATCTTATAAAACTCATTAAATTACTTTTTCATTATATTCTAAAACTAAATTCTCTTTCTTTCGAATGTTTTAATATCATTTATTCTTTGGTGTTCTATACCCACAATTCCATGCGTCCGCCAGCGCTATTTGCACTTTAATTCTGACGCCCTATAAAAGAGTTCATTAGCGACGTCATCCTTTCCCATCGAATCGTAATCTGTTTTATGTCCCATCCTTCCCCACCTCTCTTCTAGCATTGGTCTTTTACATTTCTGTAACCGTCCGCGTGCTGTTTTTCGGAGTACAAATATCGTTACATCGGCGAAGAAGAGAAGATTTTACGTTTTTCTGGTTGTCTAATTAAGCTGCGTCGCTTGGAGGGAACGTTCTAATGTGTAGATCCTATTCTTATAACATCTAAAGTTTTATGAAGTGATGATCGATTTTTGAGAGTTAATGGAATAACTACTGGAAGTGTTTTACAATGTTTTTTGTCAATAAAACCAATTTCAAGTGACGATGACTCTCTATATTCATTACGTAAGGGAAATTATCCCAATGTGTTTCGAGCCTGTCTTTCTCGCCACCCTGACTGCAATCCGGTATTTTCAATTAAAGGATGGATGGTCTTGATTGCTCAACTACATTTTATTTCGAGGTGTACTGGTGTCGCCTAAATATCTGAAAGTCGGTAGCAAAATGCTACATAAGCCGCACAGGATGATCACTTTCTTTACTAAAGTAATGATTAGTAGAGAAACTCATCGAAGCTTCAGAATGTCAGAAATGCTCTGACTATGCAATGTGAATTTTTATCATCGACTATCAATAAGTATGGTTACGATGAGTGATGTTTTTCATGAACGAATGTCACTAAAACTCTGACAGTGGAATGTCACTAAGTTTCCAACGACTTAATAGAATGATTAAAAATCCCTGGTACCTCCAAGTGGCGGGAATAGGTCTCACATTAAATTGAATGCACGATTTTTCTTTTTAAATAAAATTCTAGCTCTCCGGCCAGAAGTCATGTTGAGAAGAAACACCTTTATGTGGGTGAGAATTAATATATTATTTATTATAGTATATTAGTAGATTTCTATTTATTTACAATATTATTATTACTATTATTGTTGTTATAAAATGTATTATACTATAGTTGTTGTTATTATTTATTGGGAAAAAATATATTTACATTGTTTATCTAATTTAAAGTTATATATTTTTAAATTATGTTTATACAATTGCATTTTTATATAAATGAGTTATCCCTCCTATATACAATTAAGATCTAGAATTGTTAAAAAATCGATTAACACCATGAGTGAAATAAATATTGTTCATTTTGACCCAGAGTCCGGCATGAAAATACAATCTTGGTTAATGCATTTTGAGAAATCTTGCATTACCGAGAAAAAAGATGAAATGGAAATTAAATAATATTTCTAAATATTTGAAAGGTGAAGCATTGAAGGTTCATATAAATATTGTCTGGAGTGCACTAGTTTTGAAAAAATTTCTGATCTTCTCACTGAAAAATTTATATGGGTTTATGTTCCAAGATTTTCTGAATTTGCAGCTTTAAAGATAAATGACATAAATGAATTAGAGAATTATTTACATAAAAAGGTTGAAGTGGGTGGGAAGTTACAATTATGTGAAACAATAATTGTACAGGGACTCACAGATGGGCTATATTCCGAATACCAGAATTTTTTTATAGTAAATCCTCCAAGTAATACCCCTGACTGGTATCGGATGGCAAAACAACTAGTAATAATTCCAAATTCTCCTGTAAATGCTGTTAGGAATAATTCACAAAATGTTAGGCCTTTTCAGCCTCATTACAATGCACCCAGACTTTGGATTCATCAGGAGAATCCTAATTTAAATACAAATAATCCTCGATTTACAACTCCTAGAATGCAAAATACTCATTTCCAACAACGATACCCCACTAGACCTTGCAGGATGTGTCTTAACAAAGGGGTACTTAATGCCTATCATTGGGAAAGAGCATGTGTATTTAATGTTACCCCTGTATCATCATATGCTCCTACTAATCAACAACAATCTTCTACTAATACTATATGATAATTGATGGTCTCTGGGTATGCAAAACAAAAAGAAATTCCTTGTGTTATTGATACCGGATCCACTGTTTCGATTTTACCTATTAAATTTGTAAATTTATTACATGCTAAAGTTAGAAATATTTCTCCAATTATTATTGGCCAATCTAAAGGGTCTATACAAATTAATCAATCATGTAATTTATTTATTAAAGTTGGTAAAATTAAGCAGAATGTAAAATTTTGAGTATGTGACTGTGGCACTGATCTTGAGTACGCAATACTATTGTTGCCACCCTGTGCACTCTTTCAATTAAATATAGATTGTGTAAATTGTAAAATTATGCAAGGAAGGACTATAGTAAACCAATGCATATCCAGAAATGTACTAAGATCTCTTCATTTTAATATAAATAACCAATATGATGAAGAGCAACCTGATTATGGAAAGTCAGTGACTCCTCAATCCTTCGCGCAGCCTAATATTAATGATTATAATTTAATTGGGGAAATAAATTCTGTAAAAAACAAAACTTTAAGGGATATTTTGAGGGATTATTTGGATATTTTTTCAAAAAATAAATATGATATAGGAAAAATTAATATTGAGCCACAGCGCATTTTTCTCAATTCTAACCTACCCTTATCTATGAGGCCTTACCGCACTTCAATAGTCTAAGAAAAGGAAATTTCAGAACAGATTCAATCCTTATTAGCTGCGGGATTAATTAAAGAAAGTTATAGCCCTTACTCCTCCCCTATTACTTTGGTAGAAAAACGCGATGAAGGTAAGAAAACTAGGTTATGTGTAGACTACAGAAAATGAAATTCAATAATGAAAAATGATGCTGAACCATTACAACGTATTGACGGAATTTTAGATAAATTGAGTAGTGCTCAGTATTTTTCCACCTTGGATTTAGCCTCTGGCTATTGGCACATACCCATACACCCAGCAGACACTGAAAAATTGGCTTTTACTACCAACTCTGGACTTTTTGAATGGAATGGTCTTCCATTCGGTGTCAAAGTTGGGCCCCCAATTTTCAAGAGAACCATTAGAAGAATCCTAACTAAATATAAAATCGATTTTGCCTGCTATTATTTTGATGACATAATTATTTTCTCTTCAACTTTGGAAGAAAATCTCCAACATCTTACTAAAATTTTTGAATTATGTAGATTGGAAAATATCAAACTTAAATTATCTAAATGTAACCTTGTCCAAAATAAAATTAATTTCTTAGGTTATGAAATAAAAAATGGTACCTTAACTCCAGCTAATAATAATATAGACGCTATGAAAAATTTAAAACCCCCCTCAAATGTTAAAGAACTTCAGATATTCCTAGGATCCATTAATGTCTATCATAAATTTATTGATAAATATGCAGAAATCAGACATCCTCTCAATAAGTTACTTAAGAAAAATACCATATGGGAATGGAATTCAGATTGTCAAAATTCCTTCCAAAAACTAAAAGATGCCCTAATTGCTACACCTGTTTTGAAAATTTATGACCCTAAATAACCCCTCCATATGTTTGTTGATGCCTCGCAGGTGGCGGTAGGTGCAGTCCTTAAACCGCCAGATAGTAATAATTTTTACATCCAATTGCATACTATTCAAGGGGATTGAGAAGTTATGAAATGAACTATTTTATTACCGAATTAGAGTGTCTTACCATCATTGACACATTAGATAAATATTATCACTACTTTCATGGTGTTAAGTTTACTATACACACCGACCATGCATGTCTTGTATGGTTAAAAAATGTTAAACATCTAAGGGGAAGATTATTCAGATGGTCATTAAAACTATCAATGTTTGAATATGATATTGTCTATGAAAAGGGTTCAACAAATGTCAAAGCTGACATGTTGTCTAGAAACCCTACTACGTATTTTATTCAACCAGTTACTTTCTTTTTAGATGTTAGAGAAGTTATAGAGATGCAGGAAAAGGATAAGATGAGGGGTTCATCCTCCGGTCCCAGGCCCTTTTCAGGCCCATTTGTCGACGCAAGGAACCACCCGTGAAGCAAGCCCCGCGACGCGTCCCGAAGGTCGCCGCCAGACAAGCTCCAGCAGAGCGGAACCCCACGCAAACTCCGGTCAAACCGACGCCGCTGCCCAGCGCACACGGCGACGGCTATTCCCAAGAAGAGACGAACGGCCGCTACGACAGTCCTCACCACCCAGCAAGAAAAGCCAAGTGGTCCCTAAACTTGGTTACTCGAGCCGGTAGACCCCGCAAGCCATCGCAGGAACCAGACGCCTATAAAGACGCTGGGCCCACGGACTGAACCGAGGCTTCCCGACCCGAATTTAATTTACGGACAGGCCCCCAAGATCAGATACCATTTTCCGGAAGAGACATTTTTGTGGGCCAGCCGATAGGAAAGTTAATGAGGAGCCCCTAGCTTGAAAATCAGGGAGGACGGGGAAAATCCCTCCGGCCGTAAAGCGACACAGCTCCTAGCTTTTCGCCCAAACCACCCGGCTCAACCGACGGAACCCCTCGCGGATCACGCCGGGAGCCAGTTGGCCCAGACTAGGTGCCGTTAGCGACCCCAGGCGGGCACGGAAAGCTCACCTAGACGGAATAGACTCCGCCTCGCTAGGGGGTCGGACGGAACGGAGTCCCGCCAGCCCCCACCGACTCGACTCCATCCTAGGACAGAGAAGCCAGTGGAGGCCGACAGAAGCCCGCCCGCCACTACCTTACCTCACGGCCGTCGAGGGTACCCAGGCCCGAAGGCCCCTGACCCCGTGCAGTGACCGACCGCTACCTTTGTTAGTGCGTTCGAAAGTTAGGTGGAGACACCTCTAGGTCCTCATCACCAGGCGAGGCAAACTCCGGTACCGCATAGACACGGAGGACCTGGATCGGACCAAGAGTTCACCCGAGGCACGATGAGCCGCCGCGTTACCGGCGAGCCTCCGGCCCGTTTCCCTGCGGGAATAGCGTTCGATGGTGGACCTGCCGGCCGACCCCTTCCCATGGTTCACGGCACGACATGGAGCAACCAGAGCCATACTGGCCTCCCCACGCGACCGCTCCTTGGTCAACGGGGGCACCGCCAAACCCTACCACCCTAAGGGTCGGCTCCCAACTGCTCCAGCTGAGGTCCTCGGAGGGATGAGCCATCCAAGTCATAAAGTAACCTGGGCGCTGTCCGTAACCCTCGCCCTTCGGTTGCTCCGGGAGTCCCTGCATGGCGCTCCCGTGAGCCCCGTCGTCACTAGCGAGCACCGAGGACTTTCCTCTACAAAGCCCTCACTCATACTTCAGGCTCCCTCTTAGTCAAATGGTGGATGGGGTCCTATCGCCTTAGCTATCCTTTGCCCAGAGTCACCACCCGGCCACCGCCGGCTCTGGGATCAGACTATGGAGCGTCGCTACCCGGCTTGCCCAGAGAACCCGGGTGCCGGAGGTGGTTGCGTAAACATCTCAAAACCGCTGCCACCTATGCACAACGTCCGCTAACCGTGGCCACCGTGCTCAACGCCTGTCGGAGATGAGCCTCTCGAGGAGGTGGCGAGTCGTCCCCATCCGGCCCCCTCGCATTCGTACAGAACGAACTCTGCCGAGCTTCCGGTCACCTCCCCCACTCAAGGGGTCGGGTCTGAACCACCCGGAGGGGCGGCCACCAGGAAAAGGATAATGTTTGTGGAAAAAACTATGTAAATGAAAATGGACTTATGATAGTGAAAAAGAAAGGTTTTAGAAAAATAGTAGTACCCATGTCCTTAAGAAGAAAATTACTAAATGTTGCTCATGAGAAATTTGGTCACCCTGGTATCCAAAAAATGTTAAATTTAAAATCCCCTAATTATTATTGGCCTGTTATGACTTAAGATATAACTAAATTTGTAAAGCATTGCGATATTTGTCAGAAAAATAAAAAACCCAGACAGAAGAAATTTGGCTTATTACAAGCTATGCCAACCACAGATCAACCTTTTGAATGTTTTTCTATTGATACTGTGGGAGGATTTAATTGCTATAACTCCACCAAAAAATATTTGCATATAATAATAGACCATTCTACAAGATATGTTTGGGCTTTCCCCTCAAAAAGTTTTACCACAGAAACTTATACCAGATGTCTAAATCAAGTATTTAATATTCAAACTCCCCAACAATTGTACTGTTTCAATAAAATTCTTAATGTACAGGTTCCCCAAAAGGTGCTCAGTGATAGAAATGCAGCTTTTACTTCATCTAGATTTTAAAAAATTCTTCGGAATCATAATATAAAGCAGCGTTTAACCTCCGCACACCATCCTCAAACGAATGGGAAATGTGAAAGATTGAATCAAACAATAGTTACTAGATTAAAGTGTAAGGTTAATTCTACCAGTTCTAAAGTTCCTTGGACAAAACTTCTGACCGAAGTAGTTAATGAGTGTAACAATACCCCCCATTCCATAACCAAATTCCCCCCTGCTTATTTTCTTTTTGGCCAAATACCCTATGATTCACCCCTTCAACAAGTTTATTACCCTTCAGTTCAAGAAGCCCGGAAAAAACGCACAGATGAATTTTATTGGCGAAGTAAAAAATATTATGATATAAATTATGTAGAACCTAAATTTGACATAGGAGATCTAGTAATTTAGGAGGAATTCCAATACCCAAATACTAGGAAGCTATCCCAAGTTTTTAGTGGCCCATATCGAATCCTTAATAAATTATCTGATGTTAACTTTGAGATAGATAGGAAAATTCAAAACCGAAATACGGAGATTGTCTATGTAGCTAAATTACGAAAATATTATTCTCCAGATCAATTAAAGTTATCCCATGAAAAACCCCAGCAAACTAATGTTAAATCCATAGCCGCGTCTTAAATTTATAATAATAAGTAATTTATCTAAACTAAATAAATACATTTATAAGTTAGTAAGCAATTATTTTCTATATAACAGTGTGTTCTTGAATCGCGACAGGAATATTACTGCTGAGATTTTTTAATGGAGTTAACTATTTATGCTGGCGTAAATTGGTCGATTTAGGTTGAGAATTTCTTGTATCGAAATTAATTGAATTAATAACTAACTAAATAAAATTAACTAAATAAATAAAACTAAATAAATAAAAACTAAAATAAACTAAATAAATAAAATTAACTGGATTAGAATTAAATTTAAATTGAATTTGAATCTAGGATTAAAGTTAATTACTATAATTCAATAATCTGGATCTTTTATCAACCTTTCTTAAGTATGCTACAAAGTTTCATTTTCATTCAGCAACTATAGTTTCTTGTTTGATTGAAAACAAGATCATTGCATAATCATGCTGAATTGATAGTTATATCACAACATTTCTTATTTATATTTGTTACTTTATGTTATGCCTAACATTTGAGTATATTGTCATACCTCATTCGGTGTCATACGGATGAGATATCAATTAGATACTTTAAGGATTAAAGAAATTTATTTGAAACTTTTGAATACTATTGACTGTGTTGTTGAATGTAGTTGTTATCATTATTTATTATACTATGCATTATTGATATTGGCAGAAAAAGATCATAATGAATATTGATTACTATAATAAGTGAGATGATAATATTTAGCATGGGAGACTTACTTGAGAGAATATTTATGCTATGAGTTGTGATAACCCGATTAGTATGAATTTCAATTACTCATTCTAAGTTAGTCCTAGAAATTGATATTATAAGATATAATATGCTTATTATTAGATAATTGGAAGATAATTACCGTGTAACTAAATAATAGGACAGAATATGAGATTTAAAAAAAAATCTTATGAAGTTTTAGATTTAAGAGTTTTTGTTAGTTTGTGAGAATATCTGATTTAAATGGTTTTAATTGTTATGAGTTAGTGAGTTTATTAATTTATGAGTTAGAAATTTTAAATTATTAAAAATTTTTCAACTTAGAGGAATTCCAAAGAAGTTTCTGAAAAACCTATGATGACTGTAATAGGTAAATACCATGTGGTAAATAGTAAATAATAACAAATAGGAAAAAGGTACCCGCAAAGAGATGGACCATCAATACCATCGATGTATGTGTCTCAATACACTTCAAAGATACTGTAGATAGGTTTATTAAAAAATTTTGTTATTATTATTGCTATTATGAATTTTATTATTATTTATTTATTGTAATATATTAATTTCATTTATTGAACTAAAAATGAACTTAGATTGGGAAAACTGAGTTGCTAATGTAAGGATAAGTAGATTCAAATGAACATTATATTTACGAATCTAATTTTGAACTTATATTTTGAAGACATTTTTCAGAATTCCATTAGCACACTTATATTATAAAATGCTACGTTCAAGTCTTTACAACTGAATTCATGAATGCTTTGCACATTAATATGAGCCATGAATGGCCGTAAATTTATTATGTAAATAAAAAATCTATGTTAAAAAATTATTCTCAATATTTATAGTAACTTTTTATTTTACATCTTTGTAATTTGTAAACAAGATTAATATCTTGTTATTGTATTTAATTAACAATTCCAGTAGTTCGCGTTCTAAATTTTTAATTAATATAGCATTAAAATTTTAAAAAAAGTTAAATCTTCAGGGTTTACCCCAAGTGGCGAAATTGTAGACCAAGCCTATGTAACATTTCCTTTCTATGAACTTGTGGGTCTTAGGACCTACCAGTTCATCCAGTCTTTTTGAGTGGGGGGGATATGTAATAATAAAAATTTTCGCCTCTTTTTCTTAGTAAAACTATTCCAAATTCATAATATTTTTCCTTTTTTATCTATCTTTAATAATATCTTAATATCTTTTGTCTCTTATTTCATGCATTTAAAGTTGCGTATACTTTTATTATTCTAAAAACCTTAATCCATTCGCCTAATCTTATAAAACCCATTAAATTACTTTTTCATTATATTCTAAAACTAAATTCGCTTTCTTTCGAATGTTTTAATATCATTTATTCTTTGGTGTTCTATACCCACAATTCCATGCGTCCGCCAGCGCTATTTGCACTTTAATTCTGACGCCGTATAAAAGAGTTCATTATCGACGTTATCCTTTCCCATCGAATGGTAATCTGTTTTATGTCCCATCCTTCCCCACCTCTCTTCTAGCATTGGTCTTTTACCTTTCTGTAACCGTCCGCGCGCTGTTTTTCGGAGTACAAATATCGTTATATCGGCGAAGGAGAGAAGATTTTACGTTTTTCTGGTTGTCTAATTAAGCTGCGTCGCTTCGAGTGAACGTTCTAATGTGTAGATCCTATTCTTATAACATCTAAAGTCTTATGAAGTGATGATCGATTTTTGAGAGTTAACGGAATAACTACTGAAAGTGTTTTACTATGTTTTTTGTCAATAAACCCAGTCGGATATTTTCAATATAACGGATGGATGGTCTTGATTGCTCAACTACATTTTCTTTCGAGGTGTACTGGTATCGCTTAAATATCTGAAAGTCGGTAGCAAATGCTACATATATATATATATATATATATATATATATATACCGGGTGTCCCAAAAATTCAATAACTTGCAAACGGTGACAGATATTAAGCATTGATAGATGGCGCTGCGAGCAATAACAGCTAAATCCAGACTTGATTTTTCGGCAAGTCTCTTCTTCTATGCGAAAAAAGGAGATTAAATTGCATTGAATGGATCGATAAATACCAAAAATCGGGTCTGGACTGAGCTCCTATTTTTCTCAGCGCCATCTATTGTTTGAAATTCGAACTAAAATCAAGAATCACAGTAAAAAAAAAAACTCCTCGGATCATACATAACACCCCAGCAAGAATGTTTTAAATATATGTCACCGTTGCAAGTTATTGAATTTTAAAATCCATCATTCATTTTTGGGACACCCGGTATATATATATTTGAGATACGGCTAAATGGTACAAGTTAAATTTGCCTACTCTTAGGAGTGTTCAGAGTACTTCCTTCCAAGATCAATATACTTTTGTAGGCGAATTTTTCAAAGATTAAATGCTTCCATTTCTTGGAATAGATGAAAAATATTCTTTTATAGCCTCACCAATCTCATCTTCGGAATGAAAACGACGCCCACGTAATTTTTTTAGAGTAAAAAATAGTCAAAAGTCACAGAGAGCAAATTCAGGAGAACAGAGTGGATATTCTATCACTTTGATGGTTTTTTGTTCAAGAAATTCGACTGTAATTCTTGCTGGATGAGCTGACGCATTATCATGGTAAGACGACTAGTTACGTGCTCCTGGCCACTACAGGTCACCACATGAGAGTTTAGAAATAGCCGCCACAGCATCCTCAAGGGACCCCGCTTTAACACCTATCCAGCCCTTAATAATTCTAAGCATGAGTCCCTAAAATTCACATCTTGAAGAATTTCTGGAAGACACTTAGTGAGCAGTGACTATGAGCTATAAGCAGTCAGCAGTAACTATCTTCTGTCCCTCTAGCTTAATGGCTTTGACCAGTCCTATTCTTCTGATGAACAAGGCATACATTACTTTTTTTCATTTCTCGTTCTCTTTTCACCATTGTTGGCTTGAGGTCTTCGTGAATGACTCATATTTTACTCTCTTGACGTTTTGAAACTTACAAAAAAGTTATTTACGTCTCATCACCAGTTTTAATTTTAGAAATAATGCACCGGTTACCATAATTAACTATTAATTTTTAGGTTTTTTTTACTGATTCTGACACACTCCGCATTTGTTGTCATGGCGGTCCCAACGGCAAACTTATTTTTTCATATGCAGTACGGCCGACACATTTTCTGACACTACAGCTTACAACGTTTTGCCTGTGGGTTCTTCATTCAGAGATTTCCGACATCTTCGAAATTCTATAAACCATCTGAATACAGCGACACGAGATGGAACTTAATTTTCGTATGCTAATTGTAGACGTTGAAGACATTCGTCTTGATTTAACCCCACTTTAAAATCATTGAAAATCATAGCTCGATAATGCTCTTGCATCAACTCCAACCCTAAATTACATTTGTTTCCACAAAACATTGTCAGCGCACATAAAAGCGTTCAAATTTGCATATCTGAACAATAACCTTTTTATAAAAATAGCAAATAAAGCCTTTGTGCAACAATATTAAAAAGCAGAAAAAACAACGTTTAAAAATGCACAAATAATACATGAAAAGCAGCAAACAGCTGTTTCGAATCTACTAGCGAGATTCTTCTTCCGTGCAAGATAGGGGAAAGGGAACAACGTGCTAGAAAAAGCAAGGCTGAGCAAAATGATAGACAGATGTGCTGGCTTATATACCCGATGCGGGTAGCGAATGCGCCAAAAACAACCAATGAGAGTGAAGCAGTGGAAACGACTGGATGGACAAGTAGCGACATCTAACGGCGAAGGAGAGAAAAAGAAACAAAAAAAGGGGGAAATTAAATTAATCCTTTCCAAATACTTGGAAAATCATGAGTACTAGATAAGTCATTGATTAAGAGTGAGAATTTTTAATGATGTGGTAAGCTTCCCAAAAATCAAGATCAAGGTTAGATAAACATTTTTGGATAATGGGGGCTGAGGAAAAATCGAACCTATGTTGAGAAGACAAAGAATGTAAATATAACCAAATAATAACCAAGTATATAAGCCAGCACGTCTCTGTCTATCATTTAGCTCAGCCTTGCTTTTTCTAGCACGCTGTTCCTTTTCCCCTATCTTGCACTGAAGAAGAATCTCGCTAGTAGATTCGAAACAGCTGTTTGCTACTTTTCATGTATTATTTGTGCATTGTTAAACGTTGTTCTTTCTGCTTTTTAATAACCTTTTTTCTTTGGCGCATATCGTCCGTCCCTTTAATAAAAATTTCTGTAGTTATTATCGTATATAATACAAATTTTGTCACCACGGTAACTTCTGAAATATTTAATGAATTCTATCCTTATTAAGACTGTGTATTGATATTGTCAGTATTTTGGTTTAGTTTGTTAATTAAATTTGAAGCTCTTATAGTTCGTTTACAAGAACACGCAAAAGCAAAAGACGTGCACGATTTCTCAGTACGTCCTAAATACTGAACCAACTGCAACCTAAGCGTAACATTGGATCAATTTTGATTGTACCCTGGATAAGTTCCTTAATCAAGTAGCTTTAATTTTATTTACAAAGGCACACAAAATCAAATATCTCATAGAATTTTCCACCTCGATAACACCCGAAATACTGATCTTCGAATTCGAATTTAATTAGGATAGGGTAGTATCTTGGAAGATTTCGTTAATTAATAGTAATGATTTTATTGTTAATTTACAGAGACACACAAAATTGTCAACGGCATTCTTTATGTATTTTGAGTTCGAAAATCGTTTGAGCGTCGGAAATTTTAGTATAGCTTAAAGATGATTTTTTAAACCATGATTTCATAAAGGTTTAACGATTTTAACATAATTCCCACATATCCATTTAATTTAGCATGGTAATTCAAAATGAAAATTTTACTACAAATTATCTTTTTGTATAAAAATATAACGTAGAAGGAGTGATGAGGTCAATTTACTTAATGTTTATTAGATGTACGTGAAACAAAAGTATATATATAAAACAAATAAAGCAACCTAGTATCTCTATAGACTGAGCCGAAATGACTTGTTTATAAATAGTATGCATTTGTACATAGAGCACGCAAACTAAGTGGAACTCCAGGCATTTAAAAAAAATTATTCTGTAAAAATTCCCCAATTTTAATATTTTCATATAATTTTTAATGATATATATATTTTATAAATTTTCAAGATTTGCTTATTTTGAATTTATAAAATTTGCATTGATCTTTTTAAACATAAATTTATACGTTTTACTTTATATACGTATTTATTCTCTAAATTGGTTCAACCATTTACTTTCTTCAGGTGTTATTTGTTTAAAAGTATTAGATTATAAACAAAAGTTTTATTTTGCTTTAAAAGTTGTAAACTTTCTAAACAGTGCTATGTAAATGTAATTAGATAGGGAAAACTGCATTGTCCTTTTCTTTTCCTGCTCGTTAAAGAAGATCAGAATATCAAAAACCCTTAAAAATTTTTCCACTTTCTTCAAGATCTTCTTAATGAATTTCAAATTCCATTTTTAATGCAATTTATTACCATTCTAATCTGTTTTCTTTGATAGCGATTTTCCTTTTCTGTTTTTTCAAAAACTATTCAGCAACTTAAAAAAAAACGAAATAAATAATTGGATGTTTCATATTTCCTAGTGTGGTATCCATTTTTTAATTTAGAGAATAATAAATGATATGCAGTGCAATTGTAGAATTTTTAATGAATAATTTGAAGTGATAATAGAAAATATTACACAAAAAGGTACAAGTACGGTTGATAATATTTTTAAGTTAATAATAAAATACTTCATGTAAATATTTCATATATGTACTAGTTATGCATAAACGAATCTATTTCTACAATGACTGAATATGTCAAATTATGTTTTTTATTCATTTATTATAAATTTAATATCTCCATAGATGGGACAGATAAATTTTAATTGACAAATTATAATTTTAAGAAACTTTATATTGTAAGTATGTCCGAAATATTAGCTTCCATTTGAATAGTAATATATTGTAATTAATCTATGGAAATATGCCAGGCATTTTTACACATATATTAGTTTTATCCTTAAAGCGTAGACAGCACAAATTTTTAAATTAAATATTTTTATGTTTGCCTAACATTTATCTGTTTTAGTACTGCAACATTAATTTTCTGCAATTTCAGATAAAAAACAAATAGATTTAAGTTTTTGCCGGTTTTTACTCCTGCAATGAATTTAAAATACTTATTTAAAATATGAAAATTATATTTGATAAAATAATAGTTCCCGTATTAAGATAGATATATGTTGGGTAAACAAAAAAATGTTTAATTTAAAAGGTTGTGTTTCAATTACAAAACTACTGTATATGTGAAAAGTCCTTCCGGCCAGTGCCGGGAGGAAGAGGTAGCTTTCATAATTCTTATTTAAAAAAAGCCAACTTATATCATGCAAACACACGAAGCTCAATTTAGTGGAAACCGAATATAGGAGATTCAATGCTAATTTTTATCAATATAATGAATGAGAATTTCGCGAAATTAGTCAGCTTTATCCAAGCTGCTTTTCTTTAAAGTAACTTATATTTGGCTGCCAAATTCGGCAATTTTTTAAAGTGTCTGTCATTTTAAGAAAACATGGTGGATGAGGCTAAGCAGTGAACTTGGTCGAGACCTTAGTAATAACTGTGCACATGCTCACTCACATCGGAATCGGTTAATATAGAGGAGTGCTGTCGCATGCAAAAAATCAGATTTTTCAAAATGTCACCCAGAATAGAAATTGAAACTGCTATATCTGAGCCATTTTTTAAGGTAAAGACAAACAAAAAAGGCTCCTGAATCCTTATATCAAGATCAAATATTTAAGAACGAAACCTTTTTCAATTTCTAATTTTTTTGCACCTCACTTTAAATATATATATATTTTTTAATTTAATGGCCGCCATTTTGAAACAAGATGGTTAATGAATCTGGCCAGCGAACATGGTCGAGGTGTTGATGTATACTATCCACATGCCTTCTTACATCGAAATAGGCGAATACGTGTGTTATCGCGTGACAAATACAAGATAGTTTCAAAATGTTAGCCATGCTAGAAATTCAAAGTGCTATAAATCAACCATTTTTTAAGATATCAACAAAAGAACAAATTTTCAGAAACAAAAACTGCTCCGGAATCTTTGCATCAAGGCCAAACGCATAAAAAAAAATCTTTTTCATTTTCCATTTTCTAATACCTCATTTTGAATTTTAAATTTAATTTTTTTTAAATGGCAACCCTTTTGAAACAAGATGGCGAATGAAGCTGGCCAACGAACTCGGTCGAGACATTGGTATGAACTATGTACAGACCAAGTTACATCCAAATAGGTTCATAAATACGCCTGTTATCGCGTGACAAAAATCAGGTCGTTTTAAAATGTCAGCCACAAGAGAAATTCAAAATGCTATTACTCAGCCATTTTTTTTTAGATATAGACGAAAGAAAAACTGTTCCGGAATCTTTGTATTAAGGTCAAACACATACAAAAAAAAAAATCTTTTTCATTTTCCAATTTTTTTGGTATCTTATTTAATTTTTTTATTTTTTTATTTTTTTAAATGGCCGCCATTTTGAAACAAGATGGTGGATGAAGCTGGCCAACGAACTCGGTCGAGATATTTGTATATACTATGTACACACCAAGGTACATCCAAGTCCGTTCATAAATACGCCTGTTATTACGTGAGAAAAATCAGGACGTTTCAAAATGTCAGCCACGCTAGAAATTCAAAATGCTATAACTCAGCCATTTCTTAAGATATAGACGAAACAAAAACTGCTCTCAAATCTTTTTATCAAGGTCAAACACATAAGAAGAAAATATTTTTTCAATTTTCAATTTTTGGTAACACATTTCAAATTTAAATTTTTCTTAAAAATTTAAATGGCCGCCATTTTTAAACAAGATGGCGGGTGAAGCTGGCCAACGAACCCGGTCGAGACATTGGTATGTACTATGTATAAACGAAGTTACATCCAAATCGGTTTATAAATACGCCTTTTATCGCGTGACAAAATTCAGGACGTTTCAAAATGTCAGCCACGCTAGAAATTCAAAATGCTATAACTCAGCCATTTTTTAAGATATAGACGAAACAAAAACTGCTCCGAAATCTTTGTATAAAGATCAAATACATAAGAAAAAAATATTTTTCCATTTTCAATTTTTTGGTACCACATTTCAAATTTTAATTTTTTTTAAAAATTTTAAATGGCCGCCATTTTGTTTCAAAATGGCGGATGAAGCTGGCCAACGAACTCGGTCGAGAGATTGGTATGTACTATGTACACACCGAATTACATCCAAATCGGTTCATAAATACGCCTTTTAAAGCGTGACAAATTTCAGGACGTTTCAAAATGTCAGCCACGCTAGAAATTCAAAATGCTATAACTCAGCCATTTTTTAAGATATAGACGAAACAAAAACTGCTCCGGAATCTTTGTATAAAGGCAAATACATAAGAAAAAAATATTTTTCCATTTTTAATTTTTTGGTGCCACATTTCAAGTTTTAAATTTTTTTAAAAATTTTAAATGGCCGCCATTTTGAAACAAAACGGCGGATGAAGCTGGCCAACGAACTCGGTCGAGACATTGGTATGTACTATGTACACACCGAATTACATCGAAATCGGTTCATAATTACGGGAGTTACAGTGTGACATAGGTCAGATATATATATATATATATATCAATTTTGAACTGAGGGTGGTTTCGGGGTCTGGGGGTCATGATCGATGAAAATATACCAAAATTTTTTGAAATCGCTTTCCTCCGAACGGCTGCAATAGGTAGCTTTTTTGTAAAGAAAGCTACCTAAAATAACGGAGACAACAGCACGTGTTTTCATGGACAGAGCCATTACATGTAGCTTTTAATTATATTTATTTTTCAATGTTGTGAAATTATACTTAGTTTATGGTGAATTTGTCTTACGTATTTTTTAAGTAATTTTATGCGTTTCGTTCTCTTACATTTAATTAAAATAATATTTAACTGCTAATTTTTCTTACGTTCTTACTGGTTAAAAGAGTTGTATGCTATAGAAAAGATTGTACTAAATTTAACTCTGCTGTTCTCCTTGGTTCTACATGACCCGAAAGGAAACTGTATTCCTCAAAACTTGTTTACTAAAAATTGTAGCTCATTCACATAGCATTTTGAGCCATAAATTTTAAGCAAAAGCAAATTTTAGTAAAAAAGTTATGAGTTATTAAATATAATTTTGGGATCATATAGACCCAAGTCGAACAGCAGTTCTAAAATACAGAGCTTTTTATGTAGTTCTATAGTTCTAAAATACTGAGCTTTTTATGTATTTCTATATGCAAATGTAAATAGATTATATTTTCTTAATTTTATTTTCTTTTAGATATCGACATATTCCGATCATTTTCAAATCAAACCAAATCATACTTTGTATTTTTTCAATGGCAGTACTCGATTTTGACAACATATTTTTAATTTTCGGGTCAAAATATGCCTAAAAATTATATCTCAAGTCATTTTGGATTATAAACATTCAAAATTTAGATCTTCTAATGCTAAATTTCATTTTCATATTTTTATTAATATCTCCTGAAATTATAATCCTAATGTGATTGATTTTTTGTTTGATTATAATATTAAAAATCTGAAACATAAATACATTGAATTTGTAATTAAAGAAATTATAATATGAATTATGAAATTAATATTCGAAAAAAATATTAATTGCAACCTTCAAATTTTTGATAGATTTATATTTATTATGTCCAGCTTTATGAAAATTCTTAATTTCAAACTTATATCCCGAATAGTTTTCGAGTTATGAGTAAAAAAATGTTGAAATGACGGTTTAAGATGTCCAGATGTTTTATCTCTGATATCCAGCAAAGCATAATTTGAAATATATATATTTTATTCATTTTAATGAAACAATTGGACTCGCAATAGTCGAAACATTTTAAGAGATTGAGTTGTTTTTATTAGCAAGAAACAATATATTAATAGAAGCGACATAGTCATTCTGTAGCATTTCAATTATCGAGTACCGAACTTCAATTTAGATACAGCCCCTAAAATAGGCTCATTTTAAAATAAGTAATTTCTTGGAAATTAATCATAAAGATTTCATGCAGTTATGGATTTAGGCTCATTGAAGGGTGTAGAATTTATTTATGGGGTCAAACTTGGGTATTGCTATTGATAAAAACAAAGTTTGGGTTTGCTTTGATATGTAGAATACCCCTAAGCAAACTTTATATACCTCATTTAAAAGTAGACTTTATTTTCGATCGTTTGTTACCAGTAACTTTCTTCTACCATAACCTGTTGCAGAGTTAGGAGGGGGTGTTTACTTTTTTTCCACGACTGTACATACAGTCGTGGAAAAAAAAAAAGTAAACACCCCCTACTAACTCCTCATCAAATTATCGTAGAAGAAAGTTACTGGTACCGAACGATTCGAATTAAAGTCTAATTTTAAATAATGTATATAAAATTTACTTAGGGGATCATCTACATATTAAAACGAACCCAAACTTCATTTTTTTAAATAGCAATACCCAAGTTTGACAGCATAAATAAACTCTACACCCTTCAATTAGCCCCAAAACAAATTTTTATGCAATTCGTACAATAAGTTTCCGAGAAATTAATTATTTTAAAACGAGCGTATTTTAATGGCTGTATCCAAATTGAAAGTCGATACTCGATTGTTAACCAAGAGAGCCACCTTCTTGATCAAGGCACCTTAAGCGCCACTAAAGCAGTTAGTGAAGCCTGTTAGATTACTGTATACAGAAGAAGATTGGTTGGTTGGTTGTATGGGGTTTTATGGCGCAAAGACCCAGTAGGGACATGCTGCGCCAATACAGCAAAAGAAATTTCAAAATATCTAGTCACTTCAATAATAGACGGCCTCTTAAATCATCATTTTACCGTTTTTTAAGCATAATTGGAAAAACTACTCGGAAGAAAAATGTGAAATTTTGGATTTCCATAAAGCAGGACTTAATAAATCTAAATCCATAAAAAAAAATTGTAGTTTGCAATTCATAATATTTTTGAATATTAATTTCGTAATTCATAATTCATATCATAAAATTATAAAAATTGCAAATTCAGCGTATTTATGTTATGGTATATTAGTATTATTGCTACGCAAAATATTAGGACATTGGGTGCATAATTTCAGGAGATATAAATAAAAATATGAAAATGTAATTTAACATTAGAAGCACTAAATTTTGAATGTTTATAATTCAAAAACTTATCATCCAAATAACTTGACATTTTGTGTCTAGGGATAGTTTGAACCGAAGTTTTGAAATATCTCGTTAAAATTGGGTATTGCCATTGATAAAAATGAAGTTTGGGTTCGTTTTAATATGTAAATGGTCCCCTAAGCAAATTTTATGTACATCATTTAAAAGTAGATTTTATTTCCAATCGTTCGGTACCAGTAACTTTCGTCTACGATAATTTGTTGAGGACTTAATAGGGGTGTTTACTTTTTTTTCCACGACTGTACATATATGTGTGTGTTTACTTTTTCTTCGACGACTGTACATGTAATTAGACAGAGAACACTTTTTCTATTCATTATTATTTGATGAAACAAACTATCTAACCAAAATTAAAAGAATTTGAAATTAGTTTTTCAGTTTCAAGACTAGTTAATTTCATATACTATTTCTAATGCAATTTATTACCTTTCTAATCTGTTTTCTTTGTTGGCGATTTTCCTTTTCCGTTTTTCTAAAACCTTTCACCAACTTAAAAATAATGATAATTTAATTGGATTCTTTATACTTGCTATTGTCAGATATATTTCACAATTGAAAAATAGTAAATGATGTACAGCGATTCTGGAAATTTTAGTGAATAATTGCATGTAATAATATCAATCATTTTTCAGAAAAATCTACAAAAATGGATGTTTTTCATAAAAATATTTTTTTAGTTTAAAAGAAAATACGTCCTGTAAATATTTCATTTATGCATTAGTTATTGCATAAACGAGTGTTGTACTTCTATATCCATTGCGTATTTGAAGTGGTTTTTCCATTCATTTAGTACAGCTATAATATCACTAAACGCGGGATGGACGATTTTTAATAATCTCCATAGAGTTTTCTAATCCCAGCAAGGTAGTAGTCACTATTTTAAATTCACTGTTAAAGCGTTTTCTCTGAAACTACAGATTATCTACTGATAATCCATTATCTTAAGTCAATTGGAAATTTACAGACATTCGGTTAAATAACAAAAAAAAAAAAAAAAAAAAAAAAAAAAAAAAATCGCAAATTCATTATTTTAAGTCAATTGGAAATTTACAGACATTCTATTAAATAACAAAAAAAAAAGAAAAAAAAATTCGCAAATTTACAGTAGACTCTGCAACTTAATTTATTTTTAATGATAATAATTTAATTTATTATTCGAAATCAGTGAATTTTTTTAACTACAAAGAGCTAGAAGTTTGACGTTTTCGAGTGAATTTGAACTGCTGTACCATTTAATTTTTACAATATTTATTTCTAGTCAGCCCGTCTTTTGATTTCAAATAGTCCTGGTTAGAGAATGATAGAGTCTGTTAAATAACAAACAAAAATCGGTAAATTTACAGTCGACTCGGTAAATTAATTTATTTTTAATCATAATAGTTTAATTTATTATTTGAAATCAGTGAATTTTTGTAACTTCAAAGAGCTAGAAATTTTCGAGTGAATTTGAACTGCTGTACCATTTAATTTTTACAATATTTATTTCTAGTCAGCCGAGCCGTGCTTTGATTTCGAATAGTCCTGGTGATAGACTGTTAGAGTCTGTTAAATAACAAACAAAAATCGGTAACAGACAATATATTAAATAATTAAAATGATTACATAAGAACACTAAAAACATATTATAAAAATTTGGACGTTTCGGATCATCACGATCCCTCCTCAGCCAATTATAAACGTTAAGCCAATACTATCAGCAGTTACAAGAAAAACACACGATTTGAAAATGGACCAATGAAAATTTGCGTAGATACCGCGAAGCGCATCTGATTGGTCCGAGCTGTCTGACGCTATAAGGGGGGGGGGGGGTGGTACCGGGCTATTTCGCCAAACGTCGCCAAGAGTTTTGCCAACTTGGCGACATATTGCCAAATTTGGCGACCAAAATTAGTCCTCAAAAGTGACGCCAACATGGCACTATTTCCAGTATTTTGCCAAATTTCCATACACTCCCATTGAAATCCAATAGGGTTTACTTGCTTGCAGAAAATCAACAAATTGAGGTATTCCAATGCAACAAAAACTAATATTAGCTTATAAATGGAGCTTAATTGAACTATTTACATTATTTTTAAGCACAAACACTAACTATTTACAATGCTCGTTACACTATATGAATAATTTTACATTTAATAATTCTTATAATTATGAAACTCTGTAAACTCTAATGATTATGTGCTTGGAGATAAGGAAATGAAAGAGTTGAGGAGGAGCGCGTTTTTACCAAGTGGAATCTAAAAATTGAATGCATAGAAACGCGAAACAATTACGTCTGGGGGTTGGTGAGCGTAGCGATCAGGGGGGGGGGGGCGGTGCCCCCTAGTAAGAAACATAAAAATATTTTTAAATAAAGTCATGAAAATCCCTACATTGTATTAATTATAAGAAAAGGGAAATGTCTATAAAATGATGACCGAAAAATGAATCAATTGAATTTAATCGATAACTAGTGTAATTTTACGGAGAATCTCGTTTTTTTCTGTGTTTTTACTGAAAATGTTAACAGTGTATCACGCTGTTAGATGCACAGGTCGACGCTTCGACAACCGCGGGGTAAGGTCCACCCAACATTTGATACCTTTGAGATTGATAAATGAGCACCTACTTAGCTTGGAAACACCGAGAGTCCGTAACATAACGCTGAGAAACTGATCGGACATATCACTCACCCCCAAGAAAAGTGACACATCTCGCAAAATTTCATTTTGTGTTCTTTTCCGCTTATAGGTCCATCATAGGTATGTTTTACTACACAATGAGTTTCATAAGTATAGTTACACGGAAAAACATTTTATTACACTATATGTCCAATTGTGACCACAGGAGAGGAGTGGATTGCGTGGGGAGGTAGAATTACCCAACCCTCCAAACCTCATTCTACGTCTTCATTCTTAAGTCTTTTATGATTTTATGCACGTTTTGATTCCTGCTTGCACAGCTAAGTACTATAATTTCATGTTACAGTAAAATCATGCAAATTTTCTTTTGCCTCTCCTGTGAAATTTACCTTTGTCGAGATGTGTCACTTTTTTTGCGGGTGAGCGATATGCTCTATAACACCTCATGTCCCAGGATCAAGAAAACGGTGTTGGGCATTTGGCCACTGTAGGTCCCGATTCTTAATGTACCATATAGCCATATGTTTAGTATTTTTTTTCCTAAAGAGTTTCAGAACATGCATTTTATAAAGTTGCATGGAATATTAACTTTCATCTATGTAAGTAATAAAGTAGATGTGGTGTAAAGATACGCACTGTCCCTAAATTTTGCTTTTTACCGCATACATTGGTCTAAACTTATGTAACGAGAGATTAAAATGTTAGATTAGAACCTTAGGCAAGTGCCACTATCAACCGACATTCAATGAAATTATAATTCCGTGAGAAATTACAATTTTTAAAAAATATTGCTCTGCGTATCTTTGCCCCATTGATTGGGGTAAAAGTACGCAGTGGTGGGGCAAAGATACGCAGAGCGCATTTTTGCACCAATACTGCGTTTTTTTGCCCCATTTACAATAAAACGAATGAGTTATGTAAAAGCATTTGTAAACTTCACAGTATTTATAGTTAAACTGAAAATTATAAGTTAAACCATGAAAAAAAAAGAAAAAAAAACAGCGGTCTGTGAGGTCACAAATAACAGTTACCCTCAAACTGTAGTGACCAAAAATTTTGAACAAATACTGTGAGCGGTCTAAGAGACACATTGATCGTATAATGAATAAAAGGTTCAACTGTCTTATGCGATACTGTTTCGGTACTAACCTTTATGAACAGGACTACTATAATTGAAACTCATGTGTTCAGAAGTCTCCAGCTTTAGTGCTAGACAGCTGTAGAAATTAATATGTATAGTTAAACTAGAATCTAAAGTAAATTCCACTAGTACTTATAGTTAAACTAAAAGTTAAAAGTTAAACCGCGCAAAAAGAAAAAATCAGCGGTCTTATGACCGGACACAGATGTTAACCCTTAACTGCTGTGACAAAAATACTGTGACCGCTTGATCGTAGATACCACTCCATCGTACAATGAATAAAAAGGTTGACTGACTCATCACATTCTGTTTTTGCTCTAAACTTTATGTAAAGGCCTATTATAATAAAATCTGTCCTGGTTTAGAAGTCTTTAGCAATACTACTAAGTTTCCAAACGAATCAAAATTAAACTAACATCAATAGTTAAGCTGAAAATACAAGTTAGACTGTGAAAACGGAATATAGCAGCGGTTTGTGAGACCGTTACTAGGAGTTAAGTATTAAGACTTAAAACAAAAGCGTTTTATAAAACAAGAATATTGATTTCTAAAGCAGGTAGGTAGACACATACGATCTATATTTTAAAAAATCTTAACTAGATAAAGGAAAAACAGTTTACTAACTAGCTTATATTAGTTAAGTAGCGATTATATTATATGAATACTAATTTACAAAAAATAAAAGTGTCTACAGCGTAATTGTGGACAGCTATGCATCTAGCTAAAACGATAGGGCAGGGATGACAGGGATGACCGCCCCGGGAACCCAGCTTTCGCTTTAGAGTATAAGTGCAATCCCGGGGGGAGATAAACGATAGGACAAAGCCCCGCATCTTAAACTTGTGAGTGTCTTTCCCCTAAGACGTATGCGTGCTTTTACCCTATTCTGCAGTATATTGTTCAACCGGCTACCTACAAGTTTAAAAAAAAATGCGATCGAGGTAAACTACACGGCATTTAGAAGCTAATGAGCTTCTGCTCTCCGCTGCATTTGTAAAAATTCGAGGTATTGTCAGCTAAACAATAAAGTGAAATTTAAAAAAAATTAGATCAAAATTCCAAAATTTAAACTTACGTCATTTTCTTGGCACGGAGAGCTGCTTTTTCCGCAAGGTTTGAACACACAACTACTACACTTGAGACCAACCTGCCGCCTAGCAGTCATGATAATAGAAAAGTTTCTTCATATTAAATCAGCCAGTCAGTATCTTTGCCCCGTGCGTATCTTTACCTTCAACTAGTCTACACCCTAATATGTGGGAACATGTCTGTCATTTTACCCATACAATAGCTTTTTACTTAAAGCGTATAAAGCGCAAACTTTTAAATTATTTGTTTTTTATGTTTATCAAACATTTATCTGTTTTGAAGACATCATTTTTCAGAAACTTCATTTCCAAATTAAAAACCAGTAATTTTTATGTCTTTGCGGTTAGTTATATCCGTAGTAAATGTAAATTAGTTGTTTTTTAAACTAAAATACATTAACATAAGAGTTTTTTTTTTTGTTATAAAGACGGAAACTTTTTGTATAGCCCTATGTAAATATTATTAGATATGGAAGACTGCATTTTATTTTTCTATGCCGGAATTTAAAAAAGCCGAAATATAAAAACAGCATTAAAAAGATTTTCATTTGTTTCAAGACTTTGTTAATTAATTTCAAAGGCTTTCCTTAATGCAATTTATTTGTTATCTATTTTCCTTTTCGGTTTTTTATACTATACATGAGCTTAAAAGATAATGATAATTTAATCGGACGCTTTATGTCCTATGATATATTTCTCAATTAATGAATAGTAAATTATATACTATGTGATGCTGGAATTTGTAGTGAGTAATTGGAATAAATTAACAGAAAATATTTCACAAAAAATGTACATGAAAGGATGTTTTGATGATAGTATTTTTAACTTAATAATAAAATACTTCCAGTAAACATTTCATATTTAAATATATACGAATATACGACATAAACGAATGTATTTCTACCATGTCTGTAATATCTGCTTATCTTTACAAAAAAGTTTCATTAAGGCGTTTTTTATGAAAATATACAAAAATGCATAAGCTCTAAAGTTTGCAGAGAGTACTTGTTATATTTTTAAAACATAAATTTATACATTTTGTTTCTGTATATTTAATTATTTAAATATTTCAATAGTTAACATAAAACATATATATTGATTTAAAAGTGTTGTTTGTTAAACAAATTAATTTATTTTGTTTGTATAATATCAAGGTTTTTGTTTAGCACTACGGACATATAATTAGATAGCAAAGACTACATTTACGGAGTTCTTGAAAGGATCAGAATGTTAAAATTTCAAAAGAACATAAAAAAGATTTCCATTTTCTTCAAAACTCTTTTAATAAATTTCACAAACTATTTTTAATTCAATTTATTACAATTTCAATCTGTTTTATTTGTCAGTGATTTTCCTTTTCCGTTTTTCGAAAGCTGTTCATCAATTTAAAAGGTATGATAATTTAATTCGACGCTTTAGATTTTCTGCAGGGAGATCAATTTGTCAATTGAAGAATAGTAAATGAGATACTATGTCACCCTTGAATTTTAAGTGAATAATTAATGCAATAAAGAAAATACTTCCCAAAAATGATATAAGAAAGGATGTTTTTGAGGATAATATTTTTAACATAATATTGAAGTACCTCCTGTGATTATTTCATATACATACAAGTTATTGTATAAACGAATGTGCTTTTAACGTCTATCTATTCTGAAGAATGATTTTTATTCATTTGTCCATTTATTACAAATATTATATCTCCGATTGATGCATTTCAATTTACACCAGATCGTTTTAAGAGAATGTATATTGTAAGTTCGATCGAAATATCAGCTCTCATTTATCTATATAATGTATTACGCCTAATCCATGGGAGCATGTCTTTAACCATACATTAGATTTTTGCTTAAAGAGTATATACTCGGAACTTTTAAAATAAATATTTTTATGTTTACCCAACATTCATCTGTTTATCATAGCAGCATAAATTTACTAAAATTTCATTTCCGTATAAAAAAAAAAGATTTATTATGTCTGGCCGGTTATGATATGAGCAACAAATATTAGTTAGTAGTTTAAAAAATAAAACGAAATTTAAGAACAAAAATGTTATCATAGTAAAATAATTAGAGAAAGAAAAAAATAATTTAAATGTTTAGCTATACACTCTCTATGTATATATCTATTTTATATGCTTAAAAATCAGGCCCCGTGGATTAAGCAATTACATGCAATTTTTATTAATAGCAATTTTTCAATTTCGTGCAATTAAATTTATTTCATGATGAAATCGTGTTATATATTTTTTCTTATTATTTTTACCCGTTTTGTTCTTTTGTATTTAATTAAAAAATATATATTACATGCTAACTTTTCTATAGTTGTAAATGGTTAAGATGCACAGAATGTCATAGAAAAGATTTCATACTGTTTTAGTACCTTAAGCTTTTTTTAAAAAGTTTTATATGTAAATGTAAATAGATTATGTTCTCTTACCTGGATTTGTTTAGATATCGATTTAATTGCAATAATGAACGATTTAATGCAAAACCTTTCCAAAAGATAGTATCCGAATTATTTGTCAATGAAAGCAAAATTGGAACTGTCTATAGCTCTTGCAAGTACCTTAAATGAGTTTGCAAGAAAAAAAATGCAAACGTCTAAAAGCCTAAACGAATTCGTATCTAATTAGGCCAATATATTGAACTTGCAATTACCTAGGATGAATTTATTAATAAAGTTTCTTAACATTATCTCTTGTTATTCATTTACAGGGACACACAAAATTTTTCAATCGCATGTATTGAATTTTTGGTTTTGAATCATCTATAAGCATCTGATATATATTATAGACTTTAGTGATTTTTAAACTACAATTTCAAAATATTTTAATATTTTTTATATGTTTTATATGTTTCATATTCCTCCAATTAAACTTGGTAAGCTGAATTAAAAATTTCCCTGAAATTATCATACTTTCCGAAAAAGTGAACATTGGACGAGTGATAAGACAAATGTTTCAATTTTTTTTTATATTTGATGTACGTACAAAAAAGCAAACAACAAAAAACAAACAAATGAACCTACTTTTCCTACAAAGGGACAAGGATTGATTCATAAATATTATGCCTTTGTATAGGGGAATGACAAATAACTAAGCTATGTTTTTTAATAAATGTACGATTTAAGAATATTACAAATATATGAATTTATTTATGTAAATAATTATCTATCTATACTAATATTATAAAGAGATAAAATTTTTTTATTTCTAGGAGGTAAGCTCTGGAACTACCGAATAGATTCCAAAAGTAATGGAATCAAAATGATGGTGTTAGTCGAATTTAGAACGTATGCTATATATCTTATGTCCGTGCCACCGGCCAAAAGGGGGTGCAGGACAAAAAACGTTCTAAAATGCGATTTTTGTGTTACTGAAGGGCCTAGAAACATGAAATTTGGAATGGTAGTTACTTCTAAGATACTAATGATATCTAAGGACATTTCTTAAAAGATTCGAAATTAAAAAGTGGTGAAAATGCGCGAAAAGAGTTCTAGAAAGCGTTCTGAATGGCGATTTTTACGCAATTTCAGGAAGTACCAAACCGATTAAAAAAATTATGGTGTCAAAATGATGGTGACAACCATTGCTCCAACATAGGCTGTATTTCATGTCGGTGTCACTACCAAATAGGGGTTGCAGAAGCAAAAGACGTTCTAAATTGCGATTTTATTGTTACTGAAGGGCCTAGAATCTTGAAATTAGGCAGGGCAGTTACTTATAGGATACAAAAGATCTCTAAGAACATTTCCTAAAAAATCCAAATTTAAAAGGGGGGAAAATGAGCGAAAAGCGTTCTAAAAAACTTTCTAAACTGCTATTTCTACGCAATCTCAGGAAGTACCGGTCCGATTTAACCCCTTAGGGACGAGCGGCACGTATACGTGCTGCATGAAGCGCTCATAATTCTTGTTTCTCCTCACCAGTAAAATTTTATTGTAAAATTTGCCTTATTTAATCAGCGCATTTTCTCGATTCAAAAAGACACAAATTTCTGTATTTAAAAAACGGTGACAAAAGATTAAAAATTTCGTAAAAGGCTCCCGTTCCGAAGGGGTTGAAAAATAATGGTGTGAAAAGGATGGTGACAGCCCTCTCTCAAACATAGTCTGTATTTTATGTCGGTGCACTACCCCAAAGTTGGTGAATGAGCAAAAAACGATCTAAATTGCGTTTTTTGTAATACAGCAGGGGTTAGAAACTTGAAACTAGACATGGTAGTTAATTATAAAATATAAATGAACATTTCCTAAATGATTCGAAATTTAAAAGGGGTGAAAACGGACGAAAAACGTTCTAAAAAACGTTCTAAATGGCGATTTCTACCTCATTATAGGAAGTATCAAATCGATTTCAAAAGTGATTGTTGTAAATTGATGGTGGCAGCCCTTGCTCGAGCATAGGCTCTATTTTATATTTGTATCATTACCACCTGGGGGTTGCAGGAGCAAAATACGTTCTAAATTGCGGTTTTTGTATTATAGAATGGCCTAGAGTAATCAAATTTGGAATGGCAGTTACTTATACGATATCAATTCTATAAGATCTAAGAAAATTTCCTAAAAAAATCGAAATTTAAAACGGGTGATAATGTGGGAAAAGCGTTGTAAAAAACGTTCTAAATTGCGATTTCTACGCAATCTCAAGAAGTACCCAACCGATTTCACACATAATGGTTGCAAATTGATGTGATAGAACCTGCTCAAACATAAGCTATATTTTATGTCGAGGGTTGCAGGAACAAAACACTTACTAAATTGCGACTTTTGCGGTACTGAAGAAGATAGAAACTTTAAATATAGCACTGTTCTTACTTATAAAATATAAATGTCCTCTAGGAACAGTTCAAAATAAATTAGAAATTAAAAAGGGGTGAAGCAAAGGGAAGGAGCGAAAAGCATTCTAAAAGATTCCTAAATTACGATTTCTATGGAATCTCAGGAAAAATAAACCAATTACAGAAGCTATTGGTTGCGTATCATGAGTGATAGTCCCTGATGCTATACGGGCTATATTCTATGCCGGTGTCACTACCATCTGGTTGGCAGGAACAACAAGAAAGTCTTTAAAAACATCTAAATTCCGTTTTCTATAGAATATTAGGAAATACCAACCGATTTCAAGGTTAATGTTGGCAAATTAATGGTGACAGTCTCTGTTTCAACATTTTTCGAGACATTCTATTTGAACTCTGTTTCGGCATTTTATGTTGGTGCACTAACACCAGAGAGGTGGTAGACTGTTAGACAAGATGCTTGGAATTTGACATGATGGTTAATTTTAAGATGTAAATGTGTTAAGGTGGTTTCTATAAAATTCAAAACTTCCAATGAATACTGAAATGAACATAAAAGTCTCAAAATACTTTCTAAATTATCAGTTATTTGGAATTAGTTTTAATACTTCTTATTAAGTAAAATCTCATTTCTGTCTATTGCACTTTTATAATGAAGTTTAGTGAAACTGTGTTTTAATTTGTCATTTTTGAATTATTTCAAAAAGGGTTCTTGTAATAAAAAATAGTCATGCAAATATCACTTTGCATATTTCTACTATTACGCGAGCAAAGCCGCGGGGTTTGCTAGAGTACCATACTTTTAAATGAAACAAATAATTAGTACGATTACTTCGAAGTGTGAATGTACACGTAATATAAATTCTAAAAACAAATTTAAATGTTCATTTTTAGGGTTCCATACTTAAAAAGCAAAAACGAATCCATTATAAGATCTTTCGTGTGTCTATCCGTCCGTCGTTTTTCTTGTAACTTATGGAACGTGGAAGGTACAAACCATTCACAAACATATTTAGGATGGGGGGAGGGTAATTAAGTTACTTGAAAATAAAAATCTTTTTTATGCGTACCGTGTGGGGTATCGGATAAAAGCTATCCTAACGCAGAAATCAAAATTATGTTTATTTTAATTTTAAGTATTATATTTTCAAAGATATCGTCTAAATTGTAATGAAAAAATATGCCCCTACCCCTTTAATTCCAACTCTACTGAAACTTCAGTTATGAAAAAATTAGGGGCAATACAAGTTTATTCAAACTACAGGAAATCTATAGCAATCACCCTAGGTTACATATTTTGTGAGAAAATCGTATAATTTTCTACATACATACATACATTACATATTTTTCCGTTACACACAAATTGCAATTTGCAGACGCAAAGCAAGGGAGTTGAGGGGTGCCCGAGGTACAGTCCCATAAGAATAAAAATATGATAATCATTTTTGAAAAAAAAGTGTCGGTAATTAGGCGAGATATTAACCTTTATAGACGACGAAGGTTTGGACATACATAAAGACAAGGACGACATACTTTATGCGTCATCAGGCTTTTAAAGCCTTTAATGATATATTTGGGTAATGAAATGCATTAAAAGTCAAATTGATAAAAACAGACTAATTAGAATTAATCACGCAATTACGTTGGGATTCGCGACTAGTTTGCATTAAATGGCGCTATCAATACGCCTATTTATTGTTCGGAACCCCCTGTGTGCGAGAAATACTAGTACCTGAGCGATTTAATATATTTTTAAAAGACAAATATTTTAAATGGTAACATTTCCTAAGAAACTATTGGTTTAAATTTTTAGTATGTTATGCCAAAAAAAAAAAAAAAAAAAAATTCATTGTACAACAATAAGCTTTCTCTGTCGTCCTATGAACATGTAAATTATAAGAGAATACTACATTTTCTTTTTTCTATGCCTGATTGTTACAAGGATGGAAATACCAAAAATAAAGATTAAAAAGATTTCCACTTTCTTGAAGATGCTCTTAACGAATTTCGCATACTATTTCTTAATTCAATTTATTAGCATTATAATCTGTTTTATTTGATAGAGATTTTCTTTTTTCGTTTTTCGAAAACTGTTCATCTGCTTAAATGGATTGATAATTTAATTGAACTTTTTATATAATGGATATTTTCTTATTAGAGTATGGTAAAGGATATCAAATGCTATTCTGGAATTTTTTGTGAATAACTGAATAAAATAAATGAGACTATTTTACAAAAAAAAAAAAAAAAAAAAAAAAATACAAGAATTCATTATTTTTATGAAAATATTTTTAATTTAGTAAGGAAATACATTCTGTAAAGGAAGACGCGAGTTTCAAAACTCGCTTTATCCAAAATTAAAAAAAAAAAAAAATGAATTTTTTCAATAAATCTATTATATTGGTGAACTTGCATCGAAAAAACACTGCAATCTGCAAAAAGCAAGTGTTATCGCGTATTCCTGGCATTGTGAAATCTTGATTTACAATGAAAATCAATGGACGCATTCAGAGGTTTTTCGCAATTTCTCAAAACTTGATTTTATCGATCAGGCGAGTTTTGAAACTCACGTCCTCAACTATTTTTAATACATACTCGTTATATCATAAACTAATGTACTTCTACATTAACTTTTTATTTCAAATGTTATTTTTATTCCTTTATTACAAATATGATCTATCAGGGCTGCCACAGGTGACATTTTTCCTATACCATTCGCACCACTATTTTAAAAAAATAAATTTTGTAGTATATTTCTCTTGCAAATGTTGTCAAACTGTGTGTCAAAGATTTTTGTTTTAAGAAAGTGGCGCGATGCAGAATTAAAAAGTAGTCGCTTGTGGCAGCCCTGTGTATCTACACACACAACAAGCATATTATATTTGACATCAAACTGTTTTAGTGAGTCTTGTTCATTTTTAACCCGTCGAAAATTAACGAAAATATTGAAAGTTTGAATTAGTCTATCTTCAAAACCTTTTTATGTATAAAAATGAAATTTTGGATATTATTACTCCATAAGTCATTGCGCGCATGATATCTTGAGAAAGTATGTATGGATTGTCATGAAATTTGGTGAAGATACTAAACAAATATGTACATTTGAAATGAACTACTTTTAAGTATTTACAATGGTAATATTTTTTAGTTATAACTATTTTTATTCAATAAAAATATAAAATTTTTAATTTATTTTACAAAAATATTTTTTATATAGATAATGAAATAATTTTGGCCTAGGTGTAGTTCATTTTAAACACACATATATGCTTACTATCTTTACCAAATTTCATGACAATCCATACATATTTTCTCAACATATCATGCGCACAATGAGTTATGGAGTAAAAAAAAAGAGCAATTTTGATTTTGATTGATATTACAAAGCACGATCTGTTTAATAAATATCCAAAATTTCATGTTTATACATAAAAAAGGTTTTGAAGATAGACTAATTGAAACTTTAAATTTTTTCGTTAAATTTCGTCGCGTTTAAAAGGTTCAAGACCCCTTAAGAATGAGTTTTTTATACCAGTACCTGATAGATTTGCTTTTATTTATGTATGTAATATGTATATATTATGTATGCAGTATGCCAAATCCATCGGAGCATGTGTGGCAACGCATAAGACATTTCAAAGCCAGATTTCAGCAATTACCGCCCATAGCGAGATAGGAACTCCAAATTTTTTATGCAGCTCTCTTTATGATCTATAGATACGTATACATTTTGTAATGTTGCTGAAATTTAATGCAGAAAGAAAACGCCTAACACAGTTAAAAACTACCCTTCAGCAGTTTCTACTAAACGTATTTGAATTCTTTTGTACAGTTGTGGAAAAAAAAGTAAATGCTCCCTCACGGAAAAAATTGTTTTGTTGAAAATACTAAATTTTGGTTCATATAGCTCCATCCAAATATTTTGGTTGGAATGACCAAATTTTGGGTGGACCAACGAAACGTTTTGTTGAATTAACAAAATAATTTGGTTAATCTAACCAAAATTTAATCATTCTAATCAAAATATTTGGATGGAGCTATATGAACCAAAATTTAGTAATTTCAACAATACAGTTTTTCTGTGTACTAACTCTGCAACTGGTTATAATACAAGAAAGTTACTGGTACCAAACGATTCGAAAGTCTACTTTTAAATGATGTATGTAAAAGTTGATTAGGGGGACATCTGCAAACCAAAACCAGACCACACATTGACTTTTTTCAATGACAACACCCAATTTTGACAATCTATTTTAAATCTTAAGTTCAAACTATACCTAAAAACGAAATTTCAAGTCATTTGAATGATAAGTTTTCGAATTATACATTTTCATAATGTAGAGCTTCTAATGTTAAATTACACTAGCGGGCATGACCGAGCTATGCGCGGTCAAAATTAGCCATGTGTTCAATTCGATATTTCATTCTCACTGTATAATTCTTACTATTAAGATGAATTTGGAATGATCCTAAGCCATAGGGACCCACTAACCAAAACTCTTCGAACACATGACCTAACCAATGCTCTTCTCGAACCCGAAAACGATAGAATACAAAATTTAGTCAAAATCGCTAAAGTCATTTTACAGATAAAATTAGCTTGACCCACGGTAACCCAAAAAGAACCTACTAATCTAAATTTATCGAACATCTGAACTATCTCAATGGTCTTTTGGTGCTAGGAAACGGTGTAATAAGAAATTTTATCAAAATCGTTTGAGCCATTTTTTAGAAAAAAATAGCTAAACCTAGATCCATAGTGACACAAAATGACTGATTAATCGAATTTTCTTGAGCATGCGACCTAAACCAATGGTCTTCTCGAACCCGAAAAGATAGAAAACAAAATTTAATCAAAATCATTAAAGCTTTTTTCTACATAAAATTAACTTGACCCACTGTGACCCAAAAATGACCCACTAATCGATTTTTCTCGTGCATGTGACCTAACCCAATGATCTTCTCCAGTCCAGAAACTGTATAATACAAACATTTTGACAAAATCGTTTGAGTCGTTTTTTAGATACAAATAGCTTGGTCCACAGTGACCCAAAAATGACCCACTAATCGTAATTTCTCGAACATGTGACCTAGCCCAATAGTTTTCTCGTGGCAAAAAATGGTTGTATGTAAAATTTAGTCAAAATTGATTGAGCAGTTTTTTAGATATAATTAACTTGACCTTGACCCATTTGACCCAAAATTACCCACTAATCGATTTTTCTTGTACATGTGACTTAGTCCAATGGTCATCTCATGCCCAGAAACGGTATATTACAAAATTTTGTCGAAATGTTTTAGACCTGTTTTGGATTCAATTGGCTTGACCCGGACCCATTGTGACCCAAAATGACCCTCTAATCAAATTTCTTTGAACATGCAACCAAGCCAAATGGTATTCTCGTGCCCGAAAACGAAAGAATACAAGATTTCGTCAAAATCGTTAGAGCCGTTTTCTAGATAAAATTTGCTTGACCCACAGTGACCTAAAAATGACCCACTAATCAATTTTTCTCTAATATGTGACTCATCCCATTCGTCTTCTCGTAATCGAAAACGACAAAATACAAAATTTAGTGAAAATCGTTAGAGCCGTTTTTAGATAAAATTGGCTTGATAGCTAGTGACCCAAAAATAACCCACTAATCGAAATTTCTCGAAAGTGACCTAGCCCAATAGATTTCTAGCGCCGAAAGACGGTTGGATATAAAATTTACTCAAAATCGACAGAGCCGTTTTTAGATATAATTAGCTTGACCTTGACCCATTATGACCCAAAAAACCCCCACTAATCGAATATTCTCAAACACGTGGCCTAGCCCAATGGTATTCTCGTGCCCGAAAATGGTAAAATACAAAGTTTCGTCAAAATCGTTAGAGCCGTTTTCTAGATAAACTTTGCTTGACCGACAGTGACTCAAAAATGACCCACTAATCGAATTTCCTCTAATATGTGACTTAGCCCATTGGTCTTCTCGTAATCCAAAGCGATAGAATACAAAATTTAGTCAAAATTGATAGAACCGTTTTTTAGATAAAATTGGCTTGACCCATAGTGACCCAAAAATGACCCACCAATCGAAATTTCTCGCATATGTAACCTATTCCAATAGTTTTCTCGTGCCGAAAAACGGTTGGATATAAAATTTAGTCAAAATCAATTGAGGCGTTTTTTTTATATAATTAGCTTGACCTTGACCCATTATGACCCAAATTGACCCCCTAATCGAATTTTCTCGAACATGTGACCTAACCTAAAGGTCTTATCGTGCCTGAAAATGGTAAAATACAAAATTTCGCCAAAATCGTTACAGCCGTTTTTAAGATAAAATTTACATACACACACACACATATATATACACACAATTTTTGCTCGCATTATAGTATAAGATTTTTATATTTTTATTAATATCTCCTGAAAAATATATATATTACTATGGTAATTTTAATGAGCTTATAATACTAAAAAACCCAAACATAAATACATTGGATTTGTAATAAAAAAAATATATATATAATATGAATTATGAAATTAATATTCGAAAAACATATGAATTACAACCTACATTTTTTTGATAGATTTATGTTAGTTATGACCTGCTTTATGCGAATTCTCAATTTCATTTTTTTTTCAAGTTATTTTCGAATTATGATTAAAAAACATCAGAATAATGGTTTAAGGGATCGTCTGTCATAAGCAGAAATGTATAATTAGAAAAAAAATATATATATTTTACTCATTTTAATAAAGCATTTGGGATGACAATAGTCGAAACATATCAAGCGACTGCGATGTTCATATCGGCAAGAAATAATACATTAATAGAAGCGACATATTCATTCTGTAGCATTTCAACAATCAAGTCCTAACTTCAATTTGGATACAGCCTCAAAAATAGACTAATTTTAAAATAGTTAATTTCACAGAAACTAACCTTACGAATTTCATGAAAATTTGGATTTCGGCTAATTGAAGGGTGCAGAATTTATTTATGGTGTCAAACATGGGTATTGTTATTGAAGAAAGCAAAATTGTGGTTCGTTTTTATATGTATATAGGCCTGTAAGCAAATTTTATATACATCATTTAAAAGTAGACTTTATTTCCAATCGTATGGTAAAAGTAACTTTCTTCTACAATAATTTGTTCCAGAGTTAGTAGGGATGTTTACTTTTTTCCACGACTGTATAAGGCAAAGTGCCCATATTTCGTCCCCCAGTCAGTTTTAGGTCCTAAATGTTGTAATTTTCAGTGAAAACCCACCATATTTGGATTTTAGATGGACTAAATACCTATGCACATAGAAACATAGGCAAATATCGTACAAAAAAATTTTGTCAATGCGAAAAATTGTTTTTTCAAAAGTATAAAAAAAAATGCAAAAGAAGAAAAATGGTCCCGATTTCGTCCCCCCAAAAAATCCAATACGCCAAGTCTTAACTTATAACTAAATCAAAATTTATTTCTAAATGAGCAAGTAATTTAATTTACATTAAAGTAAGGCACAAAGAAATGTACTAATTATCAGTCGAAGAATAACATAACGAAACTTTAGCCATCCAAACATGACGAAAAAATTGAAAAAATTGTCATGAAAATGCATTCCTAATGTCGTCCCTGGGACGAAAATAATAACTGCAAGGGGAACGAAATTGGGACCACGCTACTTCCTAATATGGCGGAGCTTCAGTTTCTGTAAGGTGAACCGAGCGTCCTACAACTCACTGTATGCTACTGTCTGCATCTTACCTATGTAAAATACATGCAATGAATAAGAAATAAATGCTTACAGTAAAGTAAATAACGTTCTACAAACGATGTAATAAGAACTCAGGTCTTCAAAAATAGGAAATTCGGCGTCTTTAATTTGTGTATGCATCTTGGCGAACAAAACTTTCAATACTGACCACTTTTACATTCCGTTCCCTGTGCCTTGCGTCATAAAATGCGCCACTTTCGCAGAAGCGGATAAGTTAAGAGGGACGAAATTAGGAAAGGGTACGAAATATGGACATTTTACCCTATACTTCTATATTAGCAACAACATTTCATACGCGTCACATTGAGATAAAATTAAATTTAGGCAAAAACACGCTTAAAAGTACTAAGTTCGCACTTCCATAAATCATCATCCATAGACACCTATGCATCCAGTTCTTTGCATAGCCTTGTACATTATTTCATTTATATTTAAAAAGGATCTCTTTCTAAAAATAGTTGAGCTTGAAAATGCATAAAAACCTTTAAGCTATTATGATCATTCTCAGTAATTCTTACGAATTTTTTTGTGTAGCCGTGTATATGGTCTATAGTTTTTATACACACCATGCAGTATGCAAAAATTTAGTTATACTGAAAACCGCATACGATAACTGAAAAACATACTGTCATCAATCATTCCTGATATTAAATACTTCGTATACAGCATTGTATCAGAAACATTTTTATGTTTCCCTGTAAAAGAACGTTAAATGCTATGCACATTATATTCTACTGCAAGCATATTGTAGTAAACCTCAATTACGTATATCAATTTCATCATGTTTGAATGATAAATTCTTTGAACCCCATATTATACAGAAACATGTTTTAATGAATCTTGTTAATTCATATCAATTTAATTATCTTGTAACAAACAAAACATTATTAATATAGATCGCAAACAATTTTTCTTCATAGGCCATAATGTAACGGAATATACTTTTGAGTTCCCCAGTACACGTACTGTAAATGCTACAAATACCATATTCTACAGTACAAATCGTCCACCATCTCAATAATTTATATAAATTCCAATATGTTTAAAATAGTGTAACATGATGAAAAACAACGCAAATGATTTTTCTCTATGTAGACCAGAATGTAACGCAATACTTTTGACTGCCCCTATAAATTAGATATAAATGCTACACACTTCGTTTCCTATGCCGAAAATGTAATTTTAAATCTCAATAAGATATATGGAAATCCAAGTTTAATTACGGGAGATAGAACACGGACAGGCGGACTGACAAACGGACAGGCAGATAGATGGCTAGAATGACAAACTGAATTCGTCAGCACTTATGAACTATGTTGAAAGAGTTAAAAAAATTTATGAGCTGCAGTTTGTTACACGGGCAACAAATAAAAATTACTTTTACAAATTTGAGAATCGTGTTTCAAAAAATCGATGCTGCTATATTAAAATAGATAAACATAAAAATATTTAATATAAAACTTTGCGTTTCAAAAAATCTAAGTACAAAGCTAATTTATGCGTAAAAGTGTCAGACACACCAGTACGTGTTCCCATGGATTCAGCGCTTACAAATTATTTTAACTGGTACATTTTAAAAGCATTTTGTAGTTATACTTAGTTTATGGTGATACGGTATTATAAATTTTCAATTAATTTAACGATTTTTGTTTTCTGACATTTAATTTTTAAAAATGCTTTAACGGCTAACTTACCTTAAGCTGTAAAAGGTTAAGAAAATTTATATGTTGTAGAAAAAAATATAGTCCTATGTAAATGTATTTAGATAATGTATTTTCAGTTTGATTTCTTTAGGAATTTACATAGTGCAATTACTTTGTTTATAAAACTATATATCAATCAATAAGTAGTTCAAAATTTGACATCACGATAACTACCGAAATAGTGCACCATTTAGAACATAATTGAGAGAGTGTTTTGATTTTGAAAATATCTTGGATGAAATTACACAGGCCTGCGAAATCGAAGTTTTTGAAAAATACAAGAGAAGTTTTCGCTGATTAATATGTTATTTGGTGGGCTGATTTCGAAAATGACCTCCATTTCCCCCCCATCACATCAGAATTTTTTGTAACATCGATATCGATATTTTTGGTAAAATGAAAAGGACAATTTTGGACAATTTTGCATGTACTATCTAGCAACAGTGATTTTATCCATGTAAATCTATGTAAAAAAAAAATCGATTCTCGGTGAGGCAAATTGATTTTTCAGTAATCGATTATTTTATTATAGGTTTAAACGGTTTAAAACAACTGGGTCTATCGGAATATTGTGTCGTGTTGGGAAAATCAATTCGTATCGGAAAATTCTATCATTTAATTATTAGACGTAGATTCCGATATCTATTGTCTTATAATTACCTGGCAGAATTTACCGGTACGAATTCATTTTTCCAACACGACAAACTTTTCTATCGACCCAATATTTTTCAAGAAAATGTGACGTGATAGAATTTTTTCATTATTTGTTTTTTAATTAGCACCAAAAAATACATAGAGTTCAGCCATCAATACCCTTGTATTTTTTTCATCACAGGCCTGTGTTATTAATTGATTATGCTGCTCTTAAAGTTTGTTTACAGGGACATTACAAATGCACGGAATCTTTAAACTTTCAGAAAAGCTATTTTCGATTTTTGTCTTATTCTGAATCATTAAGGGGAACGTGGACCTTTATTTGAGCAAAAATGGATCCTAAATTGAAAATTATTTTTATAGATAATATTATTCTCCAGTTTGTTCTGAGCCATTTGCGATAAAACGCATGCAGATGAGATTATTTTTCACAAAGTTACAAGTATTTGAATTTCGTATTCAAACAATTTCTCGGCACTTTAATATACTTTAACACTAGAACCGCTAAGGGGGTCATTTTGACCGTTTCGAAGCTTTCATTCCGTACCAATTTGTTTCTATTTAGAGTATAACTTTCAGTTTCCGTGACTTTTCCTATACTTCGAAAAGTTATGATATGTCAGTGATAAATTTTCCAGTCAGCCAAAATTTATGAAGTATTGCAGAAGTATACCTAGAACCGCAGGCACAGTCAAAATGACCGCCGTCAATTTTAATGCACATTTTATCTAGTAGATGTCTCATCATTCCATATTTCGCACAATCATACTTCAACAAAGGCTACAACATTACCACAGATAACTTATTTACTTCACTGCCCCTTGCAGAAAAGCTGAAGTCACTAAAATTAAACATTGTTGACACAGTCAATCGCAAACAAAAAACAAAATTCCGCAGGCCATGAAATCTGAAAAAAAAAATTGTACAGTAGCTAAATTCTTACCAAAGATGATATTATGTTGCGTTTATCAAGGGAAGAAAAATAAATATGTTTTAATTCTAAATTCGCGAAATCAATCCGTTACATTTGAAACTGGTGATAAACATTTAGCAGAAATTGTAAAGTTTTATAATTCTACAAAATTTGGCGTCGACGTGCTCGACGAAATGACACAGAAGAATTCTACAAAAGCTAGTTCTAGACGATGACCTCTACAAGTGTTTCATAATTTTCTTCATCTAGCGGGCATCAATTCTGAAATACACAGTCAAAAAAGGTGTTAAATACCAGTATTTTGTTAAGGAGAAATCAGCTTTCTATAATCGCTGTATATTATTCCTAGTACTTTCTAGAAGAAAATACTGGTAGTATCCTCTTTTTTTTTTTACTGTGTCTTTCACTGACGACTCGCCAATCTGAATATTGTATTGCTCAGGGGATATTTTTTACTATAAAAATATTCTTAAAATAAAAAATATAAATAATATATATGTATCTCAATATAATATAATTATAACATAATAAAATATAAAAAAAATAATAAAAATTATGAAATATATATTATTATATGGGCAATGATGGCAATGATGGCAATAATAGTAATAAAGGATACTAAGAGTAAAAAATGGAACGTAAACAATAGTTGAGCATCGTAATCTACATAGGTCAAAATGACCGCTTTGGCGGTTCTAGGTATACGTTTTTACCGACGGTTTTAGTGTTAAATCCGTTTTTCTCGAAACTGATTTTTCAACGTTTTTAAATTATTGAAATGCTCCAGGCGTCATAATTTTGATGAAAATTCATGAAATTGATAAGGAAGAATCCTGATATTGCTTACAAAGGAACTAAGCATGCATTTTGAAATTCGACTTCATTAAGATAGTTAAATTTGATTTTTAACGTATTAAAAGGCAAAATTTTGATGAAAATCGATATGAAATGCAGAAAAAAAATCTAAAAATTTAATTACACAAGAAATTAAAAAATCGATGATTAGATTTATTTGTGATAGAATCTTAAGTTATTAAAATGCAAAAGCAAGGACATATCTCAAAAATTGTGACACCCGTAGCATTTAAAAATTTCTTTTTAAAGTTTAATTTTCTTTAAATCTTAACATTATAATAAGATTGGAAATTCCTTGTAAGATGTTTTATATACTTATGATGAAACGTATATATTCACAGAATTTGATATTTCTATGACGAAAAAAAAAAAAAAAAAAAAAAAAAAAAAAAAAAAAAACGTCCACCGGTCTTTTAACCCGACAGGACGGGCGCCATGAACCGTAACACGAGAACGGACATGGGGTGTCAGCACACCCCAAATATATTAAATAGCATAACTACGAAAAAAATCGTTAGAATTCTATCTGTTAATGAAATTCATGATAATTACACTCATGAAAAATGATAACTGAAATGTTAAATTATCGTTAATTTTAAAAATTAATAAAAAAATAAAGTAAAAGCACTCACCTTTATTTTCCTAAATTGAAAAAGTTAATTTTTCTTTACAATTTTTGTTATAATAAAATTATACATTACTGGCGATAAAAGTACTGAGATTTATGAATTTTCATAATAATTAGGGTGTACGTGGATCAGACACTTTAGAATTTTTGTATTTTTACATATTAGCTTCACTTTCTATAAGACTTTCTATAATTCTATAAGAATAAAAAAGAGCCTGAATTTGCCGTTTTCATACGCTACTGGCGGAAGGTGACCTTAGAATCAGGTACTGATATAACCGATCACTTCGGTTTATGGGAAAGACAGCAGATGAATATTTTCTGGCGTGGGGTGTCAAAACACCCCGCGCTCGTCCTGTCGGGTTAAATACTTTTGTACGATAGGCAAAAAAATTGTATTTCAAAATCTGCATTATTTCTTGAGTGCTTATCCTTTATAGACATTATTGCATTTATCCAAAAAGTGAATATTGAAACTTTAAGATGCGTTTTCGCAGATCCGTAGATTTTGAGATTTCGCGTACTTATTTTCAAATTATATAAGGTACAGTTTTAAATATTTTGCATATATGCATTTCTTCATAGTCCAGATGCTAAAATAACATACAGGGTGTCCCAAAAATGACTGATGGATTTTAAAATTCAATAACTTGGAAACGGTGACGGATATTAAAAAAATTCTTGCAGGAGTATTATGTAAGACGTCAGGAGTTTTTATTCTGTGATTCTCAGTTTTAGTTACAAGAAGAATCGATAGATGGCCCTGAAAGTAATAAACGCTAAATCCTGGTTCGATTTTACGGCCTCTTTCTTTTTCCATGCAAAAAAAAGGAGACTAAAACGTAATGAATGAATCCCGGAGTACCAAAAATCGGACCTGGACTGAGCACCAAATGTTCTCAGCGCCATCTATTGTTTGAAATTCGAACTAAAATCAACAATCCCTGTAAAAAAACTCCTGAAATCATACATAAACCTCCTGCAAGAATTTTTTTAATATCTGTCACCGTTTGCAAGTTATTGAATTTTAAAATCCATCACTCATTTTTGAGACACCTGGTATATACCATGTGTCCTAAAAGTTCATGTACTCAACTTAAAGAACTCATTGTGAGTGATTTTTTTTTTAATATTAACCCTTCGTGACTCAGCAACTCCGATTGAAAAATATATTTACTCGAATGTTAGAATACATCGTTTTAAGCATGCAAAAAAATAATATGAAAATTAGGACGTAAAACTGAAAATATTGTTGACTTTATTTGTTTCACGCTTACAGTAAGCAGAAAATTGCATACTTCTCAAAATATTGTCCCTTTTTTATCACAAATTTGTAAAGTTTACAAAATTACCTTTAAAAAAAAATCTATTTTCGGACGAATATAGCTTTTTTAATTTGACAAAATTTACAAAGTTAATTTTAGTAATATCGACGTAAAACTGCTCAAATGATGAAAAAAAAAAAAAAAAAAAAAAAAAAAGGCGTGAAAAATGAATTTAGTATCGCCACTTGTCGAGAATTCTTTGTTCAATTTACATTAATTGCTGTGTTGAGAATTAGATGCAATGAATAAATTCGTGTTTTAAAGCTTACTGTGTAAGTAGTATTGAATTTTGGTTATGTTACAGATCTGCAATACGGTGATACAAATATTTAAATTTTATCATCTGCTTATCATGCATCTCTTCTTGAGTTTTTATCATTTGGTTCTTTTTGCGCTCAGTTGGTGCGAGAATAAAGTTCTATCTTATTTTGTTCCTCCTAGTGAAATGTGTTTATCACGCATTCAGAGAATTGCGCTGCTGCAAACTTATTTTGAATATAAATCGATGAAAAGTGCAAAGATGTTTGCCGAAATAAATATCCAAATGACACAATACCGAGCAAAGATACGTTATATCGGCTCGTTCGATGATGTCTTAATACAGTCTCGGTGGAAGGTAAGCACAACAGTGGAAGGCTAGAAGTCGTTACAACATTCCTTCTACGAAACACTCAACGAAGGACATTGCAAACTCCTCAAAAATCCGTGAGGCGTTCGGCCCGAGAAATTGCCTCATATTGTGGTTTAACACACAAGGCTTTAAAATCTTTGCATTTTCGTGCATATCGTATAAACGTGGTACAGAGATAAAACCACCGGAATTTCAGAAGCGGATTCACGCAAAAAGATTGTTGGACTTCTGGTTTTCGAAACAACTGTTGATTGTTTTGTATACAGGGAACTTATCCAGCTATTTGTTGCATTATTAGAAGTGAATGAACGACATTCTTAGTTCCATAAGATGGTGCAACATGCCATACAAGTGATGAAACAATGGACATGAATGAAGAATTGTTCAGCGATCGACTCATGTAAAAAAAAACTTTTGGTCATCTGGATCCCCTGATCTGAGCCTCCTGGACTTATTCTGTAGGGTTATTTAAAGAACAAAGTTTATGCTAATGATTCTCAAACAATAGATGATTTGCAAATTACCATTACTCAAAGGCTACAAGAAGTCTCTCCCAACATGTTAATACATTTTTCGACAAACATGCGCAATCGAGTTCAGATTTGCCTCCTAGAAAAGGGAGGACATTTAAAATAATTATAACAAATGTAAGTTCGGTATTTTTTTCTACGTAATGTCAAAAGTGCTTTTTATCTTTAGTATAAAAGTAATCGATTTAAGGGGACGAGGGACCTTAAAAATCCTTAAAAATCAATTCTTTATTTTTTGTAAATTTCACTTTAAATATTATTCAATGGTACATTATACGCATTATAGCATGCATTTATCACAAAAAAATAATAATTTTTTTTGAGAAAAAAATGGAGTTTTACGCGTCGTTATAGAAATCTTCGAAATGCCCAATGCGCGTTCCATATCAATGAAAATCCCAAATAATTTTTATAAAAGTTTGGTTTATATATATAAATAAAACTGTGCATCGAATTTTATATATTTAAATATAAAGGTAAAAAAAAATTAAATTTTTTTAATTTTTACGAAAAAGTTTCAAATTTTTTCCATTTTTTTTTTACCTTTATATTCAAATATATAAAATTCGATGCACAGTTTTATTTATATATATAAACAAAACACTTTTATAAAAAATATTGGGGATTTTCATTGATATGGAACGCGCATGGGGCATTTCGGAGATTTCTAAAACGACGCGCAAAATTCCAGTTTTTTCTCAAAAATAACATTAAAAAATTTTTTTTTTGTAATAAATGCATGCCATAATGTTTATAAGGTACCTTTGAGTAATAATTAAAGTGAAATTTACAAAAAATAAAAAAATTATTTTTAAGGTCCCTCGTCCCCTTAAGGTTTGTTGTTTTGTGAATAATAAATACATATATCATCAGCACGGGAGCTTTTAGGACACATGATATATGTATATATTTATTTATTTATTTTTGCGTTTGAAAAAGGCAAACATAAAAAAAATTGAATGTTTTTAATTTTTGTTTTAAAATTAAATTTTAATTCCTTGTTTTTGCGTATATTTTGATTTTAAAATTCACGTGACTGTATTTTTATTCCATCTTGTTCAAAAAAAGCTTTTATATGCATAATTTCCAGTTTCATCATGTGCAATAGCTCTATCTCAAGACCTAATACACGGATATTCAGAAAACTTCAGATTCAGTAAGTTCTTGATATAATATGGCCATGAACAGAGTTATCGATTATCGCAATAGCTTATCATAAGAACTAGTTCACGAATTTTCTTCAAATTTCAGATTCTGTTAGTCCCTAATATAAATTAGCGCTGTTTAGTTTGAAGTGAAAATCCCCAACAAATGGTATTGCTATGCTGCATTTTTTACGATTTGCGCTGTATCTCAAGAAGTAATTCGTGAATTTTTAACAAGCTTCAGATTCAGTTCGTTCCAGGTATAAATTGGTCCTGACTAGTTTCTGGTGTAAATCGCCCAACAAATGGCGCTGCTATGGAAAATATTTTACGACTTCCGCAATAGCTCTATCTAAAACACTAACACACGTATTTTCATCAAACTTCAGATTCCGTTAGAAGTTGACATCAGTTTGTGATGATTAGATTTTGGTGCAAATAGCGTATTCGGTGGCGCTGTTATGCAGCATTTTTCAGGAAATATTATCTTGTATAGGATAGAAAAAAGTTTTGAGATTGCTAAATTCGACTACTTTTATTACGAAAGTTAATTTTATCGTAGTCCATAGATTATCGTTCTATGCATTTTAGAAATAATTATAACTAAGCTAATTTATGTAAATTTATCTTTTATGATTATGTTAAAAGACCATTTTTGTCAGTATTTCAATTTGCACTAAGCTATTTTTTCCTCAATGCTTGCGTCCACGTTTTCTATTTAAATTGACGATGTAGAAAGTGAAAGAAATAGTAAGAAAAAAGATTGCATTTCCAGAAGATTGGAAATTTATTGTTCGAAGATGTTTACAATAGTGTAAAAAAAGAAAAGAAATGTTAGAGGAATGCTGCCGGTGAAACAGAAAAACACTTTCAATAAACATTTCCGGTATCATCAAATGTACTTCTGTGAATATCTATTTGAATACATTGAATTCGTGACGCGTTTTCTAAAATATTGTATATAACGGTAGATTCGTATAAGTTGATTAGGCACAGTAAGTAGTTTGATAGTATATTTGCTTGATTCCTGATAACATCTTAAAGGGTTAAACCAACTTGGCGCTTGAAAACATGGGTATAAAATGAACATTTCGTTACGCAGCAATTAGACATATATATGTTGCATTCTAGCAATATTGGGTTGGCTTTATAGTTGAAATTACAGTACAGGCTGTCACGATAATAGCTGAGGATCTCATCCAGCTATAATGGCGTAAAAGAAGTGGTCAGAACAAATAATTCGAATCTGTTATATTAGTAGAACGAATTGTTGAAATGCAGTTGTCGAGTGAAAACAATGGAATGCATCGTTCCGTGAAATTTCCCCAGAAGAAATTGAAACAACTCATAATAGCAGCTAAGCACTTTATTAGAATATCTTGCAAAAAGTGCAGTTTCCACCAAGATAATTAGCCATCGCTCCGTAGTAGTAATTAGGTTTAAACAAAGTTCCAGATAATCGAATAACAGGACGGTGACCAGGGGATGGATGAAAACTGGAAATACGACTCAAATCTGCTGAAACGCAGCGAGTATCAACTTTTTGTTCCTCACGTGTAAGGATACAAATATGACGTAGATCGCGCTCTCAACCAATGAATAATTAAGAATGTCACGTGATATAAAGAGTGCGAACGGAACTAGCGGATGAATTTGGAGGAAAAAAGGATAACATCAGAAATGCGCGGGAAAGTAAAAATGGAAGCTAAAAGAATAATCTCGAAAGAAAAAAGCGCGGGTATAGAACATTTAATTTAAGAATACTAAAAGCGTAATATTTAAGCGATTAAGACAAGTGAGACATTAAATTAAAGGGAATTTAACAGAGTTAACGATAGAGATTATTTAAGGATAAGGATTTAGTGAAAATGAAGTAGTAATTTAGAATAAGATAAGGAGATCGCGGAATTAGATCTAATAATGTAACATATATATATATATATATATATATATATATATATATATATATATATATATAATTTTTACACGTATAAACAGATGTTCTATATACAATAAAAAAATAATTTAAAAAATAAAAAATGGCGAAGATATGAGCCGTCAATAAAGGCACTCTTTTGTAAACCCTTGCTGATGGTGCAGTTTTTTTCTCTGTAAGGCATCATATAAAAACTAAAAATAATATTTTCTCTTACTTAGAAAGGTAATAATTGAGGTTCAGCACAGGATCCTTTTTTTTGTGGAAATGACAGTTGTTTGAAAAAAAGTGATTGGTGATAATCATAATCCTATGTTAGCCCTTAGATAATATTATGTAGAATATGTGATTTAAAGTCTATTAAAATAGGTTTGGTAGATCATGAACTATCTTGCACACCAGTTTGAAAAAAGAAATTTCGAGAAAAACATAAAAGAAAAAAAGTACCCCGGTAGCGAAAACAAATATATTTTTAATTATTTCAATCTGGGTTTACTTTATGTCATCCAGATATGCAGCGATAACCTCCGACTCCTTTTGAGCAGTTTCATGTAAATTTCTCTGGTCTCTTTAGCCTCTTTTTGGTCTTTCATTTTGACTATAGATACTCGCCGAAAATCCAATTTCTCCGATAATCGCAGAGAATTGCGGCCTAATGGGCAGTTCTGTACCGGTGAGGATCGGACAGGGTTGTTTCTGATTGGTTTGGTTTCGAGTCGGGGTATGTCTGTTTCAGATTAGGTTTGAGCTATACCGATTTTAATAAATTTTCTCCAGAATACTATTTTACATTTCAAAACAGAGGCGCGTATTCGTATATGATCGAGCATATAACGGATTACAACCTAAGAGCTGGTTAATGTCGATAAATCTACTGGGAAAAAATGAACATTAGATTCATCAAAGTTTTGAAATATATTTACACAACAACTTCTATTTAACATTTACAAACGCAAAAAGTATGAAAATGTTAATACAAACCAATAAAAATTGATAGAGACTTTACAGATAGAGAGGTAAAACATAAGACATTGAGTAGTTGTATTCTGAAATTCTGTGAAGAGAGTAATAAAATTAGAAAAATTTTGCATGCATGTTGTTGCCCGAAGGTGTATGAAAATGAACTGCTTTTTCCCTTTATAAATATGAAGCAATTGATAGAAAAACAGAAAGTGAGTAAAAAGTCACTATCATGACTAAAAATAATATATTGAAAATAAACACACAGTGTGAGATAAAAGATAACAAATGTCAAAATGCAACTTCCAATAAGTTTAATTTTCCACATCAGTATATATATAAGTTTTTTTTTTAATAATATACAATATGACCATAATTAAACAGACATTACTCAACGTTCTCTGTAATTCAATCTACTTGCGAATATTGCGACAAAATTCCCTGGGTTCAAGACGAAGGATTCCACGAAAAAAAAAATAAAAAAGGCACTGCTATGGAAATATGTGTGGCTGTTTAATAAAAAAATGTAAATAATGGGAGTTTCAAAACGTAGAATTAATACTGAAATAAAATTACCTTTTATTTAACAAATTCTCTTTAGGTTCAATCTGGCCATTTGTGTTTGCGTGAGTTTACATTTGCACGATTATTTTGTTACATATTGTTTCGAACTAGCTCAAAATGTTTAACAGTGTACATGCTGCGAAATGTACTCATAACACTGGTCAATTTTGCTTGGTCCTAAAACAGAAATTAGTTGTTTTTTATGCGGTTTTTTGTGCTGATTCCGAATCTAGCATCTTACTCCAGCACGTCAAGTTTGAGAGATATTTGCATATTTCAATTTATGCAAATTTAGTAAATTTTATACAATTATTTGCAAATTTAAGGTATAAAGCAATATCAGACAGGGTTTTTTGTTTTATGCTATGATTACTACCTAATTTACTTCGCAAAAACGTTGTTTCTGAGATTATACTGACTTGTGACTGTAAAATATTGTACCTAATTTGCAGATTTTTCATGTTTTTCTAATAATGTTGCTTGACGTTCAAATATTTCTGCCGCACGAGTACGCTAATATGTTTCTAAACCAGTTTTTTGAGCTCATTTCAAATCTTGTATCTGTTTTCTTCTATCACGTCTAGTTTTTGAAAAAAGTGAAATTTTAGTTTTTGGTCAAAAAAGCCAGAAATAGCTTTTTATGATACTTTGTATGATAAACTTCAACCAGTTAGGATAAATTCTACTACTTATTTTTTTTCAATTATATAAATTTTTGTTTGTGTCTCTGATATGAATCTGACCCTGTTCACCTTCTTATCAATGAATTACACCCCCTAAAAAGCACCTTATATCAAACCTGTGTTAATGCCGTGCAGAAGTAGAAATTCATCTTACTCAAAAACTAGACATGACATAAGAAAACAGACTGCAGATTTGAAATCAGCAAAAACATCTAGTCTAGAAAAACATTACGTCAATTCTGTGGCAACTATCTTAAAGTTGATAGTGATGTAAACATTACACCATTGAAAAATATGCAAATTAGGCTTAATAACTGATAAATAAACGTTAAGAATATGCAAATCGTGATATTTATCTGAAGCAAATAGTCAAGCAGTCATTATCTAGAAAACGTAATTAGATGTGATATATATTGTGTCTAAAATTTTCATAAAATAGCACAAAAAAGCTTAAATTTGCATAAATTTAAATATGCAAATTTCTCAAAACCTGGACCACCTAGAGATAAACGGAAACTATATTCGGAATCAGTGCCAAAAATTGATCTAGAATCAACTAATTTTAGTTCTATGACAAAACCACTGTTGCACAGTGTAATCTAACATTATTAAATTGCGGATTTCATGATGATATTAAGATATAAATTAAAATATTGTGCAAAATTGACGTTGAGACCCCAGATCTGGAGGTATATTATTAATATGGGTATTTTATTTGGAAAAGATTAGATAGAGGTAATTACTCTTTTCCCGGTCATTAATCATGTACGAATGAATTGTTGCGTCTAGTTGCCAAGAAAAAATTATAGATAAATTAAGCTGTAATCAAAATGATGTGGTTGCAAATAAGGTAGAACTAAATAATATTATATTGAAACATAAGATATCCTCATCCACTAGTAGATAATATAGATACAAATGTTTAGTTATACGTAATTCAGTCATAAGAAATTTTACTTAAATAGCAGCTGTAGTATTACTTGAGCACTTACGTCAATGGTGATTTAATATTAGATGAACAGTATTGAGACTCTTTTATCATTATTTATGTCAGAAATCTCTCAGGCATTTAAATTTGCAAATATGTCTTCTTTGGTTATTGATTTTTTTCAAAGAAAACATATACAGTCCTTCTTTAAATTTTTTATGACGAGTCATTCTTGTATTCGGCAATATTCGTATTTGTTCAATAAATTGTGAATTTACTGAGAACATCAAATAATTGAAAGCTATAAAGTTTCCTAGCAAACAGAATTCAATGCTCAAATACTTTTACGAAAGTATACAAATGGAAACACGTATAAGGAAATGTCTACAAGTGAAAAATTAAGCTTTTCTCGTATCATCGAAAATACTTCCTTGAGCTTTTATTTCTGTGAACACTGAGTACGTGATCGCTTTTAAAAAGCAAAATACTCCACGGCATATCTCTATAAAAGGTCGATGTTACGTTATATGCATATTCATACATATATTACAGAAAAAAATTGAGATATTGAGGGATATTTAGGATCGCAAGTATGGTTATATTATAGATAGGTGGTGAGGAAGTTTATTTTTATATTTAAGTGTTAAATTTCATTAAATAAGAAATTTTTCTCTGCAAATCTATTTCCTATGTATATAACACTGGGTATGAGTTGCAAAGCAGTGCTCATATATGCGAAAAATAATAAGGCCTACCCAAAAATTATATGTACTATTTCATTAACAAAAAAAGTACTTGTTGTACTGTGTTTTAAATGTGTGTATAGGGATTTCAGTGCTATTTTTTTTTCTCTTGCATATTGAATATTTTTAACAAAAGGGAGAAGGTATTCAAATAATTTCACAGAGTACTTTAAATTTATTCTTTATATGCTGTATTTATATTCAAGAATATGCCTATAAAGGTATTTAAAGATATATTTTTGGGAAAAGGTTGAAATTATATAAAGTGTCTATTGACAGGATTAGGTACTCCATCTGGCATTTTGAATTATGCTCGTTACACCTACGCAACAATATTTGTTTGCGTAGGTGTAACGAGCATAATTTAAAATGCCAGAATTTCTATTGTCATTTATTATAATAAATTCCATTTTTATTATTCATTCATCGGAGTTATAATCAAAATACACCCCTTCGAAACAAGCTTTAATCCGCTCTCGCTGCCACGTTACGAAGATTCGCATAGGGATTTTCTGTCAAAAATGGCGATATAATTAGAAGGAAAAAGGATGAACAAGAATTACATTATTAATAAAATTTTTCACTTGGAAAAGTAAGACGTCATACTTGAAATAAAACAGGTATTTTCTAGTATACGTTAAAAATACAAGGAACATGAATATCAGTAACTAATGAAAATAATTAAAAAATGACGTCATATTTAAATTGAATAAGAATTTTTTCTACTAATATTGATTAATAAGTTTGAATATAAATTACATACAAATGAGAGTTTGAATTCAAAATTCACGTTATGATTATCAGTAGAAGACATTTTTTGTGGAAAAAAGGGAAAATAAAACTGATTAATATATTTTTTGACGCTATTTTCTCTTTAAAATTAAAACGAATTTAATTTCATTTTGTATAGATGGTACAAAAACATGATTAAAGTAAATTTTCCTAAAACTAAAAACATATTTTCACACATTGAAGCTTTATGAATAAATTTATTCCACAGAAGCAAAAATCGTCTGTCAAACAAGCGACATTTACAACCAAGGATGTAAATTAAACTTCCGTACCTTTAAGTGGAAAGTTATTGCCCTACAAATTGAATTAAAAAATCATATAGTATTTTAATTAATTATTTTTAACAGATGACAGTTAAAAATATCACAAAGGCGTTTTTAGTAAAAGGTTTTATTTGTTAAAAATGATGTAATATTTTTTCTTGTAAAGCATGCATTTTAATTAGAAAACATTAATGTATAATCGTTTTAATTTCGTCAAAGTGGTGTAATATTCATTTCACAAGCTTGAAATTAAAAATGAAATCTTAAAACAACAATATGCATGTCAGAAGTAATGTTTTGGATCAAAAGTGGCAATACCTCAAAATGTGACTTTAGCTTACATTTTAAATACATTTTCAAATTTAGCATTTAGTAAAAATAAATTTCAATATTTTTTTCTAAATGGACATGTACAATAATATTGGACTTCATTAAGCAATTTCATGTTTTAATTAAGTTAAAATACATAGTTTTACATGATTCATGAAGTGAAAGAATATATATATATATCCTCCTGAGACCTGGCATCCATTTAAATGGATATTTTGCTTTCTCCTTCTATTGTGTTAAATTCCATTGTAGCAATCTACAACCAGTTTGGCATGGTAATGTATGAATCAAAAATCAACATTCAGCTTTTGGATTTTGGCAAAGGTAACTTCTTTGTTTACAAAATGGCGTAATAAATGAGCCAAGTTGGAATTTTACGTTCTGCTGGTAAGTTTCGTTTTTATGTTATTTGAATTTGTTTAAACTTTTTGTTTTTTGCAATTTTAATAGCAGATGTTAATACTTGTCTTATGTTCTTTATAATAAATTCTATTCTTCCCCATACTTTTAGCATTTTTTAAATTATTTTAAAGCGAGTTATGGCCTGACCATCCATTTAGATGGATGTGCTGTAAAACAAAATAAAAAAAATGGAAATTTATTAATTTCTTCAAAAACATCATTTTGGATGCCTATTTTTTGAAAAAAACTCATATAAAAAAAATATATGCAATATATTTTGCTTGGGTCTCAGAAGTCTATATATTTCTTTTATTTCGACAAGTATTATTCCGTATGAAAAACTAACCAGGTGACATTGACATATTTTAAATCATTAACCAGTTTTCTTTCAGAAAATATTCGCATTTTATAGCACTTATACAAAATAGTATTGATTTCTACAGAATTTACTATTCGCAAATTCATGTTTAACATCCTGTACCGTCGTATAAGAACTCACCTAAGAAAGGCTCTTAACTAGAAATTAAAAGAACTTGGCGTTCGTTTCTTTTTTGAGAGTTTTTATTAGACAATACGGGACACACACATAACAAGCACACGTAATATTTACACGGCAAAAAGTTAATCTTTTCCGGAGCGAGACGCTCCTTTCGGCAGGACCTAGAACTCGACTGTCTGGGGTCGTGTCACAGCAGATACTGTCTCTCCACGGGGCCTTGTTTTTCTGACATCAGTTTATCTCCTAGATACCCCACGTGGTCTTGACTCATCTTAGTCAACAAGTTCAGTTTATAACATTTCTACGCAACACTTTTTCTCCAGATATTTACATGATTAAAACTGTTTACATGTACCATCTGGTTTTTGGTGAATCAGTGACATGTGAAGTTATAGCAGGCATCTGGAGGGTCCAATTAACGATGTTTATTTCGTTAGGGCATCTGGTCTCTGAGTCCTAGCAGATAAAACGTCACAGCTCCTCCATGCCCCATATAAATTTTTCCTTAAGGGAAAAATTTCCACACTCGGGTGCACAATCATAGTGAAATTCGGAGTTAATGCTATCCCTAACAATGCTATCTACTCCAAAATTAATAAAGTTTTAAATTTTAAAACCAAAACATTTATCAGAAGTACTTCGTTACCATGGAAGGGATTCAGCATAACACACAACAAACATAATAAATACAGTAACAATAAACACATTGCAATTGCACACCGTTATATAATAATACTAAGATTTTTAATAAGCACTTCGACAATTTTATAATAAACCAGTACCTTCATTATGAATTTTCTTTTAACACAATCAGAATAGATAAAAAGTTTGAAACATCACAGGTACTTCCAATAAAAATTCGCTCTCTCATGTTCACATGGATAACCAACAATACTAATATATATATTTTCCTTATATATATGGATAATCTTAAGAAAGAATTCTAATACACTAATAAAACCAAACACTTTCAAACCTTTTATATAAAATAAGTTACTGAAAAGAATTTTAACACAATAATAAAACAAACACTCAAACTATTCTTAATAATATATAATCTCTGTATTCTACACAGACATATACCAATACAATCCTTCACTAACTGATTTAAAAAACCTTTTTAACATAATCAGTAAACTAAAATTTCAGTACTTCTATCATAAGGTTCTTCTTACCCTTTACTTGTTCAAAACAATAGGTTTTTTTTTTCTCACAATTTAAAGGGAGTTTAAAAGAATAATATTAACAATTTTAACATTAAGAACCAAAATGTATATTCTAACGATTTTGTACGTAATACAATTACTAACTCAAAATACAAGTTCCAATTCAAATTACAACTTCTAAATACTGAACAACAGTCTTTCATAAAAACACTTAACTCTTATTTTTAACATATGAAATCCTTTCACGTTTACTTTATAAGTTTCATACAATGAACAATTTTTTTTTAACTGGGATGTATAAAAATCTCTTTTCAAAATAAACACATATTCACACACTATAACTAAATAACACAATACATAAGTCACTCTTAGCAAAACAAAACAAAATAAACAAACCAAAACATCCCTAATCTATACTCTCTGTCTAAAACTCTCTTACACATCTGATAAACAGAATTGTTTTCCAAAAAATTGAAAACAGATACGGGATTTATCTTCTCGTTCTTCTTTTCCGTCCGAGACGAATTTACCCAATTCCGCGATCGGAACCCATTCCTTCGATTTCCCTCTTTTCGTCGCTGGCACTTCCCGCTCTCGAACCGGGATTGTCGCCACAACACCGCCAGAAAAATCCTTCTCCCTGACCAAATTAGTGATCTCAAGGGTGTTTTCGGGTAATCTGCTACTCGATTTATCACGTACAGGAAATTTTAAAATTTGTTTTCCTTCACCAATTTCATCGGAAATAACCTCTAAGTTATTCGCCGGTACAATGGGAGTTTCACTAACCTGTTCTGAATCAAATTCTTCCAAACCTTTAATTTCGGAATTAGCGTTTATTTTTTTGACCTGCTCGCGATTTTCTGATGCCTTATTTATCACTTCGGGTTCAATTTTCGCACTGCCTTTAAAACTCTCTCCAGTTTTAAATTTACCTAACCCTGCATCCTCAACTTTATTTTTTTCTGGCACCCTGGTATTTGTATTATTCCCCCTCGCGTACCTGCGATCCGACTTTCTCAATTTAAATAAACGCCTACAAATACAAGGTGTCAGCAAAGCTTCACAATTTAACTCCGGCACCAGTGCTGCCGTTATATAAATCCTAGGTGAATTTTCCTGGTTCCCGTTCCACAAAGAAACTGGAACCTTCGCCAGATCTGCTCTGCGAATTTTTCCGATGGCCGGAACTAACTCGATCTGTTCACCCGTTTTATATTGATCTGGAATCAATTCGCCTCGAAAAACCGATAACTCCGTACCCGAATCTTTTATTCCCGTAACCCTTCGGCCCAAAATATTGATATCAATGAGTGGTAATTTACTTTTGCCTACGGCCTTCTGTTGTTTATCCCAGACACATCTAGAATTTAACTTCTCCACTCCTACATAGCTTACTCTAGCTTTCGCTCCCGTTTCAATATCGTCACTCGTATTCCGCGATCCCGAATTTTTACTCAATTCTGGACAAAAATTCCGCAAATGGTTCCTGGAGTTGCAATGGAAACATCTACGCTCCACTCTTTTTTCGAATGCTTTCTCCCGACTCATGGTACCGCGTTGGGCTGACGCACTAGGGAGGAGAGTTTCATTGTTCGTTTCTACCTGTTTTTCATCCGATTTCGGATGCGTATTTCCATCCTCTGCGTACCGATTTTTCTTAAACGACGCTCTGACACTCTCATAACCATCCAGTAATTCCACTATCGCTGCTTCGGTCTTAAGCTGTGGCCATTTGTCAATGAAGTGTTCACGCATTTCAAACGTCGCACGCCGTTTAATCTGATCGGTGACCAAAAGGTCTTTTAGTTCGTCTAAGGAAGTTATTCCTAAACCCGCTAACCATTCATTTAAATAATTTCGGATTTCGAAACCGAAATCCTGCCAATTTAAAGATTGCGACTTCTGGTGGCTAACAAATTTCTGCCGAAAACTCTCTGGGTTTAATTTAAATTTTTTTAACAATATACTTTTTACGTTATCGTAATCTTCTAACTCTGTCTCGGGTTGTCTGGCAATAATTGAAATAATGTCTACTGGCAGAAGCCCAATTAAATGAGAGACCCAATTTTCCTTCGGTATCCCAACCCGTTTAGCTTGGCGTTCAAACAGAACCAAATACAAGCTAATATCTGTTTTTTCTGGATTAAAATCCGGGATTATTTTTTTTAAGTTCTGTTCAGGGGAACGCGAATGTATATTATCTGCATTTACTGAAGACGGGGCAATTCCTTTCTCGATTTTTAGTTTTTCTAACTCGAATTTATTTTTAATTCAAATTCCTTTAATTCTTTCTCGTGCTCCAATTTTTCCTTCCTAATGGTTTGATCACGCTCCCATGTCTGTTTACGCAACATGTCCTCCCTCTCGGTAGCTTGTAACCGTGCGCGCTGACTTTCTTCCCGTTCTAATTCCTCCTTAGCTGTCTCTAATATAGTCTCATACAGAGCCCGTACTATTTCTTCTTCATACTCCTCAGATTCCAGCACCAAGTGCGTTAACTGAATCCGAGTTTCGTTTCCGGTCCTGGCAAGTTCCAATTCATCCACTAACTTTTTTATATGTTCCTTTTTTCCTTTACCCAGGAAAGCCATATCTAACCCTTTTTTTTTCAAACAAAATTTCACTATAAAAAGGTACTTCTCTACACTAATACAACAACAACAAAATATATATATACTATATTAACAATAATCACAATCAATCATAAAATTTCTTTCAATAACACAGCAATATGTAAATACTGACTCACTTCCATGACTAGTACCTGTTCAATTTTTGTCATTCCCGTTTTTGAATTTTCCCAACAAAATCAGCAATTTTAAATAATTAAAAATCACTAAACATTAACTCCAAATTAAAAATTGTGACTTACCCCAATGAAGGCTCAGACACTAACCGGTAATCCACTTTTTTTCTTCAGCCGGGTGGCTCACTGAACACACTTTCTTTCTGACCTTAAGGTCCACTAAAAATAATATATCCACAGGCACGGAACACTGAACACTATCTTCGACCCAAAACGGGGCCCACTCACATTTACAACCAGAATTATCTTCTTTTTTTTCCACTCTTCCGCAATCATTTCATCACCAAAAGCACCTTCCTCCGATGATGATCTTCTTTTTTCCTTCAGCAGGGGGGGGGGGGGTGAAAAGCTGGACGATGTCCGATTCTCTCAGCCGACCGGGGTGAAAATCCGAACTGTCTTCCTCTCTTCCCAAACCGAAACCTGGCCACCTCCTCTTTTCCCGCACGGAAAATTTCACGTTTTTCCCTTCTTCCAACACACGGGGACTTTCCTTTATTTTTCTTTTCCAGTATCAGGACGGCTCTCTACTTTTTGAAAGAATGATCTTCACTTAATCCTTCCTTCCGTGGGTAACAAGTGCAAAGCCTAAAGTGCAGGCTTATACTAAAAACTAGCTAACTTTTTGTGTGTGCGTGTGTGCCCAAACTTTTTTCGAACAACTCGCATCCGACTTCTGACAACCAACTGTACCGTCGTATAAGAACTCACCTAAGAAAGGCTCTTAACTAGAAATTAAAAGAACTTGGCGTTCGTTTCTTTTTTCAGAGTTTTTATTAGACAATACGGGACACACACATAACAAGCACACGTAATATTTACACGGCAAAAAGTTAATCTTTTCCGGAGCGAGACGCTCCTTTCGGCAGGACCTAGAACTCGACCGTCTGGGGTCGTGTCACAGCAGATACTGTCCCTCCACGGGGCCTTGTTTTTCTGACATCAGTTTATCTCCTAGATACCCCACGTGGTCTTGACTCATCTTAGTCAACAAGTTCAGTTTATAACATTTCTACGCAACACTTTTTCTCCAGATATTTACATGATTAAAACTGTTTACATGTACAATCTGGTTTTTGGTGAATCAGTGACATGTGAAGTTATAGCAGGCATCTGGAGGGTCCAATTAACGATGTTTATTTCGTTAGGGCATCTGGTCTCTGAGTCCTAGCAGATAAAACGTCACAATCCTTTCACCTTAAAATTTTCTAGAAATTCGATGTAAAAAAGTTTAGCAAGTAATTTTAATTAGAGATTAGGATTCACATATGACATCGTTTACATGTAAGAAGAACTGAAATCTCTAATTAAGCAATAAATTTGCCTTTCATCTCACATCTGTCTAATTTTTAAAGTCGCCATGATTATCGAAAAGCGAAAGAGAAGAAGGCAAATGGTCTTTCGATTTTAAAATATCTAAATCTATAGTTAAAAATCGCTGAAACACAATCTCTGTCCCCCATTGGAGCATATTCCTACATATAGCCAAGCTTCCATAATCCAAAATTACAACACAAAAATGTATATAAAAATATTTAGCTGTTACTGGACTGCTTTTTTCATTCTTCCGCAATTGAAAGAAATAAGCAACTCTATTGCTTAAATAATAAGCATTTAGGCTTTGAGAGTCTTCGGAGAGTGATAAACATTTTGATATTATTGGTAGATCTACAGCTATTAAAATGTGGTAACATGAAATAAAAATTTAATAAATATTATAAAGTTATTTCTCGTACTTTTATTATTTATTTTTTACTTTTGATGCTTCACCACGTCTGATTTTTTTAATATCATTTATCTTTTTTTCTTTTTCAAGTTTCTTTTTCTTTTTTTCTTTTTTGAATAGAAACATAATGTTGTATGTTGATTTTTCGATTATTCTAATCACTTCAAAGGCACGTCTGAAGTGATCTGTTAATAATAACTATTTACTAATGTATATCTTTGGATAATATTCTTTGTCACGAAAACATAAAATAGTATCCATGAACGGAATAAGTATAATATAGAATAATATAAATAATAAAATAGAATAACAGAGATGTAAATTTATTCTTCATTTAATCTTAGAAAACAAGTATGAAATTTCAAGCTCACGAAAGAAATTTAAATAATCTTATATATATATATATATATATATATAAATAAAAATAAGCAAATTGGGATCATTAGAAGTGTTTCTACTACAAAATATGATAAAAGGTTAATTGCACATGCTATTAATTATCGAAATGTTTTGCTAATTGATGAAGTAATTTTTCTTTAAATGTTAAGTGAACGAAGTCACGGGTAATAGCTAGTGAATATACATTTCTATGCTTATGATTGGGAAAATGGTTACAACAGTGAAAGATAATTTGCAAGAAATCGCGTTCACTAAAACTCATAAAACAATCCCTGATTTTTTTTTAAGTCTGCTGCTTAGATTCAGTACTTTTTAATTATGTAAATATTTTTACATATGCTGCGTTTTATTCAAAAGTTTAAAAAATGGCATTTAAAAGAAGGCAATTATTTGAGATGAAGTGTTGTGCACCGTAATTCTATGTGGAGAAGTCGCAAAACAGGAAGCGAGCAAACATACGAATTTTTTTAGATTAACGATATTACAACTCAAATGAATAAAACTACCAAGTTTTATAGGGAGTTATCGCAGAGCACCTATGTGTGTTGTAAAACGTGTTGTAAAACATTCCCTGATATACATTAAATAATTCTCGATTCTGCCATACATGTAAGTTTAAAGAGGATGTTTAGAAGTTTTCTGTCACTAACTCGATGCACACTGTTCCAATTTTTATTTGTCTCAAATATCTTAGCCAACTGAACAAATGGTAGTAACAAAAATATAGGGTGTGACAGGTATTTGTAAACACACGTTATAGATCAACTATCTCTCTACATAACAAAGTTACAAATGTTTTTCTGCTGCATGTAAACACGTCAGAAGCTGGACTAACCAAGGATATGAAGAGGCATGAAGTCATTGGCTCATTTGCTGAAGAATACTTCGATTAAGATATTCCCATTTTCTTGAAACTCGAGGGGTCATCCGTCCATTTTTTAACCATTTGGAAAAATGGTTATTGTCCTCGGTCAGGGTAGGAAATCAAAAACATATTTGAAGCGTTTTATTAGTTGAATCCCTCATTTTATTCGTTTAATGATGGGTCTATACAGTAATCTGTATTTTTCCTTTACTTTCAACAGAGATGGATACTTCTGTTGCCACAATGACAAAAAAGTAATAAAAACTACAAAAAAAATTAATAACTCAGAAACAAATGGAGATACATCTTTCAAACAAATTGCAATTAAAAATGCATTTTTTTTCTCTATACGACGATATAAAAGTAATATTGTGGAATGTTTAGAAGTTTTAAAATAAAATTCATTTAAAATTGGTCCAGGAATATTAATGTTTAATCCATGGCGTACGCAATGTATGACCAGCTCCGTAGAAGTTTAAAAATTTGCAGTACCGAAAATTGTAAAACTGAAATTTCTTTTAAAATTTGTTCATGATGGGTCCAGGAATGTTAATGTTTAATCGTTGGCGTACGTAATGTATGATCAACTCCTTGCGATTTTTTATGTCTTAAATTTTAGTCTTTCAAAAAATCATTTTCCAAACAATTCGCTGTAATTTGTTAAATTGTTTTTTTTTTTTTTTTTTTTTTCTTAACGTCACTTATTGAAACGTTACTTAAACCATGTTTTTAGAATTTCTATACTGATTTCTCAACACATAATATCAAATCAATTAATATTAAACGATTAACTGTTAAAAGCATATTTAAAAATATATATATAACTCACAACTCTTTTTTTAATTGATAATTTTTTTTCTAATTTGTATTCTTTGAATTATTAAAACGCAATCAGTCTAGTGATATCTTGGTGGAAAACACATGAAAACCCGATTTTAACGGTTGACACGTAGATTTATCATTCTGTTTTCCTGCACCCAAAAGTATGAAAACATGGAGGACTGGGAGCAGGAAAACACAATGGTAAACCTATGCGTCAACCGCTAAAATCGGGTTTCTATGTGTTTTCCACCAAGATGTAACTTTGCAGACCGATTGCGTTTTATTATGCGAATCGAGTTTTAACTAATTCTTAAATTTCAGCCGTGAAATCGATGGGGTGATTGTCTGTGCTGCAGCCTCTTGGTCTATTGTGGACATGTTTTTGTTTTATGATATAGATATTTTATTTATTTTTATTTTTATTATTCAATCAGGTTGATTAAGAAACAAGTCGTCATTTTTCACTTATGCTATAACGCTATCAAGTCTCTTTGGAATCTCTCTATTCTAAAAAAAAAAGTATCTTACGCTGTCACTGCCGCCGCCGGTTTTGAATTTTTTGGGACCGAACGTATTTATCCGTTAATATTAAGAAAAATATTGCATACAAAAATATGAAAATCGGCGGTATTATAGAGAAATGTTTGATAAATACGCTGATGCAGACAGTTTTCGAATCGAAGAATTATTTCAAGATATATTTAATGCTAAAGTAGGACAAAGTCGTTCCATTAAAAAAGTTTTATAGGAGCAAAAACTATACATCGTAATTTAATCATTTTTAGATCATTTTATACGTTATGATTTCCCGGTGTGCAGAATGCAATTATGTTTTAAATTTAACTCCTTTTTTGAGCTTTTATTTCTATTTTCAATTCAAATTTTCAATATTTCGAGAGATATTTTTTACTTATTTTAGAAAATTGTACTAATTTAACCTGTTGCCAACTGTATAAACAGCGCAAACAATATTGTTTGCTTCAGATTAAAAATTTATTTACACGTGACTATTATAAACAGAAAAAAAACTTTCAAATTAGAATTAAATATCTTCCCTATATATATAAAATCCTAATGAAACGAATTTATGAAACGAATATATGAAACGGCTGAAATGTATCGATTCTTTGAATCGACTGATTAAACAACTGATTTTGTTTCACGGCGATTTCTCCTAAAATATGGAATACTTTGCGATGAAATTAACACCAAAAATCCGTGTTTAACCACAGATCTCAAAACTGGTATTAGAATTTTTAAATTCGAATTAGTTTTCGAAATATTAATTTTTTTCTAATTTCAAATACATTTTTTCTAATGATGGCAACTCAAATTTTAATCATAACAAATATTTTTTTTCGTAATTCAGAAAATGTAACCTTAAATGTATGCTAAGAAATGTATCATGCTACTTTTATTCATAATTCAATTTACTTAAACAATCTTTCGCCAAATCGAAAGATTCTGATAGAGAAATCAATTCTGACGATATTTGTATGTTAGCGAGACGCAGGTGATAATTCGCCAAACATTTTTCTCATCGCATTTCTTCAAATTTCATTCATTTCATTTAAAATATAATCCTTTCATTCTTTTTACTTAAAATACACAACTTTCATTTAAAATTGATGGCTTTCACTCCTTTCTTTTTTTAAAAAAAAAACAAAACGAAAAGAAAAAAAATAGGCACAGATGTTATCTACGCACCGGGGTACCTTATTGACGCCAAAATGACATTATTGTGATTGACATGGTAACCCGGCTATTTTTGTTTATTTAATAATAAATGGTTACTTACTTTTTTTTTTAATTTATATAAATTATTTTGTTCTATAGTTATTAATTATTTTTTTTGCTATTTCCTTTTGAAAATAATAGAAAATAATTTGAAAATACGGTAAAATGTAGCAGTTATTCCGTCAACCAATTTCGCAAATTATATAAATCGCCAAACCACTCGCCAAATTGTACAGATTGACAAAATTTTTATTTTAAATAACGAAAGAACAAGTAAATGAGTATAACATTAATAACTATAAAAATAAAACGTCAAAATAAAAATCACTTGATGACGTAAACACGTGTAACTTGCTAAAAGTCAAGTGAATGTGATATTTACGATCAACCATTATAGGCATTTAATCTTATAGTTCGCGATAGATTTTTGGTCGACGGGATAACTAAGTACTACCAAAAATACATATGTAACTGGTATTCAAAAACAAGGTTTTCATTTTCGTAAAAAAAAAAAAAAAAAAAAAAAAAAAAATCATGCCAAACATGCGATGCGTATACATCTGGCGAAATATTAAATTATGTAACAAACCATGACATTTAATTTCAACTTCAAATCAATCTTTTAATTTACCACTCGAACAATAAAAAAAATGCTAACTGGCGAGTTGAAAAAAAAAGGCGAGATTTGCACCCGGCTTTTTTTTCTTTCGGCACAGATGTCATATACGGCCCCATATTGGCGCGATTTTTTTCTGACGCCAATGTCATATACGCAACGGGTACTTAACTGGCGCCAAAGTATCGTTATTATTTTGCTTGATATGGTAAGCTTGATGTTGTTGTTTATGCTGTTGATGCGTTCCCCAAATTGGCGTTGGAAAAAAATCGCGCCAATATGACATTAGTGCCAAACCTTCATATGAAGGGCGAAGGGATCAGATCGTATTTGTTTATGGCATTTGATGACTTGAACTATTATAATATAGATGAAATGGTGGGGATAGAATAATATTTGGCGACTTATCACCTGTGCCTGGATAACATTAATGTATCAAAATGGCACCTAGAATATAAAAAGTAAAGTGTTCCGCCCGAAACTGTTGATAATAGTCACATGATTTAGGCTATTGTTATAGAGAGTGTTTTAAAATATCCGTTGACAAAGACTCTGAATACATAATTCATTTTATTTTATGTCATTTTTATATATATATATTTTTTCATTTTATACAAATGTTTAACTGATCCTCTTTAATCAAAAACGAAAACAACCATTGGATGTCTTAACAGCAACTGATTCGCCCTTAAATTTTTGCAATCAAAGGGAATTGAATGGAAACCCGTTCACAAGGAGATCTGCACAGCTTTTTTCAGTATAATTTAATCTTCTCTAGTATTTTTAAAACCCATCAGATTAGTATGTTTTTAGATTTTTAGTTTCTGCGGTGTCTGAATGGGGTTTGGCGAGCGTAGCTTGCAGGGGGCAGAGCCCCCTAGTTTACGTATAAAAAGCAGGAACTTATTGAAAATTACATCATAAAAACTATATTTATACGTGAACTATATTTATACGTGTTTTAACACAGAAAGGATATCGTAAAATAATAAATTCATTAACATGCATTAGAAGTCTTAAATAGGAGGAATTACGTCAGATTTGCGTGACATTACACTTATTACGTAAAATGAACAAAAAATAATATTGCAAAACAGTTTAAATTTAAAAATTGCCCGAGACATTTATTTGCTATTTCGAGATGAACTTTTCAACTATTTTTGTTGGGACATCTCAAATAATATTTCATTTCTAGCAAAAGTATTTTCACGTGAATATTAAAAAGAGAAATAAAAGTTTGTTGAAAATTGCGTGAAAATTGCGCGAGATTAAAAACGATACATTTAAAATGCCTTTCATTTATTTATTTATTTATTGAACAACAAACATATGACTTGTGTGCTTGACATGAGAGCCCGCTTAAAATGTCTTATTTAAAAGAACTTTTTTTTCGCTTTGTTAAAAAATAACGGGAGACAAAGACTCTGTTTACTTAAATTTTTTTTATTAGCATATTTTGAAATGCTTAACTGGTTTTATTTAATCAAAGAGGAAAACAGCCATAGTATATTTTAACAGCAGCTGATTTTTCTTTAGAATTCCCCAATCAAACAGAAATGAATAGAAACCCCTTTATAGGGAGATCGCCACTGTATTTTAAATTATAATTCAATCTTTCAAATTCTTTTTAAAGCCGATCAAATTAGCGTGTTTTTAGAAAGTGCGGTGTCTGAACGGGGGTTGACGAGCGTAGTTCGTAGGGGGTAGTAAAACAAAAAATAACAGGCTAATTGGGAATTATTTGATCATATTCAAATTAGCCTAAAGCAGCATAGGCACTTTCTAATAAACCTGAAAAATATCAGGCTGGTTGAAAAAATAGACATGATTCACCACTTAGACCAGCTCTTTACAAACAGACGACTATTTCAGTTACCCTACGAAAAGTACAGGGTATCCGGTCAAGCCCGCACAAACTCTGCACTGCCAGATTCCTCCCTTGGATTACTTAAAAAACGCCTTAGAACTATACAGCTACGACGATTTGTTTCCGTGAAAAATGCGGAAGAAAATTATGGCGTCATATCTGGTGCAAAAGGAAAAAAAAATAAAGGTTTATTAGAAACATGACCATCGGTATTACCATAACATTGACCGAAGATAAGGTACATGTTCCAATATTCACGAATGAAATACATTATCACCAAACGAAGACGCTAGCAGATGCAGCCGTTTAAATACCATGCAAGCGATGTCGTCATTACGTCATTACACGGCACGCGTATTCATCTTAGATATGCGGTATATACTTTGAGCATCTTCGTCTGCAAAACTATAGCAATAAGATATTTATATTTCATAAAGTTTGTTTTTCTTGCACTAGATATGACGTCATAACTTTATTTCGATTTTCTCGAAAACTATGGTCATAGAGATAATTGTTCTGTATTTTATATATATATATATATACTGCAAGCTTGGAATCTGGATGTACAGAGTTTATGTGGAATTGCTGGGACACCCTGTCTATCGATTGACAAAGAAAAGTAATATTGGATGTAAATTTCCAACTGGGCGAAAAATGTCCGGACCAGTATTCGAACCCGGGACCTCCTCGCTGAAGCCGCCAGTGCTCTGCCATCTGAGCTATCCCGGACGATTCTGGTCCAAATTTTTCACCCAGCTAACCTTTAAGATTACAGCATCTGGTCTGAAACCTGGTTCAGCTCAACAGAATAAATCTCAGGTAATGGAACTCCAGAAATCGCTGGATACGAAATTACACTAGATTAATTTTCACACAATTATTCTAATTGGTAAACAAATCATATTAGATGTAAATTTCCAACTGGACGAAAAAAGTCCGGACCAGGATTCGAACCCGGGACCTCCTGGCTGAAGCCGCCAGTGCTCTGCCATCTGAGCTATCCTGGACGAACTTTTTCACCCAGCTAACCTTGAAGATTACAGCATCTGGTCTGAAACCTGGTTCAGCTCAACAGAATAAATCTCAGGTAATGGAGCTCCAGAAATCGCTGGATACGAAATTACACTAGATTAATTTTCACACAATTATTCTACTTGGTAAACAAATCATATTAGATGTAAATTGGAAGTTAAAAATTTACATCTAATATGATTTGTTTACCAATTAGAATAATTGTGTGAAAATTAATCTAGTGTAATTTCGTATCCAGCGATTTCTGGAGTTCCATTACCTGAGATTTATTCTGCTGAGCTGAACCAGGTTTCAGACCAGATGCTGTAATCTTCAAGGTTAGCTGGGTGAAAAAGTTCGACCAGAATCATCCGGGATAGCTCAGATGGCAGAGCACTGGCGGCTTCAGCCAGGAGGTCACTGGTTCGAATCCTGGTCCGGACATTTTTCGCCCAGTTGGAAATTTACATCTAATATGATTTGTTTACCAATTAGAATAATTGTGTGAAAATTAATCTAGTGTAATTTCGTATCCAGCGATTTCTGGAGTTCCATTACCTGAGATTTATTCTGTTGAGCTGAACCAGGTTTCAGACCAGATGCTGTAATCTTCAAGATTAGCTGGGTGAAAAAGTTCGACCAGAATCGTCCGGGATAGCTCAGATGGCAGAGCACTGGCGGCTTCAGCCAGGAGGTCCCGGGTTCGAATCCTGGTCCGGACATTTTTCGTCCAGTTGGAAATTTACATCTAATATGATTTGTTTACCAATTAGAATAATTGTGTGAAAATTAATCTAGTGAAAGAAAAGTAAATTAAAAAATAAAATTTGAATCACAACATAAGTTGGAAATTATCGGGAACATTACAAAAACAACAGCATGTAAGGGAGAAAGAAAGAGTGCCATTTTTTACAACAGACAGGTTTAAAAATTTTACAAAACACATCTTATATGTCCTACGTAGATTCTTTCTTTTAACCTATGTGTTTTTGGTCTCATTGTGTTCTACAAAGATCTTTATTAACTTACGATCATTAATTTCAAGGCCATTTTCTGAATAAAAATTTATTTGTATTGAATTTTTCACTGCATTAATTATTATGTTATTTGTAAGTGTAGTACTATATTTGTTTGCAGCTATGGATACATACGATGGAAACTTTCTTTATCCAATATCATTAATTAATTTTTCGGTGACAATAAAGTATTAAAATATCAAGATACAAGCAAAAGAATACGGCTGAAAATTCAAGGTCTCTGTATATGTACACTTATGCTTTTATTCTAATGCGTTGCTGTTCCATTCAGCTTTTATAATTAATGACTTTCACTATTCTGTTTTTAAAACTATTCATCGCCAAAAATATTCTTTTTATTATGAATCTCATTTCAAAATTAACAAAATGTTAGTGATATTTAATTCGAATGACAAAAAGGGAAAGTTAAAAATTTAAGTTAACAATATAGGTTGAAGTTTGGGGTAAATAATGGAACAAAAAAAGCGAATCGTTTCTCACAAATAATCAAAAGATAAATTGTAATGTAAATGTTAAACGTAATGATTAAATCTTAAAGATGTAAAACTTTTTTGTGTTTCTACGCAGATTGTTTGTGTCAGATAAAGGTTTTGTTTTTAATTATTTTATAAAAAAAATTTCCCTATGTTATCTCTATCTCTATAATATATGCAGCTTATTTTTGAAAAAGAGATTATTTGTAATCATGCCTCAGATGCATTAAGTATTATCTACTATAATATAACGTGATATAAAAGTGGGCCCTAGAGAAATAAAATTTTGTAACGTGCTCTATTACGCACATTCGTTTTGTAACAATTTCTTGATATTCTTAACCCTTAAATGCCTGTCTTTTCAAAAATCTTTGTAATAATGTTTTTCGGCTTTCATTTTTTAAATAAATCATGGGAAAAATACTTAAAAAAATCATATTTTGTTCTAAGTATAGTTTACGGCTAAAAAACAGTTTGTTACTAATCGGCAATACTGGTGTTTAATTGAAAAAATAATTTCCCTATATAAAATTCTATAATATTAAACACACAAGAATTTTAGGAACTGCAATAAGAAATGAATTTTACTTGCTCACTGCAAGTCAAAATAGGGCAACATTTCGCATAGGGTAACATTTCGCAAGCTTCCAAACAAAACAAAAAGAACAAGTAGGAACATTTGAAAAAAAAAAATTATCTTTATTCTTAAACAGCACAGGTGTTGCCATCTAAATGTTGAAAATCGATTTAATAATATTTTCAGAATGTATTTGATTGGCAACATTAGGCATTATAGCTTCAATATTATTCTAATAGTATTTTAGAGCCTAAATTGGGTATGTTGCCGAAAAGCAACACCAGACATTTAAGGGTTAAAACCTTTATTTATCATGCATCGTTAATTACTTTTTCCAGTAGCAACACAAAAGATTTATACTTGCATCAATAAGTGCTTATTTAATTTCAAGCGGATCATTCCGGAGTTGGCCAGATCTTGTAATAACTTAAAACAACTTTCTGTCCAAGATTATTTAAAATATATCTTAATTTCGCAGTACTAATCGTTTTTCCATAGTGAACCCTACATCTTTTCATACGCAAAATAAGAAAAAAAATGTTTCCAACCTCGAGGTAAAATGCTTCATAATAGTAACGGTTCTTTGAGGTAAAAAAATGTTACTTAGGAAATCACTTCAGGAAGTTTTTTGTCTTTTTCTTCGCTAATGTAATGTTTGTTCTTGAATTTAAACAAGAGCAGACTTACCCGAAATTGGTGAGACCCGTAATAATAGCCTCGAGTATACTAAAAATTATCTTAGCCTTGTCCAGATTGCTTTAAAACATTTCGATGGATTGATCAGTTCTTCAAAACAAACCTCTTTCGACTTTCCAAAAAATTGACAAAAGCTGCCGACTGTGAGTTCACGTGCGTCATCATAGAAACGGATTTTGGGGATAAAGGCATTACTTAAGAAAACAATGTCGAGCTTTTTCATCCCTTTTTTCACTGCGTTTTAGATCCAAAATCAATGACTTTACTTTCTTTAATAATTAATCAGAAAAATCACATTTTCCTTTTTTTTTAATCGATTTTCTAAAGTCTTTTTCTTATATTGTTATAAATTATAAGATTGGATGGATAAGATATGAAATAACAATTGACTGATAAAAAACAACATAAAATGTTTTTCTTTTTTCAATCCCGAAAAATTAAAAAAATCGCTGTATGAAATCCAAAGAAACCTTAGAGAAAAAAGACAAAATTTAATGTATCGGTGTTAAAAGATTGAATTTCTATTGCTTTTATGAGAAGAACAAAATTGTGGACGAACTAGGGAAATCTGAAAAATAATAGGAAAGTATTTGTGTTCTTTACTACCTATATATAAAAGGCTCTAGATGCACTGACTTTTACTGAACGACCAATTCAAAATGCTATATTTATGAGTACATGTTTCTCCATATTGAATTACATTAATATCTATTCTTTTACCTTTTATAGGTTATATAATAGCTGATACAAGAATTGAAATATTATCCGTCTTAAGACATAATTTTAAAATGGGTCTTAAAGCTTCTGTAGCAGCATGTAAAATTAAAGAAATTAAAGAGAATGATACCACTAGAAATCTTATAGCCCAAAAGGGGGTGATTTATCTCTTGAAATGAAACCCAGGGGTGTTTGGCCAACATTTGTTAATATTTGAAATATTTGAAACCAAAAGTGGTAGTGAATCCAATCACAGCACACAGAAACATTCATTGGATCTAGGACCGACGAAGAACACTATATGGTGAGCTTTACATAAACTACAGAAAACTTACAAATACTCTAGAGATGTTCCTCTTCAACTGACTACGCAGCAAGCAAATCACAGAATGGAATGCAAAACTCATCTGGTAAACACACATGATTTGCGGTTTTTCAAACTCATAGTGGAATGTTAGGAAAAAAGGGTATATCTATGTAATCCAGGTAATCGAAAACAATGATTAGATGTAGGCCAAATAACCCAATCTGTTTCAAGTCAAAGGCGGTTTGAAAGGAAATTCATGATCAGCATCTCGTCGAAATTTGAGCAAGTCATTCATTTTGAAATCACAGATTGGAAACACGGAAAATTCTTCTAGAAAACATCCATGATTTGCAATTTTTCAAACTCGTGGTAGCATGTGGTGAGAAAAGGGTATATCTATGTAATCCAGATAATCGACAACAATTGTTGAATATAGGTCAAACAACCCAATCTGTTGCAAAACAAAAGGGATTGTAAAAGAGGTTCATGATCAGCGTCTCGTCAAATTTGAAGCAAGTCATTCATTTTGAAATCACAGAGTGGAAATATGTAAAACACTTCTAGAAAACGCCTATGATTTGCGGTTTTTGAAACTCATGGTGGCATGTGATGAGAAAAGTGCATATCTACGTAATCCAGATAGTCGAAATCAACGGTTGGATCGTAGGCCAAACAACAAAACCTGTTTCGAATCAATGGCGGTTTGAAAAGGAAGTTCATGATCAGCATCTCGTCTAAATTTGAGAAAGTCATTCATTTTGAAATCACAGACTGGAAATATGCGAAACTCTTCTGGAAAACACCCATTATTTGCGATTTTTCGAACTAATGGTAGCATGCGGTGAAGAAAGTGTATATCTACGTAATCCAGATAATCGAAAATAATTGTTGGATGTAGGCCAAACAACCCAATCTGTTGCAAAACAAAGGAGGTTTGGAAAAGAGGTTCATGATCAGCGTCTCGTCGAATTTGAAGTAAGTCATTCATTTTAAAATCACAGAGTGGAAATATGCAAGACACTTCTAGGAAACAGCGATGATTTGCAGTATTTGAAACTCATAGTGCATGTTATGAGTAAGGGGCATATCTACGTAATCCAGATAATCGAAATAAACGGTTGGATCGTAGGCCAAACAAATGAACATGTTTCAAATCAATGGCGGTTTGAAAAGGAAGTTCATGATCAGCATCTCGTCGAAATTTGGGCAAGCCATTCATTTTGAAATCACAGACTGTAAATATGCAAAACTCTTCTGGAAAACACCCATGATTTGCGATTTTTCAAACTCGTAGTAGCATGTGGTGAGAAAAGTGTATATCTACGTAATCCATATAATCGAAAAATAATTGTTGGATGTAAGCCAAACAACCCAATCTGTTGCAAAACAAAGGCGGTTTGGAAAAAAGGTTCATGATCAGCGTCTCGTCAAATTTGAAGCAAGTCATTCATTTTGAAATCACAGAGTGGAAATATGCAAAACACTTCTAGAAAACACCTATGATTTGCAGTTTTTGAAACTCATAGTGGCATATGATGAGAAAAAGGTATATCTACGTAATCCAGATAATCGAAACCAATGGTTGAATCGTAGGCCAAACAAACAAACATATTGCAAAACAGTGGCATAAAGAAAAAGAAATTCATGATCAGCATTTTGTCGAATTTTGAGCAAGTCTTACATTTTGCAATCCTTCCATATAGTCGATCGGTCAACTCTGAAATGTATTCTGAAAAATTGGACACAATCTGCACTTCTTTGAAAAGTAAATACCTTGCATTGGTAAACAGAGGGAGAGCTCTTCTCCAATAAGACAATGCAAGACTTCACATGCCTCTCATTACTCGCAATGCAGTAGAGGAGCTTGAAGGGATTGAACTTTTACCTTATTCTTTTTCTTCTGGACCTTCTTCCTTCGGACTATCACGTGTTCTATTCTATGACTACATTTTTTCAAAGCAGACACTTCTCTAATGTTGACGATCTGGCATGTTGTTTAGACATTTTTACTTACAAATACAAAGATTGGTATCAAAAAGATTCAATTTGCAAGAAAATGGAACGAAACCATGTAATTTCATAGTTAATATTTTCATTCGAAATATGTTTATTTCATGCTTAAATATCGCAACAAAGATTTGACTGAGAAAACGAAAGTGCTTTTGGTACCGCCTAATACTTAAATTGTTTGTTTAATGTACCGGGTGTCCCAAAAATGACTGATGGATTTTAAAATTCCATAACTTGCAAACGGTGAGAGATATTTAAAAAAAATTCTCTCTGGAGAGTTATGTTAGATGTCAGGAGTTTTTATGCTGCGATTCTCAGTTTCAGTTACAAATAGCATCGATAGATGGCACTGCAAGCAATAACCGCTAAATCCAGGCTCTATTTTTCGGCCTTTTTCTTCTTCCATGAAAAAAAGGAGATTAAAATGTATTGAATGGATCTGGAAGCACGAAAAATCGGATCTGGATGGAGCACTTATTGCTCTCAGTGCCATCTATTGCTTGAAATTTGAACTGAAATCAAGAATCACAGTAAAAAATCTCCTGACATCATACATAACTCTCCTGCAAAAAAAATTTTTAATATCTGTCACTGATTGCAAGTTATTGAGTTTTAAAATCCATCAGTCATTTTTGGGATACCCGGTAAAATAACAAAATCGAACGTTAGATCATCAGATACGTTTGAACCTCTTTTCGTTTATTCGAAACTAAATTTACAGACTTCTACAAGAAATAGATTTATTGAACCATCACCAACAAAAAAATCATCAGACAGACAAACATACGCAGACAAAAACATTCTTTAATTAATATGAATTTATTATACTTATTATTTTATCGTAATGCGTCGATGTTCCATACACCTTTTAAATTTAATTTTTTTTTTATATTGATTCTATTTATAGAAAAAAATGATTAGATAATTTAATTAGAAAGCTTTTCTTTTTCTCTTGCGAGTATCATTTCGTAATTAGCGAATTGTAAACGATATTATTTTCGATTGAAAAAAAAAATTCCTAAAAGCATATATTGGAAGTAATGTGCATTCAAATAAGGAAAATTATTTCATTATTTTTCGCGGCAAAGAAAGAAGATGCTTTTATTAAGGGACCTTGTACCTTTTAAACGCGACGAAATTTAACGAAAAAATTCAAAATTTGAATCAGACCGTCTTCAAAATCTCTTTATGTATAAAGATGAAATTATGGATAATGATTAAACAGATTGTGCTTTGTAATATGCTTTGTTCAGAAATTTATTAGCCTTTTACAGAATTTGTGTATGGTTGAAATCAAAATAGCTCTTTTTTTTACTCCAGAAGTCATTGCGCGCATGATAACTTGAGAAAATATGTACGGATTGTCATGAAATTTAGTAAAGATATTAATCATATATGCGTGTTTAAAATTAACTACTCTTAGGCCAAAATTATTTCATTAACTGTATTAAAAATATTTTTGTAAAAAAAAAAAAATACAAATTTTATATTTTTAATGAATAAAAATAGTCATAACTAAAAATATTACCATTGTAAATAATTAAATGTAGTTCATTTTAAACACACATATTGGTTTAGTATTTTTACCAAATTGCATGACAATCTATACATACGTTCTCACGATATCATGCGCGCAACGACTTCATGAGTAAAAAAAGAGCTACTTTGATTTCAAAAATACAAAAATTATGTAAAAGTCTAATAAATTACTAATGGTTGCCTTTTACAAAGCACAATCTGGTTAATTAATATCCAAAATTTCATGTTTATACATAAAAAGGTTTTGAAGATAGACTAATTCAAACTTTGAAGTTTTTCGTTAATTTTCGACGCGTTTAAACCGTACAAGGCCCCTTAAAGAAATACATGAAAAGGAGTTTTACTTTTTGAAATATAGATATATAAGAGTGAGTTTTATCCTTAAGATTAAACATTTTTAAATGTATCTTGCAATCAGAATAAATATTTTTAGAATGAATAAAAATATATTTGTCTTTTTCGAATTAAATGCGTTACGTTATTTACCTTTAAAATTTTATTTTGCAAATTCGTAATATACTTAAATTTGGTACATATTTTTGTTGAACATTGAGAAATAAAGCATTTGTTGGTGCTATTTAGCGCTAAATATGATAAACATTCACGAAGGTGAAACGACATTCAACGAAAACATTTCTAACCAAATGAGGAGGTGAGTTTTAAAACTTGCCTTATCCAGAAAATTAAATTACGGGAAATCGCGAAAAGCATTTAACTGCGCCCAGTGGCTTTCATTGGAAACCAAGATTTTACAATGTCAGAAATACAGTATAAAACTGGTTTTTCTTCAGATTGTAGTGTTTTTTTCGGTGCAAGTTTAACAATTGAATAGATTGATAGAAAAAAACACGATATTTTTACATTCTGGATAAGGAGAGTTTTGAAATTCACGTCCTCATACATACCTTATTTTTATTTTGTACTTCATGTTACATTATTGTATGGCTAATTTATGCATACATTAAAAAATTGCTATTCAGTGTGTATATAAATTGATGTAAGTATAACACACATTTTCTGTGCGTTTGAGACATTGATAGTTATTTCCTAAAGATATAACAATCTGTTAACTTTTTTAAATGTAAATTAAGGTTACCAGAACAAACTTTTGATCTTATTTTCTCTCCTAGCCTCCCTCGTACCAAGAATATTATAACAAGTTGGAAATTGCTCGTCAAACGTGGCAAATGAGCTGCGTAAATACTATAACTAGTTTTATAAATATTTTTTGTTTCACATATTCTAATGAATGTATATTTTAATGCACTTCATAAGTGCCTATCAATTTCATTCTGTTAGAAAGGATGTAACATCATTAAAATTCACTTGAAATCATTTTTCCCATTGGCCTTAATGTAACGGAAAACTTTTGACTGTCCCTGTCATTAAACTAGGTATCCGATTTTCATCAAATTTGAAATGACTCGAGAAAATTTTGCAACAATTATATATTTAAATTTTCAGACCATTCAGAAGGCTGTAATATCATTAAAATGCATTTGCAATATTTTTTTTTCCATTGGCCGTAATGTAACGGAAAAATTTTGATTGTCCCTGTAATTAAACTATACATCCCATTTTCATACAATTTGAAACGACTCGACAAAATTTTGTAAAAATTATATATTTAAAATTTCAGACCATTCGATTGGGTAGTTTTTGCTCAGTTATATGCGGACCGACGGACAGACGGACGGACTGAACGACGACTACATGTGCTACGTATTTATATAAATGCTAACGCACCAAAAAATTGTCCCTTTCTTTGAGTGCAATAAATTCAAATATCAACAAAAATGATGAAAAGCTCGTAAAATATGTGATATATTTTATTTTTTTACTCATCAAAATGTAATCCCAAACAGTAACGACTCCATAGACATACTGAACGACATAATGGTTTTAAGCACGTAATCAGGTTAAGTTATTAAAATATTTAAATCATGTTTTTTAATGTTCTTGAAGAATTATGTTATCGATTCAGCATCTATTATATAAATGAGATCATTTCGCTCAGCTCCAAGAAAAGTGTTACATGTTGAAAAAAGTAAATTTCACAGGAAAGGCAAAATAAGATTTTCATGTTATTATTTTAACATGAAATTATAGCACTTAGCTTAGCATGCAGCAGTAAAAACGTGGATAAAAGCGTAAAACCCTTAAGAATGAAGTGGTAGATGAAGTTTGGAGAGTTGAATAATTTTACTTCTCCACACAATTTGTCCTGCTTTTGGGGTCACGAATTGAGGTATAGCGTAATTAAGCGATTTTCCGGATAATTACATTTATGAAACTTTTCTTTCTGCAAGACGTGCCTATGATTAACCTATTAAAAGAATAAAACGCAAAATGCTTTTTTGCGAATTGTGTCACTTTGTACTTTCTTTTATCTTTACAAGAAGAAAGTATTGGATTATTGAAATACGTCGACATCCGGTTTACGATGGATTTATATATTTTAAAAGGTCTTGAACACGATTTGATGTTTTTCCGAAAATTTCTGTATGTCACTTCTGCATGTCTGTGAATCTGCCTGTCTGTATGTGACAAAAATTTTGTGGGAGCTCTATCTCAAGAACTAATGCACGAAATTTCACTAAACTTTAGATTCAGTTAGACCTTGTTATAAACTGGTGCAGATTAGTGTTTGGTGCATATCGCCCAAGTGGTGTTGCTGCTTGCTGCATTTTTCACAATTTCTGCAGTAGCTCTATCTCAAGAAGTAACGCACGTATTTTCATGAAACTTCAGATTAAGGTTATCGTTTTTTCAAACTTGTAAAAGATTGGCGTTGATTATGTTTCGGTGTAAATTGCCTAACAGGTGCTTCTCCAATGGTGCATTTTTCATGATTTCTGCAATAGCTCCATCACAAGAACTAATGCACGAATATTCATTTAACTTCAGATTCAGTAAGACGTTGGAAGAAGTTGTCACTGATTAAGTTTTCGTGTGAATTGCCCAAAAGTTGGCGCTGCAATGCTGGATTTCTCACGATGTTTCAATAGCTATATCTCAAAAACTAATGCACGGATTTCCTTCAAACTGCATATTTAGTTATACGTTCACATAAGGTGTTGCTCGTTTTTGTATAAATCACCCAGTAGGCGGCGCTGCGCTGCATTTTGCATGATTTACACGATTTTAGCGATAGTCATATCCAAAGGACTAATAGACGGAATTTCATATCTTTAGAATCCTCATGATGGGCATAGATTGCCATTCAATTTCGGCATTGTACTAGCGAATTTTGAAGAATTTACATGTATGAAATAGAATTAAGTTTTGGATTGGCATATCCGACTAGTTTTTCTTTGTTGAGTGTTATAAACGTGTTTCAAAAAATAATTTTCCCATTATTCCATTTTTATATATAAAAATTCAAATGAGTATTTTTTCTTCGTCTTCTTTTTAAATAGTGAAATTTAAGAGTTTTCTGGTACTCAACTGTATTGAAATGCGTTAAATTTCGTTGTTATTTTAGTCATTCTTAGAAGGAGAGGACACGAGGTCGGGGACACAAATTGCAGGGACCCTTTGTGTATCGATGCAGTACAGCCAGTAGATAAACTCATGACTAGGATAAAGTTCAGTATGTAGGGTGGTCATAAAAACCATCCCCCATATCACCCAATTTTGACGATTTAGTACATAATTGGATAAATTAAACACATTTCAGTGCAGCAGCATGGTACAGTTGACAACGCGCCAGATTTCTAACATTTTTAGACACAAAACAAATACCTTTTATTTCCCCAAAAGAAAAAATTGGTTCTTTGATCCATTTAAATACAACATTACACGGTTTATTGTTTTTGTCAAACTATCTGAAATCTAATATATAGTTACGGATAGAAATATAACAGACTTTTTTATTTTCATTTCATACCCTTGTAAAATTTGCGGATCTATCGGAATGTATTACCATGTTTTCGTCAAGTATTTTGATGGCTTTCGAAATCCTGGTATATCATATTTGAAATCGTGTAGATTTTTACGGAAAATGCTTTTAGTGTGTTTAAAAATATTTTAGAAATTTTTCTAAAACAATGATATATCAAAGTAATCAATAAATGCTATAAGTGATAAAAATAAATAATAAAAAAAACAAAGATACCTTTATTTATTTACATTTCGACATGTTTCATTGCATCTGATGGAATAAAATGATAAAAAAATTTCGCGAAAAATATAATATATAAATAATATAAAATAATTCACATGAGAATATTTGCAATGATTCAGCATCCATGGAGCTTCCAAAAATATCAAAAGAAATGTTATACAGAATAATGAAACAATAATATAAAATAATTCATGTTCGCAAATTTCCATTTTTAATATTGCGGTTAATTCCATTATGCTTGTGCTCGCGCGATTTTTATTTTTGTTTACTAGTTTGTCAATTTGAATTATTAGCGAAAATATTTTTATCATTTTATTTTCTTGACAATGTTGCCGTCGCGTTGCGTCGGGTGAAATGAAACATTTCGAAATAGACATAAATAAAGGTATTTTTCATTTTTTTTTAATTTATTTCTATCACTTATAGCAATTATTGAGTACTTTCATATTTTTAAGTGATTTTATGTATAGTTTAGAAAGGTATATTTTTGTATGTATTGGCTTCTGCTTTTTTCGATGAAAGTTTAATATCAATTTACTATTAGTATTTCTTGAACACCCTCAAAAATATAATATGTACCTTTGTAATAAGACGTACTACTCTAACTTGATAATTACTGTTTCATCTAATATGAAACTTTATAATAATTTATAATCTATAATCTACAATCTATTTCTTATATATATATATATATATATTATAACATAATAATTTGTAATATGTAGTATAATATTTACTATATATATAAAATGCAAATGGGAATTTCGTTCCGGATGTTTATAACGGTCAGCAGCGATTTTTTTTTTTTTTTTTTTTTTTTTTTTTTTTTAAACTGAGGTTTATGTTAAACTTGCGAGTTTAATTTTCCTTACCATTTTAGTACTAAAACTTTTTATTTCCTTCTAAATTTTTACATATAATGAATTTGCATTGTACCCACAGGACATTAAAATAAGAAATAATAACAATGCAGTATTTTTAGTACAAAATTTTGGATAACATTGTCTTAAAGGGGTGTTCAAGAAGGGACGGTAAAAATGGGGACGGTACAGGGAAAAAGGGACGAAATGGGAAAAAAAGGGACGGTAAGGAAAATTACCACCTATTTTAGGCAAATCATGTTAAGACTAAGTGGTAGCCACAATGTTCATTGATTTTTAGAAACAGTTATTTACATTGGATTAAATTAATTTTTTTTATTTACCTCGAAAAGTGCAGGAATATACCGTGGGGACGGTAAGACGACCAATAAAGCCACGATCTTGAAATTGATATTTAAACGCTGATTTAAGTTCTGCAGTAAATTTTCTGTCAAAGAATTTTAGACATTCATTCTCTAGCTTACTTGTGCATGAGAAAAACTTGAAAAAAATTCTGTGGCTGTATCTGAAGTGTATTTCTGTATAAGTTTAGCAAGAGGGACGGTAAGGATAAAAAAAAAACCATGGACAAAGTTCAAAAAATAATATCAACCATAAAAATGTGTGCAGGTTAATTTTTTGCTACATATTTATATAAAACAATTCTCCCAGTTTCGGAAAGAAATTACATCGAATTATTTTTATTGAAACTATTTTATACAGACAGCTCCAAACTTAAAAATCTGCATGAGGGACACCTGACGGTGTAGGGGTTTTCCCGGTATTTGGACTTACAACATCGTCCAAAAGTTATTTATCTCGTTAATATGGTTATGCAATCATGCAGTGGGATGTTCCCCAGTATATGAAATTAAAAAAAATAATAACAAGAATATGTACTAAAATAAAAATTATTATTCAGGGACTTAAAAGTCAAAAGATTGTGAGAATGCCCCATATCGTTCTATGTTGCATAGATATAGAATTTTTTGTGAAAGTTCTATAATTAGACGAATGTGATTTGAAAGATTAGTCTTTTTAAAAAGATTTTGCTGAATCGTGCGCTGTTATATACATAATTTTCCAGGGAAAGTTTGGTAAATTAGGTATCGCTCCTTTTTGCTTAGTAATATAATTATGGGGAAAGTTGTTTTTTTTTTTTTCAGTTTAACACTATTTTGAATGAATAGCCTATATACAAATCTAATGGACGGATTTTTACGAGACTTGCATTGTTAATTAAATACTTTTTAAGATGAGAGGGACTTTAAAATGTTGCATATCGTTCTTTCTCGTATCCTACTATAAATCATAAACGAATAGAGTTGCTTTAAACAGTCCAAAGTTCGTCTGACACATTATAAAATATAGTAGCGCGATAGCGTTTCTACTTGTTTTAGCAATGGGAAAGGACATCGCATGTAGAGTTCCACATTGCAATAAAATAAAAGACCTAATTCACTGATGTATTTCGTTTGTTTCAGGTTTCATTTGCGGAAACCGAACAGCGTAGCGCGGAAATCCTCTTTGCAATATAGTATAATGTAATATGTAATAGAATATAACATAATGCAACATGTAATGTAATATAATATAATATAATATAATATAATATAATATAATATAATATAATATAATATGTAATTTTAATTAATATTTCAATTAATTATCAGCAGTGAATTTACGATTGAAATTATTGAATATATAATACGCGATTTATCACATTGCTAACGAAGCGTAGAACAAACAATGTGAAAAATATCAAAGTCAATGTCAATAATTTCGAGCGTAATTTCACTGCTGATAATTAATTGAAACATTAATTAAAATTGCATATTATATTATATTATATTATATTATATTATATTATATTATATTATATTATATTATATTATATTATATTATATTATATTATATTATATTACATTACATATTGCATTATGTTATATTCTATTACATATTACATTATACTAGGACATCGCAGGTAGCGTTCCACATTGCTATAAAACAAAAGATCAAATTCACTGACGTATTTCGCTTGATTAAGGTTTCATTTGCAGAAACCGAACAGCGTAGCGCGTAAAGTCTATTTGCAATATAATATATTGTAATATGTAATATAATATAATATAATATAATATAATATAATATAATATAATATAATATAATATAATATAATATAATATAATATGTAATTTTAATTAATATTTCAATTTATTATCAGCATTGAAATTACGCTCGAAATTATTGAATTTATCACATGAACGTGATAAATTCACACGAACGTGATTTATCACATTGCTAACGAAGCGTAGAACCAACAATGTGAAAAACGTCCAAACCAATGTCAATAATTTCAAGCATAATTTCACTGCTGATAATTAATTGAAAAATTAATTAAAATTATATATGTGTTCCCCGATGCTGTGTTTGTATTCTCTCTCATGTTTCGTTGCAGGATTGTGTGCCCATGAAGATTATTCCATCTTGTTCTGCTGTTGCAGACTTATGCCAGCATATGTGGGAAATTCTAAGCTGAGCATTGCCCTCGTAGCTTAATTCGTAGAGCACTTTGAGCCCTATTCCAAGGGTTCCAGGTTCGATTCCCGGCTTCGACATTTTTCACAATGTTGGTCCTACGCTTCGTTAGCAATGTGATAATTCACGTATTATATATTCTATAATAGAATATAATAGAATAGAATGTATACTTGTTTTTCAGCTTGTCCGAGCTCTCTTTCAATTGGCTGTAACATCTTAAATATTTCGAATTTTACCAAACCGTTCTCGAGGTTTACTCTAGAAACTATAATGATTTGAAAAATGTAAGAAATACCGTTTTTTATGAATGATAACTTTCTCTAAAAATACACCTTCCCCTAACTTCCCAATTCGTGAGCTTGATATTTGAATATAAATGAAGATCCTCCTTTTTCTTACAAATCATATTATGAGCTTGATTAGAAAACATATTATACATAAGAAGACTTATTGGATATTGCGTAAGAATTAGGTCATGCAAATATATCAACTATATATAGGGGAGACTAGGGGGGGTTGACCCACTTTTTACAAAATAATTTTTTATTTTTTAAATATTGAAAGTAGAATAAAGTTTGATATATAATTTTATTCCTTATACAATCAGTTATCAAAATAAAATTGCTACATAAGTGTAACATATAAGATATTTGAAAAATGATTGATTTTAATCATGACAAAATAATGGGTCAAGGCTCCCCACATATGGGAGGGTTGACCCACTGTATGGGAGGCTTGACCCACTTTGTTTTATATTGCACTATTTGTGAAGAGAAATAAAATCAGTTTAAAAAAAGCAAAATAATTTTATTATACATGCTTTAATTATTATAATTAAAAAAAAAATATGAGGCTTAAACAAACCTGTTAAGACGCAATCGAAAGTCAGAGGAAAAAAAAAATGTTTTAAACAGGATTTTGTCTGAGCAGGTACAATTGTTCAGCAGGGAAAATGAAATTTCAACATTTAAGGCAGTATTCTGTTAGAGACAAATTCCGTTTTCATAGTGTTTCATGTTATTATGTCTGGATTTAGGAGCCACTGTCCCACTTTTTTTTTATATCCTTGTTATATTTTTTTGTGACACTCGATCTGACAACTCTAGTTGTCACGTATTTTGGCTTCATCTCACTGTATTCACCCGGGTGAAATTTTTCTAGATACCTTTTTAAAGTTTTTCGATCGATGCTATGTTCTTTTGCAACCGTATGAGTACTTAACGTATCATTAACATGATTTAAATCTTTCTGGGGCAAAGTACTTTCAGTACTAAAATGTTGAAATAAATGACTGGCACTTGAATTTACGAACAAATTTATTTGGAAATAAGAAAAAGGCTATATTTCACATACATATTAAATGAAAAGATTTTAGCAAAATTCTGGTTCCATCGTAATGTTTCGGAATTAAAATTAAGTGGTTTTATAAACATACCACTGCCCCTCAAAGGGTTAAGACTGCTGCTTTCATCCGTTCTAAGTCCTTTTTAGTATTTCCCACTATTTACCTAGAGTAAGCTATATTTAAATGTGAAAAAGTTCCTATCAACTTTCCCTTTTCTAGCAATTTTTCACATTTTTCTACAGTCAGATTTAAACATTTTCTTTTTCATCACACTATTTTACTCAAGCTTAAAAAAATAAATTTACATTATTTTATGTATATACCATTAACTTTTCACTTGCACAGTCTATAATAAAAAGATTTCCAGAAGCACTTAATTAAGGGAGCCTTGAATGTCTGGTCAAGCCTCCCTCACATTGACTGGGTCAAGCCTCCTTACATGCGCCTTTTCTAATGAATACCACATTGTTGTTTTAAGCCTAACTTACTGTACAGTCTTTATGCCTGGAATGAATACTCTGTATTTCTGCATTACTTTAAACCTACTTACTTAAATTTCTATGATATATTTTACCTGAAAAAAGCTTACAAAATATTTCTAAAAAACAACTTTTAGTTCAAAACGCCTCACAATTAATTTTTTCCACACCTATTTCGATTATCTCTGTGAAATGAAGACTGTTGTTTGAGCATTCCAGTAGCTTTGGTTGATACCTATTGATAAAACTCTGAAATTCTTTTAAATATGAAAATTGATGGGTGGGTCAAGCCTCCCGTATGATCAACCGTCCCTAGTCTCCCCTACTGCAACATGTAATATACAGGATTGCACAAACGAAGTCAGATATTTTTGAAACTGTAGACGGTAATCGCTGTAACTATGATTCAAAATGTATTATGCGTTTTTCCAAATTGTTTACTTCCAAGGAAGGCCTTCTTAAGGCGCATACTCAGAATATTTTGAAACAAGAAAGGTCTTCTTAAGGAGCCTACTCGGAATATTTTGAAAAAATATATATACCACTGAAACTGCGTATGTATGTAATAAAGGATCATAAAAATTTATCGGGGAAACTCAAGTAAAAAGTCTGTAAGAAAAAAAAATCTCTGCCGGCTCGGGCCTACAGGCGGAGGTAGATTTCGAAGTTAAGTACTAAATTCACCAACAAAACTTAAATCAAGATTAGAGATAAACCCAGTTCCTTCACTAAGGATGAGCTCTAAGGGAGCTAAACATTTTGTAAAAACTCTAATATACACGAATACACACACGCATGTATATGGAATAGGTTTAAAAATGGCTAAAGCAAATTCAGAGAACCTCAAAGTGTTAAAATAGTTAATATTTCCATAGTCGGGTTTTTATCATGTTTTAATAAGTTTTTTCAAACTCACATGACGTTACATATCCACCTACTGAGGTCCATTATATTTCCAATATGACGCAATATATATATATATATTTAATTCGTCAAACTATTTATTTCATTTTGAGTTTTCATGGGGAAATCTTGCTCTAGAAGACTTATGACGTAATATTCAATTTGTTTTCAATTCGTCAAACTGTTTATTTAATTTATTTTTTCACGTGAAATATTACAATAGAAAAGCAATTGTTGTGGCGAGAATTTTATTGCTTTTTTTTTAATTGTTGGCATCTGCTATAACGAAAAATATTTATTTTTTTCCTATCATTGTTGTGTAAGAGCTGGTTTTATCAGAATCATGTTAAGACGGTATATTCAAAATTTTGAGCCCTCCCATTTCCATTCCCTTGGGCCGATTTTGCTCATTTTCAATCCCCGCCGAGATATTAACCATCTCAAAGTTGTTGGCGAGTTTGAAGACGATCCGTGCATAATTGCGACTTTTATCGTGCGGACAAAATTTAGTACATACATACATACATACATATATATATATATATATATATAAACTTTTTAGGTGGGGGTGGTTTTGGGTTCCTGGGTTCCTATAATGAAAAGTTATGAAGGAATTTTTCAAAATTCGCACCATGTTAACGACTGCAATAGGTAGTATTTCTTACGAAATCTACCTAAAAATACTTTCGAATATTTGGCGCGAAGAGACAAACGCGCCACGGCGTTTGGCGAAAAACATTTTCTCACGGCAAATGCCAGCAATTTCAATGCCTTTTGAAATTGCTAGTTAGATGAGTGTTTAAATGCGCAATACTTAATGAATTTAAACTTAAACAATGAAACAGTTTATTATTTTATCAATAAGTTTATTTAATGTCTACTAGTTGAGTGTTGCAGAGTTATTTAATTTTACACGGTTTTACTGGCTGGATGTGTTTAAATTCTATTTTAAAAGTAACTGTCCGATTAAGAAAGGTCTCCTTATCCATTTCGATATTAATTAAGTAGTCATTTCCATGGCAACAATAGTATTCACTTGTTGTCTCCGACAAAAACACTATCGAAGTCAAATGGACAGTGCGCAGAATCGTAACTTAATTTTGAAGTTTGAAGCAATTTTAGTCCATTAAATTTTGTTCTAAACCGTCGTTAAACGATCGTAAAATTTCATTATAGATACATATAAATGTACATGAGAAATCCTTAGTAATAAAAGTGTATTTATTTAAGTTAAACGTATTTTAACAAGTTCACCATGAAAACGTTTTCCCTTAAACAGAATTTGTCATAAAAGCGTAATTAAAAAAAACAAAAACATTATTATTCCGTCGCCAACAGGTGATAAATCGCCAAAGAAACGATATTTTCGGACGCTATATCGAGGTTCCGCAATATTTTTTATACACATATACACCCGCATGAGAATAATATTGTGTATTTTTTTTAAGATTTTTCTGAGTATGCATTTATGAAGCCCTTCCTTATTAGGTATCTTCTTATATCTTATAAAACAGCGAAGATTTGTTACACTATTTTGAATGTACTCGAAAGTGTTTCATAATTTATGCATGACACATGATTTGCATTTCTTTTTCTTCTTTTTTTCTTCAATAACTATTCCTCGACAGAAATGGTATGAAAATTTTAATGAATAGTTTTATTTTTCTGTTATAAACATTAATTCATGTTAGAGAAATGTAAATGTTTTAATTTTCTATTGATAATAAGAAAGGGAAAAAATCAATATTTTTTTTACAAACACCATAAATTATATTTTAATGAAAATATTTAATTTAATATTTAAGTGCTTAGTAACAACGTTTCCTTCAACATACGTATATGCATAAATTGTTTGCATCAAACGACAATCTCTCGTTTCTTTTTATTTTACATAAATATATACATTTACTTAGTGTAATTAGTTTCAACATATTTTTTGAACAATGGTTTATTCTTAATTTTTTTTTCATATGCATTAAATGTTAAATCCAATACTTGAGAGTTTTCTCTTACGCATATTTATTTTGTTTGCAGCTATTTTTTCATCCGGCGAAAAGCTGTGTTAATTGCACTTTTAATACTAATAAAGATTTCAAATATCAAGACAGAAAAAAAATTCTGCGTTTTTAAAAAGTAAATATAAATTTAAACTTATGGTTTCATTGCAATACGTTTCCGTTCTATTCACCCTTTAAAGTTAATGATACATTTTCTTTCAAATTACTCATTAATAGAAGTGGTATAGTAATTTAATTAGAAATATTTTAATTTTACGTTGTGATCGAAATATCATTTATATATATATTGGTTGAGAAAGAATTAAGAAAAACTAGAAAACAGGAATTTTGCTTTTTCTGAATTTATTGTCGCACCCGATGGAAAAAAATATATGTATATATAAATAGTACAAAATATATTTCAATTTTAAGACTTACAGCAAACGCTTTTATTTTATCTAAAATGATGTCATTCGCATCCACTTAAGAATTCCACATTTAAGATCCACTCTTAAACATTTACAGTAAAGTAGGCATAGGGCGTCACTATCGCGAAATCTTATACTATAATGCGAGCAAAAATTGTGTGTATGTATGTGTGTATGTGTGTGTGTAAGTAAATTTTATCTTAAAAACGGCTCTAACGATTTTGACGAAATTTTATATTTTACCATTTTCGGGCATGATAAGACCATTGGGCTAGGTCACGTGTTCGAGAAAATTCGATTAGTGGGTCATTTTGGGTCGTAATGGGTCAAGATCAAGCTAATTATATCTAAAAAACGGCTCGATCGATTTTGACCAAATTTCACATCCAACCGTGTTTTGACACGAAGAAACTTTTGGGCTAGGTCACATGTTCGAAAAACTTCAATTAGTGGGTCATTTTTGGGTCATTATGGGTCAAGCCAATTTTATCTAAAAAAACGGCTCTAACGTTTTTCACTGAACTCTATATTCTACAGTTTTGGATTACGAGAAAACTATTGGGCTAAGTCACATGTTCCAGAAAATTCGATTAGTGAGTCGTTTTTGGGTCACCGTAGGTCAAGCTAAGTTTATCTATATAACTTCTTTAACGATTTTGACGAAATTTTGCACCCTACTGTTTTTGGGCACGAAAAGACCATTGGGATGGGTCTCGTGTTCAAGACAATTCCCTTAGTGGGTCATTTTGGGTCATAATGGGTCAGGATCAAGTTAATAAAATATCTAGAGAACAGCTCAATCGATTTTGACTACATTTTGTATCTAGCCATTTTCGGGTACGAAAAGATAATTGAAATTGGTCTCGTGTTCGAGAAAATTAGATTAGTGTGTCATTTTGGGCCATAATTGGTCAGGGTCAAAGTAATTCTATCTAGAGAACGGCTCAATCGATTTTGACGAAATTTTGTATTTTACCATTTTCGAGCATGATAAAATCATTGGGCTAGGTCACGTGTTCGAGAAAATTCGATTAGTGGGTCATTTTGGGTCGTAATGGGTCAAGGTTAAGCTAATTATATTTAAAAAACAGCTCAATCGATTTCGACCAAATTTCACATCAAACCATTTTTCGACACGAAGAAACTATTGGGCTAGGTCACATGCTCGAGAAAATTCGATTAGTGGGTCATTTTCGGGTCACCATGGGTCAAGCTAAGTTTATCTAGATAACTTCTTTAACGATTTTGACGAAATTTTGCACCCTACTGTTTTCGGGCATGAAAAGACCATTGGGATGGGTCTCGTGTTCGAGAAAATTTTATTAGTGGGTCATTTTGGGTCATAATGGGTCAGGGTCAAGTTAAATATATCTAGAGAACGGCTCAATCGATTTTGATTAAATTTTGTATCTAACCATTTTCGGGCACTAAAAGACCATTGGGATGGGTCTCGTGTTTGAGTAAATTCGATTAGTGGATCATTTTGGGTCATAATGGGTCAGGGTCAAGCTAATTATATCTAAAGAACGGCTCAATCGATTTTAACTAAATTTTGTATCTAACCATTTTCGGGCACGAAAAGACCATTGGAATGGGTCACGTGTTCGAGAAAATTCGATTAGTGGGTCATTTTTGTGTCACTGTGAGTCAAGCTATTTTTATCTAAAAAACGGCTCTAACGATTTTCACTAAACTCTAATGGATTACGAGAAGACCATTGAGATAAGTCACATGTTCGAGGAAATTCGATTAGTGTGTCATTTTTGGGTCACAGTGGGTCAAGCTAAGTTTATCTAGATAACGGCTCTAACGATTTTGACGAAATTTTGCACCCTACTGTTTTCGGGCACGAAAAGATAATTTGGATTCGTCTCATCAATCAATCGTCGTCAATCAATGGATCATTTTGGGTCCTAATGGATCAGGATTCATCTAACTGTATCTAAAAAACCGCGCAAAAGATTTTGACAAAACTTTGTACTACACCGTTTCTGGACAAGATAAAACCATTGGGCTGGGTCGCATGCTCAAGAAAATACTATTAGTGGGTCATTTTGGTGATAATGGGTCGGGGTCAAGCTAACGGCATCTCAAAAAGGTTAAAACAATTTTGGCATTTTTTTTTTTTTTTTTTTTTTTTTTTGTTATACCGTTTCACAGTACAAAAAGACCATTGAAATAGCTCACATCTGTCGATGGATTTCGGTTAGTGGTTTTTAGAATCAATGTAGATCAAGCTTATTTTACCTAGAAAACGACTAACGATTTTCACTAAATTTTGTATTCCATCGTTTTCAGGCTCGAGAAATGCATTGTGATAGGTCGCATGTTAGAAAAAATTCGATTAATGGGTCATTTTGGGTCACTATGTTTTACGGTCTAGCTAATTGCATCTAAAATAGGAAGAATGATTCAGTGGGGAAAATATATCGAGATAAACAGAAAGTTAATTTTGACCGAGCTTAGCTCGGTCATTCCTGCTAGTAATACACAATTGCAGCAAAAAGATGCGTCATTAAAGAAACTATATAAAAAAAGAACAGCTGTCTAATGATTCATAGGCCTTCATTTGTTTGTAACGTTAATATAAGGTACTTAAAATTAAATATAGTGTATAAGAGCTTCATGTTTTAACAGAAATCCTTTGTTTATATTTTTTCAAAATAGCACGTATTTTAATTACATTTTCTTTCAGTTGTTATGAAAAAATGGCAACAAAAATATATAATTAATATTTTACAACTATTTATCCTTTATTTACTACAGAAATGGAATACTCCCGTTGCCAATATTAAGCAAATGGCTCCAAAATCTAAAAAAAAATAATATTTCAAAAAGAAATGGAGATGCGGTTTTCAAACAAATTGCATTTAAAAGTACTTTTTTTTCCCAATACGACGATATAAAAATTAAAAATGTGCGATGCTTAGGAATTAAAAAAAAAAAAAAATTCCTATAGATTATTTAATCGTACTACTCTGTTTTACGGCTGGCTTCTGTAAGGTAATGTTATTTTTTGTAGATGACACAAACTAAGCTGGGAGAAAGAAATAGCATACCGTACCGGGGCTAAACAAAAATTATAAAACCGTATATATTATTTCTTTTAACAACATCCCTTTTTGCAACTAATATGTAGCGTTGAACAATGGATGAGCTATCACTGGTTAGGAATTTTTTTTCCCCATATCGGACATAGCATACTGAATTTAACTAATATGATGCCTACAACGATGAATGAGGTAACATTGGGTAGGAACTTTTGCACACATCTGGCATAGCATACACAATTTTCGTTTCATATTTAAAGTAAAAAAAAAAAAAAAAAAAAAAAAAAAAAAAAAAAAAAAAAAAATTGGAAATAAAATTAGAAATTTTTTTATTAATGAAATTAAAACAATTCACGCTAAAGCGTGAAGTAGTATAGTTTCTATAGTTTCATTTATTTATTTATTCACTATTAATCCATATTTTGTGCATACATTGTCGTATTTTATAAGTAATTTTATTTGGTAATAAAATTAATCAAAACAAAACATTTATTTAAGCAAAAACTTGTGAATTAAAAGTTAAGTATAAAAATAAAACATGTTATTGCTGTTAGAGAATAAGGATTTGCATTCTTAGAAAATTAGTTCTTATGTGAATTTATGCATATAAAGAAATCCTTTTATATTATTAAAAAAGAGAAAAACTCTTGGTGTAACCATATTTTTCTAAAATAGATTTTAAAAAAGATGTTTATCGCGCAAAACCTTCGGTACAGATGAAAGTATTTTCTATAACAAGATAAATAATGTAAAAAGTATGAACCGTAACTTTATTGCACAGAACGTATAATTACTTTTTACTGATTTTCTTTTCAAAGAAAAAGTTAATTATTCTTCATAATTATTAGAGAAATGTATATTTCTTCGATATAGCTATAAAACCCGCTATTCGTATAAAAAAATATAATGTATGTACTCATTATTGATCACAAAAATAGCAAATTAAACTCTCCTTAAATTGCTTTTCACAAATTAAGACATAATTTAATTTTTATTTGTACAAATATTTAATATTGATACATGTTCTTATTAGGCAAGAACAAAGAATTATATAATGTTTAAACGGTCTATGATTACAATTTATTAATTCATAGTTAATTCATTCAATCGAAAAAGTGCCGCAAAAAATCAATTTTAGAATAGAATTCTGAATCTATAAATAAAATTGGAAAATATAAACCTATCTTTATAAGTAAAAACGGAATCGCAACGTACTTTTTTTCTAAAATAAAGTGCATATTATTTTTTTCTGTTAAAATACAAAAACTTAATTAAATTTCATATTGATTCAAAAAGTAAATCAAATGGCTTTTTTAGAGAATAGCTATGGTTTATCAATTATTAACAGTTAATAGAAGTCATAAAAACTCATCATATAAAACGAATAAAGATAAGTAAAAAAAAAAAAATCACATCAAATTTACTGAGGCATAAAAACATACTATATACTTTATCCTACTTTTAATGATCTAGCCATTAATTATTATAACATATATTTCGAATTTATACCTTAAAGTTTAAAATTGAGTTTTATTTTTTACTTTTTTATTATTGTTAAAGTATTAAATTCATTAAACAAAAACGCAATGTGGCAATAAATAAAGTATAAAAAAAAATATTATTAAAAAAATAGTTTAGTGATATGTTTTTTGCAAGTTTTATTTCAATCCGATATGGAAAGAATTTTTTTAATTTTATTAGGATATTATTTTTAGCCCTTCTACAATCTTTGAGTGTTGATGTTAGAGATGTTAGAGAATGACTTTGACCACATGTGAACTCTTGGATTTGTTCTTCCGTTTTTAATAAAATCATGCTGATTATTACAAGATAATTTTCAGGACGATTATTCTTTAGACTATAAAAACTAGCTGTATGTGCAAAACCCAAAACTTTCTTGTGTCTCATACATCTTAATATTTCAAAAAGTGGTTACACTTCAATACTATACAAACTTTGTTCAATACTATACCAACTTTGATTTTGATCTTAAATTTCTGCTTCAGTAAATTAATCGGAGAAAAACGAGTTAATCTCGATCATGCTGTTTATTAAATTCAATATTTTTTCGTCATTCTGTTGTATATCAGCTGTTTGCAAATATCCGAATTAGCAGGATGCGAAGTTCCATTCGCAGAACTAGCTGAAACTATACAATAAAATTACGAAAAATCTAGAAAAAAAAATCGCTATTACAGGGCCTCCTTTCGGATAAATATTTTCAAATTCAATGAGGATCTACTGGTCATAGCCAGAAAGATACACAAAAAAATTGGTTCAATACTATACATAACTTCATGCACTTTTCGATGGTACAATGGCGGCACACGGACAGACAGACATGTTGTATAAACATGTTTTTTGAGATCTCTGACCCTTAAACATCAAAACAGGAAGTCGAAAAAAACTGCAAATATTTTCTTCTATTGAAAATAGAAGAAAGTAATAAACCGTCAATTGACACACATTTATCAGTTAATATTCAGTTTCAATTTTATTTGTACATTTTTCTTCAATTCACGAATAATTATGATGTCTAAAGTAAAAAGGAAATAATATTACCGAATAAAAACTATATTTCCAGGAAATTACACAGGAATAACGGCAACAGTATCACCATTAGTTTTTCCGTTTTTTGGCGAATTGTTCAATTTGTCAGGTTTCTTTCGAATCCCAGCCATTCGTCAAACGAATCTAATAAATCCGATACTTCTGTACTCTAAAATAAAACTAAAATATCATTCTACAATCTAAACACGAAAATTCCGTGGAATCTCGCAGGATATAAAGCAAATTTTCTAAAATATATATATTTTTCTTTTTTTGACGAAAAGATTATTTTTTCGTTTAAGCGAAGGAAAACGTCTCTATATGCATCACATTGAATGTTAACGGATTTACCTATACTTCATTATTTTTGTTATTTCTGTTTACTACCATTAGTGAGAGGATGAAGGAAAACGTCACTATATGCATCACATTGAATGCTAACGGATTTACCTATACTTCTCCATTGTTTTTGCAAATTCTGTTTACTACCATTAGTGAAAGATGAAGGAAAACGTCACTATATGCATCATATTGAATGTTAACGGATTTACCTATACTTCACCATTATTTTTGGTATTTCTGTTTACTACCATTAGTGAGAGGATGAAGCAAAATGCCACTATATGCATCACAACGAATGTTAACGGATTTACCTATACTTCTCCATTATTTTTGGTGTTTCTGTTTACTACCATTAGTGAGAGGATGAAGGAAAACGTCACATTGAATGTTAACGGATTTACCAATACTTCTCCAGTATTTTTGGTGTTTCTCTTTACTACTATTAGTGAGAGGATGAAAGAAAACGTCACTATAAGCATTACATTGAATGCTAACGGATTTACCTATTATTACTATTATTACCTATTATTATTACGGATCTCCATTATTTTTGGTATTTCTGTTCCTAACCATTAGTGAGAGGATGTAGGAAAACGTCACTATAAGCATCACATTGAATGCTAACGGATTTAAATATACTTCTCCATTAATTTTGGTAGTACTGTTTACTACCATTAGTGAGTGGATGAAGGAAACGTCACTATATGCATGACATTGAATGTTAACGGATTTACCTATACTTCTCCATTGTTTTGGTATTTCTGTTTACTACCATTAGTGAGTGGATGAAGGAAAACGTCACTATAAGCATCACATTGAATGTTCACGGATTTACCTATACTTCTCCATTATTTTTGGTGTTTCTCATTACTACCATTAGTGAGAGGATGAAGGAAAACGTCACTATAAGCATCACATTGAATGCTAACGGATTTACCTATAGTTCTCCATTATTTTTGGTATTTTTGTTTACTACCATTAGTGAGTGGATGAAGGAAAACGTCACTATATGCATCACATTGAATGTTAACGAATTTACCTATACTTCTCCATTAGTTTTGGTATTTCTGTTTACTACCATTAGTGAGAGGGTGAAAGAAAACGTCACTATATGCATCACTGTTTACTACCATTAGTGAGTGGATGAAGGAAAACGTCACTATATGCATCACATTGAATGTTAACGAATTTACCTATACTTCTCCATTATTTTTGGTATTTATGTTTACTACCATTAGTGAGAGGATGAAAGAAAACGTCACTATATGCATCACATTGAATGTTAACGGATTTACCTATACTTCTCCATTATTGTATGTATTTCTGTTTACTACCATTAGTGAGAGGATAGTATGAGAAAAATCGCACTTCAGGAACACACTCCGGGAACAATTGTTATTTTCTTTCTTGAAATAATGATTGTTGGACTGCGTAAGAATCGCCAGTCATCCAGATTAATATATTATTTTAATAAATTAATCGGAAATAATCTCCCGTGTTAATATTTTTAGATAATCTCTTTGGTTAAATTGACATACCATGCGACAGCAAATTATCATTTTAAAGTTTTAAATTATGTTTATATAAATATATATATTGTCTTAATCCGATCGCTAATTAATTCGAAAACTTTTGGGTTTAATTTCATATTTCAAAGATTCTTTGAAAAATTCTATAAAAAAAACTACTGTTTTGCATAAGATATTTTAAATTTAAAGTAAAGTTTTGTTGGACTATCCTATTTGTTTATCTATCTCCATATATATCGTCGGTACCATGCTGAACTATCCAATGTGAAAACAGTGGGCTACTTTTTTAAAATTCAGATTTCTTTATTGGCACCACTTTTTACTTTCTTCTATCTTTACAAGAGGAAAGTATTGGATTCATGAAAATTTTCGAATTCCGGTTTTCGACGAATTTACACGTTTTAGAGGTCTGAGATCCCGGAAAACACGTTTTTACAAAATGTCTGCCTGTCTGTCTGTGTGTGTGTGTGTGTGTGTCTGTGTGTGACACAAATTTTGTGGGCGCTCTATCTCAAGAACTAATGCACGGAATCTAATAAAAATTTACATTCAATTAGTCCCTGATATTAAACGGTGCTGATTAGTTTTTGGTCCAAATCGCTCAACAGGTGGTGCTGCTATGCTTCATTTTGCACGATTTCCGCAATAGCTGTATCTCAAGAACTAATACACGGATTTTTAGGAAATTTCAAATTGAGTTAGTCTTTGCACGGCCAGGCCCCACCAGTGGCCGAGAGGTTCTGCTCTCGAAGCTGGTAGACGGGAGGTGCTGGGTTCAAACCCAATCGCGCCCGTCGGCCTAATCGTTCGGAGTTTTCGTGGTTTTCTTCGAACCTTGGATTTCCAAGCGTTAATACGGGTTAGGTTCCCTTAGAAAGACCCCCACGAAGGGCACTCCTCCCTTAGGGCCTATATCCCTCGTGTTGATAATTGGCCGTCATAAACACAACCAACCAACCTTTGCACGGCCAAACTTGATTCCTTTTATACGGCCGTAACAAAAAGTCGAAATCCCTTTGTTTTACGGGAGTCAGAGTTTGTCTCCGGAGAACTCCAGGGGGCGATTTTACCTACTGTATCTAATGAAGAATTTGCCTTGCAATCTTGTGTTTTCTTAAGTATAACTTCACTGAAATTGCGATTATTGATTTTTTTAGTAAAAACTAGGCTCATTAATTCCGTACTGCACTTAAGATTCAATAAAAAAATTCCGTAAATTTCTTTTCATGAATTTCCTTCAAATTTGGAGTACAAACTGTTGAAAGAGAAAAAAAAGACTTGTTGATTCTTTAAAATAATGAAACGTGAAAAAAAAAATATTTATTATTAGTTTCTTCTTTCCCCGTATTTCATGACCAGCACTTACAATATGTAAATTTAATGAAAAAATTTCACAATGTGCACATATCTATATTTTTCTAAATTAAGAATCATGTAAATATCCATGTTTTATTTTTTTCTGTTTTGTTTTTGTTTTTATAAGAAAAGAAAAACAAATCGATATGATTTAATTGCCGGATATTGGCGAAAAGTCCTGCTTATTTATTTATTTTTTATATTATAAAACATGTAAATATATTTTTATTTTTATCGTACACATTTATATGATGACTATACTTAATTAGAATATTTAATTTTATCATGCGTTTTTGTAATTTTTCTATATGCTTTTATAGTTAAGATTAGCCCATATAAAGGTTAAATTTATTGAAAATCGTTTGCAATGTACTGATATATATATTTTATAAATAATTAAGAATTATTTAAATATCCATGTTTCAAAAAAAAAATTATATGAGTTGATTGCCGGATATTGGCAAAAAGATTTTCCTATTTTTTGTATTATGAAACATATAAATATATTTTTATTTTCTTCGTATACTTTCATACCATGACTGTCCAGAATCAGAATATTTAATTTTATGTGTAATTTAAAAAAATTTATATATGCTTGAATATTTTAGATCAACACATATAAGGGCCAAATTTATTAAAATTGTTTGCAATGTACAGATATGCATATTTTTTTAGTAATTTACAATCATATAAATACCCATGTTTTTAAAAAGAAAAATCGATATGAGTTGATTGCTGGTTATTCGCAAAAAGACTTCCTTATTTTGTTGATATTATGAAACATGGAAATATCCTTTTAATTGTATCATAGTTCTATTACCATAAAGGGTGAGGGATTTCAAAAACACAGTCGAATAAAAAGAATTTTACTTTGGATCAGTCATTAATCACATCAGATTCAAAGGAAATAAAATGCAGAACAATTTTATCTATTCATGATAAATCAACAGAACGAATTTTACTCATTCAAAGTAAATCAGCACTCAAATAATTAAAACCTCGAAGAATTGAATATTAATATATTTATTATTATTATTACCAGGCAATCCTGGTTCAGATCTCATATAGCGGAGATCGCTCGCTTCAGAATTTAAATTACATCTACCCAAATAAACAAACTGAAAAATAGTAAAGTAAAAAATAGGGTTACCATAATTCTTGGCGATGATTAATTTTCGTCAAGTCAAACAGAAAGAAAGGGGGGTTTTAACACACTGCCCCCCGATGAACAATTACTATTGTTCATCATTCAAACTAAATTTTTATCAAAGATTTCAAATTACATTAATAAGACAATTAAAAGTTAGAACATACTTACAATAATGAGACATACAATTAATTCTATTTTCACAGGAACAACTACTGAAACTAAAATATACAAAATACTAGATTAGAAAAAGTAAAAAAAAATGAAAATGTAAACAAAATGTTCGTAAAAGTGAAATGTTCAATGTTAGTCCATAATGTCAAGCTCCCGTTTATGAATGAGTTGGACCGGTCTTTTTATCAATGCAGATTCAGTTTGTATAACACAAGATCTAACTTTCGAATCTCTTTCTAAAAAGAGCTCTGTAATTCTGCCGCATTTCCACATGCGCTTTGGAGTTTTATCTTCATTAATTAACACAACGCCACCAATTTCGAATTTAGTCGGAGCTTTGACAGGAACTGAAAAATTGGCAGAACGCAGTTCTAGCAAATATTCCTGCCTCCAACGTTTCCAGAAATGGTTTAAAACTTGCTCTCGATATTTCAATATTTTTGTTAACGTTATTCTATTCGATAGAGGTTCAGTAACACAATGAAAATCTGGTAGAGAATTTATTCGCTTGCCGATCAGGAAATGTGAAGGAGTAAGTGGAAGCGGTTCACTATTTTCTTGATAAACGTAAGTTAAAGGGCGACCATTAATCATTGCTTCGATTTCAGTTAAAGTGGTTTGTATTTCTTCATATGAGAGACAAGATCTTCCGAGAACTTTCTTCAAAGGAGTTTTCACCGAACGTACCATGCGTTCCCAAAAACCGCCCCACCAACTGGCTCTTGGAATAATGAATTTCCATATGATTCTATTTTTATTAAAATATCGCAAAACTTCCTCTTTCGATATTCGGCTCCAAACTTCTCTAAGAAAATTATCAGCTTTGATAAATGTTTTCGCATTATCACTGTAGATTGTTCGACAAATTCCTCTACGAGAGATAAATCTTTTAAATGATAAAAGGAAAGTTTCTGTCGTTAAATTGGTACATAATTCAAGGTGCACAGCTCTAGTGACTGCGCACGTGAAAAGAGCTATATAGGCCTTTTCTTGGCCAGTTTTTGCTTTGACATAAATAGGTCCTGCAAAATCTACAGCACAGGTATAGAAGGGTGGTGATTCAGTAATACGATCTCTAGGTAATGGTGCAATTTCTTGCTTCCCAGGAGAAGCTTTAAATTTTGTGCAAAAAAGACAGTTTTTCAGTACAGATTTTATCATTTTTCGTCCTCTAATTATAAAATAATTTTCTCGTAAGTGAGCTAAAGTTGTTGCAATTCCATAATGGAAAACATTTTCATGGGCATTTCGAATTAACAATTTGGTGTAAGCACTCCCATATGGAAGTATAAAAGGGTGCTTTTCCCTTTGAGATAATTCTGAAAATTGTAATCTTCCAGATAAAATTAACAAATCATTCTCATCCAATTTTGGATTCAGACTATACAAGGTTGAATCTTTATCGATGGGCTTTCCCTTTTTTAGTAACTCAATTTCACGATTAAAGACAGATAACTGGGTTTGTTTTAACCAATAAAATTCTGCCTTTTCAATTTCTTGAGCTGTGAGCTCACCTGAAATTTTAGGTTTCGATTTATTGATATTATTTATAAATCTTAAGATCCAGGCTGTAATATTAAGTAATTTGGAAAGAGAACTAAAATTTTCTAATTTTAACAAAGACTCTGGAGGCACAACACCTACTGTACAAGATAATTGAGCAAAACTCAAATTTGTTAATTTTCTTTCGTTCAAAATATTTTCATTAAAGTTATCTTTTCAGGTTTCGGCCAACTGTCCTTTGGTAATGACAACCATTCAGGACCGTAATACCATAATTTATTTTCTATGAGGTTATGTAAATTTTCGCCTCGAGTAAGAAGATCACTAGGATTATCCTTACCCGGGATATATTTCCATATTCTAGGATCAGTTAAAGATTGTATTTCTACAACCCTATTAGCCACAAAGGGCTTCCAATCCATGGCTGATCCCTTGATCCAATGTAACGTAATTGTGGAATCTAACCAGATATGAATTTCCAAATTTTGAAAAATAATGATTTTTTAGATATATAGACATCCTTGCAGCTATTAATGCCCCCATTAATTCAAGCCGAGGAATTGTCAAACATTTAATCGGGGCGACTCGAAACTTTGCCCAAATAAGACTAGTCATAATTTTATTATCACTTGTGGTACATTGAAAATAAGCTACGGCCCCATAAGCCTTAGGACTAGCATCTGAAAAAATATGAATTTCGATTGGGTCCGAAAAGTCTAAAACCTGTGGAAAATATTTGCGGGGTACCTCAAATTTATGTAAATGTTCGATTTCTGCAAACCAATTTTCTCATTCAATTTTTAAATCATCAGGGAATTTTTCATCCCATTCCAAACCCCTTTTCCATGTTTCCTGTAGCAAACTTTTCATACGAACAGAAAATGGTGCAATGAATCCAATAGGATCAAAGAATTTTAACATGGCTTTAAGAACAACGCGTTTCGATGGATTAAATTTCCAATCATCAGGAAAGGATTGTACGTCAAAACGTAATATATCCCAATTAGTATCCCATAATAATCCCAAAATTTTTAAAGAATTATTCAAATTTTCTTCTGAGTCACATAATTTATTTTCCTTCCATAATTTTCTAAGTTTGACAGAATTAGTATTGAATTTTCGCAAATTCATGCTAGCTTCTTTAAAAATATGCGAAGCTGTTGAGGATAGATAATAAGCGTCTTCATCAGATTTTGACCCCGTAATCAAATCATCTACATAAAAAGAAGAATCCAAAATCTTAACAACTTCAGGATGATCAACATATTTACGTATATGGGATTTAATCGTTGCAGCCAAAAGAAAGGGACTGCAAGTTACCCCAAAAGCAGCTCGTGTAAATCTCAAAAATTTTAAATCATCCTTTTCGTCACCAAACCACAAAAATTTTAAATAATCCCGATCTTCCTCTGTTATCCCAATTTGCAAAAACGCTTTCTCTAAGTCAGCGCTAAATGCAACATTAAATTTTCTGAAATTAAATATTACATTAAGAATGTTTGGGTTAAGGTTTGGTCCTGGATATAAACAATCATTTAGAGAATTTAAATGTTTTTCTTTAGAAGAAGCATCGAAAACCATTCTAACCTTAGTAGTTAATTTATCATCTCTTAAAACCGGCTTGTGCGGCATAAAATAACCACTTTCAGTTATTTTATCAGGACATTCTTCTACAATTCCAGCAGTTAATTGTTCTAATATAATATCCTTATAATTTTTACATAAGTCATTATCCTTCTCGAGTTTACGATTTAATTCCTCAAAGCGACTTCTAGCTATTTTAAAATTATTCCCGACTTTATTTTTCTCATATTTTCACAATAAACCCGTTTCATATCTATTATTTACGAATTTTAAGTTATTCTCAAACTTATTCACAATTTCCTTATCTGCATCAGAAATATTATCATTTGATTGAGTAATACCCAAAGATTCGATTTCCCATAAAAAATTCAAATCTTCCCCAACTGGAGTTGAAACACACAGATTTAAAACAGAAGCACTTTCCATTTTTTTTTCTTTTTTCATCTTCATAAAAACCACAAAGCGAATATACAAATAAACTATCACATAAAAAGAGAGATTTAGTTATTTTTTTTATTTCTCTATCCTAACAGATTTGATAAAAATAATCCGCTCCAATAAGAACATTTACATTAGAATGGGATGATGCAACAGCATTTGTTAATTTAAAAGGTGCCAGTTTATTTTTTATCTGTCTGGAGAGAAGGGGGGGGGGGGAAATCCTAACGTTTGAAATTACATCTGTGACTAAAGCCTCGATAAATATGAAACGCGATTTGTTTTCAACATGGCATAATTTTAATTGCACAACATCAAATGTTTGTATTTGTGGTTTAACAGCTGCAAAAGAATAAATTTGAAGTTTTTCTTGACGAATAATTCGGGGATTTAATTTTGATACTAATTGCTCTGTGACGAATGACCTTTGACTCCCCAAATCATATAAGCATAATGCAAGATCAGAGTTTTTTTAGGATTCCACATTTACGCAAGATGTTTGTAATATTACCTCTTTAAAAGAATTTTCATTTTCATTTTTACAATAAGATATCGAACTAATAATTATGTCAGCTGATTCGATTTCTTTGGGAATTGTCGGTTGAGATTTTTTTAAACAAATCGAATAATGATGAAAATTTCCATTACAAAATTTTCATGGTTCTAAATTCGATTTACATTTAGCCGAGACGTGGAATTTTTTGAAACAAGTGAAACAACGTCCTTGCATACGTAATTTATCCCGTTTTTGAGGAATAGTACAAACTTTACACAATTTTGAATCATGTTCATTGTCACAAAATAAACAAACATTTTTTACGTTAGTAGCCAATGCAGAGGCTGAAGGAATGTCGCGTTTATAGTTGCTAAAATGTTTATAACTGTTATTGTATTTATTCTTTTCTTTTTTAGCACTAAAACTATTTTCAAAGCTCTGGAGTACCATAGTAGATTCTCGCGATTGTACTTCGTTTTTAATGAAAGAAAGAAGCTCTTCGACTTCCATTTTTTTTACCATCGGTTCTTTTACGATTAAAATCTAACGCTATTTCAGCAGGTATCAACTTTAATAAAATAGGGCATAGGAGATGACCATAACTTCCTGCTGTAACTCCGAGAGAATTTAAATTTCTAATTTGTATTTCACAACTGTCATACAGTTCCCGAAGTTCTCTAACATTAGAAGCATTCTTTACCTGTCTTAAATTTAACAGTTTATTCATATGTGCGTTGATGACTAGGTCGTCACGACCGTAGCGAGCCTTTAATAAATCAACTGCAGATTTAAAGTTTTCCTCAGAAAGCGAAAATCCTGCAACAGCATTATATGCACTACCTCCAAGAAGATATTTCAAATAGACAAATTTTTCAATAGGAGTTAAATTAGGATTCTTTTCAATTGCGTTAGAATATTGCCCCAAAATTCTAACCAGGAACTGCTGTCACCAAAAAATTTATTTATAGTGAGCTTCGGCAATTTCATAGATCGCTCTAAATTTCCGTTTTGAAAACCGGATTCATTTTTCATAAAATTTTGAAAAGTATTATTCTGATTTTGGGAGTTATGTTCATTTAAGAACTTCGTTATTTTATAACGTGATTCAATTATTTTCTCACTATAGGTTTCGGAACTTTCGATTTCTTTTTCAAAATCATCATCGGCTATAATATCCTGGATATCAGAGTTTATTTTTTTTAATAATTCATATTTGTCATTTAACTGGTCCTTACAAATGTTTAATAAATCCAGTTTATTTTCTAATGTCAGTGAATCATCTTCAAGAGTTTGTGCACGTAATCCAGTTCTTTTCTTTTTTAAAGTATCAATATTAACAGTAGTGGACATATTTGCTTTCAATTAATCAACAATAAAAAATAGCTTACCTCAAGCTTTCAGAATCAGAAAAAAATAATATTCAATCGTCAGTCCAGACATCCTGACGCGGTTCGCCAACATGAGGGATTTCACAAACACAGTCGAATAAAAAGAACTTTACTTCGGATCAGTCATTAATCACATCAGATTCAAAGGAAATAAAATGCAGAACAATTTTATCTTTTCATGATAAATCAACAGAACGAATTTTACTCATTCAAAGTAAATCAGCACTCAAATAATTAAAACCTCGAAGAATTGAATATTAATATATTTATTATTATTATTACCAGGCAATCCTGGTTCAGATCTCATATAGCGGAGATCGCTCGCTTCATAATTTAAATTACATCTACCCAAATAAACAAACTGAAAAATAGTAAAGTAAAAAATAGGGTTACCATAATTCTTGGCGATGATTAATTTTCGCCAAGTTAAACAGAAAGAAAGGGGGTTTTAACAAAGGGTCCAGAATTAGAATATTTAATTTTATATGTAATTTTGTTATTTTTCTACATGTTTGAATATTTCAGATCAAAACATATAATGGTCAAATTTATTGAAAATTGTTTGCAATGTACATATATCATTATATTTTTTAATTGAGAATCGTGCGAAAATAATTAACGTTCTGAAAAAATATTTCGTTATGAGTTGGTAGCCGGATACTGTCGAACTTGCTTATTCTCTTAATATTCCGTAAATATTTTTTTATAGTTTTTATAATATAACTGCCTAAACTTCAAACATTTGCTTTTATAATTTCTCCTGTTTTTCATTCATTTTTGTCTAAAAATGATAGAAATCTATAATTATTATTATTTTCCTATTTCCCTGTACACTTCATTTTCAGTACCTCTAATGTTTACTATTATCCAAAGTTGTTCGCAATCAACTTTATATACCTATATTTTACACCAGAAGTCTGGTGCAAAAATTAATGGAATGGTTTAAAAAGTTATCCTGATTTGAGAATAATTTGGCTTTTTGAAAAAGTTTTGGTAAAATTTCTTAATAATTTGAAACTAGTAAATAATATTTAAAAAATTTTTAATTTGCAATTTAATTTAATTTAAATTATTTTTTTTAAAAAACAAATGCGGAAATTTACTTATAATTTTTGTTTTCCGTGTTATAGAAGCGTCTTATTTAATATATTTTTAGTTATAAAAAGTTATAAAAATCTTAAAAGTTCTAAATCTTAAAAGTTAAAAATCTATAAAAGTTATAAAAATCTTAAACAACGATTTTTACGCACAAATAACATACAAAACGATAAAATACTCATACGATCGTTTCAAGGATACTTCGATCCCCTTCCTCAGTGAGAAAAAAAAATTGTTGATTGAAAAACGCAGATGTAAGAGTTTATATATCCCAAAGAAATGACGTAAATGAACAGAACTAACCGAAAAAGAGTCACTGCGCAGAATCTCTCCACAGTGGTGAATGAAAGGGGGTGCTGGTCATATCATTTACTAAGATGGAAGAATGTTTATGATTATAGTGAGCTTCGTAAAAGTCTAGATCAAAAACTGAGTTACATTTTTGAATGATTTTTGCCTCTGGATAATTGAACTGGTGGTTGGCATCACAACAATGTTTCGCTATTGTAGATTTTTCAATTTCTTGCTTTCTAACGTAATTTTGGTGTTCTTTCAGCCTAATTCAAAGTATTCAGCCTAGATCGAAGTATCCTTGAAACGATCGTATGAGTATTTTATCGTTTTGTATGTTATTTGTGCGTAAAAATCGTTGTTTAAGATTTTAGCTTTTTATTACAATTCGCACAAAGTTTATTCTATGCTTATATTTTTAGTTGCTTATGTTTAATGCATTATATTTATTTATTTTATATCCAAATCCTTCAGTTTTCATGTTTGCAGTTTTATAAAACGCCGAAGCAAAATATACGAATATAATCTATACCATTTATAATGCGTATACAGAGACGTTTTTTGTATTTTTTATGTATGAAAGTAACACTTAATAAGCATTATTTATAGAAGAGAAAATACAATTTACAGTATGTATTCGCACCATCTGGTGGCGACTGTAGTCTTTAACGATTCCGAAACTAAGGGATATTGTGAAGGCCGTATAAAGCAGGCGATCGGGTTTGGCCGTGGTCCTTGATATGACTTGGTGTTTACTACGATTTGGTGTAAATCGCTCGACAGGTAGCGCTGTTATACAGCATTTTTCACAATTTCTGCAAGGGCTCTCTCATAAGAACTAATGTGTGAATTTTCATCAAACTACAGATTCAGTTAGCCCTTGATATGAGTTGGTGCTGACTACGTTTTGGTGTAAATCGCCCAACAGGTGACACTGCTATGCTTCATTATTTACGATTTCCACAATGGCCCTATCTCAAGAGCTAATGCACGGATTTTTATGAAACTTCAGATTCAGGCAGTCCTTGATATGGGTTGGCGCTGACTGCGTTTTGGTATAAATCGCCCTACAGGTGGCGCTGCTATGCTGCAATTTCCTGATTATTTGGATAAAATTCTCATTACTTCACGAAAATCATTATTACGACTTATTATAATGCAAAATTCCTGCCTTGGATAGCTTTTGAAGGAACCTCATGCTGTTTTTTCTTCTTTATTTCTCTTCTTCCGAACTTAGGTTCCGTACCACGAGAATTACTAGTTTCATTAGTGTTGTTCCTACACTTTTCTTGATCCTTGTGGCAACAATACCACTCTCGCCAAATTCTAGAACTGACAGTTGGTGATGTTTCCTGTTGAGTCAATATTTTTCAAGCGCATTTAAAACTTATTGGGGAACCATGTATATGCAGTAAGACTTTTTTATAGTTTCTATAAATAAGATTTTTCAGACTTCTTCTTCTTCAAAAAAAAATCTAACTTTATTCCGGATAAAATTTTGTCTCCAGAAAATGTTTAGAAAAACATAAAAAAATAGATAAAGTATAGCAGTTAAAATATTTTTTTTTTGTCTTCAGAAGGCTTTTCTTCCGTCTCAGAACATATTTTCGGACTTGTTATTTCTTCAAATACCAAAAACGTGATCTGTTTTAAGAAATATTGTACAGGACCATATTTTCTATAAAATGACGTGTAAAGTATACATGTATGCAATTTTAAAGTGGGTTTGTTTAATTCAAATTTGTTAGTGATCTGAGTGTTTCAAAATATTTTTTATACATTGTGTGAAATATGTGTAAACTTTTTTTTCAGAATGTGAAAATAATTCTAAATCAATTATTCAATTTTTAAAAGTTTTAAGTATTTTATACTTATATAGTAGATCTTTAAGAAAATTATTTGTTTAATAACTTTTAGTTTAATAAAGTAAATTTAACTGTGAAAAACTATTATCTAATAGTTAATCACCGGAGAAAAAATGCCCAAGTTCTTAAGACAAAATACGTTTCGAATTTCAGCATCCAGAAATCAGGCTGCTATTTTTTTTATAAAATGCTGCCTGAAGCATTCATTAAATATCATGTTTTAATAAGTCCATTTAAACTTAAAATTTAGATTTTTTTAAATAAGGTAATTATACCCAATATGGACACCCCTAATATCTTTAAAAGTAACAATTTTGATCGAGAGATGGCGCTCCATGTCCGTGAAGAAAAGCAGTTGAAAAGAAAGCCTGGAAAGTGCAAATAAGTGCGTTGTTCGCCATTTGAAAGGAAACTTCTAGTTTCGTGGTGTGCTAATCGTAGTTACAGGTATGTTTTAATTCTTATTAGATATGGCAAAATGACTTTAAATATCGAAACGTGGAGTGTTTTAGAAAGCTGATAAAACATATTTTCGATTGCTATTGCATATATTGCTTAAAAATGTGTTCTTTGTGTATTTATTACAAGATTTAGTAAAAATATGCCTGTTTTCCAATATGGACACCTTATGTCCACATTGGAAATACAGCAAGCGAATCTTCAGATTCACAAATTTGTAAAATATCTGTGTAATGTCATCTGAATAATCCTCCAAGAAACCTCCTCCAAGAAAAAAATCCTCCAAAAAGCCCTTGCAGAAAAAGCAGAAGAAGCCTCCCCTAAGTAGAGTATCTGTTGGCAAAATCGCAGGTACCAGCGGTATGACTTCTGCAACAAAGGAGAGCTGGTACTGCTTCTTATGCAGTATTGATGCTGTTTCAGACATGCGGCTATGCATCACATGCGGCAGATATGTCCATTAGGAGGACTGTGTGGTACTTACTGCCCATAATGAAGAGGTTTTTATTTGTCCATCCTGTGAGGACTAAGTAATAACAGATGTAAATTCTGCAGACAGATGCAATAAAGCTAAGCAAAACCTACTATATTATTTCATAATATTTTGTAGCAACTGAGGTGCTTTGCATGGGTTTTCGAAGAGCCACAACTGAAAATGACCCCCCCCCTTCCTTTCTAAAGTGCATGTTCTGAAAATATTTACTGTGCCTCCCCTACCCCGCAATACTTTAAGATATATTTCTTTTACCCCTCTCTTCTAAAACATCCCTTGGAAGAGGGGCTCTTCCATACACCCTGTCTAATAGATCAATAAGGGGACACCTGTCCCTGATATGGACATGCATGTCCATAATAGGGACAGGTGGTTCCTTATATGGACACTTGTAAACATTTTTTTTGTTTTTATCATTAAAATTAAACCAGAATAATTACAAGGTCACTAATTTTAATAATGATAGTCAACAGTTCAGGTATAGTGGTCATATATTTTTGGAGTCCTTTGACGTGAACACGGAGGTGAAAAAAATCAATTTCCTTAGGTTGTCAATATTGGGTACAGGTACCTTACATTTATTTACTCTTTCAACATCTCGACAATCATTTGTTTCATTTTAAGCATAGTAACTAGAAATATGGATATCTGAATTGCATATTTAAATTGGATACTGTGCCAGAAAATTATTCAACCTACAACGTGTATGTATGTGACTTCTGTATGTATGTAGTCCAAAAGTGCGCATGCAACTTAATGTTGAATTATTCATATTTCACAACAATTTTATATATTTTTTTCTTTTATTTATGTGTTAAATGTTTGTTTATAACAGTTATAATATGTGACTGTTTTTTATACATAGTCTTGAAAAGAATACGGAATGTGATATCAGGTTACTGTAAGTTTAGATACATAATTCACAATTTCACACCAAAATGTTCAGTCAAAAAATTTTAGTGCGTAGTACGCACGGAATAACACGAATATCGGTATGCAACCGCACGGGATTTTAATAAGACACTTATACAGCACATTGATTTTGAGATAAAGTTGTACGTATCTCTAAACCTGGGATTTTGAAATTATCTTTCACATATTCAGCACAAATAACATAACTCATTAATTTTACGAAAGTAAAATTCATTTTTCGTTTTTTAATTTCATTAATGCTAATATATACAAAAAAATTCCAATATCTATACGAAACGCCACGGGATTTTTCTAAGACATGGTTTCATGATCCCTTCATTTTACGATTCATGATTTTTCTTACAATTTATCGGAAAATCTGTGCGCCGTATGAATATACAGCACATAGATTTCCTGACAAAATTGTACATATCTCTTAATCTGAGATTTTGAAATTATCTTTCTCATTTAGTTCAAATGGCACGACTCTTATTAACATCATATAAGTTAAAATTTGTATTTTCGAATTTTATCTTCATTATCAACTAATGAACGCCTATTCCATTTTCATAGATAATATAATAGAGGTATCAATTTGATTTGAACATTCCCGGAATGAATGGATGATAGGTCATTGAGCAAGTCTATAAAGAGCTATATTCAGCGTGCATGTCTGGAATAACTAACGTAAACAAGCGTGTGTACATTGATTCGAATGTTCAGTGTTGTTGTACTTCGTATTGTTGTATTGTGTTCATTGTTGTTTTATATATGCCCTCTGCCCTGTTTCATGGTTACTATTCTGGATGTGACTGTTTAATACGAATTGTAACCATAGTAAATGAAGCTTACAAGCAAGCTTTTGAATAAATAAAATACGTCTTCATAAGCTATTTTTATCAATATCTTTTTCAAATGTTTTTCAGACAACAATCTGTTTAATAAACAAAGAATAAAGTACTTGTAACTAATTTATCTTCAAAAAAATTGATTGAAAATAGAGAAAATTTGAAATTATGTTTTGAAGGTAGCGATGAGAAATTTTTTTTGTTTTTTGTTTTGTCCGAAGTATCAACCTTTAATTGAGAGAAAAACTCGTATTCCCTTTAATTAACAACAGTTGTCTTTTACTTAACCCTTTATCTACTTAATTATGAATTCATGAAAATTTTATCTTCTAAAGCATTTTTCGTGAATTGTTTAAACAAAATTTGAAGATTTACATAATCATTTCATAATTTTTTGAAGGATTTCAGAAGTATTGATGGAATTAGAAGGATTAATTAAATTTTAATTTATAGGGATTTTGTGCAATATTTATAACCCCTCTCAAATCTTTTATTTTAAATATTTTTCTTAGTATTTTCTAGAATTAGGAAATGCACAAATATAATAATCTTACAATAGAAATATAGAAATACTTCCGAATTGAAAAATTCCTCCCTCCTCCCCCTCAGCGCTAGAAATCTGAAAAGACGCAAAGGCAAAAGAAATCGTCCTTTTAAAAATATTTTTGTTTTGTGTACCCAATGATGCTTTTGGAACAAGATAAAGTAATGTATCTATAACTCATTGTAAACAGCATTGCTACTAATCGATGTATTAAATGAATTTTATAACAATTTATTTCAATGGTACTTATAAGTACCGTCAGTAGATAAAGGGTTAAACTAGTTGAGTAGCAACCCGTTGTGTTTGCATGAGATCATTCGATCCTTTTGCGAAAAATGAAATCTATCTTTATTGTAAATTTAGAAAGCAATTAAAGTATTAATTATTATCAAATACAATATTTCAAATTATAAGTTATATTTACAATTTAAGTCAAAATTTTTCCGAATAAAAATGCCATATACCATAACTTTATGTACCTAAAGATTTTCGCTCTTCCAAGATTTTGCTTCGAATTTCGGAGTTGGTAGAAAAGTTGTCATTTGGGTCAACTTATACAAAAATGATTTTGTTTTGACGAATTTATTCAGAAGGATTTTATATTTATGAATTAAAATAAATATTTAGAGAAAAAAATTATCACTAAAATATTTCGTTTATAGCTGAAAATCTACTTTTCAACTTAAAATTAAATCAAAATAAAGATTTTTGATTACGATGTTTTTTTCTTTTGACGTCAACAGAATTTATCTCTATGTTCCAATCGATAGTCGAATTTTTGTTTCTAACATAAACGGATTCGAGATGCTTGAATATGGGAACATAAAATAAAACACACACACACACACTACAATATATAATAAAAGACAGATAAATAACACCTGCATTCAACTGTTAACGGTATATATGAATATTAAACAGGCGTACAACAATAAATACAATAAACCCAACTGGAGTGAAAAATTAGCTAGAGCAAAGAGTCGAACCCGGAACCACAGCATTTCAAGCTGTCGCTCTGACCACTGAGCTACTCCGGCCGATACCTGAGTCGTTGCCCGGTCGTATAGGGTCGTATGCCCGGGGGGGCATATTTTTGCACTACATTTTCGGCCATAACTTTGAAAATATAATACCTAAAATTAAAGGAAATATATTTTTGAGTTTAACGTTACGAAATCTTTCACACGATATACAAAGAAAAGATTTTTCTTTTAAGTAACTTAATTAGCCACTCTACATTTTCCCTAAATATATTTATGAATATTTATTAACCTGTAAATATGCGGGTCAATAGTCTTTATTACTTTCCCCAATTTGAACTTTCCACGTTCCATAGTTTAGGAGTAAAAGGGCTGTAACAGACAGACACAGGAGTGATCTTATAATGGTTCCGTTTTTACTTTTTAAGTACGGAACCCTAAATATATATATATATATATATATAGAAAACTAATCAAAATTTTAAATTATACGACAAATTTTGATATCCTGGGATCCATGTGATTAACTGGGGTCAATTTGATCACCTAACATTCCAAATTCTACACTGTAAAAAAAAATCTGTGAAGTTACTAAAGTTTTTCTAGGAAACTGGGATTCCAAGAAATATTTATGTAACGGCAACAAAAAATATTCATGTAACAGACACACTTTTCCGCCGAAAATCAAAAAATCTGTAAGGTTACTAAGAATTTTTTAGGAAACTGGGATGCCTAGAACTTTTCATGTAACTACAGCCAGGTTTACAGATAAAATTTTAGTAAGATTACTGCAATTTTAATAGATTCATTTGTAAAGTTACAGATTTCTGTAGCTTTACAAAAACTAGTTATGTAGATTTGCAGCTTTTTTTGTACAGTTACAGATGACAGTTTAGTAAGCATGTAACTTTACATCTGTAGAGCTACAGAATTTTTTTTACAGTGTAATAGAGATAGCTGTGAAATACAAACGGACATTCACTTTTTAATATAATAGATTGATGAAGTTTTAATTTCACTACACTGTAAAAAAAAATCTGTGAAGTTACTAAAGTTTTTCTAGGAAACTGGGATTCCTAGAAATTTTCATGTAACGGCAACAACAAAATTTCATGTAAAAGACACACTTTTGCGCCGAAAATCAAAAAATCTGTAAGGTTACTAAGAATTTTTTTGGAAACTGGGATTCCGAGAACTTTTCATGTAACTGCAGCCAGGGTTACAAATAAAAGTTTAGTAAGATTACTGAAATTTTAGCAGATTCATTTGTAAAGTTACAGATTTTTGTAGCTTTACAAAAACTAGATTTGTAGATTTGCAGCTTTTTTCGTACAGTTACAGGTGAAAGTTTAGTAAGCATGTAACTTTACATCTGTAAAACTACAGATTTTTTTTTTACAGTGTATGAAATATTAGTCAGGGTCAAATGCTGAACTATTTATATTTTTTTACGTGCAAATGGTTTATTTTGTAATGGAGCCTGCACGCAATGGAGATAGATTAAAAAACGTTATGCTTGGAAATTATTTAAAAAGACCATGATAAATAAATCGATTAAAATAAAGTTTTCAAGCAAATTGCATTTGAAAGTAGATTTTTCCCGCATATAACGGTGTAAAAATTAAAAATGTATGATGTTTAGAAGTTAAAAAACTTACAACCGAAATTAAATGTCAAGCATCGCCGTTCTCAAAATGACGTCAGCGTTACGTACGAACATATTTTCCTTTATAAAATAGATAGATTTTCAAACGTGAAGTCTCTTTTGTCAGCTACAACTTTGCATGTGTAAATTTCTTTTGGCTTGAGATTCTAATTTCAGTACCGCTGACTACAAATTCCAGAAACTGATGTATTTTAGATGAATTCGTACTAAAAATATATAGTTTTATCTAAGAAAAGGATTGTTTTCTTTTAAATATGGCGCTTACTGAAGCATTATGCCAAGTGTCGCAAATTCGATATCAGCCGAAAGAAAATATATTGAAATGTAACATAGCTTTATGAGAGAAAATGCATGTTTTTTAAAGCGTGACGTTATTTTCTGTTGAGACTTAAAGTTATTTTTAATTCTAATGATGAAATGGAATCAATAAGGATAAATAAACCCCAACATTTCTTTTTTTCTGTAACAGTTGAAATAATACGATTGCTACTAATTTGATGAAATTTCAAAAAACATTTCAAATTAAATTTAAAATATAAAAATGGGAATATTTAGAAAAATACCTACTGCGGGTTCATCTAAAAATGAACAGCTTTCATTTAAAAAAGAATAATTACCAAAATTGGTTCAGCAGAAAGTTCAGGGAAGATGTCTAAAAAAACTGTCATTTGTTTTGAATGTATAGATTATTTTTTCCGTTTTACTTTAACAGTTGCCTAGCAACTTTATTTCAAAACTTATCTATTTCATACAAATTACATTTAAAAGCCCATATTTTTCCCAATTCGGCTTTAAAAATTTCAATTGTTCGATTACATATATGTTAAATTCGTGCTTTTTTACATATTATTCTTTTACTTATTGTTTGACAAAGCTTTAATTTCATTGTAGAAAATTAGCCGTAGATAATTTCTGAACTCTTTTTTATGTGTAAATTGTTTATTAATATTTCGTAATGGAGCTCGCCGGTGCGCGATCGAGATAAATATAAAAAATCACGCTTGAAAATTATTTGATAAACCATAATAAATCAGTCCATTAAGATACCGTTTTTATACAAATTGTATTTAAAAGTAGATTTTTTTCCCTATACGACAGTGTAAAAAATTATAATGTGCGATGTTCAGAAGATTAAAAAAATGCAGAGGAGAAAATTGGAAAACTGAAATTTCATCGTGAAGCGTTGCTATTTGCAGAATGATATCAGCGTTACGCACAGATTATTGTCCCTTGTAATATAAATGGAGTACTTCTGTTGCCACAATTACAAAATTGGTACAAAAAACTATAAAATAATAATATCTCAAAAATAAATTGAGATACAGATTTCAAAGAAATTGCATGTAAAAATACATTTTTTTCCTCATACGATGGTATAAAAACTGAAAATCTGCGATGTGTAGAAGTTTAAAAATTGTCAGTAGCGAAAATTGCAAAACGAAAATTCATTTCAAACTTGAAAGTGTTACCATTCGCGAAATGACGTATGCATTACGCACAGATATGTTTGTCCTTTATAATATAGATAGAGAGTAGATTGTAAGTCAGAAAACAGTGGCAGAGAATTTGAATTAAAAATTCCTCAATCTTGTAAGCCTGTCTAACGTAAATAAAGAAAATCAAATTGAAATTTTTATTATGTCACTATATATGCATAACAGACATATGAGAGTGTAAAAAATGAACATATTTTTCCAACCGTGTTTTCTGGAGCCGCAAACAACATATCGTCGGTACCATGTCAAACTATCCAATGTGAAAAGCCAGTTTTCAGGAGGGCAAAAAAACTGTTTCAATTGCGGATTCAAAATCAGCGCCAAGCAGCAGTAAACAATTATTATATTTTTGGGGTGCTATTTTATATCCTATTTAAGTATGCTATTGAGATAAATCAATTGAATAATTTTACTCGCCAAAAAACCACATTGAATAATTTGATATAGAATGTTTATTTGTACGTTTTCAGCTTCGTTGTACTTTTTCAGCCTCAAATTATCCAATATGTCACAATGGATTGTTCGACTTGTAAAAATTTTGTGCGTTTCCCAGATTCGCGGTTTCATAGTAGCAAATGTGTCGTATTCAATAGTTTAATTTATAAAAAAAGTGGTATTTACATATTCAATATAAAACTCTTAAGAATTCTTTTTAATAATTTTAATAACGAATATATAGTAAATTAATAAAGAAAAAAGCTTATTTTTAAACATTCTGTTAATTTTATAAAATATAAGAAAACAAAAATATCTCAAATAATGGGGTGGACTGGACAATAACAGGCACTCCATACCTGTAATTAATTATAAATACTAATATTCGCGCTATTTATTGTAAGAAACTCGTGTGCCGTTTTCTACCACTATTTTCGAATAGATAACTTTGATTTATTCATTCCCTTTTTATAAAAAGTTGGAACAAATGACTGAAGAAAATTTGGAAGAAATTCATAATAGGCTCTTTTAATACAATAATTGCAAATGTTCCCCCGAACGTGGGGAATAATAAATTGGTAATCCGTTTTTCAAGATTTTCTTGATCGTTATAAAGTTTTTATAACTTATGGTTTACTTTTCTGTCGTCTGACCGTGCTCTAATTCCCGTAAATATACTCGAATTGCCATATAACTTATTTATGTTTTTAACGTTTACTATGGCATGTCTGGTACTAAAAACGGAGTGCGTAGCATTTATAGGCCATTTACAGAGACATTCAAAAGAATGCCGTTACATTACGCTTACTGGAGAAAGAAACGTTTGTGGTTTAGTTTAATTATGTTACACTATTTCAAACATAAATAAATTTATATACATTAATAAAGTGTACAGCATCATGCCTACGTTAGAATATCACGTGCACAATAATAGTAGTTCATTTACTGGGACTCACAAAAGATTTAGGTTAAAATGCATTCTATTAGCGATAATTGCTGGAAATGCGTTTTATATTATGATATGCGTTTTAAAGCTATGTGTATACTACGCGGTATGTATAAATTCTATAGATTATATACAGGATTACCTAAAATAATTCATTAACAGTACTAAGTAGGATTGTGAACTGCTTAAACGTAGTTTTTAATTGTGTTATGCATTTCAAAGAGATGTTTGTGAAATATAAGTAAAATCATGTAGAGGCCGCACAAAAAACTAGAAACATGGACAATTATGAATGATAATTTATAGAAGTATCATTTTACTAGTTTTAAGCGTCTTTTAGCTTGCATTAAATTTTTAGGTTACTATGTGGCATTTATAAAAATCTGTAGGTAATATACAGGGTTGTGCAAAAGAATTTAGTTACGCTCGTCTATTGGTAGAAATTACTGAATGTGAATTTTCAGCCTATTATACTTTTTAACACTTTCTAACAAGATTGACAAGTGTTTATGAACTCGGTTTGTCTGTCCACGCTCTAACTCACGTAAATTTACTCGGATTTTCATGCAACTGAAAAATGTTAATGGTGCTTAGAATGGCATGTTCGGTATTGCATATGATGCGTGTAACATTAGTAGTTCATTTACAGGGGCGTTCAAAAGACTTTCATTACATTATGGTATATGGGGGAAAATCGTTTGTAGAGTATTTTAATGACATTGCGCTATTTCAAATTTATTAAAACTGATATAAATCACTGAATTTCATTGCAAGAAGATTACGACAGAATAGGGCATGCATTCATAACATTTGTCGTTCATTTACAGGGGCACACAAAAGGAATGGTTTACAGTACTGTCTATAATTGCTGGAAGTGTTTTTTTCTATTCCTGTATGGCTTTTAAATTTATCTATTTTTTTGCATGGTGTATAAAAATTCTATACTTCGTATACAGGAATGCACAAAAGAATTCACTAAAAAATAATTACCGTCCATAGGCAAAAAAGTACTCGAATAAGTTTGTGAAGCGCTGTAAATGATCTATAGATTTGTATATAATCTGGATAGTATGCGACAATTTAGTTTAATTAGAAAACGCGTAACGCAATTTACACTTTCAACCATTAGCATATTCCCACCAATGTACAGAAATACACTCGAACTTCTTGTATAGCCCTGTATATCATCTACAGATTTTTATACATATTGCGAAATGTGGTAAAATTTAAGTCAGGCAAAAAACTGTTATAAACACACTTCCAGAGATTACCAGTCATATCGGCAATGTTTTCACTTCCTTGCGTATCCCTGCATATTAGGAATTCCTACTAACATATTTTAGAATAGTAAAAATAAATAAAAGACCGAAATTGCATAACTCAATTAAAAACCTCCTTTGAGAAATTCATGCCAATACAAAGTAATGCTTACAAATTATCTTTTATAGCCCTGTATATGATCTATAGAATTTATACTCACCACGTAATATTCAAATAGTCAAAAATTCATACTATAATTGAAACCGCACTTCAAACAACTGTCGCTAAGAGACAGCAGTGTAACCGAATATTTTGTGTGTCCCTGTAAATTAACAATAACTATCATACATGGCATATTCTACAGTAAGCAACTTGTAATTGCGGATGTACTTGTAACAATTACGGATGTCAATTTCACTTTATTTAGAATATTTTAAACATTATTAAAATAGGCTTCAAACATTTCTTTTTTCTATGAACCATTATACAACAAATTTCTTTTGTATCAACGTGTAAATAATAATAAATGGCTTGCACACCATATTCTGCATAAAACATGTTTTAATACACTTCATAAATCCATATTAATTTCATTATGGTTTAAATATCGCAACACCATTAAAAAACATTGCTCTATTTCCCTATTGAGTGTAATGTAACCGGATTCCTTTGAGTATCCCACTAAATGAACTAAAAATTATCACATTCTATAAACAATAGAAAACATATGCTATAGTAAACGTCAAAAACATATGTCAATTGCGTTAAAATTCAATCCATAAATAAAATAGTTTTTGTCTTCCTGATAAAAAGACTATTTTCATATTGAATAGTTTGACATGGTACGGATGCTCTGGAAAAGAAAAATATCCAAACATTTGCGGCAAAGGACCGAATATTATATACTGGATAGTAACATTGTAAATTTTAGAAAAAAGTGCATATTGAATACTTTGAAACAGTCATTATCTAAGTTTCTAAACAAGTTAGAGACGTGGCGATTTTAATTAGACCGTATCATGGACAATACAACAAAACGGCACAAAATATGAAAAATGCATTTTTTCACCTTGGATAGTTTGGCATGGTAGCGACGATATGCGCGTCATCAAAATAAAAAAGCAAGTACTTTATCAGTGTGTCTGAATAATTTATGTGTATGAATGTTATTATGTGTATGGATTATGTTTTGTTTTACTGGAATATGTTATAAGAAATAAATTATTATCTTTATTTGAATTGAATTTAGCTATACTAAAACAGGATAATCACAGCGAACGGCATTATACATAGCAATTAGCGGTAAAGGTAAAAAAACAAAGTTCATTCATTGATTTTTTTAACTCAAATTTAAAAAAAAAACGTCTTTGTATATCCAGTAATGTATTCAAAACATATTGAATAATTATACATATAATTTATTTCTTTTATTTCTCAGTTTAATAAGTTTGCACTTTCTTGCATGTATTATTACAGAAAATTTAACAGCTATTAGATTCATAACACGCAGGAAAAAGCTTTTGTTGAGGAGTTTTTAAATTAATAAGGATTATAGAAATATGCAGCAGTTCTGTTTGATAAGACACAGACCATTTTCATGCAATAATCGTGGTATTTCTGTTTGTTTAAATATACATGTAGGACACTGATATACTTTTAAAATGTATAAGCCTCGATAAGCAATTACTAAAGTTAAGTGATGGAAAAATTTTATATTTAGCTCTAAGATAAATAAAGGGTTACGACTGGTGGTGCGTTACGATAATGAGCACGAGTTTCTAATTGAACCGTATACTGTTAAAATTTTTGCAGCATTCTGGCAGGTCATTCGACCGTTTTTTGAAAAAACGGTTTCATAACCATACTTTAACTATATTCTGACCATAAAATGGCCAATAATATGGTCAGAATAGTGTTAAATTCACGGTTGTGTAACCGTTTTCGATAAAAACGGTCATATGACCTGCCAGAATGCAGCAAATTTTTAACAGTGTAAATGCAACATCTGCAATGTACAGTCTTGTAAAATAAAAGTAAACATCCCTTACTAATACTGCAACGAATTACTGTAGAAGTTGCTAGCATCAAACGATTAGAAATAATGTCTACTTTTAAATGATCTATATTAAATTTTCTTAGGGACCATATACATCTCAAAACGAAACCAAGCATTGTTTTTTTCAATAGCAATGATCAAGTTTGACCCCATAAATAAATTATACATCCTTCAATTAGACTAAAAACAAATTGTCAAGGTCCCTTTGTCAATCACCTAGTTAAACTATCATTTTCACAGAAGTCTGTCTGCTGAAACCACTATCGATAAGCATGTATCTAAATACAATTAAACACCATTGTGGTAATATATAACAAACTAACCCCTAGTAATAATATATTAATTTTAATTGATAAAATGCGTAAATTGAAACTTTAAAAACAGTAAAATTAGGTTTATTCAACTGTTTACATGTTTCGACACTACACGAGTCATTTTCAAAACAATTAAATAAAAATATTCCCAAATTCGGTCTATGAAACACCATCATTCAAACTTTCACGTACTCTTTCATATTATGGGTGTTATTTTTAGGTGCGTTCGTAATTATATAAATACGTAGCGCCTATAGTCGTCGTTCAGTCCGTCTGTCTGTCCGTCTGTCCCCCCGCATATAACAGAGCAAAAACTACCCAATCGAATGGTCTTAAATTTTAAATATATTATTGTTACAATATTTTGTCGAGTCATTCCAAATTTTATAAAAATCGGATGTATAGTTTAATGACAGGGACAGTCAAAATTCACCGTTACATTACGGCCAATGGGAAAAAAATTATATCAAATGCATTTTAACGATGTTACAGCTTCCCGAATGGTCTGAAGTTGTAAATATATAATTGTTGCAAAATTTTCAGATTTTATGAAAACGGATGTATAATTTAATGACAGGGACAGTCAAAAGTTTTCCGTTAAATGACGGCCAATGGGAAAAAAATTATTTCAAGTGCATTTTGATGATGTTACAGCCTTTCGAACAGAATGAAATTGATACGCACTTATGAATTGCATTAAAATATACATTCAGTACAATATGCGGTGCAAAAAAATATTTATAAAACTAGTTACAGTACGAACGCACCTCATTTGCCACGTTTGACGAGCAATTCCCACCTTGTTATAATATTATTGGCACGAGGAAGAAATAGCTAGGCTGAAATAGGCTAGGAGAGAAAACAAAATCAAAAGTTTGTTCTAGTAACCTTAATTTACAACTTGTTTTTATTATACTTAGATGTTTATTTTTATTTTCGTAAGCTTTTGTAAGTTTAATAAATTTCAATGAAAGTAAGATATTTTTCACTCCAGTCTATACTATCCATCCATAAGAGAAACTATTGTAGTCCGTGTAGTTCAGAAAACTGCAAATCATGATAAGAATAACCGATTGGTGAGTATCTTCTTTATATTAATACAATGCATTTCAGAGGGGAAGGCATCGCGTAAAGTCGTGGAAATTCAAGATGGCGGCTGTTATTCAAAATGGCGTCATTTTCTGAATTTTCTCACTACCCATCATATAAATGTTACACTGTAAAACAAAAAATATAATGCCAGTTTTCCGGTAGGAATCGGAAAAGTAGTTGCCCTTATCGTACCGGAATAACTTCCAACCTAGCTCGGAATAAAATCCGTAAAATCGGAATAAATCCATAAAATACCGTTTTACTGACTATTTCCTTATTTTTACTGATTTCATTCCGAGCTGGGTCGGAAATTATTCCGGTACGATAAGGGCAACTATTTTTCCGATTCCTACCGGGAAACTGGCAGTATTTTTTTTACAGTGTAGCTTTAGGTCTATTTCGATGTTTTTAACGTCAAAAATTTCATTTTTAACACTTTCCATCATAGTTGAATGTGTTTATGAATTCCGTTTGTCTGTCTGTCCGCTTGCCATTCCATGCTCTAACTCGCTTACATATCGCTACTCCCTTAAATTCACTCAGATTGTCATGTAATTTATATTCGTTATTGAAGTTTACAAAAGCATTTTCCGAATAAAAATTGTAGCTTATACAGATGAAATTACAGATGTTAATATTTCAATATTATTAGTTCAATACTATACCAACTATGATTTTCATCTTAAATTTCTGATTCAGTCAATTAATTTGAGTAAAAACGAGCTAAACTTGATCATGATAGTTATTAAAATCAAAAGTTTTTCGTTATTGTGTTGTACATCAGCCACTTGCGAATAGCCAGCTTAGCAGGACTCGAAATCCCGTCGCCGCACGAGCAGCCGATAGATAATGGAACTACAAAAAATCGAGAAAATTATAGAAAAATCGCTATCACAGCATCCCTTTCCAGCGGAATATTTCCAAATTGAAGGAGGACCTACTGGCCATAGCCAAAAACATACACAAAAATTTTGGTTCAGATCTATGCATAACTTATACACTTTTGGATAGCACAATAATGAAAATGACGCAAAAATTGCTTTTACAATGCCCCTTATAGCAAATTATTTTCAAATCGAGAGAGGACCTGCTTTCCAAAGCCAAAAATGTACTCAAAAATTTTGGTTCAATTCTATGCGTCACTTCATACACTTTTCGGTGGTACAATGGCGGCACACGGACAGACAGACATTTTGTATAAACATGTTTTTTGGATCTCTGACCCCTAAAACGTGTAAATTCCTAGAAAACGGGAAGTCGAAAATTTTCAGAATCCAATACTTTAATGTTGTAAAGATAGAAGAAAGTAAAATCACATAGGTCATAAACAGTACTGTAGCCATTTTTTTTAGAACCTGTAAATGAACGATAAATGCTATGCACATCATATTTTATAGCAAGTATACTGTACTGCACCTCACTTATGTATGTCAATTTCAATATATTTCAAAGAGTTTAACATCATTAAAACACATTGAAAATGATTTTCTCCCATAGTTCATAATGCAAAGGAATCCTTTTGATTGCATCTGTAAAGGAATTATAAATGCTACACACTTCATTTTCAGTATAGAATTTTTTCTGTATACCACATATTAAAATTATATATATAAATAACTCATATTTAAATAAAATATTTAAATTACATGGATATCCGGATATATTTAAGCGAATTAGAGCACGGTCAGGCAGACGGCCACATAAACAAAATTCATAAATACCTTTCAACAATGTTGGAAAGTGTTACAAATGACATTTTTAACCTTAAAAGCATAGAAATTTACATCAAACACAATTTTATACGCTGAATAGTATGAAAATTGCAAGAATTCCAGAAAATGGCTCCATTTTGAATAAGAGCCGCCATCTTGAATTATTACGACTTTACGCGATGCCTCCCCCTCTTATATGAATTTCATTCATATAAAGTAAATACTCACCAGTTGGTATATTCCTCTCACGATTTGTAGTTTTCTCAACCGTTGCACCTGGACTAATAGACAATAACGTAATGGAATTCTTTTGAGGGCCTTATAAATGGACTATAAAAGCTATACATTTCAATTTTTATTCGAAGCATGTTATTTTAAACTTCAATAACATATATAAATTACGTGACAACTCGAGTGAATTTAAGCGAGTAGCGATATTTAAGCTAGTTATAGCATGGAAGGGCAAGCACACAGACAGACAAACAGACAAACTGAATTCATAAACTCATTCAACTATGACGGAAACTATTAAAAAAGAAATTTTTAACGTTAAAAACATCGAAATCGACCTGAAAAACACATTTATAGGATGGATAGTAAGAAAATTCAGAAAATGATATCATTATGAATAACAGCCGCCATCTTGACTTTACGCGATGCGCCCCTCTCTGAAATGCATTGTATTAATATAATGTAGATACTCACCAATCGGTATATTCTTTGGACGATTTGCAGTTTTCATTTTATTTTTGTCGTGTATCGCTCGGACTATAGAGATTGTAGGAAAGAAAAATCAAAAGATAACGATACAGCATCATTTAACTTACCAAAACTATGGCTCGACTTACTTAACCGTCGCGAAAATTGTTGGGAGGATCTAGGCCGTTTGGAGAAATTGGCCCTTAAACCTTTAAGGTATCCGAACATCTTTAAAATGTAATTTTCTATCAAAATATCGATTTTCCCTTTTTACAATAATATTAAAATTGAATCTTTTATCTATCAAAATCTGCTTTAATTGTGTCTGTATCTAAAATAGAACCCGAGTTACAGTCGTTTAAAGTTACAGCTATATACAGCTTTTGAATTGTGTTTGAAAGATATTTTTAGCCTTTTCATGGAAGTAATAGCCTCTTCATTTCGGTGTCTCAACTCTGAAAAACCTTTAGGTAGCGGCGAAACGTAGACACGATCTTTTATAAAAACCCCAATCGGAAAAATCGCACGGGTCTAACGCCTTTTAAATCTTCAGCCCATCAGTAACAAATGAACCCCTTAATTCTCGCTCCTGTGATATTCACGGGCTGTGTCTTTTATTCAGATTGTTTGATTCCCACCAGTTTTATAAAATAGTGTAATTGTCTTTATTATGGTATCATTTTACCTGTCATTAAGTAAGTTGGATATTTCTTTTTCAGAAAAGTGGTGCCAATAAGCAATTTGAATTTTTAAACCGCAATTTACTGCGACCGTTAAGGATTTAAGCCCAGGATTCGCATTTTGTGTCTCAGTTTTTGTGGCATTGCAAGCGAGTTAATAACAAAGCAGTACCCGCGCATGCGCATATCTCAAACTGTTTGAGTTACTCTTTATTTGTGACCTTGGACCAACACTCTACAACGCTTACAGTTGATACTATTAAAATTTATTATTGGGACATTATTTTATGGATACCCTATACTATAAAGTCTACTTGAAGATGTTTTCGAAAATCAGTGAAAAATAAAAGTTGTTATTATAAAATCTACTTAATATATCCAAAATATATTAGATTATGAAGTTTCTATATATACGGAACTATTTTCGGAATCGTGGATGAAGAGTTTATTTTATATTTTCGTACATTAAGGTGGTTGGTCACTCAGCTTCGGAATTCTTCTCCGTAATGTTAACCCTTTGTATCACCGTGTTGCAGATCTGCAACATACCCAAAACTTCATTGTTATTTCAACAGTAAATTTCAAAAGACGATTTTGTTGATTGTTGTTATTCTATTACACTACTATTAACATAATTATTTCATTAAATCCGCAACAAATGTCTATAGTGATTTTTTTTTTTTTCGCGCCAAAGTTTGATTTATCGCTTGATCAGCTACACGTGATTTTTGCTGAATTTAGCTTTGAAATACAGAGGTTAAAAGAACCTGTAGACCTCTACAAGTACATTGTTTTCAAAGATGAGTTTAAATTCTTTATTTAAAGACCATTTTCGAGCTAGGAAATGTATAATATGTATAAGATAAACGTAAACTTCTGTTTGTTGCAGATCTGCAACAACGCGCCATATCTTCTCTTGTAATGGATTTTTTAAAATATCAAAAGAGCATCGAAAATTTCTTCTAATGCTTATTTAAGTTGCATTTCTTTCAGAAGAGCAAAATTATTGAAAAGGGGAAAGATTAGTCTGTTTTTATATTTAATTTCTATAGGGTAAGTTAGGGATCTCCCCCACCCCACCCCCCTCTGTTAAATTAACACAAAGTCCAAATCTAGCAAAAAAGGGAAAGGTCTCGTAGTAGAAAAAAGAATTCAACAGAAAAAGCATAGAGCGCCTACTCAACATATTTCACCAAAACAAGTGCGCCTAGATGAAATTGGGCGCTGACCATAGTGGAAATGAAAAAATAATATGTTGTAAATACCCCGATTGTAAAAACTTTAATCAAACTGTTTGTGAGAAATATGGTGTGGGACTTTGCTACAACTAAACTAACAATTGTTTCAAAAATTTTCATGCAAATTAAAATTTTAAATATTTTCAGTTTTTGTGCCATTTGGCAAGATGTTGCAGATATGCAACAAACCCATTTTTCCAAATAAAATTTTATTTTTCTGTTCTGAATTTTTTTATTATTTTTTCCATGCTTAAAATGATGCATTTTAATATATGTGTAAGAATTTTCAAATCGGGGTTGTTGAGTTACAAAGGGTTAAGTCTATGGGCTTTTGATGCATTCGTATATTTAAAATATCTCCTCGGGAAATTCATATTTTTAACATTTTTTTTCTGTGCACTCTTCTTAAAGGATGTCTCTTTTTTTCTTAGTTCTCACACAATTGCTGAAGTATAGGCTTAAATTTATAGGAAGTGTTAAAATCTTACTCACGGTTCGTCCGCTTTTAATACATAAAATATTAAATTCAGCATAAATTTTAGAAATATTTTGAAAACTAAGAAAAATGAGACATCCTTTAACAAGAGTACACATAAAAAAGATGTCAAAAATATGAATTTCCCGAGAAGATATTTTAAATATAGGACTACATCAAAAGTCCATAGACTTAACATTACGGAGGAGAATTCCGATGCTGAGTGACCAGCCTCTTAAAAAACATTTGTCCTTTTTAAAGCGTAGGTTTCTTGAATCCATAACATATTATGTTATAGTCGTCATGAAGGCCAGAAGACCAACGACAAATTATTAATAATATGTTTCTAATTCAGTAGCACGTAAATGTATAAATGATCCTCCCTTTTTGAAGTCCCATTATGAAACTCATAAACATTTTAATATAAATACTTAATTATATTTCTCCCTTAAAATTGTCAGAAATAGTAACACACGCACATAGAAAATTCCAACTGATACACTGAATCTTAACCTTTTACCCGCCAACGTTCCACAAGTGGAACATAAACTATGTGGTGATGTATCTTTTTAAGTATTTGTTTAATCTGTTTGAAATTTTTAATGTATCTTTTAAAAAGATGTGTTTTAATGGATTAAAAATTATTTTTTTATATTTTTTATGGTTTCTAGTTTGGAGCTTGTTGAAATGTAACAAAAAACGTAAATGTAGTAGACTGTGCTTTATTACTCTTTCTAATTCAAATGTGAGTGCTGTGATGATTATTATTGTATTGCTTAGTGTTGTTTATTACGTTTTATGCGTAAATGAATGTTTTATCTTATTTCGTTTTTGTTTTGTGATCATTTGAATGTCAGTGTTCCACATGTGGAACGTTGGCGGTTCAGTGTACAAAATTATCTTATTGTTACTTTTTTAGGTAGATTTCGTAAGAAATACTACCTATTGCAGTCGTTACCATGGTGCGACTTTTGAAAAATTCCTTCATAACTTTTCATTACATGACCCCAGGAACCCAAAACCACCCCCACCTAAAAAGTTTATATATATGTATATATATATATATATATATATGTATGTATGTATGTATGTACTAAATTTTGTCCGCACGATAAAAGTCGCAATTATGCACGGAACGTCTTCAAACTCGCCAACAACTTTAAGATGGCTAATTTCTCGGCGGGGATTGAAAATGAGCAAAATCGGTCCAAGGGAATGGGAATGGAGAAGGTTTAAAATTTTGAATACCGTCTGAACATGATTCTGATAAAACCAGCTTTTACACAACAATGGCAGGAAAAACTAAATATTTTTCGTTATAGCTGTTGCCAACAATTAAAAAAAACAATAAAATTCACACCACAACAATTGCTTTTCTAATGCAATGTTTTCACGTGAAAAATTAAATTAGATAAACAGTTTGACGAATTGAAAACAAATTGAATATTACGTCATAAGTTTTCTAGAGCAAGATTTCTGCATGAAAATTCAAAATGAAATAAATAGTTTGACGAATTGAAAACAAATTGAATATTGCGTCATAAGTTTTCTAGAGCAAGATTTCTGCATGAAAATTCAAAATGAAATAAATAGTTTGACGAATTAAAAAAAAAAAACAACAAAATATTGCTTCATATTGAAAATATAATGGACCACAGCAGGTGAATATGTAACGTCATTGATTTTGAAGAATCGTATTAAAACATGATAAAAACCCGAGTATGGAAATATTAACATATTTTAACACTTTGAGGTTCTCTGAATTTGATTTAGCCATTTTTAAACCTATTCCATATACATGCGTGTGTGTATATTAGAATTTTCACAAAATGTTTAGCTCCCTAGAGCTCATTCTTAGCGAAGGAACTGGGTTTATCTTGAATATTGATTTAAGTTTTGTTGGTGAATTTAGTACTTAACTTCGAAATCTACCTCCGCCTGTAGGCCCGAGCCGGCAGGGATTTTTTAGGATCTTGATCATTTTTACTGGGCTCCCTCGGGCGATTATTTTTTTATTATTTTCGTACCAGTATTATTAAAGAATAAATTTTATGATATATATCTCTTGCACCTGTTGCCAAAGTGTCTGTGAAATATTTTTGATAAGCCAATAAATGGCAATAAACACTATAAAAGAATTGCAAAAACAAGATGGAGGAGATTTTGATTATTATAGTGATGGTAAAGTTGTTTGTGTACGATGGAGTGACAACAGTGTCGTTACTGTTATATCAAATTGGGAAGCTAACACATTACTAACTCAAAGGAGAACATAATATTCTCGAAAATTGAAGCGAGAAGTTTCAATCAAATAACCTCGATTGATTAGATTGTATAATTAGAATATGGGTAATGTAGAATTTTTGGATTATTTGCTTGGAACATATAGTCCAGTACTTCGATGATAAAAATGGTGATGAAATCTGTTTGCAAATGAACTAAATATGGCTGTTGTTACTTATCATGCAGTAGGTTCAAAAGAAACCCTAAACTAAATGGAGTTTCATCGTGAAATTGCGACTATTGCCATAAAATTTGGATTTGATGTTTGAGAAATGGAATAGAAAGTCCAACTACTCCAGTACGTATGAACATTATCACCTTATTCAGTAGCTATTGTTTTTCATCTACTACTCAAGAAGATTCTCAAATCGACAGAAAAACATGAATAAATGATGTGAATATTATGGAAAGCGTATGCATGAAAAATGTTTTCAGACCTTTCATAAACATTTTGCTGTTAGTGACTATTTAACATGTTCCTAAAATAGAAACATTTTTTACTTCACCTTCTTTTCTTTTTTTTGTTATGTGTGCAGTGCTGGTATGATTTCGAGAGAAAAATTCGCCAAAATGTACAAATGTTATTGGTACCGCCAACGTTCCATAAGTGGAACATACCTGTAACTCCACTTCTATTTTACATAACATCCCAAAATTCCGCACGCAACCTTAGAATTAATCTAAATCGTCTCAAAAAAAATTCAAATTAACTTGACAAGCAGTTCATGGTGCGGCGGGTAAAAGGTTAAAGTGACACTGTATAAAATTTGACGAATTTTAATTTCTAGCTCCAATAATTATGAGCAGAGATTTTATATTCAATGATTTATTTTCAATAGTCTGCTTTATATATTCTTAAGAACTTTCCTGAAACATGCCCCTATTTTAGATGCATCGCTCGAAGCAATTACAAGCTAACAAGCAGCACTTTCCGAAATTAGAATTCCAGATAAAATTTTTAGCTCTGATAAATCTGAAGTGTTATTTTATGCCTATGGCAATTATTAGAACACATCCCTTGTATAGATAACATTTTTACTATCTATGTTCTTTACTTACGTTGTATAACCATGAGCAAAACTTTTTTATTCTAATAAGAAATTCTGCAATTTCCAGAAGTATGGTATCAGAATCTTAAAGCACAATAACGCTGAATTTAAATGTAGTGATCTGTGATTGTTTTAGGAAGCCTTATTTTATATGGATAATGACTTTCTCGATACAATTTTTCCGCTTCTAACAAATCGCTATAAGCAATTCCAAGTATCAATCTCGCTATTTAAATCGTTAAAAATAACACGTAAAAGAATTGCGATAAATATATTCGACAGGAGTGTGAAACATATCAAAGTTGTCTCTGAAAAATATCAAATCTCTTTAAAAGAAATCTAATTAAAATAACTCGCATTTATATATACTTTATGTGAAATTTAGTAGCATTTAAACGCACAATACAGAGTTATTTATACGTGGTTTCTAACAACTAAATTACATTAATAATATATATGCTGCCCGCACAGGTTTTGCATAGCTTCACACCGTCCGATTTCTTGAAATCAACAAACTAAGAAATTTTATTACATACAACACTGTAAAACAAACGACATTTTTACAGTACAAAGTGTTGTTCATCTCGCGCACAAACTCGATCACAGTAATGTGCTGTATCTTTCTTTGGTTTCCTGACTATATTAACATGGAAAATACAGTAGTTGCGTAAAATTAACACCACAATGTGCTAGAAATTTGGACGCCAGCAATTTGTGCTGTAAAAAAATGCGTCCAAATTGCCAGCACATTATGCTGTTAATTTTACGCAACTACTGTATTTTCCATGTTAATATAGTCTGGAAACCAAAGAAAGATACAGCACATTCACTGTGATCGAGTTTGTTCTGGCAAATCTACAGTGTTTGTTTTTACAATGAAGTTTTTAATTAATTAGCTAATTCAAAGGACGTTTTGCTAAATAATTTTACAGTTTAATAAGAAATTGCATAGTTTTATAAGGAACTGTACAGTTTTATAAGAAACTGTCATTTATTTTACATAAAAATAAGTAATAGGTTTTTAATGTGGTTTTGTTACAATTTATGCTAAAACATTTTTTAAATATTACTATTGCCAACATTTTTTAAAGTTCAAAATTTTTAGTCTAAAAATATTATATGAATGATAAAAGGCACTTCTAAACTAAACATCACATTTTGAGTTTTAACATAAATTATTTTTTTGCTTGTAACTTCTATAAAATATTTTATTTTATGAAAATCGATCATTGATTAGTTATAGGATATAGATAAATACTAAAAACATGTTTTCAGTGTTGGAAGTTGGTCTACTTATTTTTATTCAGATACCTTGATTGCTACTAATTTTGCGTAATGAAAATATCCGCGTTATTTAATGATAGATTCAATTAGGCGAATATTAGGATTTATAAAATGCGGTTGCAATCAAGCAATCTGCTAAAAAATTTCTGAAATTGCAACATTGAAACGTTTTCCTAAATTCAGGATTTGTAATTTAATTTCGTAGCAAATGAACAAATTTTTTTTCTACTGCGATGGTATAAATAGGTTATATATGTAGATAAAAGGAAAAAAACTCCCTTAAAAAATACATAATTTGTCTGCAACAGAAATATCGAAACTTTTGAACGTTCGCGGAAAATGTGCTGACTCAGAGAGCCTCTAGGATAATACGTCGTACGCCGTATGCTTCTTTGAATTAAGATATTCAACTGATATACGTAAATGCATTTAAGCTTTTTCGATGCTTAAATTGTTGAATCTATAACCCAGTTCATTAATCTACATTATGCCAAGAAAGGCAATTAATGTTTTGATATGGATTTGCTGGGAAATTGTATTTTGATTAATTTAGGAAACTGTTTCTTATTTTCATTATCTTTTAAATCAGATAGATTCTCATAATATAGCTTAACACTAGATTGACGGCGAGGGGCTATTTTGGCCCCAACCATATGGATATATTGTCTTTATAATATATGTTTAAAAAAAAGAAACGGCAAAAGGGATAGTTAAATAAGTTAAACAGTTTTAAATAAAAATTCTGGCACCAAATATTTTTATAAAACTTGAGTAAAAATTCCCTGCTTTCTAGTGTTACAGGGTTCGTACGGGTGCTTGAATTTCCCGAGTAAGAAATTCTTCGGTAACAGTATTTTTTAATTGAAAATCTCTCCCGAAATAAGAAGAAACTTCGTCCGTTTAAACTAGATTTATTTTTCTATAAAAAAATTCTGATATTTGGCCTTGAAAATAACGGTACCCGTGTGTTAAACCAAGCAAATTTTTAATAAAAAATATTTTCACAAATTGACAAAGCAATCTCTGCTTCCGTATAATTGTTATGTAAAGCTGGCTTCGTATAAAACACAAACATCTATAACATATGCAAAAATGTTATATCACATAAAATACACATGAAATTATCAATACAAGGCTTCCAAATGTTATGCTTTTTGAATGCTTAATAAACATACTTGAACCATACATTTTACTTATTAAATAATAAATTTCAAATTTAAGAGGCAGAACACATTTTATTAAATAATATATATTTTTCGAAATATGTTTATATTATTTTAAAAACCCCAGAAGTTCGCAGCATGTTTGTGTACATAAGTCTTTTAAAACAACTTTTTCATAAATAAAAAAAGATAAGTGTGATGTTTTTTTTTTTTGTTGTTTTTTTTAAGATGAATTATTTCATTAAAAAAGCAAGAAAATTACCCTAATTATGAACAGAAATTCATAAAAACTTATTCATAAACAGAAAATTAATAATAAAAAAAGTCATAATAACAGCCCTTCATTCTTCGTTTTTTAATTTGGATAACAGATGGCTCCACTGAAAATTACCCTAAGTATGGACAGAAATTCATAAAAACTTATTCATAAACAGAAAATTAATAATAAAAAAAGTCATAATAACAGCCCTTCATTCTTCGTTTTTTTAATTTGGATAACAGATGGCTCCACTGAGCTGTTTTTTAGGATTTAAGACGTTTCCGTTGAACTCTTTACTAGTTTGAATTAGATTTTTAAGATGTAGCATATAAAGTGTTTCTGTCGATTTATGTTTTAGAAAATTTTGCTCCTGATGAAGTTTTTAAAGATTAAATCGATACGTAGAGATTTATTTTATTTATATGTTTATTTTACATCATCTTTTAATTTGTGAATAAATAGTACGTTGGATAGCAACACATATTGTGTTTTATAATAAAAAAAAGTCATGCTTAGTAAATTTTATTTATGCAACAGAATGAAGGATAAGCATTTTACATAAAAAGTTATATATTTTTGCAATTTAATAGTTTTCATTTCTATATTAAAAAAATTAATAATTTGTCCGCACGATGCTTACTTAAAACATTTTTTTGCATTATTACTTGCATTATTACTTGTATTATTACCACAATAAGTATACTCAATCTCAAATCTAGACTTTGTTTTTAGATAAAAACATACCTTTAAGTCTGAAAATTTTTAATGAATTCGCATTATAAAACTTTACATAGTATGATCTGGTTTAACTTGAACATACAATGAATCATCATCGTTTAAGCCATGACTACACGAATTGATAGTTCATTTCTAATGTTATTTGATAGATATTGAGAAGTTTTACTTTTCGGCGATCTAGCTTTATCGTTTCAAAAAAAAAAAAAAAAAAAAAAAAAAAAAAAAAAACCAATAAAATTTGGTACTAAAAGTTCTATATATATTTTTCTTTATAAAGTTAGTTAATTTTACATTTAGATTTTTATGAAAATTTGTAATTGCTAACTGTGTCTGGTACTTTTCCCTAGGTCATCTTAATGTTATTTTTCTGACATTATGAATAAAACACCAACATATATATTTTTTTCAAACTATTATAATTTATGAAAAAATGCACAGTTTATTTTCCGGGATGGATTTATCCAAGGAACTCAGAAAAAGTGTCTGAGACCTGCGTTTTCATTTCAAAATCTAAAGTGCACAATAAATAAAAAAATATACCACTTCCAAACCGAATTTTATTATTAACTTTTAACAGTACGCATGATTTGTAGTCGGTCAATACCAGTATGATTAGATGTGAATCATCATTTGCAAAGCTAAAGTTGTACGATATTTAATTTATACACAGCCCAAAATCCCAAAACCTTTAATAATTTTTAACACTAAGTATGATTACTAGCGGATTGGCACCAGTATGTTTCCATCCAAGGAGTGTAAATAAATTGTCCGAAATGGAAATTTTTCATTTTAAAAACTAAAACTGGCGTGTGTGTAAGGATACGTAACCTTTGTTTACGACCGAATATTTCTGCTACATATAAAATTATTCAGAACACAAGAACAGTGATTGTGTTTCCTTTTCCATACTTGTAACAGGAAATAATATTATTTTTTAACTTATATTCTTAGTTATTGTGGGATGTATTGCAATTTGATTAATTTCATAACATATGATGGATGACATTGTTTTATAACATATTTTACGACTTGTATATATGACATGTATTTTTACATTTTTCCCCTAGAATTAGAGGCGACAAATTGGGTGTTTGTCAGTACATCCACATCCTGATGAACCATGGTACGGACTTGGTCGTCTCATTATTGGACATTTGTCATTTTAAAAGTTCCGCATATTCCCTATAACGGTCCTATAATATGGGTGGCTAATAAAATATACATTTTACAAAGCATGCCCGGTCATAAAAGGTTTCAAAACAGATTGAAATGCAGGTAGATTTTTAAATATATCGCAATACCTACTAAGCAGATTTATCTGTAATTTTGGATTTCTTTGTTAAAGCTTCTAAGAAATAATTTCCGTTTAACAAAAATCATAGTTTATAATTTATATTTTTCTAGAAAATTAATTTCAATATATTTTGAAATGAATTTCGAAAAGTATATGGATTTTAACCATTAAATATTTTGACGGAAATAGATTTATTGAAGCTGCAAATATGCGAATCCAAAATTACATATCAGTCCGCCAAGCAGTGTTTGAGTTATGATGAAAAATCTACCTGTAATGCAATAAGTTTTGCTACGATTAAAAATGTATTAAGTTTAGAAATTCCAAATTTTAAACCTGTTCAGTTCCTAAGCTACTTAGCTGAATAAATTCGCGTTTGGTATCCGAGCTTAAAATGTATTGATACATACATATATGATGTCAACAGCATTGTTAGTACTGGGAATTTTTAAGTTTGGTACATTTCTCTATGTAGACGATGCACTGAGCAAAGTTTATATACACTGCTCAAAACAATTAGGGGAGCACATGGTTTTAACGAAATTACGCAAATATTTACACCGATAAGTAACGTAAAATAATACATCCATAATATAAAGTGCTGTAGAAAACAGATAAAGAAAACTTCACACGTAAATTAAAGTCTATGGCGTCAAAAACTGGAAAAAGGTGATAAGTGCAGAAATCTGGATTTTGCAGAAACGTTTGTTTCACTGCCTCAGTTGTAAAATCCAATTGCTCAGCTTGTGTTTTGAGAAAAGGTGGCTTGAAAATGTCACAACAACATGATTTACCACAATCCATGTCTTGGCGTGTTATCCGGACAGTTGAATTTGAGGAAACACAACGAAGTGTAGTGGACGCTGTTGGAGTCGCAAGAAGTGTCCATGAAAGTCTATGAAATCGATTCCAAGACACATGGAATGGTAGTCATCGACAAGTGTAACGTCGAAAAAGTGCTAACACCGATACTGATGACCGATATATCCTGTTAACAGCCCGTCGAGACGTAACGGGCAATGCTACTCAGCTGCAAACACAGTTGTTCTTGGCCAAAGGACGAAGGATGTCCAGCCAAACAGTTCAAAATAGGCTTCATCAGGGTGCTCTCTATGCACGTAAGCAAATGGACTGTATTCCATTGACCTCAAGCAACTGTGTGGCCCAAAGAAGGTGGAAAACTGAACATCGAGTTTGGAGGCGACGTTGTTGGAGTGAAATTCTGTTTACAGACGAGTCCCTATTCAATCTGGATGTGACATCTGATGTGTTTTGGCATGGAGAGAAAGAGGCACTCAAAATAATCCCACATTCGTTCGTGAAAGATCACATTACAGACGAGGTGGGTTGATGCTCTTGGCTGGAATCAGCATAGGTGGACGTACGGGCCTGCATATCATTCGGAATGGCACTTTGACGGTCCGGAGTAATACAGACGAGATACCGAGACCTCATGTCGCATTTTATGTTGCAATAGTTAGTGATTTCTTTTTTTCCATGCATGATAATGCCAGACTTTATACAGTTCGTCTTGGGGAAAACATGCTTGAAGCTAAAACAATACAGCGTATGGAATGACCAACATGCTGTCCTGACCTAAATCCGATCGAACATCTTTGTGACATACTCAGACGACGCGTTGCTACGAAACCGATGCCTCCTTTTACTGTCCGGTACATGGAGATTGCAATTCTTGAGCAGTGGAACAGTATTCCCCAAGTCTTATCGATAACCTCATTGCATCCATGGAAAACCGGTGTGCAGCAGTCTTAGCTGTTCGAGACCACACGCTATATTAAAAATCTTGCGTCATTTTTAAACATTACTTTTTTGTGATTTACATAAAACCAAATTGTTGCCTTAAACCATCTTTTCATGTTCTTTTCATTTTTTCAAAAAATAAAAGCTCCCTTATAATTTTTTTGCGTCTGTTTTTATGTATTGCCCATTGCTACACGTGTACTATCCATTTTATGCCCATACATTGCTGTTTTGCACTGTTCTCTTCACTTTTTTGCTTGCACCCCTAATTTTTTTCAGCAGTGTATATAGCATTAATTAGTACACTGTAAAAAAAAAATCTGTAAAGTTACTAAAGTTTTTCTAGGAAACTGGAATTCCTAGAACTTTTATGTAACGGCAACAACAAAAATTCTTGTAACAGACGTTGGTACAGGAATGTTTGTTATTGCCGTTACATAAAAAGTTCTAGGAACCACAGTTTCCTAGAAAAACTTTAGTAACTTTACAGATTTTTTTTTACAGTGTAGACGTTATTTTTAATTAATTGGTACCAATATAATTTTTATACGATGATTTCCGGCAGAGTTTGTGGTTTGTCCTTTTTATTCTCAGGGCTGTACATCATTTCTTTGTTTATAAAACTTTTAACTGCTATTTGTTTTATAAATACAAAAGTTGATGAAATGTCCATGTCGCCTGGAAGTCCTTTTGGCTAATAATTTGTAGCTGAAATTTCTTGTCAATTTACAGTTTGTCTGCTGTCTGCAACAGAATACGACAGAATTGAATTCCTTACTTCACAAGATATTGAATCAGATTTAGACTTTATATGTAGGTAAAAAGTGCATAGATAAAATCTATATATTTAGAAGTTGGATATCACATATAACGAAAATCAAACCTTAAGACAATGGCAGTAAAATTAATATTACCTTCAAACAAACTAAAAATATATGAATAATAATTTCATTCATTTAAAACGCACTTTAAATAAATTCAATATAATATGCACGAGTCATAAATATTAAAATAAAGAGTCATAAAAAAATAAATTTATCATTGTAATTCAAAAGAATGTGAGAGTTTGACTCAGATTTCGTTAGTCATACTCTGAAAAAATCAGATGTAAAGTTGCCAAATTATTTTTTTGGAAAGAGATCCATATTTTCAGCAACAAGTTTTTACTTTATATGCTATCCAATTTTAAGTTTATACCACATTAAATTTCGTTTTCAATAATTTATGTATCTTTTAGTAATGACTCATTGGGGAATTCAAATCTGTTTTCTTCCTCGGATGTTATTAACGTTGTCAATGCAGTTTATACGTAACAGAATCCAAATTTCTGTGTTACTACTTAAAAATACTTAAAATTTACTTTCTGTAAATGTTCATTCTGAGAGTTTATCTCAGTATAGTAAAGTGGGAACAGACGCCGCGGTGGGACAGATGCCGCAGAGATTGTATTGGCGACACTAGCGCTCCCTAGGCAAAATTAAGAATTTCGTTGTGTGCCTAAGTGCTGTCTGCTGTGTTGTATGCGTTTCCACTGCTTAACTATTAGTATTTAAATATTTCTGCCAGCTTTTATGCTTCAAACCTGCGTGAGAAGTTGCTAAAATTATTCTAATAAAGTTTTATTACACATTTTAAGCCAAATAAAGAGATATTTCTTTCCAAAACCGATTGTAGACCAGATTCTCGTAGAATACAGACATGCACTTGCCTTTCTCTCGTGTCATTCAAATGACACAAAATGGTTGTGCGGCATTTTACCCGCCACTGTGGGACAGATGCCGCACTAAGGTTGAAGGACAGATGCCGCAAAATGTATTTTTGTTTTTTTGTTCAATAAATTCATCACTACAATTTCAGTAGAACTTACATATAAAGGAATGTATATTCAGCGAATTTCTTTATTTAGCTAATATTTGTTTAACCCTTTATGTACTGAATTATGAATTCATGAAAATTTTATCTTCTAAAGCATTTTTCGTGAATTGTTTAAACTATATTAGATGATTTACATGATCTTTTAAGAAATTTTAGAAGGATTTTAGAAGAATTGGAGGATTTAGAAGGATTAATTAAATTTGAATTTAGAGGGATTTTGTGCAATATTTTTAACCATACTCAAATCTTTTATTTTAAATATTTTTCTGTGAATTTTCTGGAATTAAGAAATGTATAAATATATTTTCTTACAATAGAAATATAGAAATATTTCCGAATTATAAAATCCCCCCCCCACGCCCCCAACACCAAGAAAGCTGAAAAGATGCAAAGGCAAAAGAAAGTATCCCTTTAAAAATATTTTTCTTTTGTGTAACCAATAATGCTTTTGGAACAAGGTAAAGTAATGTATCTATAACTCATTCTAAACTATATTACAACTAATCGATGTATTAAATGAATTTTATAACAAGTTATTTTAATGGTGTATATGGTGTTATAAGTGCCGTCACTAGATAAAGGGTTGAAAAAGGCAGAATAAGTTGGGATTGCTCTGAGTGCCACTAGGAAAAGTGTAAGAATACAATTTGGTGAACTACCTTCTAAAGCTTGGGGGCAAGCTGCGACGTCTCGAAACGCTATCTGATGTTTTAAGGCTACTGGAATTTTGCCATTATATAAGACAGCAATTCCAAACCATGCTTTCATAACTGATAATAACATAAATGAACCACAACAAAATGAATCAATTCAAATCCATTCAGATAATTTGGCTATGCGACAAAATGAAGAAGACCCATTAGAAGGAACTTCTTCTACTTATCAAAATATTTTGAGCAACAATGTTGGTTCGCCATGTGTGAATAAGGTAAACGTAGACCTTCTACAATTGTTATATCTAAGTTGTTAAACAAAATTTCTCCTATTCCAGTGGTCAAAAGACTTATACAGACAAGTAAGAGAAAGCAAAAGGCTGTAAGTGTTACAAATACAGATTTTATAAACAAGAAAAAAGAAGGAAATAAAAAGCAAAAGAAGCAAGAAAGCGCCAAAGAACGACAGCTTGGCGGAAGTAAAATGTGTAAAAAAAGAGAGGAAGAAGCGGAAGTGTGAGTCATCTTCCGACAGTGACGAAAGTATTCCTCTTATGGATTCTGAAGACAGTATTGGATTGGAATTTGATGACTGAGTGTCTGCAGTCATATCAAGAAACAAAGTCTAAAGCGGATGTATTCAGTGCATAACATGCAATCGGTGGCTGCATGAAACATGCTCACTTTACTCTTGCAACGGAAAGTGTGGTGGTTGTGGGCGAATAGAAATATAAAATAAAAAAAATGAGAAGAAAAGCCAAAAATAAAAAGACTACGGCCTAAAATGAATGGAACTAGTACTTAAGAGCAAACTACAATGGTCGCCTGGATATAAACATGTGGTTTATATCATTTTTTGTAATTATGCTGTCTACTGTTTCCAGTCAAATGTTTTTTTTTATCTTAAGTTTTATTTTTTGAGCTTGCACTTTTGCAATTTCGTTAAACTTTCACTATTTAGTGATATATATAATTTATGCAAGTTTATTTTTATTTATTTTCATTTTAAGTAGTTTGAGGAAATAAAAATGTGATTTACTGGAAAAAAATAAACAGCATAGCTTTTTTTCTCCATGCGGCATCTGTACTACACCACATGCGGCATCTTACCCAGCACATAAAAAATTATGTTAAAAAAGGACGTTTGGGAAAATAATTATGCCTGCTTTATTAAGAGGGCTTTAATTTGTTTAACATAGAAATTTGATTCTAAAGGGTTTTATTAATGATTTATGGTACTTAGTTTGCTGTTTTTTGCTTTATTGTACATTTTAAAAGAAAAAAAGTAAAACTGCGGCATCTGTCCTCACTTTACTATATATATTAAAACAAATACTGAGAGTTTTACGATTTTCAATTTATTAGTGTTTGAAATAATGTTTGAAACATTTATATCATCTATGTATTCATACAAAACGTACAATTTATGTGGTTTCAGCGTCGTACTTTATCAGAGGTAGAGTCCATAGTAAAAAAAAAATAGTGAAGCTTTTAATTAGAAAATTATTATCTTTATTTTTTATCTATTAAAAAAGTGTTATATGATACTCCCCTTCCGTACAATAAAGGCGCTGTTGTCTGAGTCATTTATTGGAATCAGTTTCTGACTCAATCTCGTAAAAGATTTTTTACCTAATGTTTCACAAATGTTTATTGCCAATGACAATGCAGCATTCATAAATTTTCAGGTTTTATTTCAACAGGGCAGGGTTCTTCGAAAAAAAAAAAACATTCTTTCACTTTTTAAATTTAAATCATATATATGACCAAATGATTTTCTCCAATGTTTCATAAATCTTCTTTGTCAATGGCAATGCAATGTTCATAGACATTCAAGTCGCATTTAGCAAGGAGTAGGTTTTTAGAGAGAAAATATTCATTTACGCTTTTCAATAAAATAACAATACCTGACTATTTGACTTTAATCATATTTTACACTCAAGTTTATTGTTATGACAATGTAATATTCATGTAATTTTATAACCTTAAGGCTAATGTCAGACGAACGTCTATTTGCCCGCTTTTTCTTTCCACATCAAATTGAAACACTTTCTGTAACATGGGTTTCTGTTTGATTGAGAAAGAAAAAGCGTGCAAATAGACATTCGTTTGACATTAGCCTAACTCATTAGGGTTAAAGTACAAGATCTAAAACATTACTTTAAATTATTGATTGAAATTAAATATCTAACATGTATCTATCTATTATGCGGTTTGAGGACCTTAACTCATTAAGATTAAAATGTAGTGTCAAATACACAATTTTTAGTTTTGACTGGAACCCTATAGCTGACAAAATAATTTTGTCCTTAAGTCCATTGTCGACGAAAATAGCTATTCAAGTAATTTTTTGTTCCGAATTTCATTTGCGATAGTGAGAATTCAATTTCTCGATTTTCTTTCAAGATTTGGATTAAAAGTACGACAGATAATGTTTTTGAACTATTTTTCTTGTTTTGCTCTAAATTGGATTAAACAATTTTTTTGCAAAGTTCATTGATGATTTTAAACTGTGCATTTTTCTTTGGAGGGGGTGGTGATGATTTGTGTTTTCGTTGTGTTATTGTCAACACGCAAAAAATTATTTTAATTCTATTAAGACTTTTAAAAGTAAATTTGAAAAAAATCATAGTTCTAGGAACATATAGAGGGTATAGCGATTTAAGGAAATCTGCATGCATAATTTTAGAGAATCTATTCACCTTTTCATACACTTATTTATTATACACTTCAATATTTATAAAACTTTCTTAATATGAAGAAACCATTTACCTACTTTTTTTAATATAAACTGTGTAGAAAAAACAATTAAAAAACATATAAATATAATGCATAAATATAACACACATAAATTAGGATAAAAATTCAATAGGTTTGTTTTCTTATCTGTTTATATCATTTAGGAACAAATCTCACTTTCAGATGCCCAAATGTCTCTAAGCCTTAAAAAAAAGAGAAAAAAATTGCCAAGGCGGCTATAGTGAAAAAGCATTTTTTTTTATTTCTAACTAGGCACAAGAACTTACATTACTACTGTTATCAAAGGTACTTATAGAACATCAACATACAAGAGGATTATTTGAGATATGCATTCATCATATAATTACAGCATGTTCAAAAACAAAAACAATATTTAATTTAATTACAATATAAATATATGAACATATAAAAAACACATAGCAATATACGTACAAAACAAAATACGTAAATTATAATTAAAACTGTGAATTTAAAAATAATTCCATTGTGAAATAATTCATAAGCTCTAATATTCTTTAAAAAAATTACAGCCAAGAAACCTTAAGATATGTAAGTGAAAGGGGAAAAAATCTAACATTGAAGAACATGGAAAATAATTTTCTTTTTGGGAGGTTTCTTCGTAACAACTCTGAGAAAAAAAATAACAGAATATGAAGTAAGAAAATAATATTTTCCTTTAGTACAAAAGTAAGATATAATAAAGATTTATTTAATTTCATTTGTTGAAAAGAGACAGTAAACCGTATTGCCGATGCAGTAGATTTTTCTTTCAAAAACTTCATTTCAAGATATGCTGGAATATTTTTATTTTTTCTTCTAACAAGCTGAAGTTAATTTTAATTTTTTTTTCAAAATAAATGAACCCTTAAAAAAAGAGAAAAACTTTCGTTTTTGATAAATTCAAAGAATATAATTAATCCTTCTCCTATGCATATGAAATATATATGCAAAAAGAAATATTTCAGTTTCAAATATCTCTTTTTAAATTGATGCACTAATTAAAAATTTCGACATTCAAAATTAATTAAGTGCAGTTTTAACACAATTAAAAGCTCGCAGTCCTCTTGTTCTAACTTTTTTAAAAAGGAGTTTTTGAAAAGTATATTCTTGTTGCGATATATGTATTTTAAAATTCAAATAATTTTCAAATGTTAAAAATACATTTTAATGAATTTTATTATTTATTACATTTTTTTTAATCTTTCCTTTTTATACTTATTTTTGCTTTGCAGTGTTAAAACTATTAATTAAGCTATTGTTGAGCTATTTATTTGGCTATTATATATTACGCCTAAAAATTATATGCATGACTTAGGACGATATTTTTTCAATTGTTTATAATTTAATAACTGTTACAAAATTTTACTTAACGAATCGCTTTTACAAGCTGATATTTTAAAAAATAACATAATTCTTTGTTTTTATAGGTATCAATGATTATATCAAAAACACAAATCATAGTTTCTGAACTAAAGGAAATAAAAGATTAAGGTGTCCTGTACTTTTTTAATGACACGAAAATAAACATAAACATTTAAAGTTTGAATTAGAGTATCAATCAGTGAATCGGTGTATTAATAAATACTCAAATTAACTAAAAAAATATTAATTCATCTTTATTATGTATGAACATAATATTTATAGATATACGGATTACGCAATTATTTTCATATATTTTAAAAACTGATGCGGAAATTAAAATTTGGAAGTCAGAAATTAATCACAAAAGTCAGGTAAAGCTCTAGAAATTACTGTTCGCATTACTCTTATTTTTGTATTGTTGTACATTTACAGAAATTAGTAAATAATAGAGACAATTTTTTTCTCAGTAATAAAAGAACCAGATATTTATTGACTACAGTATTAACTCAAAACAAAAACATTTAAAAATGTACAAAAACTTAAAATAGGCATGTTATGCTGCAAAATATACAAATCATAATTTCCTTTTCATAAACTGTCACTTTTAACTAAGTTGTAAGTTCTATAAATGCATGTTTCTTTTTTTCCTAATAAATCTTCAGCAGAAAAATAACTTTAAAAGATAGAAAAAGGAAGGAAATTATAATTAAAAAAGCTAATCTTGAAAAAAATTTACTTTGAATAAAGTTGTAAGTTCTATAAAGGTATTGGATTTTATTAATATGTCTTTTGCAGAAAAAAAGCTGTAAAAGAAAGCAAATCGTATTAAACAGCTCATTTTCAAAAGCTCCTAATTCGAATGAAGTTATAAATTATATAAAGGTATTGTTTCTTATTAATAAATCTTTTGGGGATAAAAATCATTAAAAGAAAACAAAAGAAAGCTAATCGTAATTAAAACAGCTCATTTTCAAAAGCAACTACACTGAATAAATTTTATGGATTTTATTAATATCACTTTAGCCGAAAAAGTGCTTTAAAAGAAAGGAAATCGTATTAAAACAGCTCATTTTCAAGAGCTCCTACTTTGAATGAAGTTATAAATTCTATAAAAATATTGTTTCTTATTAATAATTCTATAGGAGAAATATTTTTTTTTAAATGAAAGCAAATTGTAATTAAAACAGCTCATTTTCACAAACGTCTACTTTGAATAAAGCTACATGCTCTATAAAAGTATAGTTTCTTATTAATAAATCGTTAGAGGTTATAAACAAAGCACATCACAATTTAAACAGATCACTTTCAAAAACTTCGACTTTGAATGAGTTTATAAGTTCTTTAAAAGTACTGATTTTTTATACAGTGTGCAATATGCTATCTATCGCCAACCTTTAATTTCTCAACCGTTGGTCGTAGACATATAGATCCAATTACAAAAGCGTTTCAAATCAGGTAAATGTTCATGTTAGGACGGTAAAGCAGTACAATTTAGTACTGTAATTAGTAATGCAAACAGTATATTTGGACACGTTGAAAGGTGCCCGATTCCTTAAAGCTTAGATTAAAATTAAAATTGTTTGATAAATTAAAATCTCTAGATATCTTTTCTTAGTAATTTGAGAACCGTATATTGATTGAGAACAGTATTTACAGAAAAACCAGCATACAAAAAAGTTGAACAACTTAAAATAGGCTTGTTGTTTTACAAATAAAATAATGCGCAAATAATAATTAAAACTGTGCGTTTCTACTTTGAATTAGCTTATTAATTCTATAAAAGTAATATATATATATATATATATATATTAATGAAACTTTAGCAGACAAAGAAACTTAAAACATGTACGAGTAAATAATAAAATTCTAACAAGGAACAACAAGGGAGTTATTTTATTTTTTACAGTCTTCATCGTAACAGCTGTGAAAAAACATGAAATATCAAACTACTAAAAAGATTATGCTCAATTTTCCGGAAAACAAAAGTAAAATTTAACAGAAAACTTTATGTAATTTTAGATACTGAAATGAGACAGTAAATCTCATTAGTGCTCCAAAAAAAGTTTCCTTTTTAAAAAAATCAAATAAAGTCATGTTAGACTATTTTTCAAAAATAAAATAATTTACTTTAATTGTCAAAGAATAAATGAACTCATGCAAAAAGTGAAACAAACTTTGTTTTTCGTTTGCTTCAGAAACAATAATTAATATTTATAGTATGCAAATTTTATATTTATAAAAACAGAGATTTGTGTAATTATTTTTAAATACCCTTTTGTAAAATCTATTCCCTAATTAAAATTCCGCGATATGAAAATGCCTACAACAATTAATTTGCAATAAATTGTCTTTCTTAGGCATATATGAGTTTTTAGGAATAATACTTTTTGTTAAAATATATGTATTTGAAAATTAAAATATTTCTATGAATAGAAAAAACAAATTACGCTAAATTATTTATTTTTATACAACTAATTTTTTTATGATTCTCGTTTCTTAGTTACAAATACTAAACACTGGTTTAGTTAAATTGGCTACATAATATAGTATTTACCCAAAACTTAAATAAACTCTGTATTTCTAAACAATTCCATTTTGACACGATTATTTTCTTCTTTAAGAGTAATGTCCATTTATAAACCCTTCGACATCTGGATATTTAAAGTTCAAGTGTAGTATTAAAAAACTGCTAAATGGCATATAATAAATGCTAAAGTAGTAGTAAAGAAATAAAAAAGATGCACCAGGCATAGATTAGGAAAAGCTTTCCAACATCAACATTTAATTCCATTATGAAGAAATTTGTTATCTAAATAAGGAATTTAACCCTTAAATGCATTGTGGAACTCGGGAGTTACATGATATTTTTTTACTATTTAGCCGCTCTCTATTGGTCTTTTGATGGGCTCTTATGTGTTACTTACGTGTAATAACATGCATTTAAGGTCCTGAAGTCGGTTTTGGTTCTTATTTGTTATCACGGGGAGGTTATAAGATCTATTGTTCATACCGCTTGCAATGAGCTCGACTGACGTTTTTTCTCTACTTTTATAAAGTAGTGATTATTAATTCTGTAAATTATTAAAAGCATTATAAAAATTATTATATAGTTGTAACGTTGTTATTGTACAGTGTAAACACTTTAAAGTAAGTCTATAACTTAAAATTATCATTTTTTAGACAATTATGTTTATGTAACTCAGGCGTGACATGATGATATAATGTCCAACAGAAACATAAATTAATTTTTTTCACTATTTTTCTAGAGTATAATTCCAAAAAAATAGACACAAATATTATTTTTCAAAAAAAAAAAAAAAACATGCGTTAAACGGTTAAAAAACTATTAATAAATAAAAAAAAATATTTTTAACATTTGCTGCTCATATACGTTCCTTTGTGCAGCCATGTATATGATCGTTAAAATTTATGTACACCACTTATTACAATGACAAATAGAAAAGGTTAAAAATGTATAACACGGCGGAAAATGTATTTTAATCAATTTTTGATCATAGTCAGCACTATAAGAGAATTTTTTTCTCTTTCTCTACAAATGAACGATAAATACTACGCACACCATAATGCATAAAAAATATGCCGTAGTGCACATAAGTGAGTTTTTTTTATTTCATTATGTTTGAAAAATCATAACATCAATCAAATACAATGCGACGGATTTTCCCAGTAGATCATAATGTGATGAAATTATTGTGTGCTTCCATGTTAACGAACTATAAATGATACGTATTCTATACTTCTGTAAATGCAGTTTGTAGACCACCTTAATGATGAACATCAACCTCATTCTGTTTTAAATGTCGTAACATGAGTCAAATACACCGTAAAGAATTTTTTCTATCGATCATAACGTAACGGAATTAATTTATATCTCCCTGTAAATGAAATATAAATGCTACACCACATTTTTAATGCTAAGCATTCCATTCTAAACTTCTATAACAACGAAAAATGAGATAGGGGCCAGAGTACATTTGGAGACTAGAGACATTGAGAGTTAGAACAAGGCGAGACAGATAGATAAACAAACAAAATTCATAAATGCTTTTCAATTTAATTGGAAAGATTTTAAAATATATTCAAATAGTTAATAAAAGGGCATTACTCTCATAGAATTAAACAGTTGTATAAAAATGAAATTAAAAATGCAGTGCTTTAGATAAGATTTGTATAGTATTATTTTATATAGTCATAATAAAATCAGTGTCTAGTATTTCAGATCTAGATATACGTTAAAAAATTAGATCTATAAAGATAAATTACTTAGAGCACTACATTTTTTGCATGCTTAAAAATTCCGTTAATTTTCAAATACATATATCTAAAGAAAGATATTGAAATTTATGCATGACAGAGAACGATAATTTATGGTGTTTCAATTGTTTCTAATTAATTAAATATTATGGACTAGCAGTCTTTGCATATTATGCTGCTCGATTTTTCTAAACAAACCTTGAATTAAACAAAATATACCTATGAACTTGATTATGTGTTTCAAAGTAATATGGATATATACTTGGAATGCCCATCGGGATTGTTTCAAACGATATGGACGTCGTTATCCTATTATATTTTCTATTGAGACAGACAAAATTTGAGCTTTTAAGGACCAATTTCTTTAGTTGATCATTTACTGTAGGATTTGGTAAAGTGCGATAAAACAATATGTAATATACTAAAACCTTCCTCTCAAAATTTGTCAGTAAAATTCTCATTAGAATCCGTCCAACAGAGCCTATTAAAAAGGCTAATCTTTCATAATTGTGTTCACCTGATTCTAGAAATTTCAGCCAAATTTTTATAAACAAGCAACCTAGAACAATAGGTAAGATGCCCTATTATCGTCCCCCAATCACTTTTAGGCCCTTGGAAGTTGTAATTTTCAGTGAAAATCTACCAAATTTGGATTTTAGATAGACTAACTACCCACGCACATAGAAACATAGGCAAATATCGTACAAAAAATTTAACAATGCGAAAAATTGCTTTTTTAAAAGTATCTAAAAATTGCTTTTTTAAAAGTATCTAAAAATTGCAAAGGAAAAAAAATGGTCCCAATTTCGTCCCCCCAAAAAATCCAATATGCCGAGGCTTTATCTTATAACTAAATCAAAATTTACGTCTAAATGAGTAAGTAATTTAATTTACATTAAAGTAAGGCACAAAGAAATGTACTAATTATCAGTTGAAGAATAACATAATGAAACATTAGCCATCCAAAAATGAGGAAAAAATTTGAAAAAAAAGTCATGAAAAAGCATTCCTCATTTCGTCCCCGGGACGAAAATAAGAACTGCAAGGGGGCCGAAATTGGGACCATGCTACTTCCCAATATGACGGAGCTTCAGTTCCCGTAAGATGAACTGAGCGTCCTAAAACTCACTGTATGCTACTGCCAGCATCTTACCAACGTAAAATATATGCAAAGAATAAGAAATAAATACGTATAGTACAGTAAATAACGTTCTACAAACGACATAATCAGAATTCATGTCTTCTAAAAATAGGACATTCACCGTCTTTAATTTGTGTATGCGTCTTGGCGAACGAAACTTTCAATTCTTACCCCTTTTACCTTCCGTCCTCCGTGCCTTGCGTCATAAGTTACGCCACTTTCGCAGAAGCGGAGAAGTTAAGGGGGATGAAATTGGGAGAGGGGACGAAATATGGGCACATTGTATGTTTTATATGTATATACATGAGTATATGTTTTATATGTATATACACTATATGTTTTATACTAAAACATTCCCTGAGAAATTAACTAACCAAGCTAGTTCCCTCGGAATCCACTTAGCAAAATCTTTTAAACTGGCAAATGTACCAAAACGTTCCAAATTAACAGTTTAAAACTCGCATCAAAATCCATTCAGCAGACATTGTGTTCATCTGATTCTCAATTTTCCCCTATAATTATTTAACTAAACAACGTAGAACGCTTTGATATACTAAAATCTTTTCTGAAAAATTATGTAACAATGCATGTCCCATCAAAATCTATTCAGCAGAATTCAAGTTCTGCAGTTTGAAGTTTTAAAGCGACCGGAACGAAATTTCTCTTTGCATTTCATATATACCTGGTTATCAAAAATTAAGGAAAAGTCACAAAATGCTAATTTTTAAAAACGCGAATTCTCAAAAGGAAGTAATGTAATTTGAATAACTACTATCTCTGCAGAACAGCTAGTCCATATAACATCTCATTCAGGTCACAGATGGTCACAAGAGTCACAGTCATTATGGCGAAACAAAAAAAGGAAATTCCATACGTCTCTTTTATGAGTCTCAAATGACTACTGTATGTGACTCCATTGATAGGTCACTGTGACTGCTGCTTTGTGACAAGTCACCAGGTGACTTTGCAATGTCATTTCATTGAGACTCTCGTGTGACTCTTATCTGGAGATTCAATTTCAAAGTCATTGTGCACGTTGCATTATGATAAATCAACAAATAATGTCACATTAAAGTCACATGGTCACTTTCTGTCACATGACTTTGTCAAATGGTAACAGAGACCCTATTGTAAAGTCACCACTGTGAAAAGTGGTGAAAAGTCACCATGTGACTTTAATTTGACATTATTTGGTGATTTATCCTAATGCAACGTGCACAATGACTTTGAAATTGAGTCTCCAGATGAGAGTCACACGAGAGTCTCAATGAAATGACATTGTAAAGTCACCTGGTGACTCGCCACAAAGCAGCAGTCACAGTAACCTGTCAGTGGAGTCACATATAGTAGTCATTTGAGACTCATAAAAGAGACGTATGGAATTTCCTATTTTTTGTTTCGCCGTAGTGACTGTGACTCTTGTGACCATGTGTGACCTGAATGAGATGTTATATGGACTAGCTGTTCTACCGGAGTAGTAATTATTCCAATTATATTACTTCCTTTTGAGTATTCGCGTATTTAAAAATTGGCTTTTGTGACTTTTCCTTAATTTTTTATAACCAGTGTATTATAGATAGTCAAATTTAAATATATCTTTCATAATCGCGTTAACAAGATTGTAGAACTCTCGGGGATGTAGGGGTAGGTACAGTCTGGATATTTTAAGAAACTCTGCACACCTTCCGTAGTTATACATATATATTCTCTAGTATATACTCTCGGCATATAGAGTGCATCTTCTAGTTTTTTACTACGCCACTGAGAACTTTCTGCATTGAGTCCAAATCCATTCAGTAGGACTTTAAATAAAAAGTAATCTTTCATAATCGGGTTCACCTAATTTTAAAACTCCCGTAGCTATCACTAAGCAGCGTAGAACTACTTTTTCATTAAATAACTTCTAAAACAAATTACCTACCTAACAGAGTGAGTTCTACAAGTTTCTGTTCAGTAGAACCTCAGTTATAGTCAATCGGAATGAAATAAGAATTTGAGTTATATATATATAATAGATGATGATTAATAAAAATGTAAGTGCTGGTATTTGCGATTTAAAAAATGCTATTGGCGAGATTTGTGCATGGCTAACATAAAAGTACCCATTTTTTTCTTTTTATCCAGAAGCAAATGACTAAAAATTTGGATTTAGCCAATCGGTTTTAAAAAAGAGCATTTAAAAATAGTTAGGCATTTCTCTCTTTTGTAAATTTTAAATGTGTATATTCACTACGTTAGTTGTAGTTTCTGAACCAAAAGAAAGTTTGGATTAACGAGTCTTGTACCTTCAAAATGCTACAAAAATCCACAAAAACATTCAAAGTTTGCCAATTCAAACATTCAAATCTTCAAAATAATTCTATGTACAAACATGAAATTTAGATTATTGATTAAACAAACTGTGATTTTTAATATACTACCATTATAAACAGACTGGTCTTTTACAGGCTTCGTCTATTATTGAAATTAATGTAATTCTTTTTCTTTCTCCGTCATTCATTGAACACATATCTTGAGAACTTATGTATGGATTGTTATGCAATATGGTATGGATAATAACCATCCATTTATTGTTATTTTTTAATTGTATTCTTAATACCAAATAATATCACAAGCCATGTTAAAACTCAATTTTAAACTAGTATGTTGTGGCCATCACAAAACTTTCTTCTATATAAATCACATCAATTAAATCATTTAAATAGTAAAAGAAATTATATCAATTTAGAACTATTTCATATTAAAGTATACCTGAATTTGAAGTTGGATGAAAATTCGTGCATTAGTTATTGAGATAGATCTGGAGGGGAAATTCTGAATAAATGCAGCATAGCAGCGCCAACTGTTGAGCGATTTGCACCAAAACACAAACTGCACTAATTCATATTAAGGTATACCAGAATCTGAAGTTTGATGAAAATCCGTACATTAGTTCTGGAGCTAGAACTACTGTGGAAATCACAAAAAATGCAGCACAGCAGCGCCAACTGTTGAGCGATTTACACCAAAAGGTACAAAACATCAATTCATGTCAAGGACTGACTGAATCTGAAGTTTGATGAAAATCAATGCATTAGTTCTGGACATTAAGCTATTGTGGAAATCGTGAAAAATGCTGCATAGCAGTGCCACCTGTTGGGCGATTTACACCAAAACATATACAGCACTAATTCATACACAGGTATACCTGAATCTGAAGTTTGTTGAAAACCCAAGCATTAGTTCCTGAGATAGATCTATTGCAGAAATCCCAAAAAATGCAGCATAGCAGCGCCACCTGTTGAGCGATTTACACCACAAGGTGCAAAACGTCAATTCATGTCAAGCACTAACTGAATCTGAAGTTTGATGAAAATCCGTGCATTATTTCTTGAGATAGAGCTATTACAAAAATCGTGTAAGTACTGCAAAATGCAGTATAGCAGCGCCATCTGTTGGGCGATTTGCACCAAAACGTTACCAGCACCAATTCATATCAAGGATAAACTGAATCTGAAGTTTGATGAAAATCCGTGCATTAGTACTTGAGATAGAGCTAGTGCAGAAATCGCGAAAAATGCAGCATCGCAGCGCCACCTGTCGGGCGATTTACACCAAAAACTAATCAGCACCAATCTATATAAGGCACTACTTGAATATAAATTTTTATTAAATTCCGTGCATTAGTTCTTGAGATAGAGCGCCCACAAAATTTATGTCACATACACAAAGACAGACAGACCCACAGAGTCACAGACAGACATTTTGTAAAAACATGTTTTTTGGAATCTCTGACCTCTAAAACGTATAAATCCGTCGAAAACCGGAAGTCGAAAATTTTTACGAATCCAATACTTTCTTCTTGTAAAGATAGAAGAAAGTAAAAATAGGATTTTACATTTTTTTTAATGAATAAAAATAGTCATAACTAAAAATCTTATCAATATCATAACTATCCATATACAGGGTGACAATTATTGAACTATATGAAACAAAACGTAAATTATTAAAAAACTACTGAGTGCACAAACTTTATTCAGCATGTAAACGTCACTACATATATTCGGATTTAGGTTATGACATGATCGATATGGCTGGCTTCATGGCTGGCTTCATTGGCTATGATGTGGCGCAGACGAATAGCAAACTTCTGCATAACCCGCTGATGTGGCGGAATATCGATGCTTTCGATGACCTCCTGAATGGCAGTTTTCAGTTCAGATAGGGTTTTGGGGTTATTTCTGTACACATTGTATTTAATGTAGCCCCACAAAAATGAGTCACTTGCGTTCAGATCCAGAGAATATGGCGGCCAAGCGAGTCCCATTCCAGTGGCCTCTGTGTAACCCAGAGCCAGAATGCGGTCCCCAAAGTGCTCCTCTAGGACATCTAACACTTTTTTGGTCTGATGGGGTCAAGCTGCGTCTTGCATGAACCACAACTTGTCGTAATCAGAGTCAGTTTCGATAATGAGGATGAAACCATTTTCCAAAAACTTCACGCATCGTTCAGTAGTCACCGTGCCGTCAATGAATATTGGACCGATTTTCTCGTGACTGGACATTACAAACAACACAGTCACCCGTTGTGGGTGGAGAGACTTCTCGATGGCAAAATACAAATCCTCTGTCCCAAATTTTGCTTATTGACGAAGTTGCATACAAGTTACGTGCGCATGCGCATATTAATTCCCATCTTGACCTGCGGCCAACCACGAAGTATGAACTTCATCATGCAAACCGTTCAGAAGTTATGACGGTTTAATTTCATATAGTTCAATAATTGTCATCCTGTATATGTTCTCAAGATAGGCGTGCATTGACTAACAATGGTTAAAAAAGGATTATTTTAATTTCAATAATACACAAATCCTGCAAAAGACCAGTCAAATATATTAACAATCACAATCTGTTCAAGGAATATTCAAAATTCCACGTTTATACATAAAAGTGTTTTTGAGGGTAGACTAATTGTAACTTTGAATGTTTCTGTTAATTTTCATTGCCTTTAAAAGGTGCAAGACCCTTTATTTCAGTTTTTAATACGTTCGCTTATTGTTTGACAATCTCATTTTTTTTTTTTTTTTTTTTTTTACCTTACAAGTAACGAGAAAAAAAAAATTCTAGCAGGGCTTTGAATGACTTTTTTAAAGGGACATTTTATTGGATCGCTAATACGATTTACTACCGTCTTACTTCAACAACTAAAACTAAATAAAATCTTCTGTTAAACTTTAATTTTGTTGCAGCGAAAACTTAATTTTCTTATTTCGTATTTTGATATTTTGTGTTTTTTCACATCTGTCAGGAACAAGCCTCTCAAAAATAAAATTATCTTCTATGTTCTTCCGAGTTAGAACTTTATTATTTTTCTTCTACATGTTTTAAAGCTCTTTATTTCCTAAAGATTTATATACAGGGTGCAATATGTTATCTATCGCCGATCTTTAATTTCTCAACCGTTGGTCGTAAACATATAGTTCCAATCACAAAAACGTTTCAAATGAGGTAAATATTCATGTTGTGGCATTATTTAAAGTAAAAAAAATCAATTTTACAAAAAATGCGAAATCTAAGTTTTTATACGGTCCCCCAGTCCCTATAGTTATATTTAGTAAATGTTTAGACATATCATAACAGATGTAACGCAAAAAGTTTGACATTTGTACTACAAAAATTGGCACAGTTATTAAATTTCAAATTTGAGATTTTTACTCATGATTTTATCTTTCATTGAGGGATCAGTTAAAACATGAATTAAAGTAATTCGAGATCAAAATCAGGGTGCAATGTTCTTTTTACGGCGAAACCACCCTTAGCTGTTATCGTTGGTACGTTTGAATGTTGTTCGACCCATAATAGTTAGCTCAAATTTTTAGATATAACCCTATTTAGTGATTCCCCGATTTGGTGATACCGGCTAAAGGTGGTTTCGCCGTAAAAAGGACATGATTTTGATCTCGAATTACTTTAATTCATCTTTTAACTGATCCCTCAATAAAAGACAAAGTCATGCTCATAAATATCAAACTTTGAAATTTAATAACTGTGTCAATTTTTGTAGTACAGATGTCAAACTTTTTGTGTTATATTTGTTATTATATGTGCAAACTTTTACTAAATATAACTATACGGACTGGGGGACCGTATAAAAAGTTAGCTTTCGTAATTTTTACAAAATTGATTTTTACTGTAAATTGTTTTGTTGTAAACTAGTATATTGTGGACTGTACAACTGAGTAGTAACATTGTGGATTTACGAATAATTTCATTTTCACGGAACTGTTCAAGTTCTATAGGAATAATATACTTTTATCCGTAAAACTTTAGCGGACATTAACTTTCAACACGGGCGAGAAAAGAGTAAAATTTTAACGTAAAAGATAGTTCTTTTTGGGCAGAATTCAGTGTAACAGCTGTGAAAAAATACCGAAATTTCATCTAACGAAATAAGAAACTTTACTTTTTTCACTAACAAGTTTACAATTTACTAGAAACATTCATTTGATTTTAGATATTAGAGTGGTAGTGTGAATCGCATTAGCAATGCAATAACGCTCCTTTTTAACTCTTTATGTACTGATTCATGAATTCATGAAAATTTTACCTTCTAAAGCCTTTTACGGGAATTTTCTAAACTACATTAGAAGATTTACATAATCATTTAATAAATTTTAGAGGGATTAAAGCAGTTAGAAAGATTAATTAAATTTGAATTTATGGGGATTTTTTGAAATATTTATAACCCCATGAAATATTTTATTTTAAATATTTTGCTTAGTATTTTGTAGAATTAGGAAATGTACAAATGTAATGTTCTTTTAATTGAAATATAGAAATGTTTCCGAATTGAACCACCTCCCCCCCCCCCCCAACCCTAAGAAAGCTGAAAAGATGCAAAGGAATTCATCCTCTTAATAATACTTTTGTTTTATGTAACCAATAATGCTTTTTGAACAAGATAAAGTAAGGTAGTTATAATTCATACTGAATTGTATTACAACTAATCGTATTAAATGGATTTAAAACAAGTTATTTTAATGGTACTTATAAGTACCGTCAGTAGATAATGGGTTAGAAAAATGCTTAAAGACATGTTAGAGTAATCCTCTTTTTATTTCTAACAAGAAGAAGCTAATATTAATTATCGTAAAATAAGAGAAATTCTAATAAAGGAAATAATTATTTGTTTTAAAATAATTTAACATAACTAATCTTTCGTATGTGCACATATACGAAATAAAAAAAATTAATTTTTCTAAATAGTTTCTTTAAAACTAACATGCTCATTAAAACTTAGCGATATGCAATTAGTTAAACACATTTAAATTACAAAAATATTTTTTTCCGCGATTTCTTCTGTTGCACTTTGTCCACATCGTTGGGGAGACAGGGGCAAGATAACTATGTTAACAATTTTTGTTGTTTATTAATTTATTTTTAAGTATAGTAAAATTAACTCTACATGAACTGTTACAGTATTCCTTTGTAGTATTAAATATATTACTATTTAATTTTTCAAACAAAAAATAAAATAAAGGATATTTTTTTTTTTCATAAAATTAACAAATCGTCATTTGGCCTTGGGGCAAGATGACAACACTGAAAAACGTTGAACATATTTTATCTTTTGAATATGTTACATGGTTTAATAAATGATAACTGTGTTTTTACATCTTACAAAGTGTCAAACTAAGCATAATGCATTGTAACGTAATGTTGAAGTGTTTAGTTGTGCAGCTAACAATAATCACAAATAAAAATGTCATTTTCATAATTGGAACATTCCTCATGCCACCACTCTTGGCATTTACAGCATTAGATCCATTCTTCACAATCTTCCTCGTCACAAGTAGGACATCTGCCAACACCATCCTTTGAAGTTGATGCAACTGGACTGTTTGGCCTGGATTTAATAGACTTAGGCCTACGGGAACTTAGTTTGAGCTTTTTTACTCTCTTTTTAGCTTCACGAGCTTCTTTTCTCTTTTTTTAAACGTTCCTGTTCTTCCTTCTGCTTTGCCCTTTGTTTTAATATTTCTTTGATGGATGTGCTTGTAAGAATGCTTGAGCTCAGTGTTTTACTTTTCCTTTTTTCCTCACATTTTGTTGTTTTTGGCAATGGTTTGAAATAAAAAAAACTAACAGGCATATTTGGTACATCGGAATCAGCATCTGCCATAAGTTCTGGTTCTTCTGGAGGCTTTATACGTTGGTTTTCTACTACCAGGTTCTGAGGATGACGAGCTCGTCATCTTGCCCCGGACTGCCTGTTTAAAAATATTCGTTTTCATTACCATGAAGAAAGGTGATTAATTGACATTTATTTATGGTAATAGGTAGTATTTAAACAAAGTTAGTCATAAATATTAAAGAGAAACGATATATCTTACCTGTATCTGTAGCAGAGCTTATTTACACATGCATAAAAGTTATAACGTGGCAGCTGTAAACAATCAAACTTCACAACTAACACAAAAATGGCGATTTGAGCGTCTCTATACTATTGTTTAATGAACGGCCGATAGGAGAGCCAGTAGTGCCCGGTTGATGCTGCCACCTTGTGGAAAACGAAAAAATTAAGATATTCGTCATCTTGCCCCGGTCTCCCTATATATATAGTATCACGCAAGAACTTCAAGAATTTTATATAATAACACTAAAAGAGATGCTTATCGAGACACCATTAATTGAACAAAAATATAGAATAAAGCACGTAAACATAAAATTAGTTTTGGGATAAAGATAAATAATGGTTTTTGATATTATGGGTACCTCGGAAAAGCTTATTGTATATTTTAGCACATGGTTATATTATACTTTCATAGATTACAAGTATTTTTGTTTTGTTTTTTACAGTGTAGAAAGAATTAAGTCGGAAATTGTATGTCAAACGTGGCAAATGAGGCGCATACGAACTATAATTAGTTTTATAAATACTCAGATCTTGTGGCAATAGCTGCTACACTCTTATGCAAAAAATACATGCATAAAAATTTATTACGACTGTATATTTCAAGTTCAGTAATACGGAAATAATAGGGCTCCATCTTAAGTAGAACGTAATCACCATGCAAACCTAGACTTATTACCTATCATGGGATATCACAGAATTAATTATGTATGATAGGATTTAATAGAATGAAGAAATTTTTTATTAATATCCTTTAAAGTTTCTACTAGATGTTCATAAAATTTTAAATCACTCGACAAAATTCTGCAGCGATTATATATACTAGTAAATTTCAAACCGTTCAGTTGATTAGTTTTTGCGCTGTTACATGCGGACAGACAGACAGACGCACTCTAAATTGAAATGTCTGAAATTCAGACACTTAAGTGTCTGAAACGGTGTGTTCAATTTTCAGACATTTTAAAATGTCTTAATTTTTTCAGACACTTTTTGCGTCTGAATTTCAGACACTTCAAACGTCTTAATCGCAACCAATTTTTGTCAGCATTATACGTAGCCATATTTGACCACGGTGAATCCTAGAAAAATATTTAGCTGTGGTCTTGTCCCCCACCCCCCCCACCCCACACAGCCTGATTTTGGGGCTTCCAAATTTGGTATGCAATTTTTGTAAAGCTCATAATTTAAATCTTTTACGACATTGTACTGATTATATTAAAAATTTTGAATTTCAGGAGTAGAACAAGATTAAAAACAAAAAGATATTCATCTAAATATTAGATTTCTTTTATTTGTTTAGTTTTTAATGTTATTTTACTTTAAAAATTCAAAATATTGATTATAATCAGTACAATTTCGAAATGGATTTAAAATATAAGCTTTACAAAAATTGCACATCAAATTTTTGAATCCTAAAATCGTAGGGGGACGGGACACTGTCCAGCATGCCCATGTTTTAATCAGGTCCTTTTGCAAAAAAATGCAACTCTGCATTATCTTTTACTAAACAGGGGTGTCCGGTATTTGGAAGTGTCCGTTGTGAAGGTTAATGAACATTTCCGAAAAGTGGACGTCTAATACCTTTTTTAATACACAATGTATGCATATTTGTATATTTTTACCTCACAAAAGGAAACATCTCCGATTATCTGACAAATTCCCCAGCCCCAAAGTGTTCCCTATTGACGGTTTTTACGGTACATGGATAAATATATATAAATATTTGTAATCTTGTCTTACTCTAAAAGTTCAAATATTCATTATACTCAGTGGATAAAAATAAAGATATTTATAATATCAGATGTTCGAAAATTGCAAAGAAAATCCCCCCCACCCCTCAAAAAAAAAAAAATCATGCAATTTAAAAACTAGATCTTTTAAAAATTTATATTGGCAAATACATTGTTTTACACAGATCAGATAATCACAAGATCTATTTAACTATAAATACAAAATAATAAATAAATACTCTAAATTAATAACATTCAGAAAATAATTCAGAAAATAATTACTGCTAGTTTCAAAACTTGCCTCAAATATACATTTCAAGTAGTACATATAAATAAACAAGTTTAGTCACTGTAAGTAGTGAACATGTGTAATATATATTTTTTGCATTTGCGGTGCTTTGTCAGTTTAATTAAAAATTAACTTTGGTGTCTAATTTTATTCATTCTGTGGAATATGTAAAAGTTTTCCTTTTAAACATATTCCTTAGATGTTATGGAACAACAGGATATAAGCCATATTTATTTTTTTATTCCTGTAAACTTTGTATCTTATGAATATGAGTTACATAAATTTTACAGATTTGATAAGAAAAAATTAACCTAGAAAACAGAAGAAAAGGAAAAGAAATGACAGAATATGTACTGTTTTTTAGTTGTTTGAAAATACTTTGAATATAAAAAAAGTAGTTATTAATCGCTTAAAAATATATAATATATAAGTAAATATGAACTTTTAAAAATATATACTATTTCAGTTTTATCTATAAACTTTATATCAAGCATAAACAACTTTTTATTTATGCCTAAATTATCATGTTTAATTTTTTTCGTACAAATAATTGTTTGTATCAGAAACGTTGCATATGCGATTGCAATAAAGGGAAATTTCATAATTGTTTCTGAAATTTCTAAGGTTTGAAAATTTAAAATCATGAACAAAACATAGCAGAAAAAGGCTTACATATAAATAAAAAAATAATATAGGTACCAATTTAAAAAAAAACTCAAAAAATATTAATGAATACTTTATAAATATACCGTTAAACAAGAACAGAAATTGCAGTTAATGAATAAAATGTTTCTGCATTTGTTCTATGTTTAAAAAATCTTACAGAATGATAGTATAAGAAATACCTATTATGTTTTTAGAAATTTGGTAAATGTTAAATATGAAACTTTGACTATCAAAATTTCCGATTTTCAATAATAAATTAAAGCATCAATCATAAGAATAAATCTTTAAAAAGTTTCAGTACTATGATTAAAAACGGTGATATGTAAAGAAAATTTTCACAGTATTAATGCTTTTTTTCAATCTGAAAACTTTTCCGAATATCATAATCATAAATGAATATCATATTTAGCTCCAAAATAATAATCACAAAAAAATACAATAAGTGCTGATACATAAACTGCAAGAGTTTATAATCAATAAACAGTAAAAATCAGAAGAAACAGAACATAGAATAAATACAGTTTCAAACGGCTTCAATTTAATGTTTTTATCTCCCTTTAATGGAACTATGAATCATTCAGCTTTTCAAATCTGTTTATGTTGCACGTTTTGCTTTTGGGCAACGACAAATTAGGATATTTCCGATCACAGGATCGAAAAGGAAGATTAAACAAGTTATCACTCATTCGTTTATTCACAGGAGACAAGCGCGCTGAATTAAAGCATTGCAATTTAATTATCAAAACAATTATATTCGATACCGTTACATTAAGAAGGTATAACAGACGACAGCTTGTGAAATCAAAAAACTAACATTAAACTACAAAAAAGAGATCAATCTTTAAAAACTATTTAATTTATATTCATAAGATACAAACCTACTGGGATAAAAATTTAAAATTAAATATGACTTACGCTTTCATTCGATAAATACTCCATAATTACGCATTTCTTTTAATCCAAGCAATGGCGACGCTTAAAATGTGATTCTTTCTATATCATGAAGGAGCCATAGATGACATGCGCGGAAATCAATGCTCTGATTCGCTGTTCAGAAAAGTACAAAAAAGAAATGTTCAACTACTGTTTTAAATAAGACACTTCGTAGATAATTCCAACATATTTCTCGGTTCGTATATACCATGATCATACTAAGACACTTATGTATCTTAAATTAAGACATCTATTGTGTCTGAATTTTCAGATTAAGACGCTTAAGTGACTGAAATTCTTTTTCAGTCACTTATGTGTCTAAATTTAAGACGCCTATATTTGCAGTGCGGACGGGCGGAACAGACGACGATTATAGACGCATTTATATAATCTAAAAATACCTAAAAATGCGCACCTAAAAATAGAATTCCTACTGAATGTCATCAAATTATTTATTTATTCCTTTATTATGTTAAAATTTTGTAACAACTACATTTTAATTGACATGAAAGAATCCATAAATCACCAAACAAAAAACACATTTTTAACAACGCACTTTTTAGTACCATTTGATGATACCAATGATACTAAAATTTCATGAATATAACTTAAGCTGGTAAGAAACATTAACGTATGTCAAGAAAAGAATAAAATTCGAACATGGGAGATAATTTCATTTTGGGGAGACTTCTTCGTAACAGCTGCGTAAAAAACCCCAAAAATGAGATATTAAATAAGAAAATTAATTTTTCACTAGAACAAATTGAGCTTGAACAGAATCTTTTATTTAATTTTACATGTTGAAGTCAGGAAGTAAATCGTATTAATGTTGCAACAAACTTTTCTTTCAAAAAAGTCCCTTTAAGAAATGGTAGAATATTTTTTCTCTCATTTCTATAATAAGATTAAATTAATTTTAATTGTTGTGCAACAAAAATGCTTCTAACTCCGGAAACAATCAAATTATTTCATTAGTCACATAGGAAATATAATTAATCTTTATTATACATACATTAAATACATCTGAAAAGGGACAGTAATTAATTTTATATGACATTTTTAGCGTTAATTAAAATTTCCATGTACGAAATTAGTTAAACACGCTTAAATAACACGCTAAGTCAAACTTCGCAAAAATTCGCAGTTTTCCGTTTTAGTCTTTTTGAAAAAATGAAATTTAAAAGAAAATGATAATTTTAAACAATTTTATTAAATATTCGATTAAAACACTATAAAAGCTACTTGGAAATGTTTCCGAAAATTCGTGATAATAATAATAATAATAATAATAATAATAATAATAATAATAATAATAATAATAATAAAAACTTTTGGTTTTATAGATGATTTTTTAAATCTAGGAAATATTTTAGTATCAGCAGTTTCTAAAAGTAAAGACTGCTTTTTTTTTATCACGGATAACACAGCAGAGCTTATTGTGTAATTTCAATTGTGCTTATATTATAGTTTCGTAGATTAAGTGTATTTATTTTTAACTGTAAAAAAAAAAAAATGTGGGCTTCATCCATATGGCTTCTGAATGTCTCGATTATTTTAATTTAAAAATGCTTAAACGGAAAATATTATTCTTTTCTTAACTAAAAAAAAAAAAAAAAAAAAAAAAAAAAAAAATCTAAAAAAAAAAAAAAAAAAACTAAAACTAGCTACTATACAAGGTAGTATTCCGTTTTTCATTTTTTTAAGAATTTAAATTTAAAAGAGAAAAATAATTTTTTCTATGAAGGCATTTTAAAATTAAAATAATCGAGGCATTCAGAAGCAAAGTGGATCAAATCTACATTTTCTTTCTACACTGTAAAAAAAAAAGAAATAGTCTTAATCTACGAAAATATAATATAGCCGCAAACGAAATTATACAATAACCGCTTCTAAGTTACCCGTGACAGCAAAAAGCGGCCCTTATCTTTAGAAACCCCTGAAACCAAAATATTTCCAAGATTCAAAGAATAATTTATAACAACACATTTTTTATAACCCCCATTATACTATTTCTTCCAAACAACAATTAAAATGACTTCACTAAAAATAACGTTAAACCTAACCATAGTCCACCCGTTAAATAATGATAATCTACTTCCAAACATCGCACATTTTCAATTTTTACATCACCGCATAGGACAAAAGTACTTTTAAATGCAATTTGTTCGAAAACTGCATCTCAATTTATTATTTTTGAGATATTATTATTATTATTATTTTGTAGTTTTTAATGCCATTTCTGTCAGTGGGGCAAATGAAGTACTCCATTTATGTAGAAAGTAGATTAATAAAATAAAATAGTAGATTACTATATCTTTTTGAGGCCATTTTATCATAACAACTGAAAAAAAAAATAATTAAAATGCGTGTTATGCCAAGATATCGTCTGCTATAAAAATGCATTTAAAAAAATAATTTTGTGACTTATTTTCTCCGCATTTACTTAATTCCTATCAAAAACTTAAAGAATGCAATGTTATTAATCCGTGTGTAATAAAATTTTCTGAATTTTGAAAAAAATATAAATGAATGTTTTATGATAATACATCATATAATGAATCGTTAGATACCCAAATTTTGTCCAGTTTCTTGAATGACGACATCACTTTTTGCTGGGTTTGTGTATTATTCCGTGATAGTGACGTCCTATGCATACTTTTCTGTAGGTGTTGTTTATGACTGGAACGTAAATGTGGAATTCTTCAGATGATGCAAATGACATCATTTTATATAAAATAAAAGCGTGTATTTTAAGTCTTAAAACTGAAATATGTTTTGTTCTTTCTATATTAATTTTTTTTTTTTTTCTCACCGGGGTGACACTAAATTCTGAAAAAGGCAGAATTCATGTTTCCTTGTTTTGTTTTTTTTTCTGTCACTGATTTTCGGAAAAATTTCCAAGTATTTTTTATAGTGTATTATTCAGTTTTCAAAACCAAGGATTTAAGTTTTTGGTATACTATCAATTCTCAATAAATATTTTTCAGCTGCATAATTGAATTTATACGTCTAGCAGAAATAATACCAACATTTTCCATTCCGAAATGTCGGAACGCTGAGTCACAAGAACTTAAGAATATTTTTAAATATATATTTTATCTTCATCATTGCTGTTAATCTCATCAAGTATCTGTAATCTTCTAATTTGATCAACCTTAACTCTACAGGGTGGCTACTAAATACTGTTACAAATATTCAGTCATTTTATTTTACAAATATAAAATAGAAAATGATGACTACACTAACATGGTGAACATCAGAGATGAAAGTTTAACAGGAAATAATTTTAATCAAATTGACCGCCATCTTTATCGATTACCAAAGATAATCTCTTATGCCATTGTCCGACTGCGGCACGAATCATTTTAAGAGGCAGTCGGTACCATTTACGCAATATGGAAGCTTTGAGAGAGTCCAAACTTCTGTGTTTGTTGCTATTTACTTATCCCCAGACGCAATAACCTAAAGGATTGAGATCCGGTGAAGAAAGTGGCCAATCTTCTTGCATGAAAAAGTTCGGACAGGTGACAGGGAGCCAAGCCAGGGAGTTGATTTATCTTGGTGCGAAGATGTAAAATCTTGCAGAAATATTCAATTCTTTTTGGGATACGACCTGTCAGCATGTGGTAATAAATGTGTAGCCAATATGTCCTGTTTGTAATATTCGCATTGATTTTTATCCCTTTATCGATGAACTTCATAGGCAATTTTCCATCGTTTGACACTGCAGCCGAAATCATAACAGAATTCTTGTTCTGAAAGCGTTTAACAATTCGAAAGGTTTCAGGTATATCCTCGAGGGTTGCTAAATATACGATATCATTTTTAGCATTATAACACTGTTAAGTGCAAAATAGCTTCCCATCAGAAAATATTATTCTGTCAACACTTTTCCTACCTTGCAGTTCCATCAATTTCTTCTTTCTTTGTAATTTTTTTATACTTTGTGCAGCAGTCAATCCTTGAATTTTTCTTTTGCGATAAGGGCAATAACCCAGATCTTCATTCATAATAACTTGCATAGTTCTGCAATTCACGTTCTCTTCTGCAGCCATTTTATTTGCAGAACGTTGTGGATTTCGTCACACCTTTTCGCGAATTCTTTTGATGCGCTCTATTATGAGATCTGAGCGTGGACGACCAGACCTAGATCGATATTTACATAGCTATTAGTATCCAATAATCGATTTATAGTTTTATATATAAATGTTTCATAAAAACCAGGGCATTTTAATTGCTTAAATGTTTTACCTGAGGAAAACCTGCGATCAAAGAGCTGTTTAATCATCATTATTTTGGCTTCCATCTTCAAAATAATTTTAAATATTCGCTTTATAACCAAGTTCGTCTGCACTAATAGAAGCTTTCCAAAACCTAAAATAGAGAAATAAATTGTTTTCCCAAACGATTAAAATTAATTCGTATTTTTTGGAGTGTAACAGTATTTAGTAGCCACCCTGTATATCGAGAGAAACTTTGTGGAATATGTTCAGACCTACGAAATCTGCTAAAAACGACGTAAGTTGTTCCTTTTAAAGATATAAACTTTATTAAAAAAAAAAAAAAAACTTACTATTATTACTTTTTAACTAACCTGCCTTCTACACAATTTAAGATTAAAAGTAATGGAGGACTCATTTCAGATGCGTAAAATACTTCTGGTGAAAATGACGTTATTGACTTGAAAATTTATACTTAAATATACACAACTGTACAACGATTGCGCCTTACTTTACGAAATTTTTATTTGCTTTTTAATTCGTTCGAAATGACACCGATGTTATGACATGTTGAAAAATTATTTACATGTTTTTTTTTTTTTTTTTTTTTTTTTTTTTTTTTTTTTTTTTATATATTATGAAAAAATGTCAGCTATGAAAATTCTAAGAAAATATTTACAGAACCATTTATAAAATGAAATTTTTGTTTTCTTGTTGTCACTGATTTTCGAAAACATCTCCAAGTAGATTTATAGTGTAATATTCAGTTTTCTCAACTCAGGTTGTAAGTGTTTAGGATATGAAGCACAAATATAACACAATTATAACATATTAATGTTAATGTTAATGCTGTTAATTTATCATGTTTTTTTAGTAAAAAAAAAAAAAAAAAGCAATTTAACAAATTATTACGACCATTTGGAAAATGATTTTTTCAAAGACTAAAATTCAAGACATAAAAAATCGCACGGAGTTCATCATACATTACGTACGCCATGAATTAAACATTAATAGTGTTATTACACGTAACAATTGCAAGCGACAGAAATCGCCTGCGACTCGTCAGATTTCCTGTAACTTACGTATTATCCAAGCATTTCATTGGCTGTTCGGGAAAAGGCTTTTCCATCGTCAGATTTCTTGGAAATATGACAGAAGTATCCATCTCTGTTGAAAGTAAAGGAAAAATACAGATTACTGTATAGACCAATCAGAAAACGAATAAAATGCGGATTCAACCAATAAAACTCTTCAGATATGTTTTTGATTCCCTACCCTGACAGAGGACAATAACCATTTTTCTAAATGGTTAAAAATGCTTGAGAAACATAAAAATGAGTATTTGAGAAAAGACCGTATCCATAAAACCTATTTCCTGGTTTATAAAGATCGTTAATACACTAGAAAACTATTGTGAAACGCTTCCGAAGATCAAAGGCAACAAAAGAAACTTTGTGTCCATATATGGTTCTTTAAATAAAGAAAATGTATTTATTTCGAAAGTTTCCAAAGATAAAAAACGGTTTCCGAATCATTGATAATTCGGCAGTGGTTGCTATATATTTTCTTTCGTGTTTATATTATGCATTCGTAGATTAAGAAATATCTGTGTTTTTTTTTTTTTTTTTTTTTTTTTTTTACTGCGTATTGAATTTGATACGCATTATTATTTTTTATGCTGCATTTTTTTCGATGCCTCTAATAACCAAGTCTTAAATATAGCAAATAAAGTCTTTGTGCAACAATATTAAAAAGCAGAAAAACCAACGTTTAAAATGCACAAATAATACATGAAAAGCAGCAAACAGCTGTTTCGAATCTACTAGCGAGATTCCTCTTCAGTGCAAGATAGGGAAAATGGAACAGCGTGCTTTGGTCTTTTCTACATAGGTTCGATTTTCCCTCAGCCATCATTATCCAAAAATGTTCTTCTAACCTTGATCTTGATTTTTGGGAAGCTTACCACATCATTAAAAATTCTCACTCTTTAGTCAATGACTTGTCTAGTAATCCTGATTTTGCAAGGATTTGGAAAGCATTAATTTAATTTCCCATTTTTTGTTTTCTTTTTCTCTCCTTCTCCAGTAGATGTCGCGACTTGTCCACGAAGTCGTTTCCACTGCTTCTCTCTCATTGGTTGTTTTTGGCGCCTCCGCTACCCTCATAGGGTATATAAGCCAGCGTGTCTCTGTCTATGTTTTTGCTCAGCCTTGCTTTTTCTAGCACGCTGTTCCTTTTTCCCTATCTTGTACTGAAGAGGAATCTCGCTAGTAAATTCGAAACAGCTGTTTGCTGCTTTTCATGTATTATTTCCGCATTTTAAACGTTGGTTTTTCTGCTTTTTAACCAAGACTTATATGGAAATGTGAACAACGAACGATTGTACGTTTCTATATTTATGAATGAAATATACGAAATTCTATTAGATTTATCTGTGAATATCTTCGCGTAATGTTTTATAGACTTGTTCTACTTTGACTTCAAACGTGTGAATTCTCAACTAATGAAAAGAATGAGTCAAACTATTTACTATTTTTATTAACTTTCCTTTTCTTATTATACTAACGGCCCTAAATGCAAAAAAAAAAAAAAAAAAAAAAAAAAAAAAAACGAACAGTAACGCTATTTCAAATTTATCTTTGACTAAAAAAAGATTTCTGAAATTATAGACAAGTTTATGTCTAACCAAAAACAAATAATTTCAAAAATACATTGAAGATTTTAAATAACAATTATATAAGTTACAGAGACCAGCATGAGCTATATATATAAAACTGTAATAGTATGATTTAATATTTGCACGAACCGGGACGGTATTTATCCAAATTTCACGAACCGGAACAATATTTGTTATAATTTCGCGTACCGGAATATCGTTCAAGCTTACTCCTGTACATTCCCAGCAACGTTATACATACTACACGTTTTTAGATTTAAACTAAATTATCTCAAAAGTAAATAGAATAATTATGATTATATATCTGCTATATACAAAATGTATTTAATCTTTATTATAATTACATTCCTTACATATACATTTAATATATGCTTTATTATACATACACTTAAAACTTTTAATGATGTGGAATATGAAAATATTTTAAGTATCTCTATTAAATATGATACAAGTAATAAAAATTTTTAATCAAGAATTAATAAAAAATATTTAAAGCTAAATAAAATGATAAAACGGAATATTAGAAGAAGATGTTTTTATGTCTATAAAAATATTTAAAAGAAATATTTCTGTTTATATATGCATATGTTCCATGTATAAACACAAAACTATTCTATAATTTAGAAGTTTGCAAATGGAGGAACTATTTAAAACATTTCATTTTTCATGCTCAGTTCCTTCCAAAAGTAATTTTTTTTTCTTACCTATTCCTTTTTTACTATTCTTCTTTTGTTAAAAAAAATATATATATGTATATATATATATATATATATATATATATATGTATATATATAATAACAATTTAAGAGAGACATTTGTAGGCTACACACTTTATTTTGAAATTTCAAAAATATTCATAAACAAAGAACTTTAAAAATCTTACCCAAAATAATATACATTGGTGAGAAAAAGTTAAGCAACAAATACGAAATGCAAGATTTTGAACAATAAAGTTAATATTCATTGCTGAAAAGTTCTATATAAACGAATAATGTAGGAAATAGTAATATCCTTAAAGCACAGCAAATCGATGTGGCGTCGCTTTCATATCGTACATCATCACAAGTATTACAGTCATTACGTCGAACCAAAAGGGGTTAATATTTAAAAGTATATATAAATATTATACAGACATACAAACAATTGTATGTCTGTATAATATTTATATATACCTTTAACTGTTGAATGCGGGTGTTATTTATGTGTGTATGTGTGTTTTAATATATATTGTAGTATGAGTGTTTTATTATAAGGGGTTAATATTCATTTGTTTCATTATTACTCTCAAATTGTCGTCACTTGGAGACTCTATTTAAAAGTCACTATGGGTATTGTCATATGAAGTTTCTCCAGGTCATGTTACAATGAAGTCACTGTACCGTTTGTACGTGACCATCATGCGCGGACTCCAGTGTAAAGTCGTCATGACCGTTTTAATCTGGTCAGTAACAAATAATGTGACACTAAAGTTACATGGCGACGTGCAGGTGACCGCCATTAGGAAATGTTAGTGTAAATTCACGTTAGCACTGCTTTGTGACACTCCTGCAGATGATATCATTTTTATCACTTAAAGACTCGTCCCTAAACAATTACTGTGATGAATTTGCAAATGGCATCTCCAATTCACGATTACATACGGGTCACAAGATGACTTCCTTGAAAAGTTTCCTGATGACTGGACACAAAACAACAATCGCTTAGATTTCTCGGTGAAGTGACCAAATAACACTTCATAAGACGAATGAAAGATATCAGACTTCAAAACTTTACATTTACTGAGACATTCTTGACCAACTGTGACGTCAAAGTGAGTCACATCGGTTAACTGTACTATTGTAGTAGTACTTACTACGCCTGTCGTTTATATCAGTTTATTTTGAATATTCACAATTAAAATTTTGTTCGGGAATTAGCATTTTGTGTTCTTTGCTTTACTTTTGCACACAGATGCATACACAATTTACATATAACAGTAAATATAACATCTATTTTAATATTATATTGCACATTTTATTATTTATATTTCAAGAAGGCTAATTAAAATTGGAGTTTTAAGGAAAAATAGCTCAAATCATAAGATAAAAAGAAATTTTTCTTAAATTAACTTTTGAATAATACTTTGAAATTTTTGAAAGAAAATCTTACAAGTTATTTAAATTGATCTATAAGGGAAATTAATTTTTTTTTTCAGAAATGTTTTACTTAATACAGTCTCTTTAGAATAATAATCCGTACTTAAAAAAAAATATATATATATATATAGATATATTCTTCAAAGTAAATGCAATTTTTCAAATTCATATCTATTTTAATTTTGTAGTAAAATTTAATGCATTTTTGAAAATGAAAAGTAAAACTTTAAAACATTTCGAGAATAAAAGTACGCATATTTTATTCTGAAGGAAAAAAATCCGAAAATTACACCTCTTAAAGATTTTTTTCGATTTAAAAGTTAAAAAAACATTTTTAAAAGTATTGGTATAAAAATAATAATACTTTTAAAAATGTAATAAAAGTCAGCATTTTACACTCTCTTTTATAAGTTATCTAAAAAAGCGAAAAAAAACAATGATTGTTAAAAAAATCTGAAACCTTTTTTGTCTTTCTTTAATAAAAGTTCTTTTTGTAATGAACTTTATTTTTGTTTTATGAAAAAGAATATTTTATGAATTTACCTTTTTGAAAAAGCTAAAGATTACAAAAGCAATTTAAAACAGAAACTATTTCTTAGAAAGTTTTACAGGCGAAATGGAGAGTCAAAATAAATTCTCAACTAATAATTTTTATAATTTTCTTTCTTTTGTAATTTGATATTTATAATAATGAAATACTATGATTTTTTTTTTTTACATTTTAAAAAATGTTAGTTATTAATCATACTTGAAATTAATGTATTTATATTTAATCAATTTTGTTCTAGCGATTATTTTATTATTAGTTATTTTCTTTCATAAATATGATACATATGACTAAAGGTGTTCTGAAATTTAAAATACTCTTCAACGAAGGATGTTATACAGTTTTCATGATAGTTTCTATTTTTGTGTATTTCCACTCAGATCTCTTAACATATGTTCCGATTTACTCTTTTTTAAAATGGCTTGTTCTGCCGGTAGTCTCGTTTCATTATCTGCTTTTTATATTGTCATGTTGTTGTTTTTGTAAAGTTCATAAGTTTTACACTATTGAGCAGTTGCAAAATATAAAAACAAATACTGAGAAGAAGCACGATTTCATTTTACGCAATTTAAAGCAGCAGATAGACTTCAGCCTTTTTATTTCTGAAGTCTTTTAGAAGAACTGAGTAGTGTTCCCTGGGTGTCCCCCTGTGTGCATACAGATCTACCATATATTTTTAATAGAGTTGTTGACCTTATTTAATATATTATATATGGGCAATTCCATCGTAACTGACGTAACATTTTATCATTGAATTTTGTTTTCAAATCTATGTAGAAAATTTGCATATAAAGCTAGAACAAATTTTTACGATTTAAAATACTTCCTGCTAAGGTTTTAATACCCAAATACCTGCAGATTATTTCAATCTCTCTTTGAGTCCCAAAAATTGCAATTCTAAATTCTGTAACCGATGTAACATAAAATAGACAAACATTTTTTTCTGCCTTCATTCAAGTGTAAAAATTATCAAAACTTAAAAAAAAAAAAAACGATTTAATGTTTAAACAACACTAAGTAATGCTAAATTGTAGCAGTAACTTGTTTAATTAATTTCTGAATAATAAAAACGAAAAAAAAATTACATTTACACGTGTAACTGACGTATCTTTTATTGTGTAACTATGTACTGACGTAATGACGTACTGACGTAACATTATGACCTTACAAAGACAATAATGGTACTTATCCTAGTTTGTAAAGAGTAATATACAATGCCTTTTTATTAGGATTTTTCTATACAATATAAAAATATAACGTTTTCCAACCATAGCCTAAAATGAAACATATTATTAATATGATTTCCCCACCCCCCCCCCCCAAAAAATGATGATTTTCTGTGTAGAATTGCCCATATATTAAAGAACATTAACTATTCATTGTGTTTTGCCGTTATATATATATATATATATATTTTCTGTTATTCAATTTCTGCTGTTTTTTACTACGTTTTTGGAATCTGTGTTAAGTATGTTGGGGGGGAACTGTATTTGTTAATGTCATTTTATTCATAATTTCACAGTTTTGTTGGTGGTCGGTGATATTTTTTTAATGGTTATATATATATATATATATATATATATATATATATATATATAATTTAAAACTCTGTGTGCATACAGATCTACCATATTTTATTAAATAGAGTTGTTGACCTTATTTAATATGTTATATATACAGGGTGCCCCTGAGATTATAACGCAAACTGTAAGGAAAGGTAAAGTACACATAAAGAAGCAATTTTAGTACAGCAATGTGATGTCGGAAATGAAAAGTTTTGGCGAAAAACATGAAATGGGGAAGAAACGAAAACAAGCGTTTTATTTACATAAAAATTTCAGTAAGTGCTCAAATGTGCTACCACTAACACAGATACATACTTCGTTGCATCCAGCAAGTGATAGGGATACCCTTTCGAAGGTTCCAGATGTCTCATCAATTCACTCTGATGAAGACTTCATTCCAAGACTTTGAGCCTCATTTGCTAGACGCTGCCAGTGGCATATTTCTGCACTTACTGTAATTGTTATGACAGTAAAATGCTCGTTTTCATTCCCTCCGCATTTCTTGTTTTTCGACAGAACTTTTCATTTCTGACACTCCATTGCTATAGCAAAATGACTTCTTTATGTGTTCTTTACCTTCCCTTGTAGATTGGTCGATGAATTTGGGGCACCCTGCATATATATTAATGAATAATAACTATTCATTGTATTTTGCCTTTCACTCTCTCCCTCTTTGTATTTACAGTCGTGGAAAAAAAAAGTAAACACCCCCTATTAAATCCTCAACAAATTATTGTAGACAAACATTACTGGTACCGAACGATTGCAAATAAAGTCTACTTTTAAATGATGTATATAAAATTTGCTTAAGGGGCAATCTACATATTAAAACGAATCCAAACTACATTTTCTTCAATGGCAATACCCAATTTTAACGAGATACTTCAAATCTTCGGTTCAAACTATGCCAAGAAACCAAATTTCAAGTCATTTGAATGATAAGTTTTTAAATTATAAGCATTCAAAATTGAGTGCTTCTAATGTTAAATTACATTTTCATATTTTTATTTATAACTTCTGAAATTATGATCCTAATGTTCTAATTTTTTGTCTCGCAATAATACTAATATAACCAAACATAAATAATTTGAATTTGAAATTTTTATACTTTTCTGATATGAATTATGAATTATGAAATTAATATTAAAAAAATTATGAATTGCAACCTACTATTTTTTTGATGAATTCAGATTTATTAAGTCCTGCTCTATGGAAATCCAAAATTTGACATTTTTCTTCCAAGTAGTTTTCAAATTATGCATAAAAAACGGTAAAATGATGGTTTAAGGGGCCGTCTATGATAGAAGTGACTAAATATTTTGAAATTTCTTATGCTATCCTGTAACCTAACAGGCTTAATTGACTGCTTAAGGTGCCTTGATCAAGAAGGGAGCTCTCTCGGTTAACAATCGAGTACCGAACTTCAATTTCGATACAGCCCTTAAAATACGCCCGTTTTAAAATAATTAATCGGAAACTTATGGTACGAATTGCATAAAAATTTGTAGGGTGTAGAGTTCATTTATGCTGTCAAAATTGTGTACTGCTATTGAAAAAAAAAAACAAATTTATATTCGTTTTAATATGTATATGCCGCCCTAAGCAAATTTTACATACATCATTTAAAAGTAGACTTTATTTTGCAATCGTTCGGTACCAGTAACTTTCTTCTACGATAATTTGTTGAGGAGTTAGTAGGCGGTGTTTACTTTTTTTTCCACGACTGTATATATATATATTGGAGGTGCATAATAGGTATGGTGATGCATACATAGATTTAAGTGAATTTCAAAATTTGTTTCAATTGGTGGTTCAAGAGAATTTTTATATGAGGGTAATAAGGTATGCAAGCAGATTAAAGGTATCCCTATGGGGGGAAGTTGCAGTTCAATTTTAGCCAACATGTACCTAGATATATATAAAAATAAAAGTGAATTACATAAAGACATAATCAGTTTCAGATATATAGACGATGTTTTGATTATTGAGCTGAATGGAATGAAGACTAACCATGATTTTAACTATTATCCAAAAAATTAAAAATTGAAACTTTCCGGTATTCACAATAGTTATAATACAAATTATTTGGATGTAAATCTAAAATTAGAAAACAGAAATTTTACTACATCGGTTTATGATAAAAGAGAAAACTTTAACTTTAAACAATTACAATATTAAATTTCAAATCAAATATGGTATTCAGAAATATTTATATTGACGGTTTAAACGGATTAAACCGATTGACATCAGATAGAGACATTTTGAATGAGCATATGCTTAAATGGTACGTCATTCCTGTGAGACAGGGTTATCCTGAGAGTCTGGTTAAAAATATGACGTATAATTATGTAAGAACTTTTAAGAACAGAAGTGAACTGATGCCTTTATTCGAAGCGTGTTGTTTACGGAAAGTAGTGGAAACAGATCGCTTTTGAAATTGGTTGATTTCGGTCGGTTGGTTTCATTTTGTTTAATCTTGTTTCTTTCGTTTTTTCTGTATGGTCTCGACAGGTAAATCTGGGAAATGTTGCATGCTTAAAAACAGTTTTAACCCTGCATTAGCGTGTCATAAGCCAGGCAACCTGTCTCCATGTTTAGTTAGTTTGTTATTTGTCTTGTTTATTACGGTTAATTTTGTTCAAGTTTAAGTTGGTTATGTTGTGTTTCATAGAGATAGTTCATTATATTAAAATATAGTTTTTGTTTTGTTTTGTTTTTATATGGTTCAATTAATATTGTACGTCAATTAAAGTTTACAGTTTGTAGTAATGTTTGAAATTACTTTTCGAATTTTTTAACTATATATATATAACCATTATGAAATATTTCTAATTATAATCTGTATTAAATATATAAATTGTAAATTAAATTTTAAGACAAGATTCAAACATTATGAATTTTAATTTTGAGCAACCTATGTATATGTATATAAATTTTAAATTTAGAACTCTGGATTCATACGGATCGATTGACCATGTTTAATATACTATATACATATACTTATATATATATATATATATTTAATATTAGAACATGTGCAATAGGAAATAGGATTAAAATCTTGTACAATTGTATAAGGCTAGCTGAATACTATTACATTATATCATTTATATACAATAAAAAAATGATTTAAATATTTATTTTTTATATATTCCATTTCAAGGCCTTTCATAATAAGGTTAGTTGGGGTAAATGGACCCACGAAATAACTTGGTCATAAGCTATTTTATAAAAAAACTGTTGATGTTTTTTAAGTTTTAGCTTTTGTGAACAAATGCACCTTAATCTCTACTTCCTAAAACAACGTGTGTCAACTCAATCGTAACTCACAATTTGCTGTGATAGGTTGACAAAAATTTACATAAAAAAACAAAAAAAAAAAAAAAAAAACGTCAACGTGGTTGAACTTCCTCGGCTTTTTATTAAAATACTGTAAGTACTTTTATTAAACAATTTTTTTTAATGAATAGGCATATAACTACATTAATAATTATTAGGTATTAACATATTTACTTCATGTTTCAAAGGTAAGCCCGGTGCCCCAGTTACCACATAAATTTTTCAAGAATGGAGTAACTGGGACATGTATCCGGGGTAACTGGACCATCCTGGATCCAGTTGCCAATAGTTATAAATAATATTTTGAGTTTCTTTTACTATAGGAAATAAATTTCTCCATTGTTTTTAGCTCACACAATACAGAAAATTATAGAATACCTTATTAAAATTACGTAATAAAATTTTTTAAAAAGCATATTGGGTGGTATCAAGCCAAATTTCTTGATCCCTTGAGAGGCGGTGATGACGTTATGGCATCACATTCTTTTAATCCCTAATTGCCACATTGGCACCGCACCGGAATTTTATAATGAAAATTTCACCTTTATTAAGTACGCGAAAATATACTTTTACTTGTTTACAAATATATTATCCTGTAAATACTGGTGTCATTAAATTATTTCAACATTTTTTACGAATGCAAGTACCATGCCTCTGAAAGCGAGATAGCCAAACCTTGAAATTGTACGACACACGGGAGTCGCATTGTAAAGGTAAACATTTATTGGTCCTAACACTATTTTGAAAATAATATCTTCATCGCACCTTTCTTTAGAATATGTTAAATGAAATGATTTTGAAGGTAACTCATTAAGGGTTCTGCTAGGAACAATAATTTTTTCTCTATATAATGAATATGCCACCCCTGAATACAGATGAAGTACTTAAGTACTTACGTAGCCGTTTGTTCATAGATTTACCTTGCTATTTTTTCCCTTAAAATACCCATGTGACTTTTATACTTATTACCTATTCTAAATTACATAAGTACTTACTTAATTTTTATGTTTTTGGTATAAATAAATCAAATATTTTCACTTTAGCGCTTTTTTTTTTTTTTTACACATTGACAGCAAAGGTTTCCCTTACAACGATCTTTAGTTGATAAATAATTTACATGATCTGCCTGGTTGAAATTTTTTAAAGTTGTTTACACTTTTTCAAACAGGACCTGATATCCCATATGAAAAAAAAATAAATAAACGCGTGTGGAACATAGACCCTCCTGGTCCACTTACCCCATTTTTATGGGGCAACTGGACCCATGAGGAAAGAAAGATTAAATATGCATATTTTTATATTTTTAAATATTAAAATGTAATTTTGAGCATTTCTGTCTGATAGAGGAAACCTAACTGAACACATTTACAGAAGTTCAGACTTTAATTCAAATGAACATTAGCTTTTTGAAACTGAATTGTCAGATGCTCCAGAGTAACATTGTAAAACAATGCCCCAGTTGCCCCATCTAACCTTATTCGGTGTTCATGTTTCTTCAATTATTCTGGTTATGCAGTATTTAGGACATAGAGAGAATAACTTATTCAGTTTTAGCTTTATTCGCTAAAGAAAACGACTATTTTGCTTATATATGTGGATTCTGTGCCATTGATAACGTAATTTACTATACAAGGATCTCTTTTTTTTCCTCTGTATTCATAATCGTGATTGTTTTTCTTTTCTTTTAGGTAGCTTTCATTACAAAAAGCTACCTACTGCAGCCGTTCGGAGGAAAGCGATTTAAAAAAAAAATTGGTATATTTTCACCGATCATGACCCCCAAACCCCGAAACCACCCTCCGTTCAAATGTTGATATATATATACACACACACACATATATATATGTATGTATATATATATATATATATATATATATATATATATATATATATATATATATATATATATATATATATATATACATATATACATATACATATACATATATGTACATATACATATATATATATATATATATATATATCTGATCTTTGTCACACTATAACTCTCGTATTTATGAACCGATTTGGATGAAATTTCGTGTATACCAATGTCTCGACCGCGTTCGGTGGCCAGCTTCATCCGCAATCTTGTTTCAAAATGGCGGCCATTTAAATTAAAAAAAAATAAATAAATTTTGAAATGTGGTACCAAAAAATTTAAAATTAGAAAATATTTTTTTTTATGTGTTTCACCTTGATACAAAGATTCCAGAGCAGTTTTTGTTTCCTTTATATCTTAAAAAATGGCTGAGTTATAGCACTTTGAATTTCTAGCGTGGCTGACATTTTGAAACAACCTGATTTTAGTCACGCGATAACAGGCGTATTTTTGAACCGATTTGGATGTATCTAGGTGTATACATAGTACATATCAATGTCTCGACCGACTTCGTTGGCCAGCTTCATCCGCCATCTTGTTTCAAAATGGTGGCCATTTAATTTTTTTAAAAACCTTTAAAATTTGAAATGTGGTACCAAAAAATTGAAAATTAAAAAATATTTTTTTCTTATGTGTTTGACCTTCGTACAAAGATTCCGGAGCAGTTTTTGTTTTGCTTATATCTTAAAAAATGGCTGAGTTATAGCACATTGAATTTCTAGTGTGGCTGATATTTTGAAATGACCTGATTTTTGTCACGCGATAACAGGCGTATTTATGAACCAATTTGGATATACCTTGGTGTATACATAGTAGATACCAATGTCTCGACCGAGTTCGCTCGCAATCTTCATCCGCCATTTTGTTTCAAAATGATGGCCATTTACAAAAAAAAAAAAAAAAAATTAAAATGAGGTACCAAAAAATTGGAAAATGAAAAAGATTTTTTTTTTTTTTTTTTTTTTTTTTTTTTTTTTTTTTTTTTTTGTATATGTGTTTTACTTTAATACAAAGACTCCGGAACAGTTTTTGTTTCATCTATATATAAAAAATGGATGAGTTATAGCATTTTGAATTTCTATTGTGGCTGACATTTTGAAACGACCCGATTTTTGTCACGCAATAATAGGCGTATTTATGAACCGATTTCGATGTAACTTGGTGTGTACATAGTAAATACCAATGTCTAGACCGAGTTCGTTGGCCAGATTCATTCGCCATCTTGTTTCAAAAGGGCTGTTATTTAAAAAAATTTAAAATTAAGTATGAAAAAATTGGAAAATGAAAAAGATTTTTTTTATGTGTTTGACCTTGATACAAAGATTCCGGAGCAGTTTTTGTTTCGTCTATATCTTAAAAAATGGTTGAATTATAGTACTTTGAATTTCTAGAATGGCTATCATTTTGAAAAGATCTCATATTTGTCACGCGATAACACAGGTATTTATTAACCTATTTCGATGTAAGAAGGCATGTGGATAGTATATAGCAATGTCGTGCCCAAGTTCGCTGGCCAGCTTTATCAGCTATCTCGTTTCAAAATGGCGGCCAGTAAATTAAAAAAAATTATATTCAAAGTAATTTGCAAAAAAATTAGAAATTGAAAAAGGTTTCTTTTTTAAGTATTTGAATTTGATATAAGGATTCCAGGGTATTTTTTGTTTTGTCTTTATCTTAAAAAATGGCTCAGATATAGCAGTTTGAATTTCTAATGTGGGTGATATTTTGAAAAATCTGGTTTTTTTGCCTGCGACAGCACTCGTATATATCAACCGATTCCGATGTGAGTGAGCACGTGCAGAGGAATTACTAAGGTCTCGACCAAGTTTACTGGTTAGCCTGAACCACCATGTTGTCTTAAAATGGCAATCCCTTTAAGATATCACCGAATTTGGCAACCAAATTTAAGTTAATTACAATAATAAAACTTTGTAAAAAATCACCATAAAATTAAAACAAAACACAGGACGCGTTTCGAGCTAAAAACATAACAGCTCGTCATCAGCTAAGCATACACGTGTCCGAAAACGAACAAGTTCGAACTTGTTCGTTTTCGGACACGTGTATGCTTAGCTGATGACGAGCTGTTATGTTTTTAGCTCGAAACGCGTCCTGTGTTTTGTTTTAATTTTATGGTGATTTTTTACAAAGTTTTATTATTGTAATTGCTTCATATCGCCAGTTTTCGGTGCTGTTTTCGCCAAATTTAAGTTACTTTAAATAAAAGCAGCTTGGATAAAGCTGACTAATTTCGCGAAATTCTCATTCATAATGATTTAGTATTAATAAAAATTAGTATTGAATCTCTTATAATCGGTTTCCACGAAATTGAGCTTTTTGCGTTTGATTATTTATATGCTGGCTTTTTAAAAATAAGGAATATGAAAGCTACCTCTCCCTCCCGGCACTGGCCGGAAGGACTTTTTTCTTCCATCTTAATCTCACAAGGTAGTACATTGGACTATACATTTTAAATACTATTTGGTTTATGTGGTGTTCGTGATTTCATAATTATTGGTCACTTTAATTACTTTTCATTTATATTATTGTACAGAAAATTTATATATATATATATATATATATATATATATATAGTATATAGTATATACAAACAACCCTGAAATTCATGACTTTTTTAAATACAAAAAAAGGTGGGAAAAAATTTATTGCATAGCTATTTTTAATGTTTGTACTTTTATTTTACTTTTTCTGAATAACTTTAATACTAGATCAAAAGAAACACTTGCACATGTTTATGAAACTCACTTTTAAATTGTCGCAAACGTATAGTAAAAAGTTTTATTACTTTTATATATTTTAAAGAAATTCTTCACTCTTAATTTTACCCATGAGATTACATTTGGAAATTCATTAACTTTAGAAATATATAAACTTAAAAATTTGAAAATGAAGAAAATAGCTATTGGAGTTTGCAAACAATCTGAAAACATATTTAAAAAATAATTTTGTAAAATACATAACTTATTTTCTACAGTTTAATTTTCAAAAGTTATGTGTCTACAATTTTAAAATGCTTTATTGAAAAATGAATTAAGTGCATAAATTTATTTCATTTAGATATTGGAAATTTGTTAATAGTTTCACTAAGACTTTATATGTTTAAAAAATATTTTTTGTTGTTCAATTATCTTGTCATTAAATATTCATCTCTAAAATTAACGTATAATTATAAATGTATATGTCTTTTGTAATTTGTGTTAGTATGAAATAATTTTTTTTAAATTTTGACTACAATTGTGTCAGTTTTTCTTACTGAAAAATGATTAACATAATACAAAATAATATATAGTACTTTAAAGCAGATATATACTAATTTAAATTAGTTTATCTCAATAACGTTCTTTATTTTTTTTAAAATGCAAGTAAGAATTCAAATAAATAACTTTATATTTTTATATATCAATTTTACGGGTTTATAGATTATATCTTAAGACAGAACCAAAATTTGTTTATAATTTGATACATAAAGATCACGCTTTACTTCCGGAAAAAATTTTACAATTCATTCAACTATTTTTAAAATAGATGTTTTGCTAAAATATCCACAAATTCAGATTCAATCTTACTATATGGATGCAATCTATAAATTTACTAAGATTGCAGATAAAAATATCGACTAATTTAATAGACATCTGGCTCACAATTTTTTTAAAAAGCAAGTTTTTAATTTTTTGGAGATAGACCACTTTAAAATATATTTTCAATTATTGCTTACAGTGAGAAAAACAGACACTTTTTTTACCCAAAACTCGTTTAATAACCGTCGATACTTTGGTCCTTGCGGGGTTACTTTGATCCAGCCCATAAAAAAATTTTATTCTTTGTATTGAACGAACAATACAAGATAATTTGGAGTTTTTACCCTTGAAAAATAATTTATACCCTACTATACGGTATTTGAATAGTTTGGGGTTAATTTAATTTTCTTTTATGGCAACACTGAATGTGTTTGTAAACAACTGTTTTCGCGTTTAGATTTTAACTCTCCAAACTTTCTATTGTGAAACAATCTTGATAAGAGCTACAAATAAAGTAAGTGTCAAAATATTACCTTTAGTAACCTGTAACCAATGTGTGATCATAATTTTTCCTTTAACTTTTTATTTTGGCAGAAAGTGTTTATGTTTTCATAAAGCTAGCATGAAAACTAGTATTTTGGGGCTACTTTGTTTCAGGCCTGTTTCGGTCCGAAAATAGCCCCATTTACTTAGAAATGCCTTTTATACAACCAAATCTCTTAAAACATGCTTTAAGTAACTTTTTTCAAATATTACTGTTGCAAAAATGTTTCATTAATTGAAAGAAATTAACTTGAAATTGGTGTGAATGAATAAGAACAAAAGAACTTTTTAAAACATCATCGAAAACTTTTAATTTCGCTAGACCTGTCGAAAGATCTCAGTCTTTCTTCGTCAAGCGAAAAAAAAAAAAAAAAAAAAAAAAAAAAAAAAAAAAAAAAAAACGTGCTTCTACTATGAAAGCATTTGAGTCTTGCTGCTGTTTTCATGGTAGAAGCACGTCTTCTTTGCGTCTGACGAAGAAAGACTCAGATCTTTCGAAAGGCCTAGTGCAATTAAAAATTTTCATGGTGTTTTAAAAAGTTCTTTTGTTCTTGTTACATTAATTGTTTTTGTTCCAGTTGCAGAGGATAACATGACGAAACCTGTTTCTCGTTTCTTTAATATTAACAATTGGCTAATTGTGTTTAAATGTTTTAAAAAAAAATTGTTTATCGGGTTTGCAGTGTTAATTTATTAACAAATGCTATTGCAAGGGTTTTCCATAAAAAATGTATTCATTTACATATGAAATGTATTCATTTTATATGAAACTGAGTGAATGGACCAAAGAAGCCCCTAGCAGGGGATACTTTGTTCCAAAACTTTAAAAATAGTTAAAAAATAAAAAAAAATCCTCTTTAAAACCATACAGTTTGCTCCATTGTTTCATGTTAATTGTTTACAATTCCATTTCGACGTTGAAAAATCACATATAATATTTCTTAATAATGGAAATATGAGTGGAACCAGGAAAAAGTGGCCCAAAGTCAGACGGTATAGGATTATTATGTCAGTTGTCTTAAAATACTCAAACTGTTCATTTTAGTATAGATTTTTTCTTTTTCGAAAAATCGAATTTTTGGAAGATTGTACAGTCGTATGCATCTTCAAGATTTCAAATTTCTTGCGGCTAATAAAATTATTTAAACTTTTGTTAAAATTAAGCATAATTTTGACATGCAACCATATTAATAGTTTTAAATATGAAAAAATGATTTAATCCTTGCAGCATATAAATCATTTTTTTTTTAGATTGTCAAGTGATTTTTAATAGTACATAAAATTATTTGATACACTTAATTTTCGGTTTCTTTGAATGCGTTCTGCCAGTTATTATTATTATTATTATTATTATTATTATTGTCATTATTAGTATTATTTTGCATTAGCATTTACGAATATTATTTTGCACAATAAGTTATATATACAATGTAAAAAAAAATAGTAAAAGCGTCTAGTTACATGTTTCAATTTGATAAAAACATATCCCACTGCAAATTTCTTTATGCAAGTTTTCTTTAAATTTATCATTTTACTCGTAGTGACCGAACTCATAAATCTGTACAGTAATACAAAAAAGCGTGTACTTCTTTTGACCCTTAATACGTGAAATTTCATAATTCTAGAAAAGTTGTCATAAGTGGGATTTTCTTTTAAAACATGAGATGCGCTTTTAGGTAACGCAAGAAATTTAAATTTAAATATAATAGAAATATAATGTGGCAAAGCGAAAGACAATCTTTTTATTTATTCCATCGTTTTCATCGGCAGACGATTATTGAGAAGAATCGAAGCAACTCTTCTCCAATGTTTTTTGATTTACGATTTATTTTGTGTACAATCGAAAGTTCAGAATCTGTACAGTAATACAAAAAAGCGTATACTTCTTTTGACTCTTAATACGTGAAATTTCATAATTCTAGAAAAGTTGTCATAAGTGGGATTTTCTTTTAAAACATGGGATGCGCTTTTAGATAAAGCGAGACATTTAAATTTAAATATAATAGAAATATAATTTGGCAAAGCGAAAGACAATCTTTTTGTTTATTCCAACGTTTTCATCGGCAGACGATTATTGAGAAGAATCGAAACAACTCTTTTCCAATGTTTTTTTAACTTATGATTTATTTTATGTACATTCGAATGATGTCGACGCCAAGATGTATTTTCTATTATTTTAATAACTCATTTTTAAAGTTTTAATTAAAGTATAGTATTATATTTTTCATCATGTCCAGTGCATCCTTCTTCTTCGCTACAAAAACTGGTGAACCTGTTTACACGAATGGAGCTAGATTTGACCATTTGGTTATTTCATTGAATGGCAAAACACTATCGTTTGCTTCAGATATTTTTTGTACACTACCGGAGAATACGTATAATGCTCCTAAAACACCGTCATTATCGGAATTTGAAGATTTGCAGAATCGGAAATTAAAAACATTGCTTGAATATTAAGACCAATGTCAGACGGGCGTGTTTTTGCCGCTTTTTTGCTTAAGTATTATCCATTCACAATACTATAGCATTGTGAATGGATAATACTTAAGCAAAAAAGCGGCAAAAAACACGCCCGTCTGACATTGGTCTTAGATCTGGGTGATAGGTCTCCTCAATGTTGTGTAAAATCAGAGAATTAACCCTCCGTCTACCAGACGGGTACATTGGACCCGACAGGTACATACAAAATATTCATTCAAACCAGAAATTTCTTTAAAATAAACTAAGTATATAAACCAGACAAAAATAAGGTAAATAAATAAGTTAAATAGTTTTAAATAAAAATTCTGATGTAGAACGTTTTATTAAAACTTGAATAAAATTCCCGGTAGATCTAGGGTTAAGTGAGAGTCATGTTGATGATGATTATTTGAAAAATATATGGCTTCGCGAGTTACCGGTGTCAGTGCAAACAACTTTTTTCTGTCAGTTCTGAGGGTTTAAATAAATTAGCAGAAATTGCAGATAAGATGTTCGAATGCATTCAGGTGAGTGTTCATTTTCTGGATTCGCGCGGGTCTGAACAGGCGCAGCTTAATCTGCTAAAATTGAACGTTGAAGAATTTTCAAAGCTCGTTAGTTCAGGTTCTTGTTCACCTTCACCTAGAAAACAATACCGGCAAAACTTATTTAATTCAAAGGACAGAGAACATAAAGACGGATGACTATGCTGATATCATTTTCCATTTAAGGAAAAGGAACGAAAGTGTGTCTCTCCGTGCACTTACAAAGCAAAAAAAACGATCATTGCTCGCAGGAGTAGCGGCGGCTACTGCAAGTAGGGGCTTGAGTAGCAAAATTTATGTTACTTATAAAAGTACGCGATCTAGCTTTTTGATAGCATTAGTAGTTGTGTTTCATTTTTTTCTAAGGCATTATTGGTTCAGGATACTAGTAAGAGCGATTCCATGTTGTGCGCTGCTAATGGTACTAAAATCTGCACTTAAGGTACTAAGCTGTTGAATTTGGGTCTTGGATTAAAATGCAAATTGCAATGGTCGTTCATCTTAACTGAGGTAACTAAACCGATTATTTGTGCCGATTTTTTGCAATATTTTGGTTCATTGTTTGATTTAATAAAGTGTTGTTTAATAGGCCCGGTGACAAATATTACTGCTCGCGGTCGCGCAAGTCTCTGTGATATCCCAGTTGTTCAGACTATTCTTGATGATTCTGAATATATCGAACTACTAAAAATGTATAAGGAGATTACTCAATTGAACAAAACGGACAATCTAATTGTAAAACATGATACAGTACATTTAATCGCTACTGTTGGACTCCCTTGCTACGGCTAAAGCTCGTCGGTTACATCCAGCACAACTCCGAATAACTAAACAGGAATTTGATTATATGCTAGAGAAAGGTATTTGTAGACCTTCTAAAAGTAATTGTAGTTAATCAAATTACAGTGCAAGACAGGTACCCCATTCCTCACATTTAGGAGTTCACATATATGTTAAATGGTAAAAAAATATTTACGAAAGTGGATCTAGTCCCTGGACCGATACCATCAATTTCCGGTTCATCCTCCCAATATCCGAAAACTGCTGTTATAAATTCTTTTGGTTTATTTGAATTTCGATTTTTAAACTTTGACTTATCCTCTGCGGCGCAGACGTTTCAACGCTTTATATATGAGGTCCTTCGTGGTTTAGATTTTTGCTTTCCTTATCTCGATGATATCTTAATTGTGAGTGAAACTCACGCCGAGCACATGCAGCATTTGGAGGAAGTTTTTAGGCGATTTCGAGATAACGGGGTTATAATTAACGAATGAAAATGTAAGTTTGGCTAAAGGTTTTCTGGGCCACACTATAAATAGGCTGTGTTCCACAAAGATAAAGGTAAAGGCGATAGTTGATTTTCCAAAACCAAAGACTGTTAGCGATCTGAAGAGATTTTTCAGTATGGTAAATGATTATCATCGTTTTGCACCCCATATAGCAGCAATTTTGGGACCGCTGAATAGGTTCTTAAATGGGCGAAAAAAGAGATAAAAGAGAAATACAATGGGATGCGGATGCTGAAAGTAAATTTGAACAAGTTATAGAGGCTATGGCTGACGCGACTTTACTTTATCCGCCTTCTCAAGACGCGGAGCTTGCACTTATAACTGATTGCTGTAATTTTGCTAAGGGTGGGATGTTACAAGAAGTTTCCCCCGATGGTCCTAAATTGCTTGCATTTTTCTCGCGTAAGTTATCACCTGCACAGTGCAATTATTCAACATATGACCTGGAATATTTAGCGGCATATTTAGCGATCCAGTATTTTAGACATATATTGGAGGCTCGTCTATTTGTGGTGTATGTGAATCATAACACCTTATTTTTTGCATTTCACCAGAAACAAGAAAAATGCTAATCTAGAACGTTTCGGCAATTAGATTTTACATCGAAGTTTACTACGGATATACGTTGTTTGCCAGACAAAGAGAATTTTGTTGCTGATAATTTGTCGAGAATTTGTAAAATTCAGCTTTCAACACTTGCTGATTCAGAGTTGTGGGCAAAGTTGCAAACGGAAGATGAGGAGCTGAAGGCTATTTTGCATGGAAAGGTTGAGTTTAGCGGGAAATTGGCTAAAGTACAAATGTCGGATGCAAAGACATTATTGTATTGAGAAACTTCCGGTGAAGTTAATAGGTTTTATGTGCCTCTGGTTCTAATGAAAAAGGTATTTGAGTCAATGCATAGGTTGTCGCATCCAGGAATACGGGCAACACAGGCAATTGATATGTTCAAAGTATATTTTGCCAGGACTAAATAAGGATATTGCTGTGTGGTGTAGGGCATGCATACCCTGTCAAAATACAAAGGTACACTTGCATAGTAAATTTTCATTGATGAGATTTCTGGTCCCAGATGAGAGTTTTTCTCATATTGATCTAGATATAATCTGTCATTTGTATTTAGTACGTGGATTCAGATATTGCCTAACGATAATTGATAGGTCTTCTCGATGGCCAGAGAATGTACCTATAGGAGATGTAACTTCTGAAACGGTTGCTCAGTCTTTTGTGCAGACATAGTTTTCTCGTTTTGGTGCACCTTAGAGGATAACATGCGATAGGGGTAGACAGTTCGAGCCCATACTTTTCAAGACTCCCACAAGGTTACTCGGCGCTAATCTAGCTATGATTGCTTCATATACACCGCAGTGTTAAGGTTTGATGGAGCGACTTAATCGACCTTTAAAACAGGCCTTAATCTGCTATCAAGTTGATTGGTTCGCTGCTCTTCCTCTAATTTTGCTAACTCTCCGAACTACAGTACGTGAAGATACTGGTGATTCTACAACTGATTTAACATACGGAACTATCTTCCAGCTTCCGGGACAGTTGTATGAAGATTCATCCTTGTTAGACCCACCAAATTATTTAGCAAAGTTTCAGAAAATAATGTGTGCTTTGAGACCCGTTCAACCTTTCGGGCATGGACAGCAAAAGATCTATGTTCCAAAAGAATTAAATAAGTACAGACACTAGCATCCAGATTGCATAAAAAAAGACAATATTAAGATAAACTTTGACAAAGCTAAAATGATCATTTCAACGTCTAACCATTACTCTTCCATAATCCGTGAATCCGTTGAAATTTTACTTAGAAGTGATAATGTTTGTAACGACGCCCTTTCCTATAATATTCCCGCAATTTGGTACAATATCCTAAACATTTCAAGACCTCCTGATAATATGAACTAATCTTTTCCCCCCTCTGCAGAGAAATGGACTGAACTCTATGATGACTTTTTTGCTAGAAGAGATGGCCGTTTGCGTTTATAAGGTTGCGAGGATTAAAAAACACCAGGTCCTATTAAAAAAACTCCAATTCGGTAAACGAAGACTTATTTTATTTTCATAATGAAAGTCCAAGGGAGAGGTACAGGGAAGAAGCAATAAGGAGCCTCTTTTAAGACGTCATCACGAGGCTAGCGAGAAAGCAGGAATGGGAAGCATATACAGTTACAACTTTCTTGCTTGGCGGGCTACAATATCGCCAATCTAAAAGTATTTTTGCGCCATGCACAGGGGGTAATAGAAACATTGGCTGGTTGGTATGTTCGCCAAAAATGTACGGTAGGCTTCTACCATATTAATTGTGTAGGGGGGGGGGGCAGATTGTGGGCTGCATACATTCCTGAGTCATGATAGACTGAGCCTCATCTGTACATTGATACAGCTGCGGTTAAATGTAAAAATAAAAAGTGTTATCTGGAAAGGGCATAGTAACAGACAGAGTTCGTTAGGCTAAAAAGCATGAGACTGTATTTTTCTAGACCAGATGTTAGATCAAAGATACACCGCTTTACCACAAAAAATGTAGAAATGCCATACATCTGAACAAAAGGGTGTGAAGCGAAAATAACTCTAATAAGTAGATTGCATGTAAAGTGATTTTAAATGATGAGTTATATTCATGCCCAAATAAGGAAATGGCCGAAGTTAAAATGCTTTTGAAACTAACAGACAGCCGTAACGAATTTTGTACAAGGTTAAAGCGTATGTGTGAAAGAATCAGAAAGTGAAAATAGAGAGTGATTCACTGATTTTATTTTATTAAAGAGATGAGTACCTAGAATAATTTAATTTAAATGTGAAGGGCTGTTAATACAATCGATTTAGTTTTTAAATGTTGAATTTAATTTAGGGGCTGCACTGTTTGACTATAGTGCACAAAATAAATAAGTTATTAAACAGAATTTTAATTGAAACTGTCTGGGGGAGGGGGGGGGGAATGGAATGTAAACATATATAACGAGATAATCGTTATATATATCACCTGGGACACCGCAAAAAAAAAACTTTTGTTGACCCGTGTGCATGGGCAAAACAGCAAGAAAAATAGTTACACATATAAATATATCTTCAAAACATAAAAGTTTTTTTTTTAAAAAACAAGTTGCTGTCATGAAAACAAACAAAAAATCTCTTTCATCAATAGTTCAACAGTCCTAAGAGATTTTATGAATTAATATTTTCTAAATTAAGTTTATGGATCTCCATCTTCAGTAAAATTTTCTTCAAAATTGCATACCATGGTATATATTTTTTTGACTGAGTCGACTCTGACAGCAAATATTTAAGCAGCATGTAACTAGACCCTTGGCTGCACATCATCAAAATATTGATCCTGATTCGGATCATTTTATGAAAAATACAAGTACTAACAATAAAAATATAATATATAAACACAAATGCAACACTAGAAGTAAAGAGTAAATAATAATAAGTGCAATATGTAATTGTAAACTAATAATCAATTGTAATATGATTTAAAAGAAATTGGACATGATTTTTAAAAAATGTAATGTTCATGCATGCAGCATAGGATGACAAAAAAAGAGGTGACTGAAGCACGCCCATGAAAAAGGTGTCACCCTGAATCTTGTGTAGACCACAAGTGTTATGGCGTCAGCTTTGGGCTTCAGCCTTATGTGAGGAGGGAGTTTTGAGACTCATACAGCGCCCGCTTATATGAGTCCCTGCTCCTCCGAAGACTCTAGCGGTCCTCTAAAGGAGCACACGTCGGTTTACAAGCAAAAATTGATTTTTGTGAATTGGAACACCAATTCCAAGGGGTTGTCTCTCAACACAATGAAGTTTTGGACCCTAAGGGCAATAATTTTGAACGGGAACAAAACATTCGAAAGGGAGAATGAAAAATAAAAAAAAATAGATATATGTTACATATATATCAAATCAAAAGGGGTAGACAATCCTAGAGTGAAGAGAGACATAAAAAAAATGAAAAAGTCATAATCAGGTTAAATAATGCACAAGTCATATGTTTAGAAGGTAACTAACTGGTTGCCAAGAAAATGTTATCAAATTACATGTGAAATTTTTTTTTTTTTTTTTTTTTTTTTTTTTTTTATTAACTGCAATTATTAAATGTGTTAGTTATCAGTTTTAACTGAAATGTAATCGTAAAAGAATGAAATGTAAAATAAATGTTGAACTGTAAATAATAGTTAAGTGTATGTAAATAACATAAAAAGTGTACCGTAAAATGAAATGAGTGTAAAGTGATTCAAAATATTGTTCACAAGAGATCTTCGAAGAAAACAGTCATGGGCCAGCCATAATGTTGTCAAAGTTCTGTTGTAGACAACATACATACAACCTAGGCCTCTGGTTGTACACTTAGCTTCACAATACATGTCATAAGAAAAAAATGTAAACAGTAGTATATTATTTTCTGTTTCTTAAATTATATGTATGTGGTTGATAAACATTAGGGAAGTTGTGATTGTTTAAGTGACTTGTAGCATCGAATAAATGTCCATATCGAGGTGGTGCAAGAAGTAACCTATCAATGTGCACCCGAAATGCTGTATTATCAGCAGCATACAATCTCTTGATTGAGAATGACACAGGTGAATGTTTGAAAGTTACAATATATGGTCCAGTGTATTTAGGTTTGAATTTATCAACAGACTTTAAGTACACAATATCTTTGAGACAAATGGTTCTTAATTTAGCTTTTTGACCGTAATGTTTATATCTTTTATCCTGTGCTGTTTTAATGTTATTGTAAGCCTTGTCATATATTTTGTGTAAATCTTCAAGTAGTTTATGTATTTCAGTATGTTTATCTAGAAAAGGTTGATTGCTATGCTGATCAAAAGTGTCAAAAATTAATGAAAGTTCACGTCCAAAGTGCAGAAGATTAGGAGTGAATAATGTAGTTGAATGTTTTGAACCATTATAGAGCGACTTGTGTATAAATATTGCATTTTCAAATGAGTGACCTTCTTGCAAAAGTATATTAACAGAGTATTTGATAGATTTATTTATTCTCTCTGAAAGAGCATTGCTTTGTGGTCTCGAAACAGAGCTGTGAAGTACCTTAATACCTAGAGTATCATTAAAAATGTTGTATATTTGAGATGTATATTGGGGTCCTAAGTCTGATAAGACAACAGAAGGTCTCCCAAAGGTGGTTATGTAAGAGAATAAACATTTAACGACTTTAGCTGCAGATGTATCATTAAGTGGAAAAAGTTCAACATGTCTTGAAAAGTGATCTGTAATAGTTAAAATATGTTTACCATTAGAAAAAGGTCCAACGAGATCTGTACTAATAGTATGGCCAGGATATCTGGGCGTGTAGGTGGGTTGTAAGGGTGCAGGAGGGGTTTGATGATGTTTACATTGAAGACATTTGACACATGAAGCTACAAAGTTTAAGGTGTCAACATACATGCCTTTCCAAAAGTATCTTGATGATAGAAACTCATAAGTTTTATTAAAACCAAAGTGAGATGAATGAGAGATTGTTAAAACTTTGCTTTTAAGAGAGTTAGGAACAACAATGTGATATGAAAAATTGTTGTTAAGGTTATTTTCTTTTTTTAACATTAAAACTTTCGAATCAGGGTGTATGAAGTAATTAGGATATTTTTGAGAAGGTCCTTTCTTTAGAATATCTTTGTAAACAGTGGACAAGGTGGTGTCATTTTTTTGTTCAGTGCAGAAAGTTTCATTTGAAATTTCTAATAAAGGATCTGGATTTGTTTGTTTACCAGATACCAGATAGTTTACATATTTCTTAGTGGCGCTTGAACATGAATTATTACTGTCTGGTGTATCATAGTCAACAATAGGTAATGGTTGAGGGTCGTGGATCAGTTCAGGGTTAGTATCCAGAGTTTGTTGATTGTTTTCAAAAGTACAGCGAGATAAATAGTCAGCAAGAACATTTTTCTTACCAGGGATATGTTTAAAAGTGTATGAGTACTCTGAAAGCTCCATGAGCCAACGAGAGATAATATCAGCTGGATTAGTAGTTTTGTTATATTTTTCTAAGGGTTTACTGTCAGAAAGAATTACAAATTGTCTGTTATATAAATAATATTTGAAAGCGGTTACAGATTTATAAATTGCCATGAGTTCTAATTTAAGTGCAGGGTATTTTTTTTCTGATGGCTTAAGAGATTTAGAAAAATATGCAACTGGTAAAAGTTGTTGATCATGTTCTTGTAATAAAACACCAGAAATAGCAACATTTGACGCATCTGTATTTAAATAAAATGTCTTGTTCCAATCAGGTAATCTAACCATGGGAGAATTAAAGAAAATTTTCTGTATTGTGTCCATGATTTCTTGATGTTTAACTGTCCATTTAAATTTAACTTTAGGAGTAGTTAGGTTTATCAGTGGTTGTACTAACTCAGAAAAGGAGGGAATTAAACTCTTATAAAATGTAATGACACCAATGAGTCTTTTTAGTTGACGTTTAGTTGTAGGTGTGGGAAAAGATGTTATTTTTATGATATTTGACTGAATCGGGGAAACGGACTGATTTTCTACATGAAATCCCAAATAGTCAATACTAGATTTATGAAAAGTACACTTGCAGGAGACAGGGTTAAGTTGTATTTGGTTAGGATAGAGAGAATTTTTTTTAATTTATTACACATTTCATCAAAAGAGTTTGCACCTACAATGAAATCATCCTGATATGTATATACACCATCTAATTGTAACTCATCAAGCAAAGAGTCCATTAAAGCTTGGAAAATAGAAGCACTGTTTTTTAATCCGAACACTAATCTCTTGTATCTAAAAGAACCAAACATAGTAGTAAATGTCAACTGATTTTGGAATTTTTCTGGCAAGTCAATTTGATGATATGCCTGATGAAAGTCAAGAGAAGAAAAATATCGATACTGAGAAAGATTTGAAATGATGGTTTGAATTTTAGGTAGAGGGTAAGATGATCCTTGAATTACAGTATTTACCATTCGAAGATCTAAGGCGAGACAAAATTTTTGTTTACCAGTTCCGTCTGGTTTCTTTTTGACTAAAAGCATGGGGCAAGCCCATTCTGAACAGTGGCGTTCAATAATTTTGGCATCAAGCAGATCTTTAATTTGTTCTAAAGTACCTTTTTGCAAAGATTGAGGAAGGGGAAAAGGAAGAGTTTTTATAGGGTAGTCATTAATAAATTTCAAATCAGGTACAATCTTATCAGTATGTCCAAGTGTATTTAATGATTTTGAAAAGGCCGGGTAGTAATTAAGTAATAATTTAATCATTGTATTTGCTTCATTAGAACTTAAATGTGTAAGATCAAAATCGGTGGCTGCCAAATCCTCTTTCCTCTTTTTTAATGTTTCATTAGATGCCTGTATAAAATTTAGGAAGTGTTGTTCTGAGTTATGATGCTTGTCCAAATTATCAGAGGGGTAGTCAAGAATTTCCTCAACTTCAGATAAATGTCCAATTTTTGTGTGTTTAGGGAGATGAATGGTAGTGTCAGAATTATTTTTAAGTGAAATAGAAAAGAAATGATTTAATTGTACAGGCTTCTTTTTGCGTTTAGTTTTCTTATTCATTTGAATAATGGCATCATGACCTACTAATTCTTTTTTATCTGCCAAATATTCAAATAGATAGTTTATGTCATGTTTGATATTATTGTTTGTGTAAACTGAGCACCATGTTTGCTCTTGGGGTTCTAGAATGACTTTACGGGTTAAGAAAACTTTTTGATTTGTCACTACATCACATAAGGTGTTACATTGATTACTTTCACTGACTTTAGACTTAGTGTGTGATGTTTCTAGTGGAATAGTCAAGTTGTTAATGTGAATGCATTTATTGAAAGTATCAATGATAATGTTAAATTTACTAATGAAATCAAAACCAAGAATGCCTTCAAAACTGGAGGATTCAGGAATATCCACTATATAAAAGTGGTGCGAGAAGGATTTTTTTTCTAATTTAATGGATGCTCTAATACATGAAGAAAAAGAAACATCCGAATTGACGGTTTTAATATTTATGGCTGTTGATAGTCTCTTGTATTTTAATACAGGTTTAAGTTCATTAAATAAATTTTGTGAAAGTAACGAAATGCTACTTCCAGAGTCAGCCAATAGGGTGATTTTATGGTTTGCAATAGTGGCCTTTACAAGAGGGAGTGATGGAGAATGCGTATTAACACTACAAATGATGTGAACAATTTTATCGCCTTCATTTTCTGTTTGAGTAGTGATATTTCTTGCAATTTTAATGTGATCTGAAGTTTGTGACCCGGTTGAATTGACTAATCTTTCTTTAGAGATCTTTGGTAATGTAGGGTCAATAGGAAATGTTGCTGATGTTAAGTCACATGGTTGAGACACAAAATCATCAGCATAAAAATTGTGTCTCTGTTCTAGTTTTCCTGAACCTGGTAATTGTTGCGTCTGTTAAAATTTTCCCTTCTCTGTGTATTAACTCTTTTCCATTTAAAACACTGATGTGCCTGGTGGCCATCGCGGAAACAGAGTTGACAAGTCACAACTTTTCTTTGTGGACGATTGTGAGGGGAAAAACGTTTTGGGAAATTTCGCGTTTTGAAATTTTTCCTATAGCGCATCGCATTTGCGTTATACTTTGGGCTACCTTGCATGTCATTTTTTTTAGTTTCAGTTTTGGGTCCAGGCGGTGCGAGTGTTAATGCATTTATTTTTTCTGAGAGTTCCTTCAATTGCTCTTCAATGTTATTTTGAGATTTACTGACAGAGGGTAAGGAATGTAGAATCTTTTCGTTATGCAGAATTTCGTGTAATATCTGTGCTCTTTCAACAGCAGCACGATATTCATTCACGCCTTCTTCTTGTAACTTTATTCGTATGTTAGCTGGCACAGCTTCCATAAATTTCATAAGTTTAATCGTGTTACGGGCATTTTCGTCTTTAATATCTGAATAGACAGTTGCGGCTAACACGTTTAACCGATGTGGCAGGTTTTTAATTGACTCCGCTGGCAGAAGAGATAAGCTCGAAAGTTCAACGCCAGCCACGCACTTGCTGGGGGGTGAGAAAAATGCGGCAAATTCTTTTTCAAGCGTATCTAGATCATTAATTTTTTGAATTTCCGGATTCTGAGCATAAAATTTTTGAGCGGGACCAATTAACTTGCCTACAAGTACAGCAATGGTAGTCTGAGGGCTGTATTTGTTAATTTCAGCGACCGACCTAATTTGGTTAAAAAATAATTTAAGCAAATCCGGATCTCCGTCAAATTGGTTAATGTTGATTTGAACTTGTTTAGCGGACATGGTCAACGGTTTACCTAACACAAATTCTCTAATCAAAAATTGTTACTGAAATTCTGCATACATATCTAAATATAACACACATAAACAGATAAAAATACAAAGCACATAAAATAATGAAATAAAATAATCACATAAATAATCACATTAAAAAAAAACTAATACACAACTTAAAATAAACAAAAGGTCTTATTTTTTTTTTTAAACCTTATATAAAAAAAAATAGAGAGAAAGAAAACTTATCCAGGGACAAAATTGTGTTTCCCAAAGTAAAAATAATACCGTTGCTTATTTTACGCAAAAAAGAAACAGAAAAAATATTTCGCAATAGCTCCTATTTTATTTTTTTTATTTATTTATTTTTTTAAATGAATGAAACATGTAAGTCTTTCAAAATAAAACTGGTAGGAGCAAGCAACTGAATTAAAAACTTATTTTATCCTTTTTAGCAGAGAGAAAAAAAACTTGCTATCTGTCCTTTTCTCTAAAAGGACAGAAATTAAAAATATTTCTCAAATTAAAATATTTTCAAGCCAAAAGGCGAACCAGAAAAATATAGGGGACAAAATATAATCTTCGTTAACTCTTTTTGAGAGAGAAAAAAAATTAATATATTTTAATATGCATTAAAAGTTAAGCAAAGGTGAATGTGTATCTTAATAACTAAAGATATTGGAACATTCAATGCAATGGGAAAAAAACTACTTATATTACATTTATAAATATTATAATAGACAACACAAAATATCAAAAATAGCAATATCACTGTGTTTTCGTATCCTGTACAAAAACACAATAATATTAATAAAAATAATTAAGAAGTACTTGTGAGTACTTATGGAGTAAGAAAGCATACAAATGGAATGAAACAACTTTAAAAATTTTAAAACAAGGTTTCCAGAATTAACTGAAAAGAAAATTAAGCGAAAGGAAAGCAATTAAATGGGGGAATTAAAATATGCTTTCGTACTCTAAAAATGTGCTATTTTAAGGGACTGGTGCAGTATTTATTTTCACTTTTTTTTGCACCTTCATGACCTCTTTGTCAATATCATAAACATTTGCTAGAAATTTACGTATGCGTGAGAGTGAATCACTAAAACGATTCTTTGCAGCAAATGACATTTTTTGAGATTTTTTTTATCACAAACTGCCTCTTGAATAAAGATGAACAACTTATAAAACCTCACAACAGAACGTTACTATCTAATTGAGCACTTCACAAAATTATTTCACAAACTGGTTGGTGTCGTATGGTAAAAAAAAAAAAAACACACTTTTCCAGAATATTGAGGAGGTTGGAGAGCGGGATTCATTCATTCAATCACTGACTCGCTCAGACGTTCCTTTCGTTTTTCGTAAACAGAAAGTAAACAAGGGAAATTTTAGCACTCGCTAAGGCGAGTATTCTCTTATCACCTTTTCTTTACACATGAGGGGGGAAGCACACGTTTTTGCAGGGGTTTTTTTTTGGTTTGAAATTAGTGTTTCACTGCACTTAACTGTTGAATAATTTGTAGTATTTTTCACACAGATTCAAAAGGTTTCTCAAGAAGGGTTTCTCTTCTTTGTAGAATTTGTAGGACTTGTGAAAACAGAAGATTATAAAAAAGAAACTAATTGCACATCATTTTGTTGGAAACTTGTATACACAGTCGAATGATTGCACAAAACACACGCGCACACCTCAGTAGACAAAAGAGCACACAATTATTTGAAGAATCACCTTTATGTGATTGAGTTGAAAGCTGTTTCCTTAGTAGGGATGATTTATCAGCCGATTAATGCACTGTCCGGTGTATAAGCGAACGTAAAGTCGATGCAACAAAAAGGGCAGGGGGGAATGTTCCGAGAGATAAGTTTGCACGCGGGCAGGATTCTTCGGTACGGGAGGATGTAAGGCAGGCAGATTTCTTAGGCGACGGGAAGCGAGCATCTGACTCCACCACTCCGGGGGTTGGCAAAGGGGAAAAGCAGAGAAGCAGGCAGGCACAGATATTTTACGGCGAAGAGCAGTCGTCCAGGGCGAATGGTTCACTCCATGATGAAATCCACGTAGCGGGGACGGTGCGACAGCCGGGAGGAATCCATCGCTGCCAGAAGTCCATGCAGAAAAAAGGCTTAGAAGCAAGTACATCTCCCTTACATTTTTTTTTGTTAATGGAGAAAAAAAGCTGGTCACGGAGACCAATTTTATATGATGACTTTTTTGCTAGAAGAGATGGCCGTTTGCGTTTATAAGGTTGCGAGGATTAAAAAACACCAGGTCCTATTAAAAAAACTCCAATTCGGTAAACGAAGACTTATTTTATTTTCATGATGAAAGTCCAAGGGAGAGGTACAGGGAAGAAGCAATAAGGAGCCTCTTTTAAGACGTCATCACGAGGCTAGCGAGAAAGCAGGAATGGGAAGCATATACAGTTACAACTTTCTTGCTTGGCGGGCTACATTATCGCCAATCTAAAAGTATTTTTGCGCCATGCACAGGGGGTAATAGAAACATTGGCTGGTTGGTATGTTCGCCAAAAATGTACGGTAGGCTTCTACCATATTAATTGTGTAGGGGGGGGGCAGATTGTGGGCTGCATACATTCCTGAGTCATGATAGACTGAGCCTCATCTGTACATTGATACAGCTGCGGTTAAATGTAAAAATAAAAAGTGTTATCTGGAAAGGGCATAGTAACAGACAGAGTTCGTTAGGCTAAAAAGCATGAGACTGTATTTTTCTAGACCAGATGTTAGATCAAAGATACACCGCTTTACCACAAAAAATGTAGAAATGCCATACATCTGAACAAAAGGGTGTGAAGCGAAAATAATTCTAATAAGTAGATTGCATGTAAAGTGATTTTAAATGATGAGTTATATTCATGCCCAAATAAGGAAATGGCCGAAGTTAAAATGCTTTTGAAACTAACAGACAGCCGTAACGAATTTTGTACAAGGTTAAAGCGTATGTGTGAAAGAATCAGAAAGTGAAAATAGAGAGTGATTCACTGATTTTATTTTATTAAAGAGATGAGTACCTAGAATAATTTAATTTAAATGTGAAGGGCTGTTAATACAATCGATTTAGTTTTTAAATGTTGAATTTAATTTAGGGGCTGCACTGTTTGACTATAGTGCACAAAATAAATAAGTTATTAAACAGAATTTTAATTGAAACTGTCTGGGGGAGGGGGGGGGGGGAATGGAATGTAAACATATATAACGAGATAATCGTTATAAACTCCGCTTGCGCATGCGTACTATTTTAGTTTTTGTTTTTAAAATGTATTTCTATTCAGTCAGTCATCTTTTTCCCTTTGAAAATGAACGCGTGTGTGTTCAAGAGATCTCGGGTAATAATATTTTCGGGCATAATAATATCGGGCAATAAATAATATTTTTATATGTTTGAGTCACATTTTATGTATATTATATTGTTTAACTACAGCCACGTTTTTGCCCGGAGAGGTCCTTTCAAGAGGGTCCTACAACTTACTTATGAGGGATCGTTCCAGGTTGTAAAGAGAATAGAAAAGGACTTTATAGTTCTCATTCATGGTCAAGAAAAACTTACAGATATTGATAGGTTAAAACCTGATTTTCTTTTGTCAGAAAAAGTACTTGCTTCTTCGACCTACACTGCGAGAGGTAGAAAGAAAGTTCATTTTCGCCTCCCACTGGTTGTGTAAGACTGGGGGGGGGGGGGGGGTTGTGTGACAAAGCGAAAGACAATCTTTTTATTTATTCCATTGTTTTCATCGGCCGACGATTATTGAGATGAATCAAAACAACTCTTCTCCGATGTTTTTTGATCGACGCTGTATGTTGTGCATATTCGAATGTTGTTGGCGCCAAGTTGTGTTTTCTAATGTAAATAATTTATTTTTAAATTTTTAATTAAAGTACAGTATAATATTTTTCATCTTGTCCAGAGCATACTTTTGCCACCTACAGTAATTCAAAAAATCATATACTTCTTTTGACCCTTAATACGTGAAGGTTCGTAATTCTAGAAACGCTGTCCTAAATGGAATTTTCTTTTAAAACATGAGCTGCACCTTTAGGTAACGCAAGAAATTTAAAATTAAATAGTATAATAGAAATAAGATTTGGAAAGATATGCTGTGCAGGATTAGAAATAACAGTAGGAGTTATTTTACGCTCAGAAATATCGATTTTTATTTTACTTTATGTTTGCACTTGTTTTTCATTGCTCATGAGGTCTCGTGATTTTATTTACCAATTTCTTATTTTTTAAAACTTTTTCGAAAATATTTGTGATTATAAATATCTTGAAAATATCGCGGTTTGTGCGATGAAACGTCGATATGAATAAAAATATTTATATGCCTTTTAAGTGTAATTTTTATCCGTTTTAGCAATTTTTAGGTTTGGATGATTATAGGTGATTTCTATACATACTTTTATATTTTTGTTGGCTATGCAAACTTCACCTATTTTAAAGCCAAATATAAATTTCAACGATTCTTCTCTTTTTAACACTTTCCGACATGGTTGAAAAGTGTTTATGAATTCGGTTTGTCTGTCCGTGCTGTAACTCGCGTAAATGTAGTCCGATTGCCATGAAACAGATTTCTGTAACTGGGGTTTACTGTGGCATGTTCGGTCTTTAAAATGCAGCGTGTAGCATTTACGGTTCGTTTACAGGGACACTGAAAATAAATCTGTTACATTAAGTCCTATGGAGAAAATTGTTTGCGGTTCAATTTCATGATTTTGCACTATTTTAAACGAAATGCATATATTTCTCTGAAGTTCACTTCAACGCTTTTACTCTAGAATATGGTGTGCATAGAATTTTTTATTTCATTTACACAGATACACAAAAGATTTAGCTACAGTAAAAAATGAACACAAATTAAGCTATTGAAGGAAATGATCAATAATTACTGAAAGTGCGATTTCTGTTGGGTACGCGATTTTAAATGTAACTATTTTTTTGCATATTACTTGGCAGGGGCGTGCCGACCCAGTGTGCAAAGTGTGTGGGGCACACCGGCGCTGAAGTAGCAAAGGCACCAAAAAATTCAGTTGAGGAGAAAATACTTTAAAAAATCCTTAATTTAATTATACTAAAATGTATTACGTTTTCTTGACATCGGAATTATGTTTTGTAGATTTACCTGAGACAAACTTACTTATAAATATTCTATTCTTAATATATATATATATATATATATATATATATATATATATATTGTTTTATTCTACTGCTGAGTCTCCTAATAAGAGATTTAGACGCAGATTTCTCTAAACTTTATAAACAGAGGCGCACCTCATATACTAGCAAGCAATGAAAGGCACTATAATCCACATGGCTCAAAACATGCAACACTATTATCTCACTGTAGTAGTGGTAGAGCTTTATTACCTAAGGGACTAAATTCCACCTTTTTTATTTTTAAATAGCAATCGTCGCCTTACTGCAGAATTTCTGTCATAAATAAGATGAAAATTACTACTCGGAAATACTGGTAAAAGTTTCCCCTGTGGTAATCAGGCCTTCACATGGTTTTGCCAAACCGGACAAATTTAAAGACATTGAGAAGCAGGTAGGTTTGGGCTCGGGTACCTGAAGTTATCGGATGATTGAAGCGGCTTCAGTTATATTATATTTTATGGTGCAATTGCCCTACATATGTTAATAAAGATACATATTGTTACACTTTTACTGCAAGTTTTTCATTTTTTTTTTCAAAATTATTACCCTCAACACCAGTTTATTTTTGGTAAACACTCTGTATTTGTGGTTAAATAACAGGTTTGAGAACCCTTTATAATTTTAGCCTGTATTAATGCTCCCCCTCCCCCCCCTGACAACCCTTAGAGTTTTTTGGATGAATATCTGAACACCCTATATATATATATATATATATAGATATACATATGTCCCATTTTGCTTTAAAATTTCTATGCCCACCCAATATTTTTAAAATGTTGGCGCCACTGTCGATTAGGTTTAAAACCTGTGTTAACTTAACTGTAAAAATAACCTTAAACTTATTGAGCTTTTGGATACCATGTGCAGGAGTATATTTGGATTAAAAAAACTGAGTTTTTGTTAGGTATGTTGTGTAATATTACTATTTTTCCTTGCTATAAATTAAATATTTAAAATGTTGTATTGCTCTTTCCATTTCATAGCATTTAATATTATTCTGTTTTCAACTTGAAACTATTCTCCAGCTAATGTTAGTCGTTTGAGTACAGGAGAAAAAAAGTTTCAGCTTTCAGCTTTTTTTCTCACAGAAAACGACTAATTTGCTTATATAATTGAATTCTGTACTTTTCATAACGTAATTCAATATATAAGCTTCTCAGTTATTTTTATCGGTATCCATATTCTTCTTCTTTTCTTCCATATTAATTATTGTTATATTGTACAAGGGACTTTATTTTACACATAGCAGCTTGTATATTATGTTTTTGGTATCCATGCAGTGTGTTTGGGGAAACTGTATTATTGTCAGTTCATTCATTCTATCACAATTTTTATGGGTGTTCGGTAATATTTAATTAATGGTTATATATATATATATATATACATAAAGAAAAAAACTGAGTTTTTGTTAGGTATGTTGTGTAATATTACTATTTTTCCTTGCTATAAATTAAATATTTAAAATGTTGTATTGCTCTTTCCATTTCATAGCATTTAATATTATTCTGTTTTCAACTTGAAACTATTCTCCAGCTAATGTTAGTCGTTTGAGTACAGGAGAAAAAAAGTTTCAGCTTTCAGCTTTTTTTCTCACAGAAAACGACTAATTTGCTTATATAATTGAATTCTGTACTTTTCATAACGTAATTCAATATATAAGCTTCTCAGTTATTTTTATCGGTATCCATATTCTTCTTCTTTTCTTCCATATTAATTATTGTTATATTGTACAAGGGACTTTATTTTACACATAGCAGCTTGTATATTATGTTTTTGGTATCCATGCAGTGTGTTTGGGGAAACTGTATTATTGTCAGTTCATTCATTCTATCACAATTTTTATGGGTGTTCGGTAATATTTAATTAATGGTTATATATATATATATATATACATAAAGAAAAAAAGTAAATTTACTCATCTCAATTTCACTTTTCAATTTAACAATAAACCGATAAACATGTTCTTCCATGTGGTGGTAACTACATCGAGTATTTATCCTTCGAATTTATTTCTAAGTACCAAACAAAATCCGGAACAAAATTTTCTGAATAGATATTTAAATACTTCTACTTGCATATGATCTCTTCATTAATATATGGAAATTTGGATATTGGATTTCGGAGGAGAGATCACATGAAAAGAAGTCGGAAAATATTAGAAAAAATAATAATTTCAGGAGGAACATGACTTGATTTTCTTCACGTATTATTTTTATCTTCGAAATCTTTTGAGACGACATCTTACTTTATTTATATATTGGAAAATGTATTATGAGTTTCACTTTGGATGGGATAGTTTTGTAAAAGAAGTTTTATTATTAATCGTTTCCGATATTTTATACTCATGTGGGATTATGCATGATAGCATGCTTTTTTTGTTGTTGTTCAGAATTATAAAAACATAATTTATGAAGATTATTAAAATTAGTTTGATAAAACAATATAGTAGTTTATATTGAAATAAAATGTATTATGTTTTATCTTAAATTTGATGGCAATCTAATTTTTCTTACTGAATGCCTTAAAAGTGTTGGTTAGTGTGATCTCAAATTCCAATCGCTGATTGGACAAGTTTGATAAGTTTTATCCTACGTTAAGGACATTGATAAGTTTTATCCTATGGGCGTGTGATAAATTCGTATTTCAAAAATATCTGCTTACGATATAAAAATTTTTAGCTAACTTTTTCTGCGTACCCTTATTAAGGATGTTTCTTTTTTTTTTTAGTTGTCAAAATATTTCTAAAATATGTACTTTTTATTTGAAGTGTTAAACTCGTACTGAATTTTGCGAAGTTTTAACACATAAAATTATAAACATATTATGTTTAGAACTCTCAAGATGTAAGGAATTTTGAAAAATATGATTTTTTTTTGTTCAAATAACCATCATTTTTTCAACAACAACAACAAAAAAAAATAATAAAACACATACACACAAAAACGCCCACAAATTTAATAAGAGCCTATTTTATTACACATGAAATAATTCATGAATTTTGGAAAGAAAGTAGATATAATTTCATATAATGCAGAAAAACATTATTATACAGTTAATATATAGACATAAAAAAGGAATATTTATTTTTAAATTTTTTTTTCTTTAAAAGTGCTATGTTAATTCAAATTGAGAGATATAATAGAGGGGAGTGGAAAAACAGAAAATCGGACAATCAAAATTTAATACCACGCAAAATTTATGTATGGTCCTCACTAATAAATCTGCACAATATTTTCGAAATTAAGTTTTATCTTCCGGTGCCCCCGGGCCCCCACACTTTTGCAAAATGCGTCAAAAATGTCTTGTACAACGTAGAAATCAAAATAAACAAAACAAAAAAAATGGAAAATAAACATGTCATGCCGCGTAAAAGATGCGTATGGTCCGTTGTAATATACCTGCACAGTTTTTAAGAAATCACGTCATATCTTTCAAAGCCCTGGTCATTCCGAAGTTAGAAAAAATTGCCTTAAATTCCCTTTTATCTGTTCTAGTACATATATAATAGAATGCATCACAAAAGAAGCAAGAGTGCAGTACAAAGGTTTTATCTGTGATATGTACACAAACAATTAAAGTTCAAGAATGAAAAACAAACATTTAAATCTGTTAAAAATGTTCAAAAAATTTAAAGTTCAATTATTGCAATTCGTGCACTTCAAAACAAAAATCTAAATTTTCGAAATATTTTGGCTTGATGTTTTTTGTTGTGTCTGTTGGAGTTTTGTGACCTTAAAATCTGACTTAGTCTCAAAATTCGTTATTTTTATCCATGATATAATAACTTGCTGGTGATATAATATTCCCGATTTCAAATTAATAAAGCTCGTTTAAAGAAAGATATTCCGTTGTTTGTTGTCTTCTGCTTTAGGTATGTATTTTGAAATTCGAAACAATTGAGGAATAAAGATGCAAAGTGGAGAAAGTCCATTTCTTCGTTGAACAGAATTTGAGAAGATTCTTCTTGTATAGACAATTATTCATTTAAGGGGTCTCAGGACCTTTAAAATTGGAAAAATCAAAAAAAAAAAAGACCGTTTTCAACACATAATATCTTAAAATGTAATTTATTTTAAGACAAAATTTTATATTGGGATGAAAGATATAAGTATGTTCTTTCATTTCATATATTTGAAAAATTACAAGATGCAGAATTAGAATTTACAGTGGGCTCCAAAATGTCAGACATTTGACGAGCGGAAAATCGGCGTAACAGATTATGCGCACGATTACAAAATAAATTTTGCAAGTAGAAGGAAAATTTTGGATCCTACTTATGCTTCACATTATAATAATTACTCTGAACCTAAATAAATTTGTATTTAAAGCATTTTTTTATTTTTAATACAAAGTTGTATTTAGTTAATGCAAAATTTAGAAATTTTCAACTGTATAATCACCTATGAAGAATATATTTCTGAACAATAAGAAGGAAATTTTAGGTTCAGTTTATACAGACTAACATGAAATATATGTTTTGAAAATTTCATGAAAAAAAATTCAGAAGTTTTTGAGATATCGTGCGCGTTATGCCCAAAAACGTCATTTGGAGAAAATTGACTTCAAAGTTTCTGAAACGCCGCTTCAGCTATTGAGCGCGTATAATTCTAAAAGCCATAACTTCTCTTCTAATCGGAATTTCAAGGAAACATTTATACCAAAATGTTCAAAAAAGATAGTAATTTAATGTCTAAAAAAATTAAAATTTCGAAAATTTTAAAGCTTTAAGAGTCCTGAGACCCCTTAATGCCACAAAAAAATCTTAGATTGAAATGCGAGAAACAAATCGTGCTAGTGATCTGTTTTCGTGAGTTAAATACAAGAGATTCCATTAAATTTAATTCAGAAACATCTTTGTATAATGTTTCACCCACTTGCTCTACTTTGTTTCTAAAATCTTCAATTTTCAAATATTGTAGAAAAAAATATTTTATGAGTTTCATAATTTGCTTTGTAATAACTTCCCTTGTCTACAACAAAATACATTACAAATACAACATGTATTTATATAATTAAACTAAATGATTTCTAAAAAAAAACCAGATCAATTAGGGTTTTTTATGCGTTCTATACAAAATATAATTAATTTTTATTTTATATGCAATGAGTATTTATAGAAATAAGGAAATATTTAAAAATATCTTTGTTAAAAGTGATATGCTTATACAAATTTTTCAATCAAAAGTTAATTAATATAATTAAAGAGCAACAAATTTGTAAAAAGCGATTTAGTATTTGTCTTTATTATTTTTTTACAATTATTTCAAGGAAATATACAATATATTCCTGTCTCAATAATATATTGCAGGTTACTTTTGCTTTTATTCTTGGAAATTTCTTTATTTTATGCTTTTTTTATTTTCTTCTTTATTTCAACATCAATTTAAACACTGTATTTTTTTGTTACTATTCAAGTGCGAGTATTATTAGCACAAAGAGGTTTCCGTACAATAAATATATTAATTAGTAATTGTATTATTTAAAAAAAATCGTTGCTAAAAGAATAATAAGACATTTTAAAGAACTATACAACGTATTGTTGGGTATGGCTGTATGTATTAGAAAAATATTAAAAGATATACGATGAAATTTTAGAGAGATATGGAACTTAAATTGCATCAAATATTGCTATTTGTATAATTCGTTTTTTTTAATCTTATCCTAATCTGATTACGATTAACTTAATTCGCTGCTGACAATAAAAGTAGTGCATATTTGAACTTCATTTGGCATTTCATAAAACCAAATTCAGCGTAATGATAAACTGTACTTTTTTACAGTGTACCTATATCAAAACCCTTGATCAGAGATTAAACTTACCATTCTGCTATGCGTGATTCGAAAGGAAATCGCAAAGAGTTCGTCGTTACGACAGTTATTACACGATATACACAAAAATTTTTTTTTTCAAGTAATTTAATTACGCAACCTCCCTACATTTTCTCTAAATATATTTGTGAATGGTTAATAATCTATAAATACGCGGGTCTATAGCCTTTATTAAATTTCAGCCAATTTTGAACTTTACGCGTTTCATAGTTTACGAAATAAATAGTTGTAACATGCGAACAGACAGACGCAGGAATGATCTTACAATGGTTCCGTTTTATTTTTTAAGTACGGAACCATAAAAAATGGTAAAATTTGCATTTTAAATAGGACATTTGTAGACACCTCACTTAATTTCGAAATCATTTAAATATTCATAAAAAACGAATTTTAAAACTGTTACTGAACAGATTTTACACTAGTTACCACAACTTAAACAAAAAACACAAAATGCATTTTGAAAAAAAAATAGTTAATTTCGATTACTCAAAAGTTATATAAACATATAGGGTAAAGTGCCAATATTAAGTCCCCTCTGCTAATTTCGTCCCCCTTAACTTCTCGGCTTCTGCGAAAGTGTCGCCACTTATGACCCAAGGCACAGGAGACGGAAGGTAAAAGGGATGAGATTTGAAAGTTTCGTTCGCCAAGACGCATACATAAATTAAAGACGGCGAATTTTTAATTTTTAGATAACCTGAATTCTTATTACGTAGTTTGTAGAACGTTATTTACTGTACTGTAAGTATTTATTTCTTATTCATTGGATGTATTTTACGTTGGTAAGATGCTGATAATAGCATACATTGAATTTTAGGACGCTCAGTTCATCTTGCGGGAACTGAAGCTTCGTCATATTGGGAAGTAGAGTGGTTCCAATTTCGTCCTCCTTGTAGTTCTTATTTTCTTCCTGGGGCGAAATTAGAAATTCTTTTTAATGACTTTTTTTTTCAATTTTTTCCTCATGTTGAATGACTATGATTAGTACATTTCTTTGTTTCTTACTTTTATGTCAATTAAATTACTTACTCATTTAGAAATAAATTTTGATTTAGTTATAAGTTAGGCCTCGGCGTATAAGATTTTTTAGGGGGCGAAATTGGGACCATTTTTTTTCTTTTGCATTTTTTAAATACTTTAAAAAAAATTTCGCATTGTTAAATTTTTTTGTAGATTTGCCGATGTTTCTATGTGCGTTGGTAGTTAGTCTATGTAAAATTCAATTTTGGTAGATTTTCACTGAAAATTACAACTTTCAAGGGCCTAAAAGTGACTGGGGAACGATAATAGGGCACCTTACCCTACTAAGAAAAATAGTAATAACCTTATAGTGCAGCCAATTGATATGACGTCACTTTGATTTCATACGTTATCACAAGTGTCACAGTCAATTCATTGAGCTAGAATCTCATATCCTTTACTAGTCTCATTATTATTCTCAAGTTGTGATTTAGTGACTCCACTTAAAGGTCACTATGAGGCTATATGGAGGCTCACCAATTGACGTTATAATGAAATGAATGTATAATTCTCGTGTGATCATCATTTGGAATTATAAAGTTTTCATGACTGTTGAAGTCTGATGAGTCACAAAATAATGCCTCAAAAAGTCACATTGTAACTTTCAGGGGACCAGCATTAGAACGGGGATCTGTGAAATAACCATGGGCTCTGCTCAGATAAATCCCCAATTGAGATCGTTTTTGTCACTTGGGAACTTGTAACAAAACAATTATTATGATGACATTGATATGGAGTTTTCATTTAACGGTTACGCGAGAGTCACAAGCGGACTTCATTGTAAAGTCACCTGATGACTCGACACAAATTAACAGTCACTTGGCCTTCTCAGTGAAGTGACAAAATGAGGGCCACTAGAGACTAATAATGAGACAAATACAAGGTATAACACTTCAGATCACTATAATGACTGTGATACTTGTGTACCATTTTGGTGTTAAAGTGAGTTGCGTAGAATTAACATACTATTGTGTTGCAACTTACTTTCTACGCCTGCCATTTATATTAATTTCATTTGGGTATTCGCAAGTTGTGTTCAACTTTTATGTTAAAAATTAGCATTTCGTGTTTGTTACTTAGTTTAGGACACCTGTATATAGACAATTTAGATAGCAGTAAATATAAGAACTACTTTAATATTATCTCACACATTTTACCTTTTATATTTCAAGCAAGCTAATTAAAATTAAATTTTTAAATAAGAAATCCCACTAACCGCAGAGGAAAAAGGGAAGTCAGAAAAAAAATATATTTTTTAATTAACTTTTGAATTAAAATTTTTAGCGATACGTAAGGCAGAGAAAAAAATCGAAAAACCATATATAAATAAACTTTTTTTTAATTAATTTTTAAGGGGACTTAGATTTTTTTTAAGAAACATATTAGCTAATACTTCTCCTTAAAATAATTAACTGTACTTTTTAAAAATTCTATCTATTTCATATTAAAGTTGAATTCTTTGGCAAAAGTTCATGGCTAGATTAATTTTTATAATTAAGTTAAATGGAATTATTGAAATAAAAAAAATATTTCAATTATAAGAATACACATATATTTTACGAAATTCAAAAATTACTCATCTTAAATGAAACGTTTTTGTAATTCTAAAAAAATCAGAAATATAAATACCGATTTAAAAAAAATAAAAAAATTATTTTGTTTTTCTTTAATAAGTTATTTTATAAAACTGATTTTTATTTTTTATCTTATTAAAAGGAACATTTTGCAAATTTAATTAAAAAGTGATTAAATATTAAAAAATCAATTTAAACAGAAGGTTTTTTTTTTAAATTTCACATTTGTTAATAATATTTAAAAAGATAAACAAAGTTCACAATTTTATTATTCCAAATTTCACATTTGTTAATAATATTTAAAAGATAAACAAAGTTCACAATTTTATTATTCCAAATTTTTTGTTTTGCTTCTTTTGTTATTTATAATAATAAAATACGGAAAAATATATAAAATATTTATGAAAGTGATATTTATTAATTATAATCGCAATGCATTAACTTAATTTTACTCAAATACTGTTATCGATTATTATAGGGATTATATCTTCCCTTTCATAAATTTAATACATATGATTAACGGTGTTCTGAAGTTTTAAAACCTCTTCGAATGAAGGATGATATAAAATTCATTTTTAACTCTTCAACTGATGATTCAATTTCCATTATTTTTTAAACTAGAAATGCCCTGCTATTTAAAACTGGTTTATTTGGATGTGTGTCTATTTTCATGTGTGCATCATTTGGTACTTTCTTAGTATAGGGACTCACGGCTTGATAGGAAAAATGGATTTGGCGAGAGAAAAAAAACTCTGCAGCATATTTTTCTGCAACATGATCACTATTTCATATGCATAAACATTTTTATATATATTTATATAATTTATTTAAATAAAGAAGCAGTTTATCTATTTTTATGTACAAACAGAAGTAAATTAAAAAACAATAGTATATATATATATATATATGAAAATATATAGATACAGGGTGCAATATGTTATCTATCGCCGACCTTTTGTTTCTCAACCGTTGATCGTAGACATATAGTTCCAATTACAAAAACGTTTCAAATGAGGTAAATATTCATGCTGCGATATTATTTAAAGTAAAAAAACAATTTTATAAAAATTACGAAATTTAACTTTTTATTTGGTCCCCCAGTCGCTATAGTTATATTTAGTAAAATTTCACACATATCATAACAGATATAACACAAAAAGTTTGACATCTGTAGTACAAAAATTGTCACAGTTATTAAATTTCAAAGTTTGAGATTTTTGCACATCATTATGTCTTTCGTTGAAGGACCACTTAAAAGGTGAATTAAAGTAATTCGAGATCAAAATCAGGGTGCAATGTCCTTCAGCCGGCCTTAGTCCATCTTTAGTCGGTATCGCCAAATAGGGGAATCACCAAAGAGGGTTATTTCATCTAAAAATTTGAGCTAACTTTTATTTGTCGAACAACATTTAAACGTCGAAATAGGTAGAATCGAACACCGGAAAATAAAACATACTCACTAAAAAATGGCAACGGAATGCAAACGGTCATCCGAGCTATAACGAGCATGAGAATTGGGATTATATAAATTACAATAGTGCTGCAGCGCCACAGGTTCGGGATAAAACACAAGCAATCTATCAGTGGACATGCTAGTCAGCGGTGAGATCGTGATGGCAAGCTACACATACATGCAATATGCCCAAATGATGCTTGTTTATGGTGAAAGTTAAAGGAATGTCAGAGAGGCTGCGAGTGTTTATTCAGAACGTTTCCCTAAGGATCTACATCCAATGCATGAATAACTGATGCATTGCACCATCTTAGAGAGATCGGCTCTGTTTCACCGCGACCCAGAACAAGTAGATGGACAAGGTGTAATGTTCGGTGCTGGAATATTCCCTTTTAATTCCACAACTGAGCACGTCGGAAATAAGCGAGGCATGTGTTCAGCATGTCTGGCATTTCTTACATGTACATGATGCGCGTCCATACCATTCGACACTGGTGCAGGCATTGATGCTGAGTGACCACGCACGACAATTTTATTATTGTAATTTCACGCTCAACACCTTAGAGGAAAATACGTCGTTCCTTTGTGACATTCTCTGGACAGATGAGTCAATGTTTACACGGGGTGGCATTATGAACGTGCACAATGTGCATTACTGGTATCTGGAAAACCTCCACATCGCCCGCATAGTACGACACGTGTGGTGCGGTTTTTTGACAACCCAGATTGTTGGCCCCCATCTTCTACCATGGGACTTTAACGGGCGGTCGTTAACTACATCTGCTACAAAACACGGTACGTGACTGGTATGAAGAGCTGCCTCTCCGACATGCATGTCGGGTGTGGTTTCAACATGATGGAGCCCTCTCCGCATGAAACATCAAACGTCCAGGTGTATCTGGCCACCGAATTCGGTCAACAGATCATTGGATAGGGTGGTCCGGTAGAGTTGCCACCGCGTTCGCCGGATTCAATCCCATAGACACTGGGACCTCTTGGGGGTTACATTAAAGTATAGGTTTATATGACTGAGACCACTTCTCAGGTTTATCTGAAGCAGAGCATCATCCCTGATTGTCGCATAATTTGTACACCATCTATGCTCTAACGTGTCCAGGATCCAGTACTGTCACGAATTCAATTGTGCATTGCATCCACCAATGTAGAACACTTTGAGCAGTATCTGTAGTAGATTCTGGCGTTTGATGTATTTATTTTTTAAAATAGACTATTTTCTGATATTATAATAAATTGATATTTATTTTTCTGTTTAATTTCAATATTTCATTTTTCGCTTTGTGTACGACCCCCAAAAACCAGTCAAAATTTTTAGATGAAATAACCCTCTTTGGTGATATCCCGATTTGGCGATACCAGCTAAAGGTGGTTTCGCCGTAAAAAGGACTTGCACCCTGATTTTGATCTCGAATTATTGTACTTCATCTATTAACTGATCCATTAATGAAAGACAAAATCATGTGCAAAAATCTCAAACTTTGAAATTTAATAACTGTGTCAATTTCTGTAGTACAGATGTCAAACTTTTTGTGTTATATCTGTTATCACAGGTGTAAACTTTTACTAAATATAACTATACGGGCTGGGGGACCGTATAAAAAGTTAGTTTTCGTAATTTTTGTAAAAGTGATTTTTTGCTTCAAATAAGGCTACAACATGAACATTTATCTCATTTGAAACGTTTTTGTAATTGGAACTATATATCTACGACCAACGGTTGAGAAATTAAAGTTCGGCGATAGATAATATATTGCACCCTGTATATTATATGTATATATTATATCATAAAAATTCATTAATTTTGTTTTCGTAGCTGTTTTATCATTTAGCTACAAATCTTACTTTTTGAAGTTTGAATTCTTGTTGAAAAGCTTTTTTTTTCTAAAGCCAAGAAGAAATATAGAGGAAAAGTACGTTTTTAATACTTTTCAACATAGTTAAGAAGTGCTTATGAATTCGCTTTGAGTGTTTATCTGTCGTTTGTCTATCTGAACTTCGTCTAGCTCTAGCTCGCGTAAATATATGGAACTGGAATATATATTTAAATATTAAAACAAGAGCAAGGGCTGAAAACACACACCGCTATATTAATAAAATTTAAAATTTTCTCAAAGCTTTGCGGAAAATTTTTGATTTGATATTTAATCTAAAATATTTTTTTCACTTAATATTTTCTATCTTAATATTATCTCTTGTATTATAACTTATAATATATTTAAATACAGTCATAAAACAAAGATTGGATGCTTCTTCCATTAAGATATTTCCATAGTAAAAAAAAACATGTTTTTTACAAAAGGTTCAAAATAAGAAGATTACTTCTCTTAAATAATATTTTTATGTATTTCTAAATTTAAAAATCAAACTACTTTCTAAGTATTGATACAGTATAAAAAGTAATGCAGTAAAAATTAAATTTAAAAAATCAAAAAAGCCGATTTCGTAAAAAGCGAACTAATTAATTATTTCTCATCAGTGTGAAACTATTTTTTCATATTACATACGTATTTTTTTATTTACTTGTATTGTTGACTTTTAAGTTGTGTTTAATTGTTAGTTCCTATCTGTACACACTGTTTTGATGAGCCTATATATGTCTATGATGGTTAGAGTTGCAGTAAAGATAGAGATTCTACCTACAAAACTTCCAGGTTGTGTAATATTTAAACGGAACTTCTGACTGCAAAATGATCAATGAAACATTTTCTTCATTTTGAAAGACCTATCCAATGATAGGCCACTCAATAGGGTGCGTAAATTATTTTTTTTCGTCTCTACCGCCATTTTGTATTTTACGGTCGACATTTTTAATTTATAAAAATAAAACCTAGCCTATAACCATCGGGCCATTAAGACAAATTGATAGAGACCTCATTCATTAAAATCCATCCAGCCGTTGGGATGTTTCGAGGGTACAAAGAAATCCACATACACAGATGCGCCGACGATTTCAGTGGGGTAAAAAATGGATTCGCACTGAAACGTCACATTCTATTTGGAATTGTAAAAAAAAAAAAAAAAAAAAAAAACCCAGAAAAATAAACAGCGATTACATCGCGAAAAAAATATTTTGAATTTTTTTTATAAAAGATTAAAAAAAACTAAGTTTTATTTTCATCTTACAAAAATATTAGTTTAAAAATTTAATTAAACAAAAAAAAAGGTTAAAGATTAGAAAAGTAATTTAAAACTGAAGCTATTGCTTTTAAAGTTTCACAGGTGAGACGAAAAAAATTAAATACGTTCACAATTACTTATTATACGTTCACAATTTTCTTTAGTTTTTGTTATTTATAATAATAAAATTCTGAAACAAAAAATAGTTTTGTAAATCATATTAATTATAATTAAAATGCATTTATTTTCATTGAAATATTTTCTAACGATTATAATATCGGTATTATTTCTTTTCTACAATAATTTTAATATAATCCCGGAGAGTCGCCGTATCTGGGATAGATGCCGCATCCCTTATATTTCTTTTAATTATCGATAGATGGTAGTGAAACGCGCAATGCAATTACTTTAAACAGAGTATAGCGTGAATCTCATTCGGATGTTTACTTGTAGCTGTACAATCCTTATTTTGAGGTAAACGCATGATTTCAGTATCCAAACTTTAAAAAAAGAATTATGATTAAATAATTTTTTTACGCTAATTAGTAAATGCATGCATGATTTCGAATAAAACAAACTGTAGCGTATGTATACAGTAGTGTGTGTATTTTTATGCCATTTTCCTTTGCGAGGGCACGCAAGTGTGATGTGCGGCGTCTGTACTGTCCAAAATGGGATACATGCCGCACTGGGAGACGGTATACACTCAGGAGTTTCTTTTGTACGAGATGACGCGATGAATAAAATTGAAATTTATTTATCCGTGTCTTATTTTTTTATGTTACTGAAGTATATTTATTTAATGATTTATTATAATATGATAATGATTTATGATAATGTAATTTATTTATGAAGTATACTGGATTTAATTAAGTGTTGTTTAATTTTATGCACGTTCTGCCCACGTCTTTTTGCCTATCTAGAGGACTCTTTATCGGAAGCAAGGAAGGAAAAGAAAAACAAATTAAAAATTGAAACCAGAAAAAAATTAAAAGGGAAATTGATTAAATTAAAGTCATCGAAAAACAGTGTTGCCAGATTGGGTGTTTTGTCTCCATTTTGGGGAATTTTGAACCTCTAGGGGAATTTTTTGGGGACAAGTAGTTCGTGGGGAAATATTTGGGGACTACAAAAAATTTTGGGGAAAAACTTGGGGATATTTATTATTATTATTATTATTATTATTATTACTAATTTTCGTAACGATTTCTTTTAGTCCTGTTGAAAAACTGGATCTGTCTCGAACTCAATTTTGTTTTGAAAAACGAAAATACAATCCAGAAATCGGAAATATCAATCATTATTCTCTTGGATGTGGTCGTGCTCGTTGTTTACTACAGTACAGTTTACAAGTATCACAGATGCATCAGACTCTAAAGTCTTAAGCAGCTTAAACCTGCACGTGATTAATCTGCAGGACTTATACAAAAAATTCCTTCGCCGTACTTAAAAAAATAATAATTTAAATACTATGTGTAAAACAGATATTTTTCACTTATGTTATACAAAAGCACGTCGATTGATACAGCGAAAATACTTTGCATTATGATTATGTACTTCAGTAAAGACAAAAAAATTAAAATAGCGTACTATCTCGGATTCATTCAAATCCCAACTTATTAGAGATTGTCTAAAGCTATGGAGCTAATGTAATAATAGTCCAACATTGTTAGACAATACTTTTAAAAACAAACATAAAAGAACTTGTCATTGCAAAATATACCCCTCGTTCTCTTAATGTAGCTACAGAATATGCATTCAGCACAGTTTAAAAGTTTTTTTTTTTTTTTTTTTTTTTTTTGTAAATGGGGAATTTCTTCAAAAAATGGCTTGATTTGGGGAAAATTTTTGAGCTTAAATTACTTAAATATTTTTTTAGTGGTAAATGGAAAATTTAAAAATTCCTTTTTGAGTAAAAACTGAGTTGGGGACTATTGCGAAAAAAAACACTGATTTGGGGAAAATTTCAGAAATTTTGGGGAAATTGACTTTTGACTATCTGGCAACACTGTCGAAAAGCAGGAAAGGTTGCGTTTGGGATAATGTTGCTACCGGACGACCACAGGGCATTCAAGATCATTATTAGTAGCTTATATAGCTATATATAGCTCATTATTAGTAAATATTAATGTTAATATGCAAATATTTATACAAAAATGTTTTAAAAGTATGATGGTATTATATGTTGATGTAATATTATTTCAATGTATTTATGTGATTGTATGATAATATTTTTCCAATATATTCATTGATTGTGTAGAACTATTTAAAAATTAACTCGAAATAAAACATGGTTTGATTTTGTATTGATATATTTTGTATTGATTAATAAAAAATAAAGTGAGTTATCTGAGAGGGAATGCGAAAAACATGAATGATGAAACGTGAATATTTCCATTGATTGTATGAAACTATTTAAAAATTTACTCGAAATAAATCATGGTTTAGATTTTGTATTGTTATTGTTTTTATTTTATTATTCTTATGGGACTACAGCTTTAAAGTTACTTATTAAAAGTGAAATTAACTAAATAAAAGCATTGTTTTTAAATATTGGAAACCTAACTTTCACCTTCGATATACTTTATTGATTGCCAAAAGGTGTTAAATGAAATTCATAAAAACACTAAAAAAGTTTTGTCGTGTGTTTCGTCTTCACCGAAGATTCTTTTCAAGATCAATGATAATTTTACGCAGTTGCATGAGCTATAATGTAATGATTGGAAAAGCCATCATTCACGTTTTTCACATTCTCTCTGAGATTAAAATATTTTCTTTTAACTGTTACGTTGATATTTATTTCCATACACGAATACGTGATTATGACCACGTTACACCGTGGTTAGAAACACGGAAATAAACATCAAATTAATAATAAAAAAATAACGTGGATAATCTGAGAGAAAATATGAGAAACGTAAATGATGGCGTTTCGAATCATTGCATTATAGAAAGTGCAAATAATGAAAAGTCTCAGTTTTCTTAAAAAAGACGCCGAAACATGATAGCAGTTTGCATAGATTTTTTTTTCCTGTTTTTATGGTTTTCATTTAACACTTTTCCGCAGTCAACCTTTTATGTACTGAAATATGATTTCATCAAAATTTTATCTTCTAAAACATTTTTCGTGAATTGTTTAAACTGCGTTAGAAGATTTACATAATCATTTAATAAATTTTAGAAGGATTGAAGGATTTAGAAGGATTCATTAAATTTGAATTTACCGTGATTTTATGCAATATTCATAACCCCAGTCAAATCTTTTATTTTAAATATTTTTCGTAGTATTTTGTAGAAATGTACAAATATAATGTTCATACAATAGAAATATAGAAATATTACCGAATTGAAAAATTCCCCCCCCCCCTCCCACTAACGACATGAAAGCAAAAAAGATGCAAAGGCAATAGAAATTATCCTTTTAAAAATATTTTTGTTTTGTGTAACCAATTATTTTTTTGGAACAAGATAAAGTAATGTATCTATAACTCATTCTAAACTGTACTGCAACTAATGGATATATTAAATGAATTTTATAGCAAGTTATTTTAATGGTACTTATAAGTACTGTCAGTAAAGAAAGGGTTAACAAAGTATATTATATCTGGGTGTCCGGGTTGTTTTTTTTTTTTGTTTGTTTGTTTTTTTTTTGTTTTTTTTTACTTTCGAGTTATATCTTTTTGAAAGAATATTTATTATTCACCGTATTTTGCCTTTTAATATTTACCTCTTAAAATTTAGCTAAAACAGAACACAGCAAATTAATTTTTTAACTACAAAATAAAGCTTGAAACAAAATTTATTAGATAGATTTTTTTTCTGCTTTTACATTTATTTTAGCTCTTCGACGTAACTTTAATAATACATTAAAAGAAAATTTCTTTTGAAAAACACACTATAAAATTGTTGAAAATTATTTGAAAAAGTAATACTTTTATATTTTCCTTAAAATATTTCACCCCTCTCAATTTTACCCCTGAGATTACCGTAGGATATTCATTAACTTTCAAAATATGTAAATGAAAGGAAAAAGAAAGAAATTCGATACTGAAGTTTCCAAATAAGTTGAATATAGATTTTAAAATTAATTTGGGGAAAAACATGACATGATTTTCTGCAGTTATTATTTTAATTTTCAAAATATATACGATAGATTTCAAATGCTTTATTGAAAAAGGAAATTAACTGTAAAATTTTATTTTATTTCGATATCGATAAATGTATTATTCGTTTCACCTTCGAGTGTTTATTTTTCTTAGCCCCCGGTACGGTATGCTATTTTTTTCTCCCCGCTTATTTTGTGTAGTCTCCAAAAAATAACATTATCTTACAGAAGCCAGCTGTAAAACAAATCAGTACGATTAAAAACTCTATAGCACTTTTTTAAACTTCTAAGCATCGCACATTTTCAATTTTCATACCGTCGTATTGGGAAAAAAGTACTTTTAAATGCAATTTGTTTGAAAACTGCATCGCCATTTATTTTTGAAATATTAATTTTTATTGTAGTTTTTGGAGCCATTTGCTTAATATTGGAAACGGAAGTACTCCATGTCTGTAGAAAGTAAAGAAAAAATAGTAATGCTTTTCCTCAGCCTTGCTTTTTGTAGCACGCTGTGTCTTTTCCCTATCTTGCACTGAAGAAGAATCTCGTTAGTAGATTCGAAACAGCTGTTTGCTGCTTTTCATGAATTATTTGTGCATTTTAAACGTTGGTTTTTATGCTTTTAAATATTGTTGCAAAAGGCTTTTATTTTATTTTATTTATTTATTTATTTATTTGCTATTTTTAATGCTTTTAATAGTTTGAAGAATTAATAATGAGCTACCTTATAAAGATAGAGAAAAACGCCAGTCGATCACATTGCAAGCAGTAACAACAAAATATGTTATAACCTATACGTGTTAACAAATCAGAACAAAAACAAACTTCACGACATTTAATGCATATTATCACATTCAAGTAACACATAATAGTTTACCAAAAGACCAACAGAAAACGCCAAATGGCGAATAAAGATCATGTAATTCCCGAGTTAAACAATGGATTTAAGTGTTAGTTTTAAACATTTTTTCGTTAACCATTCGCGGATGATAAATCGCCAAATCGTCTTTATGTTAACAAGTGTTTAAGAGTAAAAAAAAAAAGCAATAAAGGTAAATATGCTCTGAAACACTCTGATCACAATTGACCAACTGGCTTTGAAACTGCAACAATGAAAAATTTTAAACACTAAAAAGTAGAAAGTATAGGTAAAAAATGAAGAGTATAATATATTTCTTTAAATTGAATACACTTTTATTTATCTGCAAAATCAAACTGGAAACGAATTTTATTGAAACGATAGTTTTTATGCTTGTAAGTTTATTTTAGCTTTTTGAAATAATTTTAATAATAAATTTAAAGGAAAAACTCGTAGTCAATTAAGAAACTCACTTTAAAATTGTAGCAAAGGATTAGCAAAAAGTAACTTTTATATTTCTTTAAAATATTTCCTGTCTCTTAATTTTACCCATGAGATTATCTTTTTCAGAAATGCATTAATTTTCAAGTAAAAGGGAAACAAACAAGCAAAAAAAAGAACAGAAAATTGATACAGGAATTTCAAAACAAGCTGAATATTCATTTAAAAGTTAACTTGGGAAATAATATGACTTGACTTGCTGCAGTTATTATTTCAAGTTTCAAGATATTATGGCATGACATGCTTTACTGAAGCAAGTAATTATATAAATTTATTTCAGTTAGACATTAGAAAATGTATTATTCATTTCACCTTTGAAAGGTGAAATGAAGGTAAACGATATTCGAAGATTCGAAAGCATATGTTTAAAATGAATCTTTAGTTATTCGTTGTACTTTGACATTAAATATTCAAATTAAATATTCATCTCTAAAATTTACATAACTTGAAGATAATTTTTTATAGTAATTTTAAGGTGCCTGACTACGTACGGAGCAATTTTTTCCAAAAAAAAAAAAAAGCCATTTAATTATTTTTTAAACGTATTTTTACTAAGATTAGGACTAGAAAATGTGAAAAAAAGTAAAAAATATTTCATTTATTGATAAAATTTTGGAAAATGGAGAAATTTATAGTAAAATTTAGTGAAATTTGGCCCGAAACGCAAAACGCTCTAAAGAAAGATCTACTGCATGTATCTTAATTTCCTTTTTACACTTTATATTTATGACATTGGTGAAGGCAATGAACTAAAACCTAAGAGATTCTTTAAGTATTTCAAAACTTATAGCATATCGCACATGCTTACATGTTAATTTTCATAAAATTCATCGATGTCATTCCACAAAAACATCCATAAAACAAAAAATATTTATTCTAAATTTAAATCTTTAGTTCATTGCCTTCACAACAGTGTAAATGACATATATTTTAAATTTCATAGTGATATTCCAATAACCTTTTTAGAAATCATGTTTTGCGTATGGAATTTTCACCGAAAATTACATTTTCCAAAAAATGCTTTTAAAGTTTAGATTTATGTTTTACTACAAGAATTTACAGTAATATACATCTAAATTTCATGGAGCATATTATTTACATTTTTTATTATTAAACAAATGCATCCAAAATCGCGAAATTTCTCCAAACATACGAACCTTTAAAAGCAATTTAAAAATTTAAAAATTTTAAATTTTAAAGCCCTTTAAACAGCACTTTCGGTTTGAGTGACAGCTGTTGAGTAGTTTTAAAATCGCTATAACTCCGGATCTATTTATCGAACAATAAAAACAAATACAGTTTTGGAAAGGTAAAGAGTTGGTCTTTAATAAAATAAAATAAAATAAATTTGACAATTTTGGTCGAAAATTGCATTTTCAACGTAGTCAGATACCTATTTATCTAATGTATTTACTGGAAAACAGAATTTTCGGTGGCTTTTACAAAAAATGTGTGTTTTCCCCAGTATGTGCACATTTCTACCACAATTTTTAAAAAGTGAGTTTCAGAAAATTATTAGGAATCCTACGAGTGTACAAAGAAATTAGGAATTATACAATTTAAATATGAAGTTGAATTTTTTTTAATTTGAAATTTTAGTGCCCGATTTGGAAAGTTTAGGGTGCGCAGCTTGAGTTTACCTGTTTATAGTATCATTTAAAACAAGTATTACTATACCGATAATAAAATTTGAATATTCTAGAGTACAGTGTTTATTAGTCGAAGCATTATACTTTTTATTACCCGACTGAAAAGAAGGGTTATGTGTTTCACGCGTATCTGTGTATGTGGATTTCTTTATACCCTCGAAACATACCAACGGCAGGATGGATTTTAATGAATGAGGTCTCTATCGATTCGTTTTAACGGCCCGATGGTTATAGGCTATGTTTTGTTTCTATAAATTCGCGGCCGTAAAATACAAAATGGCGGTCGAGACGAAAAAAAAAAAAATTACGCACCCTATTGAGTGACATATAATTAGATAGGTCTTTCAAAATGAAGACGATGTTTCATTGACTATTTTACAGTCAGAATCTGCGTTAAAACATTATACAACCTGCAAGTTGTGTAGGTAGGATCTCTAGCTTTACTGCAACTCTAACCATCATAGACATATATAGACCTCATCAAAACAGAGTTTATAGATAGGAACTAACAATTAAGCACAACTTAAAAGTCATCAATACAAGTAAATAAAAAAATAGGTAAGTAATATAAACAAGTAATGTAAAAAAAAAAAAAAATAAGTCAATTCCCACTTAGGTCATTAAGAGAATTTTTTTTCTCCCATTCTTCTTTCCTCTGGAGTGGCGCTTATAATGCCTTGATCAAGAAGAGGGCTCTCTCGGTCTTAAATTACCTTGATCAAGAAGAGGGCTCTCTCGATTATTGAAAGTTAATTAATTTAACTTAATGAATTAATATTTGAAAAAAATTGGATTAACATCAAGTGTCATCCACTACAAGTTTTAAAAAAATATTTGAGCTTGATTGGATGAATAATAAGTATTTTATTAACAATTGAAAATTTGAACAATATATATATAAATATAGCGAGACTGTGAGCTAATAGTAGCAATTGGAAAAAAAATAGTTTCACATCAATGAGAAATAATTGATTCGTTCGCTTTTTACGCAGCCGGTTTTTTTTTATTTTTTAAATTTAATTGTTTATTACCGGAATTCTCAATAAGCTTCCGATGTACTCTTGTTTGTTTGGAATTTTCTTTGCTGTTTCTTTGATAAATTTCATAAAAAATAACGTGCTTTCAAGTGAAGACCTGAGTGGAAGAAGATGTTAGGGTGATCGCGCCAATAGTTGATACCCCTCAGTAGTTAATAAAATTTTTGAAATATTGCGCTATTTCAAGTCGAAATGAGTTTCACACGTGTCACTAGACAAAATATTTTTATCTGAATGTTGGAGCGCCTGTTGTCACATTGTTGTCAGCTGCGGCTGTAACAGAAGCCATTTTATGATTTTTTTTTTTTTTTTTTTTTTTATTAGAAAATATAAAACATTTAGTTTTTGATTAGTTGGAGACAATTACGGTAAGTTAAAATAATCCACTTCCATCTTGCTTGTTTCAAATTATAGTTTTATATGAATTACTGTTAATCATAGCTTAAGCATGATATTTGAAAGATTACTTTTTGAATTTTCGACTGATTTCTTGGATTAATAAATTACTGTAGTTCGAGTGCTACACGACCGAAATAAGGTGAAAACTGCAAATCGTGATAAGAATATACCGATTGGTCAGTATCTACTTTATATTAATACAATGCATGTGAGAGGGGGAGGCATCGCGTAAAGTTGTGGGAATTCAAGATGGCGGCCGTTATTCAAAATGTCTTCATTTTCTGAATTTTCTCACTATCCATCATATGAATGCATGTTTCATGTCGATTTTGATGTTTTTAACGTCAAAAATTTCCTTTTTAATACTTTCCGCCATAGTTGAATGATTTTATGATTTCAGTTTGTCTGTTTCTCTGTCTGCCTGCTTGCTATTCCATGCTCTTAGCTCGCTTAAATACCGCTACTCGCTTAAATTCACTTAGATTGTCATGTAATTTATATATGTTATTGAAGTTTACAATAATATGTTCCGAATAAAAATTAAGTGTATAGGTGTTATAGTCTGTTTACAGGGCCCTCAAAAGAATTCCATTGCGTTATTAGTGCGGGTGCTACGGTTGAGAAAACTGCAAATCGTGAGAAGAATATACCGATTGGTAAGTATCTACTTTATATTAATACAATCCATATAGGAGGGAGAGGCAAAAAAATCGCGCCAATATGGGGCTGTATATGATATCTGGGGCAAACTTTCATATGAAAAGCGAAGGGATCAGAGCGTATTTATTTATGGCAGTTACATGACTTGGACTATAATAATATACATGAAATGATGGCGATAGAATAATATTTGGCGACTTATCACCTGTATCTGGCTAACATTAAAGTACCAAAATGGCACCTGGAATATAAAAAGCGAAGTGGGTCGCCCGGAACTGTTGATGATAGTCACATGACTTAGGCTGTTGTCATAGAAATTGTTTTAAAAAATCGAGAGAGAAAGACTCTGTACACTTAATTCATTTTATATTAGCTTATTTTCAAATGTTTAACTGGTCCTCTTTAATCAAACACGAATACAACCATTGGATGTCTTAACAGCAACTCATTCGGCCTTAAATTTTTGCAATGGAAATCAAATAAATTTTTCAAATAAATTTTTGAATGGAAACCCGTTTACAGGGAGATCTGCACAGCTTTTTTCAGTATAATTCAGTCTTCTCTAATATTTTAAAAGCCGATCAGATTAGCGTGTTTTTAGATTCTGCGGTGTCTGAACGGGGGGTTGGCGAGCGTAGCTTGCAGGGGGCAGAGCCCCCTAGTTAAATATAAAAACATAAATATTAAAAGATACTGTTTCACATCTACAATAATAAGTAGAATTTTAGTATTTTAGTTTTACCACATGATAATACTATGTCATAACACTTTCATCCATAAGATAAAACATTTTTATGTGAAAATATACCAAAACTTGTTCTTCCACTATGCTCTTCCACTGTTCTTGTGCTTCTTATGTTTTTGGAAAAAATCACAATTTAGTCACAATATGACGTCACTGAGTAGTGGAATTTTTGTGACAGATGTGACGTGACCATCGTGACTTGCGGTGAAGTCACAATGACGTTACTGCCATCAGTACTTTATTAGTACTATATGGGTACTACTAAAATAATATCGCTATGCAGGAAAAAAATGAATTTTCGGGAAGACAGAGGTTATTGGTCTAGGACTTGAAATTTTGTATTGCTGGAATTCTCGAAAAGCATTGTTATTCGTTTGCAAAATTTTAAATTAATAACAGAATCTACGAGGACATCTTTAAAACTACGTGGACATTTTAATTTGCACATATATATATATATATATTTTCTTTATCTGAAGAAAATTTTACCTTCAATGTATAAGTTGAATGGCATTTCCCATTTTTTAAAATTATGTTTTCTTGAATAGGATTAAAAAATCATCTTTCATCCTTAAATGCAAGGTTTTTTTAAATTTTGTTACGACAATATTATATACCATTCTACAATAGGTTTCTTACACTTGAAAAATAATTTAAAAAAAAATCATAGATGTATTTTTCGTATAATTCGCCAACTAGTTTCTCATGTTGTACATCTGGAACACAAACAAAATCAACTCTTATAAATAAAATAGTGAAAAATTAGTAATTATCTTAATAAGTATGAATATAGATACCTTATTTTATGCGAATTTTTATTTTGAAAAACTTAACTGAAACTATGAATTAAACTACGCAAAACGTAAGCGAATTCTAAATATCTGATTTTCTTTGTTAGTTTCCGTCAAATTGAGCAAATATCAGCGCTACTGTCGTCTATTGAAAAAATCTATATGCTTCTGAAAACATAATGTAATTTTATGGGAATTTTTATTTTAAAAAACGTTACTCCAGCTATGAATTAAACTATGCAAAACATAAGCGAATTCTGAATATCTGATGTTCTTTGTTAGATCCCGCCAAATTGAGTAAATATCAGCGCTATTCCAGTCTATTGGAACTATCTGTATGCTTCTGAAAACATAATGTAGTACATATGAAATATAGATTAGTTAAAGGAAACTATACCAGATGTAAAAAAAAGGCAATTTTTTTTCATGTTGCAGATATGCTACACAATGCATTTAAGGGTTAAGTTTAATATAATTATCAGCGGTCCTGTTATTCTGTATACATACCAAAAATCATAAAAAAATCAAGAAATTGTTGAGCTGGCAACATTTTATGTCAATATCCCCTTTTCTATGCTCATAGAAAAGGAATAAATATTAATAATTTATCAAAGGTGTTTGGAGAGGTTTTTACATAGCGTATTCGCATTAAAGTAAAACAAGGGTGATTAAAAGTTTCATTTAATTAACAATTGATGAATAAGTGTATTAGAAAACAGTCTCAAAGAGTGCAGTACAGAAGGCCTTGCTTGGGTCTACTAGTACTTAGAATTTGGCTCTGCACAGTTTAATTCTTTTAAAATATGCAAATTACATATAACCCTTAAAATGAAGACATGAATGGCTAAATGATAAAGTTTATGAAAGGATTCTTTTGAAATGAAATACTTTCTAAGAATTTAATTACCGTTTCCTACTCAACTAGTAGATTTCGCTGAATGGCTGTATGTTGATAAGGAAAATTGAAAAAACACGTTTGGTAAACTTGCTTTATTTTTACTTTCTTCTATCTTTACAAGAAGAAAGTATTGGATTCATGAAAATTTTCGCATTCCGGTTTTCGACGGATTTACACGTTTTAGGGGTCAGAGATTCCAAAAAACATGTTTTTACAAAATGTCTGTCTGTGACTCTGTGAGTCTGTGTGTATGTGACATAAATATTGTGGGCGCTCTATCTCAAGAACTAATGCACGGAATTTAATAAAAATTGATATTCAGTTAGTGCCTAATACAAATTGATGCTGATTAGTTTTTGGTGTAAATCGCTCAACAGGTGGCGCTGCAATGCTGCATTTTTCACGATTTTCGCAATAGCTCTATCTCAAGAACTAATGCACGGATTTTGATCAAACTTCAGATTTAGTTAGTCCTTGATATGAATTGATGATGATTACGTTTTGGTGTAAATCGCCCAACAGGTGGCGCTGTTATGATGAATTTTGCAGGATTTACACGATTTCCCCAATAGCTCTATCTTAAGAACTAACGCACAGATTTTCATCAAACTTCAAATTAAGTTAGTCCTTGATATGACTTGCTACTGATTAGGTGTTGGTGTAAATCGCCCAACAGGTGGCGCTTCTCTGCTGCCTTTTTCACGATTGCCTCAATAGCTCTATCAATAGAACTAATGGACCAATTTTCATCTAACTTCAGATTTAGTTGCATGTTGACACAAGTTGTTGTTAATTAGGTTTTGGTGTTAATCACCCAATAGGTGGCGCTGCTATGCAGAAATTTTCACGATTTTCGCTATTGCTCTATCACAAAAACTAATGTACGGAAAAACTAATGTTCTCCAAACTTCAGATTCAGTCAGACGTTGACATAAATTGCTGCTGATTAGGATTTGGTATAAATCACACAATAGGTGGCGCTGCTAGGCAGCATTTTGCTGAATTTAGACGATTTCAGCGATAGTCATATCTCAAGAACTAATGCACGGAATTTCATATCGTTAGAATCCTCATGAGATGCATTTGCATAGATTGCCATTTAATTTTGGCAGTGTGATAGCGAATTTTGAAGTATTAACATGTATGAGATAGAAGAAAGTTTTGGGATTGGCACATCCGACTAGTTTAAAAATGAATTCAGTTTTATAGGACAAATGATACTGTGTATAATTTTTGTTTTTTAAAATGAGTTCAATTTTATAGGTTACATGGTACTATGTACGATTTTTTTACTTTCTTCTATCTTTACAAGAAGAAAGTATTGGATTCATGAAAATTTTCGAATTCCAGTTTTCGACGGATTTACACGTTTTAGAGGTCAGAGAACCCGAAAAACATGTTTTTACAAAATGTCTGTCTGTGAGTCTGTCTGTCTGTCCGTCTGTCTGTGTGTCTGTGTGTGACATAAATTTTGTGGGCGCTTTATCTCAAGAACTAATGCACGGAATTTAATAAAAACTCATATTCCGTTAGTCCCTGATACAAATTGATGCTGATTAGTTTTTGGTGCAAATCGCTCAGCAGGTGGCGCTGCTATGCTGCATTTTTTATGATTTTCGAAATGGCTCTATCTCAAGAACTAATGCACGGATTTTCATGAAACTTCAGATTCAGTTAGTCCTTGATATGTCTTGATGCTGATTACGTGTTGGTGTTAATCGCTCAACAGGTGGCGCTGCTATGCTGCATTTTTATGATTTCCGCAATGGCTCTATCTCAAGAACTAAAGCACGGATTTTCATGAAACTTCAGATTCAGTTAGACCTTGATAAGACTTGATGCTGATTACGTGTTGGTGCAAATCGCTCAACAGGTGGCGCTGCTATGCTGCATTTTTTACAATTTCCGCAGTGGCTCTCTATCTCAAGAACTAATGCACGGATTTTCATCAATCTTCAGATTCAGTTAATCCTTGACATGAATTGATGTTTTGTACAGTTTGGTGTAAATCGCTCAACAGGTGGGGCTGCTATACTGCATTTTTTACAATTTCCGCAATAGCTTTATCTCCTCAACAACTAATTCTTGGATTTTCAACAAACTTCAGATTCATGTATACTTTGATATGAATTAGTGCTGTTTGTGTTTTGGTGCAAATAGCTCAACAGGTGGCGCTGCTACGCTGCACTTTTCAGAATTTCCATTATAGCGGTATCTGAAGAACTAATGCAACAATTTTCACTAAACTTCAGAATAAGTTAATCCTTGATTTGAATTGACATTTTGTACATTTTGGTGTAAATCGCTCAACAGGTGGCGCTGCTATACAGCATTTTTCACGATTTCTGCAATCGCTGTATCTCAAGAACTAATGAACATATTTTCATCAAACTTCAGATTCAATTACTCTTTGATATGAAATGATGCTGACAACGTGTTGGTGAATATCGCCCAATAGGTGGCGCTGCTATGCTGCATTTTGCACTATTTCCTCAATAGCTCTATCTCAAGAACTAATGCACGAATTTTCATCAAATTTCAGATTCAAGTGCACCTTGATAAATGTTGATATTGATTATGTGGTTGTGTAAATCGCTCAACAGGTGACGCTGTTATGCTGCATTTGTCATGATTTGCGCAATAGCTCTATCTTAGGAACTAATGAACGGATTTTCCCCAAACTTCATATTCAGTTAGACATTGACATATGTTGATGATAATTAGGTTCTGGTGTAAATCACCCAATAGGTGGCGCTGCTATGCTGCATTTTGATGGATTTACACGATTTCATGGACAGTAATATCTCAAGAACTAATGCACGGAATTTCATCTTTTTAGAATCCTCATGATGAGCATAGATGCACTGTGATAATGAATTTTGAAGTATTGACAAGTATGAGATAAAAGAAAGTTTTGTGATGGCCACAACATACTAGTTTAGAAATGTGTTCAGTTGTACAGGACACATAGTACTATTTCTTTAAAACTAAGTAATACATTTGAAATTTGCGCACCTCAAACTATTCTTTTAATTTCAAAAGAAATCGGGGAACAAAATTTATTTAATTGTTTTAGCTGTAAAAAAAAATGGGTTAAATCTAACAAACTAATTTTTGTAAAAGCCACAGCAATCTGTAGCTTTACTAAAATTTTACCTGAATACTGTACAGAAAAAGGTATAAATCTTGAAAACTTGTTTTTGAAAGCTACAGAAATCTGTATGCTTACTAAAATTTTACCAGTAACACGGGATAATTACATTTTTTGTTGTTGTTGTAGTTGCAGTTACATAAAAAAGTTCTAATCATCCCAGTTTCCTAGCCAATTCTTTAACCTTACAGATTTTTTTTTTTTTTTTTTTTTTTTTTTTTTTTTTAACAGTCTGAACGTAATACTGTTACATGTTTTTTTTTTTCTGTAGCTGCAGTTACATAAGAAATTCTAGCCGTCTCAGTTTCCTAGAAAATTCTTAATAACGTTGTAGATTTTTTTTAATTTTTTTTTTTTTTTTACAGAATGTGCTTCTAATTTCATAATACTTCTTCGACTTAAATTAGTAGACCACGATTCTTAAATAATACATCAAAAGATAAAATCTGCATTTTTAATACTAAGATACTTTCAAAGAAACAGAAAAGGTAAAAGTTTTATATTGCCTTTAAAGTGTTCTTTTTCAATAATATTACACATCTGCCCACGCATTTCAGTATTATCTTTTGTAAATATATTAATTTATCAAATATTTAAATAAAGAAAAAAAAGAAAGAAAAAAAGAACCTTTTTTCCTATTTCACTCTTAAACAATTACTCAACAAACACGTTCTGGTTCCATGCATGTGGTGGTAAGTACATCTAGTTTTATTCCTTGGAATGCATTCTCAAGTTCCAAAATAAATTCGTGAACTATATTTTCTGAAAAGATATTTTAAAAATACTTTTTCAATAGGCTCTTTATTAATTTATGAAAATTAAGGAATTGTATTTACGACATGAAGTCACATAAACAAAATCAGAGAATATTGAAAACAAATAATTTGATGCCAAACGTGACGTGATTAATTTTTTTTTATGTTCTACGTTTTTTTAGACGCAGTTTAATTTATGTATATGTCGTAGGCTAATCGAGAAATCCGGCTCTTTGAACAAAATTTACTAATTTTTTTTTCGTATCCACAATTTTGCATGCACAAAAATATAATTAATGCATTTTTTTAATCTTGTATTTTCCCCCATCTAAATAAATTTTTATTAGGTTCTAAACAATATCTTTATGCTTGAAAAATAACAAAAAATAAATGTCTTACAGTGTTTCATTCTACCCCGTATGCCGGGGTACAATGAAACACATACCGGGGTACAATGAAACACTCCAAATGATGGAAACAATTTTCACCCAGTATAGTTTATTTTATGAAAAATGAGATAAATACAAAAACAAAACTTGATTAATAAGAAACTTGATAAAAATATTATAGTCTAAGGTGAAAATTAACTAAATTCTATTAATTTAAGAAATACCTTTCATTTTATATTAAATTGGCTCAAGTCAGATTCAAAAATTAGCATTTCTGCTTATATTTCAGTTGCTCCTGAAGGAATATGAGGTGGTAGTTTCAACACAATGAGCTTTTTTTTAAAAAAGTAAGTTTCTAAAAAAAAAAAAAAAAAAGATTAAAACTAGGTTGAGTCTTCTTATATCAAGTACTTCACATTTGACTTCATTTAAATGTATGATTTCTCCAACAGTATATATTTCCTTACGTTTCCATTTATACAGGTACTGCTTGTGCCATACATGTTGTGTGTGAATATCTCATTCTTAGTACCTTGATGACCAGCTGGGCCTGGGAAAAAAATCTGGATCTTCATCAGAGTCTGTAGCAGGCAGAGTTTGTTTTCAAAACCATCCCTTCTTAGCTTTTTCTCTCTTTCTATTTTTTAATTGCTTAACAAGAGCATTTTTTACTGACCTGGTTAGAACAAAACTTTTTTTTTTCAGTTTTCCTACTCTTACTTCTAATATATTCCATTTACTACTTTTATTACTATAATAAAACATGTTTCATTGTACCCCGTCTGCAAGTGTTTCATTGTACCCCGCACTGAGGTTACTAAATAAAAATTTATTTTCAAACTTCTAATATTTATTTTTTTTTAGTTTGGTTTTGGAGAAATGAAGACAACAACCCAAAGATACCAATGTATAGAAAAAATAATTATTACATATAACAACAAGGAAAAAAAAACAAAATTATTTTTAGTAAAGAAAGTTACTTTCAATGGTGTAAAAGCAATAATCTTCTATTGCTACTGTTGTAGAAGTGTGAATGTATCCAAATCACATCAGTAATTGGAACATATAGTTGTATAACATATATATAAACTGCAACTCTGTATGACAAATTTGATTGATTTTACAAGTAATGTTTCATTGTACCCCGTGTTTCATTGTACCCCGTCTTCCCCTATATTGGATAATACATTATGAGTTTCATTTTGGAGTAAATCTTTAGGAAAATATGTTTTATTACTAATAATTTTTGTCATTTTATACTCATGTGCGCATAAAGCCGATTATGTTTGTTGTTGTTGTTCGGATTAAAAAATAATAATTTTAATATGCTTAATCTTATATTATAATACGGGTAAAAATTGCGCGTGTGTGTGTATGTAAATTTTATCTTAAAAACGGCTCTAACAATTTTGATTAAATTTTGCACTCTACCGTTTTCGGGCACGAAAAGACCATTGGGATGGGTCTTGTGTTCTAGAAAATTCGATTAGTGGGTCATTCTGTGTAATTTTGGGTCAGGGTCAAGCTAATTATACCTAAAAAACAGCTCAATCGATTTTGGCTAAATTTTTTATGCAACCGTTTTCGGGTACGAGAAGACTATTGGGCTAGATCACATGATCGAGAAATTTCGATTATTGGTCATTTTTGGGTCACTGATGGTCAAGCTATTTTTATCTAAAAAACGACTTTTCACTGAATTCTATATTCTACAGTTTTGTACTACGAGAAGACCATTGGTCTGAGTAACATGTTTGAAAAAATTTGATTAGTGGGTCATTTTTGGGTCACTTCGGGTCAAGCTAAATTTATCTAGAAACTGGCTTTAACGATTTTGACGAAATTTTGTAATCTATCGTTTTCGGGTACGAGAATACCATTGGGCTAGGTCGCATGTTCAAGAAAATTCGATTAATGGACCATTTTGAGTCACAATGGGTCTGGGTCAAGCTAATTGAATCTAAAAAAAGGCTCAAAACATTATCACAAAATTTTGTAATGTACCGTTTCTGGGCATGAGATGACTATTGGGCTATGTCCCATGTTCGGGAAAACTCAATTAGTGGGCCATTTTGGGGTTCCTGTGGGTCAAGCTAATTCTAGAAAGGAATCAAACGATTTTGAAAAAATGTTATATTATACCGTTTCTGAGCATGAGAAGATCATTGAGCTAAGTCACATGTTCGAGAAATTTCGATTAATGAGTCATTTTGGGTCACTGTGGGTCAAGCTAATTTTATCTAGAAAACGGTTCAATCGCTTTTGACTAAATTTTGTATCCAACCGCTTCCGTGTACGAGAAGACTATTGGGCTAGGTCACATGCTCTAGAAATTTCAATTAATGGGTCATTTTTGGGTTAATGTGGGTCCTGCTAATTTTATATAAAAAACGGCTCTAACGATTTTTACTGCACTCTATATTCTGCAGTTTTGGATTACGAGAAGAACATTGAACTAAGTCACACGTTCGAGAAATTTCGGTGGGTCATTTTTGGGTCACTGTGGATCAAGCTAATTTTATCTAGAAAACGGTTGCAACGATTTTGTCGAAATTTTGTATTCTATTGTTTTCGGGCTAGAGAGGAACAATGGGCTAGGTCGCATGTTCAAGAAAATTCAATTAGTGGGTCATTTTGGGATACAATGAGTCTGGGTCAAGCTAATTGTATTTAAAAAACTGTTCAAAACATTTTAACAAGACGTTGTATTATACCGTTTCCGTGCATAAGACCATTGGGATAGGTAGCATGCTGAAGATAATTCTATTAATGGGTCATTTTGGGTCATAATGGTTCAGAGTCAAGCTAACTATATCTCTAAAAGGTTCAGATGATTTTGACAAAATTTTTTATTATACCATTTCGCAGTACGTGTAGACCATTGGAATAGCTCACATGTTCGATAAATTTCGATTAGTGGGTCATTTTTGGATCCACGTGGGCCAAACTAATTTTATCAAGAAAATGAGTAACGCTTTTCACTAAATTTTCTATTGCATCGTTTTCAGGCTCGAGAAGGGTATTGGGTTAGGTCGCATGTTCGAAAAAGTTCGATTAGTGAGTCATTTTGGGTCTCAATGACTCAGGGTGAAGTTAATTGTAACTAAAACAGAAAGCATGATTCATTGGAAATAATAGATCGAGATAAACACAAAGCTAATTTGACGGAGCTCAGCTCGATCATTCCTGCTAGTAAAAGTAAATTGACGAAGTAATGTGTAAGTATATGAAGAATTAAAGGGCACTGTATTTGATTTCAAATTTTTCTTTTCAACGTTTTAAATTTTATCCCTTTTTGTCCGAAATTTTGAATTTGTGAAAATTTCGTCTTCTAAAGCATTTATCGTGAATGTTTGAAAATATATTAGACGATTTACACAATCATTTAATAAATTTTGCCGATTTAGCCGAAAGATTTTGCCGATTAAAATTAATTAAATTGGAATTTATAGGGATTTTTCACAATATTTATAACTTTACTCAAATCTTTTATTTAAAATATTTATTTTAGTATTTTGCAGAATTAGGAAATATGTAAAAATATAACGTTCTTACAACATAAATATAAAAATATTCCCGAAGTGAAACGTTCCTCCCCCCAATCTTTCTACGTTCAGAAAGCTGATAATATGCAAAGGCAAAAGGAATCATCCTTTTAAAATTACTTTCGTTTTGTGCAAACCATAATGCTTTCGGAACAAGGTAAAGTAATGTATCTATAACACATTCTAAATTATATTACTACTAATCGATGTATTAAAGGAATGCTATTACAAGTTATTTTACGTGTACTTTAAAGTACCGTCGGGGCATGAAGGGTTAAAATAACATCCTAGTGTAGGAAGGATAATACGGATTTTTTTTCTGAAAAAAAAAAAGATATTAAAAATTTTTAATTCCATGTTTCAAGAGCGTGATATTAAAAATAACAAATTCATCATATTTTTAAATGTTTAGCATAAATGTTTGAATATCATTGTAAAGATCTTGATTTTCTTTTCATAAATTTATGGATAGATTTCTAACACATGTACTCACAGATTTTTATGAAAACATAAGAAAAATGCGTAAAATGTATACTTTTCTGGACCCGTTTGAAAAAAAGTCATAAACTAATGTATAAAATGTGGGCATTAGAAATTGAAAAATGACATTTTTTTTACAGTTTTTAATGTATAACCGACCTTTATTTTAAAAAGTTCACCAATAAAAAATAAATTCATTATTGGAAGTCTAAAGACGTCTTTTTTTTGTATTTTTATTGTAAACTATCAGCGGAAAAAGATGGATGACGTAAATAGTTTTTTTACTAAATGGACTGATTGTACATATGACTCTAGTTTCAGGGAAATCAAATATTCAAATTGATAGGATTTGAATCCCAATAAAAAGGCGTGAGTAAGTTATATAAAATTGGGACTTACCCTTCTTCAGGATACTTATCTATTTCGATGTAAATACACACTATATTTTTAATCCAATATGTATTAGTTGACGATAGTTGAATTAGTTGAAAATTGTATTCTCTAATTGCTTTTCATGCTTCCATCAAATAAAGAAATTGTAGACTATTTGTTATATAAAATGAAGAAGCGGTAACATTTTAAATTATTTAATTTACACGAGATATATTGTAAATAAGAGAGCATTTTTTATGCCTCTTTCCTGGATTAACAACATGTTCAGAATGAAAAAAATGTTTACATTATAAGATAATAAATCAGTAATAATAATTGTAATAATGATTTCATAACAATAATAATAAATCAGTTTAATGTAGTCTGTGAGTCTTAATGCAGTCACTCAACAAGTCATTATCTTTATCAAAGGATTTTCAAGGTTAAATACATTTGAAGAGATTTATGGCTGAGTTGAAACGACGTATTATTTGTGTAACTGAAGAAATTATCTTTAGCACAGTTATTTAGCTTGATTTAAGTCCATCAACTCCTCCTTAATTTCTGAAGTTTCATTGTCACACAAATTTAAGTTCCTTCTATGGGTTTGAAAAACAGGTTTGGGAACTGGTTTTGTAAACAGATCTGCTATCATCAGTTTGGTTGGGCAGTACTTTAGATTGATAGTCCCTTCTTGCTTTAGTTGTTTTATCAGGTGGAACATAATTTCAATATGTTTAATCTTACTTGAGTGCTTTTCTAATTCTATCATTTTGATCGTGGACTGGTTATCTTCATATAGGTCTATAGGTAAGATTTGCTTTAGGTTTAATTCTTCCAGTAGATTGACTAGCCACTTTATTTCAATTGTTGCATTTGCTGCTGACACATACTCGGCGTCTGCCGATGATAATGCAATGCAGGATTTTTTCTTGGTCGACCATTGTATGGGATTTCCCCCTAACAGATATAGGTTCCCACTCGTTGATTTTCGTGAATCTACATCTCCCCCCCAATCTGCATCCGCATAAACTTCAAGTATCGGTTTCTTTTCTCCGCTTAGAACTAGACTATAATTTTTTGTAGTCTTTAAATATCTTATCACTCTTTTTACTGCATTCCAGTTTTTCATTCTTGGTGATTCATTTCTTCTGCTAAAGATGTTTACTGCTGCATAGATGTCAGGTGTGCTTATAGTTCCTAGATATAGAAGTGCTCCTATGGCTTGTCTGTAATATGTGTTGTTTGGTAAAATGTTATCCTCATCATTAAAGCTTGTGTAATTTGTTTCCATGGGTGTGCTACACGGTTTTGCGTCTTGCAAATTAAATTTATTGATTAATTCCTCTATTTTCTGAGTTTGATTTAGCATGTAACTTTTATTTACTTTTTTAATGTTCATGGATAGGTAGTTACTGATGTCACCTAAATTCTTTAGCTCGTATTCTTTATTTAAGCTCGCGATTACTTCCTCTATTATTTCGTCTTTTCCGGCAATTAAAATGTCGTCTACGTATGTTATTATGTATGTTATGTTATCGCCCCTTTTTCGCGTAAAAAGGCATGAGTCAAATTTGCTCTGACTGAAATTCATCTTTTTTAGTGTTTCTGCAATTTTATTATGCCACGCTCTCGCGGCTTGTTTAAGTCCGTATATGGCTCTGTTTAGCCTGCATACATTATTTTCCTCATTTGGTTCAGCGAAACCTTCTCGTTGGGACATATATATCTCCTCTTCAAGCTCTCCATGTAAGAACGCGGTGTTAATATCAATATGTTTTACATTTAAATTTTGATGCAATGCTGCTATTAATAATGCTCTTATTGTTGTATATGACACGACTGGTGCATAAGTTTCATCATAATCCTCCCCGAATTTTTGTGAATATGCTTTTGCAACTAAACGTGCTTTATATTTTTGGATTTTTCCTGTGTTATCGCGTTTTAGTTTGTAGGTCCATTTGCAACCTATTATTCTCCTATTTGGTGGAGGTTCTACAATTGACCAAGTTTTATTTTTCATAAGGGAGTTCATTTCGCTTTTCATCGCATCTATCCAATTTTGTTTATCCCTAAAATTTTCCATGTTTTCGATTTCCTCATAATTTTTTGGTTCAGTAGCGTTTTCGTTCTTAACCATGTATATTAACCTATCAGGAGGTACAGTCGTGGAAAAAAAAAGTAAACACCCCCTACTAACTCCGCAACAAATTATCGTAGAAGAAAGTTACTGGTACCGAACGATTTTAAATAAAGTCTACTTTTAAATGATGTATATAAAATTTGCTTAGGGGGCCATGTACATATTAAAACGAACCATAACTTCATTTTTTTCAATAGCAATACCCAATTCTGACAGCATAAATGAACTCTACACCCTTCAATTAGCCGAAAAACAAATTTTTATGCAATTCGTACCATAAGTTTCCGAGAAATTAATTATTTTAAAACTAGCAAACCCCGCGACTTTGCTCGCGTAATAGTTGAAATATGCCAAGTCATATTTGCATGACTAATTTTTATTAGAAGAACACTTTTTGCAATAATTCCAAAATTACAAATTAAGCTACAGTTTGACTAAACTTCATTATAAAAGTGCAATTGACAAAACTGAGATTTAAATTAATAAGAAGAACTAAAACTAATTCCAAATAAATGATAATTTAGAAAGTATTTTGAGACTTTTATGCTCATTTCGGTATTCATTTGAAGTTTTGAATTTTTTAGAGACTACCTTAACACATTTACATCTTAATATTAACCATCATGTCACATTCCAAGCTTCTTGTCTACCACCTCTCGGGTGTTAGTGGCACCAACATAAAAAGCCGAAACAGAGTTCCAATAGAATGTCTCGAAAAATGTTGAAACAGAGACTGTCACCATTAAATTGCCAACATTAACCTTGAAATCGGTTGGTATTTCCTAAAGTTCTACAGAAAACTTTATTTAGATGTTTTTAAAGGCTTTCTTGTTGTTCCTGCCAACCAAGCGATGGTGACACCGACATAAAATATAGTCCGTATAGGATCAGGGACTATCACTCTTGATTCACAACCAATAGCTTCTGTAATCGGTTTATTATTTCCTGCGATTCCATAGAAATCGTACTTTAGAACTCTTTTAGAATGCTTTTCGCTTCGTCCCTTCGCTTCACCCCTTTTTAATTTCGAATTTTTTTTCGACTGTTCAAAGAGGACATTTATATTTTATAAGTACTTACCGTGCTATATTTAAAGTTTCTAGCCTCTTCAGTACCGTAGAAATTGCAATTTAGAAAGTTTTTTGCTTCTACAACCCTCTAGGTGTTGTGACACCCACATATAATATAGCTTACGTTTAAGCAGGTTCTATCACCATCAATTTGCAACCATTATGTTTGAAATCGGCTTCGTATTTCATACGATTACATAACAATAGTAATTTAGAACGCTTATAGAACGCTTTTCGCCACTTCATCCTTTTAAATTTGGAATTCTCTTTCGACAATTCTTAGAAAGCATTTGCATCTTTGAAGTAATTACCATTCCAAATATAAAATGTTAGGCCCCCTCTTTAACACAAAAAACGCAATTTAGAACATTTTTTTATCCTGTAACCCCCATGTGGTAGTGACAACAACGTAAAATATAGGTTATGTTGGAGCGGGGACTGTCAGCATCAATTTGAAACTGAAAACTTTGAAAAATTCTGAACTTCTGAAATCGGTTTATATTTCCTGAGATTGCATAGAAATCGCTATTTAGAACATCTTTAGAACGCTTTTCGTTTATTTTCATTCCATTTAAATTTCGAATTTTTAAGGAACTCTTCTCAGAGAGCATTTACATCTCAAAAGCAATTACCATTACAAATTTCAAGTTGCTATCCCCTTCAGTATCACAAAAATCCCAATTTAGAACGTCTTTTTAAAATGCAACCGCAAGGTGTTAGTGTCTCCGATATGAAGTAGATCCTATTTTGAAGCAAGGGCTGTCATCATCAATTTCCAACTATTACTTTTGAAATCGGTTGGGTACTTTCTGAGATTGCGTAGAAATCGCCATTTGGAACGTTTTTAAGAACACTTTTCCCACATTTTCAGCCCTTTTAAATTTCGAATTTTTTAAGAAATGTTCTTAGAGATCATGTATATCTTATAAGTAACTACCATTCCAAATTTCATGTTTCTAGACCCTTCAGAGACACAAAAATCGCAATTTCGAACGTTTTTTTGCTCCTGCACCCCCTTTGGGGGTAGTGGCACCGGCATAAAATGTAGCCTATGTTGGAGCAAGGGTTGTCACCATCATTTTGACACCATTATTTATGAAATCGGTTTGGTACTTCTTGAGATTGCGTAAAAATCGCCATTTAGAACATTTTTTAGAACGCTTTTTGGGCATTTTCACCCTTTTTAAATTTCAAATTTTTTAAGAAATGTTCTTAGAGATAATTTTTATCTAATAAGTAACTACCATGCAAAATTTCATGTATTTGGATCTTTCAATAGCACAAAAAATCACAATTTGGAACGTTTTTTTGCTCCTGCACCCCCTTTAGGGTTAGTGGCACCGACATAAAATGTAGCCTATGTTGGAGCAAGGGTTATCACCATCATTTTGACACCATTATTTTTTAAATCGGTTTGGCACTTCTTGAGATTGCGTAAAAATCGCCATTTAGAACGTTTTTTAGAACGCCATTTTGCGCATTTTCACCCCTTTTAAATTTCGAATTTTTTAAGAAATGTTCCTAGAGATCTTTTATATCTAATAATAACTACCATGTCAAATTCATGTATTGGGCACTTCAGTAACACAAAAATCGCAATTTCGAATGTTTTTTTTTTCTCCTGCACCCCCTTTAGGGGCTTGGCACCGACATAAAATGTAGCCTATGTTGGAGCAAGGGTTTGTCAATATCATTTCGACACCATTATTTTTGAAATCAGTTTGGTAACTTCCTGAAATTGCGTAAAAATCGCCATTTAGAACGTTTTTTAGAACGCTTTTCGCGCATTTTCACCCCTTTTTAATTTCGATTTTTTTAAAGAAATTTCCTTAGAGATCATTAGTATAAAGTAACTACCAATCCAAATTTCATGTTTCTAGGCCCTTCAGTAACGCAAAAATCGCATTTTTAGAACGTTTTTTGCACCTGCATCCCCTTTCGGCCAGTGGCATGGACATAAGATATAGCCTATGTTCTAAGTTGGACTAACACCATCATTTTGATACCATTACTTTTGGAATCGGTTCGGTAGTTCCAGAGCTTACCTCCTACAAATAAACAATTTTTACCTCTTTATAATATGACTAGCAAACCCCGCGGCTTTGCTCGCGTAATATTTGAAATATGCCAAGTGATATTTATATGTCTAATTTTTATTAAAAGGTACTAACTAAATTTTTATTTTATCAAAAGGTAATGTTTTATTTTATTAAAAGGTTATTTTTTATTAAAAGGTACATATTACTTTTAGGAATAATTAAAAAATTACTATTTAAAACACAGTTTGATTAAACATCATTATTACACTGCATTAGGCAGAAATGAGACCTAAATTAATAAAACGAAATAAAACTAAATAAATGATAATTTAGAAAATATTTTGAAACTTTTATGCTCAATTAATACGCTCATTTCGGTATTCATTTGAAGTTTTGAATTTTTTAGAAACCATCTTCTTACATCTTAAAATTAACCATCATGTCAAATTCCAAGTCCTACCACCTCTCTCAACATAAAGGGCTATGTTGAAATAGAAACTGTCACCATTCATTTGCCAACATTAATTTTGAAATCGGTTTGTTATTTCCTAATATTCCACAGAAACGTAATTTAAAAAGATTTTAAAGAACTTTTTTAGAACGTTTGTTATTCCTGTGAACCCCAGGTGGTAGAATCACCGGCATAAAATATAGCCTGTGTACGATCAGAGATTGTTACCCTTGATTCGCAACTATTACTTTTATAATCGGTTTATATTCCCTGAAATTGCATAGAATCGTAATTTAGAACTTTTTTAGAATGCTTTTCGCACCTCCGCTTCGCTTCACCCCTTTTTAATTCGAATTTATTTTCGACGTTCCTTCGAGGGCATTTATATTTTAGAAGTAACTACCATGCCCTATTTAAAGTTTCTTGCGTTTTCCGTATCACAGTAATTGCAATTTAGAAAGTTTTTAGCTCATGCAACCCTCTGGTGGTAGTGGAACAGACATAAAATATAGATTATGTTTGAGCAGGTTCTATCACCAACAATTTGTCATCATTATTTTTTTAATCGGTTTGGTAATTTATAAGTTTGCATAAAAATTGTAATTTAAAACGCTTTTCACTCACTTCATCTTTTTAAATTTGGAATTTTCTTTCGACTGTTCTTAGAAAGCAGTTGCATCTTGCAAGTAAATACCATGCCATACTTCAAAGTGTTAGAAACCTCAGTTGTGCAAAAAACGCAAATTAGAACATGTTTTGCTTTTGCAACTCTCACATGGTAGTGACAGCAACATAAAATATAACCTATGTTATAGCAGGGACTGTCACCATTGATTTGCAGCCATTACTTTCTAAATAGCTTTGGTATTTCCTTAGATTGAGTAGAAATCGCAATTTAGAACGTTTTTAGGACGCTTTTCGCGCATTTTCAGCCATTTTTAAATTTCCAATTTTTTCGAAACTGTTCTTAAAGATCATTTATATCTAATAAATATGTATCTTGCCTAATTTTAAGTTGCTAGCCCCTACCGATCACAAAAATCGAAATTTAGAACACTTTTTTGCTCCTGCAACGTCTTGGTGATAGTGATACCGACATGAAATAGCGTCTATGTTAGAGCAGAGGCTGTCAGCATCAATTTCCTACCATTACGTTTGAAATCAGGTTCATTCTTCCTGAGATATATCCGACAAATCGGCATTTAGAACGTTTTTGGAACGCTTTCGCGCATTTTGCTCCTGCATTTCCTCTGGGGTAGTGGAAACAGATATAAAATATAGCTTATCTTGGAGCAAGATCTGTCACCATCATTTTTACACCATTATATTTGAAATCGGTTCAGTACTTCCTACACTGTAAAAAAAAATCTGTGAAGTTGCGCCGAAAATCAAAAAATCTGTAAGGTTACTAAGAATTTTTTTGGAAACTGGGATTCCGAGAACTTTTCATGTAACTCCAGCCAGGGTTACAAATAAAAGTTTAGTAAGATTACTGAAATTTTAGTAGATTCATTTGTAAAGTTACAGATTTTTGTATCTTTACAAAAACTAGTTTTGTAGATTTGCAGCTTTTTTCGTACAGTTACAGGTGAAAGTTTAGTAAGCATGCAACTTTACATCTGTAGAACTACAGATTTTTTTTTACAGTGTACGATTGCATAAAAATCGCTATTTAGAATGTTTTTTACAACGCTTTTTGCGCATTTTGACCCCCTTTTAAATTTCGATTTTTGTCCTTAGAGATCATTGATATCTTATAACTAACTGCCATTCCAAATTGCACGATTTGCCCTTCCGTAACGCAAAAGCCGCAATTTAGAACGTTTTTCTCCTGCACCCCCTTTGGGGTAGTGGCACCGACATAAAACATCGCCTATGTTGGAGCAAGGGTTTTCACCATCATTTCGACGCCAATATTTTTTAGATCGGTTTGGTATTTCCTGAGATTGTATAGAAACTGCCATTAGAACGTTTTTTAGAACACTTTTCGCGCATTTTCACCCCTTTTAAACTTCGAATTGTTTAAGAACCTTTCTTAGTAATCCTTTATATCTAATAAGTAACTAATATTCCAAATTTCATATTTCTAGGCCCTTCAGTAACGCTAAAGTTGCATTTTTAGAACGTTTTTTGCTCCTGCACCCCCTTTGGTTTAGTGGCACCGACATAAAACATAGCCTATCTTGAAGCAAGCGTTGTCACCATCATTTTGACACCAATATTTTTTTAATCGGTTTGGTATTTTCTGAGATTTTGTAGAAACTACCATTTAGAACGTTTTTTAGAACGCTTTTTGTGCATTTTCACCCCTTTTAAATTTCGAATTTTTTAAGAACTGTTCTTAGACATCATTTATATCTTATAAGTAACTAATATTCCAAATTTCATATTTCTAGGCCCTTCAGTAACGCTAAAGTTGCATTTTTAGATCGTTTTTTGCTCCTGCACCCCCTTTGCGGTAGTGGCACCGACATAAAACATAGCCTATCTTGGAGCAAGCGTTGTCACTATCATTTTGACACCAATATTTTTTTAATCGGTTTGGTATTTCCTGAGATTGTGTAGAAACTACCATTTAGAACGTTTTTTAGAACACTTTTCGCGCATTTTCACCCCTTTTAAATTTCGAATTGTTTAAGAACTGCCCTTAGACATCATTTATATCTTATTAGTAGCTAATATTCAAAATTTCATATTTCTAGGCCCTTCAGTAACGCTAAAATCGCATTTTTAGAACGTTTTTTGCTCCTACACCCCCTTTGGGGTAGTGGCACTGACATAAAACATAGCCCATCTTGGAGCAAGCGTTGTCACCATCATGTTGACACCAATATTTTTTAAATCGGTTTGGTATTTCCCGAGATTGTGTAGAAACTACAATTTAGAACGTTTTTAGAACGCTTTTTGTGGATTTTCACCTCTTTTAAATTTCGAATTGTTTAAGAACCTTTCTTAGTAATCCTTTATATCTAATAAGTAGCTAATATTTCAAATTTCTAGGCCCTTCGGTAACGCAAAAATCGCATTTTTAGAACGTTTTTTGCTCCTGCACCCCCTTTCGGGTAGTGGCACCGACGTAAAACATAGCCTATGTTGGAGCAAGCGTTGTCACCATTATTTTGACACCAATATTTTTTTAATCGGTTTGGTATTTCCTGAGATTGTGTAGAAACTACCATTTAGAACGTTTTTTAGAACACTTTTCGCGCATTTTCACCCCTTTTAAATTTCGAATTGTTTAAGAACTGTCCTTAGACATCATTTATATCTTATTAGTAGCTAATATTCAAAATTTCATATTTCTAGGCCCTTCAGTAACGCTAAAATCGCATTTTTAGAACGTTTTTTGCTCCTACACCCCCTTTGGGGTAGTGGCACTGACATAAAACATAGTCCATCTTGGAGCAAGCGTTGTCACCATCATTTTGACACCAATTTTTTTTAAATCGGTTTGGTATTTCCCGAGATTGTGTAGAAACTACAATTTAGAACGTTTTTAGAACGCTTTTTGTGGATTTTCAACCCTTTTAAATTTCGAATTGTTTAAGAACTGTTCTTAGACATCATTTATATCTTATAAGTAACTAATATTCAAAATTTGACATTTCTAGGCCCTTCAGTAACGCTAAAATCGCATTATTAGAACGTTTTTTGCTCCTACACCCCCTTTGGGGTAGTGGCATCGACATAAGATATAGCCTATGTTCTAAGTTGGACCAACACCAACATTTTGATACCATTACTTTTGGAATCGGTTCGGTAGTTCCAGAGCTTACCTCCTACAAATAAACAATTTTTTCCTCTTTATAATAGGAGTATAGATGACTAGCAAACCCCGCGGCTTTGCTCGCGTAATATTTGAAATATGCCAAGTGATATTTATATGTCTAATTTTTATTAAAAGGTACTAACTAAATTTTTATTTTATTAAAAGGTAATATTTTATTTTATTAAAAGGTACTTATTACTTTTAGGAATAATTTAAAAAAATTACTATTTAAAACACAGTTTGATTAAATATCATTGTTACACTGCATAAGGCAGAAATGAGACTTAAATTAATAAAACGAAATAAAACTAAATAAATAATAATTAAACAAAAAACTAATTTTCGGAACAAATTAAAAAAACAAAATTTATTTCCTAAATTGTTTAAGCCCGAGAAGGGGCAGATATTAAGATATTTCATTCAATTCGTTCTACATTTAATGTTAAATTTTTGTAACAAATAAGTTAAACCAAATTGAACATTAAAAAATAAAAATGAAATTCATACAGTAAAATACTTTAAACACTTAGATTACGTTCAAATGAAATCGAAATAAATCCTAGACTTTTTTAAAGTTTTGTATTTTGCATGTATCTTATCATATTATGTACAATCGTCATAAACATAATGCAAAATCTGCAGTACAAATATTCACAACTTAAACATGGCAAAAGTCTAAGATTTATTTCGATTTCATTTGAACGGAATCTAAGTATATAGGTGTTTAAAGTATTATATTGTATGAATTTCATTTTTATTTTTTAATGTTCAATTGGTTTAACTTATTTGTTACAAAAATTTAACATTAAATGTAGAACGAATTGAATGAAATATCTTAATATCTGCCCCTTCTCGGGCTTAAACAATTTAGGAAATAAATTTTGTTTTTTTAATTTGTTCTGCAAATTAGTTTTTTGTTTAATATGTCAAGTTTTTAAATAACTCTGCATTCAGACGAACAGATTTCAAAATTAATGGAGGGTATCATCATCAGGCTTTAATTTGTGCGATATCGCATCACAATTTGTGATGTAATTTACCTATGTATAATTCAAAATTTTTCACCAGTGCAGTAATGAATACTGCTGTAGTTTGAACGAAAAATTCCAATCTGAACTTAAAAAAAATCTGCTTAAAAATGTCATTTTTATTTCCACTATGACGTCATATTCATCTTCTTTTTAATTCTTAAAAAAAAAACTATTTCAGTTTCTTCACTTTCATGTTTCACGTGAAAATCTTTCAACTAAAAATAGGCAAATTATTATTACGGCTTTTGAATTATTTACAACAATGAAGGAAAAATGTTAAATTTTATTAGAAAATGCCTGTTGAATCTCAATGAAAAAAGCGAAATTTGGAATTATTAAGAAAAATATTTGAATAATGTAAATAAAAATTAGCCCATGTTACTCTCTAGATTATTATCCACCTATAAGCAAAGGCATTTTATGATCCGTTTTGACCCTGACGTCTGGCAAATGAATTAAATTCTTAGCAAAGAATTAAAAATGAGTGGCATCAGGGACAAAAAGGTGGGAAGAAAAAATGAAAAAGTTATGATCTCCATAGGCTTTTCTATGTTAAATTAACATTGAGAAGTGACACTGGAAATAAATAAGTATTGCGCTGCCGCGCAATACTTAAATTTAGAAAATATTTTGAAACTTTTATGCTCAAATAATACGCTCATTTCAGTATTCATTTGAAGTTCTGATTTTTTTAGAAACCATCTTCTTACATCTTAAAATTAACCATCATGTCAAATTCCAAGTCCTACAACCTCTCTCAACATAAAGGGCTATGTTGAAATAGGAACTATCACCATTAATTTGCCAACATTAATTTTGAATTTAGTTTGTTATTTCCTAATATTCCACAGAAACGTAATTTAGAAAGCATTTAAAGGCCCTTTTTAGAGCGTTTGTTGTTCCTGTGAATCCCAGGTGGTAGAATCATCGGCATAAAATATAGCCTGTGTAGGATCAGAGACTGTTACCATTGATTCACAACTATTACTTTTATATTTCCTGAAATAGCGTAGAAATTGTAATTTAGGACTTTTTAGAATGCTTTTCGCACCTCCCCTTCACTTCACCCCTTTTTAATTCGAATTTATTTTCGACAGTCCTTCGAGGGCATTTATATTTTATAAGTAACTACCATGCCATATTTAAAGTTTCTAGCCTTTTCAGCGTCACAGAAATCGCAATTTAGAATGTTTTTATCTCCTGCAACCCTCTGGTGGTAGTGGAACAGACATAAAATATAGCTTATGTTTGAGCAGGTTCTATCACCAACAATTTGTTATCATTATTTTTTTAATCGGTTTGGTATTTGAAAAGATTACATAATTATTGTAATTTATAACGCTTTTCGCTCACTTCATCTTTTTAAATTTGAAATTTTCTTTCGACAGTTCATAGAAAGCAGTTGCATCTTGTAAGTAAATAACATGCCATACTTCAAAGTGTTAGACCCTTCAGTTATGCAAAAAACGCAAATTAGAACATGTTTTGCTTTTTCAACCCTCAGATGGTAGTGACAGCAACATAAAATATAACCTATGTTATAGCAGGGACTGTCACCATTGATTTGCAACCCTTACTTTTGAAATAGCTTTGGAATTTCCTGAGATTGAGTAGAAATCGCAATTTAGAACGTTTTTAGAACGCTTTTCGCGTATTTTCACCCCTTTTTAAATTTCCAATTTTTTCGAAACTGTTCTTAAAGATCATTTATATGTAATACATATGTACCTTGCCTAATTTTAAGTTGCTAGCTCCTACCGATCACAAAAATTGAAATTTGGAACGCTTTTTTGCTCCTGCAACGTCTAGGTGATAGTGATACCCACTTAAAATAGCGTCTATGTTAGAGCAGAGGCTGTCAGCATCAATTTCTTAACATTACTTTTGAAATCAGTTTGATTCTTCCTGAGATATTGGTGACAAATCGGCATTTAGAACGTTTTTAGAACGCTTTTCGCTCATTTTGCTCCTGCATCTCCTCTGGGTTAGTGGAAACATATATAAAATATAGCCTATCTTGGAGCAAGATCTGTCACCATCATTTTAACACCGTTATATTTGAAATCGGTTCAGTATTTCCTGAGATTACATAGAAATTGCAATTTAGAACGTTTTTTACAACGCTTTTTGCGCATTTTGACCCCCCTTATAAATTCCGATTTTTTAGGAAATGTCCTTAAAGATCATTGATATCTTATAACTGACTACCATTCTAAATTTCACGATTCAAGGCCGTTCCGTCACGCAGAAACCGCAATTTAGAACGTTTTTCTCCTGCAGCCCCTTTGGGGTAGTGGCACCGACATAAATCATGGCTTGCCTATGTTGGAGCAAGGATTTTCACCATCATTTTGACGCCATTATTTTTTAAATTGGTTTGGTATTTCCTGAGATTGTGTAGAAACTACCATTTAGAACGTTTTTTAGAACGCTTTTCGCGCATTTTCACCCCTTTTAAATTTCGAATTGTTTAAGAACTGTTCTTAGAAATCCTTTATATCTAATAAGTAACTAATATTGCAAATTTCATATTTCTATGTCATTCAGTAACGCAAAAATCGCATTTTTAGAACGTTTTTTGCTTCTGCACCCCCTTTGGGGTAGTGGCACCGACATAAAATATAGCCTATGTTCTAAGTTGGACTAACACCATCATTTTGATACCATTACTTTTGAAATCGGTTTTGGTATTTCCTGAGATTATGTAGAAACTACCATTTAGAATGTTTTTTAGAACGCTTTTTGTGCATTTTCACCCCTTTTAAATTTCGAATTGTTTAAGAACTGTTCTTAGACACCATTTATGTCTTATAATTAACTAATATTCCAAATTTCATATTTCTAGGCCCTTCAGTAACGCAAAAATTGCATTTTTAGAACGTTTTTTGCTCCTGCACCCCCTTTGGGGTAGTGGCACCGACATAAGATATAGCCTATGTTCTAAGTTGGGTGAACACCATCATCTTGATACCATTACTTTTGGAATCGGTTCGGTAGTTCCTGAGCTTATCTCCGACAAATAAACAATTTTTTCCTCTTTATAATATGAGTATAGATATAGACTAGCAGGCTATGCCCGCTACGCTGGTCCTATTTTTCCATCTTGAATCAAAGAAATATATATGTGGTAATGTATTTCCTGATTTAGAGGAACGATGGAAACGATGTATCATTGCAGTATTATATTTACTAATGTGTTAGGACAAAATTTCAGTTATTAAGCATGAACCACTATTTTAGTTGATCAACTACAGTTTGATTTAGCAGGAAAATGAAGCCGTTATGGCAACAGGAATCACAATGTCCATTAATAGATACACTACTGAAATGAAGTTCATTACAATGATTGCAGAGAATGTCCGTCGCATGGAAATAATGTTCAGGTGATTCACTCTCATTTGTTATTTTTTAAATTCTCAGCTTCTCAGTTTTGCGGCATGTGTGATTCTGGTAGTTCAAATGCTATATCACTCTATGTTCTGTAATATTTCGTAAAACGCAATTCTGCCACAGTTTTTCATATTTCCATTTTAGCAGAAAAAAATGTAATTTAAACTGTAATAGCAGTAAATAATACTGTAACTTCCATCATGAGTTAAAATGCAGCACTCTTTTTAATACGAAAAGCTCTCTCAAAAAGAAAAAAAAAAACCTTTTAATACATGATATTCTTAAAAAGGGTAATCTTTAATAATCGGGTTCACAGAATTAAGAAATTTCTACGTAATTGTATAACTAAGCATTGTAGAACAATGTTTTGTATACCTAACCCCAAAAACTAACATTGTAATTTCTATTAATATAATATGAACCGTTCAGTTGAAATGCAAATAAATATGGTAAAAGATCATATAATTTTCTGTAATGGAATACACCATGAAGATTTTGCTTCAAACATAAACGTTGCTTTTAAAATCATAATTAATACGCCAATTTGCGAGATATCCAGCTACGAAATATTAGCTCGAAATGCTATGAAGGGTAGTACTTGATTATCCCGTCGACCAAAACCTGTCGCTAAACTGTAAGATTAAATGCCAATAATGGATGACCGTAAATGCCACAATCACTTGACATTAAACACGGTACACGTGTTTGTAACGTCATCAAGTCTTTTTAATTCGACGTTTTATATGCATTTTTATTAATGTTTTACCAATTTATTTGTTCTTTCGTATTTAAAATTACTACAAATTTTGATTTTTTTTCTTCAATTCTATATTTAATGTTTACCTGCTTTTTTTAGCTATATCCGTCAACATTGTTTGACTAAATGAAGAGCCTCAGGCTCGTTACAATTTTCCGTTATCATTGATATTTATTGTGGTTTTTAATACATTCCATTGTTACATTTAAGTTATTTAAATTTTATTCACAAATACAATATCTTAAAATTACCGTTTTATTGTTTATAGTTTAATTCAATAATTATGCATTTAAATACGTAAACTTTTAGCATTCTTTTGTCGGAAATCATCTAAATAAATCAAATTTTATATTTGGTGCGTTGCTATGCCATAAGTGAACGTCATTATTAAAGTAACCCTAATCTTTAGTAATTTTTTTAATTTAAATTCATTAATTTTCCTATCTGAAAATTTTAGAATGACAGCGTTCTTCCATTTCTACAATTTGGCTAAATATTTTGGCTATTTGTATAATTTGGCGAAATTGGTCGGCCAGATAATCAAGTAGTACCTAATAAACAAACGATCTAAACTTTCTTTTAGGAAAAATATTTTTTTTCCAAAATAGCAATATTTATGCAAATGATATTAATACATTATTGCATAAATATCCTTAAGAATAATTTGAATTCCGAAACCCTGAAATGTTAATACTAACATAAAACTAAAAAAATTTAAAGAGAAAAAAAGCAAAATAAAGGGCAGGAGAGATTTTATATTTTGAAAAGAGTTACGTATCTTGTTCCGGTTGGCGCGATTGGCAAAGGAATCCAAAATGGCACCAATAGGCCGATTTGGCATCTTTGGCCAAAATTTTCAAGATGGTGGAAAAACTTGTTTTTTAAATATTTATAAATATTTAACTTTAAATTGGAAAAATTATATATATGTGTATTAGTTTTATGTATATTTACATAATATTGCATATGCAGAAAAATACCGCTTAAAAAATCTCCAGAAATTTATAAATTAAAATATATATATATTAAAAAAATTAATTATAAAAAAGTATTCAAAATTGTTTCTTATCCACCAGTGGTATTCAAGTAATAAAAAAAGCAATCCCAAATGCTAGAGATCGCAACAACCACATCGAAAAATTCATCGCCAAAAAATACTCGTCATAAAAACGGGAACATGATATGGAACTGTTCCCTATATTTATTAAACTGGTTTAGTAGTTTAAAAATTTTAACCAAGGACATTGAGGTATGTTGTCGCCAAGATGAAAGAAATTCATTTTTGGAAACATTTGCTCCCGCATAAGAGAGAAAAAAAGCAAATTTTATTACATAAAATCATAATTATATATATTCGAATCCGCGAATAACGTCCCAAGCTTCTCACTTTTTCACTCTCAGCCAGATTGTTCATTACTGCATTGAGTGTGCCAATGTGAAAACTGATTAAGTGAAAACCACAAATTTCTAAATAATCACTAATTGTGAAATCGGTTCATCTTTTGTAATAGGATTCATCCTGAAGCATTCTCTTCAAGCATGAAAAATGCTTCCAATAACATAATTTATACGCCAATTGGGTGGGATGCTCAATTACTGAAGATTTTTCAAAAATCCTGTAATCACCTATCAGAAAAATGAGGGTGTATACGCAGTTATACTAAAAAGTAATGAAGTAATATATATATATATATATATATTTCACCATGAATTTTGTTTTAATAATGCGTAATTGCACAAATCTCCGTAAGAATAATTCTAGGTTCCCTTAAATTCGTTTTTTTTTTTTTTAATTATATATTCAAATAAAATTACAAACAGTTTTCCCATGCTGTTCGTATTTTTTTATACATAATGTAGCCGTTTCAATTCCTCAATAATAGCATAATATATCGTTGCCAAGATGAGAAACAATGCCCATCAGCAACCTTTGCGCACGGAAAAAAAAGAGAAACACCAAATTTTAATTGAATAATAATAATGATAACAATAATAATAATAATAATAATAGCTATATAGGTAAGTCATGTATTCAAATGGTTCCGAAAACTTATCCAATGGTGTAAATGATAAACAAAATGCATCCTGTACTTTTGAAATCAACCCTGACAAACTTTAAAAAAAAAAAAAAAAAAAAAAAAAAAATAACCGCTATCCAGGTGCCAAATATAAACCACAAAGATGATAAATCGCCAAGTATAGTTTTCATGGATCGACTTTGAAAATGAATCTTCTTTTAAGCCGTACAAACACATTTCTTTCATATTTAAATTAAATATTTTTTTATACTATTATTTCTCATTAAAACTATATTTCTTTGTATTTTTAATAAAATAACTAATAGTTTTTTCGGGCTGTTTGTATATTTTAATTTCTAAATCATATAGACGTTTCAATTCAAAAAAATTGCTTAATATGCCAAGATGAAAATCAAATGCCAATGGCAACCTTTTCGTCAAAAATAACAGAACTACCCGTTATAATTCTATAACTAATCTAGGTAAAATGATGTGTTATAGCTTAAAACCTTCCCTGAAACGATACCTATCTAACGGTATAAGTTCCGTAAAAATCCATGCAGTAGAACTCGAAATCTAGGCTTTCGGAACGAAATTTCCGTTTGGATTTTATATACACTAGGGGATCGAACCCGAGCTCCTCGGGTTACAGAATATAGGTGAAAACCAATTTCTTTTTTTCTTTTTTAATCTAATTATTTTTTTACATGTAATATATATTTTAGATTGCCCACTAACATCAAAAAGAATTTTTATATGAAAAATATCAATTATGCAATCAAATAAAGTTTTGAAATTTATTAAAAGCGATACTTTCACATGTCACCACATGCCAGGAGTTATTAACCCAAGATTTTGCCACTTACGTTTGTCTTTCTGATCATTTCGGTGCATAAGCGCGTGGTTCAATCACATGTCTGTTATATTTGTTTCTTATTTACATTAATTTATTTATTTTTCTATAGATGAAGTTTTAACTTTGTTATGGAACATTAGACGGAAACATATGCTGAACGTTTTACATTGTTTTAAGAGCAAGCCGATTAACCTTCCTTAATCGAGCTACACGTGATAGAGATAAATTTAAAAATAATTTATGTTTGAAAATCTATGTATATATATATATTACGCTATCGTACGTGACATAGAAATCGCGATTAATTGTTTGTTAATTGTTCAATTGGTTAATTGTAAACAATTGGCGGTTAATTCTTTAATGGCAACGCCCGGATGAAACGCATCTCATTGGTTATTGTGTAATATTTTTAAAAAAGTGAATAACAATAAATAAATAAAAAGTTTAATTAATATCTATAGAACAAAACAATTTATATAATTTTAAAAAATAAAATAAAAGTAAATAAACAATTTATTAATAAATAAACAACAGCATCCGGATTACTATATCAAGCAAAATAACGACACTTTGGCGCCAGTTAAGTAGCCCGGTGCGTATATGACATTGGCGTCAGAAAAAAGTCGTGCCAACGTAGTGCGTATATGACACGTGTGCCGCCTTTTATTCATCTAATTTAAAATACAATAAATAAAAAAATAAATGAAGGTGCTTTTCCAGTATAGGTACTTGGCGAAATAGAGAAAAGGTCCATGGCGAGAAAAGAAATTTTTTTCTGGCAACCGATTTAATCAAAATATTTTTTTTTCAAATAAAACTACATAAAAGTGTCCATAATCGCAAAGAGTTCGTAGTTTTATGTTAGCTGGGTGCAATTCTCGCCAATAGCAAATTTTTAACTCGCCAGCAGCATTTTTTATTTTTCGAGGGGTAAATTAAAACAATGCTTTGATGTTGAAATTAAATGGTTTATGGTATTATTTATTCTTTTTATTTTTTTTTAAGATTTTTTTTTTAAGTGAAAGTCATGAATTTTAAAGGTTTTATTTTTAAATTAAAGTCATCCATTCTAAATAAAATGAGTGAAAGGATTATATTTTAATCGGAATTAACGAAAAAAAAAATGCGACGGGTACAATGTTTGGCGATTTATCACCTGTGCCGGACTAACATAACTGTAGGGAGTTCTCGATTTCTCTGTCAGAATCTTCAAATTTGGCGAAGGATTGAGCAAGTAAATTATGAATAAAAGTAACATGATACAATGCCTAGCATACATTTAAGGGAGGCCAAATTGGTCGCCACGGGTGGCTAGTTATTTAAAAAACCATAATAACTCAGTCAATTAAGATACAATTTTCAAACAAATTGCATTTGAAAGTAGATTTTTTTCTCTATTTGACGGTTTAAAAATTGAAAATGTGCGATATTTAGAAATTTAAAAAATCGCTGACATAGCACGTATTTTAATTTCAATTTATTTTTTTAGTTTTTATGAAAAAATGGCAACAAAAGGTACAGTAATATATTATTTTCTTTCTTCCGTGATTAGTTTCCCTTTACTTTCAACCCTCCACGACTTTCAACAGAAATGGAGTTCTTCAGTTGCCACAATTACAAAAAATGTATTAAAAAGTACAAAAAAATTAATATCTCAAAATTAAATTTAGGTACAGCTTTCAAACAAATTGCATTTAAAAGAGCATTTTTTTCGTTACCCGACGGTGTAAAAATTTTAAATGTGCGATGTTTAGAAGTTTAAAAATTTGCAGTAGAGAAAATTGCAAAACCAGAATGACGTATGCGTTACGCACAGATATGTTTGTCCTTTATAATATAGATAATAGATAATAGACTAGCAAACCCCGCGGCTTTGCTCGCGTAATATTTGAAATATGCCAAGTAATATTTATATGTCTAATTTTTATTAAAGGTACTAACTAAATTTTTATTTTTTTAAAAGGTAATATTTTATTTTATTAAAAGGTACTTATTACTTTTAGGGATAATTCAAAAATTACTATTTAAAACACAGTTTGATTAAACATAATTATTACACTGAATTAGGCAGAAATTAGACTAAAATTAATAAAATGAAATAAAACTAAATAAATGACAATTTAGAAAATATTTTGAAACATTTATGCTCAATTAATACGCTCATTTCAGTATTCATTTGAAGTTTTGAATTTTTTGGAAAGTATCTTCTTACATCTTAAAATTAACCATCATGTCAAATTCCAAGTCCTACCACCTCTCTCAACATAAAGGGCTATGTTGAAACAGGAACTGTCACCATTAATTTGCCAACATTAATTTTGAAATCGGTTTGTTATTTCCTATATTCCACAGAAACGCAATTTAAAAAGCTTTTAAAGGACTTTATTAGAACGTTTGTTGTTCCTGTGAACCCCAGGTGGTAGAATCACCGGCATAAAATATAGCCTGTGTAGGATCAGAGACTGTTACCATTGATTCGCAACTATTACTTTTATAATCGGTTTATATACCCTGGAATTGCATAGAATCGTAATTTAGAACTTTTTCAGAATGCTTTTCGGACCTCCGCTTCGCTTCACCCCTTTTTAATTCGAATTTATTTTCGACGTTCCTTCGAGGGCATTTATATTTTATAAGTAACTACCATGCCATATTTAAAGTTTCTAGCCTTTTCAGCGTCACAGAAATCGCAATTTAGAATGTTTTTATCTCCTGCAACCCTCTGGTGGTAGTGGAACAGACATAAAATATAGCTTATGTTTGAGCAGGTTCTATCACCAACAATTTGTCATCATTCTTTTTTTAATCGGTTTGGTAATTTATAAATTTGCTTAAATATTGTAATTTATAACGCTTTTCACTCCCTTTATCTTTTTAAATTTGGAATTATCTTTCGCCTGTTCTTAGAAAGCAGTTGCATCTTGTAAGAAAATACCATTCCATACTTCAAAGTATTAGACCCCCTCAGTTGTGCAAAAAACGCAAATTAGAACATGCTGTGCTTTTGCAGCCATCAGATGGTAGTGACAGCAACATAAAATATAACCTATGTTATAGCAGGGACTGTCACCATTGATTTCCAACCATTACTTTTGAAATAGCTTTGGTATTTTCTTAGATTGAGTAGAAATCGCAATTTAGAACGTTTTTACGACGCTTTTCGCGCATTTTCACCCCTTTTTAAATTTCCAGTTTTTTCGAAAGTGTTCTTAAAGATCATTTATATCTAATAAATATGTACCTTGCCTAATTTTAAGTTGCTAGCCCCTACCGATCGCAAAAATCGAAATTTAGAACGTTTTTTTGCTCCTGCAACGTCTTGGTGATAGTGATACCGACATAAAATAGCGTCTATGTTAGAGCAGAGGCTGTCAGCATCAATTTCCTACCATTACGTTTGAAATCAGGTTCATTCTTCCTGAGATATTGCCAACAAATCGGCATTTAGAACGTTTTTAGAACGCTTTTCGCGCATTTTGCTCCTGCATTGCCTCTGGTGTAGTCGAAATAGATATAAAATATAGCCTATCTTGGAGCAAGATCTGTCACCATCATTTTTACACCATTATATTTAAAATCGGTTCAGTACTTCTTAAGATTGCATAGAAATCGAAATTTAGAACGTTTTTTACAATGCTTTTTGCGCATTTTGACCCCCCTTTTAAATTTCGATTTTTTCAGGAAATGTCCTTAGAGATCATTGATATATTATAACTAACTACCATTCCAAATGTCACGATTCTAGGCCCTCCCGTAACGCAAAAGCCGCAATTTAGAACGTTTTTCTCCTGCACCCCCTTTGGGATTGAGGCACCGACATAAAACATCGCCTATGTTGGAGCAAGGGTTGTCACCATCATTTTGACGCCATTATTTTTTAGATCGGTTTGGTATTTCCTGAGATTGTGTAGAAACCAACATTAGATCGTTTTTAAGACGCTTTTCGCGCATTTTCACCCCTTTTAAATTTCGAATTGTTTAAGAACTGTTCTTAGAAATCCTTTATATCTAATAAGTAGCTAATATTTCAAATTTCATATTTCTAGGCCCTTCAGTAACGCAAAAATCGCATTTTTAGAACGTTTTTTGCTCCTGCACCCCCTTTCGGGTAGTAGCACCGACATAAAACATAGCCTATGTTGGAGCAGGGGCTGTCACCGTCATTTTGACACCATTATTTTTTAAATCCGTTTGGTATTTCCTGAGATTGTGTAGAAACCACCATTTAGAACGTTTTTTAGAACGCTTTTCTTTCATTTTCACCCCTTTTAAATTTCGAATTGTTTAAGAACTGTTCTTAGAAATCCTTTATATCTAATAAGTAGCTAATATTTCAAATTTCATATTTCTAGGCCCTTCAGTAACACATAAATCGTATTTTTAGAACGTTTTTTGCTCCTGCACCCCCTTTGGGGTAGTGGCACGGACATAAAATACAGCCTGTCTTGGAGCAAGCGTCGTCACCATCATTTTGACACCAATATTTTTTAAATCGGTTTGATATTTCCTGAGATTATGTAGAAACTACCATTTAGAACGTTTTTTAGAACGCTTTTTGTGCATTTTCACCCCTTTTAAATTTCGAATTGTTTAAGAACTGTTCTTAGACGTCATTTATATCTTATACGTAACTAATATTCAAAATTTCATATTTCTAGGCCCTTCAGTAATGCTAACATCGCATTTTTAGAACGTTTTTTGCTCCTACACCCCCTTTGGGGTAGTGGCACCGACATAAGATATAGTCTATGTTCTATGTTGGACTAACACCATCATTTTGATACCATTACTTTTGGAATCGGTTCGGTAGTTCCAGAGCTTACCTCCTACAAATAAACAATTTTTTCCTCTTTATAATAGGAGTATAGATGAAGTATAGATAGAAGACGAGCGTATTTTAAGGGCTGTATCCAAATTGAAGTTGGGTTCCCGATTGCTAACCGAGAGAGCCGCCTTCTTGATCAAGGCACCTTAAGCAGTCAATGCAGTCTGTTAGATAACAAGGCAGCAGAAAAAATTTCAAAATATCTACTCACTTCAATCATAGACGGCCCCTTAAACCATCATTTTGCCGTTTTTTAAGCATAATTTGAAAACTACTTGGAAGAAAAATGTGAAATTTGGGATTTCCATAAAGCAGGACTTAATAAATCTAAATCCATCAAAAAAAAAAAATTGTAGGTTGCAATTAATAATTTTTTCGAATATTAATTTCATAATTCATAATTCATATCATAAAATTATAAAAATTGCAAATTCAGCGTATTTATGTTTGGGCACATTAGTTTTATATCTAAACAAAAAATTAGCACATTAGGAGCATAATTTCAGAAGATATAAATAAAAATATGAAAATGCAATTTAACATTAGAAGCACTAAATTTTGAATGTTTATAATTCAAAAACTTATCATTCAAATGACTTGAAATTTGGTGTCTAGGCATATTTTGAACCGAAGATTTGAAATATCTCGTTAAAATTGGGTATTGCTATTGAAAAAAAATGAGGTTTGGGTTCGTTTTAATATGTAGATGACCCCCTAAGCAAATTTTATATACGTCATTTAAAAGTAGACTTTACTTCAAATCTTTCGGTACCAGTAACTTCCGTCTACGATAATTTGTTGAAGAGTTAGTAGGGGGTGTTTACTTTTTTTTTCCACGACTGTACACCTTTATTAATTCTTTCTGATCGTCTATGTTCTGCTACTGGTTGATTGGAGTGGATGGTGTCTCATTGCTATTTGAAATTTCTATTTCTACAAGGTTTTCATTATGGCGATTTTCATCTTGTTTTGGTTTGTTTTCTACTTTCTCGTTTCTATATTTAAATTTGTTTTCGATAAATTTAACGGTTTTCGCGATCTTTATTTCATTTCCTCCTACATATATTCTGTATTCTTTGGATTCATTATCATATCCGCCGAAAATTCCCTCTATAGCTTTATCGTCTAATTTTTGTCTTCTGGCTTTACTGATATATGCGAAGGCTTTGCAGCCGAATAACCTAACGTAACTTAAGTTTGGCTATCTGTTTGTCCATAACTCGTATGGTGTTTTTTCATTTGCTTTTGTCTGTAGTCTGCTTTGCAAATGATTTGCTGTGCAAATTGCTCCCCCCCCCAGAACTTTAATGGTAAATTTGATTCACTTAACATTGTCCTTGCCATTTGAACTAACGATCTATTTTTTCCTCTCTGCCACACCGTTCTGGCCTGCGCAATATGGGACTGTGTGTTGATGTTTTATCCCATTAGCCCTGAGGTAATTTTCTATTTCATCTGATGTGAATTCCCCTCCGTTCTCTATTCTAATTGCTTTTGGTTTTTCTCCAAATTTGTTGCTAATTAACGCGATGAATTCTTTAAGTTTTTCGTAAACTTCACTTTTTCTAGACAATAGGTATATGATTGTAAATCGTGAGTAGTCATCAATAAAAGTAAAAAAATATGATTTCCCCCCTATTGTCGGTGTTTGAAAAGATCCGCACACGTCGGAGTGAATGAGATGGAGTCTTTTAGTTGCTCTATACTCTGCAATTTTTGGATAGGGTTCATCGGTTAATCTTGCCTTAATGCACGGTTCGCAATCTATGTTATGCTTACAGTTGTTTATTTGGATTCCTCTAGCTAATTCCTTTTGCGTAATTTCTTTAATTGATGTTAGATTTCTATGTCCTAACCTACGATGCCATAATTCTAGGCAATTTTTGTTGTTGCAGCTTTGTGCTACGTTTGCATAGTTTTGGAATGCCAACTGAACTTCGTATAGGTTATTTACTTTTCGCGCTTCTAAGCATATTTCTCCGTTAAGTCTGAACATACATCTGTCATTTCTGAATATAATTTCACATCCATTTTGCGTCGTTTTGCTAAGCGATAATAAATTTGTTTCGATTTCAGGTACTAGTAATACATCTTTAAGTGTTATTTCATGAACTTTGTTGTCTGATGTTCGCGTGTTTATATTTACGCTACCTGACCCGTAACTGATAAGTTTTTTTCCGTTTGTGATGGTTACATTTGTTTTTTCGTGTGATTTTATTTCTGTAAACATTGATTCTGAACACACAATATGGCTTGAGCTGCCACTGTCTGATATAAATGTTTTGTTTTCCATTCCTTGCGTTATAAAGGCGTAATTTTTATTATCACTCGCCCTTCCATGTATTGTTTTCATTTTCAGAGTGACTGTACCTACGGTTTGAATCTGGTGTTTGTTCACTTCTAAAATTGCTTTCACTCCTTTGAAAAACTAGTGATGTACAGTAAAGTTTTTTGTTTAATCCAATGTGTTGATTTTGTGGTGTATTTTGTGTTTTGCCTTTATTATGCCAACATTCCTGGGTATAATGGTTTCTCATCCGACAATTGGAGCAGTATTTATTACTTTTTTTTGTTTTTGTAATTTTTCTGTGCTTTAAATGCTCTGGCAGGATTTTCTGGTCTCTCGTCATTATCATATCGTCGGTTATATTCGTCAATAAGTTTAGACTTAATAAATGACGGTGTGAGTTGATTTTCTTCTCTCGATTCAAGGGCACTGATGAGAGTATCATAAGATTGGGGTACGGAGCATAATAACAGTGCAGAAATGTGGTTATCATTTATAAATTCTCCTATGGCCGCTAATTTATCTACTAATTCCATTATTTTTGTAATATGATTAACAACGTTTCCACCATCCGCTAATTTAATCCCGTAAAATTTTCTTAATAGATAAAGTTTGCTAGACAAATTATGTCGCTCATGGATTTCGCGCAAAGCTTGCCAAGTTGTCTTGTTGTCTGTAAATTTTTAACATGAGTAATCTGACTATCATCAATTGTTAGATTAATTGGAGCACGGGCTTTCTTATCACTTTTGGACCAAGCGTCCGTAATTGGATTAGGCGGTTCTTCCGTAATTACGTGAAATAAGTCTTCTTTAGTTAACATCATTTCTGCCTTAAATTTCCAAACCGAATAGTTCGTAGCTGTGAGTTTTTCAATTGCTAAATTATCTTTAGAAGCTGCCATTTTCTTAACTTTTGATTACTTACGTGTTACCATAAAAAGTTCTTCCAACTTTTCTTTTTGAAAGTTTAAAAGTTTATTTATCAAATATCTGATATTTCAGATTTCAGTGGAGGCTATTTAATTTATTTATTTTTAATCAGTCATCAGTAATCATAATCTTGTTGTGATTTTTTGAAGCCCGTTAAACAGGCATGAGTACGTGATAAAATTTGGACTTACCCTTCTTCAGGATACTTATCTATTTCGATGTAAATGCACACTATATTTTTAATCCAATATGTATTAGTTGACGATAGTTGAATTAGTTGAAAATTGTATTCTCTAATTGCATTTCATGCCTCCATCAAATAAATAACTTGTAGACTATTTGTTATATAAAATGAAGAAGCGGTAACATTTTAACTTATTTAATTCACACGAGATATATTGTAAATAAGAGAGCATTTTTTATGCCTCTTTCCTGGATTAACTACATGTTCAGAATGAAAAAAAATGTTTACATTATAAGATAATAAATCAGTAATAATAATTGTAATAATGATATCATAACAATAATAATAAATCAGCTTAATGTAGTCTATGAGTCTTAATGCAGTCACTCAACAAGTCATTATCTTTATCAAAGGATTTTGAAGGTTAAATACATTTGAAGAGATTTATGGCTGAGTTGAAACGACGTATTATTTATGTAACTGAAAAAATTATCTTTAGCACAGTTATTTAGCTTGATTTATGTCCATCAAAAATCCATGCCAGAAATTAAAAAAAAAAAAGCTGCCATAGGTTTAACATTCGCTTGCGAGTTCTTTCGCATGACAGGTATAAATATATTTGAGCCCACTCTAGTCACGCAGTGAAACCCGAACGCTAATGTTTAACATATGATGATAGTTTCATTTTCAGAGCCTGTTCTAACTGGTTCCCAGATTTAAAGTGTCTGCATATACAAAACTGTAGCAGTGAAAGTCGAACGCTAATGTTTAACCTATGATCATAGTTTCATTTTCAGAACAAGTTCTAACTGGTTCCAAGATTGAAAGTATCTGCATATACAAAACTGTAACTAAAATTGAAAAAGTAGAAACGCACAACAATAGATATCACGACTATCATTACTGTAAGAGCCCGAACTCTGGTATGTTCTAGTTTTAACTGGTATATCCTGGCATTTACCATAGTGAGTTAGTAAAAGCCTGAAATAAACTATTAAAAGCACAAGGGGCCTTCAAACTCATTTTTTATTTTTTTAAATAGCATTTTAATATATAATTTAAGGGTACATTATGTAAATTACGGCATATGTTTATCACACAAGATAAATATCACCAGGTGTCATTACAATAAAGTCACTGTAATAGTATCATGTGACTATCATTTTGATGCTTCATTAAGTAGTCTTCAAGTCGTTGCATTCTGATGAGTTACAAAACATCACTATAAATTCACTTGATGACTCCCATGTGACCGACATTAGGCGATTTTCCAGTGAAGTCACAATAAGAATTGCTTTGTAAGATGTCTCAAGATGGCACCATTTTTTTGTAGTTGGTGCTCGTCGATAAACAATTATCATGATGACTGTACGATTGAGTAACTAAATGACGTGAGAGTCACAAGCTGACTTCATTGTACATGTACAGTTTATCTTATGATTCGCGACAAAGGAACATTTAATCGGACGGTCACAAGAGACTAATGACAGGAAAAATGAAAGATATGAGATTCAGTTCACTATAATGATTGTGACACTTGTGTTCGTTTGTGTTCGTTGTTGTTCTGAGAGTAATTGTTGCATCAGCCATTTCTATAAATTTCTTTTGGTTATTCACGATTAATTCTCATGTTCGAAAATAAGCATTTGATGTGTTACTTTAATATTACATTGTACATTTTATGATTTTTACTGCAAGCAAGCTAATTAAAGTTTGAAAGAAAGAAAAAGTGCCAAGCACACAGAAAAATTATATTTCTTTCAAATTTACTTTAAAAAATAATAAAGCAATATTTAAGGCAGAGAATAACAAAAAATCCAAATTCTACATGTGAAAAAGTTTATTGAAATATGTATTGACAATTAGGTTTTTATTTTGAAATGCTTTATCTAACGCATTCCCTTTAAAATAATAAACAGCACTTTTTTAAAAACTTCAAAGAAAATTTAAATTTTTTAAAAGTTCATATCTATTTTAATTTTACAGTAATGTTAACTGATTTTTTTTAAATTTAAAACTAAAAACATAAATATTTCACAATATAAAATACACGTTTTAAGAAAAGAAACAAAAACCAAAAATTACTCTTCTAAAATATTTTTTTTTTTCAATTTCTAAAAAAAAATAAAAGTAAAAGTGAAGTATTGGATTAACAATCATAAAATTATAAAAAATATAGTCAAAAGCAAACTTTTACATTCCCTTTTAAGTTATCATAAAAAAGTCCGAAAACTAAACAGCGATTGTTAAAAATGATTAGAAAAATTTATTCGCATTTCTTAAATAAAACTTTTTAAAAAAAAACTAAGGTTTGTTTTAATCTTATAAGATGGGATATATTATAAATTAAATTAAACCAAATTAAGTCAAATATTACGAAAGTATTTTAAAACAGAAGCTATTTCTTTTAAAATTTCACAGTTGAGGCCAAAAATATTAATACGAAAGAAAGTTCTCAGTTAATTTTTCCATAATTTCTTGTTTCTGCCATTTTTTTTTTCATTTCTAATAAGCTATTTTGAAAAAATATTTAAAATATTTAAGAAAAGGATATTTATAAAATATGTTTGAAAAGAATTAATATGTGAGAACAAAACAATAAGCTGCTATTAATGTACGTTTTATTTCGAAATTTTAAACTAAGATGTAACAATTAAAACGACAAAAATAAAAATTGTTTCAATATGCCTTTAATTATCCAGCATGTACATTATTTTTTCCCAATAGGTATTTTTGAAAATTAACTCCTGAGGATTGTTTTAAAGATAAACCGAAACGCCGAGTATAATTTTTATTTTTGTGATTTTAATTTTTACATCTTTGTTTAAAGTCTCGAAATAAAGCATACGTTGGGCTGCAACTTATTGCTTTATCTCACATTTCAGTATATAACGTAAAGTCATTATTTATTAAGAATTAAAATGTTTTAAATTTTATATCCTTCAACGATTATTTCTTCTCGTTCATAAATATAATATATATGACTAAAGATCTAAAATTTTATACCCTCTTCAAACGACAATTGCTATACAATTCATTTGTATGTTTCTTTTTTTATCTATGCCTTCGCATAACTCTTCAACTGATGTTTCGATTTCCATTTTTAGGTACGTTCGTAATTACATAAATACGTTGCACCTATAGTCGTCGTTCACTCCGTCTGTCTATCCGCCTGTCCACATATTACGGTGTAAAAACTACCCAACCGAATCGTTTGAAATTTAAAATATATAATTGTTGTATAATTTAGACGAGTTTTCGTTTTGTCAAATTTTATTGTAATTAGATGTATAGTTTTATTACAGAGACAGTCAAAAGTTTGCCGTTACTTTACGGCTAGTGAGAAAAAATCATTTCAAGCGCATTTTAATGATGTTACAGCTTTTTGAAAAGAATGAAATTGATATGCACTTATGAAGTGCACTAAAATATACATTCAGAACAATATGCAGTTCAAACAATATTTGTAAACCTAGTTATAGTACGATCGCACCTCATTTGCCACGTTTGACGTGCAATTTCAACTTGTTGTTTTCTAGAAATGTGTAGTGTGTGGTCGTTTCAATATTATTAGTATCTAAAAATGATTAGTTATCTGTCTGTATTTTTTTTAATTTTATTTTTTATAATAACATTCAGACACAAAATATATGGGTACTACTTAGTTATCCCGTCGATCGTTTTCGCCAAACCACTCGCCAAATTATACAAATTGACATAATTTTTACTTTAAATATCGAAAGAGAAAATGAACTACTATAGCATTAATAAAAATACAAATAAAACGTCGAAATCGTTCTAATTTGAATTAATTGTTTTTTTACATGCTTAAAATGATGTATTTTTACTTGCTATTAAATATTTTTCTAATCGGTGTTGTTGAGTCACAAATGCTATTAACCCTTTATGTACTGAATTATGAATTTTTTTAAAAAATATCTTCTAAAGTATTCTTTGTGAATTTTTGAAACTTCATTAGAAGATTTACATAATCATTTAATAAACTTTAAAATGATCTTAAAAGGATTGAAGGTTTTAAAAGGATTAATTAAATTTGAATTTATAGTGATTTTGTGCCATAATTAAAACCTCACTCAAATCTTTTATTTTAAATATTTTTCTTAGTATTTTTTAGAATAAGGAATGTCCAAATATAATGTTCTTACAATAGAAATATAGAAATATTTCCAAATTGAAAGCCTTCCCCCCCAACTCCAAAAAAACTGAAAAGATGCAATGGCAAAAGAAATCCTTCTTTTAAAAATATCTTTGTTTTGTGTAACGCATAATGCCTCTATAACTCATTATAAACTGCACTACTACTAATCGATGTATTAAATGAATTTTATAACAAGTTAATTTAATTGTACTTATAAGTACCGTCAGTAGATAAAGGGTTAATTTAGCGTGTTTGTCTGTAAAACATGCTAAACATGAACATGCTTCAGAATTTATACCAAAAGAAAAACCAAATATTATGGGTGAGAAAACTGAATAATTGTACACTTTAAAAACTACCGCGAAACATTTCTAAAAATTAATGGCAGCAAAAGTAACTTCGTTTTTATAAATGCGGTAACTCGGAGGAGGTTCTTGTATATTTCAATTCATTTATAAAGTGTATTTTCCTAGATTAAGAAACATTTATCTTTTTTCTTATAAAGAAGCAATCATAAATCCTAACTTACCAGAAGTATTTTTACCTTTCCCACCATCTCATCTCAAACCACAACTAAAATTACAAATACAACAGGAATGGCAGATAATTTGGGACTCTGATCATAGAGGAAGGTTTACATATTCACTCGTTCCTATTGTCTCAGAGGAGACATTACTATCACACAGAAACCTCTTCTTGTTTGCTAAAAATCACGGGCCTTTTCCTGACTGTCTGGTAAAGTTCGGAAAAGCTGACTCTGGCTACTGCACGTGTGGAAAACGAGGAACCTCGCTGTACTGAGTAACGGGGTGCACACTAACATCCATATAACATCTCAGAATCTCCAGAACGATAAGTCTCTCTTCATGGTTCAAAATAATCAGAAAACAACCAGCACTATTACAAAAAATTATAAACTGCATAACACTGATTGAAAACATTCAAGGACTTTTCCATATGCCTCCACAGGACCTATTATATGATAATGATGATGAGCTTTGGAGCTAATCAAACAAACTTTTACTTTAAAACAGTTATAGAATTAGTGTTATTTTTAAAGAAAAATTATGTGTTATACGTCTGAAAAGCGCTCATCTCGTCTATTTTACTATTGTTACCTATATTCACCTATTTCACTATCTCAATTACTTTTTATTACCTACCATTATTTTATTATTCTATAATTGTTCTGTAATTTTTTTTTTTAAATAAGCATTGCTGGGTGGGGCTAGTTCAGCTCAAACCAATTGGTAGGCCTCCCCACCTGGCTGAATCTGAATCTGTAATACAGGGTGTCCCCTCTTTACGGTATTCATTGGCTAATTTCTAAACCGTTAGTCATAGATATATAATTTCAAATACAAACATGCTTTAAATGAGGTAAAAAAATATTTAAGAAGTCGTTTCGATTAATGAAAACAATTCTTAAAAATTTACGAAACTGTAATTTTTTATACGATCCCCAGGTTCGGTAAATGATATTTAATAAAAATTTGCTATTATACTAACAAGTAAGAAATAAAGGTTCCATTCATCCAACACTAAATTTGACCGAGTTATGAAACTTTGAATTGCACGAGTTATACCAAGAATCTGAAACTCAACACAGATGAGTCGGACCATGCTTCGAGTGATCGCACACAAAGTGCGTAAAGTTTTAGAATGATTTATTTCTCATGTACATTTCTGCATTGCAGCTGAAAGGAGTCACTTAGAGCAAGTTTTAAGATAACTTTAATTTTTATTATTAAGTTTTAGATTGCTTATCCTCTTCGTTCTCTGGGTCCACATATGTGGACCTTCGTTCTGCCCCTTTTTACCCGACTGCCAAGAAGGGTTATGTGTTTCACGCGTAACTGGGTATGTGGATTTCTTTATACCCTCGAAACCTGGATTTTAATGAATGAGGTCTCTATCGATTCGTCTTAACAGCCCGATGATTATAGGCTAGGTTTTGTTTTTATAAATTCAAGATGGCGGCCGTAAAATACAAAATGGCGGTAGATACGAAAAAAAATTAACGCAACCAATTGAGCGACGTATCATTGGATAGTTCTTTCAAAATGAAGACAATGTTTCATTGACTATTTTACAGTCAGAAGCTCCGTTTAAATATTACACAACCTGGAAGTTATGTAGGTAGGATATCTAGCTTTATTGCAGCTCTAACAGTCATAGACATCTATAAGCATATCAAAACTGTGTTTATAGATAGGAACTAACCATTAAACACAACTTAAAAGCCATCAATGCAAGTAAATAAAAAAATAGGTAAGTAATATAAAAAATAGTTTAACATTGATGAGAAATAATTAATTAATTCTCTTTTTACGCAGTCGGGTTTTTTGATTTTTTAAATTTAATTTTTACTTGTTATTAATGATACTCGAACATAATTACAATTTCGATATCAGAATGATATGTTTCGAAGTCTGAGGTTCGAACTAATGCAAATAAATTAAAAATCTCGCTCTGAAGTCAAATGGGAGAAGAAATAATTCAGTAGTAATCAATAATTTTGCATTCATAAGAGGATAATCTAATAGTATATTAAAATGTGTATCATTTTGTAATGAACTGCGCCTGTCACTCTGCATTATTTCATTTCACAAAAATTCTGTTACTTTTGAACTTATGTTTTTAGTACAAGTTTTAGGATATTTTAACTAAATATAACTTATAGGATCGGGGGACCGTATAAAAATTTAAATTACGTAATTTTTTAGGAAAGGTTTTTATTGAACCAAGTCGCTTTTAAATAAATCTTTACATCGTTTAAAATATTTTTGCAATTGAAACTATATGTCTATGCGTAACTGTTTAGGAATTAGCCATCGGTCATTGCTGGGAGTGGACTCTCTGTATATTTTAAAGAATATATAATTATTCTTTTTTAAGGTTCCGTACTTAAAAAGTAAAAACGGAACCATTATAAGATCACTCCTGTGTCTGTCCGTCTGTCTGTCTTTCTGTCTGTTTGTCACAGCCCTTTTACTCGTAAACTATGCAACGTGGAAAATTCAAATTCGGAGAAGTAATAAAGACTATTGACCCACATATTTACAGATTAATAAATATTCATAAATATATTTAGGAAAAATGTAGAGGGGCTAATTAAATTACTTGAAAAAACAATATTTTCTTTGTATATCGTGTGAAAGCTTTCGTAACTCTGAAATCAAAAATATATTTCATTTAATTTTAGGTATTGTATTTTCAAAGTTATGGTGGAAAATGTAGTGCAAAAATATGTTCCCCCCATCTAACTTCGAATCTATTGAAACTAAAATTATGAAAAAATTTTAGGTACTAGACATTAATTTAAACCTTGCAGGAAAATTATAGCCATTACCCTAAGTCACACAGTTTTTGAGAAAATCGCATTTTTCCGTTACATTCAAATTTTGATTTACGGGCTTCAGAAAAAGCGTTGAGCAGAGCTAGAGGCACCTATCGTAGCAGAAGTATAAAAGTATTGTTGATAATGAATTTAGGAAAAAATCGTCGGTAATTAGCCGAGATATTAACCCTTTAATATACGGGCGGTTTGGACATACATAATGACAGGGACGGCGTACTCTATGCTCCATAGGCTTTTAAAGCATGGACAACAAATGTTAAGGATATATTTATGTAATGCAATGCCCAGTAGCAGTATATAAGCAATAAATGTCAATTTGTTAAAAACAGACTAATTTAATGAGAATTAATCACATAAGTACTATGGGATTCGCGACTAGTTTCCATTGAGTGGCTCTCTCAATACACCTACTATGACTTTAAAGGTCAACTAAAAACTTATATGGAATAACAAATATACAGAATAGCTATATTTGCTGTTATTTAGGTTCCATATATCTTCGAACTTTCATGGTATATCCATTTATACTTTTCAAGTATACAGGGAGCAAAGGATCTGAAAATACTTGTGAACGGAGAGAACTAAAGCTATGCAAGTGAGGTAACGGTATATTAAAGCGACTAAGCCCGATTTAATGAAAACGACAGCAGCACCCCCTAGAGACGAAATTTGAAGATAGCCACTGCAAATCGAAAACGAAAAGAGATAGAGCAAAATTTCCAGTTAGAAAGTATTAGAGCATCAATTAATTAATAGAATACGACATTTGGTTTACATGGATAAGATAAATCTTCGCCTATTTACCCAAAAATGTCCGAAATCGATGCACTCCATTTTGTGTAAACGTTTGAATGGAATCGTCAGAAGTATGAAGAAATACGCACAATTTATGCTATAAATACGAACTTATCTCAATACATTTTGATAACATCACACACAAAAAAATAAAGACAAACTTTCTCACAGTGATAAAAAGTTAATATTCAGTATGTTCGAAAAGCTTGCCATTGCTCACGATACACGTTTGTATTCGTGAGAGTAATTCTGCATGCACATTTCCCAGCATGGAACGTCTATTGCAAGTCTCTTCAATAAAAATTTTAGTAGCTTTACAGATTTATTTTTACAGTGTAGTACGTTTCGTAGACAGCCAGTAAAATTGAAAATGAATAATGTAAAAATACGTCAGGAAAACTTGTTTTGATTTCATAAATATTTGCAATCATGTTCATTCTTGTAGTAGTATAGGAATCACCTTAGCATTTATAAAATGTTTGGATAATGTACGGATGCCAACTTCTTTAAGAAATTATATTTGAACCAGAAATTTCTTTTAACAAATGAAATAAAAAATGAAGTATACTACATATCATTAAATACATTTAACATACACTGTATTAAATATCTTTTCTGGTTCATAATATTTTATTATTATTTGATTAAATTGAATATTATTTGATTTAAATAGGCCAAGAAGTAGCATCTCTACACTGTAAAAAAAAAACTGTAAAGTTAGTAAAGTTTTTCTAGGAAACTGGGATCCCTATAACTTTTTATGTAACAGCAACAACAAAAAATCATGTAACAGAAACACTTTTGCGTCGAAAATTAAAGAATCTGTAAGGCTACTAGGAATTTTTTAAGAAACTGGGATGCCCAGAAATTTTCATGTAACTGCAACCAGGGTTACAGATAAAATTTTAGTATCATATTACAGTGATTTTAGAATATTCATTTGTAAAGTTACAAGTTTTTGTAGCTTTACAAAAACTAGTTTTGTAGATTTGCAGCTTTTTTGGTGCAGTTACAGATGAAAGTTTAGTAAGCATGTAACTTTATATCTGTAGAACTACAGATTTTTTACAGTGTAATAATGAAATTTAGAATAACTGTGAGACATAATTGTCCTTTGGCTAAACACATTTCACTCATTTATGGGTTTTGCGTTACAAACCCCCATCCTGTTGCGAAAATTTGTTGAATTGTAGAGATTTTTAAAAATATGTCCTGTTTTATAAAACATAGGTATTAATTCTTTAAACCTAAGTAATATATTTAAAATTTGTACACAGTAAAATAATTATTTTATTTTCATAATATATCTGAGAAGAAAGTTTATTAGGATGAGCGAAAAGAATACTAGTCTACTAAAATTACATTTTTTCGTACACTTTACAAAAAAACTATTCAGTATTTTGACTTTAAATTAAACATAAAAATAAATTATAATCTGTAGATTTGCACAATGTTATTTTTTTTTTACAAAATAACCTTCAAAAATGCATTATTTTATTTTATTTATTTTACATGTTTTTCCATTGCGGACGCTTTTTTGCAAATAAAAAATGAGACAAATATATTTTCAGAAAAAAAAAAATAAATCATGGAGTTCGTCAAAGATAGAATCTCGATTAATTAAATATTTTCACGATTTCATTTATGAAATTTTTAAAATACCTTTTTTATGGAAATTATAGCATATTTTTTATGAATTAAAATTTGTGAAAATTCAATTATTTATATTAAATTGTAAAGGTATTTTTCAGTGTTAGGAATTCGAATACAAATTTATTCTTATTATTTGACACCATATTCTCAGACGATACTTAGGCATTTTAAAAGAATTATATCAAGACTCCCTTATCATATATCAGACTTGACAATCGCTAAGTTTCTTTTGCCCGCTGTACACGTGGTCAGAAACCAAATGGTTGTCCTATTACTAGCGCCATCTAGCATGAGAAATAGAAATATTTTTTAATTTGTTTTTCATATCTGTTTTCCCATTTTTTTACGATATGCTGAATATTTGTAGTTTACAAATGATAGTTGTTAATTAAAAAATTTTCATAGGCTCTGGACATTTTTTTTAATAACGTGGACTTATTTTACTGTTAAACAAAAAAAGTTTATTGCTGAATTCCGTTATGTAAATAACAATAACCAGGAAAGAAAAATATTTTTCCACAAATTCGTCAGTGATATTACATTAGCTTTTGAAATAAATGGATAGCATCTAGATCGCAAAAAAGTTAAATATTTTAATATATTTTCTCTTTTATAATTTGAAATATGTGACTTACTTTATTGCTGGTGTTTTGCTTCTTTTCACAGTTAATTTCACGTTACAATATTAATTTAATATCGTTCCTTCAATTTTTTGGATGCACACTTTCATTTATTTATTTATTTGTTTATGATTTGTTTTATTTTTGAAGCAATGGGGGATCATTTCAGCTTAACATACTTTAGGCGCAAGCTTGACTTTTTTTTCACGTAAAGTTTGTATGTATTAATCCATGAAAAGTTTCATAATCGGGTCCACAGCAAATTGGCATATCTTGGCGCGCATGGTTTGGCGCATAATTAATATCTTTTTTGTAACTCACATGTGTTATGTAGATTACTGTATATATGAGGCGTTATGTACGTCTGTATATGATATATAGAAATTCAGTGCACTTCATAATGTACTAAAATTTATCTAACTTCGAATCCAGCAATTACTAGCCTTAACAATAATAATAATAACAGTGAAACTTAATAACATACATAAATTTTGCGGTAATCAAAGTATTTTAGAAAAGTTAGAACATGGATGATAAACAAACAAACGGACTGAAGCCATAAACACTTTAAAAAATTGGATACATAAAAAAGAATAATAATCACTTTAATTTATACATGTCCCTCAGCTTTTCCCCCAAAAGATAAAGTATTGTCATGCTACGATTTTGGTATTTGTAAATCTTCGTTTGGGATTCTTCACAAATCCCTACAGCCAACTGGCTTATTACAGTGAGTGTAGTTTGGCGCAACCGTATTATTTAAACCGTATAAATGATATCACACTCTTCCAGCATCGCGCTTTTCGCAGCTAACTTTGGCTGTAGAACAGATTACATAAAATTTGCTAATACTACATTATATAATAAAAAATCGGTACTTTTCAATGTTTGGCGAGAGAAGGAAATTTGGCAACGTAATTTATGGAAACCTATTCACTGTTTCATACAAAGAAGCAAAATTTTTCTATATGTATACAATTTATTTAATATAAAAGAGCAATTTATCTATTTTTATACACAAACATAAGTAAATTGTATATAAAAAATTAATAATATCTACAAATTAAATTGGTACAAGTAAATTCTTATAAAACAAGCTAACAGTTCATAAATGGTTTTTTTTTTTCATAACTGTTTGTATCATTTGGCAACAAATCTAACTTTCTAAATTGTGCCAAGATTTAAGAAAAAAAAAAATCTAGAAAACAGGAATTCTGCTTTTTCAGAATTTAATGTTGCCCCAGATGAAAAAAAAAAATATATGTATATATAAATAGAACAAAACATATTTTAATTTTAAGACTTAAAGCACACACTTTTATATTATGTAAAATGACGTCATTCACATCCGCTTAAGAATTCCACATTTACGAGCCACTCTTAAACATCTGCAGTAAAGCATGCATAGGATGTCACTATCGCAAAATAATACACAAATGCAGCAAAAACATGCCATCATTAAAGAAACTCGACAAAAATCGGCTATCTAATGTTTCATAGGCATTCATTTGTTTTGTAACATTAATATACACGATTTCAGTCGTGACGTCAGTCATTACTTTTAGGTTGGAAACTGACACCAAACAAAAGGTTGCTATGTTGTATTTTCTATTTTGTTTCTGTGTTGCAGCTATATATTATATCTATATCTCATATCTATGTGTTTTAATACTTGATATGTACTGGTAACATTTTCCACGATTTGTATTTAAAAAGAAATGACGCATAACAGCCGTTTGTTTGGAGTCAGTTTCCAACCAAAACGTCATGACTGACGTCACACTGAAAGCGTCTATAGATACTTAAAATTAAATATAGTTATAATAGCTCCATGTTTTACCAGAAATTTTTCGTTTATATTTTTACAAAATAGCACGTATTTTAATTACATTTTCTTTCGGTTGTTATGAGAAAATGGCAATAAAAAGATATAATTGCTATTTTTCAACTATTCTCTCTTTACTTTCTACATAAATGGAGTACTTGAGTTGCCAATCAGACAAATGGTGCTGAAAACTACAAAGAATTAATATTTGAAAAATAAATGGAGATACAGTTTTTCAAAAAAATTGCATTTAAAAGTACTTTTTTTTTCTATACGACGGTATAAAAATTGAAAATGTGCGATGCTTAGAAATTTTAAAAAATGCTATAGAGTATTTAATCGTACTGATTTGTTTTACGGTTGGCTTCTGAAAGGTAACGTTATTTTTTGAAGACGACCTAAAATAAGCTGGGAGAAAGAAATAGCATACCCTACCGGGGCTAAAAAAAAAAAGCAAAGGTCTCTTTACTGAAAAAGTACCAATATATCTTACATTTAAATCTTCATTTTCAAGAGTTTTCACATTTTTGATAGCCAGAAAATAACTGTGCGAAATAATTTATTTTTTTTTGCGTATTTATTTTAGTGGAATTCGAAAAAATATTTTTTTAGAACTAATGTCAATAACACAATATTTTTCATTTTTCACTATACATTTGTTTGCGGAGTATTATCAGTAGTATGCGCCAGGTGGCGTAACTTTCGGAACAAAGTCAGTTAATAAGTTGGCAATTATCGGGGATGTTCATCCATAGACTTTCTCAGGATTGTCAAGTCCGATGTATGATAAGGGAGTCTTAAATTATATTATGATTTTTTTTTTTTTTTTGTAAAGTGGCAACAAAAGAATTGTAAACAAATAAAATTAATTGCTAAATTCTATATGTAATAAATAAAAAAATGCGAGGCAATTCTTAGTTATTTGTCTGAATTTACATTTCAAAAATTTAAATGCGCCAAAACATAAAATTTTTGCTTAATAAAGATGCAAAAATTATATGAAAGTATTGTTACTTTCAAATATTTATCTTATTAAATAATGCTTCGCGGATCCAAACAAAGCATGGCTTTTGCTAGTTGTATAGATATTTTAATGTTTCTGCTTCTGTATTAGCTCTCCGACTTAATAGATGTAGTTACTCTAATGAAATATAACAAAAGCTAAAAACACCCAAAGATATACTAATGAAATTTAAAAGGAACCCAAAGGAAATTTTAAAATTTTATATCTCCTATGAAGTATTGTTTTACTCCTAATATTGCCCATCTTAGTATTTTTCTTCTAAATTCATCAACAAATCTACTTATATAAAGTCCAGATGTAGGAATGTGCAGGTATTCTTTTCGGGCTAACCGTGCAATCTATATATTTAAAACTCAATTCTTTTTCTTTATTCAGCTCAGCAGAGCTTTCTTCGGAAATGATTATGTTAATTACTTTTTTTAATTAAAGATGTTCATTAGCAGATGTGGCCGCACTATTAAAAAAAAATATTCCCATTTTTATATTTTAAGTTTAACTTTAAAAGGTTTTTTTTTTTTTTTTTTTTTTTTTTTTTTTTTTTTTTTTTTAAGAATATTCTTGAAATTGCTGACAGTTGGATTATTTCCATCGTTTCAAATAGAAGAGAAAAAATGAAAAATATTCAGACACGTGGCTTTTTGGATGTTTTTTTTTTTGTTGTTGTTTGTTTGTTTGCAAGTTATTTTCTATAAAAAAATATATATAAGGATACTTTAATTTTAATACCGAATAAAACTTCATATTTATTGCAACATCATGAGAATGTTGTCTATTTGGTTTATTTTATCTTTATGCATTAGGACCTTATTAGATTTTCCATTACGCTGGAAAAAAAAAATATTTTTATATGAATGCAATATGTCTAATTATAAAAAAAAAAAAAAAAAAAAAAAAAAACATAAATAAAGTATGTTGGAAAAGTTTGCGTTTGTGACGTTATGATTAACTTGAGATGTGTTTTTACATGAATTAAACTAATGAGAAAATTTGATATGATTTTTCTCAACATGACGTAATTTTCACTGATTGTTCATTTCGTAATTATAAAAATAAGAATCTGAGCATTTATCGATCGTTCAAATATTTCAGAAATTGAATATTTGGTGAAAAAATTATCTTCATCATTTGCATTTCTAGAAAGCATTTGCCATTTTAAAAATGTACATTTCTATACAATACAAATCTCGCAATAAAAAAATCTCCATGCTGTTTCTTTGTATGAAATCTTATGAAAATGGTTGCAGATCAACATTCCGCCATTTTTGACGGTGGTTTATATCATCTGTATTTAAATAAAGTAAAAAAAAAAAAAAAAAAAAGATTAGGCCCTTTATTACCTTTTATTCTTTAACTTAACAATGAATGGACAAAAATATTCTTCCTTACATCGAAGTTTCGTTCTTTGTAAACATTTTCACATTACGAAAAGTAACTGCGAGCAAAATTTTATGAATGGATATTTATTTGCTTCTATTTTTATCTCGGTTCTTCCTTAATTTACGGCTATTTAGGGATTGGGATTGGGAAGAGCGAACACATGAAAAAGAAGCCTGAAAATATGATAAAAATAACAATAATAATTTCAGGAGAAATATGGCTTCATTTTCTCCACGTACATTTTTTATGTTCTAAAGCTTTTGAGACGACAATTTATTTATATATTAAAAAATGCATAATAAATTTAACATATAGGGGTTATTTTTATAAAAGAAGTTTTTTTATTAATTAGTTTTTATATTTTGCATAAAGCCAAATAAGATTTTATTTTTTGTTCCAATTAAAATATATCCATACAGTTTTAAGGGGTTTATTAAAATTAGTTTGAGAAAAGAACGTATTGGTTTATATGCAAATAAAATTTATTATATTTTATGTCAAATTTTATGGTAATTTTTTCTAACTGAATGCCATAAAAGTGGCAATTTATGTAATGGTAATTTATTACAATGAAAATGTCTTGGGGATAACATATAAAAAATATTTTTGATTCAATGTTTAAGAGTGTGGTGTTGAAAATTATTATTTCATAGATTTTTTTTTTTTTTTTTTTTTTTTTTTAGTTTAACATAAAAGTTTGAAACTTCATTATAGAAAACGAACACACGACTAGTAAACATATAAAATTAATTTTTGATGTTGGTGTAAGGCAGTAAATCGCATTAGCCATGTAATAAAGCTTAAAACCATGTTTGAATATTTTATTCGTAATTCTAACAATATAATATTAATTTTAATATTATCATACACAATATAAACTCCTAAAGATGTATCTTGTTTTCTGTTTTACATTAATTTCGAAAAGATAATCTTTTTTCTGTTTTTCATTAATTTTGAAAATATAATTAATTTTAATTACAAGCACATAAAATTGAAAATTGATTTTTTAAAATGGCTTCTTTAAAAGTAATATATTAATTTAAAGTTAGATGTGTATAATACAAATGAAAATGATTCTCAATTGTATTATTGTATTCAAGGCGAATGTTTCTCTGTGGAATAATTTTCATGAAATAACTTAGATATGTATAATTAATCGAATACATTTAAAGCACAACAAAATGTTATTTTCAGCGCATTCCCTTTTTCTGGTTTTCCACACCACATATTTAGGGTAAATCCAGGTTTGATGCTCCACCGGGTTAGTTGCCCTTCTTACTGTTTTTCAGCTACTAGGCGTGTGGCGGAGCTAGTGACGTTCTACTATTCTCGAGTATTATATAAAAGCGTAGTAGACGAAATTATAGCGATTTATTTCATCAAATAAAATTACCAATAAAATGTCAAATAAAATTTCAAATAAATTTCATCAAAGAAAGATAATTTTGAGTTTTGTTGTTTGCTGGTATCAGATAAAGATAAGTAGAAATGGAAATACAATGTACTAAAATTTTTCATCAAATTATTACTGAATATTGTTGAAAAGACATCACGTTATGTCATAGTGTAGTCATATTCATATTACTTCCAGAGTTACTGGTTGGGGCATCAATCCCGGATTAAAAGGATTCTTGTCCCACATTGCATCCGGGATATATGCCTCGTTTGTGATACGGGATAAGGCGTCAAATTTGTAATTATCAAATAACATTGATGTATGAGAATATTATTTTTTATCTTCAGGATTGTGGATAAAAAAATTCGGTTATTTTCTTTTGGTTGGTTATCGCACTACCGGAGGATAGTTCCATAACAAGGCAGGGGCGTTGTTACTTGTGATAAATTCTCTATTTAACACTAGAACGTCCGGAAATTTTACCCAATCTTAATAAAAACATTTTAGCACCAGAATTTTTATTTACAACAATTTCACTTATTTATTCAATCGAGTTTATTCTAATTACAATTTAAATAATTTTACGAAAGAAATTCTCGTTCGAATCGAAATTTTGTCATTTGATCGGTGTTAAAATGACACCAGCTGGACGTTCTAGTGTTAAGCAATTCATTTATTTCATTTCAGAAAGTTTGTTCAAAAGGTTGCAAATCCCCCACATTTTTAAGTGAAAAATATTTAAATGTTTTGCATAGAATATAAAAAAAGTTATTACTGTCCAAATGGTTTGAAATTTGTATGAGTTACTCACTGCCACAAAAATTAGCGCACCAAGAAGTAATAGTCGGATAGTAATGAAATTTGGCAAAAGGATACGTTTCTGGAAGATATGCAAATGATTAACAATACAACATGATTATAAAAACTTTTCAAAATAACATACATTACATTGCACTACATTAAAAGATAAAAACACTAAAAACAATTTAAAAGGACGTTTCGGATTCATTCTGAAACCCTCAACAGCTAATTTCTAACGTAAAAGTTTATACTAGGTTTTAAAGTTCAACAAGTAGAAAAACATTACATCAAGTTGCCAAAAAATTATAGTTAAAACAAAAGTGAATATTTTATTGGTAGAGATGCAGCCTCGTTAATTGCTAAATCAGCAGTTCTCGTGTAGCAGTTCTCGATTGATAAAACTGAATTTTCCGTAAGTGATACTCAGAAACGAATTTTTTTCAAAAGGTTAATATTCACATTATTCGAATCTAATTGCAGATTTGGAAATAAAGATGAGCGTAGATATGGTATTTTTAATTACGCAGTTTTGGGTTTTTAAATATTGCAGAAATCGCGAAAATTACGAAGGTGAGTTACGGAAACAAACGTTTTAAAAGAGCTAATATAATATTTTTTAAATCAAAAGCGACGATAAAAAGAAGAACATACGAGCTACTATTTAGTGTAATTGGTTTCTCCGTATTTTTCTTAGTTCGGAGGATGCATGTTTCGCAAACGAAAAAGTGAAAAAGAACCATAAATTCGATGTTTCGCAATTATTATTATTTTTTAAAGGGTTGACATTACTATTTTTTCAAAAACATTGCAGCGTTTAAAACGCGTAAAAGTAATCAATTTAAGAATATGGCATCTGTTTTCCTGTATTTTGTACAGATGAGTGGTGGTGTGTTCAGAGAAATGGCAAATTAATAAACGTCTGCTTGCTTTTTTCTCTTCTTGTGGGCTTTGAAAAGCTCCGAAATGAGCATGCGTGGACGCGCTCGTCGATTTTTAGAAAAAAGGATGCGGTTTCGAACGTTTTAAATACTTTCTAACGAAGTTGAGAAGTGTTTATGCATTCGGTTTCTCTCTCCGTCTATCCGTCAGTCCGTCTGTCCGTCTGGCTTTATGGACACGCTATAACTCCCTTAACCCTTTCGTGGTCACGCACGCGTATACGCGGCCGCACTTTGGTGCTTGTAAGTGGTCATGAACGCATATAGGCGGTCAGACTTTTGTACTTGTAGATGGTCATAAGCGCGTGTAGGCGGTCAAAATATTCTACTTGTAGATGGTTATGAACGCGTTTGCGCGTTTGTGCTTCCCCCCACTTCTCGAGACTGGGAGTTAAAGAAGGCGTTTATCAATCACCCCCTCTTTCCACTCACACAATAGGCGTTAGGCAGACTATTTGTCAACTGGATTACCGTATTTTAAGTCGAATGCCTTAGGAGATTTCGTTTTCTGTTAATGCTTAAGAATGGCATCGTATTTCGAACCATATACTAGGCGATTTTATAGAATATCATCGTTTACTTATTTTATTTTATTATTTCTGTCCATAAGATTCTAATTCATTACTATAATAATTATTATTTTATATCATTTGCCATATAATATTTATTTATTTTGCATTTTCATTATTTATTATGTAATATTTATTTATTTTGCTCTTTTAATGAATATACACGTTCTTTTCTTTCCTTTTTACTTCCAAATGTATGTCATTTTTTTCATTTAACTATAATACTAAATAACTAAACTGTTTTTTTTCCTTTACTTACAGCACTTTTGTTGTGTAATAATAATAAAAATCTCAAATATCCAATTTAACATTACACTTCAAAAATAATATTTTTATTTATTATTGTTGCGCAAATTTTATTCAAATTCTAGCATAATTTAAAACTAGCACCATGAAACCTGTCTATAATGACGCTGAATCGGCCAGAAAAAGCATCGATGTAGATAGGTTTTCAATTTCATTATAGGTAGATTGGTAAATGGAAAAAAGGTGACCGGAAAAAATGGGACCGGAAAAAACGTGACAAGGAAAAAAGGTGACCGGAAAAAACGTGACAAGGAAGTGTTAGATATTGAATTTGGAAACAATGAACCTGGAAAAAAAATTAAAGCAAATCGGATGTTTCTGTCAAGAGTTATCGCGTTACGTACATACAGACGTAAGTGCATACATACATACATACATACAGAACCTGCGTGCACATTAATCCTTGGGCTTTGATAGCCTGCGAGCAAAAAGCAGGATAATGAAAAAATTCCTCTAAAGAAAATGCCTCCTCTCTTCGTCTTTATTTTGTTCCCTTTACAGGCTGTGTATGTAATTTTTTCCCTCCCCCTCCGCCTTATAATACATCTTTACTCATATATAAACTATCAATAGCGAATTGAAAGAATCAATAAATTGTATTTCCTTAATACCCCCCCCCCCCCCCCCTCCGTGGATAGCACTAACTTGTCTTTTGTAGAAGTCATACTAAACTTCTCTTAATAAAATGTTAAAATTGTATTTTCTTGGACCAAATCTTAGAGTTGTCAAACTCACCATTAACTCTGCCCCCCCCCCCCCTACGCTGTAAGAAACTGACAGTGGAAAAACTTTACTTTAGTTTTTAGCATTTATTTATCGACAAGTTCAATATTTAACACTTTCTTGTCACGTTTTTTCCGGTCACCTTTTTTTCCTTGTCACGTTCTTTCCGGTCACCTTTTTTTCCTTGTCACGTTCTTTCCGGTCACCTTTTTTTCCTTGTCACGTTTTTTCCGGTCTCGTTTTTTCCTTATCCCGTTTTTTCCGCTCTTGTTTTTTCTGTCACGTTTTTTCCGGTCACCTTTTTTCCTAGATTCAATATTATTCCTAAGGAAGAATTTTTTAAAGATAGCGTGCTTGCATTTCCGTATTTTTAAACGATTTTCTTTGATTTGAGTAGCTGAGGTCGATCTGTACAAAGGACTTTTTTACTCCTTCTGTTTTATTTGCAAGGTTTTTTAATGGCGATACTTTTACTTTCGAAACTGGTTCCGAAAGTAAATGTATCCTAAATAAATTTTTAAAAAACTTTAAACAAAATCGAAAAAGAAAAAAAACGGTCTTTCTATAGATCGATCTTAGGTAGCCAATGCAAAAGATTCGTTTAAAAAAATGGAAATAAAAACGAGGTATCTTAAAAAAATTCTTCCACCAAATAAACATTAGCGAGCGGGTGCTTTCGCGTGAGTGAAGTAGCCTATTAATTGTTGGAAGTAGATCAAAAACTCCACGCAATTAAACATCATAGACGGCTTTATTAAGTCCAATTGCTCGCAGTAATCTGCAATGCTTTTTTAATATTTTAGAGCAAAAGTAAAGTAATTTTATTTTTCAATTTGAAACTTTTCCTTAATCATATGAGACAAATTGAATGATAATTCTACCGTGAAGGCTGTATTTCAAAATCTCTACAAACGTATCATAATGGTTTTTTTTTTTCCTGTTCTTATCTCGATTTTCCTTTTGTTTATATGGCAGTTTACATACAAAGAGATTTGCCATGAAAGAATTATTTCAATCAATAAAATGATGTTTACACAGTACTTCTCAGGTTGGGAGATATAACCTATCATCTCACCAATATGATTAAGCAAAGTAAAAAATAATAATCATTTTAAGATAGGTAATGCATTCATATGCATTAAAGACAGATAATCTTAACAAAAGTTACTCTTCCTTGTTTTTACTTGCATTAAAAAATAAATAAAGGTGTATTTTTACACATATTTATATGTGTGGTTTTCATTATATTCGACCTACTTATATTTTTGAATAACTGGATACTTGTACCGTGCATTAGTATATTTATAAGCAGTATATAGTCCCATTTTTAGCATTATTACAGCAAATACTTGGCTTAATATGAAAAAAGTTCTATTTGTATTTCTTTTGAAAGTTGAGGGGGGGGGGGGGGGGGAGAGAATCCAAAAACCATTCTTATGTTTATATCACTGGCTGTGTCCGCTTGGAAAATTAAAAACATTGTGTATTATTTGTGCTTTCTTTATATAACGAGCCCCAATATAGCGACTCTTACATTAAAACTGCCATATTAAAAAGCCCTAAATCTTATTTATTCTCACAGTTGTGTTTCACAGAGAAGAACCAGAGGTGTAGCCAGAAAAATGCTTATGAGACTACACTTCCCTGAACGATATCTACAATTATCATTATTTTTTACCTAATCATTCTACTAAATACAACAGAGTTGACCAAATGTTCCAGTGTAATTAATTCCAATGATACTTTAAAAGTTTCTATGAGTTTTCTTTGAAGTAAGGTTTGAAAGAGAGTAAATATCTCCCATTGTTATCTAATCCAAACTCTTGCAACCCATGAATGACATCGAAATACTACCTGTAAGTGACGCTTTGAGCTTTGAGAAAACTATGATTGACAGCCCCACCCCTTCCCTTGTAAAGATGATTTCTAAAGAAAACAGTTCACAGGAACAGTAAAATTCCAAATAGTGGTAGCTTGCTACATATTTTTTTCATTGTCGCTTATTTAATAAAAGGATTATGAAATGTTTATGTTTTAAACTAGTTCTTTTAAAATTAGTATTAATCAATAATTATTAAATCATGAATATTGCACAATGTAACATAAAAGATTGTTGATATAAAAATAAAGTAGGGCATCATTAAAAAAAAAATCTTTTCTGACATCACAGCAGAAATCTTAGAATAACTCCCCCCCCCCCCCCTCCCCAACGGAAAATAAAAACTGATAGCCGAAGAGTTATCTTTATTGTAGCCTAAGAATTATTATTAAACTTATGGTTATTTTTAATAATAAAAACTTTGTTGCACATTTTCTGTATGTTATCAAATTCTGCCCCATTCCGCAAGCGTGCGTATAGAAGAATTTAGTAATTTAGTTATTCTACCTAAATACTTTTAAATAATCACTTTCAATGGTCTACTTTAAAAAAAATCAAATTCGTGATATTTGATATGCGCATGTTACGTCCGATATCGTAAAATCAAGAAAATTTTTCTCCGATTAAGTCACACACTAATGACAATTTGTAATTCTAAATTATGAGGAATTTATTTATTTTACATTTTCCAACATAGTTGAAAAGGGTTTATGACTTCAGTTTGTCTGTCAGTGCTCTATCTTGCGCAAATATAATTCGATTTCCCTGAAATTTTGTGTGTTATTGACATTTACTATCGCACGATCACCATTGAAAATGAAATATGTACCATGTACAGTTCATTTACAGGGGCATTCAAAAGTATGCCGTTAAATTACGACCAATGGCAAAAAATCGTTTCAAGTGCAGCACTAAAACATGCTTTCTGTAGAATATGAAATGCAAAGAATTTATTATTCATTTCCAGAGTCGAACAAAAGAATTCCCTTACATAATGATCTACGCGGGAAAATCGTTTGCAGTATATTTTAATGTAGATACTATATTTCAAATGAATTTAGGTAAAAAGGTCAACGGTGAAAAGGTCTTAGCAAAAAAAATCAGTGGTAAAAATAATAATTATTATATATACTTAGATGAACCTAAAATTCAGATCTATTAGTTATTAAAGTTACATATATTTTCAGTTATAGAAAACTAATTCTAAGCTTCAACTAAAGCCCGTGCTAAGTCCGCATATCTATTATTGATATAAAAAAAGTATATTATACATAGCGTTACACTTAAATGACACTAATAAATAGGTGCTGTGTATTGAAAAAATATATTCCGCTGGAGACGCCGGCTGTTCATTAGTAAGCCCCTAGAAAGGGCGGGGTGGTAAACAGAAAATACAATCTATAGATTCTCTCAATTTAGTACATGGATAGCTTATGTATAAGGCTATTAACTTTTATATATTTATGGGAACTTTGACCAAAGACAGCCTTTTGGTGAAGAGAAAGGGGGAGGACATGGAATTAAAAGAAACAAAATTTTACATACATTTAAAGGGGTCAAAACATAAACAAAAGTACTTTTTTTCAAAAGTGAAGGTTTTTCATTATCTTGATTTTTATAATGTAAGAGGGGAGCAGAGTTAAGAGCGGGCTGTACGTGTGTGTGTGTGTGTGTGTATGGAGGGGGGTAACAATAAGTAAGAGTCAAAATTTTGAAGTTTCAACAAAGAAAACAAAATTTAAGGAATGCACAGCAGAAATGAAAATATTTTCTCGAAAATAATTTAAATAATACTTAGGATCTAAATTTATTGAGTATGGCGTAGAGTCCTGCATCGGGTCGGGAAACCTTTCTTTTTTTGTCGGGGGTTAGATTAACTTCTACAATTTTGCTGCAAATCGGGTTGATATCCATTGTTTCGGGTTAGGTTTTGTCTCTTGCGGGTCCGGTTCGGCTTGACCCGATTTTTCAAAGAATTTCTAAAATATTTTTTCTGTTGAAAAATCTGCATACAATAACAGTTTTTAAAGAAATGGAAAAATTGAATACACAAGGGAAATTGTAAAATCTAAATAATTTAGAAACTAGTTTTATTAAGCTTGTCTTAATACAATTTAACAGACATATTACAAAAATGGGATCTGTAGGTCGAAGGGAAAATTTATGATAGTCATAGACCGTTTATTCAGAGCTATATTTCAATTTACATTTGTGAATATACGATCTTCAGCTGTGTATCGACCTATCTTTAACTACATTGTCAAAGGACTATTTCATCTTATTCCTCTATCTAAGATAAGCAAACGATATTACGTCGTTCAAGCCATTAAATAAAACTGTCATACAAAATTTCCCACAATTGGACTATTATCGTTCTTCCTCTTAATCATTTGATTTTCCTCTAATTTTTTACGCACACGCAAAAAAAAAAAAAAAAAAAAAAAAAAAAAAAAAAAAAAAAACTGGAAAGTAAAAACTTTTTTTTCTTCACCATTTGAAAAATTAAGAAAGATATAATGAAAGTAATGTTTTATTAAATTTTGAATTCGAGTATGAAAACCAAATTTCAAAATAAGACAGTTTTCTTTATAGATATTAAAATTATTTTAATTTCAGCAATCCACCCTTTACTAAAAAATATTTTAAATATTCACAAAAGTGCCCCTTTTCAACCGTCCTTTTTTAGTGCACTGTTCTTCGGTTGTCTTGGAATTCCTCTGTTAATGATCAGTAAACACTACGCGCATTATTATTACTATTAATTTTTATGGGAAACAGACTGCAGTGCACATTAGCAATGTGTATCAATTATTACGGTTGGAATACTATACTACCATTAAAAAAAAGTACTACAAGCAGATATCGATCTAGACCGTAATTCGAGTTTATTCGAATTATTTTATACATCCATGTAAACCAACAATAAAGGCCACACTCACTATTTCCAATAGTGAACAGGCCTCCATATAATATCGATTTCATGGCAATGCAAGTAATATTTACAAAGGTCAGATGGAAAACCAGTACTAGACTTTTTCCGCGATGGCACCCCAAGCTCACAATTAGCCTAAAATATTCAAGTGTAACTGTATATTGTTTAAAAAGTTACCAATGAACAGTACAAGTATAGAATTATTCAAAAATATCAATAGAATGGATGCAATTAAAGCAGTAGATATGATTAAGTGTAAGTATATGTCTTTAAAAACAGGGAAGAATCATTATCTAAAAGATTCTTACAATAATGCAAATGAAAGCATTATCTTTTTAAATTTATTTTTATTATTATTATTATTACTTTACTTTGTACAATCATGTTTGTTAAATGACAAATTAAATCATGGCAATCTATTTTTTTATAAATATATCTCATATAGACTAATACTATATGATCAGAATTAATGCTAATACTATATGATAAGTATGATTAAAACAATCATAATGAAATGAATGTATTGAAACTGGAAAAAAAAAGTTAAACTAGATTTTGATGATTGAACTTTTCATTTCGTTACCATGAGAATTAAACTAAGAAAACATTTATTTTAATGCATTAAACTACACTAATACTGTATAATGCACATTTATTTTAACGTATTTAAATATCCATTTTTAATTATAGATTACTTAGAGATCACAAATATATTTTACAATTAATGTTGATTTCTTTCCTGCTCATGCTGACTGATAATTGTTACATCATATAAATCCAACTTATTGCAATTGCTTCAAGGTCTATGACACTAAATTTGGGGGGCTCTAGGCGAATGCCCCGTACAAAAACTGCATAATCTTCCAAATTGATTTTTTTTTTTTGTGACACATTCCTGAATTCAGTTTTGTTCATAAACACATGGAATTGGCAGGTACTCTTATTCAGAAACTATAAACATTTTTTTTCAATTTTCGATAAACATAGGAAGGAAGTCTTTTAGAAAATGCTGTTAAAGTTGGCGTTTTGAAAAAAAAAATTCTGCATACGGAAACCCGATAAAGGTTACAATGGGAAAACGCTTGTATTTCTCATGTAATTTATTTGTCGCAAAGTGAAAAAAAGAAAAAGTGAAAGAAAATAAAAAACAATTGGTCTCAAATCATTTACATAGTCATACCTGCATTTGTCAAGCTTTTATACTTATATATTAATTCGTTAATGTGTCAAAGTTTTTATTGTTAAACGAGCAATTTTTTTTTTCATCTAAATAATATTTACAAAATTTAGCGGTAGGGCAGGCGGAAGAGCATTAATTAACCACCATATACAGGGCAGGGTCCGACTTAGGCTATGGGGGGGAAAGGTAAGAATCATTCTGTCCCCCCCTCTATCTATCTATCTATAGATTTTTTTGTGAATAATGTGGAAGTAGCTAGTAATAAACTTCATACTATTGTATTATATGCATAAGTTTTATATCCGGCACTGCTTACATCTGTATACAGAGTGTCACAAAAAGATAATCACAACGTTAAGAAAAAAATACTTGTAGGAAAATAGTAGAAAAAAAATGATAGATTGTTTGATACGAGTATTTCTTTGCAAACATTTACTTTGCTTATCTACGTACGTTATAAGATGTCCAAAAGAAAACGTCCCAAATTGGTTATAAGTATTGGTTTTAACTTGCCACGTTAAGAGAAAAACGTTAATAAAGAATTGCTTTTGAAAACTATAGAATACTAAATTGTCATAATAAAATATTAATCATTAGTTTTCTAATGATATTTGCGTAGGTGGAGAGGTTACTGAAAGCGGAGGGGGTAAGGGGACCGCACTTCCTTCTTAAAAGTTCGAAAATGTATGAATTTTGGTCACTTTTATTTAATTTTAAACATTTGACACCATTTAAATAAAAATCCTGACTACTCTCATGGGAGTCCCCTAAAAAGGGGGACCCGGGGAAGCTTCCCCGCATGCACCTACATAAGTCGGGCCCTGACAATATATATGTAATATACATATATATATATATATATATATATATGTATTTAATGGATCCCCATAACCAATAATTTTATATATTAAAATTTATTTTCAAAGATCTTTGTAAAACATTTTTATTTATGCAATGTATTGCCTAAATTGTGTTTCCTTGCGCTAAATACGGAATTTTTTACTCATACTTTGTTACACCCCGACCCCTTTAACTCTGCCCTCTCCTACATTGTAAAGATCAAGATGATAAAATTTCCGTTTGTTAGTCAACATGTTTATTTCAACCCCTTTAAAATATCTGTATGTAAAGTTTTTTTTTATGTTCCCCCACTCTCTTCCTTCTCACCCCAAAGACTATCCTTGGTCAAAGATTCCATAAATATATAAAACTGGCTGTTCTTATACATAAGCTATCAAAGTAGCGCGTTGAAAGAACAGATACACCTGCTTTACTTGAAACGCAAAAAAAAAAAAAATATATATAAGTATTACTGACTATGGAAGTCGCTTAGAGAATAGTTTTAATTGTGTGATGCATTTTCTCGCTGAACTATATTTGTATACCAATAGAAGTTTGTGGAACATAAAAAATTTTATACAGGGATACGCAAACCAACAAGATACATGGCCGTTTGAGTGCGTAATTGACTATTTTTTTTTTAATTATTATAGAAGGTAATTGATAAAACTGGATTTCTAAATGTGTTATATGTTTACCATACTGTTTACTCACATATATTCCTGCCACATATCTTGCGCCTTATTTACCGGTAAAATTTCATTACAGTTTTATAGATAGATAAATGTGTTGGAAAGTATTTCACAATCTATTCTTGAAATCTATTCTCACAATCTATTCTTCGTTCTTATTTTTATGAGCTTTTATTTTTTATGCTGGAGAAAGTTTTCAAAGTTTCCATACATACAAATACGCAGAGATAATAATTACTACTATTTGTTTATTAATACTATTTGTTTAAAAATTAAATGAAAAAAATAAAAATATCTTGAGAAGGAAAATTAAAACTGGTTTCATCAAAATCCTAAAACTTAAAAAAAAGGATAAATCTTAAAAAGTGATACAAAGTGTCATTTGATTTTTTTTAACTCTTTCCAGTGTAGTTGAAAAGCGTTTATAAATTCGGTTTGTCTGTCTTTCCTTCTGTCCGTGCTCTAATTCACATAAATTTAGTCCAATTGCCATAAAATTGATATATGTTATTTTTGTTTAATTTGGCATGTTCAGTGTTGAAAATGAAATGTGTAGCATGTAAGATTTGTTTACAGGGACACGCAAAAGAATGCCGTCACATTACGGTGAATTAGAAAAATCGTGTATGGTGTAGTTTAATGATATTACACTATTTTAAACATATTGGAATTTTTATATTTCACTAAGGAGTTGTACACTACAAGGCGATTACTGTAGAATATGATGTGCATAGAATTTATATTTCATTTTCAGGGACACACAAAAAAATTTGGCCTATGACCAATAATTGCTATAAGTTCCCCAGGTAAAAAAGTCAGCAAAAAACCTTTAAAAAAAACATTCAGGAAAACTGAAGGTATTTCGGACAAAAAAATCTGCGGGTTTCCTTTAGGCAAAAAACCTGAATTAACCCCCCACTTTTTTTGTCCGAAATACCTTCAGCTTTCCTTTAGGTAAACAAACCTGCGCATTCCCTTACCATGTTGTCCGAAATACCTGAAGTTTCCCTTTAAGTAAAAAACCCGTGTCTTCTCTTTACATAAAATCATGTAGTATCACTGTACAGCCTGCTTTTGTCTTAAATAACAGTGGTTTTCCTGAAAGATAAGCCAGTGAAGTGGTAGAAGGAACACTGGAGGTGCATAAAATAAATAAGTGATCACAGGCCGTTCCAACAATGTCACAAGGTATGCTGGCAAAATTGATAAAAGTGCCTCCTCAGGGGGGGATGCAAAGAGGGGTCAGGGACATCAGATGTGTATAACATGAAAAATTAGTTATAGGCCATTCCAACACTATGTCATATGAGGCGTTTCGACAAAATTTAGAAAACAGCCCCCTCAGGGGGGAGCAAAGTGGGCGGAGGGACATCAGATGTGCATAACATGAATAAGTGCTCACAGGCCTTTCCTACAATATGTCACATGAGGGGTGTCAGCAAAATTTAGAAAAGAGCCCCCTCGGGGGGAGCAAAGTGGGGGCAGGCACATCGGATGTGTATAACATGAATAAGTAGTCACAGGCCGTTCCGACAATGTCACATGAGGGGTTTCGGCAAAATTTAGAAAACTGCCCCCTCAGGGGGGAGCAAAGTAGGCGGAGGGGCAACAGATGTGCATAACATGAATAAGTAGTCCCAGGCCTTTCCGACAATATGTCACATGAGGGGTTTCGGCAAAATTTAGAAAACTGCCCCCTCAGGGGGAGCAAAGTGGGGGCAGGGACATCGGATGTGTATAACATGAATAAGTATTCACAGGCCGTTCCAACAATATGTCACATGAGGGGTGTTAGCAAAATTTAGAAAAGTGCCCCCTCAGGGGGAGCAAAGTGGGGGCAGGGGCATCAGATGTGTATAGCATGAATAAGTAGTCACAGGCCGTTCCGACAATGTGTCACATGAGGGGTTTCGGCAAAATTTAGAAAACTGCCCCCTCAGGGGGGGAGCAAAGTAGGCGGAGGGGCAACAGATGTGCATAAGATGAATAAGTAGCCCCAGGCCTTTCCGACAATATGTCACGTGAGGGGTTTCGGCAAAATTTAGAAAACTGCCCCCTGAGGGGGGAGCAAAGTGGGCGGGGGGGCATCAGATGTGCATAACATGAATAAGTGGTCAGAGGCCTTTCCTACAATATGTCACATGAGGGGTGTTAGCAAAATTTAGAAAAGTGCCCCCTCAGGGGGAGCAAAGTGGGGGCAGGGACATTGGATGTGTATAACATGAATAAGTAGTCACAGGCCGTTCCGACAATGTGTCACATGAGGGGTTTCGGCAAAATTTAGAAAACTGCCCCCTCAGGGGGGAGCAAAGTAGGCGTAGGGGCAACAGATGTGCATAACATGAATAAGTAGCCCCAGGCCTTTCCGACAATATGTCACATGAGGGGTTTCGGCAAAATTTAGAAAACTGCCCCCTGAGGGGGGAGCAAAGTGGGCGGGGGGCATCAGATGTGCATAACATGAATAGTGATGGGCGATAACGAGATGTTTTTCTCGATTGTATGGACATCTCGATATTTTTCGATTGTGTAAATTTTTACTCGATGACTCCAGTTTTTATACATCATATATTATATACGTCATACATTTTATCAAGAATCGTCTGCGAGTAAACTGGAATGAGTCGGTGTTAATAAAGACAAGGTGACTTCACCCGCTAGTGGGCCCCTAAGTTATACGTAATCTTGTAATATGAAATCACGAACAGGTCACCCGCTATATACGACATCGTATAGCAGGCGTGGTGTGCACGCTCTACAAAATCTTGTAAAAAATATATATTATCGAAACGAACGAATCTCGGGGGGAGGGGACAAAGTGAGCGGAGGTGCAAAGTAGCTGCATGATACGAATAAGTCGTCACAAGTCTTCAGGCCTTTCGAACCATCACATGAGGGGTCTGGATCTGAATTTATAAAAATGCCCTTTCCGTGGGGGCAAAGTGTGGGGAGGGTTGCGGGAGGTGGATAACATGAGTAAGTGGTCACAGACCATTCCAACGATATATCACATGTGGGGTCTTGGCTAAATTTGTAAAAGTGTCTCCCGGGGGGGAAGTGGGGGGGACAGACACCGGAGGAGCATAACATCAATAAGTAGTCATAGACCTTTCCAACGATATCTCACATGTGGGGTCTTGGCTAAATTTGAAAAAGTGTCCTCCGGGAGGGGGGGGGTGTCACCGGAGGAGCATAACATCAATAAGTAGTCACAGACCTTTCCAACGATATCTCACATGAGGGGTCTTGGCTAAATTTCAAAAAGTGTCTCCCGGGGGGGGGGGGGGAAAGTGGGGGGACGAACATCATAGGTGCATAACATCAATAAGTAGTCACAAACCTTTCCAACGATATCTTACATGAGTGGTCTTGGCTAAATTTGGAAAAGTGTCCCCCGGGGAGGGGGGCAAAGTTGTGGGGATGAACACCATAGGGGCATAACATCAATGAGTAGTCACAGACCTTTCCAACGATATCTCACATGAAGGGTCTTGATTAAATTTGGAAAAATGTCCCCCGGGGGGGGGGCGGCAAAGTGTGGGGGACTGTCACCGGAGGTGCATAACATCAATAAGTAGTCACAGACCTTTCCAATGATACCTCACATGAGGGGTCTTGGCTAAATTTGGAAAAGTGTCCCCCGGGGGGCAAAGTGGGGGACGGCCACCGGAAGTGCATAACATCAATAAGTAGTCACAAACCTTTCGAACGATATGCCACATGAGGGGTCTTGGCTAAATTTAGAAAAGTGTCCTGAAATGTCATATATTTTAAGTAATATTTATCGGAGGGCTCCATAAAAAAAATCTGATCTAAAATGATAAAACAAAAAAACTACCCCCCGCAGTGGGGGCCAAATTGGGGAGGGGAGGAAGAAAGTCTCATAATATAAAAGAGTCATACAAGAGCTTTCCGATAACATATCACATGACCGGTCCAAAAAAACTTTGAAAATTGCTCCCCCTCCCCCCTTGGGCCCACTCTTTCGCAACGGAATTCACGCAGCCCCCACTTTAAAATTTTTATCTTCAGTAAATAATATTTATTGGAAGACTTCATAAAAAACTCACATCTAAAATGTTATTTAAATTTATCATAGAAATCGGCTACGGTTTTAAAAATTTGTTCGCCCCCTCACTACCTCCCGAATTTCACCTTCGGGAGAAGAAAGGTTCATAATATGAAAGAGTTGTGAAAGGGCTTTTCGATAATATGTCACAGGAAGAGTTCGGTAAAATGTTTTAAATTGCGCCCCGCCCACTCTCACGTCCTCGGAATTCACCCGACCCACCTTCCTCTTTGAAATTTTTATATTTAATAAATAATATTTATCGGAGGGCTCCAGGTATGTGACAGCTTGGTAGGGCTAAAATAAGAAAAGCATTGAAAATTAAAGCTTCATTTCACAGCTCATTGTCACGCCCATTTCTTTCTCCAGCTTGCCCCTCGATATCTCTTCTCGGCCCTTCTTGGCCAAGAGTGAAATGACAACCATCGAGAGTAACATTTCGAGAAAGGACGAAAACTGATTTCTCATTCTCGACAATGTCATATGAAATGTTGAACAGAGACCGAGAGCGAGAAACGAGAAGTGACGAAGGAAGCAATGAGTTACAATCGGTGAGATACCTCGAAGTAAGCGAAAGGTTTGCCCTCGAGCAAAATGTCTCCTCGAGATAAACGAGCGGTTTGCGTCCAGAAATTAGATCTCGAAGTGCGAGAGAGAGCTCTCGCAACGTCGCACTTCGAGAGAAAGGAAGCTTTCAGAAGAGTCAAACTTACCGCGCTTCTGGTGTAAGTCATGATTTCCCAAAGGAGTACACGTTCTTTTCCATTCGCTATTGTTATTAAGCAATATGGGTTAGGAGGCATAGTGGTTTATGTTATCAGTTCGGGTTTCAGTTGTTGATATAGAAGTTTTCTAATGAATTTGGCGCCAGTTTGTTTTTGATTTTCAATGTTTCTCTTATTTTAGCCCTCCTAAGCTGTCCCATATCTCTTAATGTTAAAATGCTATTGTTAAAACAAAACTGCACTGCAAATTATGTGTTTTCAAGATTTTAAGTGTCGCCTCAGGAAAGAGGATTTTTTAAAATTATTTTACCCCACTCATGTAACATATTAAAATAAGGGTAATCTCATAACCTTTCTAAATCTACCTTTCTTTTGTCAATCCACCGAATTTTAGACCCCTGCGCTTAAAATGCTCTAAAGGAATATACTTAGCGGCGGTTTTTTCCGTACTCTGGTACGGTATCTTCCACTCATAGGGAAATTATAAGACTAACATCAAATTGTGTCTAAAATCGAAGAAAAAATATGGACATATGTTTCTTAATTTTAACTCCTTTCTTCGCCTCAAGAGGGAGCTTTAACATTTTGTTTCTTCAAACCTTTAGTATACTGTTTGTCCAAAAATTATAAAATTCACAAAATAGTCTTTTCACTCTTCCCTATCTTCTCGTATCAATTTTATTTTTACTACCACCAGGGGACACCGCCCAGTGAGACATTTTACTTTTAGCCTCAGGCTATTGGTATTTTTCATCTGTTTTTCATAATATTTTGTCTCATTGTTTTTCTTCATTGTAGATACTATTCTCCAAGTTCTTGATCCATTCTGACTACTTGGGCACTCATTCTGGACCAGCTGTGGCCCATCGGGCCCCTCTTCATTTGTCTGGCTCTAATCACACGCTTCACTTGTTCTTTTTTTTTTTTTTTTCTTATTCAATGGTTTGGTTTTTTTACCATTCTCAACTTCTCCTAGTCCTCTCTTACATGAAGTTGTTGGTTTCATCCTTGGTCTGCCCTACTGTCAATTTGGGGCTTAATGCCCCTGCGGTGGGGGGGGGGGGGGCGTTCCTTCTACTTTTTCCAGACCTATCATCTAATACCACGTTGGTAAGGATTGGAAGATTAAAATTATCCAAAATACCAAAAATGAAGTCCACTGAAGTTTTATTTTAGTTATAGAATTCCATATTAGCGGATATATTTGTCTGTTTATCTTTCTATTTTTTGATAATACTCCTTTGTTTTCGATAAACGGAGAAATTCAACAGCATTAGACACACTTTAGATATTTAGGGAACTTTAACTTGTACCAAACCTTCTGCCTTTATCGAAAAGAAGAAAATGCTAATCGATTCTAGCTAATGCGCCTAAAATAAAAAAAGAAGCTAGCAAATGTGTCAGAAACTAGCTACTTTGGATTTCGATACAGACTTGAAGAGTCATATTGGAATCGTTAGGCACTGGAAAACAATTTCCGTGTTAGACAGGTTTCCTCTTAACAGTTATATTTGTCTGGTTATTCTTATGTTTCTTGATAAACGGAGAAATTCCACAGCATTAGACACACTTTAGACATTTAGGGAACTTTAATTTGTATCAAACCTTTTGCCTTTATCGAAAAGAGGGAAATGCTAATCGATTCTAGCTAATGCGTTTAAAATAAAAAATGAGTTTTTAAATGTGTCATAAAGTAGCTACTTTGGATTTCGATACAGACTTAAAGAGTCATGTTGGAATCGCTAGGTACTGGAAAACAGTTTCCGTGTTAGACAGGTTCCCTCTTGTCAGGTATCTTTATCTTACTATCCTTACGTTTTTCGAAAGAAACTTTTGTTTTCGATCAATGGGGAAATTCCACAGCATTTGACATTTAGGGGAACTTTAAACTGTATCAAACTTTTTGGAGTTATCTAAAAAGTAGAAGGGTTATTTGATTCAAAGGCACCATAGTTACGCGATTTGGACATTGCAGTTTCATAAAGAAGAAAGGGGAATTTATTCCAATGCAAACAAAATCATTTTAAAATACTGAAATTCAAATGAGATAGCTTTATAAATTTCTTCCATAAGATTAGCATTAGCGAGCAGGTCTTTTCACTTGACTGAAGTAACCCTTTCAGCATAAATCAGGAGCAAATAATTGCGATAGCAGAATTATCGGGCTAACCCTATCACTACTATGAAATTTTCGGCCAGAATAATAGCTAAATTTTCCAACAATTTTGTTTTTAGCTTCTCTCGTTATAATCGATTGTAAAACATCTCGATTGTAGATTCTAGGAATTAATCGATGGCTGTATCGATTGATTTTTTACGATGACGATTTTTCTCGATTGTCGAATTTTCGAGAATCGCCCATCACTAAACATGAATAAGTGGTCACAGGCCTTTCCTACAATATGTTACATGAGGGGTGTTAGCAAAATTTAGAAAAGTGCCCCCTTAGGAGGAGCAAAGTGGGGGCAGGGACATCGGATGTGTATAACATGAATAAGTAGTCACAGGCCGTTTCGACAATATGTCACATGAGGGGTTTCGGCAAAATTTAGAAAACTGCCCCCTCAGAGGGAGCAAAGTAGGCAGAGGGGCATCAGATGCACATAACATGAATAAGAGGTCACACGTCTTTCCAACAGTATGTTATATGACAGGTGTCGGTAAAAGTTAGAAAAGTGCCCCTCTTTGGGACTAGTATTGTGCCCCCCCCCCCCCCTTGAAATTTTTATATATTACAAATAATATTTATCGAAAGGCTCTGTAAAAAAAATTCAATCTAAAATGATGAAAATACTGCAATAAAAAAAAAATCTGAAAAGTAAGACATAATAAAATTCCCCAAAGCAGAATATGATTATAAATGTGCCATACATTGACTTCACTGCAGAACATTTCAAATTTTCATTTTCACGAAAATCCACCATTCAATTGTAGGAAAAATTGCGAAATTTGTCACTCAATGGCAAGGAAAAAAAAAAAAAAAAATGGCAAACTCTTTAATCGTTTATTTAAAAAAATTGCAAAATTCATCAATCGGTCGCAAGAAAACTCGTTCAATTCGTCAGTCATGGAGAACAATTAATGAAATCCTTTAGCTTGCTGTGGAAAAACATACAAAATTCGACGAACAGTTGCGAGAAAAAAATCCACGATTTTTGCCAATCGGTTGCAGGTAAAAAAACGCAAAATTTGTCAGTGCACCTCTAGAAGAAACAGCGAAAAAAAAACTACGATCTTCTCTAATCGTTCGCAAGAAAAAGCCTCAAAATTTGCTATGTTAAAAGGAAAAATTCGTGAAAATTGTCAATCGGTTGCGGTTAAAAAAAAAATCGTGAAGATTGTCAGAAGAATCTGCGAAATTCCTAGATCAGTAGCGGAAAAAAACTCACGACTTTCTCCAATCTGTGTCAAGACTTGCTTACTGGTTCAAGGGAAATATCGCAAAATTTTAAAATCGGTTACAGGAAAAAAAAAAAAAAAGTGAAATTCGTCGGTGTATTATCGAAAAAAAATAGAATTAGTCGATCAGTCGTGCAAAAAAAAAACCCATGAAGATTTGGCCAATCAGTCGCAGAAAAGCGACAAAGTTCACCAGTAGACCGTGAGAAAATAATCACGATATTCACCGATCTGTCGCAGTAGAATGCGAAATTCGTCGATCGGTTGCAGAAAAAAAGGATTTTTTACCAACCGTTTACACGAAAAAGAGAAAAAATTTGCTAATCAGTAAAAAGAAAACATAATGAAATTCGCTTATCAGTCGCATGTAAAAAAAAACTCTGAAGTTGTCAGAAAATTCACGAAATTCTTCGATCAGTCGTGGAAAAAACCAACGATTGTTTCCATCTGTCGCAAGAAAAAATTGGAACATTTGCCAATCAGTCTTCGGTAAAAAAACATGAAATTCATGGATTGGTCATGTGAAAAATAACTACGATTTTCGCCAAAAAGTTAATGAAAAATATCACAAAATTCACCCACCTGTCGTGGTTAAAAAATGCAAAATTCGTCAATGAATTGTGGAAAATATATCAAAATTCTTCACCCAATCGCAGGAGAAAAATTGTGAAATTCATCGATTTGGTCAGAGAAAAAAGGCCAAATTCGCCAGTTGACAGAGGGAAAAATCTGAAATAATTCGAAAATCATCAATCGATTGTTGGAAAAAAACCCCGCTAAATTACCATTCGATTAGGGGGGGGGGGGGGGGGGAAAGAAATCACAAAATTCACCAATAATTTCATTCGCGTGAGTATGTCAGGGTTTTATGAAATGTCTTTTGCATTTCTATAAAAGATGCAATTGCACTTCTTCATATATAAAGAAAATTTTCCTGTGACTTTTTTTTTTTAAATTCACACAGAATATTTGATTAGCTGAAGTACATTGCAGAACATTGCAAAGTATTCAGCTTTGGGAATGAAATTCTTTGATCAGCCGCAGAGAAAATCTGTGAAATTCAGTCAGCGACCATATGAAAAAAAAAAATTCAACAACTGTTTATGGGAAAAAATGAAGTTTGTTGATTAGCTAAGAAGAAAATCGGCAAAATTCATAAACCGGATATGTGAAAAAAATCACACGAGTTTTGCCAATCAGCCGCAAGGAAAAATGCAATATACGGCAATCGGTATGGTTTAGATGTATTATAATCCCGCATTTGCCATCTTTGATTTTTTTCTTGCATGAAAACTCCTTTTTCGCCAAGTAGTAAATGTCGCCAATGGTTAAATATTGTTGATAGATTAATATAACATTGAAAAAACTGAAATATAATCATTATAACTATTAATTAAAAAACATTTTTAATTCACGCCAAGAAAATAATCCAAGATGGCAGATGTGGGATTACAAAACATTTGTTCTGAAATAAAATATCACAAAATTTATCAGTTGGTTGCGGGGAAAAAATTGCAAAAATTCTCATTGAATCACCTGAAAAAAAACTGAGAAATTCAACCGTCGATTAATGGGAAAAAAAAAAATCTAGAAACCCTTCAGTCGATTGCTTTAAAATATTGTGAAATTCGTCAATTGGTCACAGGAAAACAACATGAAATTCAGCAGGCAATCATGAGAAACAATCGTGAAATTTTACAGTTGGCTGCAGAAAAAAATGTGAAATTCGTCAAACAGTTACAGGAGAAAAACATAATTCGTCAGTCAACAGGGAAGAAAATCAAGAAATTTCATCAGTTGCAGGAAAATATCACAAAATTAAAAAGGTCAAAATAAAAAAGGACTAAATGCAAAATATTTTCAGTGAACAAGGTTCTTGAGTGTTTTTTTTTTTTTAAGTGTCCAGCTGGCAGTAATTTTTTTCTAGAGATCCACACTGTTGAAGGCATTTTTAATATAATTGTAGAATAAAATGAAATAAGTGATTACTACTCTATTGTTATTCATACTGCTTAATATGTTTCTGAATAATTAATTTGTTAAGACAGTGTTATTGTGAATTTGTATTTTTTTTTTTTATTTATTTACATTTGCTTATGGATATTTCTTTTAAAGAAGATTTCAATATAAAAAAGAATGCAGGTGTGCATTTTTATTATCTGCCTCTTAAATAGGAAAAAAAAAAAAAAAAAAAGAAAGAAAGAAATCTTGTTTTTCACCCTTTTATGATATGAATCCATGTATATTAGCATTGAGTCTAAGCCGCTTTAGCAGGGCGCAGCGCCGGCAGCCTTTTTTTTTTTTTCTTTTTTGTGCATGGCAAAGCTCTTTTAAACCCTTCTGCTCTTTTTAACACTTCCTATGCTCCCTGTGGTAATTCAACTGATCGCGGTAAAATATCGCAAACTCTAGGGACTCTAAACAAACCAGTTCAAAATATTTTTGTGAATAATGTACAAGTGTGCCCTTTTTTAGAATAGGGGAGAGTTGGGAGGAGTGGGACAGATTTCACAATTTATTTTTTAATTCACTACTTATGTTTTACCAAGAGTATAGCTTATAAAAATCTAATAGTATGTTACTTAAGCTATGTTTAAAAAATACAAACGCTGTGAAATACAAACAACTGGCTTTTATTTGCACGTTTTAAAATGTTAACATTTTTGTCCCACACCAAATGTGATAAACTCCTTATCACTGTCTATATCCTCAACTCTGCCAATATAATAAACAACTGTCTTCTTCATCAAAATTTTAACAATTACAAAGTCATTTATCCTAATTTTGGATCATCAGTTAACCAATCAAATTCTTCAGCAATTTCATTATCATTGTGAGTAATCAAATCAAAAGTCTTCATCTGTAGAGTCATGCAACAAAAATTTCCCATCAATGGAATCATCAGATAATTCATTTGCTTTTTTCTGTTTCTTCCTTTTCACCTTAAGAGTTTTCTTTTTACACAATCTCTTCTGCTTTTTATCAGCGGCTATTTTTTCAATTTCTTCTTTTTCTGGTGTGTCAGTGATGATTTTTTTATCTTTCCTTTTTTCTGTCTTTCTTTATAGTTTTTGTGGAAATGCTTTGGGATAAGGGTGCATATCGGAAGGACTCAAATGTGTTTGAGAACATGTCCCATTCCTCCCTCTGCTGAATATTTTTTAAAAAGGCTTATTATATATATCATGCTACATTTATGCTTTATTTGGCTGCTAGTTTACAAACACTATATCTTTAAGTTTATTATGCAATTATAATATTTTTATTTTAAATATAATATAATTGAAAAAAATCATTGAAAGAATAAGAATTTGTACTTACTTCTGAGGTATGAAAATAAAATTTTCCCTTTTAAATACAAACAATAATACAGCTGGTGTAACAATTAGAATCAAACATGAAGCTATAGATGCTTTATCTAGTGGACAAACTAGAACTTAATTCTAACAGTTATTTTGGACATAAATGCTGCTGTCCCACTCCTCCCACTGTCCCATTCCTCCCAACTCTCCCCTAGTGTTTCTTTTTTGAAAAATTCCCGCCCGGCAGTCCTTTTTTCTAGTCAACACTGCATATGTAATGTAATATTAATGTTAAAAAAATGAAGGAGGCACGTAATAAAAATGAACACTTTTTACACGATTAAATCAAGTTGACAAAAAGATCTAAAAACAAATATAAAAAACACCAACTGACCAGTAGTAGAATTGACATAAAAAAGCCACTGGTCCCAAGGAACAGTAAGCATGAGAATTTATTTGTCCACATTCATCACTGATCTGCTACATAAAATTCTATTTCATCCCTTTAACCCTTTGAGTGACAATTACTTCATCTGACTAAGATTTAATCGAATTTTCTTTGTTTTTTTAAATAAAATAAAGTTATGCGATATGTGTTTAGTTGCAGTTTTGGCAGGGAGAGGAAAGTTTATGTTTACCTGTCAGAGAGGGGGGGGGGGGGGGGGGAGTTACTGGTCCTGCAGATTATAAAATTTTTCAAATTAGTGGTCCAATTGAATTTCTGGTGGTACAGAACAGTCCCAGCGGACCCCCAAGGAAATCGAATGCTGAACTGACAGTGAATAATATGACTTTTTAAATATTTACTACTCAAAAACATATTAAGCAATATGAACTGAACAAGCACAGAATGAAATCAGTTATTTCTTTTAAGCCTGTAAATGATAAAAGTAACAATGCAAACAAGAAAAAATTACACAAATAAAATTTACATACACAATAAAACATGCGAATCTGCTCAAAACATGGAAGATTCTCACCCATTACAGAACAGTCCTTTTTAATAATTGTTTTGTACACACAGGAGGTAAACGCAGGGATCGATCCAGGCAAAATTTGAGGGTTTTTTTAGGGCCGTTTCACAAAAGTCTATTTAATAAAATAGGCCCCATCACAAAAATAAATATTATAAAATGAGCCCCTTCACAAAAATAAATTTAATAAAATGGGCTCCTTCACAAAAATAAATTTAATAAAATGGGCCGCTTCACAAAAATAAATTTAATAAAATGGGCCCATCCTCAAAATTCCTTTTAATAAAATAGGCCCACTTCATAACATCTTTTGCATATAAACTATTTTAAATATGTAATTAGTAAATAAAACCAGGTAATGCGAAACAAAAACCTTAACTGAAATTTAAAGAAGTTTCTGTTAATAAATTCTTGATCCGAATTTGAGTTACTGGATTTCAACTATAGTTACAAAATATTACTTTTCACAAAAATAACTTTTAATTGTCACATAATGGAACCCAAGAATAAAAACCTGCATCGACCCCTGTTTGTTAAAGGCCCCAAGAATCTATATATAATTTTTAATGATGTTATGCACTATAGAACAATATTATTGCTCTAAATTTGTCTTTAAATGTTTTTTTGTGAAAAAATTACTTTATTTAAAATAATTATACACATGTAAAGAATTTTAAAATTATTTTTCCCATATTTCATATTCTGTATTATAAATTATTCTACAATATATAATTTTTTTTAAATTAATTTTATGAGTCGAATATTGCAGCTAGTGACATTAAACCCCGCTAAAAGATTTGCCAGAGATATTACACCTCCACTGAGTATTAATCAAGCATCTATGTTCCTAAAAAGATTATAGCTGCTTGATTTTTAAAGAAACCAAATTACTTACTCATAAAATGATATTCCAATACAGTGATCTGCTTAGAAAGAACTTAGGTCCTTTAAAGGACCCTTCACAAACTTTTTCCCCTCAAAACAAGGGCCCTTCACAAAACGTTTCCACCTCCAAACTGAGCTTTTTACGAGTTTAATTATCAAGAAGTAATTTAATCCTTCTATCACTTTTATGCATAATGGAAATATATGCATATATCTTCTTAAAAGTATAAACAAGAAACTGCACATAACGATTCTTTTAAATTCAGAAAATTATGACTAGATTTTTCCCAAAAATAAAAAGACGTATTAATGAAAATATCAAAAAATAAAATAGTTCTCTCTAGGATGTATTTGAAAAGTGAAGTGTCACGCCGTTTTTAAAACAGAGATTCGTATCGCTATTATTTTAAAAAATAGTAAAAATTCATCTTTAGTCATACACGAAGATTTCTTGTAAAACATTATTTCCATACCACAGTATTTCTATACGTGGCGATCTGGTTTATCGAAAGTGGTTAGTATCGCATGAATGGCTGAATACAAAGTACCAAGCTATAATATTAAAATAAGTATAATACAAGGCTCACTTATACCCCTCTTACGGCTATATATATATCCATTTAAAAATTAATTAAAATGTGACTAATATACAGATAAAAAGAGCCCTGCAAAAAGGAAAAATAGAATAACAAAACGACAGCGTAACGACTGCTCCCGCTTATTTTCCGAGTGGCGGAAAAGTAAACATGCTTTCTGTGTGTTGAGTTGATAACTTCCTTCTCATTCTCCCATGACATGGAGTCAGAAATACAGCTACATGAGGGCTGCTGTCATCTCGAGGGCCCGGGTTCGAGTCCCTGGGTAAGACATGGATGTAATTGTGTATGTCCCATTGTAGTTATATAATATATGTAATGAAAAATAAAAATTGTTGTGACTTGTTGTTGTTTCTATGTATAATAAGGATCATTCGAGGCGACAGCCATTGTAGCTATAGGCCCCAAAGCATTCTCCACCTCGGTGGACTTCAAATGTTAAATTACAGCTACATGATCAAAAATCAAATGTTGCAACGAAAACTTTGTTTTTGAAGAAGTAACTTTTCTAAAGACTGGAATTCACGCCTGATAGAGGATAAGGGCAAATTATGCATGTAATAACCCCACCTATATTTTTCAGCTTTAATCGTGGACGCTACCAAAATGAGGAAAGGGGGGGGGAGGGACCCTGCCCCTCCCTAGATTTTAAAATTTAAGTAACTAGATATTTCTTTTTGTTATGTTTTCAAAAACAATATAAAATGTATTATTTTCGAGTAACTAAATTAAAAGAGCCTCTTTTCTTTAATGTCAGTTGTGCAAAATTCTTAGTTTCTTTTTTAAAGAGGTGCTGTTTGTGTTGTTTTATGATGGCCAATTGTCTACACTTGGGATATTGGGCCGAAGGGGGGTTGCCTGGGGTCTTTCAAAGGGAAGCTAATCCGTATTTAAGCAAAGAAATCCAAGGTTCGAAGAAAACCACGAAAAAAACTCCGAACGACTAGGCCGACGGGCGCGATTGGGTTCGAACCCAGCATCTCCCGTCTACCAGCTTTGAGAGCAGAACCTCTCGGCCACTGGTGGGGTGGTTTTGAAGAGGAACTAAGGATTTTGAGCTAGGACGACAGGAGTGGCATGGTGGAAGTGGGGGGGGGGGGGGGGAGCGGAGTGCATTGTATCCCTTCCTGCATTTTGAAATTTAATTAACTAAAATTTCTTTCTTTTTTTTGTCTGATTTAGAAGAGCACAGTAAAATATATTCTTTTCGAAAAACTTAAAATGAAAAACTAAATAAGATATTTTTAGAAAAGGGAGAAGGGAAATTGAGGGCCCTCGTTAGATTTTGAAATTTAACTAAAATATTTTTTGTGCGTGTTTGAATACGATTTTAAATATTAATGAAAGGGACTTTGAAATAATTTGGAGATTTTTTTTTTTTTTTTTTTTTTTTTTTTTTTTTTTTTTTTTTTTTTTAGGGTGCATTTTTTGTACGTGTTAGACTTCGAAGGGTTATATTTTTACTGGTGGTAATTTAAGAGAAATTCATGACAAATTTTAGGATAAAAAGGGGACTTTGAAATACTTTCGTGATTATTTTTTTTCGTTTTAGGGGGAATATTTTGAGATTGAAATTTTTGAGCTTGTTAGAGTTAGAGGTGAAATTGTTACTGGTTATAATATTAGAAAAAATTGTGGCAAATTTAAGATCAAAAAGGGCTTCGAAAAAATTTCGTGATTTGTTTTTCTTTTTAGGGGAATTTTCGGAGATTGAAATTTTTGAGCATGTTAGAGGTGAAATTGTTGCTCGTAATAACTTCATAAATGGGGTAATTAAAAATTTTAACTAGTAGACTCTTCAAAATAATTTCGAGATTTTTCTTTCTTTTTGAAGGGATTTGTAGGGAATTAAAAAATACTGTTTTAAATGGTAATTAAAAATCTCAACGAGGGGGACTTTTATTTCTAGAATGGGATTTTTATATCGCTATTTAAAATGGTAATTTTAAATATTAATTAGAAATTTTAACGAGGGGGAGTTAAGAATTTTTGACTGAACCGGAGGAGGACGTTAGATTTCCGGGAATTATCTAATATATTAATTTCGAAATAAATTAAAAATATTAATGAGGAAATGCGGGCATATCAAAATCTTAGATACCATAATGTGCAATAATAAAACCTTTAAGTAAAACCTTCATGTTACCTGGTAAAGAAACAATTTTCATTTTCCTTCAACATACCTCATGTGATTTCACGAAAATCTTCTACGTCATTGAAGGTAATTTGGAGGTTATAACTTACAGAAATAAACCTGTATGAAATCTTTTAAAAAGAGGTATATTTCTCTTAAGATAACCTTTAGTTTTCATTTGCCTTAAAGATACCCGTTGAAACCTTCAAAATGGCTGCAAAATCTCAAAATTTTTAAAGGTTTTTCTCTGATTTTTTTACCTGGGTCGTTATCAGTTGCGGTATACGTTTTTAAATTTGACTGTTGTTATTATTATTATTTTTTTTTTTATATTATGTGGTGTTTATAAATTCAATAGGTCATATACAGGGAATCACTATCGCAAGTACAATTCCGTTTATTGACAGAAATTGCTGAATGGGAATTTTCCTGCGGAACTTAATTTTTGCATACATACATACAAAGTTATAGAGCATATACAGGGCTGCACAAAAAATAGATATTTTTCCAACTAACTGACAGCAATTGCAGAAATTGGGTTTTCAAATGCGTTATGTGTTTTCTAATTTATTTATTTAGACACCACCTTTCTTCGTAATAAGCTGTAAAGTTTTGTTTCAATATTCTGAATGTATTGGAAAGTGTTTCATAATTTATGCTAGACACATGATTTTTAGCTCATGTTTCTTTTTACAAATATTCTTTTTCAATTTCTCCAAAGAATTTTTGAAAAAATACGGAGTCTTACTGTACTAAATATAAGAAAAAATACATGAATACATTTCGAAATTATTAAAAATAGTGCTTAGTTTCCATCTGGTCTAAGAATATTCAACTTGTGTCCCGCGGAGTTGCGATCTTATTGTTGTAAAGTTTAAATCATTTTTATCTCTTTATGGCCGATGGACGCTGGAAGTTTTATGGGAGATAAAGTGAAAGGGGAGGAGGGAGGTATTACTCTTCACAGATATTTGAAATGGATTGTATTTTTCTCATTTTCAATAGGAGAATATATTAGGTACCTAAAATAATTCCTGTTATCGGAAAATTTTAAATGTAATTATTTTTCCTAGGTGGTGAGAAGGAGAAAAATGACACACGAAAAAAAAAGGGCACTTTTATTACAACGGAACTTACAAAAAGCACATTTATTTTGTATATTACTATGCAGACTCTCCATTGACCTATTTATACATAGTAATACCTGTACTAAGCGGAATCTTGCCTTAAAAATATCCGAAGTTCTTTGGAAAATTTCTAATTCAAAATTATTATATTGCTCCTTATCATTTCGTCTTAAAGGGTTTCATTGTTAAAATTAAAACTTGCATTTAATCAGTAATACAGTCGTTCCCGTTTAAACGAATATTTTTGGTTCCAGAAATAATATTCGATTAAGCGGGGTATTTGATTAAACGGGGAATCATAACTGTAATATGCGTAATAAAAAGGGAAAATACCCATCTACGGTATGTTTAATTAACAAAATAATAAATCGTTAATAGAATAACATAAACTAAAATAAATACGAATGCTAATATAAAGTAAATACTTATTAATTTAACGTCAGTATATGCATTTATATGGTTTACATCACACTTAATGCAGCTCGTTTGAGTTTGGTCAAAACTTTGCTACTTCTAATTTATGTTACTTATACTGCCTTTAAAAAATCGTTTAAAGTGGTTTGTTTAAGTGAAATTTTATAGGAGTAAATATAGAGTTATTTTTCGAATGAGTGCAAAATATCACAACGACCATCTCGAGTCTCGAAGTGACGACGCATTGCCATTAAAGCCTGATTAACAGCAAGAAGCGATGGTGGTGAGATCAAGGTGTGGAAACCATTTGACCTGTCCATTATATACCTGCCGACCGAAATCATTGCAGGAAGAACAGTAAATTTGTTTTCAGCGTAAAGGAACCGGAAATGACAAAAGGCGGAAGGAAATTCTAGCTGAAACGGCTTTCCGCGCCTATTTTCAAACATCGGTCACACAGTTCTTATTCGATTAAGCGGGGAGGTTCGTAAAAGTTATTTGGTTTAAGCGGGGGAAAATAACATAGAACCAATAGGAATAAATTCGGTTCCGGAAAATTCTATTCGAATAAGCGGGGTATTCGATTATCCGTGACTCGATTAAGTGGGGAGGACTATTATACATATGCACAAGTATTACACCTATAATTCATTAATGATGCAATACTATGATCACTAATTAATTACAGTAAAACCTGTAAAAATGAAATCCATGTGTAACATAATCCTGCCTTAAACGGAGAATTTTATGTTCCCAAATACAAAATATTACACAATTACACCTAGTAAAACCTGTCTAAAACAGAATTTGTTTTCGTACCTAGTGATCTCGTATTAACCGGTTTTATTGTAATATACAGTGGTACTGATTAATTAATTCTGTAAAACTTAAATAATATATCTTTACTATCTCTAAACATGATTTAAGTATAAGAAATAGTGTACTTTATAAAAAAGAAACGCCTTAACATGTTTGGTTTTACTGTACTCAAACAATTGCCTGCCGAGACGAAAGGAAAGGTTGAAATAATTACTGCCACTTTGATTACATCAATAAATGTTTTTCTTTTAATGTTCAAAAAAATTTATCAGTAAAATAATAGGAATTAATAAAAATTCAAATTTGTTATCTGGAAGCTAAATTATAAGATCCAAAAATACGCCTGTTTTTTTTTTTTTTTTTTTTTTTTTTTTTTTAATGTATGGCTGGAAAAAAGGTTGTCAGTTTGTATTTTTTTTCTTCTTTTTTTAAACAGGAATTTGCACATTTTGAAAATCTTATTAAAATTTGTTTTAATTCTTTTATTGCTCACAAAAAAAATAAGTTAGAAGAATTATCATTTAGAAGAAGATTTTTTCCATTTATTTTGAATGCGCATTTGAAATACTTTATAACAAATCACTTTTTTTTTTTGGGGGGGGGGGGGGGTTAGAATATTTTAATGTATTTTCAACTGGTATATTCATCAGGATAATGTACAATATATCAGCTATCTCAGATTTATATCACAGAAAATCAAAGAAAGCAGATGTTACACTAATTTGCATAATGAGAAATTATTATTATTATTATTATTATTATTTATAAAAGAAAAAATAAATAATATTAGCATTAATTGAAATTGAGATACGATGAATAACCCTATCTAAAAGTGTAACTAAAGTGTGCTAAACGTTTAATTGAGATTCGTTGTATAGTGAGATCTATCGCTATGCGTGCGTTTTATAAAATGTAAATTTATATAAAAAATCGATTACTTCCAGTTTAATTTTGTAATTAAATCATTACAAATTAATAAAATTTACAAATTTATGTAACAGAAACTGTTTAGAAAAAAAAAAACGCATTTAGAGGAAATGAAACATGCTTGTTATTACGAAGATATAAATTCTTTTCAAATTTAGATAAAATTTAATAGCATATAAAGCAAATTATACTACATTAACAGTTTGCAAACATTATTCTAAGCAACACGGAACACACACCTGTATTCCTGAAAACTGCTATTTCGTTACATAGTTTCAGATGCTGTCTGGGATTAACGAGACAATCGTTTTCGAAAGCTATTAGTCAACTAGTTTTAAACGCCCATTCACGCCTCATAAAAGACAGTGGACAGCCGTTTCAATCATTCAGTGTCAGAAAGAAGGGGAAAGAACTAAATCCCTTAGCACTTTTCAACTACAAAATCACATAACCCCTTCTACCTTTTCGAACAAGTTCTTTTTTCCTATTCAAGGCCTTTTTAAGGTACATTTTTATAATCTAGTGAAACGCTCAATGGGTTAAATAGACTAGGATTTTCATGAAATTAATAAAGTTTATTTAGGGTCACCAAAGCAAGTTTGGTATTGTATATGAAGTATATAGGATTAATCGTTCATTTACAGGGCACTCAAAAAATTTCATTACATTATGGTATATGAGGAAAAATCGTTTGCAGAGTATTTTAATGACAATACGCTATTTAGAATGTATTGAAACTGATATAAATCACTGAATTTCACTACTATCACTTTATAACAGGGCATTCATAGCATTGTTTATACATTTACAGGGACACACAAAAGAAATCGATTACAGTACAGTAATGTCTTTGAGTAATAATTGCTGGAGTGTACGGTTTAAAATTCGGTATGCGCTTTTAAATTTAATTAATTTTTTGCATCTTACTCGTTATATATAAATTCTATACCTCAAATACAGGGCTTCACAAAAGTATTCACGTACCGTTCTCCTTTTTAGAGGAAATTGCTGAAGGTAAATTTGCAACTGAAGTATATGCATCAATTAAGTGAACTGAATTTTGACATGCATGCAGTTAATAGATTCAAATCTAAATATCATATACAGGACTGCTGAAAGAATTTGGATAATTTTCCGATTGTAGATGGGACCAGCTGAAATTGGGTTTTGAAATGTGTTATGCGTTTCCATATGGCTGAATTAGATGTAATATTTAAAACTTTTCAACGGTACAGTTTTGTTGCATTATTTTGAATGTGTTGGAAAGTGTTTCATAATCTATGCTTGACGCATGATTTTTTTCTTTCTTGTTTAATTAATATCTCAACTAATTATAAAAAAAAATGGAAAATCTAATCCTCAAGTGCATCCGGACCTGCCTTGGAGTAGCTTTGTATAAATTTTGAGACCTCTATCTGCGGTAGAGTTCCACATTATCTCCAAAAGATAGACACACAAAGCGAAAATTTTTGTTATTAGTATATTTTATTAGTACAGAATAGATAGTTGGAAGAATGCATGAATCATCAATAACATGGTTGATTTTTTAGCATTACAATTTTAAAAGTTTTAAATGTATACTGCTATTTTATAGATAAATTAAGTCGATCATTAATCGCGACATATCTGTCAGAAAAGTTTAAAATTCTGACATTTAAGATAATTAATAAAAAAAATGGAAAAAGAACATACACTAAAATTGGTCTATTTTAATCCCCCTGAAAGAATACGTCATTCATTAATAACAAATTTTATTTATTACTATACCATTTTGAAGGAATTAATAAGGATATAATTTCACAATTATGCTGCACTTTTCATTAACAAAACGTAAGCAGATAAGCTACTTCAAAATATGTAGAAGAAAAGAATAAAATTCTAACGTTGAAAATATTTTTATTTTAAGGAGATTTATTTTCAACAGCTTTGAAAAAAAAAAAACTGAAAAAAAAAATTATTAAGTAAGAAAATTAAAGTTTTACTGGATAAAAATTAAGATTTAATATAAATATAATAGCTACTTTAATACTGCATATTTTATCAATTATATTTCAAGAAAACTAATTAAAATTATAGTTTTCGAGAAACAAATGCAGTAAACCACGGAGAAAAAATTTATCCAGAAATAAATATTTGTTAATTTTTTTTTTTTTTTTTTTGTCAAAAAATTTAAGTGATAAGTAAAGCAAACAAAAAATTTCTAAAGACTATATTTAAATAAAAAGTCTTTTAAATTAATCTTTAAGATTGATTAGAATTTTTTTTTTTTCAAAAAGTTTTTATCTAATATATTCTCTTTAAAATAAGAAATTTTGTTTTTAAAAAAATTATGTAATTAATTAAAATAAATTTGATTTTTTAAAATTCATATCTGTATAATGCATTTTTAAAACTGAAACTAGAACATTAAAATATTTCGGTATAATACATATATATATATATTTTTTTTTTCGAAAATTTCTAAATACAAATATCACTCACTCATATATAACTTTTTATGCGTTTCTAAATAAAATAATTTATTTTCGAAATATTGGCATAATAATAACAATATTGTATAAAATTTGTTCAAAGATAACTCTGCTAAATTACGCAAAAGAGGTTTAAAAAAAAACAAGACATACATGGTTAAAAAGATTAGAAAAATTAATTTTTCTTTCTTTAATACTTTTTAAATAAAGGTTTAGTTTCATCTTATTAAAAATATGTTTTATCAAGTTAATAAAACAGAAAAAAAATAGTTAAAGAATAAAAATATTATTTAAAACAGAAGCTTTTTTTTTTTTTTTTTTTTTTTTTTTTTTGTAAGTTTCAGAGGTGAGACAAAAATGATAAAAAGAAAAGTTCATAATTAATTATTGATTTTTTTATTTGTTATTTATAATAATAAAATACCGAGAAAAATATTTTACGGAAATGATAGCCGATAGATTAGAAGAAAATTTAATTATTTTTACTCAAATATTCTTCTACCTATTGTTTTATCGATTATGTCTTCTGTTTAATAGATTTAATATACAGGACAACAAGTGTTCTGAAATTTTAAATCGTCTTACAACGAAGGATGTCATAGAATTAGTTTGTATGTTCTTTAAATGTATAACCATGCATAACTTTTTAACAGATGCTGTTGTTTCCATTTTTTGTCTTTTACTAGAAATATCTTGTGTGGAAGGTCTCACTTCAATATCATAATAATTCAATATCATTAGAATTTTAATATCAATTTGTAAATATCAATATCGTTAGTAAAATGTAATATTCAATATCATTAGTAAAATATAATATTCAATATCAATACTAAAATATAATATTCAATATCATTAATAAATTAGTTAGTGATTCAATATCATTAGTATCATTAGTCATATTTAAAAGTGATTTATTTCATATGAGTCTGTTTTCCTGATTTTTTTTATATATTCATTATATATGATAATATTTTTATATATTATCATTAGTGATAATATTTTTATCATTAATGATATATATCACTAATGATAATATTTTTATATATAGTAAAAGGAGGAGAGTTCGCGCGGTAGGAGAGATTGCGCACAAAGAGATTCGACGGGAAGGAGTAGAGTGCGTGCCCAGCGACTCCAGGTAGTTGTACAGCAGCATTAGTGCAGTGTCTACATGAATGTGCATATTGATTGTTCCAAGCGTCTTGGATAAAGCAGTGCTATTTTTTTTCCCAAAGTAAGTGCTTGAATTTTCATAACTGTTCATCAGAATTTTTATAGAGCGTCAATAATACAAAATATTTTGAACTTAAACAATTTCTTATAAACTACTAACCTGGACTAAGTATGCGAACACCAGAAATTCATTTTAGAAGTGGCCGTATTTTAAAAAAAGGCCGCGCAATATCTCCTACCAAAATAGGAGAGTTTGCGCATCTGCTACTTAGGAGAGATGGCGCATTTCCCCATAAGTTTAAGTGCTAGGAGTGATTACACAGCTTATTGATAAATGTGAATGAATTGCAAATTACGTGTAAAACATATGAATGAACCAATTTTGAAATAATTTCGGAAAAACACATAATTATCAAAACTAAATTTGGCAGCAAATCAATTTGCAAATAAATACTTTTCCAGATAAAAATTTTATTAATAAATTAATAATACAGTTGTTATTAAATAAATTTTGTGTAATTATTTTTTTAATAAATTAATAATATATTTGTTAATAATTTAATTAAATATTTATATATATTTTTTAATTTATGAGAAATTAATTTGCTAATAAATTAATTTTGTTAACTAAAATAAATTTTCTAATACAATGTTTTGGAAAAGCTTTCACCCATTCCAAGTAGTGTAATGCCATCGAAATCAAAATGAAACAGAGTGCAACTAATGTTACTAATCCACAAAATATACATGAAAAAAGACAAGAAAGATGCCGCTACAAAAAAAAAAAAAAAAAAAAAAAAAAAAAAAAAAAAAAACCAGCTGAAGATAAGGTGTTTCCACAAAAAGTGAGATAAAAAAAATTCATGGAAAAAACCGAAGGTCAGTGAAGATGAGTGCACTGAATGTCTGTAACTGTACCAGGAGACAACTTCGACAACTGACTGGATTCAATGTATTGCTTGTTGCAGGTGATTGCACGAAAGATGCACGATTTACAACAATAAGGGCATCGATTGTGGACGACGACAACTTCGGTTAGCAAACAAAATACAATGAAACTGTAAAAATGGAAATGAAGTAATTTACAAGTTAAACATGTTATCAACTAGATTAATGTTATTTTGTAATCGTAGTAGGGCTTGCTTTTTCTGATATGTTAATCTTCTTAAATTAAAATTTTTAATTGTTGTTAAAATTCTTTCTTTTATTTATTATTTAAACATTTGGTTGAAATATTCACTCCTGATACAATAATATTTACTCACAAAAACCTTTCAACAATGTCGATTAAGTGTAATTATTATTGTTAACAATTTAATTGTAGTTACTATTAATAACACTCTCTTCTACCTATGTGCGCAATCTCTCCTACCCATCTGCGCGTTCTCTCCTACCCTGTAAGGAGAGATTGCGCAAAATAGTTTTCTTGGTTTTATTACTGCTGTTCTATTAAATTACAGTGTAACAACAAAATAACAATGGAAATGCATAAAAAACAAATAAAGTCAAAATTATTCATGCATAGTTTAGCAAAATATTAATATTTAGATTTTTTATTATTATTCTTTTGAAATGTGCGCAGACTCTCCTCGCTTTACCTTATTATCATTAGTAATATTCAATATCATTAGTAATTCAAGATCATTAGTATAGTATAATATTCAATATTATTAGAAAATCAATTAGTAATTCAATATCATTAGTCATATTTAAAAGTGATTTATTTCATATGTGTTTATTTTCTGCTTTTGTCTACTTTATAGGTTCATACTATAATTCAGGCACAAAAAAAAAAAAAAAAAAAAAAAAAAAAAAAAAAAAAATAGTGTATTCATATTCTTATTTTCTTAGTAAAGGGGTCTCGGTGAGTTAGAGAAAATGGAATTGGCGTAAGAAATAAATTAGGTAACATATTTTCTGTTTCATATACACAAACATTTTTATTTCAATATTGGTACAATTTATCTAATATAAAAAAGTCATTGAGCTTTTTATTTTATACACGGACAGAACTAAATTTATGTAATGATTTCTATTTAAAAAACAACAAAAATAATGCTAATAACAGATACACAGATAAATAGATATGGATATAAACAAGCATAAAATTTCACTAGGTTTGTTTTCACATCCGTTTATATTATTTGGAAACAAACTTACTTCCTGAAACTCGGATTGTACAAGCTTTTTTAATCTAACGCCAATGCCGCTATACTGGAAAGAACTTTTATTTTAAATTTATGCTAGTGTTCAGATACAAAGTGTTAATTTTAAAAAAGCATAATTTGATTTTCTGCAGTTAGTTTTATGTTTAGTAAATAATAAATCTTTCATTGTTATTTAATTTTTTTGTGTTTGTTTGTTTCAATTCTAGAGAACATATCTTACAATGGGAGTATTTTTTTTTTTTTTTTTTTTTTTTTTTTTTTTTTTTTATATATAGAATAATACATATTTGAAAAATTATGAACGGCTTTATAGTTTTATTTGATTGTAAAGTTTGAATGTTGCTTCCGTGTTTTTTAAAATTCAGCAACCATTAATAATATTTAAATATTCTCTTTCACTTAAAATGTTACTTCCTTAAGTATAACAACGGCCTTCCCGTATTCCAGAATATAGATGATAACTTTTTTTGCTTAAATTGATAGCTCTAATACATTTTCTCTTATATGATTTTCAGAATACCCACTAACAATACCAAAAATCATATTTATACGAAAAAAAGCAATTATTTGTTAATATAAAGATATAAAGATTTGGAAATTTATTAAAAGCGACACTTCGGTACTGGCCTCACGCTAAGAATTACAAGCAGAAAAAATCCCCAAAGAACATTATTTACATTCCGACTTTCTGAGTTTAATCCTTGCAGTAGTTAAGCATCGCATAGTTCTATTATCGTGATTGAAATTCGAAATTCGTGATTGAAAATTATTTTTAAAACAACACAAATTGAGTGAACTACAATGCAGTTTTTAAACATTTTTCGAACGGATTGAATTTGAACGAATTTTTCTTCCCTATTCCACGGTGCATAAATTGAAAATGTGCGATGCTCAGAAGTTAAACAAATTTTCAGTTAAATAAAATTTAATCGTCTTGATTTGTCACTATCTAAATTACGTCAGCGTTACGGACGGACACGTTTGCCTTTTATGATGCAGATTATTATATTTAATGTACGCTGCTCAAAACAGTTAGGGAAACAAGCAAAAACGTGAAGAGAACAATGCGATACAGTCATAAACGGGCATAAAATTGAGAGTAACATGTGTATCAATGTGCAATACAGAAAGAAAGACGCAAAAAAATTGCAAGAGAGTTTTATTTCTTTGAAACGATCGGAAGAATGTAAAAAGATGTTTTAGGGCAACAATTTGTTACATGTAAATGACAAAAAAATACCGTTTAGGAATGATGCAAGGTATTTAATAAGGCGTGTGGTCCCTTCGAATATATAAAACTGTCGCATATCTGTTTTCCATGGATTCGATGACATTGTCGATAAGTTTTCGGGGAGTACTGTTCCACTCCTCAAGAACTGCTAACTTCAAGTATTGGACAATACTCAATCTCTCTAGAATGCGTTGTCCGAGTGTATCCCATACTTGCTCGATCAGATTCAAGTAAGAAGATCAAGCTATTCCATATTCTGTATTGTTTCAACTTTAAAAATGTTCTCCAAAAGACGATCTGCATGCGGCATTATCATGCATCCAAGAAAAGAAATCACCAATTGCTGCAACATAAAATACGACATGGGTTCTCAGTATCTAGTCCGTATAATTTCGAATCGTGAAAGTGCAATTCCGAATGATATGCAGGTCCGTACGTCCACCTATGCTCATTCCAGCCCATAGCATCAACCCACCTCCACTGTAATGTGATCTTTCAGGAACGAGTGTGAGATTATTTTGAGTGCCTCTTTCTCTCTATGCCAAAACGCATCGGATGTCACATCCAGACTGAATCGGGACTCGTCTGTTGACAGAATTTGACTCCAACAAAGTTGCCTCCAAACTCGATGTTCAGTTGCTTGGACCGCACAGTTGCATGAGGTCAACGGAATACAGACTATTGGCTTACGTGCATAGAAGCCATCCTGATGAGGCCTATTTTGGACTGTTTGTGTGGACACCCTTCGTCCTGTGGCCAAGAACAACAGTGTTTTCAGCTGAGTAGCATTGTCCATTCCGTCTCGACGAGCTATTAACAGAATTTATCGATCATCAGTTTCTGTGTTAGAATATGGTCGAACTTGTCCTTGTCAATGTCTACCATTCCATGTATCTTGTAATCGATTCCACTGCCTTTTATACACACTTCTTGCGACTCCAACAGCGTCCACTAAACGTCGCTGTGTTTCCCCAAATTCAACTGTCCCGATAACACGCCAAGCCATGGATTCTGTTAAATCACGTTGTTGTGACATTTTCAAACCACCTTTTCTCAAAACACAAGCTGAGCAATTGCACTTTACAAATGAGACTGTAAAACAGACGTTTCTGCAAAATCCCGATTTCTGCACCTATCTCCTTTTTTCTAGTTTTTGAAGTCACAAACTTTATTTTGCATGTGAAGTTTTATTTGTTTATTTTCAACAAAGCTTTAAATTATGGATGTTTTATTTTACGTTACTTATCGGTGTAAATATTTGCGAAATTTAATTAAAACCATGTGGTCCCCTCATTTTTTGAACATTGCATATACATTTCAAAATTCACATTTTTAATTGTAAAATAATTTAGGAATAAAAAGTTTTCGATAGATGTATTTTTATGGTTTCACGTCCATCTTAGCTATTCAAAGAATTTAAATATTATGTAACACGAAAAATCCAGAAGGATGATGCGGAAACTTAAATTAAAATTATCTCAATGGATTGGGAAAAAGGAAAAACTTTATTTTTCTTTTAATTTAAAAAATTGTATTTAACTTGGATATTCGTTAATTTTCAAAATATAAATTGAAAAAATAAATTAGATATTAATATGCAAAAAATTGTATGAAAATATTTTAAAACATGACAGATGCCATAATACGACATTAAAGATGACATAATACATTTAAAATATATTTTGTGTGATTACATAAACCTATTTCCCATCTAACGTGAGATAAATCACGACTGGATTTTATATATTTATTTATTTTATTTCCTTATTTGTATGGGATAATACCTTATAAAATATCGAAATTATTGAATAAATACATCGTTTGCATTTATTAGAATAATAACTGTCTGCTTCGAGTTGGCATATATATAAGGTGTCCACTCTCAACGTTGTATAACGGCTAATTCCTACACCATTAGGCATAGACATATAGTTCCAGTTGCAAAAATATTTTAAATGAGGTAAATAAGTAATTTAAAAGCAATTTGAGTCGATAAAAACATTTCTTAAAAAATTACCAAATTACAATATTTACACCGTTCCCCGTACCTATCTATTTATATAAAATCAAAGTCTCTGTGTGTCCCTCACTATTCCGGTAGGACCGCCTCATTGAAATGAGTAATTGTTGAAAAATATTAATGCAGGGTTACCACAGTAGCGCCAAATGTTAGCCAACTTGGCGATAGCTGGCTAATTTGGCGAAATTCCCATTTAAAACCATTAATCTTTCATAATGGAGGTCACCGAAATTTAATTTAAACTCCACTCTTTTAAGATATTTTTTCGAAATCTATGGGTGAGAATTTAAAGTACATCTTTACATCTTCCTTCCGATGCTACTAATAAAATAACCGCCAATAGACAACGGTGTACTGTGTGTGCTCCTAACTGCACGATTTTAATGTGCTTTAGGTACTTTTCCAGTATAGGTGCCTTGGCAAAAAAGGAAATTTGGTAACATATTTTCCGGGAACCTATTCACTGTTTCATTTTGTATACACACGCATTTTTTTCGATATTTATACGATTTATTTAACATAAAAAAGCTGATTCTCTAATTTTATACAGAAACAGATGTAATTTGCACATAAAAACATCAATAATATACATATAAAACAAACAAAAACGCTCATCAAATTTGATTTCATAGCTGTTTATATGATTTGACAACAAATCTCGATATTTTTCCGTTATACGGACACCATGCCAAAATGTATGCTAATGCGCCATTTCTTTCAAAATGCTAAAAGATATTTGTAATTTTATGCCAGCAGTTTAATATGAGTTTTATTTTATTGCTTTATTTTATAGCAGTTATTTATTCACTTATTTTAAGTATATATTTGTGATTTGATGAAATAGTTCGTAAAAGTCTGGAATTTTCAAATGTTATATTTTTTAAATGCTCACTTTAGTATCGACAATAGTTTTTCTTTTATTTTTCAAATGCTTCAATTCACGATTTTGCGCCACCTATTACGCTTGGCGACAATGGTGTCCACATAACGGAAAAGTACCCAAATGTCACTTTCTGATGCCCAAATTACACCAAGCTTTTTTTTAAAAATGCCAAAGCCCCTACAGTGGAAAAGTACCAAACTGTCTATTATTTTGCGCTATCCGTGTTATAGTTTGTACTATATGCAAGGGGAGTGGAGCGAAGAGTTTAAACATTAAATATTAAAGTTTCGACACAGATGTCATATATTGGCGCGATTTCTTTCTTACGCCAATGTCATATACACAACGGGTACTTAACTGGCACCAAAGTGTCGTAATTTTGCTTGATATGGTAATCCGGATGTTGTTGTTTATGCTGGTGATGTTTTCGCCAAATTGGCGTCGGAAAAAAATCGCGCCAATATATGATTAACGTATATGACAACTGTGTCAAAGTTTCTATAAAGCAGTATAAGACTAAAAAATTAAGAATAAAATAAATGCAAAATAAGACTAAAGAAGAAGAAAAATCATGCGTTAAGCATAGAATATGAAACACTTTCCAACACATCCTAAATGCTTTAACAAAACTTCGTTATTTAGGGAAATAAGATAAAAAAGATAACGTTACTTCTTAGATATCCCGTCGACCAATTTCGCCAAATTATATAAATTGCCAAATCAATAGTAAAACATTAATAAAAATACAAATAAAACGTCGAATTAATAGTTTTATTGGCCATTATTGGCATTTAATTAATTAATTAATGGCAACCATTATTGGCAATTAATCTTACAATTTGGCGACAGTAATTTGGTCGACGGGATAACTAAGAAGTACCAAGATAACTAAGTAAACATTTTAGAAAACGCATAAAAAAATTAAAAAATTGATTTCAGCAGTTACCGTCCATAGGCAATAGTACCGTTATTACATGCCACTTTTTAGCTAAAATTTAATTTAAACTACTCTTAAAACTACTGAAATCACATTTCCAGATATTATCATCCATAGACGGTTATGTATCCAATTCTTTTCGGGACCATGTATATCATTTTATCTATATTCTACAAACATTTCTTAGGAAACTAAATGCAGTTCAGAGTAAAAATGCATAACTCCTTTAAAAACAACCTTTAAGCAATTTACTCTCATACTCAGTAACCCTTACGAATTCTTTTGTGTAGCCCTGCATATGAACTGTAGCATTTATACACACAATATAGTATGCATATCATGTAGTGAAACATAAAAGCGCATATCATAATTAAAAATGCATTTCTAGCAATCATTGCTTATGTAGAATACTTCGGAGAAAAGTTTCTTTGCGAGATAGAAGTTTACCAACGTATTTTTTGGCAACCTATTTAATGCTTCATACTCACAAGCAATTTTTTCCATATGCATACAATTTGGCACAAATGTCATATACGCCCCGATTGGCGCGATTTTTTTCCGACGCGAATTTGGCGAAAACATCGACAGCATAAATAACATTCGGGTTACCATTACAAGCAAAATAACGACACTTTGGCGCCAGTTAAGTACCCGGTGCGTATATGACATCGGCGTCAAAAAAAAATCGCGCCAATATGGGCGTATATGACACCTGTGCCGCCAATTTAATATAAAAAAGCTAATTACCCATTTTTATAAAGAAACAGAAGTAATTTTTGCACAGATGTCATATACGCATGGGGGTTGGCGTGATTTTTCTATGACGCCAATTTGGCAGAAATCTCGAATTCGAATACCAGTTACTTATATATTTTTCAATTATTTGCTATCACTTTGAAAAGGAAATAACTATAAATAAATAAAAGTTTGAATAATAACTATAGAACAAAGCAGTTTATATAATAAAAAAACAGAAAATAAAAGTAAATAAACAATTTATTAATAAATAAAAAACAATAGCCGGGTTATCATAGCAGGCAAAATAACACCATTTTGGGGCCAGTTAGGTATCCCGGTTCATATCTGAAATCTGTGCCGTAATTTGTATATAAAAAAAATTATATATATTTAGAAACGATTTTTTTATGTATATAAGTGCATATATAAACAAAGATAAAAGTTCATTAGATTTGTTTTCATAGCTGTTTATATATTTTCGCAAGATATATCACTTTCTGATGCCCGAATCGCGCCAAGCTTTTTTTAAAAATGCGCTATAATGGAAAAGTACTTAAATAAATAATTAACAGAAATATCAAATTATACAAACTAAAACTTTTTATTTCGAGATCAGAGCATTGTTTTTAATTTCGATTAAAAATACATATATCCTTGGATAACTTCAATTGAAATTAGTTTCACTGCTTAATATCTCATTCCATAAACCTAAACAAACACAAGTGATTCATTCATCGTGAAACGTCAAAAATGTTAAATCATTGAGGTAATCATTCACAAAGTAAGTTCTCCAACAATCAATGGGCAATATTCTAATGACGTCATAGTAGGTAAAATGGTGAAGGTATCGTTTGTTTATGGTTTGTAATAACAAAGATTTATTTTTTCAATGTCTCTTAGTTACATTATTTTATATTCATATTTATGAGCTCAGAACAAAAGCCTATTTTTTCATTATTTAGTTATTAAAGACGGAAAAATATCATAAATGCATGATTTGAAAATTTTAAATAATTTTCTTTCTTAATACTAAAAAATAACATCGGGAAGTAACAGCGGGTTTAAGTTAAATAAGTTTAACTGTTTAATTCTTTTGTAATATTCAAAATAACTGTATTTATTAGATTTCAGTACTCAACATCAGGGCCCGATTAAACTTTGAAGTTAGAGGAATTACAATGTCATTTCAGGACCTTTCGTTTGGAGAAGCTTTTCTAAATTCCATATATACATGGAAAATCTTCAGTGTTAGAAATATTATTCCTAGGACTGACATAACACGAGAACGGCCTGCAATTTTACACAAGTTTTTGAAAGCTACTTTATATCAGAAATCTTACTAAAAACTGGTTAGTTTTTTGTTATAGCGGCCCACAGGATTATGACAAGTTGCAGCCAATTTCGCCAACGTCGTAACCAAGATCGTGAAACACACACATATAATACCATATAATACCATTTCATGAAATCGTATACGATAATTTAATAGTTTTTAACCTTACTTCAAATGTGTTATTTATTTATTTTTAAGGCTCAACAATCTAAATTGTCCAATATATGAATTTAAAAAAAATGTAAACAAAGATTGAATAGACATGACCGCAAAAAGCCTCAAATCTGCATAACACTTGGAACCAAACTGTGCAGATTAGTGGTCTTCTACTGTGCACAGTTTTTCATAAATGTGTTTCGTTCTTAAAATGTGTTATTTTCATCTATCACTGCGGAACAAGCGAGAAAACTCATATTCTTGCACATGAGTTGTACATATCTTTATATCTAAATTTCCGTCATTTTTGACGGGCTACCTTTCTAGTAAATTATATTTAGTATACAAATATCCTATTACACTAAGAAGTAAGACAGAAATAAAATGAACGCGTTTAAAGTTGAAGCATTTTTTTGCGAAATTGGGGTTATTCACAAAGTTACTAGAAATATAAATAATCATCAGACATTAAAAAAGTAATAGTTGAGAGTAAAATTAACACTACAATATACATTTGACATTAACTTTCATTCTGACATATTAAAGAAAAATATACAATTTCTATAAAAATTAAAATTTAAAAAATATAACAGAATTTTTGTTAAATGAAATGATGAAAAGTAATGGTCGCAATCATTTACAAAATGATAGATATTTTAAAACGCTATTAGTTTACTTATTCGAAAATTTAATTAATAAAAATTAAAGTTGTCTTAAAACTTGCTCGAAGTGAATCCCTGAGACTACAACGCAGAAATGTACACGCGAAATAAATCCTTCTGATACTTTAAGCGTTTGTGTACGATACCTCGAAACATGGCCCAACTCATCTGTGTTCAGATGCAGAAAATTGGCGTAAGGCATGCAATTCAAAGTTTTATGACTCGGTAAACTTTAGTGTTAGATAAATGACTTTTTTGTCGTTCTTACTTAGTGTAAAAGTGTGTTTTTCATTAAATATTACTTATAGGACCAGGGAGCCGTATAAAAATTTAACTTTTGTAACTTTTTAAAAGATGCTTTTATTGATCAAAACGACTTAAAAATAAACTTGTCGAGTGCGACTATTACTCGCGACTATAAATATATAAATTCGTAATGTTGTTATAGAAAACCGTTGCTAAAAGAATACTAAGATTTTGTAAAAAACTATACAACGTAGGGTTGGGTATAACTGTATATATTACAAAAGTGTATCTGGGTATTCCATGAAAGTTCAAAGAGATATGGAACATAAGTAATATCAAATACATCTATTCGTATAACTCTTTTTTTAATATTATCCTAATCTGTTTATGATGAACATAATTCAGTATTGATAATAAAAGCAGTGCATAGTTAAACTTCATTTGGAATTTCATAAAACTAAATTCAGCGTAGTAATAACCTTTAACAGTGTAGCTAAAACAAAACCTTTGTTCAAAGTTTAAATTTGGCATTATGCTAAGCGCGCTTCGAAAGGAGGTCTCAAAGTTGTAACGCCGCTTTGGTCAGTGTCGCGTTTTTCCAGATAGGTATTTAAATAACTTTTAAAGTTACTCGAGGCGTATTGAGAGATACACTCAATGCAAACTCTCGCGAGTCCCACAGTATTTATGCGATTCATACCAATTAAACCTTTCGAGAGCGGTTGCCTTAAAAAAAGGACACCTAATTTTAATTCCAAAACAGACAATCGGCACCAAGAATATTTAATTAAAATTTTCCTTTTATCATGTACGTGAAAATAAACAAGTTCGCAAACTCTAATAAATTCGTTTATAAATTCTGGTGTCAGCTCGTTATTTCATAAGTTTATAAATAGCATTACACCGCGCCAGAAACGGTTAAGTGGCCGCAGGAGTCTTAAAACTTCAAAATTTAATAAATTTTAATTTTTTAGATGTTTATGTAATTTTTTAGATGAACTCCTATCTTTTCTGAATATTTTTATATAATTGTTTCCTTAAAATTCCCGTTAGAAGAGAAGTTATGGCTTTTAGAATTATACCCGCCCAATAACTGAAGTGGTGATTCCGAAATTTTGAAGTCATTTTCTCCTAATGGTATTTTTTGGGCATAACGCGCAGGATACCTCAAAAACTTCTGAATATTTTTTCATGAAATTGTCAAAACACGTATTTCATGTTAGTCTGTATAAATTGAACCTAAAAGTTCCTTTTTATTGTTTAAAGAAATATTTTTTTAGGAGATTTTACTGTCGATATTTTCAAAATTTTGTATTAGCTAAATGCAACATTGCATTAAAAATATAAAAATGCTTTAAATACAAATTTATTTAAGTTCAGGGAAATTATTATAATCTGAAGTATAAGTAAGCACCAAAATTTTCATTCTAGTTGCAATATTTATTTTGTCATCCGGCACGTAATCTGTTGTCCCAATTTTTTGTTCGACAAAAGTCTAGCAGTTTCGAGCCCCCTATAAATTCTAATTCTGTATCTTGCAATTTTTTAAATACATGAAATGAAAGAACATACTTATATCTTTCATCCCAATTAAAATTGCCTTTTAAAATCATATACATTTTAAGACATCAAATGTTGAAAAGGGTCTTTTTTTCATTTTTTCCACTTTTTAGGGTCCTGAGACCCCTGACTGAGACTTAGTATGTTTTTAACAATTTGGCGTTTATTGCTTTTATACTGTTACTGGACATTACATTATACATATATATCATTAAAAGTTATTAACTAGGCATAGAGTATGCCGCCCCTGTCCTTATGTATGTCCATATTGGCCTATCTTTAAGGGTTAATATCTCGGCTAATTACGGATGATTTTTTTTCGAAAATCATTATCAACAATGCTTTTATACTTCTGCAATGATAGGTATATCCAGCGATGCTCAACATTTTTCCTGAATGCCCGTAAATCGAAAGTTGTGTATAACAGAAAAATGCTAATTTCTCAAAAACTATGTGACTTATGATAATCGCTATAATTTTCCGGCAAGGTTAATATTAACATCTACTACTTCTATTGTTTTCATAATTTTAGTTTCAGTAGTTTCGGAATTAGATGGGGGAACATATTTTTGCGTTACATTTTCAACAATATTTTAAAAAATATAATACCTAAAATTAAAAGGAATGTATTTTTGAGTTCAGCGTTACGAAAGCTTTGACACGATATCCCACATGATATACAGAGAAAAGATTTTTTTTCAAGTAGAGTAATTGCCCCCCCCCCCCCCCCATTTTTACTAAATATATTTATGAATGTTTATTAATCTGAAAATATGTGGGTCAATGTTCTTTATTACTTTCCCGGTTTGAACTTTCCACGTTCCATAGTTTACGAGTAAAATTGCTGTGACAGACAGAGAGACAGACGGACAGACACAGGAGTGATCTTATAATGGTTCCGTTTTTACTTTTTTGAGTACGGAACCCTAAAAATTATTTTTACCTCATTTAAAACGTTTTTTGTAATTCGAACTATAACGCTTTAGAAACCGGCCATTGGATAACGTTGAGAGTGCACAGACTGTATATTAAAGAACTTTAATTATTCTATGTATTTTGACTTTATATGTATAATTTACAACCTCAAATTCATTCATTTTTTAATTACAAAATAAAACTGGAAACCGAATTTATTGGATAGATATTTTTGTGCTTATGAGTATATTTTAGCTCTTAGGAATAGCTTGAATAATATGCAAAAAGAAAAACCTCACACCCAATTACGAATCTCAATTTAAAATTTTCACAGAAGATTAGCAAAAAGTTATATTTTTATATTTCTTTAACGTATTTCTTCGCACATAATTTTACCCAAAATATTACTCTTGCAAATGCATTAACTTTCAAATTTTACAAATAAAAGGAATTGAAAAAAAATGGAAGGAAAAAATCATACTGGCGTTATTATATAAGCTGAAATAACATTTTAAAATTGACTTTCCAAAGAAACGTGACTTGATTTTCAAATATGTTATTTTCAAATTAGTCTGGTACAAAAGCATTAAAATCCTTAATTGTAAAAATAATTAATTGTGTAAATTTGTTTCTTTTAGATATTGGGAAATGCATTATTCGTTTCACCGTCGAGGAGATGTGTTTTTAAACTAACTGTCGTCATTTGTTGTACTTTGACATTAAATATTCATCACTAAGATTTACTTAACATTGAAGATATATACGTTTACAGGAATTTCAAAGAAATTTTAAATTTACAAGAATAAATTCAATGGATTACAGACTATTTATTGCCAAACTTTTCGAGAAGTATATTTTGTATTATTCTCAGACTGAGTACAGTTCTATCACAATTTTTCAATAGATATGCTAGCCTTATTTAATCTCAGAAAATTATTATAAATCCTGCTATTCAACACGGCGATTAGAAATTCTGCTATTAAAATGTTAATTAAAAGAACAATTTCTAATCTGAAACAATGATGCCAGACATTTTATAAATTCCAAAGTTGTAACACTTTGAGTTTCTTGTTTATTGTGCCATTAAAAAACGAGTATCGGTAAAAAATAATTAGTAATAAACAGAGATAATGGATAATAAAATGTGAATTTTCTAGAGTATATAGACTTGTTTGAAGCCTTCTTTAAAAATTATAATTCCTTTTCTCCGGAATTCTCAAAAAAGCTTTAGTTGCATTGTGGTTTGTTTGAAAATTTTAAACAGAGTTATGAATACATCATCATGGCTATGTTAATTTTTTTAAAAATAATTTATAAAATAAAAAATCGCAAGCTAATTTACACTTTTATATTCATCATAAATGTTCAGGGATGTCTTCATGTTTTCAAATATATTCCCTTTAAAATGATTAAAACATATTTTTCCAATGAAATATGTCTATCCAAATAGTCTTGATACGGTTAAAAAATCATAAAAAATATAAATACAAAAAATCAAGAAATTCTCATATTCGAACGTGATTCGTATCCTTGGACTTTTGAATGTGTTAGAACTTTTAAAAGGACGGTGGGAGTAAAAAATAATATAAATTATTTCTGACGTCAATTTCCTTGTACTTATGTATATAGAAGAAGCATAACGAGGGATGAGGTATGAAAGAAGCTTGAATAGGTTTTGACATAGTATATTTGCATTTGCTTAAAACATGTGAGATTAGAAGTTCCATTTAATTAAAAATTGATGAATAAATATATCAGCAATAATCTGAAAGATTGCAATGCGAAATCAACGTACGGGTTCACTGGTAATTAGAGTCCGACTCCGCAAAGTTTACATTAAATAAAGGGAATTAGAGGAAAAAGAGTAAATCGATTGTTCATATCGATTCATATCAAATTCAGTATGTCTGGATTAAAAATGAACCTATTCTATTTCAATTTGAAACATCGCATGTTATAAAACCCAAGTAAAACGATAATTTTGTTCTTTGTAGATTTTTATTCCTCAGAAGGAACTATATCCTGCGTCTCCTCTATAATGCTTAAGGATACATTGGATTGTTATTATGAGTAATCCGTTTATTCCTGCATGGTCAGTCCGGTGCTAAGCGAGATGGAGTTCCATGCAAAAAAAAAAAAAAAGGGTGGGAGAAGAAGAAGAATGGGGTTTTGAAGATTTCATGGACAACTTTCAAAGTAAGTGCTCTCTTTTAAATAATCAATGCATTTTGTTTTCTTATTTAGTGCAATAAGCTGTATCTTTTGTATACAGTATGCCCACGTATAACCTGACCGACCTTTATTTTCGCAACCGTTGCTCCTAGGTGCATACTTCCAATTACAAAAAAGGTTTAAATAAGATAAAGAACTATTTTAAAAGTGATTTCGGTCAAGAAAAATATCTATTAAAACATTACGAAATTTAAATTTTTATACGGTCCCCTGATCCTGTAAGGGATATTTAGTAAAAATTTACTGTGACACTAACAAGTAAAACACGAAAAGCCCCATTCACTTAACATTAAAATTGACCGAGTTATGAAACTTTGAAATGCATGACTTATATCACTTTTTTGCATATCAAAACAGATTATTTCGACCATGCTTTCAGGGGTTGTATATAAAGTACTTAAACTTATTTCACGGTATCTGCGGTTTGAAAGAAATCGTACAAATATTACGATTGAGTTAACTTTATTAGTTAAATTTCAGATTAGTTAAAATAATTGTATTTTAACATATGTTGTATTTTGTAAGTATTTGAGGCTATGACTTCTTTTAACAAAAATTATGTTATTTTCATAAGGTTTTATTTAACTTGCAACGATCGTCTTTCCAGTTTAAAATTTGTACTCGAACTTTAACTGACTTTCAAATATCCGATCGAAGTTAAAATTTTACATACTGACTTAAATGCAATTATAATGTAATATTATTATAATTTTCGACGCTTACCACCTTATACATACTTATATTAAAGGATAACATAAAAAAATTTGGATAGATTACCGTCAACAAGTTTAAGAAATGGTTTTAGATTAGATAACATAATCCTGCGATAGTTCTGTTTTTTAACTTTTATAATTACGTTTTATGTATTTTTTAACGCTAAATAAAAAAATTACCTTCACTTTTAACCATCATGTCAGGATTTTTCGCAAATCGTAAATGTAAAGATTAAAAAATATCGAAAAATCTGATACTAAAAAGTAGATGTAAGATTTTTTTATTCAGATTAATTTTATTTAATTCAATAATTAATTCAATTTTGTGACTTATACTGGGTTTCTTATAGCTAAACAGCTCAGGGGTCCGATGAGGCAGGGAGGAGAGGGGGATCAATTTTAACTTTGGTCTATTAACTTTGAAATTTGCTATTTGAGAAAAATTCTGACGTGATGGTTTAAAATGAAGGTCAATGTCGGATTTAGAGCTAAAAAATACATGTGAAACAATTTTCAAAAGCTAAAAAACGTGGAACAATCCAAAATTTGAAAGACGGTGTAATTTAACAGCATTTTAAAATATGTAGCATTTTTGTAAAGAATTGAGGTTGTTCTTTTTCATCCTTTTATTTAACAAAAATTCTGTTATTTTTATCCTCTTATATGTTCAGTACAAATTGTGTATTTTCAGTAATATGTCAGAATTATTAAAGATTTCAAAGTTATATTGCAATGCTAATTTTACTCTCAACCATTTCTTTAATATATCTGACGATAATTATATTTCTACTAAATTTGTGAATGAACCCTAATTTGTAGCAAAAAATATGCTCCAAATTTAAACAGCTATTACTCTGTCAATTTTAATCGTAGAATAACGGGACTTCTTTGGCCACACTTATCAGTGTAACAGGAAAATTTTACTAAATATAAGTTATAGGACCGGGGGACCGTGTAAAAATTTAAATTCTGTAATTCTTCGCTAAATTGTTTTTTCGCTTCAAACTTCTTTTATCTTAACTCTGCACCTAATTTTGACCACTTTTGTAATTCAAAGTATACATCTAGGACCAACGGTTGCGAAAATAAAGGTCGGTCAGATTATACGTGGACACACTGTATATTAAATTAATGTAAATAAATATTAATAGACCGGGACCCGGCAGCACAGACAATCACCTCATCCAGTTGACGAATGAAATTCTAGGATTAGTGAAATCTGGATTCGCATGTTAAAACGCAATCGGTCTGCCAAGTCATATCTTGGTGGTAAACACCTAAAAACACGATTTTAGCGGCTGGCTCGTAGATTTACCATTGCGTTTTCCTGCTCCCAATCCTCCATGATTTCATACCTTTTGGTGCATGAAAACACAATGGTAAACCTACGAGTCAGGCGCTAAAATAGGGTTTTCAGGTGCTTTCCACCAAGATATGACTTGGCAGACCGATTGCGTTTTAACATGCGAACCAAGATTTCACTAATCCTAGAATTTCATCCGTAAACTCGATGAGGTGATTCTCTGTGCTGCCGGCTCCCGGTCTATAAGGTACGCACAGTATTTTAAAATAATTTAAAAGTGTTTGAAAATAATGCTCTTGTCATAAACAATTTGATTAGTGTATTTTAATAATAATTTTGTTATTTTGCCTTAATAATTAATCAATTAAATGTTTATTACTATTATTTTAAAACAATCATACTGATTTGTAAAGTTATCATGCGAATTGAATATTTCCAACTGAGCGAAAAAATGCCCAAGACGGGAATCGAACCCAGATCCTTGGCTTACATTGACAATGCTTTTATATGGAGTTCCTTTACCTGCGATTTATTCTGTTGAGCTGTCTACATAACATACCAGATATTATTACCAATTAGGTTATCTGAGCGAAATATGCTCGCCGGTTGTCAGCCCAGGTAGCTTAAACAGTAAATCATTGTCATTGTAATCCAAGGATCAGTTCGATTGCCGATTTTAACAGTGGTATTTTAACTGCATTCGTGGATGGCATCATCCGCTTAGGGAGAACATGGGACAAAAAAAAAAAATTGAAAACATATAATATTCAGTTTAATATAATTAACGAAGCATACTTTTTGGGCTACACGTGAATACCATTGTTTCGATTGATTGCATGATACCCTTTTCATAAAACTAGTTCAATTTCAATTTTGCTTTTTTTTTTATCATAACTAGAAATTAAAACCATTCGGGGACTTTCACATTTTATCTCTTCTGTACTATTTATTTTTTTATTATCCTAGCTGAGCATGATTTAACGCAGTATTTTACATTTGTTTCAATATTGATTTTGTGAAAAACCTTTCATTTCTATATGTAAACTATGTTGATTTAATTGTTAATTCACTGCAGTTCTTATTCAGAAAACATGTTTTAACGAAACGTGAGTGCACAATGTCATAAACATGTTCAAAAACCTTTCGAATGATATCTTGTTCATTGCTGTGCGTTTTGTAAATGCATGAAAAAATAAGCATAAATATTATATAAGCGAGCGTTTATTGGCGTATAATGAAATTCATTAGAAATAAGTGCGAGTAGTAAGTCAAAATTACGTCCACTACAAACCATATCACAATATTAAAATATTTATTTGCTTAAAAGAAGCAATAAAAACACATTAAATGTAACTAAAAAATTAAAAATACATATTTACATGTTTCAACTCATTTTCTGTGTCGTCATCAGAATGTATAACAGAAAATTACAAATGCATATGAAAAATGGAAAAAATCATCGAATATAAACAAGTAATCATATAACGGAGCTTGTTTGGCGAGGTAATATAGATGAGTTAATGGTTTTCATACAGTAGTTAAATGAACTTGACAATAATATTAAATTTACTTTTGAACTAGAAACAGGGGGAAAATTACCTTTTTTACATGTTGAGTTACAGAGAAAGGGGAATGAATTAATTCGTTCAGTTTAAGGAAAACCGTTTGATCGCGAAGACCCCTACGAAATTATAGACGCTTTTAAATACTAAAATTGAACCTATTAATAGAGATGACCTCTCCGGAGTTTATATGATACTATTTATAAGGGAGGGAGGAATCAAAAATCATTATATAGGTATAACCCAACGAAAATTCAATATCAGATGTAAAGAACATATAGCGGACATAAAATATAATAGAGGTAATACTGCTTTATCCCGGCTAAATCAAATAGGAAACATTAACATACTTTTTAACGAGAGTAAAATAATTTAGAGGTCTAATTTTTATTTACAATTATTCATAAGAGAGTCCATTGAAATTTATTTAAGAGGTTCAGAAGTTTGTAACAATACATTATCTTTTCGTATCCTGAATTTATGGGTTGAATGGTTGGACAACTTACGGCGTCGCGACATAGAGGAAACACGAGTAATCACGAAAATGTAGGGCGCGTTATATGATTACTTGTTTACATTCGATGATTTTTTCCATTTTTCATATGCATTTGTAATGTTCTGTTATATATCCTGATGACGACTCAGTAAATGAGTTGAAACATGTAAATATAGATTTATAATTTACTTTTAATGTACTTTTATAACGTCCTTTAAGCAAATAAATATTTTAATATTGTGATATGAAATTCATTGTTTTTTTTCAACGCCCGTACAATTGTATGAGTTACAGAGAATATATGGTGTTTTATCACCTACGGAGGATCAATTAGACATAAATTAATATTAATTTATATTTAAGTTGTAAAAATATTCAAATGTTATACTGTCATGGGAAACAAACCTATGTACATAATTTTTATAATTCTAGCATATCAGGGAATGATATAAAAGTCTATTACAATATTTTATCTTTAGATATAAAAAAAAAAAAAAAAAAAAACAGGTTGTGTTAAATAAAAGAGTGCAAAAAAGATAATTCTGAGTCTAATGACATCTATGTTGTAATTTTATTGTAAGCGATCTACGAATGGAGGTGGGTGCAAATTTTTTCATGACATGGACTGAAAATATAAAAGAAAAATATACTTCTACAAAATCATTAAAGAGTTATTTTTAATTTAAACATTCATTATTTCAAATTACTAATAGGTTGAGCAAAAAGTTCTGGGAAAATTTTTAATCTAATAGTTATTACTATTTGTATCGTATATAGGAGTACTAGTGGTATATCTATAGGAGTTCAGGAATTTCGGCACCAAAATGCCTATTGATTGAGTATCGTATGATTGCCTTATCGTATGATTGGCGTGTGTTGATCCGGCATTATTGGTGAAAAGGTCTAACGATTCACAAAGCCGTCGGTGAGATTAATGAGGGTGAAGGTGCTGGTACGGCGACAAACTTCGTACTTCCAGCAGATCCAGAATCTGGCAGAACGGTGGCAGAAAGTCGCGGACTATGATGGTCTCTACTTTGAACAATAGTCCTTCTTGCTTTTGTTGTTAATTTTCGAATAACAAAGCAACTTTCACAAATTTCCCAGAACTTTTTGCTCAACCTAGTACTTATATAAACTTTAAAAACGGAATTAAATACACAAGCAAGAATGTTTCTTCCAAAAGATATTGGGAGATGTAAAGAAATATAACTTTCAACCTTCCCCTTTTTAAGTAAAAAGAAACTTTTTAAAAATATTTGAATGGAATTTTGTATCCGGAAAATGCATAAACCGTATATTTATTTTAATTCCCAGGGAGATATCGAAACAGAAGAATCTGAAATTCAGTTCGTTGTTCTAGCAAACTAGGTTTTCTAGAAAATTTAAATAAAAATGGAAATTTGATTTTCTAAGGCTGCAAGCTTTAAAATAGTTTTTTGAAAGTAAGAAAGATTTTGTAATGAATTCTTGAAAACTTTATTATTACTATTATTCCGTGATTTATTTTCTTTTGCATATATATTTCTCAGCGGGCTTTTGAATATTTTTGGCTGATTGGCTATGAATTTAAAATTTACATCGCTAAGTTTCAGAAGTGGTTGTTATATTAAGACAAATGTTTACAATTTTAAAAGGATTTTTTTGTTTAATTTCACTGCTTTTCAAATAAAATATTTTAGAATTTCTCATATTATTTTTAAATGTAAATTGCAAATAATCCATTTTGAAGAATTTTCTTGTTTAAGAATAATTAGTTATATTTTTCCTATTAAAATCAGTTCCAAAGGAACATTTTAAAAGGACCAGGTAAGCTCTATCTCCGCCATGTTAGATTCACCTACCTTAAGCACCTTTTTCTCAGGAACGGTGATAGATAAAGATCTAGGTTCTTTATGGTAGTTAGAATAACATGTTTTACATACTTTAACGGACCATTTTCTTTCTAAGTGAAACTACAAAAATCATTATTAATTTTTTATTGAAAATCATTTTTAAATTAGTATTTTCACTGTTTAAAATAAATAATTATCAGGAAATCTTCAACCCTTATGTTAAAGTATGTAAAACAGGTTATTCTAACTATAATAAAAAATCTAGACATCTATCACCGTTTCTGAGAAAAAGGTACATAAAATAGGTGAATTTAATATGGCGGAGATAGAGTTTACGTGGTCCGCTTAAAGTTTAGTAGGGCATACTACTGATCATTCTAAATAATATTTGATTTTTACGAAAAAAATATGCGAAAGAGTAATATAATTCTCAGCATTGTAAAATTAACTGAATAAAAGAATGGTGATGATTACACCAGTTATGACTAAAAATGTGCCTGGTGTTTTTTTTTTTTTTTTTTTTTTTTTTTTTTTTTTTTTTTTTTTGTAAGTATCGAGTTGAAGTGGTTCATTTCAAATGCAGTAAACTATGTTTTTTGTTTTAAATTCGGGAAATTTTTCTCTTTAACAACATAATATTTTACCATGCAATATTCTCGAATTTAAAGATTACATCTATATCTTGCAACTGAACCTAAATTTATGCATAATTTAAGATAATTGCAATTTATAAAATAAAGTTGACTGTATTGCATATTTTGTAAGAATTTATCTATGTACAATTATTTCGGTCGGCGGAATAATAAAGAAAATTAGGTTCAGATTTAATACATCGATAGAATCAATGTATTCGAAAAATCGATTTTTTTATATATATAAAAGTCTGGTGCCTCTTTAATTGGCATCGTCTAACAACGAAACGCAACGCACGAAAGGATGAGCAAAATGTGATAAAAATCAGCAGATAGAAAAATAATGCATGTATAAATATATTATTTTAATTTCGAAAAGATAGCCTAAGATACATGTTGATTTACAGATCTAAAGACCACATCTTGAATCGAACTATGTAGTTACTTTCGAGTTAATGATCCTTGCAAAGAGTGTCCTGAAGGATAGATGTACTGTACATATTATGCCTCTTTAAGGCGTCTCAGGACTCTTAAAGCTTCAAAATTTTCAAAATTTTATTTTTTTTAGATGTTAAACTCCTATCTTTTATAAACATTTTGATATAATCGTTTCCTTGAAATTCCCATTAGAACAGAAGTTATGGCTTTTAAAATTATACCCGCTCAATAGCTGAAGCGGCGCTTCCGAAACTTTGAAGTGATTTTTCTCCAAATGACATGTTTGGGAATAACGCGCAGGATGTCTCAAAAACTTCTCAATATGGCTATCATGAAATTTTCCAAACATGTGTTTCATGTTAGTCTGTATAAAATGAAACTAAAATTTCCTTTTTATTCTTCAAGAAAATATTGTTTTAGTTGATTATATTGTTGAAATTTTCAAAATTTTTTATTAGCTAAATGCAACTTTGTATTAAAAATATAAAGATACTCTAAATACAAATTCATTTAGGTTTAGTGTCATTACTAAAATCCTACGTATAAATAGACACAAAATTTTTTATTCTAGTTGCAATATTTATTTTGTAATCCTGCGCGTAAGCTGTTATACAAATTTTCTGCTCGTCAAATATCTGACAGTTTGGAACCTCCTATAAATACTGATTCTGCATCTTGCAATTTTTTAAATAGATGAAATGAAAGAACATACTTATATCTTTCATCCCGGTAAAAATTGTGCTTTAAAACCATATACATTTTAAGATATTAAATGTTTAATATGGTTTTTTTTTTCATTTTTTCCAATTTTAAGACTCCGGAGACACCTTAATGCACATCGTCTAAGAAGGGAACGCAACGAACGAAAGAATGAGCAAAATGTGATGAAAACCAATGGATAGTGAAATAATGCATGTATAAATAGATTAATCGAAAAAAGATAACCTAATATACATGTTGATTTACAAATTTAAAGATTGCATCTTGCATTGAAATAAGTAGTTATCTTTAGAATTAATGATCACTGCAAAGAGTGTCCTGAAGGATATATGTTCATATTTTGCCTGTTTAATGGATATCGCCTAACAAGGAATCGCACAGCAATCTAAAGACCACATCTTGCACTGAAGTAAGTAGTTACCTTTCATATTAATGATCGATGGAAAGAGTGCCTAAAAGGTAGATGTCTATATTCTTCCCGTTTAATGGACATCTCCTAACAAGGAAACACAACGCACGAAAGAGTAAGCAAAATATTATAAAAATCAATAGATAGTCAGATAATGCATACATAAATAGATTATTTTAATTTCAGAAGTGTAACATGACATGCATGTTGATTTAATAATCTAAAGACCACATCTTACGCCTGAATAAGTAGTTACTTTCTAATTAATGATCACTGCAAAGAGTGTCCTGAAGGATAGATGTACTGCACACATTATGACTCTTTAATGGGCATCGAAAAACAAGAAAATGCAACGCACGAAACAATGAGCAAAATGTGATAAAAATCAATAGAAGTCAAATAATGCATGTATAAATGGATTATTCTAAAAATGATAACCGAATATACATGTTGATTTGCAAATTTAATGACCACATCTTGCATCGGAATAAGTAGTTATCCTTTAATGCACATCGCCTAACAAGGAAACTCAACGCACAAAAGAATGACCAAAATGTGATAAAAATCAATAGATAGTCATATAATGCATATATAAATAGATTATTTTAACTTCAGAAATACAGTAGACTCTCGTTTTTACGAACCTCTTTTTCACGAACACTTGCGATTTTACGAATTATAGAGTGGTCCCGAATACGCTCCCGTAGAAGCAATGTAATTTTTCGCTCCCATTTACGAACTACATATTATGAAAATCTCTTTTTTGCGAACTCAGTTTTCGTAGTTCTGATTTTTTTTTTTTTTTCTAAAGTAATCGGAATGCAGTGCCAACGTTAGTTAAACTCTATACAGGTACAATGAGACATCAGGTGCATTCCAAGAATGTGCTGATTTCCCCAATCTATTTCGGAGGGAGGGGGGTATAACAACAATTTCCAGTAGTGGTTGTCAGGACTAAGGCACTTTTTTGAAGGGAACAATAACTGTGAAAGGTAAACGCAGTAAAGGTTTCTATAGATAAATTGGAAACATATATTTTTCAAAATGTGAATAAAAAAAAAAAGATATGTGATTATTTCTATTCCTAATTTGTTACCTATGTTTTCATCTATGTATTTTCATCTACTAAGTATAATACAGTCTGTGTTTTCATATGTAATATTTTCAAAGCATAATAACGCATGTGTACTAAAATTATTCTTAGTGCATAAATTTGCATTTATTTCCTGTATATTTAAAAACACAGGTATAAATTTATTAAATAATAAATAATCTCGAAATACTGCTTCATCTATGAAGAGGGGGCAGTTTGATAAAAATAGACATAAATAATATACATATTCATATCATTTTTGGTGATTTTCTATTTTACGAACTTTCTATTTTACGAACTATTTGGGTGCTCCCTACGAGTTCGTAAAAACGAGCGTCGACTGTATAACCTAACATAAATGTTGATTTACAAATCTTAAACTCTTCTTGCACCTGAATAAGTAGTTACCTTTCGAATTAGTGATCGATGCAAAGAGTGCCCTGAAGAATAGGTGTAATTATTAGTATGCCTCTTCAATGAACGTTGCCTAACAAGAAAACGCAAAGCACGAAAGAATGAGCAAAATGCGATAAAAATCAGTAGAGAGGTAGATAATGCATATATAAATAGATTATTTTAATTTTAAAAAAATAACCTAATATACATGTTGATTTACAGATCTTAATCTCGTCTTGTACCGAAATAAGTAGGTACTTAACTTTCGAATTATGATCGATGCACGGGGTGAATTTTACAAACATCTGAGATAGACGTTTGGGCCACTATTGTGCTATTGTTAACAATTTTTTTTTCTTTTTCGAATGATATCTCAAAGCGAATACTTTTTACGTTGCTCAGAGTTGAACAACGACTAGAGAATTAGCCGCTATTGCCCCAATAATTTTGTGGAGTTAGTTTGAAGAGAAAAGGCATTTTTCAGCGGCTGAAAAAACGGTAGTGTGAATATCTGCAATATTATCCCCTTGAGTTAGTGTACGTCAGGCAAAAACCACTGATAACCATCTATCATTTATAATGGCACCCTAAACTAAAATGTCGCGTTTTTAAGTTGTAAGACGTTAAATATTGTCAACAGGACTGCGCCGCTTTGCGCCAGATTTTTACTGGATGACCGTCATTGATGAAAAACAAGCAAGAGCCGCCGCTATATAATATATTTTATGAATTGTTGAAAAATGTTAAATAAAACACTAAAAAAGTTTTATATAAAAACTGTCTATATGTTTCGGTTTCATTAAAGCTATTTTCTAGGCAAATGCAAAAATTAAAGTATAGAATATTTGTATTAAAACAGAATATTCTCATTTGTCTAAAAAATGGCTTCGGTGAAGCCAAAACATGTAGACAGTTTTTATATAAAACATTTTTTCCTGTTTTATTTAACACCTTTTATCAAATAATAAAGTTTATGATATATCTTTTTAAACGTATTAAGAATCATTGTTATCATACATCATATTCAGTCACATGGCGCTGTATGTTTCATTTAACACTAGAACGGCCAAGGCGGTCATTTTGACCGTAAACGCACTTTAATCTCGCATATTTGTGTTTTGCTTTCACCTAATGGTGCGATAATTTTTGCCTTTTCCTAAATATTCATTGGAAATAGACAAAAAAAAATTTCTTTCAAATATTGTTGTTAGTTTTGAAAAACAAACTTATATATCTATAACGGTCGAAAACGGTCAAAATGACCGGCGCCCGATACAGTGTTGAATTCAAAAATTTTTGTTTCCGAGAGGGATTTCTGTGGCTCCGAGGGGGACATTATAGAACTCCGGGTGGGTAAATGGCACTTTTTGACCATTGAAAGCACAAAATCTCAAATCTTCCATGGCAACATCTCACATCTCCGGGGAGAAATGTCCCAAGGAACAATCATTATTTTCACCCCCTGAATTCAGCAATTGTCAGATAAAATCATTATTTTCATCTTGTAAAAGATGTTTTTATACAAAGAACGTATAGATGTGGAGGGGGGGGGGACAGAAGGGTGCTAAACAGCTGGTTTATTCCGGTTTCTTCGAAAAACACCTGTTTCTGTTGCTTCCGCGCATGCTCCGACGTCAAAGATACCCAGAAAAATGTTTCAATAAGTGACCGCTTTATTAGCGAAGCAATACGTGATTTGTTACTTCCGTTTGAAAGTGATATGAACAGATATTTTCAGTTAAATAATAATAATTATTATTATTCTAATGATGTCTCGTAGAACTGTCGGGATGAACTTTTTCACTGTGGAAGCAATTGTGCAGTCAATGCAAGATTTATCATCCGAAAATTCTGCTTCTGAAAATGAGGATGAAAACGATATCGAAAGTGATATCGAGTGCGATGATATCGAGTCTGATTCGAGATTTGATTTCTAAATGCATCAAATAGAAAATCCGCATAATATTTCATCCTCTTGTTCTGATAATGAAACAGATGCAGTAGTTATTCAAGGACGTAGTCGTGGACGGAAAAATAGTCGTGGAAGAAGAAAAAAATAACAAACTAATAGTGATGAAAATAATTCTGCAGAAGTAACAGCCGCAGATGGAACCATATGGAAGAACATATTGCAAAATACTTCCGGAAGACAGCCAATGCATAATGTTTTGCGGTAAACGCTGGCCCCTCATCTTACGCTAAAAGAAAAAAATAGCTGTGATAATGCAAACAGTGCTTGGCGCTTTTTTCTAACTTCCCGAAATTCAAAACAGAAAACGAAAGCAGTGTCAAATACTCAAGAACTGTAAAGGAAATAAAACTTCCAAACAATGATCAAGATGCCAGAAACACGTTTGCGGGCCATGCGCGTTAGAAGAAAGGATAGTATCCGTCTGCTTTGCTTGTGAAATAAACTGAGGTATGTTCCATTTTTCAGTATAATATTTTTTCTAATCTATTAATAAAATTGCTGACTTTGAAAAAAAAACTGAAAACATATATTATGTTTATAATTATAAAAAAAATATGACACTTACATTATCTTATTTCAGGATTCCATATCATTAAGATTGCCTAGGAAGAGTAAAAGAATGTAAAATGTTTTATTTTTATGAAAAATATTTTTTAAATGTAAGTGTTTTTTGTAGTTTGTCATTAAACTTGTTTCCTGGAAAGGAGTTTTTAATATTATTTTAGTTAAAATTACATTTTTTTAGTTTTTTTGAAAAAGCGGTCAAAATGACCGTTCACGGCCGTTCTATGTATAATGAAAACGCGGCCGTCGTAGTGTTAAGAACAGGTATTTGGTCCTTTCTGCCCATAATCTAGCTTACGAATTCAAAAACTTTAGTAACAAAATTTTCAAATTTATGCCAACGCTCGAAAGAAACGCATTACATTGGTTATTGAACAGCATTTAATGCATCACCATACCTATAAGGGGGTTACCATAGGGGGAAACCTGTTCTGTCGCCAAATTTGGCGACCAAAATTAGTCCCTAAAAGTGACGCTAACTTGGTGATATCTCTAATATTTCACCAAATTCCCATAGACTTCAATTGTAAACCAATAGTGTTTGCTTCCTTACAGAAAATCAACAAATTGAGATATTTTAATTCAACAAAAACTAATATTAGCTTAAGGGATTATATTAATTATATTTAAGGGAGTCCAAGTAAATTAAATTACGAATAAAAGTAACAGGGTACAATGCTTAGCATGCTTTCCCTAACATAAATTTGAAAAGCGACCAAACTAATCGCCAAGGACGGCTTGTATCTTATATTATAATATGAGGTAAAATTGCGTGTGTGTATGTAAATTTTACCTTAAAACCGGCTCTAATGATTTTGACAAAATTTAACATTTTACCATTTTCGAGTGCAAGAAGACCATTGGGCTAGGTCACATGTTCGAGGAAATTCGAGTAGTGGGTCATTTTTGGCCATAATAGGTCAGGGTAAAGCTAATTATATGTAAAAAACGGCTCTATCGGTTTTGTATTCAACCGTTTTTTGGCACGAGAAAACAACTGGGCTGGATCACATGTTCCAGAAATTTCTATTAGCAGGTCATTATGAGGTCATTATGGGTCAAACCAATATTATCTAAAAAACGGCTCTAACGATTTTGACTAAATTTTGTATTCTACCGTTTTGGATTACGAGATGACAATTAGGATAAGTCACATGTTAGAGAAAATTCTATTTGTGGGTCATTTTTGGGTCACAGTGGGTAACGTTAATTTTATATAGAAAATGGCTCAAACGATTTTGAATAAATTTTGTATTCTATCGTTTTTGGGCACAAGAATACTATTGGGCTAGGTCGCATGTTAGTGAAAATTCGATTTGTGGGTCAAGCTAATTCTATCTAAAAAACGGCTCAAACGATTTCGACAAAATTTCGTATTATACCATTTCCGGGAACGAGAAGAACATTTTGCTAGGTCACATGTTTGAGAAATTTTGATTAGTGGGTCATTTTTGGGTCACTATGGATCAAAGGAATTTTCTAGAAAACTACTCGAGCGATTTTTAGTAAAGTTTGTATTCTATCGTTTTCGGGGATCGAGAAGATCATTGGGTTACGTGGCATGTTCGGCACAGTTCGATTAGTGAATCATGTTGGGTCACTATGGGTTCGGGTCAAGCTAATTATATCTAAAAAACGGCTCAAACGATTTTGACAAGAATTTGTATTATACCGTTCTCGAGTACGAAAAGATCATTGGGCTAGATCAGCGGTTCCCAAAGTGTGCTCCGCGGAGCCCTAGGGGCTCCGCGTGAACTTTCTAAGGGCTCTTCGCGCTTTAGGAAAATAAAGAAAATTTGAGCGCGAAAAAACCCATTTACGGAAACCTTTTTTCCTTCTTCTTTTTTTCCAAATATTTAAACAGATTCTTTTTTTACAAAAAATATTTATACATAGATCTTCAACTATCTGAACTCTTTTTTAAAAATCTAAATTCCATTTTTTTTTTTTTTTTTTTCTTTTTTTACTTCCGGTGCAAATATTAATTACTACTAGCACTCTATTTTTAAGTGTTCCGATAAAAAAAAATGCGATAAATGGAAAAAAAATGTAGATTTAATATAAGAAAGCAAGAAATTGTATTGTGAAGGAAAATTTGGATATTTGAATTTCTCAACTCCTCATCTCGGTGTGACTTGAGGGGTAGTGTTATCCAATAACTCCACGTTTCATGCTCAACTGCGTCATAATTTCGAAATAAACCATTCTGATTTGAAAGATAAACCGCCTCAGTTTTTTAAATATGAAGGGCGAAGTAATGTATGTATGCTTCAAAAAAAAAAACTGTCACAACACTTGTTAAAAGAAATATGAAATGTCTTGGACATAGGCGCAGACTTCACGGAGGCGAAATAGGCAGTAACATTTATATTCCCTTTTACACTGACAAGGAAGGTCTGCATACTGGGCATACTCAGAATATGTTGAAAAAAATGCTAGTAAAACTACTCATGTATGTAATAAAGGATCAGTTAAAATTAGCGGCGGAATTTAAGTAGAAAATCTGTAAAAAAGTAAAACACTTTCGAAAAATTGGCGTAAAAAGACGAAAGCGACACGCAATTTGGCGAGCAACACTTTTCCTCGCCAAAAGGAAACGATTTTAATGAATCTGACAATTGCTTTTAATTTATTTTGAGAATGTGCGGTATTTAATGAATTTAAACGTAAACCCTTTATTTACATTTTTATTATACATTCTGCTTGTTGCCGATTTGAATGAAATTTTGCCATTGTTTTATTCTTCAATCCACAATCTTTTTTAATTTAAACGCCTTTACCGGTTATAAAAACAACTTTTAAGGCCAGATGAACAATGCTGCCGTTATAAATTTCCATATCGAAGAAGTTGTTTCCATAGCAACAAAGTTGAACCGACGGTTGAGTTTGGAACAATTTTAATCAATTTAAATTTTGTTTTAAATCGTAAAATGCGATAGTTAAATTTCGTTATAAGTACATATAAATATATATGACAGAATTATAGTTAAAATAAACCAAAAATGACAAAGCTTAAGTTATTTAAATTAAACTTATTTAAACAAATTCAACATAAAAAGTTTTTCCCTAAAGAGTATTCGATAAGAGTATTTTTAAAAGCGCATTTTTTGAAATTTTGTTTCCTCGCCAACCGCTGATAAGTCGCCAAATAAACGAAATTTTCATTATTTTTTTACGGACGTTCTATCAGGGTTTCGCCGAAATTTTTTTATAAACATATATACCCACAGGAGAAGAACATTCTGTATTTTTTCAGATTTTTCAGAATATGCCCGTATGAAGACCTTTCTTGTGTGAAAAAATATGGTCTGGCATCCAGAATCTAAACTTTGGCTCTATAAAATATAGTTCTATGGCATCCCTATAAATTATAGTTCCCTTTGTTAGAGAGTTCTAGAGTCTCCTACTAGAATTCAAGTGTCTTTTCCTATATTCTCGTAGTCAGTCTTATTTAAAAATCTCTGCAAATAGATGCTAACACAAGAGGTTAGTTTTAGTAACTATAATTCTAGTTTATGAAACCATTCCAGAAATCAAGCGATAATTTCTCGCTATTGAAACGATTCATTATCGTTTCGTCACCTAGAAAACAAGAGACTCGAAATTCTAGATCATTTCGTCTATTCAGATTAGTTGTTTACCCTATTCGCATAGCTCAGAAATCTATATTTTTATGTTAGAGATTCAGAAAATGAGTACCTATTCATTCAAGGAGAAAGCGGTATTTTTTTTCCTGAGTGTACCACTAATTTAAAATTTTCTTTTTGTCATGTATCATCCCTGTGATTTATTATGACAAATATAAAGTTCTAAAATTAGCGATGGAAATTTGCCTGGTTTGACCTCTTCGCTCTCGTTAATTCGACGCCTTTAACCCCCTAGGCCCTAACTGGAACCTTAGTCGCTTCAGTTCATGAAGATCATATAATTGTACAGACTCTTAATAAACCTTGAAAAATTGATATTGTCAAGAATATGATTTCTGAAAAAGTTTTTTATTTAGTGTCCAATATTCCTTTGTCAAATAACATAATTTTTTCAAAAATTAATTGCATGATTGGTGACGTAAAAGAACACAACACTTGTTAAAACAAATATGAAATGTCCTGGACATATTTGCAGACTTCATTCGGACGAAATAGGTAATAAGATATATTTCTACCACTAATTTAAATTTTTCATTTTGTCCTGTTTAATCATTGTGATTAATTAGGATTAAAATAATGTTCTAAATCTAATGATGAAAGTTTACCTAGTTTGATTCCGTCGTCCCCGTTAAGTGGGCGCTTATGATGGCACCTACTAGACACCCATGGCTCCTACTTGATAGTTTAATGAGTCGCCTGAGTTCGTGAAGATCATATAATTGCAAAGACACTTAATAAACCTTATAAAATTGATATTGTCAAGAATTTGCTTTTTAAAAAATTCTCAATTTAGTGTCTAATATTTCCTTGTCAAATAACATCATATCTTTTTTAAATTAACTATATAAGATTTGGGGTAAAAGAACACTTAACAGCCTCTTTAGATGTGCTAAATGTACACTACAAATGCATGAATCTACTGACGACACTGGATTATCAATTTTATTAGTAATTTTTAGTTACATATACTAGTATCCCGTTCAGACTAGGGCCGTTAAGAGTCTCAAATTATTTTCTTGAAACGGGCACATGCAACTAGACTTAACTTCTCTATTACTACAGTGTTTGAGAACATTAACTCGAAACATTAACTCGAAAATGAAGTGCCTTACTAGCACTAGTCTGAAAGAGGTTTCAAAAAGGTATCAGGATTGGTTTGTAGATCATTACAAACAAAAAAAACTAAGAGACGAAATATTTTTGGATGAATACACAGTAAAACGCATATGAACATGAATTCACTGATTATGCGAAAGCAATGATGGGTAACAATGCAAGATCCATTGCAAAAATTTAAGAAATGGCAAAGCAGTATAACACCATCTATTTCGCTCTTTATACTAGATACACGCTTTCCCCAATGAAATGTCTTCTGAATTTCTGAAAAGGTTGGATGATGCCATTAAAATAACAAACTATATAAAATCGCGAACTCTTAAAAGCAAAAATTTAAGCTTATGTGTCAAGTTATTGGAAGCCAGCATCCACCCGACCCGAATTCGGACATTTGTGCAAAATAATCCAATCACATTAAACGTTTATACGTTATTGTTCGTCACTCTAATAATGTAAAATGTTTTGACTTTCTGAGTTTTGGAGGTTTTTTATGTATGTAAACTTTTGACAATTCCATCTGTATTGATGGTAATTGAAAATAAATTCAGTACTCCGGTGAAAGTTTCAAAATAAAATTTTATTTCTGGCACAATTGTTTAGAATACTATTCATTCCCACTTCCTGTACTCAGTAGCAATGCACTTAAAAAACCTTACCTTGTAACATAGGGCACGTTAGGGTTCAGGGGATCCGCCATAGAAATTCATTCTACAAGGGGCTCCGCGAGTCAAAAGGTTTGGGAACCACTGGGCTAGATCAAATGTTTGAGATATTTCCATAACTGAGTCATTTTTGGGTTACTACGGGTCAAGCTAAATTTATCTAAAAAACGGATCAAACAATTTTGATTTAATTTTGCGTTATATCGTTTCAGGGTACGAGAAGTTCATTGGACTAGGTTACATGTTCGAGGAATTTCGATTAGTGGGTCATTTTTGGTCACTAAGGGTCCAGGAAAGCTAAGTGTATCTAAAAAATGGCTCAAACAATATTGAGAAAAATTTACATTGTACCGTTTCGGTACGAGATGATCACTGAGCTAGCTCACATGTTCGAGAAATTTCGATTAGTGGGTCAGTTTTGGGTCACTAAGGGGTAAACAAATTTTATCCAGAAAATGGCTCTAACGAATTTAATTAAATTTTGTATTCCATCTTTTTCGAACTCGAGAAGACCAAGAAGGTTAAGTCGCAGGTTCGAGAAAATTCGATTAGTTGGTCTATTTGGGTCTCTATGGGTCGAGGTCAAGCTAATTGTATAGCAAAACCACTTAAAACGATACTGGGAAAATTTTGTATTATGTATTTTCGAGCACGAGAAAATCATTGGACAAGATCACATGTTCGAGAAATTTCGATTATTGGGTCATTTTGGGTTACTACGGGTCAGGGTCACGAAGCCGAGAAGTTGTCAACAGCTAACAAGATGGCGATATTCGACAAAATGTTGGCCACATTTGGCCGAAAAATCAACTTTCAAGATTACCAATGCAAAACACATACTTGGCGCCAAATGAAAGAATGTCGCAAAATTTGTCTATAATTGACAAAAAAAACTTCTTTCAGAATGTGAAGAAATTTTGTAGACATTCTTAATAAGAATCGAGATGCATAGTTAAACCAATCAGAGTCGAGCTAAAAATGTGATTTAGTTGTAAATGTGTAAATAATATAAAATTTATAAACATATACATACATAGATAGTTTTCATATTGATTGTTTCTGTAAATAATACTGTTATAAATAACATGCTTTATAACAATAATACAGAGAGAATGATACAGTGAGAATATTATATCGAGTTGAACACAAAGTTAATTTTGTCCAAACATAGCTCGGTCAACCCCGGCTAGTACTTATTTTAATTTCTAAAAGCCGGATAATGAAAAATTTAAAATCAGTAAAAATATTTTTATTAGTCTGTGTACATGTTTCGGCTGAATCTGAGCTATTTTCAAAACAAATAAATTATAATATCCCAAAATGGCACGGGCTATTGTTTAATAATCTTAAAAGCCATCATTCAATTTTTCACGTACTGTTTCAGATCACGCACGTTAATTGTTATTTTACCTAGGATGTTTATTTCCATGTTCGTAACCATGGAGTAATTTGAGCCATAATTTTGGTAAATTAAATGATTCTGCATCATTACATCCCGAGTTTTTTACGTGTTACAATCCGTGTGGGGTTTTTTTATAATGACTGAATAGTATACTTTCATTGAGAATTATTTGGATGGTTTCTTCTAGATATAATGACCACAGATCTCACATGATTGTATCTAGAAGAAACCATACAAATATGTTTCAATGAAAGCAAAATAATGTTTCCTTCCAACCTATACTATTTATCCATTATTATAAGGTTATTCTGGACACTTCCTATCATTGCCAATGCGTTAAAACTCTAAACAATTGGTGCCAAAGCAGAATCTTCCATTGCATATTTGTCTAATTTTGATACATATTCCCGAAAAACATTTACTGATCTTTAATCATAGTGTTTGAAACGCTTAAAAATATTATAGCTGAAGTGAATTTATGGAAAGTCGAAATTTTCAAATTCTGGAAGACAAATTTTCTTTCGATAACTAAGCTAATCATAATGTTCATTTAAAATTTAAACGACGAGAAAAAGTGGACTCTTCAAATTTAGACCAGTTTTGTAGATTCCCAGCATGCGCTTCCCTAGTACAGTTTATGAGAGTTAGTAATGAAATCAAGACTGTGGTTAGACAGAAAGATTTAGTTTTTGACTAAATACGTGGCTTGCGACCTCATGTTTCTATGATAATATTTCTTATTTTTGTGGTCCCGACATTTCAGCAAATTATTGAACAACTGGAAAAGACTGGGTAAATGGAACATTTTAGTTAGCGAGATAAAAGAATTTTTGCGTCAAATCTGACAAATATTCTCTATTTCATCAATCGATAGCAGCATCATCATTATAAAAGTATATATTTTTCTATTAACTGGTTTAAAAATAAGATGCAAGACTTTCCTAATCATTATTGTAGTTTTTACATATTTTACAAAGACTTGTTTAGTATATTATTGACTCTGTTTTTAACAATAATAGGATTGAATATTAAGCTTTTAGTAACTGCGATTTATTTTCAATCTATATATTGTATTAGTGATAAATAGTTAATTTACAATAATCCTAAATGTAACACAAATTCGTATAGCGAATAATGTAACATATCTGAATAGCGTCAAATGGGACATTTTCCAAGTGCCGATATAACAATTTGCCAAGTTAGGAGATATTTATGATTAGTAACAATAGCCTATTATCCACAAGCATACAGATATAAAATTATATGAAATTAAAATCAGTTTAAGTTTATCCTTACATAAGATTTAAGATGGGAGACAAAATACACAATTAATTTTCAACTACATAATTGATTTGTTATTTTGTAAACAATATCTTTGTGACAAAGTTGATTATTAAATTTTAACAAAATATTTTATATCTTCGATTTTTCAAGAAATTAGGAAGTATAAGTTTTGCAAAAAGGCTCTTTTTATATCCAGATTATTTGTATGAGAAGCAATAACGTTAAATAATTCCAAAGTAGCAAAATATGTTAGGAAACAAAACCCAAATTTGTTCATAAATATCCCTGATGAAAATAATTTACACGTAAATTGACATAATTTTTTTTAAGTTAATACTTTACACTTGTATATCGATAAATTATATTCAGCTTGACTTTCTTGATGTGTGAACCGTTTCGTCATCATTAGACAATGAGTATATCACATTGCGAGAAACATTTTTTGTTAAATTTTCTAATTACATTACAGCATATAATATAGAATAGTGCCTTTTGCTGTATTTTTTCAATTGATCTATAAATGCGAAGCTGGTGGTATAAAATTTTGTTTTTTTGTGTCCAAGTAAGTTTGTTGCCATGTTTCGTAAGACCAGATATTAAATGGGATAGACTCAAAAGCTTTCTAGTATTATGAATTAAGCTGTGGCTAATATTTATATCCAATTTTAGAAAAGATCATAAATCAGTTCACTGACTAAAAAAAGCAGCCTAGAAATTTTATACATTACATTATCTATATTCTATTAAATGTAAAAGAAGCTTAATTAGACACAGTCTCCCAGGTTCTAAATCCTCCCGTAAAATGTTCTCAGATACCAATGTACTTATACATGTCAATACTTTGCATGATGTGTTGTTTTTGTTTTCTTATAAAGGTTTAAATATGTGTGTAAAAATATTGCCACAGATTTAAAGGCTTTGTTTTTTTTTTTTTTTTGACAAATCCAGAGTATATGAAATTTTAAATTTAGACAGATATTAATTTAATTGTGGCTAATATTTTTCATCCATTAATGTAAAACTACCGACAGCATTTGTCTGTCTAGAAAAAAAATATATATATTAATTACATTGTCTACAGTATAAAATGTAAAACCAATTCATTTAGTCTCCAGTTTCCCATATTCAAATTCCTCCTACAAAAAGCAATGAAATATAAATATACATACCGATACTTTGCGTAGTCGTGATTTTAATAAATTTTTAAACCGAATGTGTAAAAAACATTGCCAAACAATTAAAATATTTGCTTTTATCTAACAAATCCGGATTAAATATATATTTTTTAAAAGTTCAACACAAATTAGATTTGTAAATATTTCACAATAAATAAAAAAAATGATATTCTAAAAGACTACACCTCTAACTAAAATTTAACTAATGTCAAATAACATTTAAATCTATCATTGAATTTCAAGTAAATGAATAAATATTGGTTGAGATGTACTGGGAATTAATCTTTTATCTATATATTTGTATGAAAGGTAAAATATGTGTTTACACTAATTCTTTTAACAAGAAATATATCACAAATTATATTTTATACTATCATTAAAATACTTGTTAAAAATGGCATTCATATTTTGAAATGAAATATTCTTTCAAATGAAATAACACCGGTATCAGGATTTTTAACATTTTTCAACATAGTTAAAAGGTTTTTTTTTTCTTCTTTGTTTGTCTCGGTTCTTCTGTCTTTCTAATAACATTAACGGCTTATAACATTCGTACATATGTTTGACTATTACGAAATTCATATGCATTAAAGAAAAATAATATAATTATACACAATCTATGGAGAATTTTAACGTGTGCTTTAAAATCACTTACAACACTGTGAGATAAACTATATTTTAGTACACTATAATGTGTATGGGTCATATAATTATAGTCATATTGTGAAGGCGCCTACCTTCACATATTAATATTAAGATCTTTCCTCTTTCCCCCCTTTAAAATTACATTTTTTTAAATTCTTAAATTTAATTATCTGTCTGCATTCGGATTCAATCTGTTTTTAGCGCTCTTTTCCCTTCATAAATTAAGCATTCAATTCTCAGTCTCTTTAATATTTTAACCGCAGCGCACTGCAGTTAAAAGAAAAGAAATCATTTCCTTTTCTCGCCTAATAACCGGATTCTAATTTTCATCCTTCTGCCTTAGTTTGATGATATGCAGAAATTAGTCAGACATATTACTTCTACATTTTTAGCCGTTGGTCCAGATGTTAGAGAGATGTGTCATTTCAGTTATTAACCCTGTCTTTATTTTGTTTTGTTTATTAACGGGCGCTTCGGCCGCTTCAATCCCATGAGAACTTTGGCAAACCCTATCGAATGTTCTTTTGCGGTTTATGTGCTATAATTACTAAGTAATCATCTGGCGTTAAATATTTCTTATTAATCTTTTACATTCCCCATTCAATTTCAGTTATTGTACTTTGACCACATGCCTCTCTCTCTCTCTAATCTCGCCATATAGTATATGTATTTGGCGAAATTGTGTATGTACGCTTGCCAACACTCGAGCATTTTCGAGAAAATGTAATTGCAGGACTGGCTTCGAAGATCTGATTCTGTGAACGTAAAAAATGTAACTTTCTGCTCCCTTCTCCAACATCGGCCTTAGCCGTGTAATTTCGGCTATGTTCGAAACGATCCCGGTGGACAATAAAGAACTTTAGATAATTTCTACCTTAGCAGTTTCTTGCCTTCCTTTTAAAATAAGTAACAGTTAATTTTTCAGCCTTGTATTCAGTATGGAAACTAAGCAAAAATGAACCACCTGTGGAAGACATCATCATCATCACAGAAATATGGTGCATATAGCCGGCGTACCGAATTACATTTTGGAGAAGGGAAGCATGTGATATATATTTTTTTTTTCATTCTGCGTACATCAGTACCTTGGACTATTACGAAAAAAAAAACTGTGAATTCCATTTAAAAAAAAATAAACTGTGACTGCTGCAAACTACCTAATGTTGGATTATTATTCGAACTGAACTATTCTTGTTTTCCGCCTTGCCGTGTCACATTTCAAGAGTATAGAATAATGTCAAAAAAGTGATCTGGATGCTAGGCTCAGTGGATACTCTAAAAAAAAACTGCTCAAAAATTTATGGACTTCCTGCAGACAATCTGAGGAATACTCATTGCTTTCTGTGTGAACGCACTCTCAACCGAAATGTTCATATTAATGTTCCAATAGACGCCTCTTCCAAAATATTAGCAGCTAAAGTGCGCGGAAAAGCACTATACAGCAAACGCATAAGTGACCGACATTTTTACTTATCTTCATGCCGTCAGCTTACGTCACAACTAGCCGATAACCGCCATCCTTTCGACAGGCATAAAAAAAAGACTTGCCGATACCGAAAATACGTGAGCGCCTTCGGAATGAGTCATAAATCCTCCATCGCCTGTTTTTGGTTTTCTTCTCCTCTTCTGTGTCTCCTATGCTGATTTACGCAGCTGGATCAGTGTTTCTAAGATATTCCAGACTATGTCTTGTATCGGCCGAATTTATTTTTTAAAAAAAGAAGAAACAGAACAGTAAAAATGATTTGTTCTTCTACATTAAAGAATTTTTTTCTCCTTCCCCAGTAACTCTATGAAGAAAGCGTGTTCATGGATCTACATGTATTCTATTGCATTTCAAGGAACTTAAAAAAAAATAACAATAATGTTTAAGTTACTTGTTCAAAGAAAGACAGTTAACATGCAGTTTCCTTAGAACAAAAAGTAAAATGATAAAATATAAGTAATGAATATTTAGGTGAACTCCACATTCAACTATACGCAGTACCTAAACATTTTTTAAGAAAAGAGTATTCCTGCTGCTGCATACAAAAACCCACACATATGTTTTGAATTCAGTTATTATTTTCTTACATTATTATGTATTTACTTATAACATTTCCTTGTTTGCTCAAGGTAAGTTTTATTTCGCTTTAAGTGTTTGAAGAGTTAACTTTTGAAGAGCCATTTTTCAAATATAGATCATATTGTGTGAGATTACCTTTCTAGACTTTGATAAATATAGATAAAAAAAAATCGATCATTTTTTTAGATTATATTAAAGGTATGTGTTTAGTTTAAATTTTTTACAAACACATTTATTGGTGTATAAAGAAAATTCTTCGCTGTGATGAAAATAAATTTTCTGCTAACTAAATTTTTAATGATGATATATATATATTTTTAAGTTGGCACATGTTTCTAGGTTTTAAAAGGTATTGTGTTTTGTACATAAATTACATATTTGTGTAGAGTTATTTACTCACAAAAAAAAAGTTTTTTTTTAAATTTGCCTTTTCATTGTAGTGCCTTATGGTAAGTGTTGATTTATACTTTTATATTAACTTCTGAATAATACAGAGTAGACAGTGCTTGTTTAAAAAAAAAAAAAAAATTCTACTTTTCTTTTTTGTGCAGTGGATATTAAAATGGTATAATAAGTCAGTTAATGTTGATTTAGTTATGAGGATTAATTACCATAAATAATAAAATATAAAAAAATCCTCATGGCTGGATTATATTGCTCTTTTAATATATATCTATATATATTAGTTTTGATGGCTTCTTACAAAAAATTAAGCTTTTATTTTTATTAGTAACATGCTAAGATTTTGTATGTCTAGGGATGCACTTCATATCCAGTTCAGTTTCAAAGTTTTTTTTTAAATTTAGATAAAAGATTGTCCAAATCATTTTTTTTCTTTTCACATTTCCGATTCTTATTTAATTCATTATATATATCTTGCAGTGTCACACAGTGTCGCAATCCTGAGATGAGATGCTGTTTTTCTTATCTCTGTTGGCCTAGGGTTGTCGATATGGTTGTTCTCGCGTAATTAGGCGCTGGTCGCATTTTTTTTCTTTTCTCCTTTTTGACATTATGCGTCTGCACCAGATATGTGTCACATTGCATCTTATATAAAAATGTTATCTCTTATGATCACAGGCAGTATTTTTTCTGTTTTTGTTCGGGTAGCTTTTAAAACTCAGCAATCCTGTTGTAATCAGGCAGGCTTTCACAATGAAAATGAAAACTTAGTTATAAAAAAAAGGGGCATATTGTAAAAAATAAATAAATAAATAAATAAGGTAATATAAGGATTTCTCTCACAGAGCATAATGTAATGTTTATCCGACATATATAAAAAAAAGAGGTAAAAGAAAAGAAATGAAATGGCTTAATTTTATACTGGACTGATATTATTATTATTATTGATTTTTTTTCTTACTTGTTGTGCTTAATATGTTTCTTGCTGTAGCACTTCCTACAGGTAATTTCTTTTTATATATAACATTTTATATGTTTTTTTTATGTGTATATTATATGTTTTTTTTATGTGTATATTATACGTTTTGTCAGTCATCTATATCAATAAGATATGAAACTTTTAATACTCTAGATTACTATAAATATAGGTCTTGCAACTTTTATACTTAAGGATAAGCACTAGTGACATATATAAAAAAAGAGAGATGATGGGTAACCAATGAGAGGACCAGTAATGGCAGTTAAATTTGCTCAGTATTTAATCTTTTTCAGCTGGTTGCTAGTAATTTGAGAAAATTACATTTGCGATCTAGACAGTACACTGTTCTGTTTATATACATCTCTTATAGTCCAATTTACACGGATTTTATACATTTTTATTCACGTCTCATTAATTTATTTCTATAGCATAAGTTAGGCTCCTTCGTTTTAAAATATAGCTCGAGTCATCATATCTTAAATTTTTTTCATAAAAAAAGTCTCTTTTTCCTTTTGATTTCTATTTCTACTTTATAAAAATTTTTATAACATGAGTCGTAAACATTTTATGCATGTGTTAGATATCAGTATGCTTGTTACTGCATACACACACAATTTACACGCACACTACATTTTACATGTCATTATATTACTTGAGGTAAATTTTTAATTAGTGTTTCCTGTGTTGTGTAAGTGCTTTTTTTTCATTGCGCTATGATCCGGAAATAGCCCAATGATTAAAGGTGTATGTTTCAGTTTTGGCTAAGTGGATCGGCCGTCCACTTTCTCAAAAGTGGAATATATTACTTACATGATACAAATGTTCAATACCTCACATTAATTTACAAGACGTTCGCGCTCTTTTTTTTTTTAAATGCATAATGACGTATCTCTCGTACTATTTGATACTCCGTACATGTTTTTTTTTTCTCTCACTCTAGCTTACTATGGGCAGATAGTGAAGTTAGATGTTTGTCTGCATCAATTTATTTTTGAATCTCATGTACACATTTTTATGATTTCGAGTTTAACCTGGTACTACATACACACACATATTTACATTTGCACTTCATATGGTCTTGTTTTGTAATAATTTTATGACACTCACCTTGGTTAAACATGGTCACGATGCTGTGTGCTTGTACATTTTTTTACATTCTTTCTCAACATTGTGTACATTTACACAAATACATAGTTTTACACTATTTTAAAGTTTGCGTATTTTTTGTTGCCTTGTCATTTTTTTATTTTCGGAATGTTACTGAATTTTTTTACATAATGTAATTCAATACAATATTTGCACATGCATCTTAAATTTACATGCATGAGTTAATTTCTAGCTGGTATTTTTTTTACACATTTGTTAATTTTGTTGTTTACACGCGGCTGGTGACTCGTTGCTATTTTATTTATAACATAAGGTATTTTATTATAACTCACATGATATTTGATATCTTTAGGGGTTGTTTTTATAAAAGTTATTTAAATGCATAATGTGAGCTGTTATGTACACTTTAGTTAATTTTTTTTAAAAAAGGCTATTCACATACAGTCATTAAACTAAATATTTGGCAATTTCTCAGATTTAAATTTTTTCAGTTAGTGAGTTATAGTCTCACAGGTGTCTTGTGACGGATACATACACTCATGTACCATAAAGTATAAAGCTTGGTATTTTGCTATTCATTTTTTTCTCTTTTCCATCCCGTTACTTGGAACATGCGTGCCTTGGCATTACTTCTATATTTTAGCGTAGAGTTATGCAATCTGTCGTGCGCTCGTACATGTATGCACACTTCTTTTTAACGTGATACAGTAATAACTTTGGCAGATACACCTTTATTTTAATTTTTAACCCTTAGTTAACCATTTATGCAACTTTTTTTTCTTTTCACAAGTAGTTCATGTGTTGGATATTTATTTATGTTACACAAAATTTGCTCAGTTAGAATACAATTTTGTTCATTCATATACATACATTACACTAGTTCATGTGTTGATTTACATATTTTGTTCATTTGCTTTTACACATTGTACTTTGCTTACGATCTATTCGACAGTATTCTTTTTTTTTCTCACAAGTAGTTCATTGAGTATAACACATATAGTTCATTGTGGCTGGTTTAGAGTATAACCAGAGTTTTCACACATTACACGGAGTTCATTGCCTTTACTAACCCTTATTCATTACAGTTTGGTGATTAACTCACTAATTATGTAATTGAATCTCACTCGTATGTTAGTGTTTTGGGTTATCACACACATACTGTCCGTATATTTTGTTAGCAAATGCATAAAAAACGTTAGTTCATTGAGACATTATTACAAGTAGTTCATGTGGAATTATACAATTTGTTCATGTGTTTACTTACACGTTGTGTATGCTTGCGTACACACTTGTTCATGTGTTTTTTTTTTCATGTAGTTCATGAGTTTGAGGTTTCTTTTTCCCTCCCTACACACACATACAGTTCCTTTTTTCCTGTTACTTTTCTATCTTTTAAAATTTACACCATTTTTCGATATTAAAAGGTTCTATCAGTTTTCTTTATTTTTTTTTAAAATTTTAAGAGTTTTTTTTTTTGTTTATTTTGTGTGTTTGCATAATGCCATAACATATCAATGACACCATCACTTTGTCTATGAACAAAGATTTTAAAGTTTCAAGGAGTTATCCGTCACATGACATATTAAATTACACATACATTTCGAATTAGTTGCCTTTTAACATGTAACATTTTTTTTAACACTTTCATTAGATACTTCTTACTTGAAGGTGGCAGATCGAGTAAGGTATCTTGTCAGACTGTATTAAATCGTATGCAATTTCTTAGTAAATGTTTTTAATATTTTTTTGCCAGGAGTTAAATTTTAATAAATACACAGAAGGTCTATACATGAAAATTCAGCAAAACTAAAACCTTTGCATTATTCTCATTTTTCTTCTCCTCGTACATTTATTTTGAGTCTCACTGGGTGTCGGGTGAGATTTTTATTTTTCACACGCATGTGTCAGGATACTAAGGAAGTTTTTTTTTTCTTTTGGTAAACCACACTTCTTTTTCGATATTTTGCAATAGACAGTTTATCTTTTGCGGTAACACTCCATTTCTTTTTTTTGTTTATTTAACTTAAAGGTATGGATCCTGTCAATTTTACACTGATGCGTTTTGAGTAGATATATATATATATATATATTTTTTTTCTTCAACGAATGCTGCAATATCTTATGAAATGTACTGTAAAAAAAAAAAATAATAATAATAATAATAATTTAACCCTTTAGTAACGTTTTTTTTAAAAATACGGTACACTTTTTTTCTCTTCAGTTACATTTCGCTGTTTGGTGCTTGGTGCATGTAGAGAATTTTTGTTCATAGTTAACACATACAGTAGTTCATAGTTTATCTTAGTTCATAGAAAAAACCCTTACACGAGTTCATTGCTTTGTCAATTCTTTGCGTGCATCAGGGACTAATTGTCACTGTTTTTACAACTGATTTTCAAAACACTTAGGCATTTTACTTCATTGATACATTTCTTTGGTTCAGTGTTATATTTTTTTTCACTTGAGGTCACTGTGATACACTTCTAGTGTTCATTTGTATACTAGCACACGTTTGTTATTTTTTATGCTAGATATTTAAAAAAAAGGGTTTCCTTTTTTGGTAACTTTACAGGATTACACTTTACTTTTATTTTTTCATTCGGTACCTTTCTTGGCTATTCAAGGTATTTCACGTGATAAGGTAGTTTTCTTATGCACGATTTTCCAATCACTCAGTACACAGGTGTGCATTATTTTTTTTTTTTTTGGTTTTTGTTATGCTCATTGACACATGTGGTTTATTACTGGTATATACCAGTCGTAACACCAAACGGTGTTATTTATGACTACATTCACACACACACATACATACTTTTGTGTCACCTGTTGTATAATGCTTATTAAATTTCATTAAATTTACTGTACATTTTTTTACCATTTTTGTAAGGGGTACTTTCTCTGGAAAGTTCTTATTACCTCTTGTTTATACCTTATAGGAGTGCAATATGTTTTAAAATACACTTTAGTTAAATTAGGTTCTCAGTAAAACACATTCAGTCTTTGCTTACAAGATAAAAGGATGGCAACTTTCAACTTTTAACAAATAATTTACCTCCATCTTCCTCTCCTTTTACCAGTCATACCACTTTTAAAAAAACTTGAAATGTCACAAATAGTGCTGAAAATGAACAATTTTTATATTTACTATATTATGGAATCTTTTGTCTTTATATACAGTTCATGTCTCAAAATAATTTTATAAGTTGGAGTATGACCAACTTTTGTAGCAATTGTGGAAATTGCTCTTGCTTGCAGTGAAAGTTCAAGCAATTTATATATTAAAATCTTATGGAACTTTATAAAAAAATAATGGTGTGCACACGTTAAAAATTAATAATAATAAATAAGAATACAGCTGTCCAGAAGTATTAACTGCAGTTCAAAAAAATTTTCAATATATTTTATTTTGGCAAGTCTTTGGTACCAACTTGCTTTGTCATGCTTATAGGCATGCTTTTTATATGAGACATGATTTATTTGTTCCTTACATATTTAGTATTTCTGTATATGTTTATAAACTGTTGGTCACCGGGTTCCCTCTGCAAAATATTACATTTTACATATTTTCTTTATGTGTAATGTATTTGAGAGAAGACATGGGGTAATTTTTTTTCTCTCGTGGTTCACTTCGTTCTTTTTCGGCTGTTGGGGAGATATATGTGAAGGCGCCTACCTTCACATATTAATATTAAGATCTTTCCTCTTTCCCCCCTTTAAAATTACATTTTTTAAAATTCTTAAATTTAATTATCTGTCTGCATTCGGATTCAATCTGTTTTTAGCGCTCTTTTCCCTTCATAAATTAAGCATTCAATTCTCAGTCTCTTTAATATTTTAACCGCAGCGCACTGCAGTTAAAAGAAAAGAAATCATTTCCTTTTCTCGCCTAATAACCGGATTCTAATTTTCATCCTTCTGCCTTAGTTTGATGATATGCAGAAATTAGTCAGACATATTACTTCTACATTTTTAGCCGTTGGTCCAGATGTTAGATAGATGTGTCATTTCAGTTATTAACCCTGTCTTTATTTTGTTTTGTTTATTAACGGGCGCTTCGGCCGCTTCAATCCCATGAGAACTTTGGCAAACCCTATCGAATGTTCTTTTGCGGTTTATGTGCTATAATTACTAAGTAATCATCTGGCGTTAAATATTTCTTATTAATCTTTTACATTCCCCATTCAATTTCAGTTATTGTACTTTGACCACATGTCTCTCTCTCTCTCTAATCTCGCCATATAGTATATGTATTTGGCGAAATTGTGTATGTACGCTTGCCAACACTCGAGCATTTTCGAGAAAATGTAATTGCAGGACTGGCTTCGAAGATCTGATTCTGTGAACGTAAAAAATGTAACTTTCTGCTCCCTTCTCCAACATCGGCCTTAGCCGTGTAATTTCGGCTATGTTCGAAACGATCCCGGTGGACAATAAAGAACTTTAGATAATTTCTACCTTAGCAGTTTCTTGCCTTCCTTTTAAAATAAGTAACAGTTAATTTTTCAGCCTTGTATTCAGTATGGAAACTAAGCAAAAATGAACCACCTGTGGAAGACATCATCATCATCACACATATATATGTATATGAGTTTATATATAACAGGAAAATAAATTATATTTAGAGCTTCATTCGGATACTTTGTCATTTATCGATGGTAATTGATGGCCGTGCGTTTTATATAGTATTCTGAATTTTGGAGACGAAATAAATTTTTTTATATCACGTGGTACGCACAAAATATTGTCGATCATATATACAGGACTGCATAAAAGATTTCAAGCATATTAGCGTCTAGAGGCGATAATTAAAAAAAATGGATTTTCAGTTGTTTTAAAGGTTTTCTAAATTGTTTACTTAGATACTTCCCATCACTTCTTAAAAATATGATATTTTAAATCAATATTCTGATAGTTTTGTAAAGCGTCCCATAATCTGTTAAAAAAAAGGTGTTTTTTTTTATTTTTGTTGTATAAATGATTTTGATACAATAGCTGGTTTACATTTACTTTCACATACATTGTATATTTCGATTTCGGTTAAATAATACAATTTTCTGACACACTTAAAGTAAATAAACATTTTAATTGAAGACAAGTTTTAGTTTTGCAAACCTATCAAAATAAAAGAGAATTGGAAATTGAGAAAGTGACACAGCAGGAAGTAAAACTAAGGTAAATATCGCATCGACATTTACTGTGATATTGCAAGTAAAATGAATTAATATTTTCTTAGACTTCAAGGAATAAGTTTTCTTATAAATATACAATGTTAAAATCGTATTTACATTTTTCTTTTACTTATATAAATTATTTACTCAAACTTATTCTAATTATTAAATTATTATCTTTATCCAAATGAAAATTTAAATAAAAATTGAATGAAAGTCTTGATCACGATTTAAATGTGATGATTTTTGGTAAATATTCTTGCAGTATAATGCGATACGCTGAAAAAAATAATTTAAGCTGAGATGAGAATTATGAAGTATTTTTATGAAAAGTGGGTGTAATAACAAGATGCAAAATTTATCTTTTAAAGATTAAACATAATAACAAATAATAATCTACAACAACGACAATCAGAAAAATTAGCTCAAAGCTCTTTAGATGGTGGAATGATCAAACATAGTTTTAAAAAGTCCTTCCGGCCAGTGCCAGGAGGAAGAGGTAGCTCTCATATTCCTTAATTTAAAAAAGCCAACTTATATCATTCAAACACACGAACACATTTAGTGGAAACCGAATATAGGAGATTCAATACTAATTTTTAACAATATAATGAATGAGAATTTCGCGAAATTAGTCAGCTTTATTCAAGTTGCTTTTCTTTAAAGTAACTGATATTTGGCTGCCAAATTCGGCGATTTTTTAAAGTGCCTGCCATTTTAAGACAACATGGTGGATGAGGCTAACCAGTGAACTTAGTCGAGACCTTAGTAATTGCTCTGTGCACATGCTCACTCACATCGGAATCGGTTGATATATACGAGTGCTGTCGCATGCAAAAAATCAGATTTTTCAAAATGTCACCCACAATAGAAATTGAAACTGCTATATCTGAGCCATTTTTTAAGGCAAAGACAAACCAAAAATGCTCCTGAATCCTTATATCAAGGTCAAATACTTAAGAAAGAAACCTTTTTCAATTTCTAATTTTTTTTTGCACCTCACTTTAAATATATATATATACTTTTTTTTTAATTTAAAGGCCGCCATTTTGAAACAAGATGGCTGATGAATCTGGCCAGCGAACTTGGTCGAGATATTGATGTATACTATCCACATGCCTTTTTACATCGAAATAGGCGAATACGTGTGTTATCGTGTGACAAATTCAAGATCGTTTCAAAATGTTAACCATGCTAGAAATTCAAAGTGCTATAATTCAACCATTTTTTTAAGATATAAACAAAAGAACAAATTTTTAGAAACAGAAACTGCTACGGAATCTTTGTATCAAGGCCAAACACATAAAAAAAAAATCTTTTTCATTTTCCAATTTTTTAATACCTCATTTTAAATTTTAAATTTAATTTTTTTAATGGCAACTCTTTTGAAACAAGATGGCAAATGAAACTGGCCAACTAACTCGGTCGAGACATTGATATGTACTATGTACAGACCAAGTTACATCCAAATCGGTTCATAAATACGCCTGTTATCGCGTGACAAAAATCAGGTCATTTTAAAATGTCAGCCACAATAGAAATTCAAAATGCTATTACTCAACCATTTTTTTAGATATAGACGAAACAAAAACTGTTCCGGAATCTTTGTATTAAGGTCAAACAGATACGAAAAAAATCTTTTTAATTTTCCAATTTTTTGCTATCTCATTTTAAATTTTTTATTTTTAAAATTTTTTTAAATGGTCGCCATTTTGAAACAAGATGGCGGATGAAGCTAGCCAACGAACTCGGTCGAGATATTTGTATGCACTATGTACACACCAAGGTACATCCAAATCGATTCATAAATACGCCTGTTATCACGTGACAAAAATCAGGACGTTTCAAAATGTCGGCCACGCTAGAAATTCAAAATGCTATAACTCAGCCATTTTTTAAGATATAGACGAAACAAAAACTGCTCCCGAATCTTTTTATCAAGTTCAAACACATAAGAAAAAATATTTTTCAATTTTCAATTTTTTGGTACCACATTTCAAATTTAAATTTTTCTTAAAAATTTAAATTCCCGCCATTTTTAAACAAGATGGCGGATGAAGCTGGTCAACGAACTCGGTCGAGACATTGGTATGTACTATATATAAACGAAGTTACATCCAAATCGGTTCATAAATACGCCTTTTATCGCGTGACAAAATTCAGGACGTTTCAAAATGTCAGCCACGCTAGAAATTCAAAATGCTATAACTCAGCCATTTTTTAAGATATAGACGAAACAAAAACTGCTCCAAAATCTTTGTATAAAGGTCAAATACATAAGAGAAAAAAAGTTTTCCATTTTCAATTTTTTGGTACCACATTTCAAATTTTAAAATTTTTTAAAAATTTTAAATGGCCGCCATTTTGAAACAAAATGGCGGATGAAGCTTGCCGACGAAGTCGGTCGAGACATTGGTATGTACTATGTACACACCGAATTACATCGAAATCGGTTCATAAATACGCCTTTTATCGCGTGACAAAATTCAGGACGTTTCAAAATGTCAGCCACGCTAGAAATTCAAAATGCTATAACTCAGCCATTTTTTAAGATATAGACGAAACAAAACTGCTCCGGAATCTTTGTATAAAGGTCAAATACATAAGAAAAAAATATTTTTCCATTTTTAATTATTTGTTACCACATTTCAAATTTCAAATTTTTTTTTAAATTTTAAATGTCCGCCATTTTGAAACAAAAGGGCGGATGAAGCTGGCCAACGAACTCGGTCGAGACATTTGTATGTACTATGTACACACCGAATTACACCGAAATCGGTTCATAATTACGAGAGTTACAGTGTGACAAAGGTCATATATATATATATATATATATATATATATATATATATGGATATATATATATCAATTTTGAACAGAGGGTGGTTTCGGTGTCTGGGGGTACTGATCGATGAAAATATACCAAAATTATTTGAAATCGCTTTCCTCCGAACAGCTGCAATAGGTAGCTTTTTGTAATGAAAGCTACCTAAAATATGTAACCTACCAAAATATATTTTTAATATTTTTGCTCCTCCCACCTTCGGCTTAGCTCCCAATTTAACAATTAAAATATAAAAAGAAAATGCATAAAATGTTTACGTTAGTAACAATTTTAAACTTTAGATTTTAACTATAGAGTTTGGTGCTTAGAAATTTCTGCAAAATATGAAAAGTTGTCAGCCAAACCCATCATGCATAATTAAAAAAAAATAAAAAATAAACTTAAGAATTTTAATATTTACTACAAGAGAAAAGGATATTTATCAACATATACGTAGGCACTCGACTTACATGTGTGTACAAAATGTTAAAAAAGAATCATGATATCAGCTTGGAAATTTTATATCACATGACTTTCATTTTTTAGCTGCAATTTTCACACTGTTTTTCCCTATGTTTGGCTTTTTTGTGAAGAATAAAGTTTTTAACTAGATTTTAAAGAGCCTAATATACAGTAATTCCTTAATAATCGCGGATTTAACATTCGCGAGTTTTATTTATTCGCAAAATAAGAAATGAATAACATTTCAGCATTCGAAAATACTTAACTTGATTATTCGCGAATTTTGTTTTATAAAAGAATATATTTTTCTTTTTTACAAAGTAAATTTGATTTGTTTTACAAATTTCATAAACTATTTGACATTGGACAGCTGCATTGTACTGTACATCCTAAGTACCAAGATTTTCAACCCTTATATTGAGGCAATATATAGTGATTCCAAGAAACCCAAAACGTAATTTGATGCTAAAAAAAAAAAAAAATCTAAATTTTCTAAAATTCAAAATTTTTATTGCAAGTGAATTTTTTCTGCCAAATTTGTATGAGAAATTTTAAAGCTTCAACAACAATTGTTAATAAAGCAATAGAATTAATCTTAACTGGTGATGATCCTTAAATTTAATCCCTTCTTCGTCGGCCTCGCATGTCACATGTTCGGCGTTTTACTTCAGGTACGGTTGGCGGCGCATGTCATGTGACGCCGATTTAAAGAAGAAAATTTTTATTTTGAAAGTGAATTTGTCACAATTTGCACGTCGGTATATTCTGGGATTGTTTTTTTTTTTTTTTTTTTTTTTTTTTTTTTCCTCCATAGTGCAAGAGATGGGCAACTAGTTCTATTATTTTCGAATTTGCTGTAATATCGGCTTTCGTTAGTTATTGTTCCATGTCAAAATGGCTTATATGGTAGATTCAGAGAGTGATTCTTATGAGGGAAGTGAATATAATATCTCTCAGTCAGAAGATGAGAGCTCTGACTTATGTAATACCTACATATAATAGTTTTTAATAATTCTTTTTATGCAGATATTTATCTAATATTACACAACCTGGTAGTTTTGTAGGTAGGATCTCTAGATTTCTTGCGACTCTAACCTTCATAGACATGGGTAGGCCTCACCAAAACAGCATTTATAAATATGATATAAGAATTAAACACAACTTAAAAGTCATCAATACAAGTAAATAAAAAAATAGGTAAATAATATAAAAAAATAGTTTCACATTGATGAGAGATAATTAATTAGCTCTCTTTTTATGAGAAAATATTTTATGTGTGTAAATTTTATGTAAAAAGGTATTCAGAAAATCAATGCTGGCAAGATTTTGCCAAATTTGGAGAAATTTTGCTAACTTTGTGTTTATACTTCAAATAGATTTGATAAATATAGTTTGAGACTATTTTTTTAATTTTAAACTTAAGAGCATTGCAGGAAAATCTGGGATTCAGTGACATTTTTATTATTTTTATTTTTTTTTTTAAACACTGGTCAAACAAAAATTGGTTACAAACGAAAATATTTTACATTTTCCAATTCAGGATAGAACATATATTAATTTTCAGCAATGAAAAAAAATGCTTTTTTGTCATTGGAAATTCGAAGAAAAAACCCCTACAGAGAAGGGGTTCATAAGAACAATCCATATGCTTATGCATTAACACCGTACAAAAGAATGATTTGTATTAAAATGTTTCTGATCGGGTACAAATTACTTATCAAGTGATGAAAGTTTTTCATATTCTAGTGGATCAGAAGGTGAAGACGAGGATATGAGCTTTTATGTGAAAATGTGTTCAGGAAATTAATGTTTGCAATATTTTACCAAATTTGGCAAAAGGTTCCCAACTTTGTGCATATACTTCAAATATATTTGATAAATATAGTTTCAGACTATTTTTTAAAATTTTAAACTTGAGTGCATTGCAGGAAAAACTGGGGTTCAGTGACATTTCTTTTTCTTTTTACCACTGGTCAAACAAAAATTGCTTACAAACGAAAATATTTTACATTTTCCAATTCAGAATAGAACATATATTAATTTTCAGCAATACAAAAAATGCTTTTTGGGATTGGAAATTCGAAAAAAACCGACAGAGAAGGAGATAAAAGAGAAAAAGAGACCCGCGGCATTTCCTTATATGGAAATTCATAAACAAAAGATCTGTTTTAGAAAAAACAATCGTATATCAATAAATTGTTTTACCCATCAACTAGCAATTTAAATTTGTACAGTATGTTTATAATTAATCAAATTCATTTGCAGTTTGTACTTTTTATTGCTTAATAATTATATCTTTACGTTTCAATTGCATTTTTCCATTTAAAAAAAATCACAAAACAAACCCTCCGTTTATGCACGCGAGATAATTTCAACATTCTCGACTTTGTCATTCGTGGAGGTTTCCGCGAACCTAACCTCGTGAATGTTAAGGGATTTCTGTACACGAAATACACGCTCATGTTAGAAATTGCGAAGGCGGATGCACGGAACCTGCACCAAAACACCTGTAATCAAGTTTTATCACGATTACAATAACTCCCTTAGAATGTATGTGTCCGTAAAATAACTACCATACTTTCAAATTAACAGTAAAACAATACAATAATGTACGATATATATAATAAAACACACATACTACGATACATATTAAAATACACATACACACATAAATAACGCCTGCATTCAACAGTTAAAGGTATATACCGAGTGTCCTAAAAAGGATAGACTGATTTTAAAATTCAGTAACATGCAAACGGTGACAGATATTTAAAAAATTCTTGCAGGAGAGTTATGCATAAGGTCAAAAGTTTTTTTTTTTTTTTTACTGTGGTTTTCGATTTTAGTTCGAATTACAAACAATAGATGGCGCTTTAAGCAACAGGATCTAAATGCATGCTCGATTTTTGGCCTATCTCTTCTTCCATGCGGAAAAAGGAGATTAAAATGTATTGAGTGGGTTCCGAAGGACCGAACACCGAGCCTGAATTTGGCATCTATTAATCGGAGTGCTATCTATTGCTTGTAATTCGAACTAAAATTGAAAATCACTGTAAAAAAAACTTTTGACCTCATGCATAAGCCTCCTGCAAGAATTTTTTAAATATCTGTCACCTTTTGCAAGTTACTGAATTTTAAAATCAGTCAGTCCTTTTTAGGACACCAGGTATAAATATTATACAGGCATACATACAATAAATACAATAAACTGAACTGGAGTGAAAAATTAGCCAGAGCCAGGAATCGAATAATACTGTGGTCTCGGGTTCGATTCGTGGCTCTGGCTAATTTTTCAATCCACTTGGGTTTATTTTGTTTATTGTATGTATGTCTGTATAATATTTATATATACCTTTAATACAATAATGTTTTTTTTATTATTTTTTTTAGAATGTTAAATTTACATCTGTTTATTAAATTACAAAATCATTCACTGCATACATTTATTTTCCGGTTATTAATGACTAAATTAATTATAAATATAGTATAATATAGATTTTGAAATTGTCTAAAAATATTACAACATTTATTTTAATGTTATTAAATATGGAAAAGTATGGTAGCAATATGATCTCCCAGAATTTAATTAAATATAAGAAAGGACGTTTTGTAGCTAAAGTTAATTTATTTTCCTTTTTTTTTTTTAACAGACATGCCGATTCAATTATGAAATAAATTCATAAAGATTGTAAATATAAATTCTTCAATTATATTTAAATTTAACCCTTTTTTCCAAATTATAAGACCATAGAAGAGTGTCTGAAATTGATTTTTTTTATTTCACTGTTTGCAATTGAATAGAGAAACGTTTTTAATATGTATGAGACTTTTTCGAAAAAAAAAAATGTTTTGCATTTTATTTGAAGCTATTTCCATGGAGATACCAAGATAGGAGTGGCTCATACAGAATTCATCACCGAAGAATATTACACTTCTTTTTAAATTTGAATTGAAATTTGAAATGTAAATTTATAAGGGTGTTCGGTTTAACACCTTTAATGTGAGAATGTTTATTCAGTGAATTGTTTCAAATATTTTGTTTATTCCTTACAGACCTTTTACAATTATACAATCGTGTTCGCGTATATTTTTTCGATAAAAATGTCAAAAATTGAGATAATAATGCTGCAGATTTACTATGTAAAAAACAAGAAATTTGGTCAAATGAGAAAAATGTGTAGTCAATGTTTTAGAATTATAATATTCTGTTAGGGACTATACATATATAACGTTATCAAGTTTTTAGCAAATTTGGGCACTCTTCCCACTTACAATATCATACGTTATCAATCCTCAACCCACCCCCTTCCTAATAACATAATTATCACTGTCTATTTTTTTTTCCTTTCGTTTTCTTTTTTATATGTTTGCAATGATAGACAGATATGGTTATACTTTTATTATTTGCACTCTTTACTGAAGAGAAGAAGATAATAAAATATATTATATATGAAGTAACTTTATATTAAATAACACTTTGAACAAACAATAACTAAATGTATTCAATAGTTACATAATTCATTAAACAGCAATATCGATTTCTTGCACTTGCCTTCTGCACGAGGAGGGGATAAGCAGAATTTTTTTCAACATAACAGGTGGATAACATTCTTCACCATTTTTTTTTTTTTTTTTTTTTTTTTTTTTTTAGTAAAAATAACATGTATCTTTCCGAACCAGGTTTCTCTAACAACGCATTAGATGTGCATATGGGAGAAGAACAGGAATGCCGAGCGTTGGGATATTCCATATTTTGGAATGAAATGATTTTATAATCATTTAAGAGTTTTAGAACTTTGTATTTTCCGATGTAAAGGAAAAGTTAACAAAAAAAGAAAATTTTAACTGAATCGTAAGTGGTATGTATCTAAAGACAAACCCCCGCTTTCTAGAGATAACTTACGATATCAGGTCGCAGACCCACACTGCCCCTAAAATGATAACGTTATATATGCACAATCCTTTAATGTTAAATATTTGCTCGTTGCAACATACTAATAGACTTTTTTATTAGCTTATAATATCTGTATTGTTTTTAATCCAATCACTTCTTTGTAAAATGTCTCTGGATTACAGCGTGAAAATCCGGAAAGTTGTTACATAATTCCACTGCATTCATAATAGGAATTTTGCGTACCAGTATCGAGAAGCTCGTGCACCGTAGTTTTCGAAATCCAGATGAAGTGATTCATATACTACGAGTGATCCATATAGTCCTACATGATTCATTTTAAAATTCAATTATGATGCTTTTACTCATTCATATTTTTTTTGCACGTAATTAAAAATACAGTGTTTGAAAATGCTATAAAGAAAAGGGTTACGAATACGACGTTTTAACTACAGAGAAATACGTTTAACACGAAAACGCTTAACATGAAAAATCGGTTAACCCGAAATGATATAGCGGTTCGGGCAGTATACTATGCAATTTAATATTTTTTTTTTCTTTTAACACGAAACAAATTCCCTTTCGATCTAGTTAGTTTGAGTTGAAATTGGTGAATCTCGCATTAAAACCACTGAATTTTGGGTGAATCAGCAAATTTAGCGTTTTTTATTGGCTCATGTTTTATTAGTACAATGGCTGAGAAATCGGTGAGAAAACAAACTCTGCTGTTTCGTTTTAAATGAAGATGAAGCTGCTTAATGTAGTTGATGAAAAGGACGAAAACAGAAATCTGCAAAGAGCCATTGCCAATGCTACTTTATCAACAATAATAAAAAATAGAGATCCCATTACGTTAATGTTTGAGCAAGTATTTTTAAGCCAGAGAGAAAACGTATGAAAACTGCTATGCACAAAGATTTAGAGACAGCTTTGCTTATTTGGTTCAAACAAGCTAGATCCCAGAATGCTGAAAAAGACACTTAAAATAAAGATATCAGAATCCCCCCCCCCCCCCCCCAAAAAAAAACAATATTTTTTTTTTACTTGCTATTTATCCTAACGGATGCAACTTACTAGTAGTTTAACAGGAAATCGTAATAAAATTTGACGACGTCGAAAATATTTGTATGTTTTGTTCTTTTTTTACGTAAGCGAAATTCTTTTAACACGAAAAAAATTTTTGTCCCCGCAGTTTCGTGTAAAACGTATTTCACTGTATAGCTTCTTAAGCATGATGCAATTTTCGGTTCTCGATAGAAACACTGGTGCGATCTTGGAGCCGGACAACTCTGAAAAGAAAAAAAAAGGACAAATCGAAATGTCATAACTCGGCAAGTTTCGTTTGTAAAAGAATTTGATTATTTTAATCCCCTAATTGGACGGAGGGTAATACTTTTTAATAATGTTATACGAAAGTAGGATAATATAAAAAAGTAAATTTTTTATTTTAAATGTATAATCCTTTACAAAACTAATCATATGTAAAAGATATACTTGATTTGTACACTTTTTATTATTTGCTTATTTATCCGACATTTCAAGCTGTAATCATCCTTGCATATGTTTTGTATCATCCCGGTACAGTTCACTATTGAAAACAAAAATGCATAGGGTAATTGTAGGATAGATGGCCATATAGGAGAGATGACCAGTCTAAATATTTCAAAAACTATACCATAGATTTCAGCATAAACATTCTTCGTAAGAAATAGTTCAACATGTTCATTCATTGCGACATGCAGCTGTGTTTTTCAATTATAAAAAGAAAGTGTAATGTTAATGTTTATTTAATTTAGTGGTTTGATATTTTTGTTGAGTTAGGTATCAGAATATTTTGAAGTACCTATGTTGCACTTTTTACGATAACGACTTTTAAGGCATGTATATAATCCAATATTTGCTTTTAAGCCTAAAACTACTATGTACAATGGCGGAGTGACGCTTTAAATTGGGTGGCAATTTGTCCATCAATTTTAGGAGAGGTGGCCATATCAAATCGAGGAGAAATGGCCACCTATAATCAATATTTCAAAATTATATGGAGTGGGGATTTTAACTAAATATAATTATTTTTTAAATAATTACGTAATTTGTATGTTTAAAATTATATTAATTGATACAATTACTTAAATTTTAACTAATATAAATATTTCAATAGCGATAATATAATAGATCCTAACAATATATTTTTGTTTCAGAAAATATTGAAAAACTTCGGAAACATTCATCCCAGAAACAATTAAAGTTGATAAATAAACTTAAATCCATGAAAAATCTAAAATAAAGTGAGAAAAAAACAAAAAACATGACTCTTCCAGTAGAGAAGAAAATTAAATATATTTGAAATTATTAGATTCTACAGAATGCGAGGTAATAGAATTGGATGAGGATCACTGTGTTGGTTGTAGACAAGGATATAATACCACAACCAAAAAGGATTACTGGATACAATGCATAAGGTGCCAGAGGTGGTTTCATGAAACGTGTACAAACCATCAAGATCTTTGCCAAAAATGTGGAAAGTTTTTACGAAAAGAGAAGGATTGCAATTATACTTAAAAGTTTGTTTATTCATATTTCATTCACTGATTTTCCGTGATATAATTGCATCTTTACAAATTTCTATGTGTTTTTCATGATTAACTACATGAAATGTGTTATTTTTTGCTATTTTTACTTAATTTTTTTCTTTGTTGTATTGGATGGCCATCTCTCCTTCAAGCCAAGGAGAGATGCTATTTTAATTTCAATTTTGTTTCCCACATTTTGTTCTCGATATTTAATTATTTTTTGTCCAAAATATGATGTGTATATGTATAAGAATTTCAAATATGCATCAAGATTTCTTGTATTTGCATTCTAAGAATTTTAATTTCAATCTATAAAAACTATGGCCATCTATCCTAGAGTTACCCTATATATATATACATATATGTATGTATATATGTATATATATATTCAGTTATTAAGCATTCCGTAAAACGAAACTTGTAAATCATGCTGGTAATCTTGTCTAACATTTTATTAATCATTTTTGGAATATTATTCGCTTAAAATTTTACATAACAATGAATTATTTTTTTCACAATATCAGTGAAAAATTATTGATATATTTATATTGAATAATAGAAATGGTAAATCATATGATGTATGTATTATTTCAGAGTATATTTTCATTTAAAAACAGAAGCCAACATATTTCTCTGTTAAAAAAAAAAAAGAGAGATAATACCACTTTATAACTAGTTATATGATATGCACTAGTTATAAAAAAAAAAAAAAAAAAAAGCTTTGTTATTCAGGTAGTTCCTTTCCTAACATTCTGATAAAAGTAAACTGCAGTTAATACAGATAATAACACCTGACAAGCTATTGATCCTTTTTAGGATTTATCTTGAAAAAAAATCTGAAGAATATTTTCTTCGTAATGTTAGTAAAGAATATCTAATCTGATTTGAAAAAGAAAAAGAAATATGTATATGAAATGATAAAAATGTGATATTATAATTTCGATTTGCGAGTTTTCATCAAAGGAGTTGATGAGCGCTGGATGTACCTATCGTCGAAGAAGTATGAAAGGATTATTGATAATGATTTTAAAAAGATATTGTTGGTAATTAGCGTATATATTAACCCTTAAAGACACGGATGGTTTGGACATACATAAACAAAGCGATATAAGTAAGCGTGCAAACTTAATGCTAGAATCGGGCGTAAATTAACACAGTTGCGCCATCTTGTGGACGGAGTGATAATTCACATACGCGGGGTTTTAGTGTGGCGCGTATTTTCTAAATCTTTAATCACTCATGAAATCACTTTTGTTTGCCACATTTATTGCAAAATAATGGCGTAGCCAGAAGGGCATTCAATGCACTTGACACCACGACGTTTCATTCGCCTTATCAGGGACACTTCAGTTTTTAATCAAGGTGAAAAAAACTTTAAAATTTTAGTGGTGTGAGTAAGAAAACAGTTAGGTATCTACCTGTAGTTCAGATTCAATCCGCTACCTGGCGCATGACCTTGATTGATTTGACCTCGCTTTTAATATTGCGGTTACTTCTCTCATTTAAGTTAGGACGCTTACTTATATCGCTTTGTACATAAATACACGGGCGCTTTTTCTGTGCACCAAAGGCTTTTAAAGCTTTCATAACAACTTTTAATGATATATTTGTATAATTCAATGTCCAATTACTGAATCATATATTTATTTTACGGAACACTCTGTGCGTACTTATTACTTGTACTTCACCGGTTATTGTAAGATTAACATGCCAAGAGGTTTTTCAACAACGATAAGGTAAGGGTAAATCCGAATAATTTGGCTTTTTATAAATAAACAAATATTATTAAAAATATAATGCACAATCATAATTTTAAAATTAAATTTTTGTACAAATGTAAGTCCAGACACTGTGCACAAAGTTACGTTAAATTCTGTTGGAAATTCTGAGTTTATAAATGAACTAATTATAAGATATGGGCTTTTTACTCAACATTCCGTACCAAGCAGACTACCAGGCAAGCAGCTGGCAATATCACTTGAAATTTCGATAACTGCACGGCATATGTAAAAAAATTTTAATTTACTTTCAAATTATTAGGAATGCTTGATTAAATATTTTGAATAGCACAGATTAAAAACTTATTTTTCATAAAACTAATTATCCAGAAATACATACACTAAAAATGTACCTAATAATGAGCTCGAAGTAGCTAGGAGTCGTTCGGTAGCTTCATCGCCCCGAGCCCTCCCTTACCGCTTTCCGGTGTCTTTAATTTGTGTTATTTCCCTTTTAAATTTGTCCGGTTTCAATTTTTGATTTTTTTTTCTTTTATTTCAACCTCGCTTTCGCTAGAGAGTCTTTCACTCGGGACGTGACTGGGGACCTACGTATCTCTCTTCCGCAAAAGAGTCGGACTAGAGTAGAAGAATAAAGGGCTGCGGACGAAGACGGGCCACTCGCCGCGAAAAAAATTCCTGTAACAGACTGTGTTACAGGAATTTTTGTTGTTGCCGTTACATAAAAAGTTCATGGAATACCAGTTTCCTAGAAAAACTTTAGTAGCTTTACAGACTTTTTTTTTACAGTGTAGGATTAAGAATGCATGTGTAGATGTTTTCACCTTGAATTTTGGTTAATTCTAAAAATGGTAGAATGATATATAATAGCACCATCAATATGAAAAATTTATAATTGATAATTATAAATACAGGGAAATACGTTTAACACGAAACTGAGGGGACTGAAATTTTTGTTCGTGTTAAAAGAATTTCGCATTAAAAGATTCCTAAAAAGAGAACAAAAAACTCACAAATATTTTCGAAGTCGTCAAATTTCATTTCGATATCCTGTTAAACAATTAGTAGGTTCCATCCATTACAATAAAAAGCAAGTAAAAAAAAAATATTGTTTTTGGAGGGAAAAAAATCTGATTTCTCTTTTTTTTATGTGTCTTTTTCAACATTCTGAGATCTAGCTTGTTTGAGCCAAATAACCATAGCTGTCTCTAAATCTTCGTGCTTAGCAGTTCTCATACGCTTTCTCTCTGGCTTAAACACGGCACTGAAATATTAACGTAATGGGATCCCTGTTTTTAGGTGCGTTCGTAATTATATAAATACGTAGCACCTATAGTCGTCGTCCAGTCCGTCTGTCCGTCCGTCCGTCTGTCTATCCGTCCGCATATAACAGAGCAAAAACTACCCAACCGAATGGTCTGAAATTTTAAATGTATGATTTTTGCAAAATTTTATCGAGCCATTTCAAATTTTAGGAAAAGTTTAGGAATTTTGCAATTCTATCAGCTGAATCATCTGCAAATTCTTTAAACGCCACTGTAAGTGGTCCCGCAAAAGCACGAGCACTGGATGTTCCGTGGACAACTGTCTGCATGTTTTTACGCAATATTCTGAAACTTTACCTTTACAAGATGCATTTTGTGCAAAAGTTGAAACCGCTAGATCACTCTACACGTCTGGATTTTTCCTTGCGTTTTCCGGCGAGGATTCAAGTAGACGAGTACCGGCCATCGCATTTCTTATGGAAATACGAGGCTCATTTTCAATTAAATGGTGCTTTGAACACACAGAACACCCGCATATGGGCTCCGCAAAACCTCATACCGTGCAACAACAGCCGCTACATTCCCCATACATCACGGCATGCTGTGGATTCACGGCGAATTTCATTTTGGCCGTACTTCTTCGAGGAAATCCCAACGGAAGTGTTTTTTAGGTGTACAGTGGCAAGTAAGCGATATAGCAGACTCCTGGAGAATAATATTAGATTAAAGCAAAGAGGCCACCACAGTGTTCATACAAAAATGGAGCAATGTCTCATACGGCGGAACGTGTAAAGGATGTGATTCAAGCTAACTTTCCGGATAAACGCGTCATCTTGAGTACTTTCCATTGCCTGGAAAGCAATGTCACGCTTGTGATTTCTGTCTGTGGGGTTTTCTCAACGATCGTTGTTATCTAGGACGTTTAACTAATAAAGCGGATTTGAAAGCTAACATCGTACGCCATGTCTCCGTCATTCCTATTGATATGTTGCGTGCGGCCGGTGATAACGTAGTGATACGCTTTCAGAATATTGTTGACCGACAAGATATGCACAGGTGTGTAAATAAATAAAATATTCCGTTATTCTTTGATTTTCACGTTTTATAGGTCAGAGCTCCCAAAAACCATGTTTATACAAAATATCTGTCTGTCCGTATGTCCCACGGAAAAAACTGTTTTGTTGAAATGACTAAATTTTGGTTCATATAGCTCCATCCAAATATTGAAGTGATTAAATTTTCGTTAGATTAACCAAATTATTTTGTTAATTCAACAAATCGTTTGGTTAGTCCACACAAAATTTGGTCATTCCAACCAAAATACTTGGATGGAGCTATATGAACCAAAATTTAGTCATTTAAACAAAACAGTTTTTTCCGTGTCCGTATGTCTATGTGTCCGTGTGCCCGATTTGTACCATCAAAAGTGTAGGAAGTTAGACATACTTTTACATAACCAAATTTCTTTGTGTATGTTTTTGGCTATGATGAACAGGTCCTCCGCTAATTTGGAAATTCTTCGCCGGAAGAGATGCTGTAGTAGGGATTTTTGTGCCATTTTCATTAATGTACCATCGAAAAGTGTACGAAGTTATGAATAGAATTGGACCAATTTTTTTGTGTCTGTTTTTGGCTATGGCCAGCAGGTCCTCTTCTAATTTGGAAATATTCCGCCGGAATGGTGTGCTATTATAGCAATTTTTGTGCCTTTTCAGATTTGTACCATTTAAAATTGTATAAAGTTATGCATAGAATTGAACCAATTGTTTTTTTTTTTTTATATTTTTGGCTATGGCCAGCAGACCCTTAATTTTAGAAATATTCCACCGGATGGGGGCGTTGTAATAGCGTTTTTTTTTTTTTTTTTTTTCATACTCGAGTTGTAATCGGCTTTTAATGCAGTTACGGGTAATTCGCATCGAGCTAACCCGGCAATTCTCTTGCAGTTGATGTATAACGGAAAAGGAAAATTACTCTGATTAGTAAACTGAATCAGAACTTCAGATGAAAATCAAAAATTGTGTAGTATTGGAGTAATAACACTGAAGGATAAACTTGTGTAACAACTTTTTGAAATATTAACATGTATGAGAAAGAAGAAAGTTTTGAGATTGGCATATCCGACTAGTTCATTTTCAGTTAAAACTTTTATGGGCTTTTTTTTTTTTGTCATACCGTATTTTCTTGCTTAAATGTACTTCAAAATATTTCATGTGATATTCCAAAGCAATTGTTGACTAATACGAGAAAATATAATCTACCCCAAAAATAAAAAAACGGTGTATTCCGGTTATAAATAAGTTTTATAAGCAAATATTATTTATATTTTGTTTAATATGTATTAAAACGGCAATGCAATTCGAAATTTGTATGTGTGAAATATCAAATCCTAATTTTGAATTAATTCTAATGAGTGCATAACCGCTAATTATCCCTTTTCGTGCGATCGATTTTATTATACGATACAAATAGCAATATCCCGTTTCTTTTTTACACTAATGTGTCTTCGTGGTACCTGTCTTTAACATGTGCAACAGGAATCTTCCATGAAGAATATCGTTTGGAAACAGTTGTACAGAAAATGCGGGAGGATTTGTCGCACTGATATTACAGCAGCTGAAATCCTTCATCTTTTTCAAGATCTAAATATTTTGCACACTGAAAGCAAGTTTTTAGCCTTTCTTTTCGAAAAAATATAAAGTTATTTGATTCTCCTTAAGTATAGGAGAAGGTCCAAATACCGGCTAGGGTCCAAATACCGGCTACAAGGTGTTCTGAGAACTGAGCGCAGCCCAGCTTAGCGGCGATAGGTAGAATTTGAAACATTAATTTAGAGAAGAAAGTTACGAGAAGTACGTTGCTGATGTCTGTCTCATTTACAAACAGCAAATGCAAAAGTGTCGAAACAACGTAATCTGGAACATCAAAAGTTTTTCAGATATGCGTTTTTCATTATTTTTAAATCTACGGATCGTGTACTGGCTTGGATTCAGGATTAAGTTACTTTCTAGACATATTTAGCTTTCAACTTCCACGCGCACTTTATTGGTATTTTTATAGGAATGAGTAATACCGGTTTTAACTTAACGAGTGGTCCGAATACCGGCATATTAGTGGTCCGGCTATAGCAGTGGTCCGAATACCGGCTACCTATAGTGGTCTAAATATCGGCTAGTCGGTATTTGGAACTCTCTCGGTTGCTCTCCTTGAAGGGGAGGAAAAGAAATAATTTAAATAGTTCCATAATTAATCAATTAATTTAAATGGTTCAGAAGTATTTCCAGTTCCTTTTCGCAATATGAAAAAAATAACCTTGGCCGTAATTCTTCCGGAGCGATACTGGTTTCTGGATCACTTCACAAAAAGCGCTGTTGGACACTCCAAAATAGCCTGCAATAAATATGAAGAGAAAGAATTAAATTGACGGAGTAAAACAGGTGAAAGGGGCAGAAATTGGATTTTTAAACAGTGAAAAAGGAAGATATCCAACAAAGGAAGATGATGCAATTTGTGTCTTCGGCATGGGTGCTTTCTCTGCGGACAAGATTGGGGGAGGAGATTCTGGATTCAATGTTAAGAATGCGATATCTGGGCCTATAACGACAGCACCGACGCAGAGAGTGATATTATGTTTGTGATTTTTTTTCAGATAAAATAATTCACATTTCAATCAGCAAGCTTTTTTGTTTTACACGTTAAAAAATGAAACTAGAAACATAATGGAAAGTAGATTGTGACAGATAATCGTTGAAAATTGTATAAATTTGACAAAAATGCTTGTTTATTAAAAATTGCATATTTTTCTGTGTATAAGAAATGTTATTAATCAATAAAACTTATTAAAATAATATTCCAATTCCTTAATAATTGTCATGAGCTCTATTTGTGTAATCTTTTGGGGAAAAAAACTTAGATAGCCGGTATTTAGACCCCATTTTGAAAACTTAAAATTTGAAGACTTTCAGAATTTTGCTTTTTATAAACAGAAAACGCCTTTTAAACTGATTTTTTTTTTCTAAACAGTAGGGTGGAGCGAAAAAAAAATTTTTTTTTCATCAAAAACGGGTAGGTGCCAAAAGTTACCTTTATACTAGTACATCAAGTGTGTGAAATTTTATCGCTGAAAAAAAAAATAGCTTGATTCTACGCTTTTGGTCCAAAAGTCGAAATTTTGGACAAAATTTGACATTTTTTAAAAAAAATTAAAAAATTCCTATAGAGATGGTTATTATTTAAAAGTATTATTTAATCCTTTGTTATGAACGACTTAACATATTTAAACGATAAAACGATATCTTTATTCTGTATAACTGGAGCAAAATTGATAACTTTCGGTAAAAAGGGACGTTGAAACTTTGTTGTGTCATGCAACGAATTGTTGTTTAGAATACAGCTCTTACCTAGTTGCTTTCAGAACTTCCCAGGACATCTATCTAGACCACGCTACTATCTGAACACAATGTTTTATTTATACTTTGAATTGGGATTTTTTATCAAATAATGGCATAACTTTTAAATGTATCAACGTAGTCCATCCCTTTTTTGCATCCACAGACTTCGGATACTGCTGTTGTGATCTACTTCACGTATTTTTCTACTGCTTGTGTAAGAGAAGGCAAACAATGTAATGCAGTGGGGATGATATTTATGTAATCTATTCAGCCGTCTATTATATTTACCAAATTTTCACCCGATAAACGCATATTAATTAGGGGTTCTGTTACCACAACAAATTTCCAATCAATTTGATTTATATAATTATTCGCTTCAAAGTTGATTGTCGATATTTCAGATTTGCGTACTCCATCATTAACTCTCATATCTCAACTATTATGTGCTCAGCAACTACCTGTTTAATGTGATGGCGATCGTCAGAAAGCATTGAAATTAGAATTTCCTCTGCGTATGCAAAGCCACCATTGTTCTAAATAACTTTTTTTAGTATTTGTTTTATTTCGTTTTCTGTGTTGTTTAGTAGCCGAATAATTTACCATGAGTTTTTAGATTCCTTCTTTCGATGTGGATTACATTTGATGGTAAACCATCCTGGGGCCAAACTTGGATTGCATAGTACTTTTTGAGTGAACATAGCCTCTTCTGGGAAGTAGACTGCTCATTTAAAGGCAGATAATTCTGTTCATCGTTGCCATCCATTCTGCGTGGGACATGTTTAGAATGACCCATTACAATGGATCACATGCCACCCCAGAGTCCAGTGAATTTCCTCTGGATCATTTATTAGACAATACCATTGGTAATAATTAGATTGTAACCCACGGGATTCGCCGGACCAACAGGAAAATCTTTGTCCACCTGCCATGACCTTCTTATTTTAATTTCTGGAGCCATAGAGAGAAATTTTGAAACATTATTTCCTGAAATTGAGAAAAAGGTACTCAGCACAGACCAGAAATACCTGCTAGACATTTGCAAAGTTATTTCATCAATATATTGCTCAGAAGAACTAGCGAAAAAGTTGAAACCAAGAAACATGTCCAACGCAAGATCGCTCACATAGGCGAATAAAATTTTCCGCCTTTATATAAGCTCTGTTTGACCATCAGAGTCTGTAGGTTCATTCACAAAGTATGTAATCCAAGTTTATGCTGCAGGATGGTTCACACCAAATGTAATCCACATCTAAAAAATGGTTCTAAAAACTTATGGGAAATTACTCGGCTACTAAACCTCACAGAAAACGGCATAAAAGAAATGCAATAAAAATGTATTTAGGACAATGGTTGCTTTGCCCATCGAGAGCAAATTCTTATTGCAATGCTTTCTGACGATCGCCATCACATTAAACAGCAAGCTCCTCAGCATATAAAAAATGAAAGAGGTAGAGTAAATGATGGCATACCCAAAGATGAAATATCTAAATATTGTAGAATATTGTAGTAACAGAACTCCCAATCACTATACATTAACTGGATGCAATTTTGGTGAAGATAATAGAGGCTGGATAGATTTCATGAATTCCACTGCATTACTCTGCTTGCCTTATCATATACAAGCAGTATAAATATACGTGAAGGAGTGTTACAGCAGCAGCATCCAACGTCCGTGGATACAAAGATAGATGGACTAGGTTGATACATAGAAAAATTACGCCAGTTTTTGATAAAAAAATCACAATTCAATGTATAAATAAAACATTGTGCTCAGATGGTAGGGTGGTCGAGTTATGCACTGCTGTGACATGAAATGCAGCCACCTCCACGTGATAGCTCCTGGGTAGATTTGAAAGCAACTAGGTAATAGCTGTATTCTAAAGAACAATTAGTTGTATGACACAACATAGTGGCAATGCCTTTTTGTTACCAAAAGTTGTCAGTTTTGCTCCAGTTATACAGAATAAAGATACCGTTTTATCATTTAAATATTCTAAATCATTAATAATAAAGGTTTAAATAACACATTTAAATAATAACCTTTTCTATACGAATTTTTTTTATTTTTTTGAAAAAATGTCAAATTTTACCCAACATTTCGACATTTGGACCAAAAGAGTAGACTCAAGCCATTTTTTTTTCAGCGGTAAAATTTCACGCAGTTGATGTACTAGTATAAAGGCAACTTTTAGCACCTACCCGTTTTGATTTAAAAAAAAAATATTTTTTTTCGCTCTACCCTACTAAACAGATGTAAAACATGACAAGGTACCATGCTGTCACTTTTTCTTTTACTAATTTTGAAAATTGTATTACCTAGATTGAAAATAAAAGTGGTAGCCGGTATTTGGACCTCCTCCTCTATTAATGATATATTTACCTACTTATGAATGTTTGATATTAGTATTTGTAAGTAATTATGAACACGTATCACGTTTTTACACATTTTTTATGGTATATATTAATAAATTTTGGTTTATTGATTATAATCTCATATCTATTTTTCGTTATGAAAGAAATATCTTCAAAATAATTTTTCTTCATGAAGATGATTTTCTTCAAAATCATCTCCATCTTGTCTTTGTAAAAATTCCAAGAATAGATGTCTAGTACTAGGGATTTATATCACGTTCCGCTATCTTTTGTAATAAATCGTGTAGTATATTTTGTAGTAAATTGTGTAGAATATTTTGTTCTACAGCTTTACTCTCTGAAACATTTGGCATTATGAAATCAGCAAGTTAAAATTTTATCCTTTCAGTTCGATTGAACTTTTCAGTGGTACTTCAGAAATGACATCATTCGTTCTTTTTACAAAATCAAAGTATATACGAGTAATTCTTCGGATACATATCACGTTTTGCCTTTTTGTATGATTTCTTTTCTAGAAATTCCTTTTTTCCAATAGAAACTAAACTCATTCTTTTTCACAAAAACATTGCGTACACTGAACATTTAATTTTTTTAGTGTAAAATGTATACATGAATGCGAGAGAATTTCTCAATACAATATAATATATATATATTTTTCATTTCATTTTATGTAATATAAAAAATATAAATTTAATGAATGAAATATCCGTTTATTTGTTACTTTCGAAAATGAGTTTCCGTGACATTAAAAAATATATATCTTTCAGCCATTTCTCGTACTTAGACTAGATTTATATAAATATTTGAGTTGCATATCTGTAGTAATAAAAAAGTTAAAATATTAATAGTGTATATAAATTTTGATTTAAACAGTCTGCAAAATAGAAACAATCTACGCGCTGAATATACTTTTATTTCATACTTTTTCAATACAAATCCAAAACAAGAACCATTTATACAAAAAAAATTATAAGCGTACAAAATTACCAAAAATATGATTCCAAGTATATATGTGTGGTACTACTGATACATATCACGTTCTACCATCTTTTGTATGTGTTTTATCGTAAATCTTGTAGTATATTTTGTTGTTTCCATTTGACATTATGAAACCAGCAAGATAAAACTTTATTCTTTTAGGTCGATTGAACTTTTCAGTGCTAATAAAGAAATAACTTCATCCATTCATTTTGCAAAATACAAGTGTATACGAGTACTTGATGATACATATCACGTTTTTCCTTCTTTTGTATTTTGTGTTCGTAGTAATTCTTGTTTTCAATAGAAACTAAATTCAATTTTTTTTTTCACAGAAACAACTCGTAAATTAAAAATTTAATTGTTGAATTTTAAATGTATGTTTAAATGCGATCGCATGTCTCAACACAGTATAATGTTTTTTTTAATTCCATTTTGTATAATCTAAAATAGATAAATCTATACTAATAAAAGAACAAATCGCTCTGTGTGTGCGTGTCTTTCTGTTTGTCTGTCTGCGATGGCTAGCGAAATCTACTGCACGTAGAAGTCTGAAAATTTAGGTGTGATTAGTCCAAGACAGGTAATGATGCACCTGAGGCTCGGGTTTTTAATTTTTTAAGGGCCAGTGCCCCTGGTCCCCTTTAAGTTTTTATGCACTAAAGTGTTAATAATGCATGCGTCTATTCTATCCGATCGTCTTCATTTTTCAGGTGAATTATCCATTCTGGTTCTACCCCATTTCTACATTTTAGTTAAGACACTGGCACCCTTGGAGCCCGGTACACAGCCCCTTGAAATTTTAGTGCACTATATTGTTAATAAATTTCTTCCTTTTAAACCGATCTTCATTGTTGGGAACCTTTTTCCATTTAGTTATTCTCCCGTTTCTACATTCCAGTTAAGACTCTGAGCCCGTTAAGGGTCCCGTAGGGCCCGGTCAAAGGCCCCTTGAACATTTTGTGAGCCATGCATTTTTCACCCCCAAACTTTTTCACCATCACAGTACTTGCAGTCGTGGACAAAGAAAGTAAACACCCCCTACTAACTCCTCAACAAATTATCGTAGAAGAAAGTTACTGGTATCGAACGATTTGAAATAAAGTCTACTTTTAAATGATGTATACTAAATTTGTTTAGGGGACCGTCTACATATTAAAAAAACCTAACTTGTTTTTTTTTCAATAGCAGTACACAATTCTGACAGCATAAACGAATTCTACACCCTTCAATTAGTCTAAAAACAAATTTTTATGCAATTCGTACCATAAGTTTCCGAGAAATTGATTATTTTAAAACGAGCGTATTTTATGGGTTGTATCCAAATTGAAATTTGGTACTCGATTGTTAACCGAGAGAGCTCCCTTCTTGATTAAGGCACCTTAAGCAGTCAATTAAGCCTGTTAGATTACAAAATAGCATAAGAAATTTCAAAATATTTAGTCACTTCTGTCATAGATGGCCCCTTAAACCGTCATTTTGCCGGTTTTTAAGCATAATTTAAAAACTACTTGGAAAAAAATTGTGAAATTTTGGATTTCCATAAAACAGGACTTAATAAATCTGAATCCATCAAAAAAATTGTAGGTTGCAATTCATAATTTTTTCGAATATTAATTTCATAATTCATAATTCATATATGAAAATTATAAAAATTGCAAATTCAACGTATTTATGTTTGAGTATATTAGTATTATTGCTACACAAAAAATTAGAACATTAGGATCATAATTTGAGAAGTTATAAATAAAAATATGAAAATGTAATTTAACATTAGAAGCACTAAATTTTGAATGTTTATAATTCAAAAACTTATCATTCAAATGACTTGAAATTTGGGGTTTAGGCATAGTTTGAACCAAAGATTTGAAATATCTCGTTAAAATTGGGTATTGCCATTGAATAAAATGAAGTTTGATTTATTTTAATATGTAGATGGCCCCCTAAGCAAATTTTATATACATCATTTAAAAGTAGACTTTATTTCCAATCGTTCGGTACCAGTAACTTTCGTCTTCAATAATGTGTTGAGGAGTTAGTAGGGGGTGTTTTCCTTTTTTTTCCACGACTGTACTTTTAAAGTAGAGTCTTGAACTCATCTCCCTTGACCGACACCCACATATTTTTATTGGGGCCCTAGGGCCCTTTTTTAAGCATTTCCCCCAATTTTTTTCGCATTTCTTTAAAATTACAGTCTAATTATTAATTCATACCGTATACCTAATTTCTACTAATGAAAAACCTAAAATGCAAAGTACCAAAACGTTTTATCATGTTTTCATGTTAGGGCCTTGCTCTAAACTATTAGTTTGCCTTTTTTGGCCACCGTATTATAACTCTCTTAAAAATAGTCCGATTCACTAGCTTTTTTTCTCTAACAACTACTTAGGTTCTCCTGGTACTACATGAGCGACAAAAAAAAAAAAATTCAGACTTCAGCTACACCAATTTTGAATATTAGTCGCCTTCTTGGGGCCCTTGGTGCATCTTCTTTAAAAATTAACCGAATTGCTTGCAGTTTTCTTTAACATAGTTCTAGCGTCCTCTGATTACTTTCAAAACTACTAAAAACTATCTTTATAGCCAACGACATGCCACTTAAGTCTCTGGCTCCTTGGGGCCCCGTACAGGTCTTCTTGAAGTTTTTGCACCGTAAATCGATAATAAATGGCGTCCTGTTAATCCGATTTTCATTTTTGGGATCCTTTTTCCATTTAGTTATTCACCCGTTTTTACATTCCAGTTAAGACCCTGAGACCGTTTAGGTTCGCGTAGGGCCTGGTCAAGGGCCCCTTGAACTTTTTGTGTGCCATGCATTTTTCACCTTCTCAAAACGTAATTTTAAAGTTGAGTCTAGACCAACACCCACCTATTTTTATTGGGGTCATAGGGCCCTTTTTTAATCATTTCCCCAATTTTTGCGCATTTCTTTAAAATTACAATATAATTATTAATTCATACCCTATGCCTAATTTTGACTAATCAAAGATCTAAAACGCTAAGTACTAAAACGTTTTAACATTGTTTCCTGTTAGGGCCTTGCTCTCAACTATTAGTTGGCCCCTTTTGTTGGCCACATATTATAGCTTATATATATTAGGTGGCCACATATTATAGCTCCCTTAAAAATAGTCCGATTCACTAGCTTTTTTTTCTAACAACTTCTTGGGTTCTCCAGGTGCTACATGAACGACAAAAAAAATTTTCAGACTTCAGCTACACCAATTTTGAATATTAGTCGCCTTCTTGGGGCCCTTGGCGCATCTTCTTTAAAAAATTAACCGAATTGCTTGCAGTTTTCTTTAACATAGTTCTAGCGTCCTCTGATTACTTTCAAACTACTAAAAACTATCTTTATAGTCAACTACATACCACTTAACTCCCTGACCGCCGAACAAAAGGGCAAAATTGTAATGATTTTTTTCTCTGTAATTTTTTTTTTAAATCTAAAAAAGGTGATTTTTCCAACAAGACATAAAAAATTTAGTTACGTATAAGAATGTAAGCCTTGAGAGTATTACTCATAACAAAATGTTTTAAAACTGCATTATATTTGTAGAAATATATTAATTTAAATAATGCTTTTATTGAAGTGAAACCTGCAGCTGACTGAGCGGATATATGAGTTCACGGCGGTGGGAAGTTTAAGTCCCTGGCGTCTTGGGGCCCTATACAGGTCCACTTGAAATTTTTGCACTATAAATTTTTAATAAATTGCCCTCTCTTAATCCGATCTTCATTTTTAGGACACTTTTCCCATTTAGTTATTCTACCTTTTCTATATTCCAGTTAAAATCCTGGGGCACCCTAGGGTTCCATAGGGCCCGATCCGGGGCCCCTTGAGCTTTTTGTGCAGCATGCATGTTTTACCACCTAATTTTCGCGCATTCGCAATGCAATATTTTAAAATTGAGTCTTGCACTCTTCCCTGGACCAATACTCTCTTATTTTTGCTGGACCCTACGGCCCTGCTTTAAGCATTTACCATCATTTTTTGCGCATTTCCTTAAAATTTTATTCTTATGATTAATTCATTCCCTGTGCTTAATTTTGATTAATTGAAGATCTAAAGTGCTAAGAATTTAGATCTTTTAACAAGTTTTCATTTTAGGACCATGCTCTTTACTATCAGTTGACCCTCTTTGGGCCCTTTGTTATAGGTCCCTTAAAAACGGTCCGATTCACTAGCTTTTTTAACAACTTCTTAAGTCCTCGTTCTACTACATGAATGACAAAAACATTTCTCAGACTTCAGCTACCACCAATTTTTAATATTAATCTCCTTCTTGGGGCTTTTGTTGCAGCTTCTTTAAAAACTATCCGATTCTATTGCAATTTTCATTAGAAAAGTTACAGCGTCCTCCAGCTACTTTAAAACTACTAACAAAATTTCTTATACTCAACTGCATTCCAGTTGGCCCAAGACCCTGGTTCCCATAGCCCGGTCTTTCTTTATAACTCAGCTACCCCTTTTCCGAACATTAATCGCCTTTTCCAGCATCAACTTACGTTTACTCACTACAGCCATAAATTAAAAATCGCGGTTCTTTAACCCTAAAACGCTCCTCATTCCGTTCCTACGAATTCGTCCCTCGGGTCTAAGAAGACCCATGCATGTTTTGGGCTTAAATTCGGCAGTCTACAAGTAATAAATTTATTATTTTAATAACAGTTCACGAATACTAAAACAAAAAATAAAATGACAGTAAAAAGTACTTACAAAATCGTGTTTACAGGTACATCCTAAAAACACAAATGAATCTTTCAAATATTTAAATGTAATTATCCCTTATAATAATTATGACAAACTGTATTCAAATGCTTTTTGCAAGCAAAGCAATGGCATATTACACACTTAAATATACATTTATTGCCCGTTATTTCGCATAGGTGACACCTTCCTCGCTTCTTAGCAACTTCCAATTCAGCTGAAGTACTAGCAATTTCTTTGCGGATTCGCTTCGCAGTTTGAACCATCTGTTTTGCTTCTTGCCCTCTTGGAAGATTTTCTGTGGTCTCCATATGCTTTTTTACAAGTTTTTCACCCAAGTTTTCTAAAAAAATTCTTCGTCTATAAGGACAGCCTTTCTTCCATGATTTATTTATTTTGCAATAAAGTACAAAAGCGTTATATGCAGATATGTCTAAAATATTACGAAATACAACAAATGGCCAACAGTTTGTCTTCCTTTTTGTAGTGTAAGTAGCTGCAATTTTGTCCAGCGTATCAACTGCTCCCTTAGTTTTATCATAATCAATGACGATCTCTGGTTTTCTTTGAATACTTCGTTCAATTTTCTCATTCTTATGCAATGTGCTTTGAAGAACCACACACTTATTTTTTTTTATGCAAGACACAAGAGTTGTATCTTTATTAGACGCAAATATTGAACTGTATCTTTCTTTTCCTTTTGTTACTAACATTTCTGCAGGAATAGATGATTTATTTTTTCTTATTGTACCAATCATTGTTATATTTCTTTTTAGAAACATTTGACCTAAATCATAAGATGTAAAGAAATTGTCTCAAGTTATATTATGTCCTCGTAAACCATATGATAAGCCCAAAACTACTCTCAATCCTTGATTTCTTTCGGATGCATTTCCTGGTTGTTTTCCTAAATACGGCTGTATATTCCACACATAGCAAGTGTCATTATCGCACAAAATCCAGAATTTTATACCATATTTAGCAGGTTTGCTAGGCATGTACTGCCTAAAAGGACACTTACCCCTAAAAGCAGTAAGTTGTTCGTCCACCGTTACATATACTGCTTGATTGAAAAGATTCGGTAAAATTTCTACCCATTTATCCCATAATCCTCGAATTGTGGCAAATTTGTCATTTGATCTTCTTCGTTGTCGAGTTTCCCGGTCATCAAATATCATTACTCTTGATATTATTTTGAATTTCTTTATAGAAATTGTAGCTCTAAAAAAAGTCTTTCCTTGAATTTATCCCATAGACTTGTTGTTGATTCATTGCTTGATTTGTACACACCTGCGAACACTAAAAGGCCTGTGTATGCATCCAAATCTACGATATTTAGATCTGTCCAAATTTCTCCATATACACGTTTTCCCTCTAAATTCGTATAATTTATGACCATGGTTTTCAAGTTATGGGGAAAAAGCCGTTCAAAAGCTCTATATTCGTCTTTAATTCGTGCTGTTGAAAGTCGAGTTGAGCTAAGGGTTAATTTCAAAATATTACTGCTTTCTAATCGACCAGCACTTAGATATGGCTTTGCATGCCACGTTATTTTTTCACCTCTGGACTTCATTATCTCAGGTATTTTATGTATAGTATCTACTTCTTCATCTGATGAAGAATAATTATCAATAGATATATGATCCGCTTCCTCCGATACAGCTTCCTCCACATCAGACACATTTTCATTATCTGTATAGCCTTCCACGAAAGCGAAATAAAACTTTCATATAACGAATAAAAAATGCACTAACGTTCTCCTTAAATAAATATTCTAACTGATTCTAAAAGGTAGACTTTTTACTTCTAGCTGAGAGAAAAACAACAAACAAAATGAATTTCCGCTATGACTTGCCTGGTGCCGGACGTCTCATAACTTCATCCCCTCCCCGATAATTATACCCCTTTTTTCCCCTTACCTTTTTGCAGCTGTATAGCAGAAATAAAAAAATATCGGCATTTTCAAAAAACTATGTGAATGTATTTGTATGCTTGGACAAAAAGACCCAAGGGACAGATTAAGGTGTTTTTTGTTGTTCTAAAACTAAAAGACCTATTAATTTAAAATTTTAGTATCTGTCTGAAAGATTTGTTTAACAAATCAGGAAAAGTCATTATATTTCAGAATATTCTTATAAGTAGTTTTTGAGTAACAGAAGCTGAAACATGTGTATGGGTCTAAAAAGACCCGAGGAGCTTTCTAGGGTTAAAGGTAACTTTAGATAAGGGATTTGATCCGTTTATTAAATATCGTGTTAATGTTAAAAATAAGTGATGAAATTTAATAAGGGTGTAGGCATCTTCCACGGCTTGGGGGCGCATTTCTTCCTCGGAGTCTAAGGACTCAATTTCACCGGATTTGTTCATTCAACTTAGATTACAATTCAGCGACTTTCCGTATTATGAAACTTTAACTTAGACTTCAGTTACCAAAATTTTCTAACATTAATAATGCACTCTTTTTTTAGATTCTATTGGCTTGATTACTACGGGGCTTGGCTCTCTCAACTTGGTTTTCGATTGTCTCCGGCACGTGCAGAGTATTTCCGGTACATGCTGCGTTAGGTAACGGAGACCCAAGTTACAGGTGCGTTCGGAAAGAAGTTTGTTTGGAACACACTAGACGCTGCGGAAGCCAATGGGTACCTCGAAATCAGGTTCATTTAAAAGGATTTCAAAAGATATAACATCATATGGATTTGACTTTTGTTTAAGGTTATTGTTTACGGACCCCGGGCAACGCCGGGTGGGTCTGCTAGTTTCGTGAATAAAATATTTTATTGTTATCTGTTGAGTGGTTATACACGCAAAACGTATCAACCTTTATATATGCCAATGTCTAACATAATATGAAGATTGATGAAATTCCGTGTATTTGTTTTTGAGATACAGCTATTTTGGAAATTGATAAATATGCAGCATAGCCGTACCACATGATGGCCGACAAAAATCCAAGACATACAAGCATCTATTTATATCAAGGTCTAGCATTGACAGATGAAAAATTCTGTGTAATAATTTTTGAGATATAGCTATTTTAGTAATTGTGAAATATTCAGCATATCAACGATACATGTTATGCAATATGCGCCAACACTTAATGAACAACGATTTATGTTAAGGTCTAAATTAGGGATGCACAACCTGTGGCCCGCGGGCCAAAAGTGCCCCGCGATGGGCTAGCATGTGGCCCGCGAGTTTCGTTAATTTATAATTGGAAAAACGACAACTTTTGACTATAGGTCGCAAGGAAATATCGTTCCGCACAAACATTGATTGTTGTCATATGAATTCAATTTTTCCAACTGAGGGGGAAAATGTCCATGCCGAGACTCAGAACCTTTCACTTTAAAGTCAAAGGTTCTGGATTCGAGTCCCGATTTTGGCATTGTTTCGCTCAGTTGAAAAAATTGATTCCGTATTGCAAGTTTACCAATCAGTGTGATTGAGTTAAAAATAATATTTGTTGTCATACCGGTCTCTGCACCATGCAAATTATTGAGTATTTGTTCTGAATCACCCTGTATAAAAATTTATCAGGATAAGGTTACATAAATATGATGGACGCTCAGTGCAATATATCTGACCGATTTAGTCATCAAAATTACTTTTTTACTACAATAAATTCTAAACCTATTCCATTTTAAACTCACCTGTTTAAATACTGAAGAGACATTTTATATTAGATGTAAATTTCCAACTGGGCGAAAACATTTTATATGTCTTTTGTGTTTTTAAATTTAATAATTTACGCATTAAAAAAAGTATTTATTGTAAACTATATATATATATTTTTTTTTCTACATTCAAATTTATGAACTAAAACAGTAAGTATTTTCGATGTTTGGCCGCCTAATTTGGTTAAATAGTTTGTAATCGGATAACATGTGTTGGCGGTATTGTTGACAATTCCTTCTTCTCAGTATCTTCTGTAAAATTTTCTTTGTGGTGTATCCGAAATATTGAACAGAAACAAAAGGGAACATTTTCTTGCAGAAACTATTTTTAGAATCCCAAAATTTAATGCTTTCCGAACTGACTTGTTCTTTTATCGAGATTTATGGAAATAAGAGAAATGATTAAGCACCGTTGTGTCTTTATAGCTATTTCCTAGCGTGGATTTTCAAACTTATATATTTTCTCTTAACTTTTTTTGGAATGATTGACTTTCTTTTACGATTCAGAGACAGTATCAAAATTTGTATTATACATATTAGAAGTAGATAGTATTAGTTACTGCTTAAAATCTGTAACAGTATTATTTCACATAATTTAATACCAAGTTACTTACCAGAAAAAGTAGATTGATGTAAATCAATAAGCTACACGGTTAAGCTCTTATTGATTATATTTTCTTTATTTACTGAATTTCTTGTTCACAAATATGTATAATTCAACTTTGTTTTGTTCTTATGATAAATACCAATGCTCAATGTCGATTCTTTGGTTAAACAATATTGGAATCTCTCTTAAGTTAAGCAACATAAAAATTCACCAATCTACAAAATTTATTAGCATATACTGGATTTACTCGTGTATGTCTTACACGAAAAATTTATTTAAAATTCGGGGTAGGTGGATGCGCGAAATAGACGAAAAATTTATAATTGAAAACCGCCATAGGACGTAGCGACAATGACTATGGAAATTGGTGTAATTACAAATAATACAGGTCCCAGTTTCAGTGATAGATTATAACAGTTTAATTTTGACTATTTACAAAAAATCATACATCAAATTGAAGGCAAACTAAGCTACAGTAAGTGCACTTTTAATTATTTGGCCCAGATCCAACTTTCAGTCGAAATCTTCTCGTACTTCGGTCAATATGTATGGAGTAATGGAACAAATAGTGTATTCAATTCTGTGGGTTTTTGCCGCTGGGGGTTAAACTTTAAACGAACGCACACGTTGAACTGAAATTATACATTAAACTCTTAGCAAATTACATAACACAAAACGCGTTACGTTCAGGGGTCGCCATTTTGCGTATATGGCACTGCAAGCTAGTCAATAATAAAAAACTCGCGCATGCGCTTACCTAAAACTTGTTTGAGTTACTCTTTATTTGTGTCCTTGAACCAACACTCTACAACGCTTACAGTTGATATTAGTAAAATTTATTACTGGGACATTCTTTTAAGGACCTTGGACACCCCTATACATTTAATTTTTCGAAGTATTTTTTAATATTTTAACAATAGTTCATAACATTGAACACCATGCTTGTGTACGGCGTTTTCCTTCCTGTTACATTCTGACTGTTCTCAGTACATGTGATCTTTGGAAGCCTATTTTTACCCGGCTGCCAAGAAGGGTTATGTGTTTCACGCGTATCTGGGTATGCGGATTTCTTTATACTCACGAAACAACCCAACGGCTGAATGGATTCTAATGAGTGAGGTCTCTATCGATTCGTCTTAAAAGTTCGATGGTTATCGGCTATGTTTTGATTTTATAAATTCAAAACGGCGGCCGTAAAATACAAAATGGCGGTAGAGACGAAAAATTTTTTTTACGCGCCCTATTGAGTGGCATATCATTGGATAGATCTTTCGAAATGAAGACAATGTTTCATTGACTGTCTTACAGCCAGAAGCTCCGTTTAAATATTGCACAATCTGGAAGTGGTGTAGGTAGCATCTCTAAGTTTACTGTAACCCTAACTATCATAGACATCTAAAGGCCTCATCAAAACTGTATTTATAGATAGGAACTAACAATTAAACACCACGTAAATGTCATCAATACAAGTTAATAAAAAATAGGTAAGTAATATAAAAAATAGTTTCACATTGATGATAAATAATTAATTAGTTCGCTTTTCACGCAGTCGGGTTTTTTTATTTTTTAAGTTTAATCATATATATAAGCAATAATATAGGCAATCCTGAAATAAATATTTGGGAATATTGTTTTATAATAAATATAATTGTGACTTTTAATAGAGTAATATCTTCTAATAAACTATTTTTCATATTTTTTACACCTTTTTAAAAAGAAATAACATATTAAAACTTGGGTTGCAAGTATTACACAAAGTCGTTGCGTAGATAGGTAAATATCGGATAAATAGTGAGATTTTTTTTTTTTTTTTGCAAACTTTTTTTCGTATTATGTTAAAAATTTGCATATTTTGTTCTCATAATAAGATTAAAGGATTTTGTAAGTTTGAATAAATATTTGTTACACGAAGAAGACTAAAAAAACTAATATTTCCAGTAGAACGTCAATTTCATATGTGGAGTTCCCCATCCCAGTATGTCATTATTGGTTTTAGTTAGTGCATCTGATTTTCCCCTACTATTTTCTATTTAAACATCAAAAATCATGAAATAATTATTTGTAAATATTGGGCAATTTTAAATATAATTTACAAATTTTAGTAGAGTACAATGTCTGCTTGAAAAATTTTTCACATAATTGTATTAAGTATTTTGTTTAAAAAACATACACGATATTACGATTTACATTATAAGTAGATAAATGTTTCGCAAACTTCTTTTTATATTTTACATATATATTTTTTAATATTCTTATTATATATTTTTCATACATGAAAATTATATTCTTATGTATAATTAAATAAATAATTTTTCAGTAAATTTCTTTTTATATTTTATATATATATTTTTTTAATTTTCTTGTTATATATTTTTATACATGAAAATAATATTCTTATATATAATTTTACTTTATAATATGTGTCGTAAAATTTACGTTTTTCGTTCTCTCAATAACATTAAAGTTTTATGGAGTTGTAAACGAATCTTTATCACACTAACATGAACAAAAGGGATTATCTACACTAGAATATTCTGTATCATCGAAATATATACAATTCAAATCTTTCTTTAAGTTTTACGATTCCGTTCTGAAAAGATTTTCCAGGAACGTGTTTATGCTTAAAGTAAGATAATCTCTTTTTTTAAACGAGGTATTAGAAGCTATTTTCTAAGGAATAGATTACAAGTATTTTTATATCATTGAATTGCATTTCTAAATCTGAGCACTTGATGTAATCGTTCTACAACATTTCATGAAATTGCGCATTTTGTGGAGCTGACCACTTATAAAGATTTAACTTTAATGCTAAATCTTAAGCACTGAAATGTTAAATTATCACAATGTTGCTAAAAGGTTTTTTTTTTTTTTTTTTTTTTTTTTTTTTTTATAATGAATAAAAAAAAATGGGATTTAAACGTGCAAGAATATTTCGGATATTCGAACGAATTTTCGGATTTTTTGTTGTTATTTTTCTTTTCTTCATTTTCGGTAAGATTTGGTGAAAAAACAATGTTTCCGGAAAGATTATCTTTGGTGTACTGTCAGAAGAAAAAAGGCAATTTTTCTCTTACTATTCAAAAAATTATAAAACATCGAACGAGAATATACAATTAGCTCTTTCGAGCTACTAATGAGCCCTAAATTCAAGCTTTTTCTTTCGAAACCCCAGAAACCTATATATATATATCTTATATAAAAATTTTACTTGCAACTTGCATTTAAATTATTCCAAATTTCCGGCGTATTCATTATTTTCCTATTTCTTAATACTCTCTATTATTTATTTTTAATTAAATTCCTATTAAATTAAACGCGTATCTTAATAATTATCTTATTCAAAAGCTCCTTCATTAAATTTTATCAACTTCCAAAACTGTAATATTCTGAGCTCAGCTACTTTTATTTTTCGAATATTTATAAAAGCCATTTTTACTAATTTTATTTTATTCCATACAACTTTCCGCCAACCTGTCTAGCGTCAGTCGTATTACATAGGAATTCCTCCGTAAGCCGATCAAGAACTCATTTTCCGTTACGCTCCTCTCTTGCTCTTCATTGGTTGAGTGGCGGATCGCATTTAATTTCGTGTCTAGATTGTGAATCTATATGGTTAGTCTGAAGTTTATATTTCAATCTGTATTCGTATGCGAATCTTGACAAAACTGTCGAGCATGATGCCAGTGAGAGATTTATTTGTGCTGATTGATTGTCTTGAAAGCTGTTACCAGGTGTCTTATTGTCTCGTACAATCTCTAAATTGTCATTAACATTTTTTTTTTTTCTTTTAACATAGAATAAATAATTCGTGGTCTAGCTGAAGGCTCTGATAAATTCTCGCAATGTGGGAATAGTTGACGTTTGTCCGTGTGGTTGAATAAACAGTTTCAAGTGAATTTCGCCTCTGTTTTACAAACAAATGTAACAAAATTATTCTTAATTTAATGTTAATGTTAATGCTGTTAATTTATCATACTTGTCAGTGCAATATGTTAGTTGAATATCAAAATGTTTATTTAAAATTTTTTAGCAACCGTAAAACTTATTTTTCGTGTTCAGAACATGGTTTAATACACTCTACAATACACTGGAATACGGTTCCAAAAATTAGGTTTAGCGGAAGAAACATTGTTTTTTATATCTCGAAAATATATCGGTTTCTAAGTAAGGAAAGTTGCATATTTAACTATTTTGCACTGAATGTTTTCATTATTTGGAGGAATAAATTACAATTAATAAAACATATTCTGTGACATCCTGCATAAAATTATTATGCACAGATATTTTTATTAAAATATAATCTACAATATTTTCTTAAAAAAATATTATAAAAAATTCTTCTAAATAATTTGTTCGAATGATTTAAACAATGAAGTTAAACTCATGAATGCATGTCTTCAAATGTGACCAACACACACACACACAAATATTTTGATCCCCCTCCCCCTCCCCAGGGTTTCCAGATTTTTCTCTGAAAAACACGGAAGATTTTGATTGACAATTGTTAGATTTGATTTTATTGCGCTATCGACCTTTTTTATACTAAACTATGTTGAATGTGCCAGTAATGTTTCCGGTACCGAATTTGTTTAAAAGAGATTATTATAATTAATCGATTTAATAATTAATTTCCAACTGTATTTTTATTACATTTTTCTATTAACACTGTTTAATTAATTTTGCAGTCATATATCTCATTATGAATGAAAAATTAGTTCAACATAAGAACAAAAATAAATTAAAACATCCTACAATAGTTTAATGATTATGAAAACTTTAGTAATGGAAACCCTACAAAAATAAATGTCTGTACTTAAGCATATAGGGAGATAATAAATTAAACAAAAAATTAAAACTTAAAATACAAATATACTAAATTAAAAAATTATAATTTAGGTATTTATAGTCTATAATAGTTCTGATGTTCTACACTGCATTAAAAAAAAAAAAAAAAAAAAAAAAAAAAAAAAAAAAAAATCTGTCGTTCTACAGATGTAAAATTCCATGCTTACTAAACTTTCATCTGTAAATGTACAAAAAAAAAAAAAAAAAAAAAAAAAGATGCAAATCTGCAAAAATAGTTTTGTAAAGCCACAGAAATCTGTAACTTTACAAATGAATCTGCTAAAATTACAGTAATCTTACTAAAATTTGATCTGTAACCTTGGTTGCAGTTACATGAAAAGTTCTAGGCATCCTAGTTTCCTAAAAAAATATTAGTACCCTTACAGATTTGTTGATTTTCGGCGCAAAAGTACGTCTGTTACATAATTTTTTGTTGTTGCGGTTACATAAAATGTTCTGGGAATCTCAGTTACCTAGAAACACTTTTAGTAACTTTACAGATTTTTTTTACAGTGTATTGCTACCCAAGAGTTCGCAAATGCGCAGTTAATATTACATCACTCGCCTAAAATTTTTGTCATTCTGATGCGAAACAAGCCATTTTCACATTTGATGCACACGTGTATAACTTTTTTTTGGTAAAAGGTATGAAATTTTCAAGCAAACTGAAAAAGGGAAAAAAAATCTTGAAACTATCAAAAGTGTGAAATGGGACAAAAACGGAAGAAATCGTCGTACGGGACAAATTTAAACGTACACCATACGATAACCCCAAAACCACTAAAAAAAGTTCAACTTACTGGAAAAACGGCAACCATACCCCCCCCCCCCCCCACACACACACACACACCACCACCACCTTTCAAATACACCAGGCGCACTCAGGCATAAACACAATATGTTAATTATTATACTCGGTATAATTTAATTATGTTGAAACTGAATGAAATTAAATTTAAAAAATCAAAACACCCGACAGCGTAAAAAGCGAACTAATTAATTATTTCTTATCAATGTGAAACTATTTTTTATATTACTTATCTATTTTTTTATTTACTTGTATTGATAACTTTAAAGTTGTGTTTAATTGTTAGATCCTATCTATAAACACTGTTTTGACGAGGCCTATAGATGTCCATGAAGTTTAGAGTGACAGTAAAGCTAGAGATCCTAAATACACAACTTCCAGGTCGTGTATTATTTAAATATAGCTTCTGACTGTAAAATAGTCAATCAAACATCGTCTTCATTTTGAAAGACCTATCCAATGATAGGCCACTCAATAGGGTGTGTAATTTTTTTTTCGTCTTTACCGCCATTTCGTATTTTACGGCCGCCATTTTTAATTTATAAAAACAAAACTTAGCCTATGACCATCGGACAATTAAGAGGAATCGATAGAGACCTCATTCATTAAAATCCATTCAGCCGTTGGGATGTTTCGAGGATATAAAGAAATACACATACCCAGATTGCATGAAACACATATCCCTTCTTGGCAGTCGGGTAAAATGAAGAAGTCTAAAGATAAAGAACACTTTTCAGAATCATGGATGTCTCGGAAGAGTTTACTGTATGTTTTTGTTTGTGATTGCATTATATTTTCCCAGATTCTGAAACATTTGCCTTTTTTTACAGTGTGCAAAAACAAACCTATTTTCTCCTCACACCGAAACTGCATTTGTACTCTTGGAGCTAAAAAGCTTATTGTATATTCGAGTGATTTTGATTCATGCTATCAATTTCTTGATTATTCAAAAACTACCGATGGCAATAACACGCATAGTCATAAAAAGACTATTTATTCCTTCTCAAAATATATGACAAAACAAGAACGAAAAATCATGCGTCCAGCATAGGTTATGAAACGTTTTTCAATGTATTCGGAATGCTGTATATCAATAGTTGGAAAATGTCAGAATTTGTTTGTGCATCCCTGTAAATGATTTATTGATTAGTTTTTATACTACATCATATGCTAAAAGTTAGTTCAATGAAATGCATAGCAGAGTTTAAAATTCCCATTCAGAAATTTACGTCAATAAACGGAAATGTACTCGATGTACTTTATGTATTTCTGTATATGATGTATAAAAGTTATACGCACTCAGTAATATGCAAAAAATATTTAAATTTTAAAACGCATTCCATAACTCAAAAGTACTGTCTGTAATTATTCTTCAAAGGCAGTGCTGTAGAAAAATATTTTTGTGTTGCCCTGTAAATGAACGATAAATTAGTTGCACACTACAGTAATCGCTTGTAGTACACCTCATTGATACATATAATTTTAAATATGTTTAAAATAATGTAATATCCCCATAGGACTTAACGTAACGGAATTGTTTTGAGTATCCCTGTTAACGAACCGTAAGTGCTACACTTTTCATTTTCAATATGGACATACCATAGTGAACCCCAATAACAGAAATTAATTTATTGGTAATCATTTAGCAAGTTAGAGCACGGACAGACAGACGGACAAACAGATGGACAAACAAACACAATACATAAACTTTTTTCAACTTTGTTGGAAAGTGGAAAAAAGCTTTGTAACGGGCTAAAATATATTGAGGTAAATTCTAAAAAAAAATATTTTAAACACACAAGAAATCTGTAAGTACGCATGACTTCTTTTTAATTTATATAATAATTATTTTACATGAATTTGTTTTTGAAAGAGTAAAGAATATCTTTTTTATCACAAAGCATTTTGTCCGACAACTCTTTCGGACTTAATTAAGTTTTTACTTAATTTCCCCTGGTTTGAGAGTCGGATGTATAAAGTAAATAAATTCCAAAAGCATTGAAGATGAAAGAAGAATTTATTAATAAATCAAAATGACAAAGGCAATAAGAACATGCCTGGAGTAAATTTCCTATGTATATATAAATATTACCATAAAAGAATACATAGAAAATTTGTATAGATTATAGTATAAACATTCATAGGGACTCTAAGGATGCCAAGGATGCCTGACTCCTGTTTATTTACTAAAATACATTTCAGCAGAATTTTTTGATTGCTCGAAAGAACGATAGGATAACTCACCTCTTAATTACCTGAGAAGCATCGTCATCTTAGTATTCCTTTGGTTTAATCCATAATGTGCACCACCACACTAATAAAACTCTATTTATTTCCACTATGCGAATGCTCATGAGCAAACCCGATTTTTATTATATGAGCCCGGAGAATACAAATTTCTCCCTTCTTTTAAAATAAAAAGGTTATTTTCTCTGCGAGTTAAAACTCCATCTCCAAAAGACAAGGGATGGTTTTCTTTTTTACATCTCAACTACCTCTCCCAACTTTCCAATTCTCATATCTTCCTTAATTTTTTTGTCTGCTTAAATCCTGCCTAAGAATCTTCTCCTCCTATAAAAATTTCCAAGGGGCGAGTTCTTTCTGTATTTTTCTTAACCATTTGTTGCTGGACCCACTGACGCTTACTTACGCTTGCATAACATCATAATTTTTCTAGTAACGCTAACTGAGGTAGGTGGTCTGAAACAAATCCCTTAATATCGTAATTCCTTTTTATGTCGTAATCTGAAACTCGTGTTACTAACATGGGACATTTTTATAGCTAACTTGCTAATCTCCCTAAAAATATACTGATCTGCAAATCCCCCAGCGGACATATTTATTAGACTACTGATGACAACATCGCCAGGTGTAAAAACTCCTTTTCATTTTATTTTGAAATACTATATTTTCTAGCGTAAGACTGAGGCACACTTATTGCTTAAACGAAGTTCCTTCCACGACCACCCACTATACATGAATGTCTACCAGTTGTTCACATTCTATATTATGTTTTTGTGTCTCTTTTTTCTTCCTTACCAAGCACGTGAAAATTAGCGGGCTTATCCGGACAATATTTAAAAGAAATTTATAATCACGATGTGTATATTCATAAAGGCCTTTTCTCTAAAAAACATTTTTTTATTTAATGGAATTTATATTGATTACTGCTTCTAATCAGTCAATTATTAAATCGCTGTATATAGTGTTATACTATATTTGTGTTTCTCAAAATCTTAAAAAACACAGTAAGGAACTTCAATTGGAGACGCAGCAAAATCTTAGTGAGTAGTATAATATAAACTCTTTAGAATACTTTTTTTTCGAACGTACTTTATCGCTGCAAAATATCACGATAAAATTATTTAGGCTGTCGATTATGGTGAATGTTACAAGGGGTTTTTTTTTTGTTTGCCTTCTGAATACCTATGATATTCTAAATCTGTTGAGATGTTCGAATAAAATATTGTGTTATCTTAAAATTCAATAATTTATTTTAACAAATTTGTAAATGTCATTCTATAGACAGGACCTAAATAAAATATTACTGGCAATTTTTGTGTAGAAGAAAAACCCATATACTAATATCGCTCGCACATAAGAAAATTGACGCAAATCCAGAAATATTTTGTATATTATAGCCCTAAACGATCTAATTTGTAATTTAAATGCATCTTGCTACAGGGAAAACGTCATAAGTGTAGTTACTGAGAAACCACTATATTGTCTACATATTCATTTAGAAGCAGAGAAGGGAGCAAATTGTGCGGGGGTATATCTATAGAAAATACCTTAATAAATAAAACCTACCAGGACGTATCAATACATTTAGAATTAATATCTTCCAACACACACACACATGTGCGCAAATACATACACTTGTATATATATACACTATATGGCCAAAGGTGGCCGGTCACTTGCGATTTTAGACGTTTTGTTAAATATCGAGAAAAACAGAAGATTAATTAATTTGAAACTGTAGTTGTGTAAACAGTATAGTATATAGGTCACATAATACCGTGAAGATTTTTTCCAGGACCGTCACCAAATTGAAAGAGAACGAATATCTTTTGGATAACCCTGTAAAAACTAGTGTAGCAAAAGCGTTCAAACTCGAGATTATTAATAAGTCGTTTATTATAATACACTGTGTTCATTTTTATGAGGATAGCATGTATACTCGTTGAGATATTAAGATTTTTATAAAAACAGTCCCAAATTTCGCGAAGTTTTTTGCTTATAATTTGCAGAGTTCTTAATATAAAAAAAAGATCTTTTCATAAAATAGGACAAACAACATTGTACACAATACTTTATAACCAGAATTAAAAAATAATAAAAATTGGGTGCAAAATGAGCAGGTTTGCTAAAACGTGCTTCACTGCGCATGTGCGAATGCAATCAAAATGAAATGTGCATAATTTATTAGCAAACTATATAGAGCAACTTTTGTCATAGTCTCAAAATCATAGCTTAAAAATTCTGAAAATTATCGTCGATAGAATAAGCTCGAAATCCGTTGTTCCCAATAGGAAGCAAAAAGATGAGGCGTTGTATCCAAATATAGTAGTATGTACAATAATGTGTACGCTATCTTGGCACTAATCAACATATATTTGACACAATCCCTCATCTTTTTGTTTCTTTTTGATACATTAATTTTTGCAGGATTATCCAAAAGATATACATTGTTTTTCAATTTGTTGACGGTTCCCTATGGGGTTTCGTGAAAAAATCTTTGCGGGAATATATGACCTATACTATACTGTTTACACACCTGCAGTTTCAAGTTAATTCCTCATGTATTTTTCTAGATATTTAACAAAACGTCTAAAATCGCAAGTGACCGGTCACCTTTGGCCATATAGTGTATATACAAATATATATATATATATATATATATATACAGGCTGTTGCCTAATTCGACCGAAAAATTCAGAGGGGTGATAGTAGACATCAAGAAGATGAAAAAATTGCCACAGAAGAAGTGGTGGCAAACCACTTGTTTAGTCGCAAATACTTGGGGTTTCGCCCTAATTGAACTTTGGTTGACGGTAATAAATTTGAGAAAAATTAAAATATTGCAATGAAAAGGCAAAATACGTCCTTGTTTTGTGTGAAATGTTATGACATCATGAAAAGTTCTGATAATACAGGGTGCTCAAGCAATCGATAATACCTTATGAACTGGTAATCGCAGCCCAAAATGAGGAGCGTCAAGTGCGTAACGCTCGAACGTATAATGGAAATTTATATCACCTTTTTTTATATTACCACATTTACAACAAAGGCGAGAATGTGTATTAAAAGTTTTATTATAATACACTTAAGCTTTCTGACAGCTATTACGGTCATTCCAAAGTCAGTTAAGGGGACCTTCTACATTAGGAGGCAAAAAAAAGAAAAAAGCCCTTTTTATGATTTTTTTTTTTTTAATTTTGACCACCGTGTCAAAAAATGTGGTTGAACATATTTGTTTATAACTTAGAGTAGAAACAACAAAATATAATAAACAAATTCTTGTGTATACCTTAAGATATGTATAATAAACTGTTAAAATTTCAAAGAGATTTTCGTGCAGTTTTCTTACAAAAAATCATAAAAAGTGCATTTATTTTGGCCTCCGAATATAGAAGGTCCCCTTAAGGTAGCACCCTTTACCCTATATTTTGAATTAAATACGTGGTTTGCGACTCCATGTTCCATGGTAATTTTTCATCCTTTAGTAGTAAAAATGTTAAATGTAGAAAAATAATGCACTTTCTATCTCTATAACTTACAGTTTGATGATTGAAGATAGATTTTGCTATCAGCTGAGAAAATATTTCTTCGTCTTGTTTAGCTAACACAATTTTATCTCAATCATTTTTTAAATCGAGCATAAAGAATCACTTTTTCCATCACATTAAACGTATCTTTCGTGACTTTTTTTTTTTCTTTTAAGAGTTGTGAGAAATATTTTATGTGACTTTAATGAGCCATAAATCATTCCGGTTTATTTTTTCTTTTAAGATTAATTGTGATAATATTTTAAAAAAATCTATAATATTGTCTGACTTTGTATATATCTGCGTCTAATATTTGTTTTCGGTAAAAACAGATTTATTTGATTTTATATTTTAAAAAAATGGCACATAAAACGGCTGTTTGAAAAATTACGTGGCAAATGTGGTAATCTTCTGTCATAACTTACAGAATCATCAATTTCACAAAATAACTTTATAATATCGTGCATAAAGGCTTTTCCATCGGAAAAGAATTCGTTTCTTATAGAAACATGCTGAATTTAATATTAACAAAATTATCAAATAACTCAATTAACTTCATTTTATTTAAATTCGTGTAAAATAATATTGATAATAGAAAACATTGCATTGCTTTATGACTTGTGAATTAGAAATATTCTGACTATGATAAGAAAGCCAATGACATTATATGAAGACGTTACTGGGATAGAAAATGTGTAACATCGTATGATATTACAGCAAATGCTTTTCTTAATGAAAAATTAGTATTTATTGTCTTCTACTAATGTTTATTAAGTTAATGACTTGTTTCGAGTATTATTGAATGATTAACACGTCATCGAATTGCATATACCTTGTTGGCAAACAAGTTCGCTTTAAATACCAAAAGATAAACTTTCCTTTATATATCTAATTAATAACATTAATATTTGGAAATTTTTCCAGAGAGAAACATTCGCCTTGTATACAATATTTCAAATGAGAATCAAATTTCAAATTACTTTTGCTTAAAAGGCGCAAAGGCCAACCTAGTGAAAAATATTCCATGCCGGGAATCGAACCCGGGCCATCAGTATAGCGCACTGACGTTCTACCGACTAAACCATATGGAACGATACCCAGCCTGGAACTTCTCACTATTACAGGTTGGCAAGGCTACAAACGCAGCACAAAAGTTGCGTAAAATATTCCATCTTATGCTGCGTTTGTAGCCTTGCCAACCTGTAATAGTGAGAAGTTCCAGGCTGGGTATCGTTCCATATGGTTTAGTCGGTAGAACGTCAGTGCGCTATACTGATGGCCCGGGTTCGATTCCCGGCATGGAATATTTTTCACTAGGTTGGCATTTGCGCCTTTTAAGCAAAAGTAATTTGAAATTTGATTTTCATTTGAAATATCTAATTAATAAATTTCCTTTATATATTAGACCAGTGGCTGAGAGGTTCTGCTCTCGAAGCTGGTAGACGGGAGGTGCTGGGTTCGATCCCAATCGCGCCCGTCGGCCTAATCGTTCGGAGTTTTCGTGGATTTCTTCGAGCTATGGATTTCCATGCGTAAATACGGGTTAGGTTCCCTTAGAAAGACCCCCACGGAGGGCACTCCCCCTTGGGCCTATATCCCTAGTGCAGATAATCGGCCGTCAAAAATCAACCTTTATATATTAGATGATTTTTCCTAACACATTTAAATATGTTTAACAACGCGAATAATATGTATATTTTTACGGTAGATAAACAAAAGCTGAAAGCTCTTTTTACAACATTTTACAATTCCACTCTAAAATTAATAATAATAATAATAATAATAATAAAATTAGTACTAGTAATAATATCACACATTAACGATTTTCATCTAAAAAGTTTAGATCTTTAGGCGTCTTCTCCGTAAAATATTTTCAAGTATTTCATAAGTGACATTAATTTAAAAACAAACATATTACAAAGCCTGAACATTAAAGGTTATTAAACGTACCTCTTATAGAATCACATTTTGTAAATATTTGAAATCATTAATAATTTAAATCGTAACTGTACTGTACATATTTCAAACTTCTATTACTTGGTATTTTTGTTACATCATACATTGTATTAAGTAGTAATATAGAGTTATAAAGTACTAGTAATATTATAGCAATTCCTCGTTTTTCCGTGCTCCACATTAGACAAAAAATAGCGTGATAAATCCGAATGCTTCGTGCAACTGGGGATTTTTGCGTACAAATTGATTACGCTGAAAGACACACACAAAGCGTAACCTGGTTTAGCCACATAATTTAGCACAAACCCTCCCCAAATTATCATCGGGTCAGATGATATTTTTTTACCCGACTGTCAAGAAGGGTTATGTGTTTCACGCGTATCTGGGTATGTGGATTTCTTTATACCTTCGAAACATCCCAACGCCTGGATGGATTTTAATGTATGAGGTCTCTATCGATTCGTCTTAACCGTCCGAAAGTTATAGGCTAGATTTTGTTTTTATAAATTCAAAATGGCCGCCGTAAAACACAAAATGGCGGTAGAGACGAAAAAAATTTTTAGCACCCTATTGAGTGGCATATCATTGAATAGGGCTTTCATAATTAAGACGATGTTTCATTGACTATTTTCCAGTCAGAAGCTCCGTTTAAATATTACACAACCTGGAAGTTGTGTAGGTAGGATCTCTAGCTTTACTGCAAATCTAACCTTCATAGACATAAGCCTCATCAAAACAGTGTATATATATAGCAACTAACAATTAAACACAAGTAAATGAAAAAACTAGGTAAGTAATATAAAAAATAGTTTCACATTGATGAGAAATAATTAATTAGTTCGCTTTTTACGCAGTCGGGTTTTTTGATTTTTTAAATTTAATTTTTACTTGTTTATTACATTCCTATCCTGCTAGATAGCAAATTGGTTAGAGTCAGTCTTTAGTTTTAATTAAGCATTTTACGACTGGCCAGAATTTTGGTGGAAGTTTGCAGCACCTTCTAGTGATTGACATCACACATTCTTTGTAACGTATGGCATGCTGAAAAGATTCACAAATTAAGGTACAGGATTACCTATATGCGAATGTTTTAAATTCGCTTATTATTACATTTTTTCCAGTAATTTTTAAAGCGATATTAAATTGTGTGATTAAATTACATATATATTGAAATTGTGTAGTTAAAATAGCTACTTATGTTACTTTTTTTTTCCTAGGAGTCAAGAAAAATAGCGATATATTCATGTGTAATATATCAAAAAGCAACTGAATTTTAAAAATATTTTTGTACTTCAAAACCCGATACCAATTTTAAGATCTTACTATAGTATTAATTTATAAACAGCCAGAAAACATAAAAAACGTATGGTTGGTGAAATATGCATTTTATCTACCTAATTCAATAAAAAGGTACAGTTTCAGTGTAAAACTCACCTTGATTACTAATTAACATACATAAGATACAAATAAATATAAATACATTGCTTAAAGGTGCGTCATATTTAATAAAATCCTAATACTTAATGAAATCAAAATGTGTTTTTAAAGGATTTTATTAAATATAACGCAACTTTAAGCAATGTGTTTACATTTATTTGTATCTTATGTATGTTTTCTGCCTAATGTTGCTGAAAAAATGCTTTGCAATTTTGTCAGAATATTTTCATTCAAGTTTTTTACATTGAAACTGCTAAGTTATAAAGACACTGTCTAATATAAAAATCAATACTCATGAAAAACTTTCTCCTAAAAAAAAAAAATAAAGCCCAATGAATCCGCTTCAAACATTTTATTGCATTTCTTAGCGTAATTCAGACTAATGAACCGGGTTATTGATTTAACAAATCAAGCATCAAAAGAGCTTAAATGCATTTACTTACGTAAGTGAAATCTCTCAATTGTAAGAAGCAGAAGATGCATTATCTTAGAAGCTCAATGAGTCAGCATATTTTACACGAACGTTGTGTTGTTCAGTAATTCAATCTATAAAACAGGTGAGTATTTTTTGTAAAGGACAAATACTTTTCTTTTATGGGTAAATGTAAAACGCATTTATATCTTTAAGTATGAACGCGTTCATTTCTATTTATTTCCAATAATATAAAATAAAAAAATTTTAGTTTGACTAAAGCTTGATTCTCATAATTATTTTTATTATGTTCCTAATAAATTGTCCTAAATATTGTAAGGTAACATTTATATATGCATATCAAAGAAAGAAGGTCTAATAGTTAAATGATTAAGTATAAATTCTAGATTGTAAAATTAAGTAATATTAATGTTTCAGCGTTTTAAATCAAAAATTAGAAAAATTCCATCCAAATTAATAAACAATATTTATAAATAGCAGAAAACTAAAAATATCATATATTTTAAAAATGACTAAAAAAAAAATAAGGACTACTTTTTCCATTTTTCATGAAAGATATAGATGAAAAAATAGTAAGCAATCTAAAATGTCAAAAATATTTAAAAAAAAAATCTACATTTTATTTTATTTTTCGAAATGTTAGTTTGTCATTAAAGAAACGTAAGTTCCATATTTGTTTCAGGCAAGAACTTCGTCAATGTGGATATTTCTTTAGGGAATATAAGGTATTTACTAAAATATTTCCAGTGCAATTTGAATAGGTGACATATATCGGGTATACATTGAAAATACTGTCAATGAAACGGCGAAAATATTTTGAACATACATTCGAAAATTCAATAAATATTTCAGGCTAATTTCATCATTATTAATCTAAAATAAATTAAGGTATGGTGAATGGTGATTCCACAATGTTTTGTTAAAACAGATTATAATTCAAATAATTCAATATTATTACATATATATTCTACATAATGCAAATGCTAAAATTATCATGAATTAATATTTAGAAATTATGTAAGGCAGTTTTGTTTAAATCTAATAAGACATTGTTAATTTCAATCACATTGAACACGCCTTTAGGAGTAGGAAAAGAAGGATCACAGTTTTATTTTTTCCTTCTGAAATCCTCAGATCATTGTACATGAAAAAGCCCTGGTCATATTTTTTATTTTTATTTATAAAAAAAATTCCATTATAGTTTTTTAATGACAAATACTTCATAAATATTAGAAACGCGTCCCACTGTACCCCAGATATCGGGTTAAGTGGTACACAACAAAACAATTGATTGACTGTATTTGCTTACAGACATGTAACACAATTTGCGTGCAGAACGACATTTTATATTTAAACATATCTATCAAAGCTATGCTCAGTTATTTAACTGTAAATTAATTCCATTTAGCATGTGTTAAACAATATTTGAATAAGAAAATTGTATGCATATTAATATAATTCAAATATCCCTAGGTAGCTATCAATATGATGAATGAATTTTTAGAAAAAAATCAATGCAGTTTACTTTCAATATAATCAGGCATTACTTACTACAATAACATTAAAAACGTGATTAAGAGTAGGGGAAGATGGGACAGAGTGGACAACGTTTGAAGTTTTTATTTTTTTTTCTTCTGAAATTTACAGACCAATCCACATAAGAAAATCCTGAATATACCTCGTTTTCAAACTAAATTAATATTTACTTAAGGGGACGAGGGACCTTAAAAACATTAAAAATTATGTTTTTATTTTTTGTAAATTTCACTTTAAATATTATTCAAGGGTACATTATATGCATTATGGCATGCATTTATCACAAATAATAATAATAATAAAATTTTATTTTTGAAAAAAAAATCGTTTTAGAAATCTTCGAAATGCCCCCTGTGCGTTCCATATCAATGAAAATCCCCAATATTTTTTGTAAAAGTTTGTTTTATATATATAAATAAAACAGTGCATCGAATTTTACATATTTGAATATAAAGTGAAAAAAATTTTTTTTGAAAAAGTTTGAAATTTTTTCGGGATCTGGGGGGTTTATTTGGGATTTCCATTGATATGGACAAAGGGACATTTCGAAGATTCCTAAGACGACGCGTAACATTCCATTTTTTTCTCAAAAATATTTTTTTTGTGATAAATACCATGCTATAATGCATGTAATGTACCCTTGAGTAATATTTAAAGTGAAATTTACAAAAAATAAAAAATTGATTTTTAAGTTCCCTCGTCCCCTTAAAGTAATAAAGTACATTTAACAAGCTAAAGGATTACCTTTATTTATTCATATTAGACATATGTCTCATTGCTCCGACGGCAACCTTCTCAATAACAAATATGATACAAATATTTCCACAAAAATTATTTTAATTTAAAACAGTTAACAAAAATCACGTGAACTCAAGCATAATGCAATTAACTGCAATATTAACTAGTCGGTTGTACCGATCCCAAAACTTTCTTCTATCTCATACATGTTAATACTTCAAAATTCGCTATCACACTGCCAAAATTAAATGGCAATCTATGCATCTCATGAGGATTCTAAAGATATGAAATTCCGTGCATTAGTTCTTGAGATATGACTATCGCTGAAATCGTCTAAATCCAGCAAAATGCTGCCTAGCAGCGCCATCTATTAGATGATTTATACCAAATCCTAATCAGCAACAATTTATGTCAGCGTCTGACTGAATCTGAAGTTTGGAGAAAATCCGTGCATTAGTTTTTGAGATAGAGCTATAGCGAAAATCGTGAAAATTCCTGCATAGCAGCGCCACCTATTGGGTGATTAACACCAAAACCTAATTAACAACAACTTGTGTCAACATACAACTAAATCTGAAGTTAGATGAAAATTCGTCCATTAGTTCTATAGATAGAGCTATTGAGGCAATCGTGAAAAAGGCAGCACAGAAGCGCCACCTGCTGGGCGATTTACACCAACACATAATCAGTAGCAAGTCATATCAAGGACTAACTAAATCGGAAGTTTGATGAAAATCCGTGCGTTAGTTCTTAAGATAGAGCTATTGGGGAAATCGTGTAAATCCTACAAAATTCATCATAACAGCGCCACCTGTTGGGCGATTTACACCAAAACGTAACCAGCATCAATTCATATCAAGGACTAACTAAATCTGAAGTTTGATCAAAATCCGTGCATTAGTTCTTGAGATAGAGGTATTGCGAAAATCGTGAAAAATGCAGCATAGCAGCGCCACCTGTTGAGCGATTTACACCAAAAACTAATCAGCATCAATTTGTATTAGGGACTCATTGAATATGACTTTTTATTAAATTCCGTGCATTAGTTCTTGAGATAGAGCGCCCACAAAATTTGTGTCACATACACACAGACAGACAGACAGACTCACAGAGTCACAGACAGACATTTTGTAAAAACAAGTTTTTTGGAATCTCTGACCCCTAAAGCGTGTAAATCCGTCGAAAACCGGAATTCGAAAATTTTCATGAATCCAATACTTTCTTCTTGTAAAGATAGAAGAAAGTAAAAATGGATGTTTGTGTACGTGAATTATTTAATACAATTGTTTCATTTTTCTGTAGTGCATCTCTTTCCAAATTTTAGGAAGTTCTATGGAAGCTGAATCATTGCATATATTCTCATTGCGTAAGAATTTGGAAAGGAATTTTAATTTGGTAAAAATTTGGAAAGATCCGAACTGCCTCTATTTCTGAAGTTCTAGAAGAAACACCCTCAATATTTCTCTAGATATTCGACAAAACGCCTATAAAAGCGAAATTGCCTAATGACATATGACCAAATAGTTTATCTTTGACCAATACTTTTAATGATATGTATACGATACAATTATTACATTTCAAATCATTGATTCAAACACAAGAAAAAGATAGTATATTACCGTTGGGGAACATCCTTATCTTCACTGTTCAATACATTCCTTTCACCGTCCGAGGGGTTTCCAGTATTTTTATAAGAATGCTTGTAAATCCCAGGATATATTTATATATTTATCGCAGATTGATGCTATAACATCTTCAGTATCAGTACTTTCTATATAAGGTTCAAAATAGAATTATGTTTAAAATATTCTGTTCGATAGTCATTTTAACATGATTTCTAGGAACGGAAAAATCCGAGCTAGCCGGTTCACGGTTTAATTCCTGCCTGAAACTGTTCGTCACTTGTGTTCCGGATTACTTTATCTTTTATCTCATAAAATTCACTTGGATACATATTTTAAAGCTTATTTTTAAAAAAGTGTCTACCTGCAATAAACTTTCAGATTACATCATCTAGTTCTTTCTCAAATTCGTAGAGTTGCATATATGTTGGTAAGTTGTAGGCAAACTAATTATCAGGTTACTAAATCAATATTAATGAATCACCGACATGTATAGTCGTGGGAAAAAAAGTAAACACCCCTACAAACTCTGCCACTAATTATAATATAAGAAAGTTACTGGTACCAAATCATTAGAAATAAAGTCTACTTTTAAATGATATATAGAAAATTTGCTTATGGGTTTATCTACAAATCAAAAAACAACCAAATTCTTTTTTAATGGAAACACCCAATTTTGACAATATATTTTCGGACTTTTATACATTTCGGTTTTTTTATTTGACAATATATTAATATATATTCGGTTCAAACAATGCCTAGAAACGAGATTTCTATTTATTTGGATGATAAGTTTTTGAATTATAAATATTTAAAATTTAGAGCTTTAAATGTTAAATTACATTTTCCTATTTTTATTAAAGTTTCCTGAAAATATAATCCTAATGTGATAATTTTGTGTGTTGTTATAATACTAAAAACCCAAACATAAATGCATCGAATTTGTAATTAAAAAAAATTTATAATATGAATTATGAATTATGAAATTAACATTCGAAAAAAATATGAATTTCAACCTACAAATTTTTTGATAGATTTATATTTATTATGTCTTGTTTTATGTGAATTCTCAATTTCAATTTTTTTTTCAAGTAGTTCCCAAATTATCATTTAAAAACGTCCAAATGGTGTTTTTTAAGGGGCCGTCTATGATATGCAGAAAACTATAATTTGAAAAAAAAAATATATTTTTTTACTTTAATTGAAATTTTTGGGCTGGCAGTGGTCGAAACTTATTAAGCGAGTGAAATGGTCATATCGGCAAGAAATAATACATTAATATAAGTGACATAGTCATTTTGTAGCATTTTAGCAATCGAGTACCAAACTTCAATTTGGATACAGCTCCTAAAATAGACTCATTTAAAAATAATTAATATCTCAGAAACTAATCGTACGAATTTCAACAAATTTTAGATTTAGGCTAATGGAAGGGAGAAGAATTTATTTATGGTGTCAAACTAGGGTATTGCTACTGCAAAAAAACAGAGTTTAGGTTCGTTTTCATATGTAGATAGCCCCTTAAGCAAATTTTAGATATATCATTTAAAATAGATTTTATTTACAATCGTTTTGTACGTTTAACTTTCTTCTATGATCATTTGTTGCAGAGTTAGTAGGGGTAATTATTTTTTTGTTCCCACGACTGTACCTAATGATGTTTAAATTCGAAATCTAAATTAAAATCAAATCGGAACCTAAGTTAAAAATCGAAAAACATGTCTGCGAGGTGGATAAGTTTAGACATTTTTTTTTTTACTTTCCATAAATACTGGGTAGCTCTGTATGCAGTGCTTTCCTTAGAAAACTCCTGAAAAACACACAAACACAAAAAAAAATCTATGTTTATTATTATATAGCAAGGCATATAGAATATATATTATGTAGCTTTTAATATTCCGGAAAATTAGAATCAATATTATATTTTAAACTGATTTTAATCACGTATTTCATTACAATTTGATATTTTCAATTGTATTAAATATGACAACTAAGTTTCAAACAAATATTTTTTTAAATATATATATATATATATATGTGTGTGTGTGTGTTAATTTTCTTACAATTTATAAATTATCTTACGAATATTGCAAAGTATGATTTTCTTGTTTCTGAACTCCATTTAAGTTTTAACCTTTTATCAAATTCTAAAAACTTTCAAAATTTACTTAAATATAAATTTTATTTTTCACTGTATTCTGTTGCACATAGCAACATTTTTAATTTTATATTTGTCTACAAAAATATTTGCATTTTATTTGAATTTGTTTTCAAGTAGATACGAAGCTAGGAGAGGCTTACATTTGAAACTGATTGCATTTTATTTGAATTTATTTCCAAGTAGATAACAAACTAGGAGAGGCTTACACTTGAAAATGAACTGTAAAATATTCCATTTTATTTTAAATGAAATTTGAAATTTAAATAAATAAGGGTCTTGTGCTTAATATTTTTAAAGTGAGAAGTTTATTCAGTGAATGCATTCACATATTTTGCTTATTCTCTAGAGACCTTGTACAATAATACAATAGCAAGGAGTATATCTTCCATAAAAATAGAAAGTAAATAAAAATAATAATATTATTGTATCTCCATGTAATAAACTGGAAATTTTGTGATGAAATTTTGATAAAACCTTTTAGCCAATATTGCAGTTTTATTGTAACCTCTCAACAGTACAAATTCACATGTGACAGCAAACAATTGCATTTTTTTAAAGCATAAAGTATAACATAAAATTATCAATGGAATTTTTCTAAAAAAAATTATCCTAAATTCGAGATTTCAATTTATATATATACTTTTTAAGTCAACAGATTTTTTTTTTGTATGGAATAAAATGTATATTATTAGTATTAAATTCGTGCTGAATAATTAATGTAATTTTGCATAAAGAAATTTAAGAAGTTTTATTTAATAAAACATTTCAGCCCTGCGAATTAATTTTATTTTTATGTATATATATATATTGACGTGTAATTTTGTATGTGAGTGTATATATACTGGGTAATACAACTACTGGGTAATAGTCACGAACATCTTTAAGAATTAATAATTCGAAAACGAATAAAGATAGGAATAGGCAGTTTGCAACGAAGCCACCTGTTATACCATCGAGAAAAGAACTATTAAAGCATTCTTTTTGCTTTCGTTATAAAACAAATCAATATAAATATATAATATAAAATGTTATATTTTCCATTCATTCGGTGCAAAAATACCTTTTATCTTTCCATCCCGAAACGCTTAATTGTGTCCTCTTTTGTTTTACGGTGATTCATACGAACTTTTATTATTTAATCATTTATCTTTATTCGCTTATAAATTATTAATTATTTTAAAATTGTTCCTGAGTTTTGGATTAGCCGTATATGATTATAATTCCAACATCAAATCGACTGTTTTTTTATCACTCTATTTTATTGGTCATATGATTTTTTCAAGTGTTTGATTAATTTACATGACGCAGACTATAGAAAATTTATTTTCTGTAGAAGCTATATTCGACTTTGCGTACACCGGGTATAACGCTTTGTAAGTAAAAAACTCTCTGTAAGTAAATAACTCTTTGTAAGTAAATAAACCTATTTTGTGAATAAAATGCAATTTGTGTTTTTGCTTATGGTAAGAAAGGAAACGTACTTTTTAACCCTACAATGTACAGTTTAACCATTTAACGCGCTTTATATTTCGCCTTATACTTACGTTCTCAGATTATAACGTAGCCTTTTAACACACTTTAGATTTCTCCTAAATTATAGATAAAAGTTGACATGTGATTTTTAAAGGTTTTTCTTGTTCAGTATACAGTTATTATATATTTTTTGTAGAGGGGGCGGGGAGTGAGGAGAATTAAAAATCATGCAGTGTAGGATTAGGGTTAATGTTCTCGTAAACTTTCTAATGTAAACAAAATGTATCACTATACTTTGTGATATAACGACTGTAATGTAAGTGTGCTACGCACGGTTGTTGTCAACTAACAATGTTGCATGTCTCAACGGATATACCGTTCGGGCAAAAAAAGGCATTACCCACAATGAAAGAATTGATGCAACATTAGTCCATACGATTGGCGGCAGCATGCTGTCACCATTTTTGTGGGGAATTTAACTGATATAACTGGTGTAATATTATACCATATCAGAATAATCAGAATAATCAGTGAATATATCAGAATTCACATAACTATGGTGTAACGTAACACCAGTTATATCGATTAAATTAACCGATAAATTGGAGGCAGCAATGCAGCCACCGATTTTATAGAGTAACTTTATGCTTTTTTTTTTTTTTTTTGCAGTGCACAACTAACTCCCTGCCATATCTTTGTATAAAAATGTGATTTTTACGTTTTATTTCGGTATTTCCATAAGTTTTTCATTTGCTCACTAAACGGAAAGTCACTAGTTTACCATTTAGTATGCTAATTTCAACTTTGGATAGCTTAATGTTAAAGTCTTTTTTAGTAATTGCAAAACAGATTGCAATGTACAAAGGTTTTAAGCTTAACTAAAAAGGTACGTTGGGGAATAAGCAATTTTGTATTCACAGATGTAATTCTTTTTAGATATCTGTTTAAACATTCATAGCTTACAATTCATATTTTTTTTCAAAAGTTAAATTCAAAACTACGTAGAAAAGCATTGTACACAGTTATTCGAATTTAAAAAAAACAGTAATTAAGAACTATATATAATCGACTGAAGAAATATTATGCATTCCCTATAGAAATGTGCTTAACATGAGTTCTTGACATACCAAATTAATCAATATACACGAGTAGAAAGAGGAAAAATTATCACTTTGTAAAATTGTTATAATTCGTCTCCTTTGTGTACCACACAGTACATAATAGGAAAAGAGGATTTTTTATATGTTTCACCGAACCATCCAACAATCTGTTATATGTCACAGAGGTGAAGGAATTTTCATACATATATCAATCCATTTATCATCCATTTATCAATGGTCGAATTATAGATTATTTTAAACTAACGGTACTGACTAAAATTTCAGTAAGTTACTAATATTTGAATACGAGTGAGCATGAAAGCCGAACTTACGTACGGCAACAAACAGTATATTTATTAAAAGTATAGTATTTCGACATCGTAGAAGTCGTTTTTTCGAAGATTACGATTCTTTTTTTCTATTGATATCTCAGATACTAGCGATACTGAAATTTTAACACAAGGTCTAAGATTTGCGATAAGAAAGATATTTCTTCGCATGCAGTGTTAACAAACAATAAATTAAAAAAAATCTTTATTTCTTTATTTTTGTTAAAATTTTAAATTTCAGAATATCCTTTACATATCCTCAATGTACAACAATTCTTTCTCTCCATCAGGCTATCAAACATTCCATTCCTTTAAGGCAGTTTTTAGTCCATTGTTCATCTTTTCTAACACATTTTTAAACACAAAGGCAAAAAATTGGCAGACCTCACTACTAAAGCAATTTGGAAACTAAATGAGTTTTCTATTTTTCGATAAATAAATTACTTACCGAGTATAAGCGGTTTTTTTAACGTATCTATGGAATTTCTCATTTTTCTGGCTCATTTTTCTCCTTTCATTCGGAAATTCGGCTTAAAATTACACCTTTGACAGTATTTTCGGAATGATCTCTTGAATTTACCAAAAAAAAAAAAAAATTAACACGACTTTCGATTACATAGTTTCTGAATAACAACACCTGACGATTTCATGAGTTTCTTAAAAAAATAGTAATTTAAAAAATGTTTCATAAAATTTCTCCTTTGGATTTCAGATAATCCTTAAAGTCATTTGTTTCTGTAGAAAGTAACTTTTGTCCCTATTATTTTTTTGCAACGTTCAGCAATCTGTTTGTAAATGCCTACTTTGTTGACATTTCCAACCCGTAACTTTAGCTTTTCCAGGAATTGTGTTCCTCGCTTTTCGGCAAAAAGCTTGCTAAATGTAGATTTCTAATTAAAATAGCTGATTTTCCAGTTTCCCACACATTCTCTTTTTTCTCAGAGCTTTCTCCATATTATCTTTCATTTCTTACTAAAGCTTACGTTCTACGAATTTCCCAAACAAGTATTTGACAACCAGTTTGGTCGCCAAAGTTGCCAAGGTCAACAATGATAGCACAGTCTACGAACTTTGCTGACCATTGTTGAACAAAATTGTTGTTAACTCCTTTTTATTGTTTAGATTTTTATTGTTTGGATTAGCTTATATCTTGTTTGAGGATTTTGGTAACACTATTTACAAATTCTAAAAACATATGTGATACACTATACAGTTTTCTACAACATTACAAATTAATTTTAATAAATACCATTTTCCATATTAAAGTATTTCTACTTTTATAATCCAGTTTACTAGTTTTTAAATCTTTTCTAATCACGTGTTGGTAAAAAGGTTCTAAGCATGTAAATTTTCTATTATAAAAAGTGGGATTGAAAATTAACGTTCATGTTAATTGCTGTCATAACTCTAATATAATATCAGTTATGTTATTCAAAGTTTATTTTATTATTTTTAATGATTTGTTTAAAATCATTCATCTAAGAAATAACATTTCATGAATTTTAAAGTCATATTATAAATTTCTTTGACAATTCAGCTACACATACCGAGACATTTAGATGGTTCACAATTACATTATTATTCTTGATTCGAGAAAATTTTGCTTTGCATTGATAGTGAATTTACATTAACTTTACATGATAATATGGTATAGTACGGTTACATATCGTTACTAATCATATGTATTCACTAAATTAATTCCATGCGTATTTTTTAACTTTTAAGAATTTTCACTGTAAAATATTTTTTTCAGATGTAAATTTTCTCTACCGCTTTTCCTAAGAATATTATAAATTTGTTTAAAAAGTCAGTCAGACACTTCACAATATTTAAATAATATACACATTAAAGGTTTATTTTTCCTCTATGAAAATGTTACATCGCATTTATTTTAAGTTTAATAAAACATATTTTCTTTATCATCATTTTTTGATTTTAAGTTTATTAAAATATATTTACAATATATCGGTGGTCCATCTGTTAGTTCTTTTTTTATTATAAGAAAACGCATTTTTTATCAGTGAAAATCGACATTCTTTATTGAATATGGAAGGTGGGTCTATGTCATTTATGTCTAGAATACAATATCGCCTATGTGGCCGCCTACTTGCCATCATCCGAACATTAAAATTTTTGATTTTTTTCCTCTGACTGAGTGGATCCGGGGCTTAATATTCAACCCAGATGTTACGTTTAAGGTCTTGGATTGTGCAAGGGAGATTTTGCGTACAGTTTACTTTTCAGAAACCCCAAAGAAAATAATCCATTGTGGTCAAATCGCACGATCTTGGTGGCCAATTCACATCAGAATTTCTTGAAATTACGTGATCTAGAAATTTCTCGTTCAATAAGTTGATGGTTTGTCGAGCAGTGTGAGCCGTTCCATCGTCTTGTCATACACTAAAAAAAATCTGTAATGTTACTAAAGTTTTTCTAGGAAACTGTGATTCCTAGAACTTTTATGTAACGGCAACAACAAAAATTCATGTAACAGATACACTTTTGCACCAAAAGCAAAAACAATCTGTATGGCTACTAAGAATTTTTTAGAAAACTGGGATGCCTAGAACATTTCATGTAACTGCAACCACGTTTATAGATAAAATTTTAGTAAGATTACTGCATTTTTAGGAGATTCACTTGTAAAGCTACAGATTTCTGTAGCTTTACAAAAATTAGCTTTGTAGATTTAATGCTTTTTTTGTACAGTTATAGATGAAAGTTTAGTAAGAATGGAACTTTACATCAGTAGAACTACAGATTTCTTTACAGTGTACAAATGGCATACATTTGACAGTTCATACATGTTATACACATGACAGCTGACACAAATAATCTGAGAAATATTCATAGTTCAAAAAAAAAAAAAAAAAAAAAAAAAAAAAAAAAAAAAAAAAAAAAAAACGGAAGGACCACAATATATAGTTTTTAGATAACATCAGTAAAATTATTCTATATGTAATGTTTAATATTCCAAGTTCGAAGATTTATAATCAGATTTCTAAGAGAAAATTTTTCTTTGCAAACATTCATGATAAATTTGCTCAGAAATGCAGCCAGCCACTCCAGTATATTTATGTTTTTCACGGGTTATACTATTTTTGTTGATATTTGATAATATTATCTTGCATTCATATTAAGTTTCTGCAACTATTCAACGAAGTGTATCATTCATCCGCGTAAGAAAAATGTTGGAACAGAAAATATTTGAATATATATTAGTCTATTGTAAAATGAATATGTTTAAAAACACGTTTAGGATATAAATATCTACTTTTCGCGCAGCTTTATATACACATTCTGAAAGGATGAAAGAAAAATTATTTCAAATTTATATAGCTAAAGCAGCTGGTTTTAATATATTATCTTCACAGTTTCTATAAGCTTTCATCGGGGAAGTATGGAAAGTTTAAAGAAATATGAAATCACTCAGAAATTTACATATTTGCGGATATCTAAAAATAAAATTAAATAAAGATACAAATTTCAAATGTGCAACTGAAATAAAGCAAATTTTAAGGTCTTTAGTATTCTTTTAAATCTATGGTAGCAAAATTACGTTTATGTTTTTGCTCAAAATATTATTGTTTGATTGAAAGACATTTAGAAGTATAAACATAAAAAAAACGACGGATGGATTGTAAAATAATTTTTAAACTTAACAGAAATTTGTTAAAAACTTATTCTTGCAATAAGTATAAAATCAAAACCTGCATAGCCAATTTTAGTAATTAATAGCACATTCAGCAATTACAGCACATAGTCGGTAAGATATCAAAAGTTTTTTTGTGATTACTTGTATCAGACTTACCTTTTTTGTTACTCAATACTACTTCATCTAGAAAACATATAATAATACCCACAGCCGATTATATATTCGAATTCCTTTATGCAGTCCTGTATTAGATCAACATATTACTAAACAACATATAAAGATATGTTTATCAACATATAAAAATTTGTTTTAGAGGATATTTTCGAACTTATTGCAAATTAGAAGGTCAGAGAAAAGGCGACATTCATAAGCAACGTTAAAATGAATTTTGAGGCCAATCTATTTATGTTCGTGAAATAATTTCATGTGTTTAAAACAACATTTATTCCATTTTAACTATGCTTTTCATATGATTTGAAATTTAAAGAAATTCTATTAATTTTAGGAAATATTAAAAAATATTAGGAAGTTATTTAAATTTGATGAAACCATTAATTGTTTCTTAAAATGTAGATAATTCTCAACGATAAGTTTTTCATGAGAGACTTCTCCGTTTTAAATTCCGACATTTTTTATTGTTTCCGTTTTTAGTTTGCAGAAGTTTAACATTAACTTTTAAAGTTATCTTTTAAGTATTTTCTTAAACTTTCTTTAAATTTAATCTTATCCAATTAAGACACAAGAACAACAAAAGTTAATTTAAATGCGCTGCAACTGTTTCATTCACTTGAAAGATAAATGTTACGATTTTCATATTAAATTAAACCGATTAAACTTCTGTAAGACTCGAACATGTTTTAAAAGTATAAATGTGATATTTTAAATTTAATAAGAGACTTCGTAACAGTGTTTCCCGTTCGTATAAGAGTATTTTTCTACACATTAAATTAATTTCCCAAAAACTTTAATTTCTTTCTAGTAATTTTTATATTCTTATTACTTTTATTTGCCTTTGTCTAAAGTAAATTATATTTAGATTCTGTAATTCCCTTGTTATATTTAAAATTAATGTCCGTGTTTAAAAAATAAGTATAATAATTATGTTTTCGCTATTATTGCTGTAAGAAAATAAATTCAACACATCGGTGGTCCATTATTAGAAGCTTTATTTTATTGTTATTGAAATAATATTAATTCACCATACACCGTTTTGTAAGCACCTATGCTTTTCTAAACACATTCGCTGCCAAAGCCGAGATGGCGCATCTGTTCATACACACCAAGGTCATATCTGGATTTTTATTATCTTAAATTATTTCCAAGTGGCTTTATTAGTTAAATATATATATAACTGATCAGTTTGAGCAACGAATAGTAAATTCACACGAGTATACTCGTTGTTGGCATATGCAATAATATTTTACTTCCCGTTCCAAACTACGAAGTCACTCTTAATTAAATAAGTAACTACGAGTGTAAGCTGAAAAGAAATGCACACATGCTTGTAGAAGACGAATAAAAAAAATAGCAAGATCTGTCAATAAGTACATTAAAATACAATTCTTAAGCTTCCGAATCATATATTTATTTTTCAACATAGTCACCGTTAAAGCTAAAATATTTATCCCAGCGTGTAACAAGTTTTTTTTATTCCGTCACTGACAATTTCTTCCAATGTTTCTCGAATCCAGGACTTCACAGATACCTTCACATCATCGTTAGAGGTGTAATGATTACCCTTGAGGTATGTCTTGAGTAGAGGGAAAAATAAGAATCGCAAGGTGCAAAATCGGGGAAGTAAGGAATCGGTTCGAACTTCAGGCTTCGCAGAGCCTCTGCATTTCCGGATTTTACGATATCCCAATTATTCAATAATGAAAACGACGCGCTCCTTAGATATTCCAATATGGTTCACAATACGCTTTTCTGAGATTTGTCAGTCATTTTGAATCGAATCGTCGACGAGCTTGCAATGCTTATTGTCTGGGCAGTGATCAGAGTTTCGCTGCGTTTTTGATCAACAATTATGGCTTGTCTAGACTCGGAATTATATAAATTTTTCCCGATCGATTTGCAGTAGACTTATCAACAGCATCGTCACCACAAACAGCCTATAAATGACGATGAATCTCAACGTGCGTGACTTTTTCAGCAGTTAAAAATTCGATAACAGCATCCTGTTTAACTTGCGTTGGCATAGCACTAGAAGATGTCTCCATACTTCCGCTTCTCAAAACACACGGGATGAATTCGGTGACTTCAAATCTATATATGTGTATCCGAGATATCCGAGTTATCTCGTATTTGACCAGGAAACTCAGCTTGCTAACTACGAGTAATCTCGTAAATGACAGCGAACGTGTCACCAAGGTGCATCAAAACCTATGTGTAAACACCAATCTTTATTTAAAAGCATTCCTAGGAAGACTCGAGTATTTTGAAATGGAATATATTCTATACTAGCAACAAAACCCTTAATTGTCATTAAAAACAGTTTTTTGTACGAATCCAATTATTTCCAAAGTGGAGATTCCATTTTAAAGTGCAGAGGTCCCGAGTCCCCACTTATCATGCGTTACATGTGGGTTAACTTTACCCAGGCTTAATACGTTTTGCATCGTGAATATTTTTAAGAAAATGAAATGAAATTAGTTCTACACTGAAACAAGAAAATAAATTAGGGGCAACCCAAGAGATCAGATTCAATTAAGCAAATTTTAATTAAAATTAATTCAAATAAGCCTCAAATTATGTAACACCTCATTAATGTCAGGACTTTAGTCACCGGCATTTCTAAATCCCTACACTGTAAAAAAAACGGACTAAAAAAGGAATATTCTACTGGCAATTGAAACGCCAGTAGGGTAGACCAGGGCACGTTTACGCGATTTTTTTTCGATGACTTAGGAAATAATTTTTTAACTTAGGAAATTTTAGATATTGTGGTTTTATAAAGCAATTAATAAAGTCAAAATTTGTGTATTCAGTTGTTGCCCTATTTGTGTTTTTAACCGTAAAATTGTTTCTTAGGTCCAAGTCTTGCGTAATCGAGTGGGGCACATTTATGCATATTATAAGTGATACCAAGGAGTAAGTTAAATAAATATTTAATAAAATTGAAATGTTTTATTAATAACTTAAAACACTGTTTAAAAATTAAAAAAATAAAGAGAATTAATTAAAGAACCTTTTATAGGCTAAACTGAAAACATAGGGCTTATTGGTAATTAAAAACAGAAGCTATTTAGCCATCTTCATCATCACTGTTAGAGTTTTTACAAACAAAAAATAAATTATTTCCATTTGCACACTTGTCATGGGACCACCTTTTGCATCTAAGACATTGAACCCAGTCTTGTCCTTTTTTTGGATTGGTTGTATGATTTCAAACAATAAATGCACACACAGTTTCCACCTTCGTCATCAGATTCATTCACTATATTCTTTTCTCCAGAGTGTACAAACTTTTTCCCTTTCGTAGTTTTTAGTTTCATACTTTTTTCTTTTCTGTTTTCTTGTTCTGCTTCCATACAAACTAGTAAATTTTTACGTAATCCCTTCTTTTTGAACGTGCGTAAAGGTTCCCGATGTCAATGCGTAAACGTGTCCCGTCGCCATGTTTATATTTATTTTTAACGTGCAACGAAAATTAATAATATTTCTGTTCATACAAATACAGTTCTCATAAAACGATAAAATTCTGCTAATGTTCATATATTTGTTTATCCTTAGCTATGTATCATTACTTCAAAATAAGTTTCAATATGTTCAACACAAAATTTACTCACCTTGACAGAAAACAGGTTATTCTTTCCGCATGCTAGAACGAAGCTCGACTGATGCTCAAAAACGTGTGAGAATACCCGCTAGTGAGCAGCATAAATCTGTCATGACGGGTGGCGCGCCAGTTGTAACATGTTTCGGTAAAAGTGCAATGCGTAAACGTGCCTCGGTCTACCCAATTATTTCCGTATTTTTACGTATTATTACGTTTTTCTACGTACATTTTTCTCCATAAATTACACAAAAAGTGCCGTTTTTCTGGAATTTACTGGGGATATTTTACGTAAAAATACGGAAATAGTACTGGCCTCTCGATTGCCAGTAAAATCTCTGTTTTGTAGTCCGTTTGTTTGCAGTGTATATCCTCTACTTAATAACAAATCTATCTGTGTCAAAAATAAACCACAGGTCTATAATACATGCGTTCGTTTCATCCTCACAATTGGGGGTTTGGGAGGTTTTGGGGTTTTGTCCAATTGGGGGTTTTGGTAGAAATATTGAACTTAACTGTCGGTACAGAAGCTATAATAAAATCTAAAAATTATTAGAAATGACAATAGTTATCTTAGAAATACTACTTTTTACAGAGACGAATGACTAGGGAACAACCCCAACTGTAAATTCTGGAATTTGATGAGTGTTGTATCGTTCAAAAGCTCTTGTCACGAGGATCAAGAAATGTATAAGAACTGAGAGTATGGGCCCACCGTGGCTGAGTAGATAAGACACCACGGCGCTAATCGCTTGAGAGCGTAGGTAAGGACATGTTTGAATCTCGCCTGTTCCGTTGCCCACTCTTTGTGGAGCCCCCAGGATGTAATTCTCTGGTGTTGTAAATTTCCTTGTGCTATCTCGTCCCTGTATATCGACGATCACTTATAAGCGGTCCCTGATGTCAAGCACACAAATCTGATATATGTGTTCAACAAATAAAACAAACAAACAAACAACTGCGAGTATACTACCAAATTTATTAGTTCACGAGATATGGGCCCTTTTCTGTTCCGGAAAGAGAAAAATAAAGAAACGAGAAACATTATGAGATTCCTTCTAAAGCTATCGATGGCAGGATTTTATCTTACATTTAACCATGACAGCTTTGTTATACGTAAAAGCGTTGAAAACGCTAGTTTTTCCAGAACTAGGCACAAACGATGATGGAAATTATTGTTTCACATTCTGCAGAGGTGCCTAAGAGTGAAGAATACATTTACAGATCTAAAGACTTGATCTCTGTTTCTCATTGAAGACTTTTGGAAGGCATACTGACGCACTGCATTGAATGTAGATAAAAAAGACTGGGTGTTAGGGCAAATGATATGCTTTTTGTATGCTCTCTGAAGTAACAGTGTTAATATACCAACAAATACTTCGATGAGTTTTTGAAAGTTCGCCTTTTTTTTTTTTTTTTTTTGTACCACGTATATGTAGTCTTGGAAGAAGTAAACATACAGTAGCTGTAGGTATTTTCTCGATTCACCTGGGAGGAAAACTGACTGTATAGCAGAGCCTAATTTTTCAATGCGAAAATTTTCATCTGTTTGGCGACTCCATCTGTCCAGTACCAGGAATACTTTCTCATTACCACATTATCATGAATCACTATCGAGATAACATGTATCATATTTAATTATAAGACATAATTTCTGAATTCCATAGCTTTAGAAGGAGCTTCATGATGTTTTCTGTTCTTTATTTCTCTCCTTCAAAATAGTAAACTGCCCATATCCCGTAAAGTATTGGATTCGTGAGTATAGTTCATATACTTCCCTTGATCCTTGTGATAAGAGCTAACGAACTACACCATTATCGTCAAATTCCAGAACTAATAATTGGGGATGTTCGATAGTGAGCTCCATATATAAATGGAGGTCTTAGTCGGCGGTCAGAAGCTTGCAAAAAGATGGATAAAATAGCCCGCTTTCTCCATATTAGATATTAATGTCCTCATTTACTATTATTCTAATTGATGCTTCACTAATTAAGTCACGTTTATCTAATTAATTAATGTTTCTTTAATAATTTAAAGAATGGTAAAACAAGCATGCTTTGCTATGAACGAGAACTTTCGTCTACTATCGACACTGAAATATCGTCACTCAATACTTCGGCGTTGACCACTGGAAATCATGTCATGGAATAGGAAGACGGATCTCCTGTTATATAGGGTGCTCAGTGGCAGAGACCTTTGCACCACTTCTCTTTTAAAAAGAATTAATCCACTGATTTAAACATTCTATAATAACATGAATAATATCCGTAACGAAATTATAGCCTAGTTATCAGACTACGTGTTCTCCGTCAACAGAAAACGCCTTAGATATGCTTTGATTGTCGAGGATGAAACATGAATCGTTACTCCCCCTTCATTTTAAAAACTCTCTTTCTTTTGTCTAAACTTGTATTACTAAAAAAAATTACTTGATAGTCAGTTGCTTTTGTAACATTTTTATATTTAAATATGAATGTACGGTCACTGAAAATTGTTTTTTTTTTTCATTTGGATGTTAGGATTTAGTCTACGGTAGATTTTTCGCAAGGTCAGGAACTATTCTTTTTTTCTTATTATTAACAGTTTTCTATTTATTTTATCTTATTTTTTAATCTATTTCGCTTCATATTTCTAAATTCACTTTCATTCTTATAATTATTATTCTTTCATTTAAGTGTTTTTTAATACAGTTATACTTCATCTTTGTAAATGGTACCCGATTTGAATATTTACATGTCGTCTGCATGTAAACTCGCTCAAGAACTAGGTACTCCCACAAACAGCTTATTATCTTCCATCGCTCCAGAAAATAATTAATTAAAGATTCATCAAATAAATTTCCTGATTTAAATGTTGCTAAAAATACTTAAATTAAGCACTTATTTCGGAAGACGTGTGCGAGTTTAGCCCCTCTGTTAGCGCATAGCCATTAAAAGCTGCAGATTTCCAAAATATTGTAAATTGGTAAAGTGGAGATGCGTTCATTTGAGTAAATAGGAGAGAGTAGTACACAGTGAGACAGCAGCCACTTTGACATATAGTTGTAACTTTTCTCTAAGCTGGCACACACACAAAATGACCTCATCTTATGTAACACATGGATGTAGTTTCGGCACTTCAGTTACTCGTCCGACAAAATAGTAAATAATTCTTTATTCTATAGTGATTAAAGTTACATAAACGTCTATTTTAGAGTTTATTTTCTTCAATATGACACATATTTACTTAACCAAACCTAGCTATATCTAATAATAGAAGATTTCGACAAAACGACATAAACTTTTTAAAGCGATGAAATTGATGTAACAGATGTAGCATCCCTTTTGTTACAACGTTACGAAAGTACACAGTGAGACACACAGTTGTCGAACACAGTGAGACGTGTCTCATTGTATACCTACTATGTGGTTCTGATGTTTTAAAAAAAAATTTATTAATAAAAGAATGTTTTTTCCTCTCCCTCTTTTTGCGTGCATGTGTGTGGTCGTGCGATGGCTAGGGAAATCTACTAAACATAAGAAGCTGAAAATTTGCATTAAGGTATCCCAAGGTCTGCCATTGTCCATCAGATGCTCATATGTTTAATATTTTGAAAATCGAGAAACATTAATTAGAAATCATAAACTACAGAAAATGATTGACAGACTGTAAAAATATATGATTCATGAAAATATATACATTGTCTCACTATGTACCATAAGTGGTACACAGTAAGACAATTTCCTATGCTCCGTTATGCTGCTTATGTGCTTTTATAAATAACTTTTTAAAAATCTTTTATACATTAATGTATAGCGTATTTGTGTAGCTTAAAGATGTAGCATTTTTTTTTTCAAAAAAATAAAAATCGTCGCCATTCTTTAAGTAATAATAATTTTCGTCTCACTGTGTACTACTCTCCCCTATTTACTGCTTCGTTTTAGTTATGTCTCGTGTGAAAAATATTTTCTTTTCAGCAAAAATGCCTATATGAATTGTACTATCAATTGGGTGGTCTCAGTAAACTTCCCGAACCTCTACGAAGGTATTTTGGTTTAAAAATAAATTGGATTGGTCCTCAGTGTACATAGCGAATTAGAGGTGAGCGGGTTATTACCCCTTAAGTGAGATGAACGCTGAATTTCCCTCTAGAAACTTATACTATGTTCACACTGGATACCTTAAGATATCTCAGGCCACCAAACACTCTGAGAGAGCTCCACAAACTCTCTCAGTGAGTTTCGACTTACTTTGGCTAGATACAGGAACGACCACTCACTCTAGTTGGCTATGAAGCTTTGCTTTTACTGATTGGCTGTTGCGGCCGTTTTTTATTTTAAGCGCATGCGCATACTTTACTTTTGATCAGATCACAGACACAGTGGCACTACTGAGATATCTTAAGGTAAGTTTCTCGATGTGAACAGGCATTCAATTCCGAGAGGTTACCACTTCAAAACTGGCGTTCTAAGATATCTTAAGTTTCTAGTGTGAACAGGGTAAGTTTAAGTAGGTGAAAGTGTAAGTTTCGCTGGACTACAAAACATAGTAAGCTTCGCTAAACTACGAATTCATAAGCTAAAAGATTTGCACTAGATCTTTGGCAGGTGGTTTGTACATTGGGCATTCTAGTCATAGATATATGAGGTCAACATCGCATGTAAAAGAGAGTCCCAGAAATAAGCACCAGTTGCTGCCCCTGCTGTATACAGCCCAGTAGATCGAAATCATCGCCCTCGTGCAAGGAAAATCCCTAAAATATTGTACAGTCATCCGTCTAAAGCTATCTGATTTCAAATCCGCAAGTTGCATCAACTTATGCCCATCCTTATCATTTCGTCGTTCCATGGGCTGAATGGGCTCTTAAAATAATTAAAATCAGTTATATTTTGTAAAAAATAAGCATTACAACTTACAACATTTTCTGTAAACAGAATAACGCATACGAGGAAGTTTTACATAATCAAAATTACAGGGTGCAGAAAACGAGTATTTTTTATTTAAATATTTAAATATTGACACTCAATTGATTCAGTATGATGAAGTGGGTCATTATTTATGTGTTTATGTGCTGATTATTTTTTATTAGGTACGATATTAGCACGTTGAATGCCAAGTCTATTTTGTCTGTCTTTCCGTTTGGTCAAAGAAACAAGATTCCCATTACACAATCAATAAGTGTCAATCACCGATGTCTGACGCGGCCTAAACGCAAAGTTCAGTGTCGGTCACCGGTGACTGACGTGGCACTCAACGTGTTAAATAGAATAACGCAAAAAAGTGGCACGCTCAAAAATGCTTTCGAACACATGACTTTTTACAGTTTAACAATCATTTAACGAACAAAAGGGAGTTAGTAAGCACTACCGGGGAAAAAGAATTTTATTTTAATGTAGCACATTTCGGATCCACGAATTTAGTATTTGTTCAATATTATTATCCAAAAATATTATTATTTCAATCGGTTTTAATTTCAAGTTTCACAAAATGATTCGCTCATAGGCATCAGAAGTGAAAAGTGCAAACCATTCAACAACAGCTAATATCCTATCACTATTTTCGTTTGATTATTAATCAACCGTAAAATGATTTTTATCTTTTTGCATAACCACTATGATCATATGTGGTAATTTTACAACATTTCACTTTTAGTATCGTTTTGTAAGTGCTTGCAAAAATCGTTTTAATTCATTTAATCCCCCCCCCTTCCGTTTTCCTGTAACCCTTGTTATTTTGTATCCCTGCTAGCCAATTCATCGTTATTTTTTATTATTTATTCATATGTCTACATTTTGATTTAGCCCGATGGCTTCAAACAAGCTTTCAATTCGTTATTTCAACATAGTCTTTACGTTACGTCATCGAACTTTGGTAACAAATCAGATTTAAAAAGTCTTTGTCAGTTTATTTAAAAAATATTATTATTTATCCCATTGGCATCCTTTTAGCATTAATTAGCAACCCTATATTTTTCTGTTTTCTCAACCTTTTTACATTTACTGGCGTTTTGATTCATTACATGCGCATTCAGTTTGGAGTATCTCTCTGTAGCAAGGCAACCCTTTTCTCTCGCCAATGGCAGACTCTTTTTTTTTTTTTTTTTTTTTTTTTTTTTTTTTTTTTTAAATCGAATTTTGTTCTTTCAGCAGTGTTGCCAGATTGGAGATTTTGTCCCCATTTTGGGGAATTTTAAACCTCCGGGGAATTTTTTGGGGACAAGTAGTGCATGGAGAAATTTTTGGTGACTGTCAACATTTTGGGGGGAAAAATGGGGAATTTCTTCTCTATTTCACCTAAAGTTTAATTATAGTGATCTGACAACATTGGATTTAACTCGATTTAATTCGGAAAAAAAACACAGGAAAACATATATCAATCATTATTCTCGACGTCGTGCTCGTCGTTTAACACGTGAGGGTGCATCTGTTCACACACGCCAAGATCATATGTGCAATCTAATACTTTTAAATAAATTATTTTCTGTTTTATTATTTAAATACTATATATATGACGAATTACTTTTAGCAACGAATAAATTCACACGAGTATGCTCGTTGTTGGCGTATGAAACATCGCAAGTATTTTCTATGGCAGTGCTCGCAGTCGGTGATTTAGATAAGAAGATCAATAACGAGTTATCTCGTAGCTGGCAAGGAATCTCAGTTTACTAACTATGAGTATTCTCGTAAATGGTATCGAACGTGTTAAAACATGACAGTTTACACATATCACAGGCGCATCAGGATTTGCCTTGTACTATCCCCACCTGAATTTCTAGACTACTATATAAGTGTGGCAGTGTGGCACATTTTTCTAGTCATTGCGGACAGACACACATACACATATACACATTTCTTTTATTAGTATAGATCTATACAATAGAAACAGAACAATTTTTATAATTGTTTTTGTATTGAAAGCTTGTTAATTTGTGCTCCGTTGGATGACAGTAGAGCTATTTGTAAGACATGCAATTGCACATCACAGTCACGTTGTTGCGTTTATAATTAAAATTGCTCAGTGAATGCAGCGGACCCCCTATAAGAAACTTGAATGAGAACTCTGTGGTCTTACGCGGCATAATTCACGTTACTAAATCTTCTGGACTTATCCAAAACTTAACCAATTCTTTTACCGCGTTTTTTAAAAGATTTAATTATAGATGAGGTAAGCAGGTATTTTTCTTTTATTATTGATGAAATCACAGTGATTGATACAATGAAGTGTGCTTTGAATTAAGATTAGGTACTTCAGTAGGGATGACAAAATATTGAAAACAACGCTTTATAGGTTAAGTCAGATAAAAGCAGGTGATACCAACACCATCTCAGATTCATTCAAATCTCAACTGATTAGAAATTAGAGTGAGCGGCGGTGACACAAATGACTACGTCATCGAGTTAGGGGATCAAATCATAATATGGGACAAGATTATTAGGAATAGATCAAGAAATGACTAGTCTGCTTTGATATTTCTTGGTTCGATATGAGCAGCAGTGGGCGCCAACTTGTTATTTTGGCGTCACTATCATTTCTTCGAGTTACGAGTTGAAACTGGTGCCAAATTAAAGGTAAAATAAAGTATTTTAATAATATTTTGGTCAGCCTGTGGATATCTGGGTAGAAACCCCTGACAGACTAAAACTTATCACAAAAAAAGACGTCATAATGTACAATTTAAACTCTATAAACATAATATTTTACAGTACACTGCCATATATATTACTTCCTCATCGACTTTCAAGATGAATTAATGGTTTAGAAAAAGCTTATTAACAGTTCGTGAGAAAATGACTGATTTGGCATAGCTTGGTAGAAAGCGAGCCGATCGCCAATTCCCTATTTTGACAGTACTGTCATGTCATCGAGTTACGGCTTGAAATTTTGGCACATTAAAGATACCGATTACTTCAATACGAATATTTCAGTCTCCTTCCTCATATCATGGAAGGAGATAAGCAGAGCGGGCCAATTCTGAATTTTGGCGGTATGATCAAGTCATCGAGTAACAGCTTGAAATTTTGGCCCATTGAAGGTACATATCAGTAGAATAAGAATATTTCATTTAGTAACTGGATGAGGTGTTGGTGATGCCAAAATGACGAGTTGGCGCCCGCTGCTGCTCATATCGTATCAAGTAATGTTGAGGCAAACCAGTCATTCCTTAATCTACTCCTAATAATCTTGTCCTACATCATGATTTCATCCCGTAACTCTATGACGTAGTCATTTGTGTCGCCGTTGCCCGGTCTAATGATCTAAACCGTGAAAATTTTAAGAACAGATGGAGTTAATATAATGATAGGCCAGCATCATGCATTGGTAACAATTTTAAAATAAACATAAAAGTTCTTGTCGTTGTAAAATGTATCCCTCATTCTCTTCGTTTAGCTGCGAATATGCATGCAAAATTTTGCCAAATTTAAGTATTTATTTATTTATTTATTTATTTGCAAAAGGGGAATTTTTTAAAAAAATTGGATTCAGTTCAAACTAGTTAAATATTTTTTTTTACAGCGGTAAAATAAAAATTAAAAATTGTTTTTTTTTTTTTAGTAGAAACTGGGTTGGGGATTTTTTCTGAAAAAATACTCATTTGGGGTAAAATTCAGACATTTTGAGGAAAATTAACTTTTGATGATCTGGCAACGCTGTCTGTCAGAAGCAGTTGGTTATAGGGGAATATTGTGAATATGCCTTTGTATTTTTTTAAGAATCTTAAGATTTTGTTTTCTGTTTTCTATCGTCGTACTGGAAAACATGTGATGGTGGTAATATATAAAATGGTGCTGAAATCAGCAGTACCCTGACGAACAAAAATAAAATTATATTCCAAGCGGCACTTTAAAAAAATTGGTCAGCCTGTAGGTTTATCTAATCTGCTGTAGCGGCGATAATGCATTTTAATAATTTCAATCAAGGGGATTTATAAATTATATTGTTCCAATGTTGACGTATCACGAATAAATTTCTAGACGGATTATGGAGTGGAACCTCTAAATTCATAAGTATTCTATATATATTTTTCTTTGTTATTATTATTCTTATTAATAAAAAAAGTTTAGTTAAATAACGTGAAGCGAATAATAACTACATCTTATTATGAGAGAAGTATCTTTGTACTATCTAATAAATAATAATTGTTCAATAAAAAACACTATTCTGGGTATTTAAAAGGTGTCTCATCATATTTCATATTTCATAGATTAGTATTTGCATCTTTGAATGTATAATAGAAATTCTGTTTACGTTTAGAGTACTAATAAACAGTTTTTGATAAATATCTTCGTTTTATTTTATTTTCATCCAAGTGATGATTAGTTTTATTATTCACGTTAGTCATAATCGTTTTCATGATAAGATTTAAAAAAATGAGTTGTATCAAGGTAAGCTTGACTCACCGTAAGCTTAACTCCTCTAAGGAATGAAAATCATTTTATTCATAGCTCACATTTTATCTTTTAAAAAATGAATGGATAAAAATTTCTGAGCTAGCATATGGAATTATAAAAAAAAGATAATCCGAACGAAGTTACATTTAACTTCTATATGTGATTAGGAGTTTATTTCAATAAAATAAATCAGCTATAGAGTTTTATACCTGTTTTACAACAACATACACTCTGAAAAATGAAAATTGTTTCTTAAAGTAAGAAAGTATAACCCCTTACGTGTGACACATAATTCCGGGATGAATTCTTTTTCATTAGAAACCTATACAATCAATAGATTGTGTCAAACTTTAAAGATAATTTGATAAAACAAAGTTTCTTTTGATACAACTGATTTTTGGAAACATTTCAGAGTAGATTTCACAGTGAATTAATCAATTTTGTCAAACTTAAATGCAGGTTTTCAGGATTCTATTAATTCTCAATTAAGCATCCTTAACTGAGTAACTGAATTTATGCTTGGAAGAATAACAAAATAATGCTAATGTTAATCCTGTTAATTTATCATGTTTGTCTTTAAAACATGCTTGTTTAACATGAAAATGTTATTTGAGAATCGATAGCTTCCGAAAAATCTATATTTAAGATTAAGAAAACTTGTCCGAAACGTTTTCGAACGTCAGTGACAGCAAAATAAACATTTTTTCATAATTGTTTCTTTAAATACATTTCTTTAATTACTCGAAAATACATTTTATTCTGAGGTTTCTGTAGGTAAGGAAGCTTTTCGGAATCGTGGGAAACTCGGAAGATTTTACCGTATATTTCCGACTGTGTTATATTGTAATATTCTTTAAAAAACATTTGATATTCATTTTAGTGTTTATTATTAGACAATTGTGTTCTTTAAGCTTTTCGATTCAAGCACTTATTTAACAAAATAAGAAAATCACTGATCATATAAAGCACGTAACAAAAGACCTACGTGATCACATAATATCAAGATATTGTCAATATTTAAATATCTAAATATAAATAATTATATGTTTTGTTGCGCCAATATTTTATTAGCATTCTGTAACAGCTTTGTTAGCAAAGATACATGTACTATTAACAATAATTTACTTTTTTTTTTCACTACACATTTTTTTCAGTAAAATTTCACTTGTTCAATAAGTTAAATCATGAAACATGTATAATACGAGAACGTCAAAATCTATATTCTAGATTGATTCTATAGAAATTTCTGAATGTCTTTTATATAGTAAAAAATACTATTTGTACAAATAGTATTTTTTAAAGTATAATAGTAAAATAGTAATAGTAAAATTTATTTAAAAATTCAATTTTTCGATGACTAGTATGATAATTAATGCAAATATTAGAATTTGTTTTAAATACTTTTATTATAGAAATATTATCGCATATAATTTTAATATTTGTATATAGAATGTTAATATTTGAAGAGCTCAGATAATAAAGTTTGTATTTGAGGAAAAAAAAATATTTAATTCTACGTTTGAAGATAATCAATGGTCCCCTTCCATCTATTAACGCTTTGTAAGACGGTGGGAAATATACGTCCCACTTAATTTTAATTACCAAATGCCACAATGGCACCAGAATTTTAAAAAAAAATTTTGCATTTGTAATATACGCGAAGAAAAGCTTTTACTTATTTGAAAAAAAAAAAAAAATTGTTCGTAAAACATGGTGTCTTCATCATTTCAAAATTTTAGCAACTGAAGTAATTTGTCCGAGACAGAGTAAAATTACTATTTGAGAAAGAAAAACTAACACTCACAGACATTTTATTTAATAAAGGAGGCATTTGTAAATAAACGCAAATAAAGATTTAGAACTTCACATCTCATTTTCTAAAATGATGATTGCGTCAATTACCACTTTTATCATCTGAGCTCTTCATCTGTACTTTAAAAGTGACAATTTATTTTCTCATTGCTGGAACAAACATAAGCAAAAACTATTTCTACAATTTAAAATTTATTTAAAAATTTCAATTTACTTTCTAAACAAGTAGAATAATTATTATAAATATTAGAATAATTATTTAATATTATTATAGAAAATTTTGTTTTATATTTTTACTTTAAAAATGACAATAACAGGGCTGCCACGGGCGAAATTTTTTTAAGTCTATTTCGCATCACTTTTTCAAGACAAAAAAGTTCTACATACAATTTGACAGCATTTGCAAGAGACATATACAACAACATTTAATTCTTAAAAATAGTGAATACAAATATTTGACATATATTTAAAATTTAACTATTTTAACTAATCAAATTAACATTTGTACTTAACGCATCCATTAAATTACATAACTCAATAATTATTTCGATTTCATGATAAATAACACTAGTCTGCATGATATCAGATAAATTAAAAACCAATGACTGCCCTTAATGCATTTTTTATGCTGATTACAGAACTGTTCCTAATTTTCTTCTATCACGTATAGTTTGATTGCAATCGACCACAGTTGATTTTGTAGATTCTCGCTCAGAACAAGCATTATGTGGTTGTCTCACATAACGTAAATGTACTTCTGGATACTTGCCAACTTATCTAACGACTTCTAGAATATAGTCTTACAAAACAGGACTAAAAACACCCTGCTTCCTGCATGAAGTACTCGTAAGCCCCTCAAAAAATATCTTTCTTCCACAATTACACATCAAATTAGGATTAATGAAGCAATTTGTAAAGGCTCTACCACAAGATGTGTATTGCTTCAAATGTCTTACTATGAAATCCCCCTTCATCACAGACGAAAAATTAAAATCTGGAATTTTCGTTGCGCCTCAAATCAAAAAACTGATGAAGAACAAATATTTAAAAAAAAAAACCGATAGAATGAGATAGAAAAATACGCATGAACCGCCTTCAAATGCGTTACCGAAAACTTTCTAGGGAATAAGAAAGATCCAAATTACAGGAATATTGTTGAAACAATTATGGAAAATTTTTAGAAGTTGGGCTGTAATATAAGTGTAAAAATGCACTTTCTCAATTCTCATATCGACGACTTTCCAAAAAATCTGGGCATTACAGTGAAGATGACGACCTGAGCTTTCACCAGAATATCGAAGAGATGGAGAATAGGTACCGGTGAAGATGGAATGTAAATATGATGGCATACTACTCTTAGGTGTTAAAGACGGACATAAATGATGAAGGAGGATCTGCATGAAAAACAAAAAGAAGCAAGTTTGTTTAATTGAACACTGTTTGCTTTTCCTTTTATTAAAGAAATATCCTGAATTAATAAGGACATTTTTTACAGTATTTTTAACGTGTTTAATGAAATACTTTGTATGAAATTGTGATAAATTTTTGATACATTAATTAAAATATTGAAAACACTGCTTCTTATTTTTTGTAAAATACTGATGTGACAGACAAAAATGAAAGTCATTTCCGAAATCAGCAACAATAATTTATTCAGGAAAACTTGTTCATAAGAAATCATCTGACAAAAAGTTTAAAAATGCATACTGGTGTAATCAACACATTAGAGGCTCCTGTTATCGAAGTTTTAAGATTAAGTTGTGAATTCATTTTTCAAATAGTTAAAATCTTTTCCTTATCAGCTATACTAAAATTTGTCCTTTTTTGCCTTTATTTTTTCTTTTTGGAAGGTTTATTTTTTTTCCCTTTTTTTGAAAGCTTTGATTTGTTTTCTGTTTTAAACTACATAAACAAATATTTATCAAAATAAGAGAAAACGAACTATAAATATACTATTATTTATTAATAATCTTTTACTAACCACGCTTTAAGCAAACTATAAATTAACTTCTTAAAAATAGCAAAACAACGATTGTAGCTCTGGTAACTATCAATATTAGGCTGGCAATGATTGTAACAAATTTGAATGATTTGCAAAAGTTGCAAATTCTTACATTATTTTATTTATTTAAACTCTGTTATAATTTTGAATAGGCTAGATGCTTTTTATTTGATAATCAATTTACAAACAAGCTGCTATAAATGCCTAATATGAGTAATATAGATTTTATCTGAAGTTATTAACATTTTTCGAAATATGAATAATATATAACACTTAAATTGTTTCGAAATATGCTAAAAAATTCTGAATCAAAGATATGTTTTCCAATATTCTTATGCAAAAGTTTATATAGTAACCTATAAATTTTACATGAAGTAAGTTACAGCAAGTTTCTTGAATTTATATAAATTCAAATACTTTTTCAGCAACAAAACAATATTGGAAATGTATTAAAATATATACTTCAACCTTCATATTCTCTTGTTGAAAGCAATTCCTTTTTTAATATGAATGAAACTTTTCTAAAATAATAAATTTTGAATTTATTTACCGCTATTTCCATAGAAATACAAAGCATAGAAAAGCTCAAACTGAATTCAACATCTTAGAATATATTATGCATTATTCGAAATTTTTGATGAAAATAGAAATGTTGATTTCTAAGGCTGTTTACGTCAAGCTAGTTATTTGAAAGACGAATGAGTTTTCAGCGAAGCCTTAGAATTTCTCTGTTATTAATTCGTCTTAATACTGAACTATACTTGTGCGCGAATTTGTACTTCTCCATTAAAGAAATAATCAAAATAGTGTATATGAACCACCAATCAAAATATTGAAGAGGAAATATATCCAAAATAATAAAATAAGTTCAAAAATGAATTGATATTAATTGTGAATAATTAATAAGAATTTTCAGTGTTAGAAACAAGTTTTTATACATTGAAAAATATTTTATACGCAGGCAGGATTCTCGCTGGCTTTTGTCCAACATTAGCAATTTGGCGAATAAGAAATAAAAAACAGTAGCCAAATGAAATTTGTTTTTAGCAAAATAGATTCGGCACGAAACACTGAAAAATCTATCCTTAACCCCTATCCCTTTTTTTCAGTATGTTCCAAAATATCCTAATTTTTTGTAATTGCTTATAAAATAGAAATTTGACTATCCATTACAGAAGCTATTAAAAATAAGTACACTGAAAATGTCTCCTAAATGTGTAAATGTTTCAGACATTCTTTTCGTAGTCTAAATAAAAATACAAAACAACTATCTTTGATTTACCATTGTGAAAATAGACACTAAAAATTACTATGAAATTTCAACTCTAACAGACAGCAAAGACATAAAAGAAAGAAGCCAATGATACTTTGCATACAACTAATAAATAGTATGGTAAATGGCTAATTTTAATGCTGTATTCAAGGAAAACATTTTTCTATTTGGGGCTTGATACGAGTAATTTCGTTTGTGTTTCTACCGGAACGCGACGCTGGCACATAAATATTGGTCAACTGAAAATACAAAAATACCTATCGCATAATCCTTTTTATGTCTTTGGTTGTTGCTAAACTGTTGACTCAGTATCTCTGTGAATAGAGTAATGCAAATGTCACGGTGCGATTGAACGTGAAAAGCGATATCAACCGTTCAGTAATGCGGATAAGAATCGGGACTGTACACGCACACACACACACACAAAGGGCAGAACTCGAGTACTCGCAATTTGGCGATTCTGATTGTTCGTTTACTCGCCAAATGTAGTATTTTGTCGCGATTTGCGCAATGGCGAGCGGCAGAGAGAACCCCGTATTCAGATATTCCACTCTCAACGGATTGAAATTGCTAATTTCTAAACCATTAGTCATAGACGTATAGTGTTCCAATTAAAAAGTGTTGTAAATTTGGTAAAAAAGTATTTTAAAAATTCATTTTGGTCCATAAAAACATTTCATAAAAGTTACGAAATTTAAATTTTTATACGGTCTTCCGGTCTTACAAATTATATTTGCTAAAGATTTCCTATTACACTAACAAGTAAGGTAAAAAAAAAGTCCCATTCATCTAACACTAAAATTTGACCGAGTTATGAAACTTTGAACTGCACCACCTACACAAATTTCCTGAATCAAAACACAGTGAGTTTATATGAATGAGACATTTCTAAAAGAATAAATTTTGAATTTACATACCGCTGTATCCATCGTTGGGTTGAGCTTCGAGGGGTCGTATGCAAAGTGCTAAAAGTACTAGAAAGATTTATTTCGCGTGTACATTTCTGCATAGCAGCCGATTCAAGTTACTTAGAGCAAGTTTTCAGATAAATTTAATTTTAATAAATTAAGATTTATATTATACAATCTGATAGCTTTTTAAAATATGTATCATTTTGCAAAGAATTGCGAGTGTTGGATTTCATCATTTCATTAAACAAAAATTCTGATATTTGTTAACTCGTTTTTATTTTTAGTATAAGTTGTATATTTTAATTTTACTGCTGAAAATAAATTGAAATATTAATTAAAAATTATATATGTGTTCACCGATGCTGGGGTTATTTGTGCCTTGTGTTTCGCCGCAGGATTGTGTGCTCATGAAGGCTGTTCCATCTTGTGCTGCAGTTGCAGCCTTATCAACATATATGAATGCGAGTTACTAAGTCGGGTATCGTCCACGTAGCTTAAATGGTAGAGCACTTGGAGCGCTATCCAAGGGTTCCGGGTTCGATTCCATGCTTGGACATTTTCACTCTGTCGATTCTACGTTTAGTTATCAATGTGGATAATCACGTATTAAATCTTGTATATTTTTGTTTAGTACGTGAGAGTAAAAATAGGTCGAATCGGATAGGAATCGGATAATGAATTTTAACATTTTTTATCATCTTTTAAGTAAGAAAATAAAACTTTAGTAACTCAGTATTGTATTTGTCCCTGATGATGCTATCTATATAGTTGAAAGTGCTACGAATTAAATAATGTGGTTTAACATCTTTGTAGGTTTTTATTATCTTTTGAATAATAAAGTACATTATGTGTATTTTTATTTTTTTAAGTTGTAACATAATAATGTAAAATATAAAATTTGCTTTTTTTTCGGATTACATTTGCGAGTCATGAAGATAATAAAAAAAATTGTCATTACATTGAGATTACAATTTGTTCATGCGTATATTTACACAATTTTGTTCATGTGAGATTACAATTAGTTCATGAGTATACTTACATAATTTTGTTCATGTGAGATTACAATTAGTTCATGAGTATGCTTACCCAATTTTGTTCATGTGAGATTACAATTAGTTCATGAGAATTCTTACACAATTTTGTTCATGTGAGATTACAATTAGTTCATGAGAATTCTTACACAATTTTGTTCATAGTGTATAACACATTAGTTCATTGTGGCTGGTTTACAGTTTAACCAGACAGTCTACACACAATACAAGTAGTTCATAGTGTATAACACATTAGTTCATTGCGGCTGGTTTGGAGTTTAGCAAGAGTCTCTTCACACATATACTGTCCGTTCAGTCTGTTGGCAATTTTTTTCTTTCTTCAATGGTAACATTTTTTTTCTCCTATTTTGTGACATGATATAAGTTAATAATTATTATGTCATGCAGTATGATTCTATTGCTACCCAGTTAAAAAAAATAAATAGAGGTTGTTTGTTTATAAAAAAAAAATGATCCTTTAATTTGTCTTTCCACAGTATCGCGAAAGCATTGCTTAGCATGCGGCAGGTTCAAAGTTTTTTTTTTTACAACGGTTTTTTTATTTTACAAAGGTTCTACTTCTTCACTTTGGCAGCATGCTACGCGAATGAGATTGTTATCTGTGGATGACAGTTTTATAGGATTTCGCATTTTTTTTCTCTCTCATCAATTACTTTCCTTGTGGTACAAGGCAATTCATGTGAATACCCCTTTGAAGTGGTTTTCCTTTTCACAAATTTTTCTTTTAGACAATGCACAGATGTTTTTTTTCTCATCCTTTCACTCTATTACAGGCATGCAGTTCTCTCCTGATATATACTAGTCATATCTTCAGGAGATGTTAATTGACGCTGCGCTCACACATACACAATGCTTTTCTCTTATGTATCACCTGTTGTACATGTACAATTCATATTAAATTTCATAATTTTTTTTCATACATTTTTATATTCATATGGCTACATGATAGGTTAATTTACATGTTTTTTTTTGTTTTAAGGTATAGAAGTAAAAACTTATTAGATTACAGGTTATTTTATGGTAGATTTTTAACAATATACATACACGTATTATTCAAGGAGTCAGGGCAGTGACTACCTGCAATCTTTAAGAATTAATTGTGCCTCATTTCTCATTTTTCTCTCCTTCTGTTGTCATTACCATCACTTTTATAAAAGGTGAGTTAAAAGTACAGTGCCTAACACTTCCAGTTTTTTATTACCTATACTTAAGCGTTGTTTTGTCTTTATTTACACATCATGTCTCAGAATTGTATTTGAAGTTGGAGTATAACCAACTGATATAGCAATCACAAGAATTGCTTTTTATTTGAATATTGATTTCAAATTTTATGAAATTATGATTTTCTGGAATTTGAATTAACAAAAAAATGTGTGCACACTTATTTACAGCTATCCAGAAGTCGGACTGAGCTCAGGTAATTTTCATTGAAAATTTATTGGTACCAATTTTTCTAAGGCATGCTTGCATGCATGCGAAATGGAGACATGATATATATATATATATATGTTTTATTTACTCATTTTACAATTTATAACGTAAATATTACTACACCGGGTCCCTACAGAAAATAATTTACTGTATTTGTATATGTAATGTATTTGAGATGAGACATGGATTATTTTTCTTTTGCTACCGCTGTCCGCGTTAGTCATTTTCGGGTAAGGGGGAGATATATGTGAAGGATATTTCCTTCCCAAATTCTATTAGTACATTTTTCCTTTACACCCCCCCCCCACCCCACCCTTTTTTTTAAATAAGGTTATTTTACTAAATTCTTATATTTTAAATCTGTCTTAAAATCATAAATTAAATTTATTTTCATCGCTCTTTTCCTGTAGAAATACATTCTCGTTTCACACTCTTATTTCTCAAAAACCGCAAAAAGCAGTCGTAGATTAAAAGTGACATGCTATTTTTATTTCGCATAGAAACAATTCACACAGTACGTTTGCATGCTTAATTTGGTTGCTACCCCTGATCTTTCTCATGCTTCTTTTCTTTACTTTTCACTGTGTCTCTACATCTGCATCTTTTCTTTCCAACGTATAAATTCTTATCATAAATTTTGTCTGCAATATATTATTTTTAATTGCATATGCCTTCAAACGGCTCGGCGCACCTATTCCCATGGTTTGGCAAACCCCCTGTAAAATGCGACTTTCTGGTTTTCAGTTGCTCACATTTTCTCGATTATCCGTTGGCGTTAAAATTTCATATGTTGCCCCTTTTCCCTCCTCATTGACAATACATTAACGGTTTTGAACACATGTCTCATTTCAATGGGTTTCTCGCCAGATTTCTACTGGCTTGCTAGTTTTGTAAATTACTGGTCGCCAATAACTCAACGCTCTAAAATGCGGTTATGATATCATTCTCTTCCTGATCGTGCATCTGTAAACATAAAATGTAGCTTGTCCTTCTCCAACATCAGCGGTTATTTGCCGGAATTCTCTCGATATGTACGGACCCTGCAAAAATAAAAACTCCTTTTTACTGGACCACCTGGATGTCATCTATAAACTGGATATTTATCTTTTCTCATATTAAAAAGGTGATTATAATCCTGCTTCATAAATCACCGATGCTACGTGAATAATCATCTTAAAACTGTTTTTCAGATATATGGAGTTTAAGACGTCAAAATCATCACATGGCTATCTTACAAATTTCGCCACTAGGGGTGCTGCTGTCGTTTGCATTATGTCGGGCGTAGTCGCTTTACTCTACCGTTACCTCACTTTCACAGCTGTAGCTCTCTCCGTTCGCAAGTATTTTCAGGTTAAAGGGACTTTCCTTTGCACCCTGTATACTATACAGCTATACCCAACCCTACGTTGTATAGTTTTTACGGAGTCTTAGTATTATTGTTTTAGCAACGGTATTTTCTTAATAATACACTTACTAGTTCATATATTATTGAACGGAACCCTCTTTGCGCGAGTAATACTCGCACGTGACCGTTTATTTATAATAAAGATTAAAGTAATTTCAAAACATAAATTCTTCGAAATATAAAATAACTCTTTCTATTAAAATCTCTGCAAATAAAGTGTCAGATACTGGTTCACTTTGTGTCAGTTAATGATCTTTCGAATAGGATTGGTGTCAGTTACTGAAGTTTTTTACCATATATAATAATAATACTAATTAAATGTGTAAAGTTTTAAAATTTTGTCAACAATAATTTTTTAATGTATCTCTACTATCTTTTCAAAAAGAAAGAAAAGTATAAAATGCATTTAATTTTTTTTAAATATCGTTGGTGGAACTTATTGGAATTATTCAACATATTTATTAAAAATTTTATTTTAAGAAATACAATGTACAATTTTTAAAAATTTTCTCAAGAATATTTTTTAATATATCTCTACTACCTTTGAAAATTGAAGGATAATTATAAAGCGGATTTAAAATCTTGTAATAGCAATTTTAACAAGAAAGAATCTTTAAGGTGTCAGTTACTAGAGGCTTCACTCTATTAGCAACAATATGATCAGACAACTTAAAGAAAATAAATATGTAAAATTATTTTAAGTACAATCTGAATAATGCGTTATAATACCCTGGATGTAATAAACTTGTTTAAATCAGGCCTACTCATAGCATGTATTCCTAGCATCTATTCCTAGCTTAAAATAGTGTTGCAATTTGGCTAAATTTGTTTATATTGATTGTTTGGTTGCTGCCACTTTCGTGAAATTGTAATATTCGACTTATTTATTGTGTCATTAATCTGGCATTCGTCAAGGCGAATATTATTTAAAAAGAGTGTCAATAATCCAGAAATCCGAATAAAAAATAAAGTAGCCCAACTAGCAACACTGGTTTAAAGTGTCTAATCTTCGCCTCATGATAATTACACACTTTTATTTAACTTAATTTGATTCAGGTATGTAAATCTACAATTTTGTAATTGTTTTTTCACCCACTACCTAATATGCCACAATTATAAAAATTATGCGCAAATTTGTGTGGGAATACATAACAATATTTTATTATTTTTAGATCTTAATTATGAATTAATAACTCAATTTCAATGCGCTTTCCCACTAGCCGCGGAAAAGTGATAAATCGCACATTATTCTTTATGGTTACAGTTATAATACGAATTACAACAGCAACGGAGTTAATTATAGGCCAAATAATGCTAGCAAAATTAGGCAAACTAGCTGTGAAACAGCAACAATGAAATATTATAAAACACGAAATTAAAAAAATAAAATATAATTAAGACGTAAAGAGTGTAATTCTTTAAGAAAATAGGTTTTCGTTCAATTTTAAAATCATGCTTTAAAACAGTTTTTATACAAATTAAACATGTTTAACTCAAAATTGTGTTGTTACCTATAAGAATAAAGACTTAGTCACATAAATCTAGAAACTGATTGCGTTTTTCAGAAGCACTGTTTATATCACAAACAGGTTTTGACGTTGAGTCATTTCAAGCTAAATATAGCCTGGGAAAACATCACTGGCAAAAGATCACTTTTCAAAACATTGCTCTGAAAATATATCGCCAAATAGGAAATAAAAATTCCGAATAATAAATTGAACATAAATTCGAAGTATATAAAACCTATATAAAGAAGTAACTGCTCAGTCAGAGATGCTGCGGCATAAAAATATTAACTTTCTTTAAATTACATATAACTATTAAATATTAATCAAAATGTTTGAAAGATTTATAAATTTCATGAAAAGAATAATTTTGTAAAAAATGTTTAATTTAAAAATGCAGTGATTCATGACGATTATGGAAATAAATGACATAAAAAAAATGTGAAATAACTTTTTAAATTTTCTAATCAGCATTTTCAATCAAAATCTTCTGAGTCAATGTAATTTTTAGGAATCTTAAGAAAGTAACGTAAATACTATTTATGGAAGCTAATGTGTATAAAAAAAAAATTAGACTAAATGTAGAATCTGGCGCTGTTATTGTTTCTGTTCTAATGGAGATGTTTGAAAAAATGCAAACTCGTAAAAACCGAACGTATGTTTGAAGGATTTGTACATTTCAGATTGTACGGTACAATTATATGTTTATAGTTCCTAAAGTTTCTGTGAAATGTCTATTAGAATACAATATATTAAACTAGCTGAAAGTAGGTGAAACTAGCGGAAAACTGTGTTTCCCGGGATTTTAAGAGTATTTTTTTTTAGAAACATTAATTTGAGAATTAATATCGGTACCAACTAATAGACGTCAAAATATTTTTTTTCCCTTCATTACAAGAAATTTGGACAAAAATATATTTTTTTTCTTTTTAACACTTTTCTGTTTATGACAATTATTTTAATTGGTAAATAAATCATATTAGATGTAAATTTCCAACGGGGCGAAAAATGTCCGGACCAGGATTCGAACCAGGGACTGGCTGAAGTCGCCAGTGCTCTGCCATCTGAGCTATCCCGGACGAATCTGGCGGAACTTTCTCACCCAGCTAACCTTACGTTTTCTGGAGTTCCATTACCTGAGATTTATTCTGTTGAGCTGAACCAGGTTTCAGACCAGATGCTATAATCGTTAAGGTTAGCTGGGTGAGAAAGTTCCGCCAGATTCGTCCGGGATGGCTCAGATGGCAGAGCACTGGCGGCTTCAGCCAGGAGATCCCTGGTTCAAATCCTAGTCCGGACATTTTTCGCCCAGTTGGAAATTTACATCTAATATGATTTATTTACCAATTAAAATAATTGTGTTAAAATTAATCCAAAGTAAGTATGTTTAAAGCACAAAGTTAAATTAGTGTTAAAATAAAATATTGATGATTACTTATAAGAGATAAATCATAATTAACTTTTGTCTGATTGACAGTTCATAGTATGATTACATCATAAATAATATTTAACATTAAAATTAGAATTAGCTCTTGGTGGTGCAGTCATATAAGTACAGACTCTTGTCTCCATAAAAAAAAAAACAATAATAAAAAAGGTAATACAGCAATCATGAAAGAATAAACCTCCCACTTTGATACTTCTGCCCTCTGCTGGAAAAAGTAAAAACTGACTTATGAAAAGCCGAGTGCAGGGGCAAAAAGAAGACATATTATGATGTTACCCTCTATTGAATCTCAACCATAAATTAGAGAGCTTTTGCTCCTACCAGCTCCCAAGTCACTGGGCCTGACTTCATGTGAGATCATGTAATATTAGTGAAAATGAAGTCAGGTTTAGGACAAGGCTGCCTCATCTTTTTTTAATGCCATGACTGCACTCACATAGAATGAAGTAAAGCAGATTCATTTCATATACATAGTCATCCTCAGAGACAAAATGCAAAACTGATGTTACTAACGTCTTATTTTAAATTTCACGCTCTAGAAAATAAAACGTTAGTAGTATCAGCATTGTATTTTGTCTGTGAGGGTGGCTATGTCCCTAAGAATGTCTATGAGGATGGCTATACAGGGTGTCCACTCTCAACGGTGCTCAATGGCTAATTCCTAAACCTTTAGCCATAGACATATAGTTCCAATTACAAAAATGTTTTAAATGACGCAAATAAACATTTTAAAAGCAATTTCTTAAAAAAAATATGAAATTTAAATTTTTATACAGCCCTCCGGTCCTATAAGATATATTTAGTAAAAATTTCCTGTTACACTGACAAGTAAGTCGAAAAAAGTTCCCTTAATCGAAGATTAAATTGACCGAGTAATAACTATTTATAGTTGGAGTATATTTTTTACTGCTAATTAGGGATCATTCACAAATTTAGTAGAAATATATTTTCGTCAAATATATTTAAAAAAAATATGGTTGAGAGTAAAATTAGCATTGCAATATAACTTTGAAATCGTTAAGCATTCTGACATATTAATGCAAAATGTACAATTTATAATAAACATATAAGAAAAAAAAGCAGAATTTGTGTTAAATAAAATGATGAAAATTAACAGTTTTAGCTTTTGATAATTGATTCTTATGTATTCTGTACATCTGAATCCGAAATTGACTTTCATTTTTTACCATCACGTAAAGATTTTTTGCAAATCGTAAATTTTAATTTTAAAAAAAGAAAAAAATAACGAAAATTTGATACTCTAAAATAGATGCCATTGTTCTGTTTTAACTTTTGACAATTTAGTTTTATGTAATTTTTACCGCTGAATCCGTAAATGACGTTCATTTTTGACCATCGCATAATTTTTCACAAATTATAAATTTAAAAGTTAAAAAATTCAAAGTTAAAATTGAACGTCCTCCCCAACCTCATCTGACCCCTCACCTGTTATCGCAGTATAAGCCAAAATATTGAATAAATTATTGAATTAAATAAAATTAAATAAAATTACAAAAGTTTTACATCTGTTTTATAGTATCATATTTTCGCTATATTTTAACTTTGACAAATACAATTTGCAAAATAATTCTCACGTGATGGTTAAAAATGAATGTCATTTTCAGATTCAGCGCTAAAAAGTGCAAAAAATCAATTATCAAAGTTAAAAAATACAGTCATCTCCTTTATTTTATGGCATCCGATTTCTGTTATTATTTAACTTTGACAATTTATGATTTGCGAAAAATTATGACATGATGGCTAAAAATTATGGTTATTTTCTGATTCAGTGCTAAAAAATACTTAAAAGTTAAAAAACACAACCATCGCAGCCTTGTGTTCTCTTAAACTTCTTGGCGGTAATCTATCCTTAATTTTTTGTATTATCCTGTTAAATAAGTATAAATGGTAATCACCGAAAATCATAATATTTGATTGTCATCAGGTTTACGTCAGTATGTAAAATTTAATTTCGATCGGATATTTGAAAGTGAGTTAAAGTTCGAATACAACTTTTGAGCTGGAAAAACATACATACGATCGTTGAAGTTAAATAAAAACTTATAAAAGTAACACAATTTTTGGTAAAAGAAATCATGAAAAGAAACAGTCTCAAATCCTTACGAAATAAAACATATGTTAAAATACAATTATTTTAGTTAATCTGAAACTTAATAAAAATTAACTCAATCGTAATGTTTGTACAATTTTTTTCAAAGAGCATACACATGAAATAAGTTCTTCGAATACTTTAAGCACTTGGTATACGACCCCTCAAAGCATGGCGGAACTCATTTGTGTTCAGATGCAGAAAAGTGGCATAAGTCATGTATTTTTAAAGTTTATAACCCGGTAAATTTTAGTGTTATATGAACGGCACTTTTTTTGCCTTCCTTGTCAGTGTGATAGGAAAATTTTACAAAATATAACTTATAGGACCGGGGGACCGTATGAAAATTTAAATTTCGCATTTTTAAGAAATGTTTTTATTGACCCAAATCACTTTTAAAATATTTCTTTACCTCATTTAAAACATTTTTGTTAATGGAACTACACTGGTTATGAAAAATTAAGGAAAAGTCACAAAATGCTAATTTTCAAATACGCGAATACTCAAAAGGAAATAATATAATTCGAGTAATTACTATCACTACAACACAGCTAGTCCATATAACATCTCATTCATGTCGCACATGGTCACAAATGTCACAGTCACTACGGTGAAGCAAAAAAAATATGAAATTCCATAATATAATTATGAGTCTCAAATGATCACTATATGTGATTCCACTGAGACATCACTGTGAGTGCTGCTTTGTGACGAGTCACCATGTGACTTTACTATGTAGTTACATTGTGACTCTCATGTGACTGTCATTTGTAGGTTCAATTTCGAAGTCATCGTGAACGCTGCATTGTGATAAGTTACCAAATAATGTCACATTAAAGTCACATGACGACTTTTAGGTGACAGAGAGACTACTGTGAAGTCATCATTGTGCTCTTTTGGAAAAAGTCTCCATGTGACTATAATATGATATTATTTGGTGACTTATCATAATGCAACGTTCATGATGACAATGAAATTGAGTCTAAAAATGACAGTGACATGGGAGTCACAGTTTAACTACATTGTAAAGTCACCTGGTGACTCGTCACACAGCAGCAGTCACATTGATTTCTCAGTGGAGTCACATATAGTGATCATTTGAGACTCATAATGAGATGTATGGAATTTCCTATTTTTTTGCTTCACCGTAGTGACTGTGACACTTGTGACCATCTGTGACATGAATCAGATGTTATATGGGCTAGCTGTGTTGTAGAGATAGTAATTACTCGAATTATATTATTTCCTTTTGAGTAGTCGCGTAATTGAAAATTAGCATTTTGTGACTTTTCCTTAATTTTTGATAACCAGTGTATATGACTATGTCTAACGGGTTAGGAATTAGCCACTGGACAGGGACACCGCTGAGAATGGATATCCTATATAAGTGAAAGTGATAGGAACTGGCAAATGACGTTTAACTTGTAACGTTTTTTATCATATTTTACGTAAGAAAATAAGACGTTAGAAACATGAGATGTATTTTGTTCATGATAATGACTATGTATATAGTTGAAAGTAATAGAATTGGATAATATATTTTAACATCTTTTAATTTTTTATGATCTTTTAATTAAGAAAATAAGACGTTAGTAACGTCAGTTTTGTATTTTGTCCCTGGGTATGACTATGTATATAGCTGAATCTGCTAAGAATCGGATAATGAATTTTAACATTTTTTATCATCTTTTAAGTAAGAAAATAAAACTTTAGTAACTCAGTATTGTATTTGTCCCTGATGATGCTATCTATATAGTTGAAAGTGCTAGGAATTAAATAATGTGGTTTAACATCTTTGTAGGTTTTTATTATCTTTTGAATAATAAAGCACATTATGTGTATTTTTATTTTTTTAAGGTGTAACATAATAATGTAAAATATAAAATTTGCTTTTTTTTCGGATTACATTTGCGAGTCATGAAGATAATAAAAAAAATTGTCATTTCCTACTTTAAAAATATTTAATTAAAATGCATTATATTTATATATTATAAAATAATGTTTTTCAACATAGTGTTAGCGTCACTGCAACACATACATGTGGCAATAATTTCGACATTGTGTTAATGCATTTCTTCAAAACATAATTTCCCAAGCCCATGTATTACATTTCCAATGTCAATTGTTTTACAAATATTAGATTTTTCTTTTTTTTTTAATCTTTTTTGAGGGATAATCATTGGAAATTTCACAAAATTGCTTTTAAAATATGCTTAATGTTATAATATTCGTATTGTTCATACTGGAAGTTATTTTGTTTGATTTACAACTAATTATATTGTATTCGCACAAAGTAATGCACATTTAAACAGCAATGCATCTCATGTATTTGTTTAAATAATTATGAACTTTGTAATGATAAAAAAAAAATCAATTTCTTGATTTTATATTAAATTTAAAAAGTTGCCAGCAACTTTTCGCACACTCTGCATTAGCGTAGAAATTCCCCCACCGTAAAAACATAGTTCATCAAATGAAGCGAGTGTCCCACAGAAATTTTGAGTGAATTTAAACGCTTTACAATTTTGATTTTTTTATCCCTTTAAGTGATTATTTATCATAAACATTTTTACCAATTAAAATATTGCTTTAGGCTTTCCTTCAATGATCTTAGACACAAAACCGTTTAAAGAGAGGGAGAAATCGCTGATTAGCGACTTTCTCCACAAATAGATAGCGCCACGCAACGCCACTTGGTGAAAATGGTTGAAAATGAATTATTTTAAAAAGTCGATAATTTGTCCTAAAATATTCCAAAAATCTGGCATAATATCATAAAGCCATAATCCTGTAACTAATTGCAATATCTCAATTTAAATCTTAAATCCTGATGACTAAAACTTGAATGAAAATGGTTCTGGTGCTCATGTGTAGGTGGCGACACTCGTGGTTTCTTCAATCGAACTTTCGATTTATTTGGACTCATTTCATTAATATTTCTTTTCACTAGATGCAACACTACATTCTTGTTTTCAATCTTTAGTCAATGTTCGACAAATTGTCTCTCGCACAGTAAGCCTTCATCTCTGAGCTTTTAGCCATTTAACCATCATATTTCCGGCAGGGGCGTGCCAAAGGCTGTTTTAGTGGGGGGGTGTGAACTGAATTTTGCCGACTGCAAGATCGGGGGTGAGAAAGGATTTGTGATAGCCCTCCCCTCCTCAGCAACAGAGTCAACTGTTCTACAATACTGTGAATTTATAAAAATCACTAAAAGTCTTAAGTGTTCACCTGCATTCTCCTTAACCACAGTCGAAATTAAATACTGTTATTCAGTATATATAATTTTTTTTAATTATTTTATTATATAAGTAGAGTTGAGAATCCTGTTATTAATTAGGATTCTGCTTACTATTTAAAAGGAAATGTGTACGGATGTACCGTACATTAACCAGTTCTCAAAAGTAACAATTTAAGAATTTTGAAGTACTTCGGAATTTATGTTTCTATAAATAAAACTGCATACTGTTGTGTAATGTCAGTGTATAAATTTTAAAATACATAAAAAAGACAAATCTTGCTTGCTAAAAATATGATATATATTAGTATAAGAGACTAAAAATTATCCTTCTACATTTTTAAGCTATCACTCGCTTCAGAATAGCCCATTTTCCAGCTACACTGTGTAAATTCCAACATGTCAGTTATGTCTGTTTCACAGGTTAATAGCATTAGTTCGTCCAGTCGCTTTTCCGACATGGTGGTACGCAAGTAATTTTTTACTGACTTTAACCTGCTGAAACTTCTTTCATTACTTGCCACAGATATTGGAATAATTAAGGCCAACTTGTAGGCCAAAGAAAGGTTAGGATACAAATGAGCCTTCCCCACAAGTTTTTGCGCTGTTGCACCAATTGTATCCGATTCAGAACTAGCTATTTCTGAGGACATGAGATTAATTTCACATTCCAAGTTATCTACATCTTTGAGATCGTTAGGGAATAATTGACATAGTTTAGAAATGTCCTCGGTAGAGCTATACTTGATCCTAGATGGAACGAGACAGGCCAGTGGTTTAACTTTCTCAAATACCAACTTATCAATGTCTCCAAATGCAGTTGTAAGCCGATCTACCACCTTCAAAATTTCTGCTTTAAACTAATTCTCTCATGTAAATAGAACTGCAGTTTCAGGATTTTCGTCGATCTTCGATGGAGGCCCCTGTCGCCTGTGCCATAAAATGAACTCATAATCTTGATCTATTCCATGTGTCTCGCAGATGTTGTCAGCTTCCTTAATGATGTTCATTATTGCTGGCGCGTCATCATTCTGGAGTTTCTGAATGCTTTCGTAAGTTCTTTGCATTATGTCGGTTCCCTCTAAAATGTTCAGGTCTTCACGTTGCAATTGCTCTGTTGCTAACTTGGTCTTAAACATAATTGTTTTCATTGCAAGTAAAGAAACAATGAAATCGTATGACATCAATTTGCTTCTTAACACTGCCGCTTTAGCTCGAGCATCCTTGTCAACCCTCATGTCTTCAGAAATAATTTGCAGAGTATGGATGAGGGCTAATGTGCTTTAATCATAACACTTTAAAATATATGATGATTATGCACGTTAAAAATGTAATTAAATGAAGCAGATAACGCATATGGAAACTTTTGGCTGGGAAAAGGATTATCCTGGAAGTGAATATGTAGAAATGGTATTGTGATCTTTATGAAGGCAAAGTAAAAACGTATGCAGATTAAACAAAATAATGACAGTTTATTTTTGATTCCAAACACAGACTTGACATTAATAGTAAAAAGCAGCATTCATTTTAAACAGACATCTTGTAGACCTTGATGACGATGTTTCACATATCAGAACAGACATTGTTGTTTGTAAATATCACAGAGTTAAACTTTACGATAAAACATAATTAAACAGATAAAAGCTAACATATAACATCCAGAACGTGGTCCAGCCACGTTCAGTAACTTGAAATATTTCTTCCATTAGAGGAAGATAAAAGTGCATCTTATTAAGATTGGAATCGTATATTTATATAAAAATGGTCGGATTGAAAACGTCGTTTCAGATGAACGAACCAATCAGAGAACAGCATCGAATCGATGCAAAGCAAGATTCGATGAAAAGATTCGATTTGAAAACGATATTCTAAGTCGCCATCTGGCGGGAGAAATATCGTCACGGAAGTTGAAACGTAGTTGAGAGAAAGTTTTTGCCGGTGAAGTACGGTAATGAAATGAAATCAAAAACGGCAAAATGGTATGAATTACTATGGATGTTAAAAGGGTCAGGAAACTTTTATTACAGCTGGATATTGTCTAGAATCAATAGAGAGGGTAAGTAAAAGTTTAAGAAATATTTATTACTGTCATTATTTAATAAATAAATAAATGTAAATAAAGTAAATGAATGACAATGAACTTAAAAATAAAATGAAGTTTGTGAAATGAGGTTTTATGACAGGAGATGATAAGAGGCAATGAGAAATACAGTGTTTGTATCTCTATCAAGGGCATCATAGGACGATAAAATAGCTCTGACTGAATGCGCTCGCATAGTCCATCTTGTCTTCGACAAAGATTTCAAGGTAAGAGTCTTCTGAAGAACTTCAATTTTCTCTCTCAGTATGCCGAATCGTTTTCTCAGTGAAAAGAAGTTATAGATCCTGAATACTGTCGTAGAGCAATTTTATTATATTGCTTTCTTCGCACGCATGTTCAACACATAAATTCACTTTATGCATGAGGTAGGGTATGTATAAAATAGATCTACCAGCTATTTCTGAAAGTTTTGATTGACAGCCTAAAATGCGGCCGGACATAGATGACGTGGTGTCGTAAGACTGTGCACGAGCTTGGGAAAGCGATATTCCAACTGACTGTAGAATTTCAGAAATAAGCTTAGCCATTCCTTCGCCTGTTTTAGCTAGATAATCTTTTAGTTTTAACAACCTTTCTTCGGGCTGAAACTTTGGGGTCATGTATCGAATTGCAGTTGAGAGCTGGTCAAGATGAGAAAGATCGGGTGTGCTATCAGCCATAACGCTAAAAAATCCACAATTTTGACATTTGCAACTATGTTTTCAGGGGCAAATGATCCAAGAACCCGAATAAAGTAATTTTGCGACTTATTACTAAGATAGTTGGCATGGTATGGGCGAAGATGATTATCATCAATCCAGTTTTTTAAAGTTGGAATCCACCTGGTCATTAATAGGGGACTTTTTGCAGGGTGTGTTCTTAACTTTCCGACTATTCTAAATTTTACCAACTCTTTCAAATAAGTGGGGGGGGGGGGGTGTTACACCCCCAACACCCCCCCGCTAGGCACGCCCCTCATTTCCGGAAGACGGCTGTAGAAACAGCTCGAAACGTAGAATTTATCTTTTAGTTTATTAAAGTTCGTGTTTTGTGTACCATTAAGCAAGGTTGTGTGTATTTATTTATTTTAAAGAGGTTTGTTTATTTAGTTTCGTTGAATTTCTAAAATATATAAAAAATTGGTGCATTTTTTTCGGAAGTTTTGTCAATCGCACTTTGAGCTAAAGCCTTGAATTTTAAAATAAAATAAAAAAATTCGTTCTAATCGCCAGATTTTGACGTTATTTAAATAAGACCACCCGGGTGTCTTACATTTTTAAACAAAAAGAAATCTAAATCGGTGTATATTTAGGAAAGTTATGCATGAACAGGACTAATAAATGCATACATACGGGTTGAATTGATAATGTCTTTTTTGAAGTCGGTTAAAAAATACTTAAGAAATAACAAAATATTTTTATTCTGATGTGAAAAGAATGTTTAAAGAAAGCTAGTTTTGATATTAAAATTAGGTTACTGTGAATATCTAGTGTGCGAGAAACAGTAAATATCAAAACTGTTTGCAGAGAATAAAATAACATATTACAATTTTTTTGTGTGAAACATCTGGTATTGATAAAATATTTTCACATCTTGCATAAACATACATCAAGCAAATGTGAAGAAATATATACGAAAAGCGTGACTTGTCTATATTTATATAAGAAAATAAGTCTAAAACGGTATATAAATATACTGTAAAAAAAAAATCTTTTACGAAGAGGATTTTCTTGTTTTCCTACGTAAAATAAAATCATAAACGAGCTCTTGACATGCAAAATAAAAGTAAAAAAAAATAACTATTTGTCTTTAAATATAAACATAAATTATTATTTTCTTACTTCGTTTTATGTTTTAAAGTTTCTGTTTTACAAAGACGTACAAAAATTTAAAAAAAGGGAGAGAAAAAACACCTATAGATTTTAAAAACCAATTTGAATCAGTAAAAACAAAAATATACATTCGATTGGAAAATGTATCTACTTTTAATTAACATTAAAAATCATCTTAAGTTATAGTATAGAAGCTTAGTCTTCCATATTAAAAATATAATAAATTTTGAAATATTGAAATCGAACATTCCGTTTTTATATCGTTATTTACATCATTTGGTAAATTTTACCTCCAGATACCAAACTGAAAATCATTCGGTGTGATAGTTAGGAATTACGCAGCTTTGCAGTTCGGTACTCTAATGATAAATACATTTTAAGAGTACCAAAACAAACTGCAATGCATGTAATTTTTTTAGCCTTACTCAAAAAGTACTTTATGGAATGAACTGTAATTTTGTATTTACATGTTTAAGCCTTCTATATTTTGATTTCTGTTAAACATTTTGTGCGTTACGATACATATTTTATTCGAATAATAATTTCAAAATATATAAAATAACGAAAAAAAAAATAGCAAAATAAACATCTGATGCTAACCAATGTACACACATGTAAAATTTATATTAAAACGTAAAATACATATACAATATTCCAGACGTTTCGAAATTTAACTGTGAAGTCATCATCTGGGGGTTGACCTTTGTTTGGAGCATTGCGTGGACATTTCACTGAGTCAGTTGCTTGAATGAAAATATTGCTACGGAAACTTAAAAACTTTACAATATATTGGATTCGCTGGCAGATCAAAACATTAATACTTAGGTCTAGAACAAAATAACATATCATTTTTACACACTTCCTTCAAATTGTTAATCCAAATATCTGGAACTAGAAATGAAACATTTTCGTTGCAGACTTCAGCTTTACGTAAATTATGCTCTATAGATTCTCTCATGAGGGCATTAAGAGGGTTAGAAATAATTTTAACATTTTTGAAATAAATTTTTGTAACATTACCTTTAGAAAATAATCTATGTAAAGATTAGTGCTGTAAAAGTAACGACTAAATGAATACCCGTATGATGTCGTTACTTTCGAACTCGCTACCCGTTAGAAAGTATTCGTTACTCGTTACTTTCGCTACTGTTCAAAAACCGAGTATTAACAATCATCGTATGTATACTACAAACCTGCAGCAATAGCAAATCTAATTATATACCGCACATGAGTCTTTTGAAGAATTCGTTACTATTTTAACGTAAAATATGTGCTGCCATCTGTACGTTAAAAATACATTTAATTTTCTACGTTTTAATGAAAAACAGGCAAACAAAATTAAAATACGATGCATAATTGAATATAACATGTCTAAATTGTATAATTTCTTACTTATGAAATAAGGAATAATCGGAGAAAGCAATTTAGGAAGAGTAAAAGTTCACTAAATTTATACGAAAACTATGAAATATAATTACACAGACAAAATATTTTACAAACAAATTTACTTATTAATTTTACACTAAAAGTAATTATGTATTATGAAAATTTAATTTCTGGAATAATATGAAAATATTTAAATGTATATATATTTAATTTCTTAAGTGATTATCCTATCAAATGACACTGTACTTCAGTCACATTATTATTTCTGAAATTATTGATTTATATTTAAAAATACCCTTTTTTCAAATATGAAATTTAAAAAGATAGCAACAAAAATATTTGGCACAGATGTCATATACGCATCACACTAGCGTGATTTTTTTTTCTGATGCCAATTTGGTGAAAACCTCGTTTTTGAATACAAATTACACATATATATATATTAAATAGGGAATAACAATAAATAAAATATGTGTCATTAATAACTATAGAACAAAACAATTTATATAATTAAAAAAAAAGAAAATAAAAGTAACTATACAATTTATTAACAAATAAACAACATCCGAGTTACCATATCAAGCAAAATAACGGCACTTTGCAGCCAGTTAAGTACCCCGGTGATTATATGACATTGGCCTCAGAAAAAAATTGCGTATATGACATCTGTGCCAATTATTTTTACAAGCCAAACAGAAAAAAAAACGAAAAAAAAAAAGCAATTTAACAAATCACAACGACCATTTGGAAAATGATTTTTTCAAAGACTAAAATTTAAGACAAAAAATCGCACGGAATTGATCATACATATTTCGTACGCCATGGATTAAACATTAACATTCTTGAACCAATTTTAAATGAAATTTCATTTTTAAATTTCTAAACATCCCACAATATTACTTTTTATATCGTCGTATAGAGAAAAAAATACATTTTTAATTGCAATTTGTTTGAAAGCTGTATCTCAATTTGTTTCTGAGTTATTATTTTTTTTTTGTAGTTTTTATTACTTTTTTGTCATAGTGGCAACAGAAGTATCCATCTCTGTTGAAAGTAAAGGGAAAATACAGATTACTGTATATACCAATCAGAAAACGAATAAAACACGGGATTCAACTAATAAAACGCTTCAGATATGTTTTTGATTTCCTACCCTGACAGAGGACAATAACCATTTTTCCAAATGGTTAAAAAAAAATTAGAAAACAGTAATTCTGCTTTTTCAGAATTTAGTGTAACACCCGATGAAAAAAAAAAAAATATGTACATAAATATAGATAGTTCAGTTATAAGACTTAAAACACACGCGTTTATTTTATATAAAATGACGTGATCCGCATCCGCTGAAGAATTTCTTTCGCTATTTAAGAAATTCGACAAAAAAAAAATGGCTATCTCATGATTCATATGCTTTCATTTGTTTGTAATATTAATGTAGATACTTAAAATTAATTTCAGTTTATAAAAACTTCATGTTTTATCAGAAGTTATTAACTTATATTTTTTCGAAACAGCAGGTATTTTAATTACCCTTTTTTTTTCAGTTTTTATGAGAAAATGGCAACAAAAAGATATAATTGGTACTTTCCAGCTATTTTTCCTGTACTTTTACTTTCTACAGAAATGGAGTACTTGAGTTACAAAAATTATACAAATGGCATTTAAAACTACAAAAAAAAAAAAAAAATAATAATAATAATAATAATAATAATATCTCAAAAATAAATCGAGATGAAGTTTTCAAACAAATTGCATTTAAAAGTACTTTTTTCCCCAATACGACAGTATAAAAATTGGAAATGTGCGATGCTTAGAAGTTAAAATAAATGCGGTAGAGATTATTCCGTACAATGATACCTCTGCTTTGTTTTACGGCTGGCTTATACAACGGGGCGTGTTTTTTTTGGAGACGACACTTTATTAGCTTAGCTGGAAGAAAGAAATAGCATACCGGAGGTTAAAAAAATTAAACTTTATCATAAAAACATTTTTACAAGCAATCTAAAAACTCTTCTTTATCATAAAAAAAATATAAATACACGTACAAAGATATTTTTATAGGATAAAGAATGCACTGAAAGCAAACCTGTAAATTTTAGAACAGAATTTCTTAAAAATTTTTAGAATATTTAAAAGAAATGTGTTTCATTTTAGACTTTATCATCTTATCAACCAACAGTTTACGTCAATCGCATTATTATTTTAGAAATCTTTGATTTATGTTTTATAATAATATTTTTTCCATTCTTTTTAGTTTTAATGAAGCACGCCTTTCAGATAATATATAACCTGATTTTGAAAAAAAATTCTTTCAGATGGTACTGCAAGCTCAGAGTATAAAATAACTATGCTTCTTTTTCTTTCCATAATGAAGGAATCAACAAGTCCCTACGAAATCAAAATCGTTTGAGATTTGAGAATAAATGATACTAACAGAATGATACGCATACACTGATACGTAAACAACTAACGCCGAAATATCCGAGTCTGAATACAAATTCGCATCTTTTACCGCATCCGGCTATCTGCTCCATTCATGAATTATACAAACGTAAGCAGCGTTTGAAGTTAGTTTCATTTTGTTCGGCTGCGTATTGACGCAGTAACGACTAACGAGTCGTACTTCGAAGTACCGATTCGGTATTTCGTATCTTAGAGAATACCCGTTACTTAGTAACGAATACGTGCGGTTTGCTACAGCTCTAAGATGTGGATCGTTTATTAAATCTGGAATTCTTTTTATGCTCTTTAATCAATCCAAACAATCTTCTCTTTGTCCTTCCAATATAAAATATTAACCCTTAAATGCCTGATTTTTCAAAAATCATTGTAATAATGTTTTTCGGCTTGCATTTTTAAAATAAATCATGGGAAAAATACTTTTAAAAATCATATTTTGTTTTAAGTATGGTTTACGGCTAAAAAACAGTTTGTTACTAATCGGCAATACTGGTCTCTGATTGAAAAAATAATTTTCCTTGATAAAATTCTATATTATTAAACACACAAGAATTTTAGGAACTATAATAAAAAATAAATTTTACTTGCTTACTGCAGAACAAAATAGGATATTTCGCAAGCTTCCAAACAAAACAAAAATAAAAAGTAGCAGCAATTGAAAAAATAAATCTATCTTTATTCTTAAGCAGCACAAATGTTGCCATCTACATGTTGAAAGTAGATTTAATAATATTTTCAGGATGTATTTTATTGGCAACATTAGGCATTATAGCTTCAATATTGTTCTAATAGTATTTTAGAGCCTAAATTGTGTATGTTGCCGAAAAGCAACACCAGGCATTTAAGGGTTAATTGGCCGTTATTTAGTTGCAGTGGAATCTCATAAACACATGAAAGAAAAGAAGTAGGGATAAGATCTTGCAAATATGGAAATTAATAATATAAATATATTGTACAGAGAAAAATCTTTGTAAAACTTTCGTATCTAATGTAACCTATAAATATTTGATCAAAATACGCTTTTGATGGGCTTTAAATATGAATATGTAGCATTACAGCTCATTCAGACAAAATTTATTATGGTATGCTTAACCATCAAAGACACGAACTGTGTACGGAGCGCGCCACTCAGCATAAAAACAGTGGCGTTTTCTAAAAGGACTACATTGTAAAAGAGGGTGTATTACATAATACGCTGAATTCGGATTCATGAAATGCCAAATGAGGGTTAAATATTAAACTGTTTTTCGTGTAAACACCGAAATGAGTGTTATCATACTCTGAGAATTGTTTATCTTGACTCTTTCAAACAAAGACTCGAAGGCAAACACCAAAGTCGGCGTTTTTCTTAACTTGACGATCCAGAGCTGTATAAATTGTTCACGCTGTCAGCAGTTGTTTTTTGCGTGTCAGCAGACCATTTTAGACCGCAGCCATTTTAGATAAGAAATTTTATTGTTTCGAATGCGAATTTCAGTTGTGAAAAAATAAAGAAAGCAAGAGCAATTATTCTTCATAGATTTAAGAGAGGACTAAATAGTGTTTGTATTTGAAGCATGCATACGTTTGCGTATATAAGATATAGAGAGCTCAGGAACATTTTTCTGGTTTCGCTCTCCTCCCGTAAATCAGGTTTTCCGAATAACAGTTTGTGTTTTCAGCATTACTCCCAATAAATCTCCATCCAGTTATCAATAAGGATACTCTAAGATTCATTTGAGACATTCTTTGTTAATATAGTCCAATATTTTCCCTTTGAAATATTAATTTTACTAGGATATATCGGTTTGTTTACACAATCTGTCATTTTAATCCTGGATTCTTAGAGTGTTTTAAAACTTTACTATGGAATTTCTCTGATTTCCACATCGGTCATTAATATGAGTCTCCTCTTGAGTATTAATATGTTTTATATAGTAACATAGTGTACTTTGAATTTTAAAAATGTATTTAATAAATTGTAAAACCCTCATGTCCGAGCCCGTTCCGTATTTTGAAAGCTTGTTTATTTCTGCAGTTCCAGTCATTTAACTTGTTCTTAGAAATCTCAATGTCAGATATATTCCTTTTAATTTGTTATGAGTCCCTATTTCTGGGCCGTGCTTTGGACATTTTGTATAATATTTTTAAAGTTTTATCTGTAAATTTATTTCTCCACCCCTCAAAATTGTCATATAATTTCATAACTAATTCTCAAAGTGATAGTAATAGTTCAATTAAAAAACGGTCATATCGCGTAAAAAGTATGTCAGCACAGAAAATTGTATCTTGATATTATTTACTTTCGATTTCAGAATCATATCAATGATAAAAATGTTTAACAGCTCGTCCGTCTCGAGCTTTACTATTTTTATAGGTTTGTAAAGATTCAAATTTAAAATTTTAAGGAAGTGTTTTTCTAGGATATTTTCTATTTGAATGGAAAATCTCTTCTATTTTATCCTAAACAAGATCATTTTCGCTTGAACACATTGGAATCGTAATGGTTTAAAATTTGAAGTATACGGGTAATAGGTGGGAAATCAATTTATAATATATAACGCTGATACATTCAGGTTTATTTTCCCTCAAATTTGATTTCTTTTGAACTTTAAAAGTTAAATCTAAAGCTTTGTTAACCCTTTGAGAGGCGGTGGTATATTTATGAAACCACGTAATTTTAATTCCGAAATGCCACATTGACACCAGAATTTTGGTAAAAAAATTTCGGTTTTTTATTTGTGTAAAAATATAGCCTTTTCTTATTTAAAAAGAAATTTGTTTTGAAATTCCGGTGTCACAAATTAATTTCAACACTTTAGCAACGGAATTGCTTTGCCCCTGAAAGTGTTAAAGTGGACTTGTAATGTGCTGATGGATTAAAACGCTTGAAAAAGCTAAAGCAAAAACAATAATTTTGGGTTATTTGAATCGCAAATTAATCATATTAGCCCTTTTAGGAATCATAACTATACGTCAGTGTTAGTAAATATTATTATAATACGAAATATGCACAATAATAAGATAAATTTTATGGGAAGGGATGGGATAACGTTTAAAGTTTAGTCCATTATTTTACTTGCTTTTTTATTAAATGTTTTTTTAGAGTGGCATTTAAAAATTAATATTTAATTTAAAAAGAGAAACGTTATCCTTAAGAATTTTTTTTTTACTCAAAACTTCAGAAATTTATAAAGTACATCAAATCATTGGTGGTGTTTCTTTAACCCTCCGTCTACCAGACGGGTCCATTGGACCCGACAGGTACATACAAAATATTCATTCAAACCAGAAATTTCTTTAAAATAAACTAAGTATATAAACCAGACAAAAATAAGGTAAATAAATAAGTTAAATAGTTTTAAATAAAAATTCTGGTGTAGAACGTTTTATTAAAACTTGAATAAAATTCCCGGTAGATCTAGGGTTAAATCAGTTAATTTCCGGTGTTTCATTACGCCGATACTAGTGTTGCCACCATTCCATTTTTGGAGTAAAGTTACACCGATATTTTTTTCAGCGTACGTCATTAACATTTGCGCTTTATTTATTGACTTTATTTATTACTCTTCCCAAACATTAACACTTTCTAACTCAGCAACTGCGATTTGAAAAATATCTACTTATATGTTAGAATACATCATTTTAAACATGTAAAAAATGATAAAAAAAATTGGATATTTTTCTTTTACTTTAAGGTACATTTTTCTTCCTCAATAAACAGAAAATTACATACAATACAAAAATACTGCTAATTCTCTAATACAAAATTGTGCAGCATACTATCTTACCATTGTTTAAAATATATTTTGGGACGTCTCCATAATTTTTAATTTAAAAACATTTACAAAGGTAACTATAGCATTAACGACTATCCTATGTTGAATAAAAGGTACTTATTTTCATAGCTGGAAGAAATAGAAAAGTATGTACTTCTCATAATTGAAGAGTTGAGTGGATGAACATGTTATGCTACATTTTCTAAAAATTTTTTTTTATCTTTTGGATGAAAGCGTTATGAGGTATCCTATCACACGGTGAAGCTAAAATACTAAGATCCTATTTAGTCTTGAATATTTAAGAGATTATTCATTAATATTTAATATTTTAATATTTAATAATGTCAATAATATTAATAATTTTTAATATTTGAAAATTAAATATGAATAACTTTTTCTGAGAGAGTTTAGTACAATATCTGTTAATATTTTAAACACATGGTATCAAACAGAAAATAAATCATTAAAATTTACAGCAAATACTTTCACCTCAAATTTCTTGAAATGTAATTTTTGTTACTTAACATGTTCTTCCACTTGACTCTTCAAATATCGTCAAATTTCTAATACAAAATTCTTTAGTATACGAACTCACTTAAAAAAAAATCTATTTATGGATTACTTCAGCCTTTTTAATATGTTAAAATGTACAAAGTTACATTTAAAAACGCATATTACAATTGAAAACGTACGTCCAGCAGTTATTTTTCATAGTCATTACTTAATTGAGTAATTTTGTGTTTACCTGTAAATGATTAGCTAATGCTAGGCTTCTTGTAGTGCACCTCAGTTACATGTATCATTTTCAATATGTTTGAAATAGTATAACATCATTGAAAAACACCTCAAATGATTTATCCTTATAGACCGTAATGTAACTGAATTCTTTTGGTTGCAATGTAAATGTAAAATGCAGTAAATGCTACATGCTTCATTTTCAATACCGAACATGCCATGATAAACATCAATAACGTTTATGAGTTATATGTAAATTCGAGGATATTTACATGAGTTACAGCACGAACAGACGACAGACAGACGGATAGACAAACCGATAGACCGAATTCATAAACACTTTTCAAGTATGTTAGAAAGTGTCACAAACTAATAAAAAGAGGCTCAAAATTAAAAATGTCCTAAAAATACAAATATAAACACTCGGGGGCGCAGTAAGAAATTAAAAAATATATAATGGGACCTATTACGATGCTACGGAGGTATTCATGGAATATATTAACAGAAAGTATAATAAAACACACATACTACAATATATATTAAAACACACATACACGCATAAATAACGCCTGCATTCAACAGTTAAAGGTATATATAAATATTATACAGACATGCATACAATAAATCCAACTGGAATGACACATTAGCCAGAGCCAGGAATCGAACCCGGGACAACAGTATACATGACTGCTGCTCTAACCACTGAGCTACTCCGGCCGATACCTGAGTCTGTAATTTCTCGCTAATAAACCATGTTGGGGAAGCCACCAGCCATTTGTACGATATCTTTGGATGACCGGACAACGATGAATAGATTTTACTATTAGTAAATTAGTAACTATAGCGTAGATCGATGTAATAGTAAAATCTATTTATCGTTGTCCGGTTATCCAAGCCTGTCGTACAGATGGCCGGTGGCTTACCCAACATTGTTTATTAGTGAGAAATTGCAGACTCAGGAATCGGCCGGAGCAGATCAATGGTTAGAACAGCAGTCTTGTATGTAGTGGTCCCGGGTTCGATTCCTGGCTCTGGTTAATTTTTCACTCCAGTTGGGTTTATTGGATTTATTGTATGTATGTATGTCTGTATAATATTTATATACACTTTTAACAGAAAGTAGTCCATAGCTATTTGGAATGTTTTAGCTAAAAGATCGTAATTGTAAAGAAAGTTCGGAATTTAAATCTGTACTTTGCCCCAGTCAAGTTTCGGATTTTGAAAACATTTTACTGACAATACTTGGAAGCATTGTAATAAATATCCAATTTACCACTTACCGAATAGTCAAAACACTGAAACAGAAGACAGCAAACCAAATTTATACATTTTTGTCAAATAATTGAATCGATTGTTGCACGAAATTCGTTGTTGACAAACAGATACTAAATATTTTTTGAAAATGTATAACTATGTATTATGTTCCTCATCAAAAATCGCTATATGGAGCATTCTCACAATCTTTTACTTTTATGTCCCTGAATAATAATTTTTATTTTAGTGCATTTTTTTGTGTTTTTTTTTAAATTTCATGTACTGTGGAACATCCCATTGCATGATTGCATAACAATATTAACGAGATAAATAAGTTTTGGACGATATTGGGGGTCCAAATACCAGGAAAACTCCTATACCGTCCCGTGTCCCTGATGCTGATTTTTAAGTTTGGAGCTGTCTGTATAAAATTGTTTCAATAAAAGTAATCCGACGTAATTCTTTTCCGAAACTGGGACAGTTGTTGTATATAAATATGTAGCAAAAAATTAACCTGCACACATTTTTACGGTTGATATTATTTTTTTAACTCTGTCCCTGGGTTTTTTTTATCCTTACCGTCCCTCTTGCTAAACTTATACAGTAAATCACTTCAGATGCAACCACAGAATTTTTTTCAAGTTTTTTCTCATGCAGAAGTATGCTAGAGAAAGAATGTCTTAAATTTTTTGACAGGAAATTGATAGCAGAATTTAAATCAGCATTTAAACATCACTTTCAAGATCGTTGCTTTATTGATAGTCTTACCGTCCACAAGGTTTATTCTTGCACTTTTCGAGGTAAATTAATTTTTTTATTATTATTATTATTTAATCCAATCTAAACAAGTGTTTCTAAAAATCAATGAACATTGTGGCTACCACTTAGTCTTAACATGATTTGCCTAAAATATGTGGTCATTTTCCTTATCGTTCCATCCTTACCGTCCCTTCTTTAACACCCCTTTAAGACAATGTTATACCAAAATTTTGTACTAAAAATACTGCATTGTTATTATTTCTTATTTGAATGTCCTGTGGGAACTATGCAAATCCATTATAAGTAAAAATTTAGAAGAAAATAAAAAGTTTTAGTGTTAAAATGGTAAGGAAAATTAAACTCGCAAGTTTAACATAAACCTCAGTTTTAAAAAAACATTATCGCTGCTGACCATTTTTACTTCATTTTTAATCATAAAGGCTTTCGTCTATCAGATTAAAATGTTATTTTAGCATGTTTAATTTCACCAGAATTTTATTCCGAAAGTCAAAAGATTGTGAGAATGCCCCATATAGCGCCATCAAAATTTTGAGTCATCATCATATACTTTTATTGTAAGATGAATACAAAATTTTGATATATTTCACGTGTAGCCCACAAGAAAACATTGTTACTTTTTTATTACAGTAACACCTCTTATAGTTTACTTCTTTTTTTATCAGGTTTGACGTAACTATCTATTTCAACGGCTGTACATTACATTTAATTTTAATTACATTTTCAATTAATTATATTATTAATAATACTATTAATATATTAATTACATTTTTTGTTAAGCATTTTTTTCTACGCTCCTTGAAACATTTCCAAAGGTATTTTTTAATTCAGTTCCACACATCTGTATATTCGCTATCTTTACATGTTGCAGTATTTTCTTTTTATAAAAAGATAGGTATTGATAGGATTGACAGGTATTGATAGGTAAAAGATAGGATTAGGATAGGTATACCTATCCCAATTTATCCTAAATCTATACATTATCATGGTTTGAAATATATTTTTATAAAAAACAAACTTAAGAAGTTCCGAGATATAAATTTTATATTGTTGTGAAAAGCATAGGCTTAAAAAATAGAACTTAACTATGAATATCCAGTTTGTGAACGGCTATTAAGTCATAAATACATACAAGCGGGAGAAAAAACATCACATTTCATGCTTATTTAAGTGAAACAGCTGGTGTAGATAGAATATTTACGAAGCTTAAATAAACACGCTGCTAGTAAATATAAAAACGTATATAATAAAAGCGTGACTTTATTCAGAAGTAGTATTGATAAAACCAATCACAACATATTAACTCTTTATAAGGCGATCGGAAGTATATATCTCACTAAATTTTAATTACCAAATGCTACAATGGCACCGGAATTTTTAAAGAAACTTTTGCAATTGTAATACACCCGAAGAAAAAGCTTTTACTTGTTATAAAACAAATTTATTCGTAAAGCCTGGTGTCCTTCAGTCATTTCAAAATTTTAGCAACTGAAGTAATTTGCCCTAGAAAGGGTTAAAGATTTTGAAAGGAGGTGAAGATTTTTAATTTTTTTTATTTTAAAGAATCATAGATTAATCGTAAAAGAATAGAAATAAATTCTTAAAATTACCTATATATTTATAGTTGGATATGGTTTAAATTATATAATAAATAATAAATATTCTTTAAAAATTAAATGAAAATTCGATAAAATTTAGTGTATCTTTCTTAATTTATAATTTAGTAAACTGAACTGCGAAAATAAGAACAAATGTTTCCTTATTTAGAATTATATAACCACGAACGAAAACAAAGAATAACCCATTATGAGTTACCTATGATTACAAAAAGCTTTCTCTTTTTCTAGAAACCTCAAGAACCAATGTGTTTACGAGATTTTAGGAAGCATTTATTGAAAACAAATTTTCATGTGCTGTCACTAATTTTTGGAAACATTTCCAAGTAGTTTTAATAGTGCACTAATTAAATTTCTCAAACCGGATTATCGGTTTTAGGATGCTGATAAATTTCCATGACCATCTGATGCTGATAAATTTTCATATTTACAGTGCATCCCAGCATTGTACTTAATATGACCGTCAAAACCCGTAAGTTGATCCGAAAAAATACAAATTTAAATTCCGATCTTTCTTTACAATTGCGATCTTTTTTTACAGTTCCTAAATTATAGTAAATATATCCATCTTCAACAAACATGTTTTACAGAGAAACATAATAAATTAAGAACATTATCATTTTCATAAAAAATAATATTGATTTGTAACTCTTTATGTATAAATTCAGTTAGGTAGCTGAAAATGTCTACTTGAGAATTAAGAGTCTCCTAAAATCTGACATTCAATTTGAGTAAACTTAACACTATAAAAACTATTCGGAAACGTTATCGAAAATTAGAGGGACTACAATTAATTTTATTAGTATAAATGCTACTTTAAACCTCGAAAATATGTTTCTTTCTCAGGGTTCCATAAAGTCAATATACCCAACTACACTAGTAACTGATATATTAGTTCCCAAACAACTTTAAAAAAGGTGAAAGTGCATACTTGGGATTTTCAGGTTGACCTGCTTAAACCATGTGCAAAAATTGAAATGAAAATATATGTTTAAACAGTGAGCGATTTCCTAACATTTTCTGCAATCCAGTCTGCCAATTTTGTCCGATTACTTCGAAACTTGGCCTTTGTAGCATACCAAGGTGCGAACACCCCTTGAAATTTCTAAGGAATATGGTATCGCTTTTTTCGTTTAGAAAATTTCTATTTTATATTTAAATCCAACATTTCGTAAACATCTCATTCGATATCAGATTTTAAAACTTTACGGTGACTAACTAATAATAAATATCCTACTAAAAATTTGCGGTAAAATTGTATGCACCTTGACGTATGTGTTATTTAATTTCTTCGGCAAATCTCAAATTGTCATTTTCGTTGTCACATTTCCCAAGGTTCGTACGGGTGCCGATATTTTCAAGGTAAATTACCAATATGTTTTATATTTAAAAAAAGAAAAAATCTAGTTCAAACGTGCGAAAATTCGCATTATTTAAGGAGAGGTTTTCTATTAGAAAATACTGGTACCGAAGAATTTCCTGGTCTTGAAATTCCAGGACTCATACGAACCTTGTTTCCGGAATTTGAAGCATAGTTTTGAAATAATTTTGCGTCACGAAGCATCTCACCTCTAAACAACAGCATCGACTTGGAAAAGTGCGCAAATTTTAATACGCCAGTTTAAACTTTCCACGCTCCATAGTTTTCGAGAAAAACGACTGTGACAGACGGAACTACAGACATGAGTGATCTTATAACAGTCCCCTTTTTAGGTGCGCTCATAATTATATAAATACGTAGCACCTATAGTCGTCGTTCAGTCCGTCTGTCTGCCCGTCTGAATATAACAGCTCAAAAACTACTCAACCGAATCGTTTGAAATTTAAAATATATAATTCTTGCACAATTTTGTCAAGTCATTTCAAATTTTATGCAAATCGGATGTATAGTTTAATGACAGGGACAGTCAAAGTTTTTCCGTTACATTACGGCCAATGGAAGAAAAATTATTGCAAGTGCAGTTTAATGATGTTATAGCTTTGCGAATGGTCTTAAATTATAAATATATAATTGTTGTATAATTTTGTCGAGTCATTTCAAATTTTATGAAAATCGAATGTATAGTTTAATTACAGGGACACTCAAAAGTTTTCCGTTACATGACGACCAATGTTAAAAAAATATTTCAAGTGCATTTTAATGATGTTCTAGCTTTTCGAACAGAATGAAATTGATAGGCACTTATGAAGTGCACTAAAATATACATTCAGTACAATATGTGGTGCAATTTTTTTTTTTTTTTTTTTTTTTTTTTTATATAAAACTAGTTATAGTACGAACGGAATTCATTTGCAACGTTTGACGAGAAATTTCCTACTTTTTACTTTTAAAATAAGGAACCTTAAAAATATGCCTAATATTATCAGCATAAATATACACACTTTTTTAACGAACTTTATTATGCAGCTTGCATATAATGCCAGCTTAATATTTTTCATATTTTGGATCTATCGTCCCAAAGTGTTGACACTGCCCGATCTCCTTGTCTTACTGCGTCGCACCTTGTGCCCCCCTTCCTCTCGAAATGTGACGCAATGGATTACACTTTATAACTTTACAAATAATTTACGAGCATGATTTACAAGAAAAAAAATAGATTTACTAATATTTTGTATTTCTTATAAATCGTCATGTTTTGAAACAGGCACGTATATTGAGAATCGTACAGTTTTTTTTAGTTTTTTAAGCAAAAGTATAAACCTTGATCAATCTTTTTAAAACAGCTCTTAAAAGAATGGACTAAGAAATGTGTTTCTGCCGCCCGTGGGGAAACAAGATTACATCTTGGAGCTACGGTTTGAATTTCTCTTTCCCCTTTCCCTTTTTTTTACATTAGATTAATCGTCGGCATAAACAACGTGATTACATTGGTTCACAATTTATTTAATACTAAAATAGGGACAAGTATAATATAATATAAAACTTTTAAAACATTAAAAGTATCAAGATGTTAAACACATAAATGTCAAATCATGCCAAATTTTCCCGAGCATTTTCAGATAACCAGTAGCCATCATCAGGCAAGATAAAATGAAAAAATACTGTACTTTCAAAGATTTACACTGCTTAAGTGGCAAAGAGCGAAACAAAAACATATAATATACAATATAATATACCATATTTCAAATGAAAATCAAATTTCAAAGTAATTACTTAAAAGGCGCAAAGGCCAACATAGTGAAAAATATTCCAAGACGGGACTCGAACCCGGGCCATCAGTATGACGTTCTACCGACTAAACCACTTGGAACGATACACAGCTCGGAAAATTTCTCACTATTATATGTTGGCAAGGCTACAAACGCAGCACAAGATGGAATATTTATCGTGAGCCATCGACATGGGGCTAACACGAAACATAATTAAATCCAGCATCGATAGAAACTATATTAATACATGGAAACATTAATACATTTCGAGTCCCGGCTTGGAATCTTTTTCACTATGTTGGCCTTTGCGCCTTTTAAGCAATTACTTTGAAATTTGATTTTCATTTGAAATATTGTATCCAAGGCGAATGTTTGTCTCTGGAATATTTTCCATGTATTAATATAATATAACATATAATATGAAAATAAAATATAATATAAAATAAACGATATGCAAATATATATTTATGCAAAGTTATGCAAATATTACGCAGATTTATAAAAAATAGTATAAAATAAAAGTTTAATAAAAGTATTATAATATAACAAGTAAAGTAATTTAATAAAAGTGATAATATTGTTTTAAAACACAATTTTTTTATAAAAATTCAGTGGTCATATTGAAAATACCGCCTAAATTTTTCAATGAAATTGATGTTTTTCACAGACATTCCCGTTACAATACGTTAATTTGGCGTGGACAATGAACTCGATTATGAAAAATTCACTTTTTTCTTTACGCTTGGAACAGTCATAACCTCTTCGCTACCTGGGATTCTTTTCCCCATAAAAACTAAACTGTTTGACTTTTTTACATTTTGACTTCATTTCTTAATAGCTGAATGTTTTTTGCCTTAAAATCAAACCAATAAATGGCAAAATCTCTGCTGATTTCCTCATAAAATAGATGTTATTTTCATCTGAGTTTGCAAAACACCTTCAAGATGGTGTGGTCAAGAAATTAAGAAATTTTCATACTTATTTAAATTAAATCCTTTACAATAAAATGTTTTGAGGACTTGTATATCATTCACTTGATTAAAGGCCTTAAATTTGTGATTGTGTGAATTTGGGTTAGTGATAATTAAATTTATATTTTAACGGAATTTGTAATTTTTGATCCCTATTTGTAAACCTAAATTACTAGTCTGCTAAAGTATCAATTTCCGAAAAGTTCTTTTTTCTGTCATCTATGATGTCATTTTGTTTGTTTAAAATCAATGAATCAGTATTTGTAGTATTATTTTAGCTTTGGGAACGAAGAGGTTAATGGAACGGTCACTCGGTCAAGTACTTTAGGAGATATGTTGTTTTAATGTTTGGAACTCTTAATGATGAAATCATAGTTAATCATTTCAAAGCAGATTGAAATGGGGGTAGATTTTTAAGCACAAAAATATTTGTAAGGAGGTGTTTTTTGGATTAGCGTATTCGAATCTTTTCGAAATCGGTATCTGGGAAAATATCGATGAGTAATAATTCACATTTTTTTCAAAAGTTAATTTCAAAAATATGTATATTTTGATAATAATTTAGGAGTATGTTTTCTTAATAATTTAACTGCATGTGTTAACACATTTATTACCCGACTGTCAAGAAGGGTTATGTGTTTCACGCGTATCTGGGTATGTGGATTTCTTTATACCCTCGAAACATCCCAACGGCTGGATGGATTTTAATGAATGAGGTCTCTATCGATTCGTCTTAACCGTCCGATGGTTATAGGTTAGGTTCTGTTTTTATAAATTCAAAATAGTGGCCGTAAAATACAAAATGTTGTAGAGATGAAAAAAATATTTTACGCACCCTATTGAGTGGCATATCATTTGATAGGTCTTTCAAAATGAAGACAATGTTACATTGAGTATTTTACTGTCAAATGCTCCGCTTAAATATTAATATTGCACAACATGGAAATTGTGTAAGTAGGAGCTCTAGCTTTACTGCAACTCTAACCTTTATGGGCATCTAAATGGCCTCATCAAAACAGTGTTTATAGATAGGAACTAACAATTAAACACAACTTAAAAGTCACCAATACAAGTACATAAAAAAGGTAAGTAATATAAAAAATAGTTTCACATTGTTGATAAATAATTAATTAGTTCGCTTTTTACACAGTCGGGTTTTTATTTTTATTTTTTTTTTGTTTAATTTTATTATTTTACTTCTTATTTACATAAAATATTTTACAGATTGCATGCAGTTTATTGATAAACACTCTTACACACTATAGTCAAGAAATATTAAGTGATGAAACAGAAATATATATATATATATATTAGATCTTAAAATTACACTAAAAGACAACAAAACTATAACTGATCTATATGAAAACTTAAAGAATTTAAATTCAACGTTAATACATTTACTAAATCTAAATCTTGTCTTCATCACTCTGTCTATCGTAATATATACCTTAATCGTTTATATAGAATTAAGCGTTTATGTTCTTCTCATCTAATTAACAACAATATTAAAAATCTAATTTATGATGCATTAAAACATGGTTTTCCTAAAAAATTCATATATTCTTTAATATACAATTACATAGCTGCCAACTTGTACGGATTTTTCCTACCACTAAAATTTTACAGAAATTTTTGTTTTGTTTAATCGTTAGAAAAATGCAGATTTCGGCGATTGTTTTTGATCAAATATTCGATAAAATTTTAGTGGTGGGAAAAATCCGTACAAGTTGGCAGCTATGCAATTAGTACAATCATGATCTTAAAAACCAAATTAACATATGCGTAAAATATTATAAAATAATAAAATATAAAAAAAAAAAAAAACTATACGATAGATGGGTGGGTAGATGTTAGAGTACGGAGGAAGGTGGGGTTCTCTGGACAATACGCATTGGTTAATTTAGGGAAAAAAGGAAGGGGGAAATTGACTTATAAATACGTTGAAATTATACATTTTATAATGTTTATTCGATACTTTTATATATCAATTCTAATTAAATTTATTTCTATTCAATAATCATTAATTTATAATGTTAACGTTTAAACTGTTTTTAAATTTTTAGCCCAATTAGAACAATATCATATTAATTTCTAATACATAGTATATTATATTAAATGGGAATAAAGTGCATGTTTTATTTATAAATTTTATTATTTATTCTACCCTTTACCCTTAATCTGGTATATTTAATTTTTAAGAAAGTTTGTGGACGCATTAAATGGAATTAATTAATTAAAAAAAATTATTATAATTATTAATATTACTAATATTAATTCCTTAGCATAATAATTTTAATAATTTTTTTATTTGTATTTAATTATATTTCTATTTCAGTGTTGATGCACTGTAGTCAAAGGAATTTTAATATTGATATGTTATGGTTAGGCACATTGATTTATGTGAAACATTAATTAATGAATCAATATCACCAATTTACATATTAATTTTATTTAATATACCATTTACTTATTTTTTCTACTGAAACGGCATAAATGTATTAACATTTTCCATTATTATTTACTTATCATTTATTTGACTCTAGGCATGGTGGAATTTATTTTTAAGTTATCTAAAGAAGGCACTGGTAACATATATTGAGGAATATGCTTGACCATATCGTACATTATTTGGTCCAATATTTAAAAAACGTTTTTTTTTGGCAACATGTGCAAATAATCTCCTTTACTTGTATTTAAAGCTGTCTCATTCTTAGTCAGCAATGATTTCAATATGGTAATGGGAATTTTATTTATAAATCCTTTTTAATCACTTTTTATTTTATACTTATTTGTTTTTCATAATTTATTTCTCTATTTTTTGTGTGTTGGTAGTCCCAAATTCATATTCTTTAGCTTTTTACAGCTAATATGAAGATGAAACCAAACACTTTATTTGTTGAACACTAGACAGTTGAACCTGAAGATTCTGTCTAGGTTCTACAAATATCCATTTTTCATTTGCTGCTCATTATATATATATATTTAATGTTTGTTGGTAATTTGTAATGTTTTTTAATGGTTAAATATATATATATATATATATTAATGTGAGTTACTCATATACAAAATTCCGATATTTTACATCTTAAGAACACCACATGTGTTTTTAACGCATGGAATATTCCATTTAGTTGATGGAAATTATCGTTAAATGCTATTGTTCTTTGTGTTGAGAAAACATTATGTGATAAAACACAGGTACTTTTATTTTGCTATATGAATTTATTTGTTTACGCAATCCAGAATTTTCTTTGAAACATTAGTTGGAAAATACATAACAATACATGCAGTACGAAAAATTTTGTTCTTCTATTATAAAATTGAATTGTTTTCTTTAAACTACATAAAATGGTAAAAAGTTAAATTTATTCAAAACATTCTAAATTTGATTATATCTTTTTTAGAAGTCAATTGCATATATAAATCGAATGAGGCAATATAATTTATGCAAGGGAAATTTTATTCCCGCTTTCTTGTTCCTTTTTATACTTTAAACATACAGTAAAGTGTTTTCATTGCAACATATTTTTAAACTATCCGGAATTTACTGCTGTTATATTTTCCAAAATGTTTTATTTTTGTTTCCGGTATTAGTTTTATGATATTTGGAACAGATTGAATGCTGCATACTTTTATTCATTTGAATATATATATATATATATATACATATATATATATATATATATAATTGAGTGTTTGACATTGTTACAAATTTTGTGAAATTTATTGTTAATTAAAACTTTTGTACTTTGTAGAGTGTACAATAAATGTGTTTGGCCATGTTTCGCTAAAAGACAAAGAATTAGGCATTCACAAAAAATAAATAAAATGAAAATATATAAATAAAATATACCTTTTTCTAGCAATATTTTATTCTATTTTTTAAAGATTTTCTAGATTTAATAAAGACGTCAAGACATCTAGATTAACCCTCTGTCTACCAGAAGGGTCCAATGGACCCGACATGTATATTCAAAATATCTATTCAAACCAGAAATTTCTTCAAAACAAACTAAATGTATAAATCAGACAATAATAAGTTAAATAAACAAATTAAATAGTTTTAAGTAAAAATTCTGGTGTAGAATGTTTTTATAAAACTTGAGTAAAATTTCCGGTAGTTCTAGGGTTAAGAGAAAAATCCTTTGTCACTGAATGCGAGACTGTAAACACTTTTGAATATTACTTATAAATAAATATAAATATATTTAACTATCGCCTATTGCAATCTTTCTATGTGAAATATTTAAAAAATCTTATTACGATTCTGAAATGTTGTCATAATTCGGATAAAACGAAAACCGCAATATTATGTGAAATATAAAGAGTGCAAAGTTGCAGTTTTCCAGATTTTTCTTCAAAAAACAACCTCTCATAATTTTTTAAAAGGGGCCTTAAAAATGACTTATTAATAATGAGTGCAGTCACTCGTTTTGCCTATTAATTTAGTCGAAAAAAGAGCAAAAACAGCTTATCAAAAAGGAATGAAAAAAAAAAAAACACTCCGCAAGATGGATAAAATTTACTCCTATAGGATAAGTGCATTTTCAATACTGGAAAGGAGTGAAAATACACTCAGTCGGAGTTAAAATCGCTGAATTTTTTTAAGAGAGAATGCGGCACGGCAATACAAAAATGTGAAGACTGGGTCATTAGTTTCATGAGCACATAATTTTGCAAAAGGCTATTTAAAGAATTAAAGGCGAAAAGAGCTCATTAGTGTATAAGTAGATATATTAAAATTAACAAACAAAGTGGCATGAATTACTTACAATATTGTAAAAGCGCAAATATACCCGACAGTTTCGGGTCAAGAAAACTTGCCCATCTTCAGGGGGTAGTTGGAGAACTACTAAGGTCGTATACGATACGCACTTTTTCAGGTTCAAAACAATCTTATTTCCATAGGCAGGACTTGCCAAAACCCGTATGTAAGCGACAGTGGCGCTATCTATTGCATCATATTCAATTTATAACCTAAATGAAAATAAGGACAGATGTTGGATATCTGTCCATATGTTCGATATAGCTTAACAGACTTCATTGTTTGAGTCCATCGTTATTTCTTGTTATTCTTTCTGATGTATCTCGGATCTTGGCTTTGTAGGGGGTAAAGTCCTCTTAAAATAGCTAATTTTTAATTCAGTTGAAGACACTTCGTAAATACAAGTTCTTTAGAACTCTCTTGTAGACTAATTTTAGAAGAATTGCTTTATGTTGTATGATACCAATAATAAAAAATGAAAAAAAAATAGTTATATGTGAAAAAAAAAACCATTTACATGGGGTTATCATTGTGCACACCGAACGTTTCCAATCAGTGTAGATTACAAACAGACTGTAGTGTTTAGTTAATCTAGTAAATAATGATGACCCCAAAGATTTTAAATGACTCATACCTTTTGTTATTTCTATTTTTGCAATGTCTGAATGCTCATGAATGCCGTGCCATTGATCCGATTATAAAAACCCTAAATTTTCGGTCGTACCATAAACGTTGAGCAGCATAAATTTTCAGTACATGTTTTCGAACAAATCGGCAGACGAATAAAGTACTTAATTACTTTCAAACCATTTTGAAACTGATTATACACGCAAAGTTACCGACGAAATGAGATATAAGTATGTGATAAATACTGGGCAATGTTAATTAGGCATTAACGATTATGAGGTAATATCTCTGGTTTCGAAACAGGTTGTAGAGTATTCAGATGATTCCACTGGACCAAAAATCAATCTGATCTACGGTATTCTATAAAATGTTTGGAAAGTCAAGTGCAGGCACTTGGCTCTTTTTTTTTTTTTTTTTTTTTTTTTTTTTGTCTATTTAATTGAAATATTAATATATCGTATTTCTGAAGAAATATCACTTTAGAAAACGTTCTTATCAAATTTGTAAACTCTTAATTACTGTTAACATCCACTGAGGCCGTTGAAATTAAAACAGCAAGAAAAATGTATAGATAAAAATTGTTTCCTTGAAATTTCATTGTGTATATTCTTTCGATATAATATTCATCCTATTAAAATAAAAAAAAAAAGTCTTAAAAAGGAAATAATTAACATTTTAAGAGGTCGTAATGCTCATAACATGTGACAAACTCTATTGACTTTAACTTTATAATACAGTCGAACTTTCCTTTAACGAAGTCCCTATTTAAGGGGGTAGAGTACCTTTGAACACTTCGATAAAGGAAAAAAATATCACTATGTTCCAAGCTTCAAAACTTGTGCAATAAATCAAAAAATAAAAATCAAACTTCATTTAAATGTAAAGCTCGTATTTAAATTTATATTTAAAAATATATATATACTTGTAAATTCATAAATAAATATTGAAATGATAAGTTTAAAAATATATGATAATAAGAGGAAAAAAATCTTGCGCGCACGATAAAATCTGAAAATATGCATATAAAGAGGAAATTTTGGTGAAAATAAATACATAATAGTGTTACCTTTATACTAAAACCAGAATATTTGAAAAAAATATTGACAAAATTAAAAAAATAACAAAACATTAAAACTTTTCACTTTTAAAAAAATATTTTCAAATTACAAAAAACAGAAAAAAATAAAATCTTATATTTTTCTGGTTTTAAATTGTAGATAATAGAGAAATGAATATGTTGTGAAAATTTCTTTTGATTGCCACGCATAGTTTTTTAGTAACGCTGCGCGCAGTATCAAATTTAATCGTTTTGTATATGCTCAACGCAAAGTTTAATTATCCTATGTAGTCTTAATATGTAGTCCTAACTGCCATAATTAGTAAACTAATGGGAATTTTTAATGCGGTATTTTGCATATTGTTCAGCAATGATTACCGAATCAAAATATGTATTATTTTTTTTATTTTATTTTTTTTTATTTTAAAGGTTTAAAGGTATCCTACCCCTCTTAACGAAGTTTTCTACTTAACGGAATTTTCTGCTGAACCTTGACTCTTTGAACACCATTAACATGTGTATTAATCTCCATATTACAAAAAATATATTCTATAGAACGAAGTTTATTCCCCTTATCACAACTGAAATACTTAAGACAACTGAAAATCCTACTGACTATGACATATTGCAAAATGTAATAAAATGTAATGAAGAAGCCGAGAATTAACCGAGGGATGAAGATGATAATGAAGAAATTGATAGACTAAAAAGAAAGGAATGCTAAACTGTTTCGGTACAATGAGAAAGGAATTCTAGTTTTATGAAAATGTTACAGATTAATTCTTCGGATACTTACAAAAGTGCGAAATTTTTTTATGAAAAGTGCATTTTTTATAAGAAACCTATACCGAGTAATATTAAAGACTTTTTAAAGTTCAGTGTTTGGTATACATAAAAAAAAAGAGAAAAGGTTTGGTACGCTTCAGTTTTTGTTTACCTCTCTTTATTGTGTGTTTATTCAGGCAGTATTCTAATTAAATTTTTCTTATATGTCTATATTGCATGAAGGCGTCACTGCCCGAATTCAAATACTTTTTCAAATAATTTCCTTTTAGATGTATTTTTCATTTTATGAATGCGTATTTTATTATACAAATTTCATGAATTTAAGCTGATTTTCTTCATAACGAACTGTTTAAGGGGGTCCGGGACACATTTTCAAAAAATTTTTATTTATTGAGTTAAAATTTTGAAATTTTTTGTGATGGTTAACCATATTGTTTGTAAACAAAATCGCATGATAAAACTTCTCTTTTTTTTTTTTTTTTTTTTTTTTAATTTTGTTAAAAAAGTGGGGTAGTTTAAAATCGTTATAACTCGAAATATTATTTATAGAATTTCATTTTTTTTTTCATTTAAATAAACAGAAATATATAAATTTTAATTTAGAGACAGCATTTAAAAAAATATTAATTTTAAAAATATTTAACGAAAAAATTACAAAAAAAGTGTTGCAACTTTAAAAAAAAAATCATATTTTCAAAAGTAAATATTTTTTTCAAATATGCTGTCTCAAAAGTAAAGTAAAATAATTGAAAAAGATTTGTTCCGAGTTTCAACCCTGTATCTTTAACGCTTCTCGAGTTATAAGAATTTAAATATGAGAAATGGTGAAAAAACCTATCATGAAGAAAAACGCAATTTCACAAGAATTCGTTTCCTTGACAACCATAGCTTGAAAGGCAGATTTTGAAAACAAACCAAAACGAAAAAAAAAATAATATTTCCGGTTCTAATTAAGATAGAAACATGATTTAAAGATCATTTTAAGCAGAAAACGGCAGTGAAATGTTTAATCCAATAAAACAAAAATTGAAAATTTGATGATTTTTGTGTCCCGGACCCCCTTAAGTGTAACATGGAAACTTCGTTAAATGGAACTTTCACTGCATTTATAAAACTTATGATGAAAGCATAACGGTTTTAAGAGTTAATAAAATTTAAATAACTTTTAAATCTAGAATTTAATTTTTTGTGTTAAGCTTTCACGTTCGTTAGGATAGTCATTTCTCATTTATAAAACATTTAACGTCTCTGAAAAGTTCATGTTATTCTTGTATCTATTCTTAATACTTTTAGAAGTGAATTAGAATAAGAATGAACTTTAATTTAAATAAACATAAATTACTCTTTTCTTTCGGAAATAATATAAAGCGAAACAATTTTAATACAGGGCGAATTTCAGGAAATTACAATGAAAGTATATATGTAATATTTTAAATTTAATCACATGCTTCTTATGCAAAATGTGATTTTAAGAGCACAAATCATAAATGTTTATTAGTTCACTGATTTTGTCTGGTGAATTATTTTGTCATAAATTTTCATTTTTGGGATACAAATACCAGACACAAGAATTCGAGAATGTCTAAAAACATTATTTTCTTTTTACATTCAAGCACAATTTAATTCGATTATTTTGTAAAAGTTAAATTTTGATGTATTTTATTAATACTTTATCTACTGACGATACTTATAAGTACCATTAAAATAGCTTGTTATAAAATTCATTTAATACATCGATTAGTTGTAATACAGTTTAAAATGAGTTATAGATGCATTATTTTATCTTGTTTTAAAAGCATTATGGGTTACACAAAGCAAAAATATTTTTAAAAGTATAATTTCTTTTGCCTTTGCATCATTTCAGCTTTCTTGGCGTTGGGGAGGTGGTGGGGGATTTTTTAATTCGGAAATATTTCTATATTCCTATTGCAAGAAAATTATATTTGTACATTTCCTAATTCTACAAAATACCAACAAGGGAACCACTTTTGGTGTTGCTCGCACCTAGCATTGAGACCTGGTGCAATTTAAAGCCCTATATTATGAAGTTTGAGAATCGATAAAATTTTTCTGTTAAAATAATATTTCTTGATTTTATAGCAGCATAACTTTCGGAAAATGCAATTTTCGAGACCACTTATCGGACTATTAACATTGAATTTTTTTAAAGAAAAGCATTTAAAAATAAAAATTAGTTAATAATAAGTATAAAATATTTTTAAAAGTTCGAACATTCCTTCAAAAACTCAAGAATTTGATTTTGAAAAATTGCAACATTATATTCATATTTTTGGCGGGAAAACAGTTGGCGTTTATTTTCAAAAGTAGAGCCATACGGCAACCCTAGCCAAATGTCATAGCTGAATTTGTAATGGCTAGAAATTGCAATGTCCGATCTATTTAGCAACAGTAATTTTTCTAAATTGTGTAAAAATATTAATTTACTTTATGATTACTTTTAACAAAGGACCATTTAATAAAGCAACATTTCATTTTAAACATTCGAAACTTTATCCCATTCGATTTCAAAAGAAAATTGTTTGCTTATTTTCTATTTCACTAAAAAATAGTTTTCAATGATCTTCGAAGCTTTTATAGAATTATATTTATTACTTATACATTTATCGTCTGCATAGAAAAAGAAATAAAAACCTAATATTTGTTTCTTATGCTATCAATTATTTTTTTAAAAAATCGCAATCTGTATACTAGTAATATGTACTGTATATTTACTCTTTGGATAAAGCGGTCGGAAAAATTGTAGCGCGATATTTGGCGACTTAACTCACTTTTGGCGTGAAATAAACAAATAAAAATGTAATAATAAAAAATTAAAAGTATAAAAAAGCATATAAAATATGATTTTAACAGAGATATTTTATCGGTTCTCTAACTTTTATGTATAGGGCTACAAAACGCACCAGGTCTCGATGCTAGGTGCGAGCAACACCAAAAGTGGTTCCCTTGTAAGAAACATATTTAAAATAAAAGATTTGAGTGGAGTTATACATATTGCACAAAATCCCTGTAAATTCAAATTTAATGAATCCTTCAATCCTTCTAAAATCCTTACACAGTTTATTAAATGATTATGTAAATCTTCTAATGTAGTTTAAACAATTCACGAAAAATGCTTTAGAAAATAAAATTTTCATGAATTCATAATTCAGTACATAAAGGGTTAATGTAAAATGAATGTTACTTTCTGACTGTTTCATCTGTTTTAAAGTTTTCATAAAGAGGTTTTCGGTAACCACAGATAAATAACTATATTAAATGGGAATCACTGCAGTATAATTTCTATTCAAAATTTCTATTTAAGTAGTGTTTGTAATCTTTACAGAGCAACACAAAACACGTCTTACCATTTTTAGGTATAGGGCAGTAATTATTTTGATGCATTCACTTTAAAAAATCATGTCGTTTTAAGAGTTATTTTACAGTATTTTTTACATAAAATCTCCTTTTCATATAGAATTGATTTGATTTTGATTTGACTTGAAATCCACCGTAGTGGAGATTGCTTTGAGGCCTATAAGCAACAATGGCTGTCGCCTCGAATGATCCTTATTTATACACAGAAATCGTAACACAAACCAGACATAACAATTTTTTTATTTCTCTACATTACACATATATATTACTTTGAAAACACAATCACAATTACATCCATGTCTTACCCAGGGATTCAAAACCGGACTCTCAACGTGACAGCAGCCTCCGCTTACTGACCACGCCACCGGGAGAAACAAATACAGTTGTATTATGTTTAAAAAAAATATATCATTCTGTTCTTAACTCCGAAAAATACGAAATACTAGAAATATTGCTATATAAAAAGAAGGTTATCTCGGACAAAGAACTCTGTTTCAAATCAACCATATATACAAGAAATTCTGTGAAGAATTAAGGGGTATTCTGGTCTATTATTGTAACAATATATATATATATATATATATATATATATACATACATATATATATGTATATTTTTTTGCGTATCCTTAAAATTTAGACATTTAAGAATACAAGGAGTTCCAACCCGGCCTCCCCTGGTTACAGAATAAAGGTGGTTGGTTGGTTGATTTTTGACGGCAAATTATCTACTCATGGCAGGCCCTGGGGAGAGTGCCCTTCGTGGGGGTCTTTCTAAGGGAACCTAACCCGTATTTACGCATGAAAATCCAAGGTTTCGAAGAAAACCACGAAAACTCCGAAACGGTTAGGCCAACGGACGCGACTGGGTTCGAACACAGCACCTCCCGTCTACCAGCTTCGAGGGGGACGCTGATATCTACCCCCTGTATATCTGCCCCCATACGTCATTTTGACGTCACAGATAGAAGGGGGCACATATCCAGTGCTGCAGAATTTCACTGCCGTCGAAGGGTGTATATCCGACCCCTGTATATATGTCCCCATAGCAGATGGGGGCAAATATCCAATACAGACCATTTTATTTTCGTCGATAGCTGTATATCCACCCCCTGTATATATGCCCCCATATGACGTCACAGCTGAAGGGGACACATATCCAGTCCTAGAGAATTTTCCTTTCGTCGAAGGGTGTATATCCAACCCCTGTATATATGCCCCCATACGTAATTTTGACGTCACAGCAGAAGGGGACACATATCAAGGGGGCAGATATCCAATGCTAGGACTTTTACTTTTGGAGAGAGATTTGGATATCCGACCCCTGTATATCTGCCCCAATACGTCATTTTGACGTCAGAGCAAAGGGGATACATATCAAGGGGTCAGATATCCAATGCTAAGGCTTTTATTTTTGGTGAGAGAGTTGGATATCCGACCCCTGTATATATGCCCCCAAACGTCATGTTGATGTCACAGCAGAGGGGTCACATATTCGATGCTATAAGAATATTTTTAGGTTCGTCGACAGCTGATTATCCGACTCCTGTATATGTGTCTCCCCCCCCCCCCTTTTTACGTGCATATTTTGATGTTGCTGTGAATTAGTATACGGCCTTGAAGAAATATGTAGGAAAGATTTAGTGTGTATTATAAAAAATAATATCTCGCTTATTTTGCATACTCGGCTTTCAAGGACATACTATGCCGAAACAGGACCGTAGACAGAGACAGCCGGCCCCGTTAATAATTCGAATGCCACCACAAGTATGATAAAGAAATATCTGCTAAGACAAAAACTTAATTTATCTGTAAAGAATTCCGTTTTACACAGGTTTTTTACGTCTGAAGTGGTATAATTGCATGGTATTTTTTGGCAAGAAAATGATTTTTCCCGTTTAAAGTGAGATTCCGTTACAGACAGGCTTTACTCTATTAGAAAATAAATTTGTGGGCAAGTTTTTTTCTAACGTCTATAAATTTGCTTACAATTATTATTATTATTATTTTTACAGCATTACTGTTTATTATAACACTTTTCATCTAAAGATTTTAAATAGAAATATAAAATATTAAAATATAGGCAAACCATTTTCGATTTTCTTGTAGCAGCTCACTGTTACATCCCTTCTTTTCCCCTTCGGTAATCTATTATTTATATGATTAATCCAATTATCATGAAATTCAAATGTATTATTTGTGAGATAACAGATATTTGTTGTTGTCAAATAAAAATTGCAAGCAATATAATTTTTTTTTCGGAAACATTATTGTGTTAGCTCTGCTTCTGAATAATAATAATAATGTATTATTATTATTATTATTTAAATAAAAAAATGTGATTCTTATATTGTTTATTTATGTGAGCTGGAGACATTCTATTGTGAACAAACTATTGTAATGCAGCCAAGACCTTCTAGGGATAAATTTTGGTTAATGGTATGGGTTTCAAAGTCAAAGAATTTGAGATCTGAGTATCAGCACGCAAGTAAAGAAAAAAATCTTGATTATAATTCCGAAAGAAAAAAAAATGAGATTGCGTAATGCATCTTAAATTTTCATTCAGGAGGTTATACAGTTGTCAGGTTTTTTTCCTAAACATGTGTCATAATCTATGTTTTTATGCTTTAATTAACAAAACTATTATTAGTACTAAAAGATTAAATCCGCAAATTAGTTATTTTATCAGTTAGTAATACCATTATGTATGTTAAAATTTTGTAATAATTATGTAAACCTATATTAAATACTGCAGACATTTATTTTTATAAAAAATATTAATAACTTAATTTAATATAAAATTGTTAATACTATTTAAATTAATAGTTATTAAACAATAATTTCTCTAGTTAGAACATTACACATTTTACGTTTTGATTAATAAAATTATAATTAATATAATTACAGAAATAATAATAACTTCACATAAGTAATTTCATCAGTTAACACAAATAACAAATCAAACAAATATCATGGCGAGAATTTTTGCATTTCAACTTATAAAAATTACTGTTAACACCATAAATGAAAACTTACACGCAGGTATATGCTTGCTAATCAAAACAAATTATGAAAATGGGTGGAAACCATTAAATTATGCACACAAAGTAAATATGAGAATGATCAATTTTATATCTGAAGTTATATTTGAAATCCACAAAATAGCAGCATTAGATTTAAATATCTTTTTTAAATTGAATGATTTTTACGCCAGATAAGAACTTGCTTTTTACAAACTTATCATATTTAATTTTTTATAAACATAATCATTTAAGCTAAAACATGCATTTAAAGCATTTTTCGGTTATTCATTAAGGCAAAATATCCATAGAAACTTTACAAATTAGGTTCACTTTATATTTCAATGCTTTTTTATACCGTTTTAAAAATCTTTAATTTTTAAACACGATTTAATCATTAATTTTAATTGTCTGATTAAAATTGTTGACATTCTTATTAAAAGTATTAAAATCAAATTTGGAGTTTATTTTTATTTTTTTAGTTGTACTGGTTGCTTTTCCAGTATGAAAAAATACTTTTTTTTCTATTTGAGGGTTTTTTTTCAGATATAAAAAAATTAATCTAGTATGAAAGTATTATAAAAATATAAGTATTTTATAAATTAAAAATTTATTAAATTTAATAATATTTTAATACGAGTTTATATATATTTTATTATTTATAATATTTTGTCTTTGAATGTTGCACTCTGAGTTAAATACAAAAAAAATATCTTTCAAATATTTTACATAATGAATACTTTTATCTTTCAAAGCATCCCGAAAAATCTGTGTTTTTTATTTTTATGAATTTATTTAATTTGTGTATATATTGTCGGTTTCCCCCACAAATTTCAAAAGGTAATATTTATGAACTCTTTATCGCCTTATTTAATTGCAAAGTTTCTGCTATTAAATAAGACAATTTTTAGATATTGAATTAGTGGTAATGCGTCGGCTCACGGTCTTCAGATTAACCCCTTAACTGTCGCATTAAATTACAGTTTAAAAATTCAAATTGCTTATTGGCACCTTTTTTTTTTTTTTTTTTTGAAAAAGAAATATTCACCTTATGTAATAGCAGGTGAAATGATACCATAATAAAACCAATTACACTGTTTTATAAAACTGGTGGGGATTAAACAAACTGAATAAAAGACACAGCCCGTGAATATCACGGGCGCGAGAATTAAGAGGTTAAAGACACCTTAGGAGCTACTACAAGAAAATGTGTAGAAATCTTATATATTTAGCAAAATTTTCGTCTCAAAATGTCCATAATGGACAGAACTTTAGCACATTAAGATTCACAGAAAGCATATTGTTTACATAAGTATTGTACTGATTGATGAGTTTAGACATTAAATTTTGACGTAATTAATGAAAATGTGCATCAACAAATTTTTCAGAAGGACATGTTTTAAAAAAATAGAACATATAAGTTAAAGTTTTTTTTTAATTATTTTAATTAATTTGCCTTTTAACGTTTTGTATGTAACGGTTTGCACAAAATAAAATCTAAAACTGAATACAGTAGAGCGCCGATTATCCGAACAAGTTGGGACCGATCCTGGTTCGGATAAGCAAAAGTTCGGATAAAGGGACACATAATTTAAGGAATGTTTCTGACTTTACTAAAACCTTCATACCTTATCTAAGCTTAAGTCTGGCAGCACAAGTTAGTGCTGGCACGTTTATTTTTTTTTATTTTTTTTATATATGTTTACCATTATTTTTTTTTTTCTTTCCATATCATTTTCTCAACTCCAGAGATTATAATTTAAGCAAAAAAGCTTTTGATTGTTGCTTACTTAAACGAAGAAATACTTTTCAATGCTGCCCTATTTCTAATTCTTAAATACGTTAGTTGAATACGATCAACGTTCTTGTGCCGTTCGAGCCATTTCATAGCTGTTTCCAAATATTCAAATGCTTCATTATGTGATGGACCTTGGTTATTTCCAGAGCATTCGTTTTCATTAACTACAATTTCTTTTTCATCATGAATCTCATCCACAATCTCATCATCATTTAAAATCTGATATCCAGGGTTATGTACTACTTCACTATCTAACCACTCGTTAATTTCATTTTCTTCATACCTTCTTCCCATCTCCTTTATTGTTTACATTCCTCATTTCCTGATCCACTATCAGCTTTTTCTTCCTTTAAAATTTTATTTCAAGCCAATGGATAAGTGGGAGTTCGGTTACAAAATTTTTTGGGGAGAAATAGGCTGTTCGGATGACTGTAAGTTAGGTTAAAAACATTTTTGAGAGAAATAGGCTGTTCGGATAGTTGGAAGTTCGGTTGATTGGAGTTCCGATAATCGGCGCTCTTCTGTACATGAATTAAAATCAGCAGATTATAACCATATATATATATATATATATATATATATATTGTTTCCCGTGAAAATTCACTAGACTATTTAAAAAAAAAGTTGTATATTGTAGAGGTCATATTACCTTAAAATGAGTAGATTCATATTTCAAAAAGATTGATATATATGTATATGTAATTTAAATATTTCTGATTATAAAAGAAAATTAAGCATTTTTTTGTTAGCAATAAAATCTTATTATCTTGAAATTTTAAGAGACTAGAGCTGTTTAATCACCAAAATATTGATTTTTCAAAAAATTATATATGAAAGAACATTATAGTAGTTTTTTGCATTTTAAAACATTTTGCATAGAAATATTTCTAGTTTTACGTAAGTTATGACTAAAAAAATGCGTCCACCATTTTACTGCAAACAATGATTTAAAAGACACTTTTAAAGAAATTTTTCTCAGAAAGATAAAAACCATTTTTTTTTGTTAATTGCGCACAAAAGATGTATTTTAGATTAGTTAATATTTTTGCATTCAATCTTTACGAATTTAGATATTATATCTACAACTTAAGATTGGATTTTAATTTGTACATAATTTAGTAAAATTTCTATTTAAAAATTATTGTTGAAAATATTGTACCCATTAAGATTATCTGTTTTTGTGCCTAGAATTACAAACGAACTTTGGTTCAGTTTTAATATAATTCTTGCGTTGCAGGTTTTATAGCGAGAACATAGCCAATAGTATTTATTTAGAATTTCTTTTATCTTGCTGAAATTCAGAACTGAACATTGGCACTATGCGACTCCTGTATCATCCTTTACATTTCCCACTCTAAATGATTTTCGGGCTCAGGTTCTTTCCTAACGGAAGTGCTTGATTGAGTACTTGATTGATGAATTTTCGGAGAATCCGGAAAGTACGGTTTTGATTATCGCTTTCTTTTCGGTATACATCATTAATTTTCCATTTCCTCACACTGGTTTGATGGAACGTTTATTGATCTATTGGTTATTGATCAATAAAGGCTTAGCAAAGATTATAGCAAAAACCAAGGTTGCCAACAATTAATCTTTGATGTCTTTTAACTATCGCTCGGTTTTTATTGCGCATAGAAAAAGATAATATAATCTGGACAACATGGAGATTCAAAAAAGAGGTACAAAGAGACACAGAGAGTTACAAGATAAATTGTCTGTAATCTAGCGCCGGTAATTCATATATATATATATATATATAAATAATTCAGAGACATAAAACTCAAAAGAGAAGAAAAGTTAGAAAAAAAATTTTTTTTTTCAAAAAAGGGCTACAAACTTTGTAATATTTTCTTAAAATAAAAAATCTTCATAAAAAAGACTAAATTCAGGGGATCACCACAATTTCAGAAGATATGCCTAAACAAATCCTAAAAAAAAAAAAAAAAAAACTTATTTAAGATTATTTATTTCACTTAAATTATGATTTTGACATTTTTTAAACACAATATTATTCTTCGTATTATTGTTGTTTATTAAGTTTACTTTAATTTAATGTCAAATCATTTAAATCTAAAAGTTAGGCGTATCTGAAGTTTTTTAAGGCTTTCATATAAAAATATATATCGGTAAATAAGTTATATTTTAATCAGAAAAAAAAAAAGTTAAGAAGAAAAATTACTAAAAAGACAAAGATTTTATAGGGGAAATGAAGCTTGATTAACTTTGTCAAGTTAACTTATGTTATTTTTTTATGTAATAAAAGAAAATTTAGAAATAATTCCATTAAGAGAAAAAGTGCAAAATGCAATGAATTTTATATATAAAAAACATTGAAATTACTTTGTTATTTTTTTTCAAATTCTGGATTAATCTTTATAATAAATGTACCGTCGTAAAAAAAAAAAAAAAAAAAAAAAAATTAAACAGCACCCACAAATTAAGCAATAAATTATCATAGCAGAAAGTTGTTGGTGTCAAACTATCGGAAATAAAGTCTACTGTACTAATGTATATAAATTTTGCTTAGGGGGCTATATGTATGTATATGAAAAAAACTCAATCTTTGTTTGTTTTTTGTTTTGTTTTTTTAAGCAAGTCACAATTTTGACACCATAAATAAATTCTACACCACTTAATTAGTCTAAAAACGAATTTTCATGAAATTCGCACTATAGTTTCAGGGAAATTATTTATTTTAAAATGAGCATATTTGGAAGGCTGTATCAAAATTTTAAATTACACATAATACACGAGTAATAATAATAATAATAATAATAACAGATGTATACAAAAATGAAATTTTTAATATGAACACCCAAAATTGACATTATATTTGTATTAATTAAAAAACTGCCCTAGAATACCAAACACAAAGTCAATATTAAATTCATTTTTAACACTTTCCAACAAAGTTGAAAAGTGTTTATGCATTCGGTTTGTCTGTCCGTCTGTCCGTCTGTACGCGCTCTAACTCGCGTAAATATACTCGGATTGTTCTGAAATTTTTGTATGTTAGTGACTTCTACCATAGCACGAACCCTATTTCAAGTGAAGTTTGTAGCATGTTTAGTTCATTTACAGGGACAGTCAAAAGTTTTCCGTTACATTACGGCCTATGGGAAAAAATCGTTTAAAATGATTTTCAAAGATGTTACATGCTTTCAAACATATTAAAATTGATATGCATTTATCAAATGCACTAAAATATGCATTCCTCAGAATATGCGGTGCAAAGAATAATTATAATAATAGTTCACAGGGCCACACAAAAGATTTCCGTTACATAATGTTATACGGGTGGAGAGAATTTTTTCCGGCATATTTTAATTATGTTAAATTCAATTTTAATTAATTTTTCAACTACATTTCTGCAGTGAAATTACGCTTGAAATTATTGAAGTGAATTATCACATTGCTAACAAAGCGTAAACCAACTTAGTGAAAAATGTCCAAGCCGGGAATCGAACCCGGGTCCCTGGAATAGATCTCCAGTGTTCTACCACTAAACCACAAGGACGATGTCCAGCCTGGCATTTCTCACTTATATAAGTCGGTAAGGCTGCAACCGCTGCACAAGATGGAGAAGTCTTCATGAGCACACATTCCTAGCGGCGTAACATGAGACGCAAACAAACCCAGCATCGGTGAATATACAATTTTAATTAATTTTTCAACTACATTTCTGCAGTGAAATTACGCTTGAAATTATTGAAGTGAATTATCACATTGCTAACAAAGCGTAAACCAACTTAGTGAAAAATGTCCAAGCCGGGAATCGAACCCGGGTCCCTGGAATAGATCTCCAGTGTTCTGCCACTAAACCACAAGGACGATGTCCAGCCTGGCATTTCTCACTTATATAAGTCGGTAAGGCTGCAACCGCAGCACAAGATGGAGAAGTATATCTTCTCCACTTCTCCATCTTGTGCTGCGGTTGCAGCCTTACCGACTTATATAAGTGAGAAATGCCAGGCTGGACATCGTCCTTGTGGTTTAGTGGTAGAACACTGGAGATCTATTCCAGGGACCCGGGTTCGATTCCCGGCTTGGACATTTTTCACTAAGTTGGTTTACGCTTTGTTAGCAATGTGATAATTCACTTCAATATGTTAAATTCTTTCATGTGTAATGAAATTGATATACGTCGCTGAGGTTTACTACTACTTATTTCATGTATAATAAGAAGTGCATAGCACTTACAGGGACGCAAAAAAGATTTCAGATACGATATTGTATCCGAAGTACTGTACGGTAGCAATGATTGCTGGAAATGCATTTTTAATTATGTTATGTGCTTTTATGTTTCACTAGATTTATGCATTGTATATGGTGTGTATAAATGCTGAAATTCATATACAGGGCTACACAAAAGATTTCGTAATGGTTACAGGGTATGATTGTAAATTGCTTAAAGGTGGTTTTTAAATGGGTTATGCATTTTTACGCTGAACTGCATTTTGTTTACTAAGAAATGTTTGTAGAACATAGATAAAATTATATACAGCGTCACGCAAAGAATTGGATACATGACCGTCTATAAAAGATAATTTCTGGAAATGTGATTCCAGTAGTTTTAAGAGTGTTTTACTTTGAATTAAACTTTAGCTAAATAGTGGCGTGTAATAAAGGTACTAGGTTAACTATAGGGTTGTACAAAAGTATACAAGTATGTTTCCATCTATTAGTATAAATTGCTGAAAGGGAAATTTCAACCTGTTATTCGTTTTCTTGCTAAACTAAATTTCCCCATTATATAGCATATATATCAACCTGCAGATCAAATACAGAGTTGTTCAAAAGAATTGGAATACATATTTGCTATGGGTGGTAACTGCTGAAATCAGTTTTTCAAATGTTTTATGCGTTTTCTAAAATGTTTACTTAGTTCTCTTATATACCTTATTTCCCTAAATAATGAAGTTTTGTTAAAGCATTCAGGAAGTGTTGGAAAGTGGTTCATAATCTATGCTTAACGCATGATTTTTCTTACTTGTTATAGTTGTAAACAAAACTGCAATTCCTGTAGTTTCTTTTAATTTTAACTCGAAAACCACTTAATGGAATGAGCTGCAATTTTAGATTCGGATATTTGAAGCTTCTAATAATCTTTTTCTCTTAATTTTTTCAAATGTTACATAGTATAATATTTTTTATCATATTTTTAAAAATATTTTATGTATTCCGTAATTAATATTCGAAAAAAAGAATATGTACCATAACGTATAAAATTAGATGGATTTGTAATTTTTTTGTTGGTCTATTGCAGCAGGCTGATATACTTAGTATTTACATTTATTTCTATTTACCTCTAAAATTGTTCAACTAAGTGAAAAAGACGAAATATTGAAAAATTTAATTTTTGATTTAAATTATTATAATTTTCAGACAAGCACTCTATTAATTTAAAAATAAAAAATCTATTATGTATTTAATTAAAAAAAACCTCATACAATTTATAATTAAAAAGTGGAAGCTTTTTTTCTTTTTTTTCATGTTTTTTATAATCATTGGGGAATGATTTAAAAATGTATATGAATGTGTATACACGTGGTGTTGCAACCAGAGCTGTGGAGTTCGGGATGACTGCACTAGTACTCGGGCTGGGGGTACTAATGTTGCCTGTTGATTTAAATAATGATAGAATATAAGAAAAATAAAGCTCAAATCTCACTATTTCGGCATTGATTATCTTTTTTAGAGGCCTGCACGGGTCGTAATTTCCGGGCCTGGCCCGGTTCATTTATATTTGCACAGTTCATGACCCGGCCCGTACAAAATCAGTGAAATCAGGCCCGGCCGGGGCCGTGGAAAAATTAATTAAATGACTCAATTTCTACAAAAAAAAAAATCTAGGTTTTTCTAAACATACAATTAAGATTCTTTTAAAGAATCTGAATGCATACTGCATGCATATTTATGGGATAATTTTACAGTATATTTTAAAATTATTATGTATTCGCAAGACAGAGAATACAGAATAGCAACATTAATGATTACTTATAGAGTATTAGATGTTTCAACATTTAAATAAGGATTCATTAAAAAAATAATGTAGTTCAGAATAAATGGAAAAATGGTGGGTTAAAAACATGATAACTTTTGAATCTGTATATAACAAAAAGCAGATTTCTAAAAATATTTCCTTGTCATTTAATAAGGCTTTTCTCAAATACCAAAGGAGCTACTTTCTGATACATTTCTGAATTCATTTCTTTTCGGAAACGCATAAGATTGGTGCCGGTGTTCTTATTCAGAAACTTTACGTTATTACGTTATCCATTTTTTGATAAAGGCAACATATCTTTGAGAAAATACTGTCAAAATTAAAGTTTTTAATCGAATTTTCAGAAGCGATAGCACGGGAAAGGATAAAAACCTGCAGTCTCGTGACAAGAATCTCTTATATTTTATTAATTTATTAAAAAAAAAAGGGAAAACACTGTTCGATTCCAAATCTCTTCAATAGTCATTAAAATAACATTTTAACAGTCATTAATGGCCAATTAACATAAATTGTCTTATTTCTACTTACACGGCCTGTTTGAAAAATTCCCTTCATTTTCCGGGCTTTAGGTCCTTCCAGACCTTTGTACCTCTGGTTCTATCCGCAAACCCCAAAAATATGAGGGAAGTACTTATTTATATACTACTAGGGGGCTCTGCCCCCTACAAGCTACGCTCGCCAACCCCCGTTCAAGCACACCAAAATCCAAAAAGCACTCTAATTTGATCGGCTTTAAAAATATTGAATTAAAATTTAAAAAAAAAAAAAAAAAAAAAAAAAAAAAAAAAAAAAAAAACAGTAGCGATCTCTCTGTAAACAGGTTTCGATTCGTTTTCCTTGGATTGGGACATTTAAGACCAAATCTGCTGCTGTTAAGAGACACAGTGGCTGTTTTCGTATTTAATTAAAAAATTAGTTAAACATTGGTTGGTTGGTTGGTTGTATTTATGTCAGCCAATTATCTGCACGTGGGATATAGGCCCTAAGGGGGGAGTGCCTTCCGTGGAGCTCTTTCTAAGGGAACCTAACCCGTATTAACGCTTGGAGAACCATGGTTCGAAAAAAAAAACACGAAAACTCCGAACGATTAGGCCGACGGGCGCGATTGGGACCGAACCCAGCACCTCCCGTCTACCAGCTTCGAGAGCAGAACCTCTCAGCCACTGGTGGGGCAGTTAAACATTGGAAAATAAGCTAATGTAAAATGAATTAAGTAAACAGTGTCATTGTCTCCCGGTATTTTTTAACTGCGCTATAAGATAGTTCTTTTAAATAATTCATTTTAAATGTATCGTTTCAAATCTGACGTAATTTACACCAAAGTTTTATTTCTCTTATTAATATTCACGTGAAAATACTTTTGTTGTTAGAAGGAAATATTATTTGCGCTGTCTTCGAATTCACGATAATAGTTGAAAAGATTATCTCAAAATATCTCACGCAAATATATTTTTCAATTTAAACTGTTTTGCCATATTTTGGGGGCATTTTAAATATGACGTAATTTCTTCCATTTACAAGTTTTAATGCATAATAATGATTTTTTTATTTTAAGATTTTGTTTCTCAAATTCAAGTGTAAATATGGTTCTTTTGACGTAATTTTCCTGCTATTAACATGTAATCATTTAATTCTAATTTTAAAGTTTTTTTTTTTTTTTCTGTTTGTAAGAGTCACGTGTAAATAAATTTTTAATTTGAAGTAAACATTATTGATTGTGCATTTTATACAATTGGCAACAGTTTAAATTAATAACATTTTCTAAATTTTGTAAAAAATATCTCTCGAAATGCTGAAAATTTGAATTTAAAATAGAAATAAAACCTCAAAAAATGGGTCTAATAAGAAAAATAAATGCAATATGCACACCGGGAACTTATAACGTATAAAATGATCTAAAAATGATTAAATTCTCATGTATAGCTTTTGCTCCAATAAAACTTTTTTAATAGAACGATTTTGTACCACTTTAGCATTAAATATCTTAAAATAATTCTTCGATTTGAAAACTGTCTGCATCAGCGTGTTTATCAAACATTTCTCTATAATACCGCCGATTTTCATATTTTTGTATGCAACAGTTTTTTTAATATTAACGATGAAAGGCCATGCTTAAGCATTCAAATTGGATGCCGATCTACCCGGAATATCTACGCTGATTTTCATTGGTCCTTTTCCAAATCAAAACCTTTTTTTTATATATAGAAGGAAATGTAAAATATGTACTACAGTTATGAATTAAAACAGTTTTCATCTACTCTGTATATGGGCAATACCTACCTACCCTTGTATCTACTTTGTACACTGCAGTAAATCGGTCATCTTTAACTTCAGTAGCCTGATATAGTCCACAAATAACAATAACAATTCATTTTATAGATTTCAAATTGCATATAATTAGTTGCCGAAACGTCAGTGAAGGCTTACTGTGGAGACACGAAAAGTTTTGATTTCCGTTTGTCTGTCTGTCTGTCTGTCCGTCTGTTCCACGATAACTGCCGCAAAAAGCATCCGATCGGCTTGAAATTAATGTGGCATGTTGATGAGGTACTCGGACTTAGCTGTATGGTTTTTGGTTAAATTTGGTTCATTCGTTCGGGAAATATAGAACATTTTATTTTGCTCTGTAATGCTTTTCAATGGCAAGTCAGACGATTTTCAAATTTTCATTTGTTGAAAGAAATGGCTCATATAAAAAACGGATTTAAATGGTAAATTTTTGATGCTGAAATTTTTAAATAAGAGTAGTAAATTATTCCTATTAGTTTGCAATTTTGTCAAAACATTTGTCAGAGCTTTTAAATTAGGTGTATAACTTATGATGGAAATTTTATACATGTGTTCGAATAATATAAAACATTTTATTTTATGAATTTACTTATATTTCATTTTTTTTCTTTTAACCGTTGCGTAGCAGCTATATCTCATCTAAAAATATCATAAATGTGAAAGTATGTATGGTTTTTAAAGTCAAATCAAAGTTAAAAGGAATGAATTAATGAATGCCTTTGTATAGATATTTGCATATAGATTGATTTAAACGCAGAAATGAAAATAGTATTTATATACTATATAGAATAATATCTTTATTTATGTATTCAACTATTTTGATTATAAAGGAAAAAGTTCGTTATTTTCATACAGCATAAACTGACATTATTCTATTAAACTTTATAAACTTTATTGTTGCCAAAAAAAAAAAAAAAAAAAAAAAAAAAGGGAATAACAATTTCTCCCAAAGAGTTCATTTTAATTTGTAAGATTTTCACGTGCAAAGGGAAAATGCAGCAAATTACAAATAATAAAAAAGATAAATAGGACAGGAATGAATACATATAAACATTTCACACCAAATACCACCTAAATTAATTTTTGTAGTGGTATTTTCCCACACTACGAAGAAAGATTCCTCGATTTACACGATTTTACTTGGCCTTCCTTTTCTCATTGGTTGCGATTTCATTTTCGCAATTGCGTATATTAATTGGCACAAAATTTTACATTTTTATGACTGAGGTATATGTAAGGCCATACAAATAAGAAATTCCGTATTGTTTCCTATAAAATGTGATAAAGTGTTGGTTAACTATATATGTTTCTATTAAGAGGAGCAGGGCTGCCAAGCCTCCGGCGTTCTGGATACCAGTATTTTAATACAAAAAATGTTACTTTATTTAATTGAAACATTTGCGCGATTTAAAAGAACAACATTTTCTGTAAGGTAATAGTGTTGTGCAAAAAGCCTGAGACTTGCCATGTCTGGTGGTGAGTGAAATGTTTTATTTAATGCATTTATCTCTATTTTAATGCTACGTGAACAACGTCCCGTGTAACAGCTTGTAGAGTGTAAAATAAATTATTAAAATAATCCCTATTACGAAAAATGAAACAAAATGCCCGGCTAAGGGAAATAAAAGGTTAGTTAACCTTTCGTAATTTGACCTGAACACAGGAGTGCATCAAATTTCAACGGTGTTTGTAACATCACGATTTTAAATTAAATGTGGATACTATTAAAAGGCTATCACAAAAAATACTTAACGGCGCCATATCACGTTTATCTATTTAGTCAATTGGAAGTGGACACGATGATGAATTATTAACCGTTAGGTTTAGAACTCCCCCTACTTCAGGGTGATTTTAGTAAGTTAATGCTATCGAGTACATTTTTAGATATTTAGATTAGATCTTAGATATAAATATTGCAGAATGGTAATCAAAATTATTATTAGATTTCTAAATTAGATGTCTCAGTTTACATTTCCAAAAGTTCTTTATCCATTAGATACAGATGTTTGTGGTTAGCAGGCAAGTAAATACTGCTGTATGGATATTAGGATAACGTAAAATGCTTGACCAAATTGTTGCTTATCCTTATAAATCGCAGTGTAAAAATGAATCTAAGATATAGGATAATCATTAACTCAATCAATAGAAAATTACAAATGCAAAATAAATTACACAACGGGGGGTTCAGGGGGGGGGGGGGCACCCCCCTGAAGAGATTTGCTTTATTATATAAAAATTACTAGAATAAGTAGCTCGTGAGAATTTCAGAATATCATTACATAACAACGTGTTTAATTTAACGCTTCTAATGTCTGAAACCATCGAAATATTTTTTTCTCCTTCTATAAATGTTTGTGTAATTTAAAAGTTTAAATTTTGTTTTTGTAGAAAGATTAATATTAAGCGAAATTTGCTGAAAACAATAAGTTGCAGAGATGACGTTGAGGCTCTTGATCTGCAGATTTACTAGTTTAATTAGGGTTTCGTTCATCTGACGAAACCCTATTAGTCTCGCTCATCTGTCTGTCCGTCTGTCTGTCTGTCCGTCACAGAGCCCGTTCTCAGAAACTATACATGTTGGAGACATGAAATTTTGGGTACTTATAGCTGAATACCTCACATCATACGAAAAATCATAAAATTTTGAAAATGTCGTACGTTTAACCCTTTGGGGTCCCACATGTGTATTTTAAACAATTCTTTCTAAGTGAGCCCCTAATTATGTTGGAGGCGTGAAATTTTGCATACTTATAGCTCAACAACTCAGATCACACGTCAAATAATAAATTTTGAAAAAGTTTTATGTTTAACCCTTTCAACTCCAGCTTGTGTATTTTAAGCAATTCTTTCTAATTGAGACCCTAATTAAATTGGAGATTTGAAATTTTGCATACTTATTGCAGAACACCTGAGGCCAGGCTACAAAACATGAAATCTTGAAAAAGTCTTACGTTTAATCCTTTGAGCTACCACATATGTATTTTAAGCAATTCTTTCTGAGAGAGCCCCTAATTAAGTTGGAGACATGAATTTTTGCATACGTATAGCTGAATGCCTCAGACCACACGGCAAATCATAAAACTTTCAAAAAGTCTTATGTTATTTACTCCTCCGGGACTTGGGTATTTTAAGCAATTTTTCTAACCTCCGCCCTTTTCACCCGGGGAGTACTTTTCCAACTTTTGCCGACACCCCTTTGACCATTCTTTCATATTATGCACCATAGCCTTACATATTTTAGTCCCACTTTTTACCGCCAGGGCGCCTTCTTATCTCGGGTGCTATCGGCCCAATCCCCTCGACTAATATATCTGCAAATAGTATGTAAAACGTATTTTCGTTCGGATAGAGGTTTGTTTAGAATCAAGTGCGCCCCCTGGTTGTGAAATGTGGAACTAACAGATTTTTCAAAAGGATAAAATGTTTTGAAAGGAATATTAAACGAAACCCTCTGTACGATCTGTGATCACACTTACCCACTTGTTTCATTTTTAAGATGTCTAACAAAAAAATCTAGTGTCGGAGTCGACTTGTTTTTTAGCGATTCCGACTCCGACTCTTTTTCTCAAAAATTGGTCCGACTCCGCAGCCCTGGTTGCAACTCAATCATTTTGGGGAAGAGAATAATCCCCATTGAAGATTTCGGACTGCCATCGGCCCGTCCCGAAGGAAAAACTTCAGCTCATTTTCTATTTTATGCTTTTGTAGCAGTTTTAGTTTGATTAAACCTTGGCAATTGTAACCAAGAGTTGAAGTCCTTCTAATATACGGCTTTATCTTTCGGGTGCTTTATTTTACGTTGATTTATTTTCCAGAGTTTTATATTCGGGTTGTTTATTTAATTGTGCTTCATTTTGCGGTGTTACATAATTTAATAGTCAACTCTATGGAGCAATTTATTATAAATATCCAGTCAAATATCGTAAAAATTCAGAAAGATATCGGCGTTAGAGTGAGTTAATTTTTAGTTGTTCTCTAAAAGCAGCTGAATGATAAGGGATTTTCCTCAAATTGTCATTTTTTATTAACTGATTTTTAGAAAAAAAGTTAGTATTTAGTGACTATCAACGAGTAGATTTGGAAAAAATGCTTCGATTTTGATACTTCTTTTGACCGAATCTAGGAAAAAAAGTGAACGGAAAAAAAGTGACAGAAAAAACAACAGCGGAAAAAAGGTGACAAGGAAAAAACGTGACCGGAAAAAACGTAACAAGGAAAAAAAGTGACCCGAAAAAACATGACACGGAATTTATAAATGTTGAATTTATTCATAAACAATTACTAAAAACTAACAAAGTAACAAATGTCTGATATTTTCAATACAATGTTGCATCTTATAAATTTGTTTTCATAAGTTACTTTACCATTATGCATTGGAAAATCAACAGAGATTTGCTTACTAGGGCGTGCTGAAATAAATATTTTGTTAAAAAAAATAGATCTCTCCCCCCCCCCTTCCCTCTGCTCTTTCTTTTTATAATTGTTGCTTGCAACTTTTTTTAAGTCTTCCCACCCTTGAAGAACAGTTTTGTGAGAAAATTTTATTAAAATTAGACCTATTTCTTTTAATAAAACGATTATTTTTAATTTTATGTGATAATGTTATTAATACCTTAATAAATAATTTTTTAACTGGCAAAACTAAGCTTTTTTGCATTTGTCTTTTATTATTTTCTTTTAATTAACTTTTTCCTCCATCTTTCCCAGAAAATAAGTTTAATAATTTTTTTATCTTAGTTTTATTATTAATTATATTAATAGTTTTAAATCTCAGTAACTTTAAATATAAAATAAAAAAGCAGATAAAGGATAAATTTCAGCTTATAGCTAATATTAAATATAATGATAAACTGAATATATAATTTGTATTGAGTTTATTTTAAAGTAGAAATTTGTAATTTATATTAACGTTAATAATTTAATAAATTAAGAATAAATTGAATTAAAAAATATATTTAATAAAACATTAATTTAATTTTTATATTAAAATTACTAACTATTTTAATAATTAATTAATAGCAATTATTCATCAATTAAAGTTTTTATTCAAAAGTTTTTATTTATTATCCCCCCCCCCCTCCCAAAAAAATGAAAAATCAGTCAAAAAATTAAGTCTAAGTAATTGTTTTGTTGACTGATGGTATTATTATTAATTAATAATAATAATAATGTAATATTGTACAAAAATTAAAAATATTTTTTAACGATGTTAGGTCATGTTACTGTCCTGATGTAGAATTAGATTTTTATTTTTTTAGCACAGTTATAGTTTGCAATTAAAAAAAAACTAGATATTATTAATTAATTATATTTTAATAGCAAGAAAATATTATAAACTAAATACTAAATAAATAAACAACATATTTATTCTCAGAATCATTATCATTTTTATATAATCTAATGACATTATAGTAAACGAAAATTTAAAAAAAAATTATATTTGTATTACCCTGTAATTATTATATAGCTCATGTAATATTTTTTAAACAAGTAATTGATAAATTAATTATATAAACAATTAATAATTGAAATAATTTTGAATTGTTACTAATAAATACGTCAATAAAAACAATTTAATTTTTGAGATTTTGTTATTAACAATATAGCTGCTTCCAACAACAACTGCAAGGGATCGAAATGGCTAGGAATCGAAATGGCATCAGGACCAAAACGGCGGGACTAAAATATCCTGTTTCCTAATTTACATATATCAAAAATCAAGTAGTGATGTAAATATGCATTTTCATATGCGAATATCCGGGACTTTTCTCAATATATGCATTCTTAAACATCGACGGAAAATATTCATATTCCCGTTCGCGATTGTCAAAAATCAAGTAGAGCTGTAAACAAGCATTCTAGTATGCAAATATTCCACTCCATTTTTCAAAATTCGCATTTGTAGACATTGACTTAAAATATTTGTATTATTTATAACGGTTTCATACCGGACAAAGTACAAGCAGCACCAAACGGTCCCGTTTTTTCCTTGTCCCCTTTTTTCCGGTCACGTTTTTTCCGCTGTTGTTTATTTTGTCCCCTTTTTTCCTGTCACGTTTTTTCCGGTTATCCTTTTGATCATGGTATAGGCTCTTTCTGGTGGTTATCCAAGAAGAACTAAAGCATCAATAAAAAATGAAATAAAAAAAAATTAATTAAAATTGACAATTTGTGGGCAATTCCTTATCATTCAGCTAGTCCAATCTAACTTGCTATCCAATCTAATTTGCTATATCAAAAAATGGATGAAACAGAAAATTTCATTTTAAATTATTTTAGTACAAAATAAATTTTAGCACAAAGAAAGCAGTTATAAGGATATTATCAATTGGATATAGACAAACAAAGCCAGAAAATCCCTCTTTTCATTTGTTAAAAAAATTTAGATACTATAAGCAAAAGAGCATGTCATATTCTTTATTGCTTCTCAGTTTCTTTGGCCCCACCAGTGGCTGAGAGGTTCTGCTCTCGAAGCTGGTAGACGGGAGGTGCTGGGTTCGAACCCAATCGCGCCCGTCGGCCTAACCGTTTCGGAGTTTTCGTGGTTTTCTTCGAAACCGTGGATTCCCATGCGTAAATACGGGTTAGGTTCCCTTAGAAAGACCCCCACGAAGGGCACTGCCCCCAGGGCCTATATCCCACGTGTTGATAATCGGCTGTCATAAACACAAACCAAACCAAACTCAGTTTCTTTGATAATTTATCCTCCGTGTTATCTGTCTTAATTAATATATATTTTTGAGAAAAATCTAGAATTAAGTTTAACAACCTTAAAGAAATTAAAACATGTGTATCTAAAATCGTATGTTTAAGTGTATATTTAAATATACTTTTAATAAATTGCATTACTTTTTTATGATGAATTTAAATGGGCATTTTCAGATACTTTCATTCGTTATGGAATAAATAATACTAAAAGTAATGAAAAAAGTTTGAAATAAAAGAGACAACATGATATACGAGCGGCTATATTTTGAATGAGTACTGTTAATCGTTATTAAATCATATATTGTACCCTTTCATAATAATATAATGTTAAATTTCTTTGTTTGTTACAGAGAAACGTAGTAAGATTTATTTCAATGTATGTAAATGAAATTATCAAATCACGTATATATAAATTTTATTTTATTTATTTATTTATTTATTTCTATTTTTATTTGACGACTTGTTAAACCATTTATTAAGTTTTCTACTAAAGGTCTTGAATTGGTAGCTCTAACTAACGCCGCCTATGATTAAATATAAAGTGTCTACCATTTTTGGCACCTTGTGCCAGGCTATTACTTCTCTTGTGTTTGTGTTTCGATAAAATAAATTAATTCAGTAAAATTATTCGTTAAAAGAGATTTTGCAAAAATTAAGTAATGGTTTATGAATTTTTGAATAGCCCGAACACAATTATATGTAGTTCTATAAATAAAATTCACAAACCTATTTTACTAATTATTTTATTTTACTAAAAACGAGGATTCACGAAACTAACATTTCGCTTACATTTTATTTATTTTTATTTGAAACATTTTGTAAAATTCACCTATATTTATTGAGATAACTTAATTATAAACGTTAGTGTGTAATTCCCGAGGTTATCATATAAAAAAAGCATGGTAATAGAAATTTACAATCGAAATTTTGAACTTTTTTGTCTCTTTCAAAGGAAATGTGCCTGAAATTAGCATTCGTAAAACTCTGTATTATTTATTTTATATTATTTTTCTTATTTTGTTAGGCGATGTAAGCATTATTCTAAGCCCTAAATTTTAAGGGACACATTTGATGAAATATTGCGTTTTTCTATCGTTCATGTGAAAATATTCTCTAATTGAATATAAACCACAGTTTAGTTGTTCTTGTATATTCTTGTGAATTATAATGTATAATTTATAAAGATATAATAATGTTTTTTGTTTATAAAAATAAATATTTTTTAATGTTTTTTATATACTTTAAACATTTAGTTTGAAACAAAGTTTTAGGAACTTAACCACTAATTTAAAATTTAAAACAAATAATTACAATTTAAATATCTTATATAAAGTTTTTATTTTGAATAATATACATTTTGAAATTTAACAAAGAGTTTATAAATTTATATTCACTGCAAACCTATTTTAGCTCATATCTTTCCATATGTGTGTACGAATTGTTCAAACAATAAAAAAGTATTACATTAAAATTAATATTGTTATTTCTCTTTTGATATTTCACTTTTAAAACAGATATGCATGAAAAATTCACATAAAAATATTAAACCTGAAAATGCTTTAAGTAAATTTTGATGAAATTCAATGCTGTACACAGTTAAACTTACTCGAATTTAAACTAAATTCTTAAATTTTTAAATTTTGAATTTTTTATTACACTCATTTCAAGTATTTACGATTTACAGTTATTAGTATTATTATTTATTATTTAATAAAGATTAAACATAATTCGGTATTTTTATGAAAGTATTCGTTTTGACTACACTATTGAAGCTTTCTATTCCACTAACTCAAATCAATAAGATATTCATCATGAAAAAATACAATTTGAATATCCATCAAGTACGCTTTGACACTTTGAAATGATAATTATTATTTTTCAAACAGCATATGATTTCTTCGGATTTCATTCGAGGGAAAGGGGGGGGGGGGTGTATTCACCAAGAAGGGAAGACAGATTCCGGAAACCACAAACAGGTATGCTAATGACATATACCAATAGACCACCCGCGTTAATCACCTTTACTGAAAAGGGGGTGAGGGTGCATACTTTTTAAACTTCTCGTAACTAAGCAACAAATTAAAGTAAACGGGTTATAAATGAGCCAGGAACTGTGTCAGAAAATTTCGCGAGCAGGTCATTTGAGGACCATCTTAAGAGGCTACTTCAGTCAAATGAAAAGACCCATTCGCTAATTCTAATCCTATGGAAGAAATTTATAACGATATCTCGGTTACATTTCAATATTTTTAAATGATTTTTTTTTGCATTGGATAGCTGAGATCGATCTGTATACAGGCTTGTATACATATTTTACAGGACATATATACATTTATACATATATACAGGATCTGTATACATATTTTTTACTTGTTTGATTTTTATTACAGATTTTTTTTTTTTATGAGCATGCTTTCAGTTTCGAAACCGAAAATGAAAGCGTCCTCGTTAAAAATATCTGTAAACAAAATCGAAAAACTAAAAAACGGCCTTTGTACAGATCGATCTCAGCTATCCAATGCAAAAAAAAAAAAAAAAAAAAAAAAAAAAAAAAAAAAAAAAAAAAATCATTTAAAAATATTGAAATGTAATGGAGATATCGTTATAAATTTCTTCCATAGGATTAGCATTAGCGAACGAGTCTTTTCACTTAACTGAAGTAGCCTCTTAACATCAGTTTTAACTTTTTTTATTATTATTAATTTCAAGAAAATTAGCAACATAGCTCCATTGGCTTATGTCTCCAGAAACAATTATCTTTCGTTAAGTACATGTCGTAACACATGTTCTCAATATGGGAGGTAAAAAGGACCGATTCGTTAGTTCTAAAGTGGCATTAGTCTTATTTCCAATTACTTATTTGGACAATTAATTCACATAACGATGTTTTCATGAATTGAGAGTGATCGATATGCTATGGGTTTAGGATTTTTTAAAGTTCACACGAGTGTCTCTTTTCTATATGATTTCTTTACGCCTTCTAGCTATGGGGAGTTCTTTTCACTGTACGTGACACCTCCTAAAATAATTAGTCAGCCAAATGTGGAAGTCGTATTCGTGTATTTCTTTTTTGCAAACACTTATCAAGAACTTACATTTGTCAGCCTTTAAAGGAAGGAGTGACTTTTTGTTCAAGTTCAGATTTTATAGTTACTAAAGCTTCTTATAATTCCAATTTTAAAACGGAAAAAACAGTTTTCGAAGTGCCTGGCGCTAAAAATGGATGATTATTTTCCAATGGTGATGGATTTTTTTATAGAATTAAAGACAAGCCCAGTGCCGGTAGATGGAAACTAGCATGCAAAGATATTAAATGTCGGGGAAGAGCAGTCTTGTTGAATCCAGAGGGGGAGAAAAAAACTGAATAAAAATCCGCACACACATGCAAACCAGATTTACTTTATAAAGAAAAAATCAATCTTCGTGAGGATATTCTTCATAGATGTAAAACGGAGCTTACACCGAACAGCGAAATTTTCCGATAAGAGTGTACGAAAAGGTAAGTGAGTTAATTTTTACAAAAGTATAATAACATTTCAATTTATTTAAACCTGTGAAAACGAAAGCGAAAGGGACCAAGAAAAAAAAAAATATGTTTATTAAAAGTTTCCGTCTTAGCAAGTATAATTGTTTGTTTTCTTTCCATTGAGACCAGGGCTTTACAAATTCGGTCGCCACTGCTCGAGCACACTTAAAATTTCAATAATACCGTAATAATTCTATTCTACTCAAAGTTTAATTGCTTTATTTTGTTTTGATTAATTTATGTATCTCGATATAATAATCATCCTTCTAAAAGAAAACAAAATAGTTATTATAAATAGTTAATTATTGAATACGATAATAAAAAATAATTTTGACTCATATTACCCATAATCTTTTTCATTGGTATATTTCGTGTTTATATGAAGAATTATTGTGTGATATATGTGATATATTATTATATGTGAGGACTGTTCAGTGAGTTTGAATAAACATAGTAAAATAATAGACGAATGCTAGTGTTTCACGTTTCTTGACAAATAAACTATTAATCTAAATAAATAAATGCTGAACTATAAAACAAGCAACGCGTTTTGATGGAATAAATCCTTCTTCAAGCATGCATAATTACTACCAAGTGTTTGGACTAAAGTGGCACTTAATGCTTTTTAATTCTGGTGTGTTAAAATTTTCTCAAATTAAAATTTAGGAAACATTTTTAAGCGCAGTTTCATAACATTCGGCTTTTTAAAGATCTTCTGAAATTACAAGTAACTTTTATATGTCTTATGAATAACAGAATAGACTGTATTTTCCATTTAACCTCTATAATAATTAATTATTTAATTACATTTAATGCTACTTAAATAGTAAGGAAATTATTCATTTGCGTCTAACACATGATCGATATAATCTTACTGAAATTCAGTTTTCTTTAAAACAATTTAAATATCACGCTTTTTCTTTCTATTTTTTTTTATTGTCTAAATCCCCCCCCCCCCTTTCCGAAATCTTGCTTTCCTCCTTTTTTCTTCCCTCTCATACACTACCCAAAGATTAAAATCATTAAATTTATAATTTATATCTGTAAAACTCTTTTGTTTGTTTCTTTATTGAAACGAAAAAATAACCGACTATTTAAATTTTTACTTTCTTCCCTCCCCCCCCCCCTATTCCAAGTATGCAAAAGTTTTAAAAAAGTTAAAGCTTATTATTATTTAATTATTTTCCTGTCCTATTTTTAAGCATATAATAATGATAAATAAGTATTTATTTAAACAAACTCTTTCCCCGCCAGAAGAAGAAGAAGAAAAAAAAAGCTTTTTCTCCATTTCCCCGCCTATCATCTCAAGAAGTTATATATTTTTTCAACTCTTTATTTTATTTTTATTTTGTTGCTTTTTGTAATATTAAATAAATAGCCCTCTAAATCAACGCTCCCCCTTATGAAATTTATATTTTAGTTACAGGGTCACACAAAAGAATTCAGTCACATTGCAGCGTGTGGGAAAAATCGTAAGAGGGTCATTTTTCTGCGGTTACTAGATATTAAACATAATTAAATTGATAAATTACTGAAGTTCGGTACAAGATGATTTCTGTACATTATTGGATGCATAACATTTATTAGTCATTTACGGGGACACGCAAAATAATAAAGTTACAGTACTGGCTATGAGCACTAATTAGTAAAAATACTTTTTCCGTTCTATTATGCTTTTTTCACACAATTTTTGCATAATACGAGATGTGTATAGTTCTACATCTGCATAAAATAGAGCTAGATAAAACAATTTGTAAGCGTTATTGTTAAGGGTGTAAATTGTTCAATAAAGGTTTTTCAGTTTGTTATGCATATATTTAGTATACTGTATGATGTTTGTAGAATATAGATAAATTACTGTACAGACTTACGCAAAGAACAAGATACATTGCTGTCTATGATTAGTAATTGCTAGAAGTTTGTTTTTAGTTGTGTTAAACATTTTTTACTTGGATTATTTAAATTTTAGCTTAATCCGGGGTGTCCATAAAAATCTGTAGATAATATGCAGACAGTATAAGGGAGTACGAGTACATTTCCGTTTAATGACAGAAAATTCTGAAGATGATTTTTCACATGTTTTATGAATTTGAACTAACTGAAATGAATTTTAAAATACCTGTCCTGTAATATATATTGTCGACTCAAAGCAATAGTAAAATATATCAATAAATAATAGAAAATTAGTCGTCTGGCTTACTGGTATGAAAAATTGTATCTGCATCTAGTGGAGCAGTAGGAAATGTTTATTTGAACACATCTGAGTTATATTAAACACAACTCTGTGTTTTAGAAGTGTTCAACGATATACAAATCTGTAAATCATAGCCAGCATAAAAATAAATCGACTATATTTCAAACTTTGGACGGAAATTGCTAAAATTATATTTTTAATATGTTATGAATTTTCTAAATTGTTTCATTAGTTATTATTTTTTTCGCTTCACTGTGAAGTTTCGTGACAATTTTCTGGAATTGTTAAAAGTAGTTTATAATTATCACAGTAAAGAATATGTAACGTTACTCCATAAATTTTTTTTTCAATTATTCTGCCTGCATTTTATTGGGTACCGATATAACTGATGTTGCGTTACACAGGGGCGTAGCTACAAATTTATTTTCGGGGGGGGGGGGGGGTGAAGGGGAAAGTTCAAAATTTTTCCAACTTATAATTCAAAAATTTCACAATGTGAAACAAATTGCTCTATTTTCCAACTAAAATGATATGTTCAATGTGTGTTTAATAATAATAATACTTACACAAAAAAAAGAAAAAAAGAAAAGAAAAAAAAAATCTTTCCAAAGAAAAATGCTGAAACTAAAAACAAAAAAATTATAATTATTGGTTCTTTTAATGAAAGTTTTTGTCTTCAGTTGTGTAAGAGTCATAATCGTACTTCATATGAAAATAAATAGCCTCATACTTTTAGATTTTTGAGAAAGGAACAAAGTTTTGGAAGAAATGTATTGGAGGCACTGTTGATGGATAACAGTAAAGAAATTCAGGTCTGGTAGAAGTATGATATTTTCGTAGCACAGAGAAACATAATGAGAAATTGAGTCTGGCTGCTTTTTGTATTTCATTTGAAAGCTTAACTATTTTGCTATTACAGAACTCAGAAAGGTAGTCAACAAAACAATAAAAAATCTATATATATGTTTTTTTTACTTAAAAAAAATCTATAATTTCCAATAAGTAATAATAATTTCCAATCTATAATTTTAAAAATCTATAATTTCCCAACTCTAAACTCAAATTTCCGAAGTTCACATATGATGGGGGGGAACCCCCATAGAACCTCTGCACTGATGTGTAATATTACGCCAATTATATCAGGTCAAATTACACTATTATATAAGTTAAATTACTCCATAAAATTGGAGGTAGCATGTTGCCACTAATTTTATGGAGTAACGCTATATAATTTTTTTTACAATGATGCTTGGTACATGATTTCCCTCTCTCTTTTATTATTATTATTATTATTATTATTATTATTAAACCTTTTTTAGAAATCTTCGTTTTTCTATTCTTTTCTACTCTTTTCTTACTCTTTTTAAATAACTTTAAATTTCATTTTTTCTTTGGTGGTGCTTATTTTGAAATAACTATGATTAAAAATCTTCTAATTTTCTACTGCTAGATAGCAAAATCTATGCTTGATACAAAATTTCTCTATTTTTTTTTTTATTATTATTATTCCACCTACATTGCCCCTTTTTATGAAATTTCCGTTTTTCTTTTCCTTGCTTTTCTCTTAACAAATATAGTTAATCTTGAGTTCTTTTAATTTTTGAAATTTATCCGCCTTATCTGATACTTTGCTGTGATAATAACGGGCCAGCTTTACTTCGGTAGTTTTGAAAACGGCCCAGATTTACTTTACTTTGTTGCTTAGTTACGGAAAGTTACAAATGCATGAATCCGAAGTAAGGCATCGAATAGACTGCGTTTCTTTTCGTCGTAAAGTTTGATATGGTCAGGCACTCTCTTTCATGTTTGTTGACTTCTGCGGAATTCTAGATGACATAGAACTTCACAGGCTGTCGTTGACGTGTCTCCACTTCTTTCTTTTGTTGAGATTCTCCTTTCTTTGCTTGATGAACACAGAACCATTGGAAAAGAAAGTGCAGGTATTAAGCAAGAGAAGGGGGGGGGGGAGGCACTGACGGGCCTGCAACCCGCTCGCAATTTAAAGAAAATATAAAGTTTAATTCCAGTAGTATATGTGAAATTTACTTGAAGTAGTTTAGAAGAATCTAATGAAACCTGCTAAGACGGAAACAAAAAATCGAAACGTAATCTGTATTAGACAGATTTATAGCTGTGAAAGTGCATCATTTACCAGAAATCATAAAAGTTCTATTACCACCAGGTATCCGTTTACATATATTTCATTTACGCACGTTTTATTATATTTTACATAAATGTATATGAATGTGTATAAATAATAAAATGTATATAATTATTTTACATAATAACACATATCATGTTTTATTATATAAAACATGATATATGGAAATTCAAATTGCATATTTGTTTTTCTTTAGGCAAAAAAACACTAATAATATGTTTACTCTTGCTGTTTTTCCATTTTTTTTAATTTATTTAAATGGTTGGTACGTTACAGGCTTGTTATTCAGCTTGTTGCAGCTTGCGCTATCTTTTTTTTTTTTTTTTTTTTTTTAAATAACATTTTAAAATTTTACAGAATTTTTTTTTTAATGTTTATGTAACTTTTTGCTAAAAATCAATTTATTTTATTTTAAAAACCTTAGAAGTATAACTGCATGTTATAAATCGCAAACACACAAAAAATGTCTTTATCAACAACAATTTATGATTAAAAAGTATTAAGAAAATGCTACCAAATTTGACAGTTAAAGCCAACTTTCGTGAAGTGATCGTCTTGGAAAAGTGATCATCAAGGTGTGATTAACTGCAATTCCAAACGTATCCTATTTATGAAAAATGTAAAACGTTATTCAATTCTTAAGAGTACTGCGAATGTCATTCATGTATGCTTCAAAATGAGTCCAAAAATGTACGAAAGAGGGAGGTAATTTTAAATATAATTTAAACGTACAAATCTTATTTTCGGGTAACCAGATTTTAATCCGACCATACTTGTGTTTCTATTTGATGCTTTTTAGGTGCGTTCGTAATTATATAAATACGTAGCACCTATAGTCGTCGTTCAGTCCGTCCGTCTGTCCGTCCGTCTGTCCGTCTGTCCGTCCGTCTGTCCGTCTGTCCGTCCGTCTGTCTGTCCGCATATAACAGAGCAAAAACTACCCAACCGAATGGTCTGAAATTTTTAATATATGATTGCTGCAAAATTTTGTCGAGCCATTTCAAATTTTATGAAAATCGGATGTATAGTTTAATTACAGGGACAGTCAAAAGTTTTTCTTTACATTACGGCCAATGGGAAAAATTATTACAAGTGCATTTTAATGATGTTACAGCCTTCCGAATGGTCTGAAATTTTAAAGATATAATTGTTGCAAAATTTTGTCGAGCCATTTCAAATTATAGGAAAATCGGATGTATAGTTTAATTACAGGACAGTCAAAAGTTTTCCGTTACATTACGGGGAATGGGAAAAAAAAATATTGGAAGTGCATGTTTATGATGTTACAGACTATGCACTTTATGAAGTGCAAAAAATTATACATTCAGTACAATATGGGGTGCAAAAAAAATTATAAAACTAGTTATAGTACGAACGCACCTCATTTGCCACGTTTGACGAGCAATTTCCAACTTGTTCTTTTCGTTGTGGACCAGGTTAACTTTCAATGATTCATGATCATATTGAGTTTTGATTTTTTCGAGTTTTGTTCAGACTGAACCAGTTTTTCAAAAATATTTTCAATTAAAAACTATATGTTTGAAAATTAATTATATGTGTTCATTTTAATACATAAAAAGATACAATTGATGACATAACTATTGACTACTTTTCCATAATTGTATTAAAATATGAATTAATTCATCTTTCATTCCTGGTTCGCGATCGATTCGATTCGATTCGGGTTGAAGTGTGTCAGATTTCAAGTTCACTTGAAGCAGAAGTTTTGGTTTTGTTCTGGTACAATCCTACTTGCGCAGGATTCAAATGTAGACCTTACAAGCAAACATTCTGTTATATTCTATTATTATGCTCTATCTTGGTTATTCATTATATTTGCTTTTCAGTAATTTACTATATTGTCACTAATGTTAAGTCATTTTCTTAAATAATTGCATCTATGAATTTTGAAAATTATTATTTTATTTATTTTTTTTCGACTGAAAATTTCCATTCTTTTATAAATATTTTTTATTATTATTATTTATAACAGCAACATAAAAACAGAAAAAAAAAAAAAAAAAAAAAAAAAAAAAAAAAAAAAAAAAAGGAGGGGGGGTGGGTTAGAAAATCGACAGAAATGTATATTTTATTTAATTTTTATTTTGAATATGTGTATAATATTTATTTGCACCAGATTACGTGTTTCCAGAGATGGTACAATGATGATTTTATGATAAATTTTCCATAGGCATAAAAATTTGAAAGTTAATGTGCTAATTCATTTTTTCATAGAGTGTCTCTGAAGTCTAGAATTTCTAAAAGCTTTAATAATTTTAAATACTAACTGGAAAAAGTTTTTTAAAAGATATTTCGCACTTTTTTCTTTAAACGCATAATTTTATGCGGATATTTTTACATATTCTGTGATACAAGAAGAGGGGCAGCCACTATGAGAAATGTGGCAGATGCAATGTATTTGACGCCTTCTTTTATAGGGTCCGCACCTATAACGTGATCTAAATACCTTTGTTTATCTTTAATTTAAAAAAAATTCTTGCACTTTTTAAAATGGAGGCCAGCATTGTACAAAAGTGTTCAAAAGTAGGTTATATGCTTAAGCTTGTTTTAAAAAGGGAGGAAAATTTCCCACTCGATAACGAGAAACATTCGTGAACTAATTTTTAAATTAAAAAAAAAAAAAAAAAAAAAAAAAAAAAAAAAAAAAAGAAAGAAAGAAAGAAAGAAAAATAAATAGCAGACATCAGCTGTAAAAAATTTGGAATCAAATAACGTTTTCAGTTTTCGATAAATGAATTGCATCTTATGAGATTAATTTCTCACGGTAACGTGGTGACATTAACATTTCTCATTGCATCTTATGCGATTTATTTTTCATTTTACTTTTCTCTGTAAGAGCTTCTGAAAATTTGTTTCAAAATATCATCTTTGCGTATTTAAAACAAAAATATTCTTTGCATTTATCGAAATATAGAAATCTCGACTCAATTTCCCATTTTTTGAATAAGAGTGCTTGCCAAGTTCGTGTACGTATCTAAGATTAAATTTGACTTCTTGAGTGTGTGAGAAAGTTCTCACTATGAATATGATACTGATTTGAGGTAGTTGAATAGAACGCTGATTAGTGTAACAAATACTTTCATCTATGTATCCAATTATTTTTAATTTGTATTAAATTAAATTAAAAAAAATAATTGTAAATTTTAAAAACAAGAAATGGGAAAAAAATCCATTTTCTTTATTTGCATGTTCTTTTAAATTTAGGAATTTTTCAGTGTAATTTGGAATTTGAATAAGTTTAAAGAAACTGTCTATATTGCGCGCATTGAATTTCACTCAATTTCCTTAAAACATTTATGAATCCAATATTTTTGTGTGTACTCTTTATGGATATAATTTTTTTTTTTTAATGAAATACGAAATATTAATTTTATTGAGAATACATTTTTATTATTTGAACAATTCACACGCACATATTGAAAGAAATTATAAAAATATTTTTACTCTGGTTATAAGTGTATAAGATCCTCGATAAACTTCTATATGTATGTTTTTTTTTAAATCAAACCTTCATAATTAATAGTTCAAGTTCTAGTTATCAGTTTTCCATTTTCTATTAGTTCTCGAGTTCCTTACTCTCTGTTTTGAATTGAAATTTTAAGTATATAACAAGACATATAAAAATATATTTTTTATGAGCATACAATTTTATAAATCTACATTTTGGTAAGCAGATCAAGTTTTTATTTCATTATAAATGATGCTATTTATTTTATAAGAATATACCAACAATTAAATTGCATATATATGCAATTAGAGAAGCAAAAATCTGATATCCGCAGCAGATTTTCTAAAAAGGTTACAACAAAGAGGAAAAATCCCCTACATGCGCTAATTATGCATTTTTTCATGACCTTTTGATGAAATTCGTATATTTCTGCGACCCTTTCACAAAATTCGAGTTTTTTCGCGATACTTTGTCGAAATTCGCTTTTTTTTCTTCTTGTGAAGAAATTCAGGTTTTTTGCGATGTTTTGATGTAATTCGCGTTTTTTTTCGCGATCCTTTGACGAAATTTGAGGGATTTTTTGCGATCTTTTAACGAAATTAGTTTTCTTTTTTGCGATGCTTTGATGAAATTAGTTTCTTCTTTCGGGATTTTTTGACAAAATCCGCGTTCCTTCCCCTGATCCCTAGGCGAAATTGGTGAAATTTGCATTTTTTCCGCGGTTCCTTGACGAAATTTGCATTTACTTGCAATATTTTTGCTACATTCATATTTTTCCCCGATCCTTTGACCAAATTGACGATTTTTTTCTGCGAACGATTGAAGAAATTGAGTTTTTGGCGACCGTTTGTCGAAATTGGCGATATTGTTGCGTTATATTTTTAATGTCAGAGTTTTGAGAACCGAAAACCTTAAATTTTCGAAAAATTGGGAATAGAATCACCTCTATAATTAGACGGTGATAAGATTTTTTTTTTAAATAATTTTTCTTGTGTGTTCTTGAAAAAAAAAGGTTTAAACTGTATTTTGTTTCTTAATGCAAAATTTATCAAAATATCACACATTCACAATTTTTTATATGTAGTCTTGTGTGACAAATGGAAAAAAAAGAAATACTGCTTTTCTAATATTCCCCACTACCATGATTGCTTACTTTATACATATTTTTTGTAACATGTATCCTGCTCAGATTAATTTTCTGACCCTACATAGTTCAATATTAATGTTACACTTAATTTATATCCACGTTAAAAGAATTATGTGATTACAGTACACAATTTTGATGTAATTTGTATGTATTTTGTTGTACATGTGTATATATTAAATAAATTATTTTTCACTTTGTATTCCTGAATTTTTTTCACACATAAACGTTATTACTTTTATGCGTTTCTTTCGCAGTTTAGCAACTGGAATTTTCAGATTAAGGCGGCAGTGGACGTTCAAAAACATTTTCTACAGTTTTTGCTCAATCGTTTTGAAATTTAATACACAGATAATTTGTGCAATAAGTAAGAAAATTTCTTAATTTCATTAAAAAATATTAATATGCAAACGAGTAATTAATTAATAATATGCTAATTAGTGATATAAATTAAAAATGCTCCATGCGCATTAAATTTTGTTTCAGAAACTTGTATTTTTTTTTTTTTTTTTTTTTTTTTTTTTTTTTTTTTTTTGTGATAGCTTTATGATATTACATCAAAAATTGGTATACATTTTAAAATTATACTAAGTAATTTGGCAGAAAATAATTATAAACATATAATATTGTTCATTTCGGATAAAATTCAGTGATAAAATATTACTTTTTTTTTTTTACACATATTAACAGCAAGTTTTGTAATAAAGTATATCAACAGCAATATTAACAAGTATTATAAAAATTAGTGTAAAATTAAGACGAATGGAGCATTTTGAACTTACTCAGTCAGCGAAAATTCTCATTTTGAGAAAACTGGATTTAAAGTTTTATTTTAAGTGCAGATTAACGATTGTTTATGTTAGAAAAACAGCTGTATCTCTGCAAAAAAATTATCAGATTTGAATTTTTTTTTTTTTTTTTTTTTTTTGAAAGTAGAAGATTGCCGGAACATTTTTTCGAAAAAACAAAAAAATGATTTTTTTAATGTTTTTTGCGATTTTGAACGTCCACTGTCGCTTTAAGAAGCCACTTACTCCTTAAAAATCTCTGAAATCGACACCTATTCTAATATTCAAATAATATAATTTACTTACATCTAAACCACAAACACCTTAATTTGATGGATAAAGACTTATGGAAATGAAAACATGCGTCATCTAATTTAGAAATATAATTTCTCCACATTTTGTTTCCGAAAACAGTTTTTATTACCGAATTAAAATTAAAAAAAAAAAATTAGAAATAAAAAGGATGAAAAGTTTTATGTATAAAAAAATACATTCTTATGAAATAGTAATTTAATTTTAATTAATTTACGATTATGCGTTGAAAAATAAAATTTTAAATTCTAAAATAAGAAATTAAATAATATTTATTTTTTTCTTTCTAGTTGCCTTATCTTAAAAAAGTGACAAAAAAAATATGTCTTTTTGAAAAAATTCGTTTGTTTGCGCTTTCTACCAAGTGTAAAAAATCTGTACATTTTTGATAATCGAATTCGATGTCAAATTAATACGGAAATTTTTGGGAAAAACATGAAATACATTAAAAGAATAGGCGCAATTTTCAAGATGAACATTTTATGCTTATAAAAGAAAGTAAAGAAAAACTATTTTTAATTTCTAGTTATAAATGTTATAAATTGATGATGGATAAAATATATAATGTGAACTTAAAAAAGCCCACAGTCTTACTTAAAAGGCGACTAAAGTGATGAAAAAGTTTTTACAAGTTTAAAATATACATTTTATTTAAAACTTGTTAGTACTTTTAAGCTTTCCAAGCTCATCATCAGAGAATATCTTAATAACTAAATGTTGTTTATTTATACAAATACGTCACTTTGTTTTGAAGATGAGAAAACCAATAATTACCAGAGTTGAAAGTAGAAGTAGCAGCAGCAAAGGAAATATATTTTATTATTAATTACAGTTCAATTTATTTTATGGCATCACCCTGTTCTCATACGTCACTTTTCATGGGTAGAAGAAAATATTTAACTGCCGTATTTTAAATTTTAATACGTAACTTTGCTCCAGTTTTCAGTATTTATTTTCAGGATATTGAAGCATAAACTGGGGATATTGTACGATAGGGCGTCGTTATATACTTGATTGTTTTTACACAGATTTTCTATGGATTCTCTTATAGTGGATGCGTAATAATTGGATGTTGGGAAAATGATTTTTGCATGATCAAAATCTATTGCGATATTCTGATAGAAACTTAAACGAGAGTGAGTTGTGGGTTGACGACAAAATTTTATCTCTGCTTTATGTTCTTTTATTCTTTCTTTGATTTTTCTTTTGTGTCATTCCGTCAATCATATGTCCAGTCAATAAGTTTCAATCAGAATATTGCAATAGATTTTGATCATGCAAAAATCATATTCCCAACATCCAGTTATTACGCATGCACTATAAGAGAATCTATAGAAATCCTGTGTAAAAACAATCAAGCATGTAACTACGTCCTATCGTACAACATCCCCAGTTTATGGTTCAATATCCTGAAAATAAATCTTGAAAACTTGAGAAAGTGACGTATTAAAATTTAAAGTACGGCAGTTAAATATTTATAGTTATATAAATAAAAAGTAATAAAATTGTTTTTATGTGTATGTATATAATATAAAATTATTTAAAATACCTTAAAAATCAAATTAGAATTCCAAAATGTTTTCGACCAAATTCAGACGATCATCGGAAGTGTTCATTTCATCGTCAGCGTAGAAATAAACTTTTATATTTTAATGTTTGCGCTTGTACTAAATCTTAAAATTAGTCTTTTTTTCAGTAAATTTCGTCGCTATCCATTTTTTCTTGAATGTTCTAAGCACAAAATTTTTCCTCTGAATGCTTTGAAATGTTCTATAGCTGTTTGCTATTATGCTTGAATTTTTAAAACTAAATACAGATCAAAAGTTAAAGGTAGTTAATTGCAGCAATATGAGCGAAAATTCTGAGAATTTCATAAAATTTAGAAAGTTTTTTTTTCTTACTTTTATATTCAAATATATAAAATTCGAGGCAGCGTTTTATTTGTATATATAAAGCAAACTTGAATAAAAATATTGGGGGTTTTGAATTGATCTGGAATGCTCATGCTGTATTTTGAAAAGTTCTTCTAACACTTAAAACATCCCGGAAAATTCCTTATTTTTCTCAAAAAAAAAAAAAAAAAAAAAAAAAGTATTTAGTATTTCTTGTGTGATAAATATATACCATAATGCATATAGTGTGCCCTTGATTAGTATTTAAAGTGAAAAAAAAAGTAAAATAAAAAAAATGAGTTGTATGTTCCTTGTCGCCTTAAGTGATTAAATTAAAAAAAAAATCCGCGTAAATTTAATTTCAAATAGCATGTTTCACAAAGAAACAAAAGGGTAGAAAAGAGAACATAAAAAAGCTATAACTGCTTATGAAAATGGCTTTCTCAAAAACGAGAAACTTTCTGACACATTATCTGGCTCATTTATAAACGCAGAAGCAAAACTGGAAAGACTAGCTATTGAAGCAATTTGGAATCGAAATGAGTTTACTATTTTTTGACAAATAAATTACTTATCGAGCTATAAGCGATTTTTGTCTAGTGATGAAAAGTCTTTACCCTTTCTCGCGCTTCCGCGTCGGTAATTTGGTTTAAAAGCCGGCATTGAGAGAATTTTTAAGAAAGGTCTTTTGCTTTTAACAAAAAAAAGGAAAAGTCTTCCGGTTACACAGTTTCTGAATAAGAACACCGGGTAATTTCATGGTTTTCTGAACATAAATGAATTCAGAAATGTGTCAGAAAGTACCTTCCTTTTATGCGAGAGCAGTGTTCAGCTATACTGCAGAATGTTTCTCAGAGAAAAGAGGGTGTATCTAACAATTATAGTTGTTATAGAAGGCAAACAAAAGAATTGGGATACATTAGAGTCTATAGCAGAAATTTATTTGAAGTGCATTTTGATGGTGTTTTTCTCGGACAAATTCAACGAAATTTATGTAATGTTAAGCATTGCATGAAAGTACAGAGTATTTCGAAAAACTGAAGTTGGATAAATGTAAATTATAAAAGTAGTTGGGAAGTGTTTAATAATCTATACAACCGGCATGATTTATCTTTATCATTGTGGTCACATGTGCTATCTGCAGGAATGAACCTCAGATGGAAAACCAGCAATAATATTTCTTTCTAACTATATATAGTTTCTAACGTAGTTTCTTACTATATCGTAGTAAGAAACAATGTTAGAAACTATATCGTAGTTTCTGACTATAACATTTATTCGAACCATAACTGTCTATAACATTTTAAAATGGAAGCAAAATGATTAAATTTTTTTTAACTTTATAAATTTTCAATATATATTTTTTATGTATATATGAAGACGTGAGTTTCAAACCTCGCCCTCTCCAGATAATCTAATTTTGGGAAATCGCATAAAACCCGTTGGTTTTCATTGTAAACCAATATTTTACAATGGCAGACATACACGTTAAAACTAGGGTTTTTTTTCAGATTATAGTGTTTTTTTATGCAGGTTCACCTATAGAATAGATTCATAAAGAACACTCGATATTTTAAAGTTTGGATAAGGTGAGTTATGAAACTCACGTCCTCGTATATAATTACATAATTCTTGAGTTACATTTTAAATGTCTTTCACAGATTCCTAGATAAATAAGGCCTTCGCCGTAACAATAAAATCTATACGTAGAAGGGGACATATATGCAGAATATCCAACTCTCGACGAGCGTAAAAATTTTCTAGCAATGTATATGTGTCCCCTCGACTGTGACATCAAAATGACGTATGGGGGCATATATACAGGGGTCGGATATACAACCCGCTCGCCAAAAGTAAAAGTCCTAGCATTGGATATCTGCCCCCTTGATATGTGTCCCTTTCTGCTGTGACGTTAAAATGACGTATGGGGGCATATATACAGGGGTCGGTTGTCCAACTCTCTCGCGAAAAGTAAAAGTCCTAGCATTGGATATCTGCCCCCTTGATATGTGTCCCCTTTGCTATGACGTCAAAATGACGTATGGGGGCATATATACAAGGGTCGGATATACACCCTTCGACGAAAGGAAAATTCTGTAGGACTGGATATGTGTCCCCTTCAGCTGTGACGTCAAAATGACGTATGGGGGCATATATACAGGGGGTGGATATACAGCTCTTGAGAAAAAGAAAATGCTCTGTATTGGATATGTGCCCCCTTCTGATATGGGGGCATATATACAGGGGTCGGATATACAATCCTCGAATAAAGTGAAATGGTGTAGCACTGGATATGTGTCCCCTTCTACTGTAACGTCAAAATGAGGTCTGGGGGCAGATATACAAGGGGTAGATATCAGGCACCTCGCTTCGAGAGCAGAACCTCTCAGCCACTGGTGGGGCCAGAATACAGGTGAAAACTATCGGTGAAAACTATATGTTTTTAATTGAAAACTAATAGATTTGTTTTTACATTTAATATATATATTTCACATTTTTCGCTAACAATACCACCAACAATCATTTTTATATGCTAGCAATTATGTATTCAACTAGAAATTTGAATTTTATTAAAAGCAATACCTTTATATTGGCCTCTTGCCACTATTTAACAGACGAAGAAATCGCTAAAGATCTCCAGTCTTTTTTAGTTTGATAATTTCAATGTTTTAAGCGTGTTTCGTTTGCATGTCTTAAATTTGTGTTATATATATATATATATATATATATATATATATATTATTTATGCGTTGAAAAAGTTTAAATTTCATTATGGAATATAAGTCGGAATCTGAACCTATGCCGAACACTGAACTATTTAAATTATTAAAGGCATATATAAATATTCTACAGACATACATACAGTAAATCCAACAAAGCCAACAAGAGTGAAAAATTAACCAGAGCCAGGAATCGAACCTGGGATCACCTCAAGCTTTTACGTATGTCTATAGAATATTTGCATATACCTTTATAAGTTGAATGCAGTCGTTATTTATGTGTGCTTTAATATATATATCGTATATCGATGGAATAGTAAATCTATTAATCGTTCTTCTGTCATCCAAGGCTGTCTGATAGATGACTGGTAATTTTCCCGAACATGGTTTATTAGTGAAAAATTTCAGACCCAGGTATCGGCCGGAGTGGCTCAGTGGTAGAGCAGCAGCCTAATACGCTGTGATTCCATGTTCTATTCCTGAGTATGGCTAATTTTTCACTCCAATTAGGTTTATTATTTTTATTGTATGCATGTCTATAGAATATTTGCATATACATTTAATAGTTGAATGCAGGCATTATTTATGTGAGTTTTATTGTATTTAAATTATATTAATTTAAGTGCAAACATATATTTCTTATGTAATCGTCTGCCTGCAAGTGACAGAAATAGATTTATTAAAATCATGCTTCGAGTTCTAGGGCCCACTTCTAAAAAATATATGCAAAAAATGTTTTTTTTAAATTGCTTAAAATTACAATAAAATATGTATTTAAAATTTACTCAACCCTTTTTAATTAAATTTGTCAATTTGTAAACAAAAATTGCATTTTTGCGTGATTAAGTCATTGTCCATGCTAAAAATATTTAATAATATGTCTATAAAATATTATAGCATAGTTAAATATACTAACAGTAAAAATAGTCAAGAAATTATACTCTTTTAGCGTTCAATGTCTTTAAAAATATTGGCTAATTTAATTACTGCAATTCATGTTGTTTTTAAAAGAATAACATTAATTTGTGGTAGATCCAGATTATGGAAAAATACTCCTCTTGATTTACCTTTTAGAGATAGCAGGAGCTAGAATTTTTTTTTCTTTTAGTGATAATTTTTTATATTTCATGTATAAGCTATTGAAACATGAAAAAAAAAGTTTAAACTTTTTTTTCAGGATTTCCAGATTGCATTTTCAACGCATACTAATAATTAAATTATTAATAAGCTTTTAAAGATAAAAGATTATTTTTTACAAAAAATATCATTATTATTATTATTATTATTATTATTATTATTATTGTAATTATATTTTTTAGTGTTTAAATTTTTTCATTGTTGTGGTTAATTAGACAGTTGGCAAATTTTTGCGAGAGTGGATTAGTGCATATTTAACAACATTCTTTATGTTACTCGGAAACAGTTGCAACCATAAATTTAGTGAATTATCGTCTGCGGTCGGCTAGTTGAATTATGGCTTAAGGGGTCTCAGGACTCTTAAAATTGGAAGAATAAAAGAAAAAAAAGACCATTTTCAACATTTAATATCTTAGGATGTATATGATTTTAAAACACAATTTTTATTGGGATGAAAGATATAAGTATGTTCTTCCATTTCATGTGTTTAAAATATTCCAAGATGCAGAATTAGCATACACAGGGAGTCTAAACTGTTAGACATTTGACGAGTGGAAAAACGGCATAACAGATTCCGAGCGAGATTACAAAATAATTTTTCCAAATAGAATGAAAATTTTCGTGCCTATTTATACGTCAGATTGAAACAATTACCTTGAACATAAATAAATTTGCATTTAAAGCATTTTTATGATCTTAAATCAAAGTCTATTGCAAAATTTAAAAAAAAAATCAACGGCATAATCACATAAAAAAATACTTTGAACAATAAAGAAGACATTGTCGGTTCAGTTTATACAGACTAACATAAAACGTATGTTTTGAAAAATTCATGAAAAAAATATTCGGAAGTTTTTGAAATATCCTGCGCGTTATGCCCGAAAATGTCATTTGGAAAAAAATGACTTCAAAGTTTCGCAAAAACCGCTTAAGCTATTGTGCGGGTATAATTCTAAAAGGCATAAGTTCTGTTATTATGGAAATTTGAAGGAAACAATTATATCGAAATGTACAGCTAGGATAAGAGTTTAACATCTAAAATAATTAAAATTTCGAAAATTTTAAAGCTTTAAGAGTCCTGAGACCACTTAACGTAATTTATCATACTCCTATTATAAAGAGGAAAAAATTGTTTATTTGTAGGAGGTAAGCTCTGGAACTACCGAACCGATTCCAAAAGTAATGGTATCAAAATGATGGTGTTAGTCCAACTTAGAACATAGGCTATATCTTATGTCGGTGCCACTACCCCAAAAGGGGTGTAGGAGCAAAAAACGTTCTAAAAATGCGATTTTAGCGTTACTGAAGGGCCTAGAAATATGAAATTTTGAATATTAGTTACTTATAAGATATAAATGATGTCTAAGAACAGTTCTTAAACAATTCGAAATTTAAAAGGGGTGAAAATGCACAAAAAGCGTTCTAAAAAACGTTCTAAATGGTGTTTTCTACACAATCTCATGAAATACCAAACCGATTTAAAAAATATTGGTGTCAAAATGATGGTGACAACGCTTGCTCCAAGATAGGATATGTTTTATGTCGGTGTCACTACCCCAAACGGGTTGTAGGAGCAAAAAACTTTCTAAAAATGCGATTTACGTGTTATTGAAGGGCCTAGAAATATGAAATTTGAAATATTAGCTACTTATAAGATATTAATGTCTAAGAACAGTTCTTAAACAATTAGAAATTTAAAAGGGGGGGGGGGGGAAATGCACAAAAAGCGTTCAAAAAAACGTTCTAAATGGTAGTTTCTACACAATCTCAGGAAATACCAAACCGATTTAAAAAATATTGGTGTCAAAATGATGGTGACAACGCTTGCTCTAAGATAGGCTATTTTTTATGCCGGTGTCACTACAACAAAGGGGGTGCAGGAGCAAAAAAGTTCTAAAAATGCGATTTACGTGTTACTGAAGGGCCTAGAAATATGAAATTTGAAATATTAGCTACTAATTAGATATAAATGATGTCTAAGAACAGTTCTTAAACAATTCGAAATTTAAAAGGGGTGAAAATGCACAAAAAGCGTTCTAAAAAACGTTCTAAATGGTGGTTTCTACACAATCTCAGGAAATACCAAACCGATTTAAAAAATATTGGTGTGAAAATGATGGTGACAACGCTTGCTCCAAGATAGGCATTGTTTTATGTCGGTGCCACTACCCCAAAGGGGGTATAGGAGCAAAAAAGTTCTAAAAATGCGATTTTAGCGTTACTGAAGGGCCTAGAAATATGAAATTTTGAATATTAGTTACTTATAAGATATAAAGGATTTCTAAGAACAGTTCTTAAACAATTCGAAATTTAAAAGGGGGGAAATGCACAAAAAGCGTTCTAAAAAACGTTCTAAATGGTAGTTTCTACACAATCTCAGGAAATACCAAACCGATTTAAAAAATATTGGTGTCAAAATGATGGTGACAACGCTTGCTCTAAGATAGGCTATTTTTTATGCCGGTGTCACTACCCCAAAGGGGGTGCAGGAGCAAAAAACGTTCTAAAAATGCGATTTACGTGTTACTGAAGGGCCTAGAAATATGAAATTTGGAATATTAGCTACTTATAAAATATAAATGATGTTAAGAACAGTTCTTAAACAATTCGAAATTTGAAAGGGGTGAAAATGCGCGAAAATCGTTCTAAAAAACGTTCTAAATGGTGGTTTCTACACAATCTCAGGAAATACCAAACCAATTTAAAAAATAATGGTGTAAAAATAAGGGTGTCAAAATGACGGTGACAACCATTGCTCCAACATAGGCTATGTTTTATGTCGGTGCCACTACCCGAAAGGGGGTGCAGGAGCAAAAAACTTTCTAAAAATGCGATTTTTGCGTTACCGAAGGGCCTAGAAATATGAAATTTGAAATATAAGCTACTTATTAGATATAAAGGATTTCTAAGAACAGTTCTTAAAAAATTCGAAATTTAAAAGGTGTGAAAATGCCCGAAAAGCGTTCTAAAAAACGTTCTAATGGTGGTTTCTACACAATCTCAGGAAATACCAAACAGATCTAAAAAATAATGGCGTCAAAATGATGGTGACAACCCTTGCTCCAACATAGGCGATGTTTTATGTCGGTGCCACTACCCCAAAGGGGGCGTAGGAGAAAAACGTTCTAAATTGCGACTTTTGCATTACCGAAGGGCCTAGAATCGTGAAATTTGGAATGGTAGTTAGTTATTAGATATCAATGATCTGTAAGGACATTTCCTAAAAAAAATCGAAATTTAAAAGGGGGTCAAAATTCGCAAAAAGCGTTGTAAAAAACTTTCTAAATTGCGATTTCTATGCAATCTCAGGAAGTTCTGAACCGATTTCAAATATAATGGTGTAAAAATGATGGTGACAGATCTTGCTCCAAGATACAGGGATAACTATGATTTTTGGTAGTAAATTTCGCATTTTATTGATATTTTGAAGGAAAGGGTTGCCAGTGATTATATTTTGGCGAAAATTTTGTTGATTAGAGAATTGAAATGGCTATATCCGTTAGACAATTACCTCGCAAATAAATGAAAAAAATACTGATATTTAATTTAAAAAGACAACAAAAAATGTTTTAATAAGACATAATATTATAAAATATATACATAATTTTTAATTTAAACAGGAAATAAATATTTGTAATGCTTAAAATATAATTTATTGTGAAATTTTACAATATTTGGCGAATTATCGCCTGCCTTACTTTAAAAAAAGGAATCTGAAAATTTGATTAGACTAATTTTGAATTACATTTTTTTTCTTTTTTTTTATTTAACTATTTAATCCACGTAATGTGATTTACAGGAGAAACAATTCGATTATAAATTATATAGATATCAGTTAATATTTTAAAAATGGAATCTAATATTTATATTTTAGTTTGAATTTCTGCCACACAGACATATTGTAAAATCCTTTCAGGCTTAGATGCTGTATATTCAAGCGGACGCCATCTTGGATGTTTTGAGATTTCTTTGCGATATTTTGTTGACGATGTTTTACATTTTATTTTCGTTAAGCCTTTCATGCACATAAATCGCTGCTTGGCGACATTTATTACTTGGCGGAAAAGGGGTTATTACGCCAAGAAAAAATCCCAGATGGCGGCCGCGGATATGACATCTGTTCCTAATTTCATACTTTTTAAAATTTTTTTCGCCGTAATTACGGAAGCATGTGATTTTTATAGACTCCAACTCAGATCAATGAATATTATCATTTTTTTTTTGAAAGTATTATTGTTTATTAAATATTTCTTTGGCCATAACGCCAATTTTACGTACAGGAAATTTCACAGTTTCAAAATTTAGGAACTGAAAATTATTCTTAAGGAAATTTATGCAATCATGTGTTATTACTATAAAAAAAAATTCTACACAGATGTCATATACGTATCAATTTGGCGAAAACATCAACAGCATAAACAACAACATCCGCGTTACCATATCAAGCAAAATAACGATAAGTTGGCGCCAGTTAAGTACCCGTTGCGTATATAACATTGGCGTCAGAAAAAAATCGTGTCATGACAATATGACATCTGTGCCAAAAATTCAACATTTTGAATTAAAAATTACTTGCTGAAAAAAAATTGCAAATCGTTTTAAATTCGTTATTTTTTCATATTTTCCGCTCTGTTAGGCAATATTTTAAAAGATATTGGACTAATCTTAGATATTTAAAAGTACATAAATTAACGTCTGAATTCCAGTTTTATATTATTATTATTATTTATTAATTGTTTATTTTTATTATTATTATTTATTTTATAGTCTTCGCTAATCAAGTCACCGCCAAATGGCATATTTACTATATTATTGGAAGTTTTGGTTGCACAGATACGCTTCATGGTACCTAATGGGCTCCAAATTGGCGTTATTTTGCCTGACATGGTAACCCAGCTATTGTTGCTTATTTATTAATAAATTGTTTATTTACTTTTATTTTCTTTTTTACAATTATATAAAATGTTTTGTTCTATAGATAATAATTAAACATTTTTTTTTATTTATTGGGTACTACTTAGTTATCCATCGACCAATTTCGCCAAATTATATAAATCGCCAAACCACTCGCCAAATTATACAAATTGACATTTTTTTAAAAATAATGAAAGAACAATTAAATTAGTATAACATTAATAAAAATACAAATAAAACGTCTAAATAAAAATCACCTGATGATGCAAACACGTGTAACTTGCTTAAAGTCAAGTGAACGTGACATGTACGATCAACCATTATTGGCATTTCATCTTATAGTTTGGCGATAGATTTTTGGTCGACGGGATAACTAAGTAGTACCATTTATTGTTATTTCCTTTTAAAATAATAGAAAATATTTTATATATATATGTAACTGGTATTCGAAAACTATGTTTTCGCCAAATGGGTGTGAAAAAAATTGCGCCAAATCCGGTACATATATGATATCTGTGTCTAACAGTCATTTACATTATTGTGATTACTTAGTATCAGAAAATAGATTGAAGAGTATTTGGTATATTTTTACTATATGGGCTTTGGCGAGATAGAGAAAATGGCCTTGGTAAGTGAAGTGAATTTTATGTATATTTACTGGCAACCTATTTACTTTTCATATACATATAAGCATTTTTTTTTCAATATTTATGATATTTATATATTACAAAAAAGAGCTATATCTACTTTTAAATACGAATAGAAATAATTTGTGGTTCTACTTGATTATCCCGTCGACCAAAAAAATATCACCAAACTATAAAATTAAATGCTAATAATGGGTGATCGTAAATGTCAAATTTACTTGACGTTAAACACTTTACACGTATTTGTTACATCATCAAGTGATTTTTATTTCGACGTTTTATTTTTATTAATGTTTTACTAATTCATTTATTCTTTCGTTATTTAAAATAAAAATTATGTCATTTGCGTGATTGGCCTAATAGTTTGGCGATTTGTATAATTTGGCGAAATTGGTTGACGGTATAATCAAGTAGTACCTAATTTGTAATTATTAATAATAATAATAATAATATAAATATATAAATAAATTGTTATACATACATATATATATACGTCTTACAAGGGAAACTGGCAGAAGTAATTGTAAAAATGAATAAACTTATGCGTTGCATTCTATTCGTTTATTACCCTGGCGCCAAACAAAGCGATTTTAAGTTAAACAGGCAGAAGAGTGACATAATCCCGAACAACGCTCACAATAATAGTGTTTTTTAAGTGTATGAGCACATTTGAAAGTAGAGTTTTATATTTAAATGTAAATTATATAAAAAGCAGTTAACATTATGATTGTTGAGTAAAATACTTAAATTTTAGGTTAAATGTGTGCCCCCTATCTCTCATCAAAATATTTTTCAACATGCTTTACTGTAAAAACACGTCGGTTTGTAGCCGTATTGTCCTATTGGTTTGTTGTCCTTTTGTCCTATTGGTTTGTGATCTACGTTTTTGATTTTATTTACTCTGCTGGAATAGACATATGGAAAACAGTAGCAGACCTGTCAGAAGAGGAAGTTTATTAAAAAATATAATGTAACATGTAATGCGATTGAATTTAAGCTACCACACTGCAAATAGAGGCGTCTTAAATTAAGACACATATGTGACTGAAAAAGTTATTCAGACACTTAAGTGTCTAAATTTGAAATTTCAGACATCACAGGTGTCTAAATTTTAGACACATAAGTGTCTTACTATGATCATGGCATAAATGAACTGATAAACATGTCTGAAAAATGGCGGTATGTCTGAAATTAAGACATTTAGAAATTTAGACACTTAAGTGTCTAAATGCGATACAATTGTATCATATGTGTGATGACTGTATGTATAACTGTATTGCAATATGTATGCCAGCACCACCAGAAAATTGTTTTCGAATGGATAACAGATGTTTAAAATATTTTTATCCATTAAATTTGGTATTTTATATTTTTTTTAAAAAAAGTAATTTGTTTAGATTATGGGACGTCTGGAAAATTGAAATAGTTAGCTTACTAAAGTTTTGGGACTTAGTTATTTTTGGCGCAATAAATAAATCAGTAATTGCTTTTCATGAAAAATATTTATTTTCAAAAATTACTCGCAATCATGGACGTACGCACGTATGTCCAAGGAAGAGCCACACCCTCCCGTTAAATACTAAGAGATGTACCGGTGGAAAGAAATTTAGGGAGGGACAAGATTTTGGAACAGTTGGGTCTGGGGTCAACAGCGTAATCCGCTTTTCTAAAATGCAGAACATAAACATGAAATAGGCAAACTAAGAATATTTTGACAGAACTCCTCGGGCAAGAAATGTTTAAAGATACAAACATAAAAATAAATATAAAAATTAATCGTTCAAAAATAAGTTTCAAACGACATTTTTGAAAATAAAACTTTTTTTTTTTCTCAATGGACTCTTCCCCTCCCCCCCCCCCCCCCCCCGACACACATACACCGTTTTGAGATAAATTTGAAATATATCAATATCAAAAGAAGAAAATAATTAAAATTGTCTTCTACGAAGTGTTCAAAGGAAGGTGGATTTCTCTGAAGTAAAATTTTTAGTAACATTTTCCTTACTGTAAAATTATTCTATAGCCATTTATAAGAAAAGAAATATCATATATTTTTAATTATCAGACATAAAGAAAGCATAATTGATTAAATTTCACTATACTGGGAGGGAGAATGTATCCACCAGGGGGCACTGTAGTTGCGCATGCGTTTTAGATGTCTTTCGTTGGAACGTACGTTGTAGTAACTGAAAGTTTGTTTTATGTACGCGTATTTATTTTTTTGCGAAATTTCAAGTTCTGTGATTTTAAGTCGTATTCACTTAGTTTATTTATGTATTGAATATATACATCTGACTTACGTGCTTGACACCCAATGACTCTTATAAGCTGTCGTCGATATAATTCGGGATAGAGACAACATTGAACTCTACAAAGTGTGTGGCAAGGTGTGTGTGGTGTGGAACGTACTTAGTGTTAATTTGTATCGAGATTTAGTGTTATTGTACTTCGTCTTTATAAAAGCTGGTAAAAAAGAACTTTTGTCTGGCGGAGTATATTTTGAGGATGAAGCATTTCATTCTCTGAGTATGCTTAGTCGGATGTATTAACGTCTTCCCCACTAAAAAGATGCAAGTCTTTGCTCCTCACTGTAATAGTTTTTAAAATTTCAAATGGAGGAATTTATCTTACTTCTTGCAACATGATTAAAGTAAGTGTCACAATTTTTCTTTTTAGTACTAAATTTAGTGTTCTTTTTTATGATTTTCTAAATAGCACTGATCAAAATCTTGCATAAAATGGTATTAGTTTTGAATCTGTTTGCAAAAAGCCCGCTAATTCTAGAAGTATATATTTTTTAACTTATGACGTTGCCTTTTATTACAAATTATATATTTTAAATTCTCATATGTTTCCCCTAATTTAAAGTAATAATATCACATTTTAAGTTAAATTCATTCTCTTGTTTTCCATGGGAGTTCTTAGTTTCAATTCTTATCTGTTTCAATTCTTATCTGTTTCAATTGTAATTCTTATCTATCACTAAACGACCACGATGATATAAAGAAAAAAAAAAGCTTTGCTAATGCTTTCTTACTTCCTACATAGGGATTACAATTCCGTATCCTGGGATTCCGGGATTCCGCTCTATTTTTAATCCCGAAAATCCCGGGATTTTCGGAGTTTTTTTTTTTTTTTTTTTTTTTTTTTTAACAGAACAATATTCAACTGAAATAAAAAAAAAATATATTTATAGACTTTTGCTTTTGGAATAAAAATCAATTTTTATAAATTTATGTATATATGTATCATTGAAAAAGAATGTATATCTCGAGTATTTTTTACATATATTTATAAGCGATTAAACATTTTAACGTGTAAATCTGTTGACCTGCTAACAGACGTCACAGCGATGAGTCAGGAAAAACGAAATCATTTCTTTATTTCGAATTCGCTGCGTGTAGATCTTCCATTCCATGAGTCATTTTGAGATTAACGTTTACTGATAAGCGTTTGTTTCTTTTCGTGCTTTTAAATTTATTTTTCTTTGAAGACATCTAATGAAAAGGATTTTCTATCGTAGAATTGTAATCTTTAATTACATGGTTATGAGAATAATGTAAAATTTAATTTGTCATAATAATTACTTTTTAATATTGTAAATATTTAGTCATTCAAAAACTTTTTTAACAGGAAATAAAAGGAAGTATGTAGAAGATAAAACATAAACTTATACGAAAAATACAAAAATGACAGATGTTAAGATATATATTTAAGACAAAAGAAGTTTGGAGACTATAAGATATTTTTTCTTCGTGTTATTAATATAGAATATTTATTTATTTTTATTGATAGTTGAATAGCCTTTGTGATTACCCTCTGATCTACATAAAAACTTGCCCATGTGGAAATATAAATTTTTTTTAATCTAATTTTTAAATGATAAGGATTTTAATTTTTTTTTTTTTTTTTTTTTCTGGTCGGGATTTCTTTGAAATTTTCGTAAAGCTGATATCTTAAATCTTGCACTGATTATAATTAAAGTTTTGAAGTTTTATAGTAGGACAAGATTAAAAACCCAATATATATTTAACAAAATACAGAAGTAATTTTTTTCTCAATGTTATTAAAGTAGAATATTTATTTTTTTATTCATAGTTAAATAGCTGTTGTGATTATCATCTGATGCATATGTAAAAGTGCATATGTGGCAATATAATTTTTAAAAAATCTAATTTTAAAATTATGAATTTTCATTTTTTTCTTGGGGGGGGGGGGGGATTTACTTGCAATTTTCTTACATCTGATATTTTAAATGTTTTTCGACATTCAACCGCCGAGTATATTAAATATTTTGAACTTTTAGAGTGGGAAAAGATTATAAAATATATATGCATATATTTATCCGTGTACCTTAATAGAGACGCTGCGGGGCAGCTGAATTTGCCCGATAATCGAAGATGTCTGCTTTTGTGAGGTAAAAAAATATACAAATATCTATGCCTTGCGGATTAAAAAAGTATTCGCTAAATAGAGGTGTCCGCTATTCGGGAATGTCTATTAACATCCACAACGGATACTCCCGAATACCGGACATCTCAATTTAGATAACAATAATGCAGGGTTGCATTTTCTTTCAAAAGAACTTCTTGATTAAAGCATGGGCATACTGGGCAGTGCTCCCCCCCTACGATTTTAGTGCCACCAAATTTGATGTGCAATATTTGTAAAGCTTATATTTTAAATCTGTTTCGAAATTGTACTGATTATAATCAATATTTTGACCTTTCAAAGTAAAATAAGATTTAAAAAAAATCTTAATATTTAAATAAATATTTTTTGTTTTAATTTTGTTCTACTCCTGAAGTTGAAAATATTGATTATAATAAATACAATGTGGTGAAAGATTTAAATTATCATCTTAACGAAAATTGCATACCAAAATTAGGAGCACAGAAGAAAATCAGACTGTATGGGGGTGGAGGGGGCAGGACCACAGCCAAATATTTTTTCAGGATTCAACGTGGTCAAACATGGCTACGTATGATGCTTACAAAAAATGGGTGCGATTCAGACGTTTGAAGTGTCTGAAATTCAGACGCAAAAAGTGTCTAAAAAAATTCAGACATTTTAAAATGTCTGAAAACTGAACACTCCGTTTCAGACACTTAAGTGTCTGAATTTCAGACATTTTAATTTGCAGTGCAGAACCACATATAGCGCAAGTTGAGATGCTGGAAGTTCAAGAACAAACAAATAAAAATGAACAATCCGAATGTTCTTAAAGTTCAAAATTCAATCTGCGCAATCATTGTAAAATGCTCTCTAATTTAACAGTGTGATGACTAGAGAATATTTTAATTCCTGTTGCCCTAACTGTCTCATTTCCGTACCAAACTGTACTTTAAATGATCAACTAAAAGAGTTGTTTCTTAATTGCCCAAATTTTGTCCAAGGCATACGATAGTATAATATCTCAATGAAGTTCGCATCGTTTTCAGCAAGGAAATTGCGGAAGGACATTCCAGGTGATGGTCTTTATTGCTTTAAAATAGAAGGTTAAATTCACAATTTCGTTTGATTCAAGATTCGTTTGGAAAAATGGACCAGCGCAGCGGGCATAGTCTGCTAGTCATCATATCATACTCCTATTATAAAGAGGTAAAAATTGTTTATTTGTCGGAGATAAGCTCGGGAACTACCGAACCGATTCCAAATGTAATGGTATCAAAATGATGGTGTTCGCCCAACTTAGAACATAGGCTATATCTTATATCGGTGCCACTACCCCAAAGGGGGTGCAGGAGCAAAAAACGTTCTAAAAATGCGATTTTTGCGTTACTGAAGGGCCTAGAAATATGAAATTTGGAATATTAGTTACTTATAAGATATAAATGGTGTCTAAGAACAGTTCTTAAAAAATTCGAAATTTAAAAGGGGTGAAAATGCACAAAAAGCGTTCTAAAAAACGTTCTAAATGGTAGTTTCTACATAATCTCAGGAAATACCAAACCGATTTGAAAAATAATGGCGTCAAAATGATGGTGAAAATCCCTGCTCCAACATAGGCTATGTTTTATGTCGGTGCCACTACCCCAAAGGGGCTGCAGGGGAAACACGTTCTAAATTGCTGTTTTTGCGTGACGGAAGGGCCTTGAATCGTGAAATTTAGAATGGTAGTTAGTTATAAGATATCAATGATCTCTAAGGACATTTCCTAAAAAAATCGAAATTTAAAAGGGGGGGTCAAAATGCGCAAAAAGCGTTGTAAAAAACGTTCTAAATTGTAATTTCTATGCAATCTCAGGAAATAATGAACCGATTTCAAATATAATGGCGTTAAAAAGATGGTGACAGATCTTGCTCCAAGATAGGCTATATTTTATATATGTTTCCACTAACCCAGAGGAGATGCAGAAGCAAAATGAGCGAAAAGCGTTCAAAAAACGTTCTAAATGCCGATTTGTCACCAATATCTCAGGAAGAATCAAACTGATTTCAAAAGTAATGTTAAGAAATTGATGCTGACAGCCTCTGTTTAACATAGACGCTATTTTAAGTCGGTATCACTATCACCTAGACGTTGCAGGAGCAAAAAAGCGTTCCAAATTTCGATTTTTGTGATCGGTAGGGGCTAGCAACTTAAAATTAGGCAAGGTACATATGTATTACATATAAATGATCTTTAAGAACAGTTTCAAAAAAATTGGAAATTTAAAAAGGGGTCAAAATGCGGGAAAAGCGTTCTAAAAACATTCTAAATTGCGATTTCTACTCAATCTCAGGAAATTCCAAAGCTGTTTCAAAAGTAACGGTTGCAAATCAATGGTGACAGTCACTGCTATAACATAGGTTATATTTTATGTTGCGGTCACTACCATCTGAGGGTTGCAAAAGCAAAACATGTTCTAATTTGCGTTTTTTGCATAACTGAAGGGTCTAACACTTTGAAGTATGGCATGGTATATACTTACAAGATGCAACTGCTTTCTAAGAACTGTCGAAAGAAAATTTCAAATTTAAAAAGATGAAGTGAGCGAAAAGCGTTGTAAATAACAATTTTTATGTAATCTAATCAAATACCAAACCGATTAAAAAAATAATGATGACAAATTGTTGGTGATAGAACCTGCTCAATCATAAGCTATAGTTTATGTCTGTGCCCCTACCACCAGAGGGGTTTCAGTAGCTAAAAACTTTCTAAATTGCGATTTCTGTGATACTGAAAAGGCTAGAAACTTTAAATATGGCATGGTAGTTACTTATAAAATATAAATGCCCTCGAAGGACTGTCGAAAATAAATTCGAATTAAAAAGGGGTGAAGTGAAGGGGATGTGCGAAAAGCATTCTAAAAAAGTCCTAAATTACGATTTCTACGCAATTTCACGGAATATAAACCAAATATAAAAGTAATCGCTGCGAATCAATGGTAGCAGTCTCTGATCCTACACAGGCTATATTTTATGCCGATGATTCTACCACCTGGGGTTCACAGGAACAACAAACGCTCTAAAAAAGGCCTTTAAAAGTTTTAAGCTTTCTAAATTACGTTTCTGTGGAATATTAGGAAATAACAAACCAATTTCAAAATTAATGTTGGCAAATTAATGTGACAGTTTCTATTTCAACAAACCCCTTATGTTGAGAGAGGTGGTAGAAGTTGCAATTTGACATGATGGTTAATTTTAAGATGTAAGAAGATGGTTTCTAGAAAATTCAAAACTTCAAATGAATACTGAAATGAGCGTATTAACTGAGCATAAAAGTTTCAAAATATTTTCTAAATTATTATTTATTTAGTTTTATTTCGTTTTATTAATTTAAGTCTCATTTCTGCTTTATGCAGTGTAACAATGATGCTTAATCAAATTGTGTTTTAAATAGTAATTGTTTTAATTATTCCTAAAAGTAATAAGTACCTTTTAATAAACTAAAATATTACCTTTTAATAAAATAAAAATTTAGTTAGTACCTTTTAATAAAAATTAGACATATAAATATCACTTGGCATATTTCAAATATTACGCGAGCAAAGCCGCGGGATTTGCTAGTCTATACTCATATTATAAAGAGGAAAAAATTGTTTATTTGTCGGAGATAAGCTCAGGAACTACCGAACCGATTCCAAAAGTAACGGTATAAAAATGATGGTGTTCGCCCAACTTAGAACATAGGCTATATCTTATGTCGGTGCCCCTACCCCAAAGGGGGTGCAGGAGCAAAAAACGTTCTAAAAATGGGATTTTTGAGTTACTGAAGGGCCTAGAAATATGAAATTTGGAATATTAGTTACTTATAAGATATAAATGATGTCTAAGAACAGTTCTTAAACAATTCGAAATTTAAAAGGGGTGAGAATGCACAAAAAGCGTTCTAAAAAACGTTCTAAATGGTAGTTTCTACATAATCTCAGGAAATACCGAACCGATTCCAAAAGTAATGGTATCAAAATGATGGTGTTAGTCCAACATAGAACATAGGCTATATTTTATGTCGGTGCCACTACACCAAAGGGGGTGCAGGAGCAAAAAACGTTCTAAAAGTGAATTTTTGCGTTACTGAAGGGCATAGAAATATGAAATTTGGAATAATAGTTACTTATAAGATATAAATGATGTCTAAGAACAATTCTTAAACAATTCGAAATTTAAAAGGGGTGAAATTGCACAAAAAGCGTTCTAAAAAACGTTCTAAATAGTAGTTTCTACATAATCTCAGGAAATACCAAACCGATTTAAAAAATATTGGTGTCAAAATGATACTGGCAACGTTTGCTCCAAGATAGGCTATGTTTTATGTCAGTGCCACTACCCCAAAGGGGGTGTAGGAGCAAAAAACATTCTAAGAATGCGATTTATGTGTTACTGAAGGGCCTAGAAATATGAAATTTGAAGTATCTGCTACTTATTAGATATAAAGGATTTCTAAGAACAGTTCTTAAACAATTCGAAATTTAAAAGGGGTGAAAATGCGCGAAAAGCGTTCTAAAAAACGTTCTAAATGGTAGTTTCTACACAATCTTAGGAAATACCAAACCGATTAAAAAAATAATTGCGTCAAAATGATGGTGAAAATCCTTGCTCCAACATAGGCTATGTTTTATGTCGGTGCCACTACCCCAAAAGGGGTGCAGGAGAAAAACGTTCTAAATTGCTGTTTTTGCGTGACGGAAGGGCCTTAAATCGTAAAATTTAGAATGGTAGTTAGTTATAAGATATCAATGATCTCTAAGGACATTTCCTAAAAAAATCGAGATTTAAAAGGGGGGGTCAAAATGCGCAAAAAGCGTTGTAAAATACGTTCTAAATTGCAATTTCTATGCAATCTCAGGAAATACTGAACCGATTTCAAATATAATGGTGTTAAAATAATGGTGACAGATCTTGCTCCAAGATAGGCTATATTTTATATATGTTTCCACTAACCCAGATGAGATGCAGGAGCAAAATTAGGGAAAAGCGTTCTAAAAACGTTCTAAATGCCGATTTGTCACCAACATCTCAAGAAGAATCAAACTGATTTCAAAAGTAATGTTAAGAAATTGATACTGACAGCCTCTGCTCTAAGATAGACGCTATTTTAAGTCGGTATCACTATCACCTAGACGTTGCAGGAGCAAAAAAGCGTTCCAAATTTCGATTTTTGTGATCGGTAGGGGCTAGCAACTTAAAATTAGGCAAGGTACATATGTATTACATATAAATGATCTTTAAGAACAGTTTCGAAAAAATTGGAAATTAAAATAGGGGTGAAAATGCGCGAAAAGCGTTCTAAAAACGTTCTAAATTGCGATTTCTACTCAATCTCAGGAAATTAAAAAAATATTTCAAAAGTAATGGTTGCAAATCAATGGTGACAGTCCCTGCTATAACATAGGTTATATTTTATGTTCCTGTCACTACCATCTGAGGGTTGCAAAAGCAAAACATGTTCTAATTTGCGTTTTTAGCATAACTGAAGGGTCTAACACTTTGAAGTATGGCATGTTATTTACTTACAAAATGCAACTGCTTTCTATGAACTGCCGAAAGAAAATTTCAAATTTAAAAAGATGAAGTGAGCGAAAAGCGTTATAAATTACAATTTTTATGTCATCTTTTCAAATACGAAACCGATTAAAAAAATAATCATAACAAATTGTTGTCATCTTTTCAAATTTGAAAAAATTTCTATTCGGAAGATACATAGAAAGCAGTATGCATATTTGTATATGCCACTACCACCTTCAGTAGCTAAAAACTCAAATGTCTGTTGCTAGAAACTTTAAATATGGCATGGTAGTTACTTATAAAATATGAATACCCTTGAAGGACTGTCGAAAATAAATTCGAATTAAAAAGGGGTGAAGTGAAGGGGAGGTGCGAAAAGCATTCTAAAAAAGTCCTAAATTACGATTTTTACGCTATTTCAGGAAATATAAACCAAATATAAATGTAATAGTTGCAAATCAATGGTAACAGTCTCTGATCCTACACAGGCGATATTTTATGCCGATGATTCTACCATCTGGGATTCACAGGAACAACAAACGCTCTAAAAAAGGCCTTTAAAAGCTTTCTAAATTACGTTTAGGTGGAATATTAGGAAATAACAAACCAATTTCAAAATTAATGTTGGCAAATTAATGGTGACAGTTCCTATTTCAACATAGCCCTTTATGTTGAGAGAGGCGGTAGGACTTGGAATTTGACATGATGGTTAATTTTAAGATGTAAGAAGATGGTTTCTAAAAAATTCAAAACTTCAAATGAATACTGAATTGAGCATAAAAGTTTCAAAATATTTTCTAAATTATTATTATTTAGTTTTATTTCGTTTTATTAATTTAAGTCTCTTTTCTGCCTTATGCAGTGTAACAATGATGTTTAATCAAACTGTGTTTAAATAGTTATTTTTTTTAATTATTCCTAAAAGTAATAAGTACCTTTTAATAAATGAAATATTACCTTTTAATAAAATAAAATATTACCTTTTAATAAAGTAAAAATTTAGTTAGTACCTTTTAATAAAAATTAGACATATATATATCACTTGGCATATTTCAAATATTACGCGAGCAAAGCCGCGGGGTTTGCTAGTCTATACTCCTATTATAAAGAGGAAAAAATTGTTTATTTGTAGGAGGTAAGCTCTGGAACTACCGAACCGATTCCAAAAGTAATGGTATCAAAATGATGTTGTTAGTCCAACTTAGAACATAGGCTATATCTTATATCGGTGCCACTACCCCAAAGGGGGTGTAGGAGCAAAAACGTTCTAAAAATGCAATTTTAGCGTTACTGAAGGTCATAGAAATATGAAATTTGGAATATTAGTTACTTATAAGATATAAATGATGTCTAAGAACAGTTCTAAAACAATTCGAAATTTAAAAGGGTTGAAATGCACAAAAAAGCGTTCTAAAAAACGTTCTAAATGGTAGTTTCTACACAATCTCAGGAAATACCAAACCGATTTAAAAAATATTGGTGTCATAATGATGGTGACAACGCTTGCTCCAAGATAGGCTATGTTTTATGTCGGTGTCACTACTCCAAAGGGGGTGCAGGAGCAAAAAATGTTCTAAAAATGCGATTTATGTGTTACTGAAGGGCCTAGAAATATGAAATTTGAAATATTAGTTACTTATAAGACATAAATGATGTCTAAGAACAGTTCTTAAACAATTCGAAATTTAAAAGGGGTGAAAATGCACAAAAAGCGTTCTAAAAAGCGTTCTAAATGGTAGTTTCTACACAATCTCAGGAAATACAAAACCGATTAAAAAAAATATTGCTGTCAAAATTATGGTGACATCGCTTGCTACAAGACAGGCTATGTTTTATGTCGGTGTCACTACCCCAAAGGGGGTGCAGGAGCAAAAAACGTTCTAAAAATGCGATTTATGTGATACTGAAGGGCCTAGAAATATGAAATTTGAAATATTAGCTACTTATTAGATATAAAGGATTTCTAAAAACAATTCTTAAACAATTCGAAATTTGAAAGGGGTGAAAATGGGCGAAAATCGTTCTAAAAAATGTTCTAAATGGTGGTTTCTACAACATCTCAGGAAATACCAAACCGATTTAAAAAATAATGGTGAAAAATAAAGGTGTCAAAATGACGGTGAACACCCTTGCTCCAACATAGGCTATGTTTTATGTCGGTGCCACTACCCAAAAGGGGGTGCGGGAGCAAAAGACGTTCTAAAAAGGCGATTTTTGCGTTATCGAAAGGCCTAGAAATATGAAATTTGAAATATTAGCTACTTATTAGATATAAAGGATTTCTAAGAACAGTTCTTAAACAATTCGAAATTTAAAAGGGGTGAAAATGCGAGAAAAGCGTTCTAAAAAACGTTCTAATGGTGGTTTCTACACAATCTCAGGAAATACCAAACCGATCTAAAAAATAATGGTGTCAAAATAATCGTGACAACCCTTGCTCCAACATAGGCGATGTTTTATGTCGGTGTCAGTACCCCATAGGGGGTGCAGGAGAAAAACGTTCTAAATTTCGGCTTTTGCGTTACGAAAGGGCCTAGAATCGTGAAATTTGGAATGGTAGTTAGTTATAAGATATCAATGATCTCTAAGGACATTTCCTAAAAAAATCGAAATTTAAAAGGGGGTCAAAATGCGCAAAAAAGCGTTGTAAAAAACTTTCTAAATTGCGATTTCTATGCAATCTCAGGAAGTACTGAACCGATTTCAAATATAATGGTGTAAAAATGATGGTGACAGATCTTGATCCAAGATAGGCTATATTTTATATCTGTTTCCTCTACCCCAGAGGAGATGCAGAAGCAAAATGCGCGAAAAGCGTTCTAAAAATGTTCTAAATGTCGATTTGTCGGCAATATCTCAGGAAGAATTAATCTGATTTCAAACGTAATGGTAGGAAATTGATGCTGACAGCCTCTGCTCTAACATAGACGCTATTTTATGTCGGTATCACTATCACCAAGACGTTGCAGGAGCAAAAAAGCGTTCTAAATTTCGATTTTTGTGATCGGTAGGGGCTAGCAACTTAAAATTAGGCAAGGCACATATTTATTAGATATAAATGATTTTTAAGAACAGTTTCGAAAAAATTGGAAATTTTAAAGGGGTGAAAATGCGCGAAAAGCGTCCTAAAAACATTCTAAATTGCGATTTCTACTCAATCTAAGGAAATACCAAAGCTATTTCAAAAGTAATGATTGCAAATCAATGGGGACAGTCCCTGCTATAACTTAGGTTATATTTTATGTTGCTGTCACTACCATCTGAGGGTTGCAAAAGCAAAACATGTTCTAATTTGCGTTTTTTGCACAACTGAGGGTCTAACACTTTGAAGTATGGCATGGTATTTACTTACAAGATGCAACTGCTTTCTAAGAACAGTCGAAAGAAAATTCCAAATTAAAAAAAATGAAGTGAGTGAAAAGCGTTATAAATTACAATTTTTAAGCAAACTTAAGAATTACCAAACCGATAAAAAAAAATAATGATGACAAATTTTGGTGATAGAACCTGCTCAAACATAAGCTATATTTTATGTCGTTCCACTACCACCAGAGGGTTGCAGGAGCTAAAAACTTTCTAAATTGCGATTTCTGTGATACTGAAAAGCTAGAAACTTTAAATATGACATGGTAGTTACTTATAAAATATAAATGCCCTCGAAGGAACGTCGAAAATAAATTCGAATTAAAAAGTTGTGAAGCGAAGGGGAGGTGCGAAAAGCATTCTAAAAAAGTTCTAAATTACGATTCTATGCAATTTCAGGGAATATAAACCGATTATAAAAGTAATAGTTGCGAATCAATGGTACCAGTCCTACACAGGCTATATTTTATGCTGGTGATTCTACCACCTGGGGTTCACAGGAACAACAAACGTTCTAAAAAAGGGCTTTAAAAGCTTTTTAAATTACGGTTCTGTGGAATATTAGCAAATAACAAACCGATTTCAAAATTAATGTTGGCAAATTAATGGTGACATTTCCTGTTTCAACATATCCGTTTATGTTGAGAGAGGTGGTAGGACTTGGAATTTGACATAATGGTTAATTTTAAGATGTAAGAAGATGGTTTCTAAAAAATTCAAAACTTCAAATGAATACTGAAATGAGCGTATTAATTGAGCATAAAAGTTTCAAAATATTTTCTAAATTATCATTTATTTAGTTTTATTTCATTTTATTAATTTAAGTCTCATTTCTGCCATTGCAGTGTAATAATGATGTTTAATCAAACTCTGTTTAAATAGTAATTTTTGAATTATTCCTAAAAGTAATAAGTACCTTTTAATAGAAAAAACTTTTAATAAAATAAAATATTATCTTTTAATAAAATAAAAATTTAGTTAGTACCTTTTAATAAAAATTAGACATATAAATATTACTTGGCATATTTCAAATATTACGCGAGCAAAGCCGCGGGGTTTGCTAGTCATCATATTATAAAGAGGAAAAAATTGTTTATTTGTCGGAGGTAAGCTCAGGAACTAACGAACCGATTCCAAAAGTAATGGTATCAAAATGATGGTGTTCGTCCAACTTAGAACATAGGCTATATCTTATGTCGGTGCCACTACCCCAAAGGGGGTGCAGGAGCAAAAAACGTTCTAAAAATGCGATTTTTGCGTTACTGAAGGGCCTAGAAATATGAAATTTGGAATATTAGTTACTTATAAGATATAAATGATGTCTAATAACAGTTCTTAAACAATTCGAAATTTAAAAGGGGTGAAAATGCACAAAAAGCGTTCTAAAAACGTTCTAAATGGTAGTTTCTACATAATCTCAGGAAATTCCAAACCGATTTCAAAAGTAATGGTATCAAAATGATGGTGTTCGTCCAACTTAGAACATAGGCTATATCTTATGTCGGTGCCACTACCCCAAAGGGGGTGCAGGAGCAAAAAACGTTCTAAAAATGCGATTTTTGCGTTACTGAAGGGCCTAGAAATGTGAAATTTGGAATATTAGTTACTTATAAGATATAAATGATGTCTAATAACAGTTCTTAAACAATTCGAAATTTAAAAGGGGTGAAAATGCACAAAAAGCGTTCTAAAAACGTTCTAAATGGTAGTTTCTACATAATCTCAGGAAATTCCAAACCGATTTCAAAAGTAATGGTATCAAAATGATGGTGTTAGTCCAACTTAGAACATAGGCTATATTTTATGTCGGTGCCACTAACCCAAAGGGGGTGCAGGAGGAAAAAAGGTTCTAAAAATGCGATTTTTGCGTTACTGAAGGGCCTAGAAATATGAAATTTGGAGAATTAGTTACTTATAAGATATAAATGATGTCTAAGAATAGTTCTTAAACAATTCGAAATTTAAAAGGGGTGAAAATGCACAAAAAGCGTTCTAAAAAACGTTCTAAATGGTAGTTTCTACATAATCTCAGGAAATACCAAACCGATTTAAAAAATATTGGTGTCAAAATGATAGTGACAACGTTTGCTCCAAGATAGGCTATGTTTTATGTCGGTGCCACTAATCCAAAGGGGTTGTAGGAGCAAAAAACTTTCTAAAAATGCGATTTATGTGTTACTGAAGGGCCTAGAAATATGAAATTTGAAGTATCAGCTACTTATTAGATATAAAGGATTTCTAAGAACAGTTCTTAAACAATTCGAAATTTAAAAAGGGTGAAAATGTGCGAAAAGCGTTCTAAAAAACGTTCTAAATGGTGATTTATACACATTCTCAGGAAATACCAAACCGATTAAAAAAATAATGGCGTCAAAATGATGGTGAAAACCCTTGCTCCAACGTAGGCTATGTTTTATGTCGGTGCCACTACCCCAAAGGGGGTGCAGGAGAAAAACGTTCTAAATTGTGGTTTTTGCGTGACGGAAGGGCCTTGAATCGTGAAATTTAGAATGGTAGTTAGTTATTAGATATCAGTTATCTCTAAGGAAATTTCCTAAAAAAGTCGAAATTTAAAGGGGGGGGGGTGTCAAATTGCGCAAAAAGCGTTGTAAAAAACGTTCTAAATTGCGATTTCTAGCAATCTCAGGAAATACTGAACCGATTTCAAATATAATGGTGTAAAAAATGATGGGGACAGATCTTGCTCCAAGATAGGCTATATTTTATATCTGTTTCCACTACCCCAGAGGAGATGCAGGAGCAAAATGAGCGAAAAGCGTTCTAAAAACGTTCTAAATGCAGATTTGTCACCAATATCTCAGGAAGAATCAAACTGATTTCAAAAGTAATGGTAAGAAATTGATGCTTATAGCCTCTGCTCTAACATAGACGCTATTTTAAGTCGGTATCACTATCACCTAGACGTTGCAGGAGCAAAAAAGCGTTTCAAATTTCGATTTTTGTGATCGGTAGGGGCTAGCAACTTAAAATTAGGCAAGGTACATATTTATTACATATAAATGATCTTTAAGAACAGTTTCGAAAAAATTGGCAATTTAAAAAAGGGTGAAAATGCGCGAAAAGCGTTCTAAAAACGTTCTAAATTGCGATTTCTACTCAATCTCAGGAAATTCCAAAGCTATTTCAAAAGTAATAGTTGCAAATCAATTGTGACAGTCCCTGCTATAACATAGATTATATTTTGTGTTGCTGCCACTACCATCTGAGGGTTGCAAAAGCAAAACATGTGCTAATTTGCGTTTTTTGCATAACTGAAGTGTCTAACACTTTGAAGTATGGCATGGTATTTACTTACAAGATGCAACTGCTTTCTAAGAACTGTCGAAAGAAAATTTCAAATTTAAAAAGATGAAGTGAGCGAAAAGCGTTATAAATTACAATTTTTATGTAATCTTATCAGATACCAAACCGATTAAAAAAATAATGATGACAAATTTTTGGTGATAGAACCTGCTCGAACATAATCTATATTTTATGTCTGTGCCACTACCGCCAGAGGGTTGCAGTAGCTAAAAACTTTCTAAATTGCGATTTCTGTGATACTGAAAAGGCTAGAAACTTTAAATATGGCATGGTAGTTACTTATAAAATATAAATGCCCTCGAAGGACTGTCGAAAATAAATTCGAATTAAAAAGGGGTGAAGTGAAGGGGAGGTGCGAAAAGCATTCTAAAAATGTCCTAATTTACGATTTAAACGGAATTTCAGGGAATATAAACCAAATATAAAAGTAATAGTTGCGAATCAATGGTAACAGTCTCTGATCCTTCACAGGCTATATTTTATGCAGATGATTCTACCACATGAGGTTCACAGGAACAACAAACGCTCTAAAAAACGCCTTTAAAAGCATTCTAAATTACGTTTCTGTGATAATTAGGAAATAACAAACCAATTTCAAAATTAATGTTGGCAAATTAATGGTGACAGTTCCTATTTCAACATAGCCCTTTATGTTGAGAGAGGTGGTAGGACTTGGAATTTGACATGATGATTAATTTTAAGATGTAAGAAGATGGTTTCTAAAAAATTCAAAACTTCAAATGAATACTGAAATGAGCGTATTAATTGAGCATAAAAGTTTCAAAATATTTTCTAAATTATTATTTATTTAGTTTTATTTCGTTTTATTAATTTAAGTCTCATTTCTGCCTTATGCAGTGTAACAATGATGTTTAATCAAACTGTGTTTGAAACAGTATTTTTTTTTAATTATTCCTATAAGTAATAAGTACCTTTTAATAAAATAAAATATTACCTTTTAATAAAATAAAAATGTAGTTAGTACCTTTTAATAAAAATTAGACATATAAATACCACGTGGCATATTTCAAATATTACGCGAGCAAAGCCGCGGGGTTTGCTAGTTATTCTATAATTAGATTATAAAAAAAAAATGTTGTACTGTCATTGGAAACACGCCTGTGTATACAATTTTTATAATTCCTGCACATTAAGAAGTAAGTGAAACATCGATTACAATATCACATCCTTACATATAAAAACGAAGATGAAAAATAAAACAGCATATGGGTCAATATCTGAAAATTGAAAAATTTGCGTCTACTGCCAATAACATTTCATTAATTATACTAAAACCAAAAACTGAAAAATGCAATATATTGTAACATTTGTTATAACAATTACCAATAATAAATGGACATATAATGAGGCATAAATGATTAATTTTAAGCTTTAAACAAGCGAATTCATCCCGTCCCCAGGTAGAAATATCCAACATTAAATGCATGCTGTAAAAATTTCGATAAATATTATTAACTTTTGCTGTTCTGTATTTACACCTATATATATACAGTATGGGAAAATATTATTCTCCTTATTGCATAGTAAAATATTGTAGTAAATATATTTGTCACTGAGGTTGACCATCATCTCTGTCCCTTTAAACACACATTTATGTTAACAGATACTAGGTGGCGCTGGCAGAATTATTTCCATTGCAACAGCAACTAAAGTTCAACTAGCCACCATGGATGAAGGTAAGTTGCTCTTCTCTTTGTTTCATAGTTAAAAATATTTAGTTTTTGTTCTGAATAGGGATGAGTATTTTTTTATAGCATCATTTATGTCCCCATATTTAACTTTTTATTTATAAAAAAAAGCTTATTGCAACTTTATTTATGTAATATACAAATATCACATGGTATATTTAAAAATTTATACGTGTGTAAAATGATTCAACAAAATGGCTGTGTTGCTTTTAAGACAAAAACATCACCTCAGTCCTAATCATCTCAGTCCCAATTATAAGACACTGATTATGATGTTAACTGACGCTTTCTTCAATAAAAGTTTATCCTACGCATCAAATATATATCCTTGATCTCAAAACACTACGGCATTTGAAGGACAAAACATGTATCATAGAATATTGTATGTGGTAGTTGGTACATTAACTTAAAAAAAGGGAAAAAAATTGGGGAATAAAATTGTCCTGTTTTCAGATATTGACCATATAATGTTCAAATGGTACCGAGTCTTCTTAAGCTTGTATTGAATAAGCAATACGTTATATTCCGAAATATAATTTATTTTCTTTGATACACAAAAATGTTTATTTACGAAAAAAATGGGTATGGTGATTGATGTTCCAGTTTTCTATAATGTTTCTGAGGGAGGAAAACAAAATGCATTTATTTCAATTTGCGCCAGAAAAATAGATCTGGAAAAATGAAGGAGTAAACGATGAAAATATTTTCCATTTAGAAATAAAATTTATTTGAGGAGTAATAACATGTTGACATTTTCAAAAATTGTTTTATTTTTCATTGTTCGACAGTATGTACATTATACATGGAAGAAAATTTTCATAAATACTTTCCTGTAATTCGTGCAGCTGAAAATATACTACAGTGCATTTTCTATGTACAACTGAAATCAAGACCTAAAATATTAGATGGTTTTTTTCCTCTAAAATAGATTTGTTTCCCCATTTTTGTCAAATTTTCTCCCTCAATTTAAACTTTGTAGAGGAGTACTTAGTTTTTTATAAAGAGTTTGGTTTTCGAGGTAGGAGCGTTTCATCCGATGTTAACCTGTGTGCGTGAATTCGACCATTGTCTTTCATTTTAGTTTATTTTTTCTCAAGTAGGGAAGGCTGGGGTTTAATTTGGTGTCAGTAGATTATGGGGCGAGTCTTGGAGTCCTCGTCCAAGAACACAAAACTGGACATCTCGCCTTTCGAGATTTGAAGTTCGTATAGACACCACGTGCCCTGAGATTTTCGAAGTCTAGAGTTATCTGAGAGAATCCGCCATTTTTAGTGAGAGTGCATTTCGCCATAGTTCGATAAAGTTTTACGGCAACCAAGTGTTGCCAGTTTCTATTGACAGTTTATGTAACTTTTGAGCTTGTGTAATAATAAATTGTTTCCAATGACAGTGGTTGTTCTACATCAGAAGCTATCTTGAATATTGTTTGAAAAGCCAGCTTACATTAAATAAGTTAAATTAATAAGTAATAAGTTAATAAGTAATAAGTTAAGTAAGTTAAATTTGGGTTGTATAATTTGCATTTTCGTATTTTGAAATTTGACTTGAAGTCTGAAGTGAATTTTGTTCAGAACAGCGTAGACTAAATTTAGAAGCTCCACTGCAGTCCTTCCCTATTTTTGTTTCAATAAACAATGTTGTATACTTTAAATCTGAATATGCCTCAATTACATCGCGGCGGCCTTGATGGTGTTGTCAAAAGTGACTCGACTTCCCATTTAAATGTCATTTTGTTTTCAGTTACAGTTTACGGATTATTCTTCAAGTAAGGTACCTGTACCCAATATGGACAACCTAAGAAAAATTGATTTTTATCACCCCCGTTTCACCCCCATAGGACTCCAAAAATATATGACCACTATCTCTGGACAGTTGACTATCATTGTTAAAATTAGGGACCTTGTAACTATTCTGGTTTAATTTTAATGATAAAAAAAAATGTTTACAAATGTCCATATAAGGAACCACCTGTCTCATGGACATGCATGGACATGCATGTACATATTAGGGACAGATGGCTCCTTATTAACCTACTACACAGTGTGTATGGAAGAGCCACTCTTCCAAGGGATTTTAGAGGAGAGGGGATAAAAGAAATATATCTTAAAGTATTGCGGTTGAGGGGGGGGGGGACAGTAAATATCTTCAGAACATGCACTTTAGAAAGGGGGGTCATTTTCGTTTTGGGGTCTTCGAAGACATATGCAAAGCACCTCAGTTACTATAAAATATCATGAAATAATATAGTTGGTTTTGTTTAGCTTTATTGCATCTGTCTGCTGAATTTACATCTGTTATTACTCAGTCCTCACAGGACGGACAAATAAAAACTTTTTCATCATGGGCGGTAAGTCCCACATAGTCCTCATGGAAATAACTGCCGCATGTGATATGCATACCCGCATGTCTGCAACAGCATCACTACTGCATAAGAAGCAGTACCAGCTCTCCTTTGTTGAGGAAGTCATACCGCTGGTAACTGCGATTTTGCCAACAGATACTCTACTGAGGGGAGGCTTCTTTTGCTTTTTCTGCAAGGTCTTTTTGGAGGCTTTTTTTCTTGGAGGAGGTTTCTTGGAGGATTGTCCAGATGACATTAAACAGATATTTTACAAATGTGTGAATCTGACGATTCACTTGCTGTATTTCCAATGTGGACATAAGGTGCCCATATTAGGACATAGTTTTACTAAAACTTGTAACAAATAAACAAAGAAAACATTTTTAAGCAATATATGCAATAGCAATCGAAAATATGTTTTATCAGCTTTCTAAAACACCCCACTTTTCAATATTTAGCGTAATTTTACCATATCTAATAAGCATTTAAACTTACCTGTAATTACGATCAGCACACCACGAAAAAAGAAGTTTCATTCCAAACGGATCCCACTAGAGAACAGCGCGCTTTTTTGCACATTCCGGGTATAATTATCTTTTCAACTGCTTTTCTTCACTGACATGTAGCGCCATCTCTCGATCAAAATTGTTACTTTAAAAGATATTAGGGGTGTCCATATTGACAGCACTGTCCATATTGGGTACAAGTACCTTGTTAGGCCTAATTAGAATACACTATAGATTATATGCGTAAAGTGTTATCCTTAATATGTTTGAAGAGACTTATGCACTGTAAAATTGTCTTTAAGGAATTAAATGAAAGTGTGTATGATTTCAGCATTCTGTTCTTATTTTAATACTTCAATAAGTTAATGTTTTGCTTATCGGCGCCCTAAAATTTGGGGGCTCGGCCTGGATTTTAAAAACGCAGCAGAAGTAAAACTATTATGGTGGTAGTGGTAATAACGGAATCGAGCAGTAGAATATAAATCAAATGCAAAACTGTCAGGAGTTGGATTGCGAGTTAACAGAATTTGTTTGAAAATTGTAACCGTACTTCTCCAAGCCCACGTTTGGAAATTAAACATGGAAACATTAAATAAAGCTAGGAGAATTGATCTCATACGGGATAACGATATTGAACTACCAAAAAATCGACGATTCCAGTGCTAATAAAACTAATTTAAAATTCAGAAAAGCACTACGAAGCTTTCAGAAAAGACCACTTAAAAGCAGTTATGGCATCAAGAAACTACAAAGCAGAAGTAAAAAAGAGAAACAAAAGAAGAAAATATAGGCGTAAGTGGAACTAGAAAAGAAGAAATCACAAGCAGAACTTAAAGAAAAGAAATTGCGCTAGAAAGCTACTATAGAAGAAAAGAAAATGGAAATGGAAGAAAGAAAATGGAGAGTAGAATTGGAACAAAAAGATCGCGAAAGCGAGTTCGAGATTAAGAAAATACAGATATAAGAAACTTCAAGAAAACATACCGATGTGAATCCAAAGGCAAATCCAGCAATGTGAATTGCTTAGATTGTTAACAAAATATGATAGTTCTAGTGATATTAGTCTATATTTGTTCATGTGCGGAAGACAAAAGCCGCAATCGGGCATTGCAAAAAAAGAATAAGTAACCTATTTAATTAATCCTATACGACTAGATGTGAATATAATAACTACAGAAAATGAGCCCGAAATCCACAAGTATGATTATATAAAAAACATTCTTTAAAAACGATACATGTTATCACCTGAAGAGTTTAGGCAGATATTTTTCTCGCTTAAAAAAAGACATCGGCTAATTTACGCGATTTCGCATATCTGATTAAGATATAGGGAAGACTGGGGAGGGTTGACCATAGGGGGGGGGGGGGGGCTTGTCCCACATTTCAGATTTCATATTTAAATGAATTTCAGAGCTTTGGTGGCAACCAAAGCTATAGAAATGCTCAAACAATAGTCTTTGTTTCATGAAGATAATCGAAACAGGTGTGGAAAAATCAATTGTGAAGAGTTTCGAGCTTAAAAAGTGTATTTTTAGAAACATTTTGTAAGATTTTCTCAGGTAAAATATGTCATAGAAATTTAAGTAAGTAGGTTTTAAGTAATGCAGAAATATTGAGCTTCACTCCAGGCATAAAGATTGTACAGTAAATTAGGCTAAACATATCCCTGCCCTATTCGTAAGAAAAATTATGTGGGGAGACTTGAGCAGATGGTCAAAGTTCCTTAATTAAGAATTTTTGGAAATCTTTTTATTCCCCAATGTGCATAAAGAAGGTTTAATGGTTATGTTTCTAAAATATTATAAATTTATTCTATAAAGCTACAATAAAATGGGGTGATGAAAAAGAAAATGTTTCAAACTGATTAAATGAAGGTGCGAAGAACTGCTATAGAAGTAAGAAAATATTTAATGAAATATAAATTATGAAGTTGATAAGGACTTTTATTTCATTTCATTATTACACATTGTAGGTAAATAGAAAGAATGGAGAAAACTGAAAAGGTTGTACATAGCAGCCTTAAGAAAAGTTAGATAATCATTCCTCTGCTGAATAACATAATATTGATCAAAACACTTTAGGAAGATATGCAGACAAATTTCACCAAGATGAACATAAAGGGATAAAGCCAAACTATGTGACAACTAGCGTTGCCAGGTCGAGTGTCTCACAAAAAGTGGGTGTTTAAAACGGAATTTTTAATCCTGTGCTTTGAATGCCGTTTTAACAGGTTTGTTTAAACATCACATTTCCCAAATATTTTTTCATAATAATAAAACTACGCAGCACAAATGTCATTCTACCTGTTTTAAAACTGATGTTTCATCACTTAAAAAATATATCAATATAAAATAAAGTGGGTTAAGCTTTCCACAGGTAGGGAGATTGACCCATTATTTTTTCATGTTTAAAATCAATGATTTTCCATGTTTCTTATACAGTATACGGAAATCGCAGTTTTATTTTGATAAATAATTGTATAACGAAAAAAAAATGATATATGAAACTTTATTATTTGTTCAATATTTAAAAAATGAAAAATCATTTTGCAAAAAATGGGTCTACCATCCCCAGTCTCCCCTACGTACAACAATGGATTGAAAGTGTTAAAGTAGATAACTTATCGGAATTCAGAATTAATCGCAATTAATCGAATTAGGCATAATTTACCTGCGGAAACAAAGGAACATTTCATAGCGGAACTACACTATATGACCAAAGGTGACCGGTCACTTGCGATTTTAGATGTTTTGTTAAATATCTAGAAAAATACATGAGGAATTAACCTGAAACTACAGGTGTGTAAACAGTATAGTATAAGTCATATATTTCAGGGAAGATCTTTTCCCGAAACCCAATAGGGGACCATCAACAAATTGAAAAAGAACGGATATCTTTTGGATAACCCTGTGAAAACTAATGAAGTAAAAGCGTTCAAACTCGATATTATTAATAAGTGGCTTATTATAATACACTGTGTTCATTTTAATGAGGATAGCATGTATACACGTAGAGAATCACGATCAATCTGAAGTAGAAAAAGATAGGAGATCATGAAGTTTCAGTAAAGATGTCAACCGGAGCATTATATATGATGCCATGGCCTCCTGGATAAGTTATAGTAGATTATGAATATGTGTATGTGTTTTGAACATGTAATCAAAATTTTCTGTACTAGAAAGAATATCTCTAAATTTAGCTATGTAAAGATGGATATAGAACAGACCAAGATGTTGAAGGCGAGACGCCAATAAATCAGGATGACCGATCTTTATGATTTGAATTTAGGTAACATCATTTGTTTCACTTATAACGTAAGAGAATAAATCAACGAACTCTCTAATATTTATCGTTGTCTAGGATTTGAAAGCATGAGGTAAAAAAGCGAAATTCACGGATTACGAGCACAAGATCTTTAGCCTTTGTAAATTAGAAAGGTGTTAGTCTATTATTTTCCCACCATTCATGACATATTGACACGGGACATGTCAATAAAGCAATTGTCTATATTAGGCCTAGATAGGATACTCTACAGATTATATGTTTTAAGGTTTAACCCTAGTGAGTCTGAAGAAGTTAGTTATAAAGCATTGTAAAGGGTCTAGCCGGATAAGCATAGTAAAATGGCCCCCACGGACGATGTTTGAAATAGCATGTGTGGTAATAAGGTTCATCATGAGAATAATATATAGAGTGTTTTTAGCCCCTGATCATGAATGGCCTTGAGATAATTGGGGAAGTATCCGCCGGCGCTACTATTTTTCAAATACGTTTTTCTCAAAAAGTACAAACGTTAAAAAAATGAAATCGACGCCAGTTATTGAAGAATACATTAGTTCACATTAGATATTTTTTTCACATTTTTACACAAATTTTAACATAGAAAAATAAACTAAAATATATAAAACAAAATTATTAAAGTAGTAGTTTTATATTTACACCAACCAAAAAATTACAGAATAATGCTCAAAGTATGTACTTTTAAGAAAAAATAATTCGTTAAAATCGAAAATGCGCTTTTTAAGTTATAAAAAAATAATGATAGCAACTTTCTAAAATATTTGTAACTTTCCCTGTTTGCATTTGCAGAAATACGCTACTATCAATGCATTGGTCTATTCGTGACATTTCAACTCGGGCAGGATGCACAGTGCGCCAAAATAAATCAATGTTTCCTTATATACCACTTCCCTATAGGTTGTTTCGTGTTTGTAAAAATTATGTTATTTTGGTGTACTGTGCAGCATCCTTTTCGCGTAATAATGTCAAGTCTATGGTCTAGTCGATTGTGCGAGTGAAGCTGAATAGGGTGTGTAAATATATAAGGTAATCAACTTTTTGGCAATTTCGGACCCTCTCCCAGCCTTCCGGTGTAAAACGTTATGATTCATCGAACTTGCCTCCTTAATAACATTGTTATCAGGGTCTAAAAATTCTTTTGATTTTCACTATTGTTGTCCTTTTATTTCTTTTTACACGTTTGTAATGATATACAGACATGGTTGGGCACTTTTTATTCGCATATTTTACTGATTTATATGAAGAGAAGAAATTCATAAAATGTCACTATTACATAAGACATAACTTTATATCGAATAACATTTTAAAGAAATACTTATTATTTAAAAAAATCTAATAATAGCTCATTGTTACATAATGGATTAATCAGCAATATTGTCTTCTTGCACTTCGCCCTTGCACGGGCTTAAACATAACTACTTGTAAACGAAACAGGTGGACAACATTCTTCCCCATCTTTTACTAGCAAAAATAACAAGTATCATTTCGAATCTTTTTTCTCTTACAATGAATTGTATAGCGCATATGGCAGGATAATATTAATGGTGAACGTTGCGTTATTCCATATTTTGGAATGAAATGTTTTATAATCATTCAGTGGTTTTAATCATAACTTTGTGTTTTCATAAAAGAAGAAAGGAGACTTACAAAAATTAAGATAACAGATGTAAAGAAAAGGATACCAAAAAAGTAAATTTTGGTTTGGCCAAAAAAGATAACGATATCAAATGACAAACCTCCCCTTCCCTACAGATATCTTCCGATATCAAGTGCCAGACAACCCCCCCTTCCCCACACACGCTCCCTCCTAAAGTTATACGTTATATATGAACACTGTACCGTGCCGTAGACTTCTTGTATGTGAAAATCATGGTATGCAAATGTTACCAATTTGTTTGTCAGTTTTTGATCTTATTACGCGAGAAGAATCCACAGTACGCCAAAATAACAGAATATTTTCAAACACGAAACAAATCAGACGCCTTAAATGATTGAAATGTTGGATAAAAAAGTGTGTGTCAGATAAATTATTTCTATTATGTTTATGAGCAGAGATGGGGAATTTCTAGAAAAGCTTACCAGCCAAGGATTTATTTCCCCAGCCAGTAAAATGCAACGTACAGCTGAGAATTTTTATGACAAAATTACACAACTCAAAAATAGACTGTCGTATGTATGGAAACATTCTCTTACTTTGACACACTGCGCATCCTGCCTGAGTGGAAATCTCACGAATCGATCAATGCATTGATAGCAGCGTATTTCTGTGAATACAAACAGAGGAAGTTAAGAATATTTCAGCAAGTTGCAAGCATTATTTGTGCTATAACTCAAAAAGCGTATCTTCGATTTTAACAATTTTTTTTTTCTTAAAAGTACACATTTTGAGCATTATTCTGTAATTTTTTGGTTAGTGTAAATATAAAATTACTACGTTAATAATTTTTTATAAATATATTTTTGTTTATTTTTGTATGTTAAAATTTCTGAAAAAATGTGAAAAAAATATATAATATGAACTAATATATTCTTCAATAATAGGCATTGGTTTCATTTTTATAACTTTGTACTTTTTGCGAAAAACTTATTTGAAAAATTGTAGTGCCGGCTCATACTTCGCTGATTATCTCAAGGGCAGTTCACGGTCAGGGGCTAATAACACTCTCTATATTGTATTCTCGTGGCCATTGACATTTTATAGATTTATGTGTAGATCTCTCAATAGGTGGCGCTGCTATGTTGCATTTTTCAGAATTTCCGCTATAGCTGTATCTCAAGAACGAATGCACGAATTTTCATCAAACTTCAGAATTAGTCCTTGACATGAATTGACATTTTATGCATTTCCGTGTAAATCTCTCACCAGGTGGCGCTGCTATGCTGTTTTTTTTGCGATTTCCTCACCAGCTCTATCTCAAGAACTGATGCTTGGATTTTCAACGAACTTCAGATTCAGGTATATCTTCACTCTCAAAAGTAATTTACTTAAAAATGAGAACTTCTATGTACTCGTATTTTTTTAAGTACAATTGTTTCAAAAAGAAGTACATTGTTAAAAATCATCTACTTAAAAATGAGCATTTCTATGTACTCATATTTTTTAAGTACAATTGCTTCAAAAAGGAGCATTAATCTACTTAAAAATGAAAATTTCTTTGTACTCGATTTTTTTAAGTACAATTAATTCAGAAACGAGTACATGATATTTTGAAATTGTGTATACGTATACTTGATTTCTAATGTATGCAGAAATGAATACATATATTTTGTATTTTAAAGTCTTAATATTCAAGTTTAAACCCTATGTGCTCAAAAATATGAGTTTTCTGATAAACCCTTTCCTTATACCGAATTGACAGTATTACTGACAGTATCATGACAGTTTTCCAAGGTTTTATTTAAAGATATATCTATTTTTGTTATAATTTTTAATTTATAATACACACTTTTCAAATTTATTTACAATTTCATTAGAAATGTTAAAGAAGAAAATTTAGTTTAAAAATTGTTTTATTAGAAATTAGAATATTTAAAAAAGGGAAAATTCATCTCTGCTGTTAGCGATCTTCCGTCACTGATTCATAAAAGTTGTCATTTGGAAGCAGCTGGCAACTGCTCTTATGAGTCAGTACAATACTGATCTCCCACCTAGTGGACTCGGGTTCAAATCACGGGGCGGCTCATACACAAAATTTCAAGAATTAAGGTTGTAAATTCGTTATTCTTTACTCCAAAGATTGTAGTTCTTCGCAATTAAAAATGGTGATTTTTCTGTGATTTCGCTTTTTTTTCTTATAGTGTATGTGTATTATTTCTATACATACATATTTTTGAGTCCCTGTATGTACTCAAAAAAATGAGTACATTCGTATTTCAAATTTAAGAGTTAAGTACTCGAAGCTATTTTAAGATAGGGAAGTGCTCAATAATTAGTACAATTTACTTATTTTTAAGAATAGTGTTTTAACAGTGTTGATATCAATTAGTGCTGTTTATGTTTTGGTGTAAATCGCTCAACAGGAAGCACTCTTATGCTATATTTTTCAGAATTTTCACTGTAGCCCTATATCAAGCACTAATGCACGAATTTTCATCCAACTTCAAACTCAGATATACTTTGATATGAATGGGTGCTAAATGGATGTAATTTCTTGTACTATTTAAATGATTTAATTGACGTGATTTAAATAGAAGAAAGTTTTGTGATGGCCACAACATACTAGAGTTAGTTGTTTTTATACAAGTAAATAATGCAAAATTCATAAGCACTTTTCCTATTTTAATTCACTAAATTTTATGGAGTGCACAAGAAATCAATTTTTGTGTTATTACACACTACCCCACCTCACCACTTACATTATAAAAAAAATACCTCACCACTTAAGGGATAAAGTAAAAAATCATCGTTGATTTTTTTTTACTTTAAATCGTGATAATGGCCCCAGAAGGGGTTTCAAAACGTTGATTTGTGTATTTTTAACGTAGTTTTAATATTTTTTAACGTAGTACATCATTTAGCAATGTGTATTTTATCACATTATATCTAATATCAATATTTCAATGTTTAACAAACAAACAATCTAAATTAACTACATTAACATTAACATTGTTTTGTTATTCATCTATATAAAAATTCCATTGTGCAGATAAAAATAGGTTTATTTGAGAGTTCATTGAATCCGAAAAGCCCGCATTTCTTATTGAGAAAACAGATTAATGTAAAAAGCACAAGGAACGTTCTAGAAAAGCACGGACAGAAAAAATGTTTTAGAAATACTTTTTTAAATCTCAAAGTTCATACTGGTTTCTAATATCTCTAAAAATAAATATATGCATTTCAGAATCGTGAGAAGCTGCAAAGAGATTAAATTTTTGTAAATCGTATTAATTTTCGTAACATTTGTATTATTTTTGCAATTTTTTACAGTTTTGTTTCTTTTTTTTTTTTTTTTTTTTTCTTTTGACAAAATAAATAATCGTTCGCAATAGACCCATTTTATTTGTCTTCAGTTGTTCAAACTATAAGGCATTTAAATTTAATCGATTCTGGACTTAGATCTCATCAGCAGTAAGACAAAGAACCGGAAGTAATTTAATGTGTTTCCTCTTTTGAAGATAAACGGATGAGATTTAAGGAAACGACAGTAAAAACGGAAATTTATTTAGACGTAAAAAAAGTTAAAGGCATTTTTGGAAATTGAATTCTAACTCAAAATAAAAAATAACTCTAATGACTGATCCTTAATGGATATTGGACGAGAAGATTATCATGTACAAAGATAAGAAAACGAAGTAATGCAGCGGTGGTGCAAAATGAAAGGAACGATACAAAAACAACGAAATCAGTTCGTGTTATCTATGCAAATGCGCAAATATTTGTGTTAAAATTAAAAACATTATATTCCAATTAATATTAAAGTAATAGTTTACAAAAGTTGTATATATATTTTAAAATATATTTTAAAATATGTATTTTGTTAAATTTACGCAGGAGCAAAGTAATGAGAACGCAGTAAATATTTCAAATCGCGGTACGTGATTGGCGGATATTTTCGCATATCATTTAAAAGAGATTCTAAACGCAATCGTTTAGTTCGCAAAACATTTGGACTACAGGGTGACCAAAATGCTTTCTGATTTCAGAAGAGGACAAATTCTAGATTATAACAAGAAAGGAAAATCTTTTCAAACACTTGCTGATAAAATTAAACGTTCAAAGGCTGTCACTTTTAATTTCTTACAGAATCCGACTGCTTATGTTACTACAAAATCCACAGAGAGGCCGAAAATTCTTTTGAAACGATCCGAAACTTTAATTTTTCACACGGTTCCAAGTAAAAGAATGACAGCAAAGGAAATTGGACGCCAGCATCAGTATAGATTGTAAGAAGAAGAATAAAAATATCGGGAGTTGTTAAACATGTAAAACCACGTCGATGTCCGCGTTTAACATCTAGCAATAAAAAAACCCACATTCAGTTTGCAGAGAATCCTCTAAAACAACAAAAAAATTTATCTAAAATTATCTTCAGAGCTGAAAAGAAGTTTAATTTCGATATTCTGGATGGTATTCATTCATATTGGTATTGCCTTCAAAAGTTAAATACGTATTTTCAACGCTATTTGTCAATTAACTGTAGACTTCCTTATGACTTGGGTTGCTTTTTTTTCTCAGAAAGTAAGCTTAGAATTGATTTTCCAGACGAATTAAAAAAAGAAAAAAAAAAGAAAAAAAAACTGTATTCGCATGTTACAATGCCAATTTTTGAATCTGAGTGAAAACATTACATGCTGTAATTAAATTTTCAGCAAGACAATGCCTAAATTCACGCAGAAAAGGACACAAAGAAGTGGTTTGAAGATAAATAAAACTCTCAAACTTGATTGGACACACAAGGGTCTAAACCGTAATACCATGAAGAAAATTTAGGGTAATTTAATAGACCCTATTCGTCCGAAGCCCTTTATTATTCTACTCATTCCGATTCTTTGGCTGAAGCTAGGTTCGTAGGTCCCCAGCCACGTCCCGAGTAAAAGACACTCTAGCGAAAGCCAGGTTGAAAAAAAAAATCAAAAATTGAAACCGGACAAATTTAAAAGGGAAATTTCACAAATTAAAGACACCGAAAAGTGGTAATATAGGGCTCGGGGTGATGAGTCTACCGAACGACTCCTTCTACTTCAAGCTTAATATTAGTCTAATTAGTATTAGTCTTACTATTAGTGTGTAATATATAAAGTAAAATGGTCAAATAACTCGAATGTAAAAATGAAATCTAGCATTTGGGGGATATAATGTGTTTTGTCACCTAGACAAATTCGAAACCATGTGAACTCTATGCTACAATGTTGCATTGAAATTATTAAACACAGAAGAAGCTCGATTGGCATGTAATATTTCTATAATTTAAAAAAATCTGTTCCGTTCTTATCATTTTGCTCCCAATGCATATCGAGTAAAAATGCAAAGTATTATATTATATTTAAAACAACTGTTTTAGAATGTTTTCTTTATGTTTAAATTGATTATTTAGTTTGATAAAACGGATTTATATGGTTTATAAATGGTTTCATATAATTACATTTTTTTTCGACAATTACATGATCGCTATTATCATTTTGCACCCTATTGTATAACACTTTTTTAAGTTGAACAGACAGTGAATATGATTTAAAGATTACTGTATTGAAGCAAAGATAAAAGTAATGACTTTCTTTCGATCAGAATTTTTATCGCTAAATGAAAACAACTGCAATCAAGATTTAATCTTTAAAAAGTAAAAATAAAAATTATCATCAAGATGCAATAAATGAATTTCTATATCTATGTCTGTTTGTTTATGTATAATCTTCAATTTTTATTTATTTTTAAAAATATTCAGATAACTAATTGTTATACATATTATCATTATTATAAATAACAATATTAATAAATCCATTATTAAATACCTTTAGCTAATTATTAAGTTTTCAAATATCGTTTTTTAAAAAAAAAGTATTCCATATTTCCAGAAAAGCGTGAATTTGAAGCATTAATGAAATATATGCAGTGTTGATAATAAATTTGCTATGATGAATTCTGAGAAAAAAAAAGTATGGATAAAGTATGTTGAAAATGGATAATAAAGTATTTTAAAAAAAACAAAACAATATTATTTATCACTTTTATTTTTCAACATAATGTGTCAGTTTCAGAGTATTTGTAAATAATTAAGTAATATACTACTGGATATGAATTTTAGTATATTTTTTAGTTTTAGTACTTTTGAGAAATTTCTAAAGATTTTTTTTTATACAAAATTCGGTGGAATTTTTTGGAGGACAAAAGTGTTGAAGAACAAAGGTATTTTGCCGAAGGATTTATTTGCTAAATCATAAGTATTCTATTCATGTAAATTCTATGTAAAATAATGTGAGTGTAATGTTAGTTTGTCAAAATTAATTTATTTGAATGGTAGGGGATCTCAAGCTGTTTCTGTTCTTGTCAAAGTCAGGTAAAAATTTGGTCTGGTGCACTTTTTGTTCAGAGGTTATCTCCACTTGCATGTGGCTCGTATTTAAATTTGCTTACCGCTAGGTATGTAACCTAACACCTCTTTCGTACGCAATCTTGATCGGTTAAACGTGTTGGAAATTTATAAAAATAATTCCTTTCTAACACTTTCCACTATAGTTGTAAAGTGTTTATGAATTCATTTTGTCTCACCGTCTGTCCGTCTGTCTGTCTGCCCGTTGCATGTTCGCTATTGAATGTGCGGTGTGTAAGATTAAATAGTTCATATACAGGGGCACTCAGAATAAGCAATTTCTCCTTTACAAGCTCCTTTACATTAGTGTCAATGGTGGAAAATCGTATGTCGTGTATTTTAACGACATTACACTATTTCAAATGTATTGAAATTGATATAAATCACTGAATTTCACTCCAAGTTGATTACTATAGAATATGACATTGATAGCATTTATTGTTCATTTACAGGGACACACAAAAGAAATCGGTTATAGTTCTTTCTTTGAACAATAATTGCTTGAAATGCGTTTTCAATTAAGGTATGCTCTTTTAAATGTAAATAATTTTTTTTCTGTTACTCGTTGGGTATAACTGTTATACTTCGTATGCAGAGTTGTACAAAAGTAATCACGTACATTCCTTATAAGCGGAAATTTTTCAAGGGGAATTTTCAACTGTGGTAGGTATTTCCTTACAGAAGTAAACTTTTGAATAGATGTAGTTTATGGATAAAAATCTATATATCATACACAGCGTTTCTCAAAGAATTTGGACAATTATCCGACTGTTGATAGGAAATGCTGAAATCGGGTATTCAATTGTGTTATGCGTTTCAAAGTGGTCCAATTAGGCATAACATTTCAACTCATTAAAAGATGAAGTTTAAGTTACATTAATCTGAATACGCTGGAAAATGTTTCATAATCTATCGTTGACGCATGATTTTTCTTTCTTTTTTGCTTGTTCTCTTTACTTTTTGAACATACACCAGTATTCGAAAAATCGAGTGGAGACACTCCAGATTTCTTGAAATGCAATTAAAAATAAATGCATTTACAGTTCTCTGTAGAATCACGTTGCTTAATATTAATTCAAAGCATAATATCTTTCGTGAAGTGTAAAATAGATATTTTATCAATTTAAGATTGATAAAATTGTTTGTTTAAATGCAGTTATGATTTATTTTTCTGACATGTAATTTTTCTCTTCCGGTAATACAAATTAATTAGGAATGTTACTCAGACCATGGTTGTAATATAATATATTAATATTCTCATACTTTATTGTACTGAATAGCTCAGACTATTGCATGAAATACACTGTAAAATAAATGTTTCTCAACATACGATAATATATTGTAAGTACGAATCAAAATCAGTAGACTCCCTCAAATCCGCACAGCTTTGGACTAGAGGTTGTGCGGATTTCTGGCCATGGATTTGTTTACATTTTTGAAACATTAATTTGATTGGTAGTTAAGCAAGGGAAATTATAATGAATGCTTACAATGAAGTGAAACAATAAAATAAGTAAAATATTAAAATTATTTATTAGTTTAAACGTAAGTAATTATTAAAATAATTATGTAAAATAAAAATCTAGAAAAATATTAAATTATTACCGATGAAATAGATTCAATTCGATTTCAAAAATCTTATGCTGCCATCTAGTGGTAAAGCGATCGTAAGATTGATACGCCATCATATAGATATGCTAATTTATATCAAAATCAAAAGTAATGTAAATTTATTTAGTAATAAATCAGCTGTAATAACCAAAAGAGAATGATTAACAAAAAAATTAGTAAAAAAGAACATTGCGGTAGTCGCTGATTTCGGCGCCATCTTTAATTTTGTTCCTGCAACTTAACTGTAAATTTCATCGTTTACATCTGAAAAAATTCGCGGATTTTAGGATCGCGGATTTAAGGGAGTCTACTGTATTCAGTAACCTCTTAGGATTTACCAATGAAACCGTAAAGCGTACTTTATGTTTAGGAATCCCAGAAACAAATTTAATTTACATATTTAAAAACATATTAATAACATCAAAATTTCTTTTGCTTGCACTTTTTGTAGTGTATTAATAAAGTTTCTCCTACCGAAGTATCTTTTTTAGGAATATGTGTTTACATGGGAATTGATAGTATTCTAAAAACCTATATTCCAGTTTGAGAAAACTGATTAATGCATTGTGAAAACTATTCGTAAACGTTTCCGAATGTCAGTAGTAGCAAACGAAACTTTATTTTAATAAATGCATATTTAAATATTTAAAATAGATTGGTTTCTGAGCTTTCCAAAGATAAAGAATGATCTTCGGAATCGCTGGTAACTCGGAAGATGTTATTGTATATTTTCGTTCGTGGATTGTGTTATATTTTCTTAGATTATGGACTATTTTTCTTTTTACGTGCGTTCGTAATCGTATAAGTACGTAGCACCTATTGTCGTCGTTTGGTCCGTTCGTCTGTCTGTCCGTGTATCCGCATATAACACCGCAAGAACTACCCTACCGAATTGTTTGTAATTTCTATTGTAACTGATTATAACCGTTGCAGAATTTTCGAGGTCATTTCAAATATTATGAAAATCGAATCAAAACTTAAAAAAATATTAATAAAAGTTTTCTTCATTCTATTAAATCCTACCATACGTAATTAATTCAATAATAGCCCATGATAGGTAATGCTTTTAGGTTGCCATGGTGATTACGTACTGTTTAACATGGAGTCATATTATTTCCGTATTACAGAATTCAACATATACAATCGTAATAAATTTTGTATTCATGCATTTTTGCGTAAGAGTGTAACAGCTATTGAACCATGATCTGAATATTTATAAAACTAGTTGTAGTACGAACGCATCTCATTTGCTATGTTTGACGTACAATTTCCGACTTGTTTTACTATGTATACTTCATAATTAAAACTTGTAAAATTTAACTATAAACTATAATAATGACAAAATTGAAGCGCATTTGCACTTTCCACAATTATAAATGCTTTTCTAAATTCTGAGAATAATTTTTCACCATAGAAAAAAAGTATCTTGTTAGTTATGGCCTGAAATGAATTTTTTAAATGCTACTCATAAAACATAGATTCAAAAATTGTACAGTAGTCAAATAACAATCAAGTATTATCAAAATTTATGGCATCATTTATGTGATGTTAAACTTTTATCGATTTCTAATTAAACAATTGTTCATGTTATTTCTTTCACGCTTGCGTTTAAAGACTAACAATTTGCCATTTACGCTTCGAGTAACGCAAACTAATTAACGCCTAGTGTATGACGATTTCACGGTTTCCAATTGCTTTTAATCTTCCAGCTTGCATTTCTGGAGCATAATAGATTGGTCCATTACTTGAAATATGCGCCGTAATCGATTCATATTACCATGAAAATGAACTAAAAATGTGTATGTAGAATATTTTTTTAATGATTCTATGTTATAAATGTTAATTGGTGTTTTATATATTCTTCAAGACATACGCTATCTATTTTCTAAACAATTTTACTAATATTTTTTCTCTAAGTTTTTAGGATGATGTGTTTACGGGATTTATAGTATCTGAAAAACCAACATTCAGAGTTTAGAAATCTGATTAATTCATTCTAAAAAACTACTCGGAAACGTTTTCGAAAATCAGTGGCAGCAAAAGAAATTTCGCTTTTTGTAAAGGCTTCTTTAAATCTCAGAAATATATTGGTTTTGAGATTTTTAAAGATATAGAATTGTTTGGAATCGTGTGCAACCACGGACAGACTATTGTATATTTTCGTTCGCAATTATATCATATTTTCCAGGATTAAGAATCATTTGTCTTTTTTTACACTGTATATTTTATAATCAATACCAGCAAAGTTTATTTATGCACTTCCCTAATAACAAATGAAAGCTCTTTTTCACTTCCTAAGATTATAAATGGCTTTATAAATTTTGAAGGTTTTTTTTTTTTTTATTTTAGAAGAGAAGTATTTTGTGCGTTATGTTCTGTTATTATTATTTTTTAATGATACTTATAGAAGATAGATATAATATTGGAACAGTACTCGAAAAACAATCAAAGCACCATATTAGTGGTGATAATTTTTTATTGATTACAGATTAACACTAGAACTACCGATGTTATATACATACCTAGTTTTACCGCAACCGTCAAATTGACGGATTTTTTATCATGGCTTTCATTGTAACTTTTGACTTAGTTAATGTAAATAAAAGAATATAATTTAATAAAAACAACATTTAAAATAAAATTCATTAATTATTAATAAAAAAACAGTTTGTATTTGCATGTATAGTATAGCACATTTGATATGTATGAAATAATTTTGTGGCACATATTTTACAAGTACATGTTATCTTAGATGAACACTTGCCACAAACATATTTGTTGCATACATTACAGGAATAAATCGCTCTGTTTTTGCAACACAATCGAATTTGGCAAGATTTGCGTTTATAACGACTTTTTTTTTTTAGTTTTCTGGGGAACAATCCATTGATTTCCGTTCTGGTTTTCGGGAGGAGGCTTCTTTTCTGAGCACCTATATTTACTGGATAGTTTTTCGGATAATTGAAATAAAAATTGTTTTCTAGTTATATTTTCATCCCAAGTCTCTTTCTATAAAATCCACGCACTGATTGCTGCCAAGTCTATAACATTATAAAATAGCTGCAAAGGCCATCTACGTTATCCTGCTACGTTACGCTATATTTGAGGGCCATTTGGCCAACTACATTTACTGCAAACTTAGTCTCATTGTAAAAAAACACAGATGCAGGAATTAGTTTCCGATTAAAAGCAAATTTTACGGATTTATGTTTTGAGCTGAAAAGTAGTACTTTTTTACGAGGATTACTTTTGTAAATTGTTAGAACAATATCATTATTGTTTTGGAGAGCTTTGTGGAGAAAAGAACCATGTTATCTTGTCTAATTTTAGCTATTTTCGTCAATTCTCTTTTATTTGCTCTCATAGTTCCGACAAGAATTATTTTTTTGGCCAGTAGCTTCTTTGCGAGTTTTACAAAAATTATCCATTGTTATATTTCTCCCACAACTTACATAGTTTTTTACAAGATTCAAAACTACAAATTCATTCTAAAGTACTCCTGATGGTCTAAGTTCATCTTTGCCTAAATAAGGAAAGCCATTTATAAGATACTTACTTCGCACGTCTATAGATAACCAAAACTTAATTCCGAATTTGTCCGGTTTATTGGGCTGGGCATATATTGCAGAAATCTGCATCTTGCCTTTGTGGGAAATAGTTGTTCATCTACGCTTATATTCTGATCTGGTTTGTAACAAGCTTGGTTGTAATCAATAAAGAACTTCCACATTTCGAAAGCTATTTCAAATTTGTCAGTTCGTAAGCGAACACTCTTCTCGTTTCTTTTGTCGAAACGAATGAATCTCATAATTTCTGAAAATCTGTTTCTACTCATAGTTTCGTGAAATAAAGAAGGTCCCAATTTTTCTGACCACAAATAATAGGATAATTTCAAATTTATCGCTTCGTAGGTTACTCGAGCATACAAAATAGATACATACGCATATAATTCTTCAATAGTAATTTAATTTTCCAATCGTGCTTCTGTAAAACATTTCTGGCATCGAGCTCAGCGCAAATTTTATGTGATTCATCATTCGATTTTCAATTATAAGTCTAAATGCACTGCTAACATTACGAAGCATAATGTTTCGCTTCGCATAACCAGTTGGGCCTGAAGTATCCTTGCTATAGTATGTGAAGATATAGTATGTGATGGGAGCCTACCAACACAACCATTCCTTAATTCTTCCTATTAAGTATCGTCGAGAGCAATGTCTTTCTTCGGTTTCTGTTTGGCTATCCGATTGAGTATCTGAACATATTCGCAATCGCTTTCTGCGTTTGTGGCTCTTTTGGAGAATTTCATCTTCACTCCCTGAATCTTCACTTTCATATTCATCTTCTGAATTTTCTTCAATATATCGTACTTCAATTTCATCTTCAGCTTCTTCAGAGTCTGAAAAATCAGTTTTATTTTCCACTCAAGACATGTCCAAATTATTATTACTTGAATTAGTGTCCGAACAGTTTTCATTTATACTAGTGAGTTCTTTGAATTCTTAGAATAATTTTTTGTTTCCTGGAAATCGTTTCATTGTTGCCTAGAGTTTACAAAAAGTAAATTTTAATTTTTTATAAAAATATGTTCGTACTATTTTCCGAGATTGGACTTTTTTCAGATTACACTTTGCACAGATTGCACTTTTCACCAAGAACTTTATCATGTTAGAAGTACAACTGATAATGATTGCCTCCTAATTACATTTACCAGTCAGTTCTAAACTGAATCGTAATCGGAGTAAAATAGATCCTGTTATAATGGCTGCCGAACACTTTGGATCATTCAATTTTGAAATTGCCAAAGTCGCATTTTGACGGGTCTATAAATAGGTATATGTCATACTGATTATGGAAATTAAAGTGGGTGAGTGAAAATTGAACAGGAATATTTAACTATTCTTATATTTCATTAAAAGTCGTAAAATAAAATTCTAGAACAATACATAAATTATATCAAATTTTTAAGCATGAAATTTGAAAACCGTCAAAATGACGGTCTTGGTAGTTCTAGTGTTAAGCAATCGTTCATTTAATTTCTTTCAACTCGCCTTTGTGTTTTTTACAGTGTATATTTCATAATCAATATCTGTAAATTTTATCATTGCACTTCACTAATAAACGAGTGGTGATAAAATTTCTTTGATTCAAGATTAAACAATTGTTCATTTAATTTCTTTATGCTCGCCTTTTGTCTTTTTTTTAAGTACATATTTTATAATCAATACCTGTAATATTTATCCATGCACTTCCCTAATAGTTAAATGAAAGCGCCCCATTTTAAAATATGATTATAAATGGTTTTATAAACTTTGAAGGTAATTGTTTAACTTTTAAAAAAAGTATTTTTTGCCTTGTGTTCTGTAATTTTTTTTTTAATGAGTCTTACAAAACATAGATATAAAAGTTGTACAGTAGTAAAAAAACAATAAATCATCACATGAATGATGGTAAACTTTTATTGATTCCTGATTAAACAATTGTTCCTTTAATTTCTTTCATGCTCGCCTTTAATGACTAACAATTTGTAATTTATGCTTCAAGTAAAGCAAACTAATTAAAGTTTAATCTAATGTGTGAGCAGTTCATGGTTTCCAAATGGTTTTAAACTTCTAGCTTACATTTCCTGAACACAGGGATGAGAGCGTTCCGACCCAAATGACCGATTACTACCACTAAATTTTAATACTATTCTTTGCTTTATTAAATATCAGAAATTCTGTCATTAAATAATGTGAGAAATACTATTAAAATGTAGTGGTAGTAATCGGTCATTTGGGTCGGAGCGCTCTCATCCCTGTGAACATAATAGATTGGTCCATTACGTGAAATATGCGGCCTGATCGATACATATTACCATGCAAATAGACTAAAAATCAGTACCAGAAATTTCTTAAAATACCGATCGCTATATCTGAACATAGATTTTTTTTTTCAATAAATAAGACAGATATTGTTTTACGAAAATTATGAGAAAAGGTGCTTGAAAATCCTTGAAGCGTGCGAACTGTCAACGAAATATTGTATTTTATGACTCACTGAATCAGTATGATCTCTTTTTTCATATATGTAAGTGGCTTTATAAATTATTTTTAAAACATAGTTATCGTAAAATATATTGTTTTAAATGTATCATTACAAGAGATTTTTTTTAACATCCCTGTGAACATAATAGATTGGTCCATTACGTGAAATATGCGGCCTGATCGATACATATTACCATGCAAATAGACTAAAAATCAGTACCAGAAATTTCTTAAAATACCGATCGCTATATCTGAACATAGATTTTTTTTTCAATAAATAAGACAGATATTATTTTACGAAAATTAGGAGAAAAGGTGCTTGAAAATCCTTGAAGCGTGCGAACTGTCAACGAAGTATTGTATTTTAGGACTCACTGAATCAGTATGATCTCTTTTTTCATATATGTAAGTGGCTTTATAAATTATTTTTAAAACATAGTTATCGTAAAATATGTTGTTTTAAATGTATCATTACAAGAGTTTTTTTTTTTTTTTTTTTTTAATAACGACACGACATTGGAAAGTCGTTTAAAGATATTTACTTTCTATTAAATATTTGTTTCGTAAATAATCACTTCTTACCCATGATTCAAGCAAAATAATAATAATAATAATAATAATAATAATAAAAAAATTGTCACAAAAAATTTTAAATTATACTAAAATTTTTCGAATTACATATACATACAAAATAGCGATTAGTATAATATGATTTGATTTTTTGCAATATTTGTTAGTAAGGCAAATTACATAAATATTCTGAAGATTGTTTTCTTGTCCGCGATAGGGCCATTCCGTGAAAAACGGACAAAATATCCTGCACGTGACACTTACATAAATATCTATATCTATTAACTTGTAAGTTGTTAGATTATAAACTGTAAAAATAACAAAAAACCCTAAATTTTCATACTACCATAGTTTTTTTTTTTTTTTAATTTGAGGATACAATAGCATTTTTAAACAGCAGTTATGTGTAGAAAAGCTGCCTCCACGTGATATGAAATGGCTCTTAAATAGGTTTAACCCCTTAATTTTGGCTCGCGTCAATATCACGGGCTGAGATGTCGTTCGTTATTTCTCGTGCCTGTCATATTTCTGGGCTGGAGATTTATTGCTGGAAAAAACTTCTGAAACCAGAAAAAATTAACTGGAATTTTCGTGTGAAATCTTTGAATAGTAGCGTTTGGGTTTAGTTTTTGGCGCTGATCGTGATGTTGGACTTTGTATTGCATGTTTCGAAATATATCACACTCAAAAAATTATTAATAATAAAAATTTAATGTATATTATATTATTCCAAATATCATTTGGAAAAATTTGTTTGATGATGATAAATCAAGGTCTAAGATGTGAACAATAAAGGTCTTATTCGCATTAATTCGTATGGTGCAAAACAAATATTAAAACACAGAATTCTCGCATGATGGCTTTTTCACAAATGTGAATTTGTTCTATAACATCTTGTTTTTCGCCTTAAAAAATCTAATTGCATATTTTATATAGAAACCTTATAATTATTAAATTTCTGTAATAAAAAAATAGGTACTTTCTTGATGGTTTTACCTTATATTAAGCGACCGTTAAGGGGTTAAAAAACTCTACATTTTAAAGATCCTACATAAAAAGGCTGTCTGTTTTTAATAGGTTTAAAAATCTCTACATTCTATTTCCTAGATCTAAGTAATCTTCCCGTTTCAGGGCCTTTCAATGAAAAACAGACAAAATGACCTGCGCTTGACACTTATATAAATAACTGTTATACTAATTAACTCATAAGTTGTTAAAATATAAACTATGCAATAAAAATAACAAAAAATCCTAGATTTTCATTATACCATAGTTGTTTTAATTTGAGGATTAATAATATTGTGGAAACAGAAGTAATATGTAGAGCAGCTGTCCTTCACGAGAATGACCCTATACTGAAACTATGACTATATGACTATATGACTATATGACTATGACTATGACTATAAACTACTATGACCTGAAAACTCATATTTTATTTAGTCAGAATGGAGTATAGTCGATCGGGTACATAAAGGAATTCAATTTTTACTTTATTGCTGGATTCTTTTATAGAAATCGACTATGTTTTAGCTTATATCTGTAGTGAAATGCTATATAAGCTTCCTGCTACATCCATCCAATTGATCTATTATTTGTTTATGAAACGTCTTTTAATGGTTCAACATTATTTCGCTGGTTATTTTTATCTTTTATCTTTAATAGGTTATTGTATCAAAATTTGGTGGTTTCTCATATGTTTTATATGGATTAATCGTCTGCAATGTGTTAGTAAATTAGTGGTATTGTGCTTAATTTTGTGTTACAAGTCATGGGTTCCACTTTTATTTTGTATAATGTCAGTTTTATCTATTGAAGCTAAATTTATTAATTTAATTTGAGTAATTGGAAATAGATGATGAATTGTAATTATATACTGGTTATATATATATATATATATATATATATATATATATAGTTAAAAAAATTCCAAAAGTAATTTCAAACATTACCACAAACTGTAAACTTTAAATGAAGTGCAATAATAACTAAATCATACAATAAAATATTTTAACATAATGAACTATCTCTAAGAAATACAACATAACCAACTTAAACCTGAACGAAATCAACCGAAGTAAGAAACAAGACAAATAACCAATAAACTAAATATGGAGACAGGCTGTGTGGCTTATGACACGCAATGCAGAGTTGAAAACCACATTGTTTGAAAAGGCACATTGCTTAGACTAATATACCAATATATATATAATAAATTTGAAATCACAATCTATATATATAAAATAAGAGATGTCTGTCTGCCTGCCTGCCTGACCGCGGAAAGCTCCGAAATTATAACACCTAGACCTCTGAAATTTTTGTCATGTGTAGATGTTATTACCGGAAAGTGCACTTCACCGCCGGATTTTAAAATTTCAATTTAGATATTTAAAAAAAATTAAAACGTTATGTGTTAGAGGCTATTTACAGCTCTAAGCCAATCCGCTGCAAGAAAACGTTATGGGTTTCAGGCTACTTACAGCTCTAAGCCAATCCGCGGCAAAGAAGAAACCAGCCAATGAGAGCAGGTAGTAAATATGAGATACAGCGGCTGCATTTCCTAGCCTAACTGTAGCGGGAAATTGCACTGTTTATTTTCCATGCTTTATTTATTTTGTTACTATAAGATTTAATCTTATTGACATTATTTTATAATGTTTATTATATTGTTTATAAGAAGTGATATAATACAATTCACGTAAGTTACTTTAAATTGTATTCGTTCTTCGTATTAATATCTATTTACATACGCTTAGTCGCCCAAGAATGAAATAGTATAATGTTTCTTGAACTTTCTGGGATCTTAAAGTAATTATTTTTTTTTTCAAATTTGCTGATTATTTTTTTTTCAAATTTGCTGAATCAACGCTTCACTGAATGTTTTCATTTCTTAGTAAAAATAGAACTGTACATTTTATAGTAAAGTGTAAGATGAAAACTGTACTTTCTATGAAATGGAAACATTCAGTAAATAATTTCCGTTCTCGGGTGATTAAAAGATGTATGTTGTCATCGCCCAAGAATAGGAATAAAACAAATATTTCTTTTCAGGGGAAATGAATGAAGTTATTTGGGTTTTTCTTTTATCTTTTTTTCCCACTTCCCCAGATATTATGAGTTTCATAACAAATCCCAATGAAAACATATTTTTTACACTTTACTGAGTGTTTTCATTTCTTATCAAAGTCATGATATGTAACAAGCACAGGGATCTGTTTAGGAAAAATTGGGTTCTTTAAAGGACCCCTCACAAAATTTTTCATTTCAAAACAGGACCCCTCACAACATTTTTCATGTCAAAACTGGACCCTTCACAACATTTTTTATGTCAAAACTGGATCCTGCACAATTTTTTTCAAATCAAAGCAGGACCCTTCACAAAACTTTTCACCTTAAAAAAAGGACCCTTCACAAAATTGTCATAAAAGTAGGCTTTTTACAAACTTTTTCACCTGAAAACTAAACTTTTCACATATTTGCTGAATCAACGCTTCACTGAATGTTTTCTTTTCATTTCTTAGCAAAAGTATAAGATGTATGTTTTGATTTTAAGATTTGTTATTGAACTCTGTTTCATTTAAGGAGGTCCGGGACATACCTATTTTAAAATAATTTTTATTTATTGAGTTACTATTTTGAAATTTTTTGTGATGCTTAACCATAACATAATAAAACTTATTAATCGGTATAACTCGAAATGTTATATGTAGAATTTAAACTTTTTTCATTTAAATAAACAAATATATAAGTTTTAATTTTGATTCTGCATTTTAAAAATTGTTATTGAACTCAGTTTACTTCATATACAAATATTCAATGTTTTGATTTATTATTGTTGACATTATTGGGCGATGACAACGTACATTTTATACCTGACTGCATGTCCATTCTTGGACGATTATTCTGAAACTACAAATTTGTCTAATCGCCCCAAGAATCGAATGTTTTTTCTTTTTTTAAACATTTAGTAAATAATTTCTCTTGGGCGATTAAGAGTTCATTCATGTGCGATTCTTATGAAACTCCATGTCACAAAATGCACATCTTAACTATTTTACGCACTCAGAATTTTCCATTTTCAGTTATTTTCCTTTTGTTAATCTTTTCTCTCCACTTTCCAACTGATAAGAAATCGTAATGAAAACATATTTTGTACTTTACTGAATGTTTTCATAGTGCCAGGTCCAGTAGCAGAAAATTCAAGATGGGAGACAGGCGTCACAGATTTTCTTATCTTTTTTGCAGATTATTTTTCCATCAAACCTTTTATTATTTCGCTTTACAATTATGTTTAGCTCTTTATTACTTAATACAAAACTAAGATTATTATATATAAAAATTAATAAAATGCTTAAAGACATTGCAGGTAAGTGGTGGTTTGATTAATTAATGCTTCAATTGTAAAATATTTTACCAGCAGATTATTTTCTGCCACTGAAGTATCTGTCACAGACACTTGGAGAATTTTCTGCAACTGTGGTGCCAGGCATACCAGTTTAAAGTTTAGGCGTAATTCAGTGAAGAGAAATTATGATTTTTTTTTTTTTTTGTTGTTGTTGTTCTGTCGCCATTTGTCAAAGTTCCCGACATTTCTCAGCGACAGATTGGAAAAATTCAGCTTGTGCTTCTGCACTCTTTTGTCAAAATTTGCTATACATTTCCGTGATCTTTTGATCAAATTTGCAATTTATACCCTCGACTGTTTATCGAATTTTGTGTTTTATTTTTGTAGTGATTGTTTTTACAAGATTTTTCATGAAATTCGCGTTATTTATTTTTTTTTTTTTTCGACCATTAGCCAAAGATTAGACAAACTTTGCTATGCGTTTCTGCGATCTTTTGATGAAATGTACAATATTTTTCTTCGTTTACTGAAATTCCCGTTTTTTTCAGCAATCGTTTCACAAAATGCTCGATCTCCCCCCCCCCCCCCCCCAAAATCGTTTCACGAAATTTGCAGTTTTTTTTCACGATTTTTTTTAAACGATCAGTGACAAAATTTGTTTTTCTTTTCCGTGGCCATTTGTCGAACTTTCCTATATTTCTCAGCGACATATTTGCGAAATTTGTAATCTGCACTCTTCAAACAAACTTTGCTATGTGTTTCTGCGAACTTTTGATGAAATTTGCAATATTTTTCTTCGTTTACTGAAATTCACGCTTTTTTTTTTCAGTGATCGTTTCACAAAATGCACGATCCCCCCCCCCCCCCCCCAAATCGTTTCATGAAATTTGTGGGGTTTTTTTAACGATCAGTGACAAAATTTGTGTTTTTCTTTTCCGCGGCCATTTGACAAAATTCGTAATGTGCACTCTTTAGACAAACTTTGCTATGCGTTTCTGTGATCTTTTGATGAAATTTGCAATACTTTTCTTTGTTTACTGAAATTCACGTTTTTTTTCTGCGATCGTTTCACAAAATGCACACCCCCCCCCCCCCCCCCCCAAATCGTTTCATGAAATTTGCATTTTTTTTTTTTTTTTTTCAACGATCAGTGACAAAATTTGTGTTTTTCTTTTCCGCGGTCATTTGTCGAAGTTCCCGATATTTCTCAGTGACAGATTGGCAAAATTGGCATATGCTTCTGCATTTTTTTGACGAAATTTAACCATGCATTTCCGCGATCTTTTGATGAAATTTGCAATATTTTTCTTCGATTGTTTACCGAAATTCGCGGGTTTTTTTTTTCAGCAATCGTTTGACGAAATTCGCGTTTTTTTTTTTTCACGATTTTTTTTAAACGATCAGTGACAAAATTTGTTTTTCTTTTCCGTGGCCATTTGTCGAATGTTTCCGATATTTCTCAGCGACATATTGGCAAAATTTGTAATTTGCACTCTTTAGACAAACTTTGCTATGCGTTTTTGCGATCTTTTGATGAAATTTTCAATATTTTTCTACGTTTACTGAAATTCACGTTTTTTTTTTCAGCGACCGTTTCACAAAATGCACGATTACCCCCCCCCCCCCCCCCAAATCGTTTCATGAAATTTGCATTTTTTTTTTCAGCGATCAGTGACAAAATTTGTGTTTTCTTTTCCGCGGCCATTTGTCGAAGTTCCCGATATTTCTCAGCGACAGATTGGCAAAATTGGCATATGCTTCTGTACTTTTTTGACGAAATTTGCCATGCATTTCCGCGATCTTTTGATGAAATTTGCAATTTTTTTTCGATTGTTTACTGAAATTCGCGGGGTTTTTTTCAGCAATCGTTTGACGAAATTCACGTTTTTTTTTTTTTTTTTTTTTCTTCAACGATCTACGATCTATGAAGTATAACATATGTTTTCATTAGGATGAGAAAATATTAACAAAAGAATAAGAACTTAGTGAAAAATCTTTGAGTTCATGAAATACTTAATATGGTGTGCATTTTGTGATATATTAGGAGTTTTATAAGAATCGCATGAGAATGGACTCTTAATCACTCAAGAACGGAAATTATCTACTTCATAAAAATTTCAAGAAACATGTTCCATGCTTGGGCGACTATGCATATGTAAATTGCCATTAACACGAAGAACGAATACAATTGAAATTAACTTACGTGAATGATAACATTTTAAAATTTTAAAGAAGGTGGGGGAGTTGAATTTCGAGTTTGGAAGGCGGGTGACGATAATTGTCCTTACAACTGTAGCGTTTTCTTCGATGAGTATCCTTTATATGTTGTTTTCTGACAGAGGTCGTTTTAAAGCTTTTGGCCTGTACATTACTAAGCACTCACTCCTCTCCTCTTAACTATTTTTTTCATCAGTAGAGGGTGTTTTAAAATTTTAATTTGTTCATGACTATGGCATACAATTTTACAAAAATTTATGAATAAAATTTGCATAACATCTCAACAATTTGCAACTGCTTCTCCCCCATTTTCACACTGTGAGTGGGTACGTATTTCAGACAAAATCGAGTTACATATAAAATCATATAAATTAAAGGTTTCTTTATAAATATTGCCACTGACCCGGGCAACGCCCGGCGGGTCAACTAGTATATGAATAAATTGGTAAAGTTCTAAAGATGAATATATATATGTATATATTGGTATATTAGTCTAAGCAATGTTCCTTTTCTATTATCAAAATCCTATAATTATAATTTTCGTAGAGTTCTAAAATTAAAAATTAATTGAATATTTATACATTTTGATCAACAACATACACATATTTTTTTAAAATAGGGTAGTTATGTTTTTCAGAGATGCGTTCTTTTTTTCTTATTATTTACTCCATTAGCGTATATACTTAGCGTATAATTTTAGAAAAAATCATAAAAAGGAAAAAGCATAAATTTTAATGTACCTGAGATTATTTAATAATTTAATTCGGCGAATTGCAAGGGAAGCATATTTCTATAAATTAACTGCAACAACTCGAAAAATATTTCTCGTTGTTAACAACTTAATTACATGCTTCAGGGACTTTAGAGTAAAATTTTTATATGAAATATGTCCGCTTTCATTAACAAGACGTGAGAAAACTGGAGTCTAGGAAAGTTATTTTTTGCGTTAAAAAAAATGCTAATTGAAGTATGCTTATATAAAAACATTTAATATAAAAATGTTCTTATAAACTATGAAATATGTTAGGCCATAAAAATCTTTATTTAAGAATAAATTTTCAAAGTGGGGGAGACCGGGACTAGTAAGCGCAGTTTTTAGTTATTAATTTTTATGAATTTTGTGTTTAAGTTTTTTAACAAACTTTAACTGCATATTTAAGGAACAGACATTTGGCTATAAATACCCCGGAGTTTTGAGTTTGTAGCTTTTGTAGTTTATGTTTAGCGGAGGTCTAAAATAAAAGGAAAATTGTGCGGCAACCTACCCCGTCACGTGGCAAGTTCCTATGCCTATGGGGTAAGTTGGCACATGCTTTATAAAAATTTAAATAAAACTCAAATAAGACACGCAGATAAGAGAAATCAATTTCATTATTACCAGTAAGTTTAAACAAAGTCGTAATCGCCATACAATGTAAATTCTAAATTATACAGACATAAAAATAATGAATAAAACCATTAACATTGAGTAACTTCTATCCTACTCGATATCGTCATCCGAGTTATAGTTGTAAAAAATAAAAATTCGAATGTCTCCGTTTGGGCAAGCCTCATGTGCCCAAAATCTTGCATTGCAATCACTTTTCTCAGTGTATGCTGTTTTTCAAGCTACCAGCACACAGCAGACATTGAGACAACTTGCCCCGTGTTCAATGCGCCTACTAGCCCCATAATAAATTTCTTCACAAAAGGGACACGTAACCTTCCAAACATAAATAATCCAAGTAAATCATAAATGGGATAGGTACAGTTAATCATACACTAAGAAAAACTGCACAAGTTAAATCGCATTTATTAAGATAAGTATTAGAAATTAGAAAAAGAATGAAGCAACCAAAAATTACTTATGAGTACAAAAAACAGAAAAATCGTAATAAATGCCCACTGCACGTAGGTAACGCTGCAAAACTACAATGAGGATTGTAAAAAGCAAGAAGAAAGGTATTCTGTGACTGGTTGCGCAATCTATCCACAAACAGGCGATTTATGAGGACTGCGCCTACTTACCCATGTAGCCAACTAGCCCCGGTCTCCCCTACGTAGTACTATTTTTCCCAATTTTGGTGCAGAAATTTTTTTAGGGTAATCTTTATGTGAATGTTTGTATGATATATCTGTAGAAGAGGAGTGCCAGTGTGACCGTCTTTTTTTATTCAGAAATTATGAATTCATACCAGAAATTCCGAAAAAATACTTTTTACACAGATAGTTTTCTAGTTAAAGTGACGGGTGCTAGGTTGAGTATCCCAGTGTTTCTGTCGGTAGAATGTTAGTGCACTATACTAATGACCCGGATTCCAGTCTGGTTTCGACACTCCTTCACACTTTTGGCAATGCGCCTAGTTAGCAATTAAAAAATTCATGCAATTAAAATATTCAAAGATTTAATTTATGTAATCCACTTAATTAAATAAAGTAAAAGATACTATTCTAAATCTCTGGTGCGAACTCGGATTATTTCAATAAAAATTCAAGCCATATTAGCAACCCTTATATAAACATATTCGATTTGATCGGAATTTTTTTTCTACTGGTACAATAAAAAATTCATTTTGCAATCCGATATATTGTTTGATTTATTCTTTACTACGGTATAAAATTCCAAAGACATTAAAGTTGTTAACAAGAGATTTCCAGCTTTTATACATCCTATCTACGCTGTTCTTTAATCCAATTGAATTCCAAAATCTAAAGATCTCCCGAAACAGGGTTTTAAAACCGAAACCGATGTCCAGTAATCTTCCTAATTTCGGCCGAACACGATAACGAAAATACCAAACAGCTTTTAATGAGCACGTGGGTCTTCAAACTTTTGTCATATATGCATTTCTTGCTTTATAATTTGCACCCACGTCTTGAGTCAGCCATGACTGTTGTTTATAACATTGATGTTCATACATATTAAACACCCGGTCAAGTGCAAGTATTACTCGAGCTCGGAGGGTTCCGTACAATAGATATATGAATTATTAACCGTATTATTAAAAAAATCGTTGGTAAAAGAATAATAAGAATTTGTAAAAAAAAAACTATATAACGTAGGGTTGGTTATAGCTGTATATACTAGAAAAGTATGAATTGGTATACCATAAAAGTTAAAGAGATATGAGATATGAAATCTAAGTAATATTAAACATTGCTATTCTGTATAACACTTTTTTTAATCTTATCCTAATCCGTTTATGATGAACTTAATTCGGTACTAACAATAAAAGTAGTGCCTATTTAAACTTCATTTGGCACTTCATAAAAATAAATTCAGCGTAGTAATAATCTTTTCTTTTTACAGTGTAGCTAAAACAAAACACTTGTTCAAAGTTTAAACTTGGAATTATGCTATGTGCGCTTCGAAAGGTTGTCGGAAAGTTGCAACGCCGTTTTGTTTTTAATTAAATTAACTGTGCCACTTTTTTCCAGATAGGTTTTCAATTTACTTTTAAAGACACGGGAGGCGTATTGAGAGATCCACTCAATACAAACTAGTCGGGAATCCCATAGTATTTATGTGATTAATTCTAATTAAATTAATCTATTGTTACAATATGTACCACCAGCGCTCCTCAACACCTTTGTCGAATGCCTGCAAATCGAAATTTGTGTGTAACGGAAAAATGTGCTTTTCTCGAAAACTATGTGACCTAGGGTAATCGCTATAGTTTTCTTGCAATGTTTAAATTAACTTCTAATGCAACTACTTTTTTCATAACTTTAGTTTCAATAGATTTGGAAATAGAGGGAGCGGGGGACATATTTTTGCACTACATTTTCAACGATATCTCTGAAAATATACTTAAAATTAAAAGAAATGTATTTTTGAGTTTAGCGTTATGAAAGCTTTCAAAGAATACACCACACGATGTACAAAGTAAAGTTTTTTTTTCAAGTAACTTAAATAGCCCATCTACATTTTTCCTAAATACAGTAAAACTTCCATTTAACGAAGTCTCATTGTTACACCTAAGCATTTCGTTATAAGGAAGATTCATTAAATAGAAATCATATCAAATTCATGAAATTTGTAGGATAAAACAGACATGCATAAAATGAAAAATACACATAAAATGAAAATATTGGAAAAATGTATTTTAATTCGGGCAGTAACTTTTTTTTTTTATATACAATGTAGACATGTGAGAAAAACTTAATTAGAACAAAATCTAAAAAACACGTAATAAAGAGAAATAAACAAAAACTGAAGCGAAGCATAGCGTACCTTTTCTCTTTTTTCTCAGTATTCCAAATCCATAACTTTAAAAAAGTCTGTAATATACTGTACTGTAATAACTTTGTACAAGTTTCTTTTAAAAAATACACCTTTCATTAAAAAAAAAAAGAAAAATGCACTCTTGTAAGTATACGAAGAATTTATCTGTAACATTTTCGTGAAAATGGAAGTTTTTAGCATTTGTTCTTTTGAATGGAAATGATTAAATAATTAAATAATTTCATTTTCGTACAATTTGCTCAAATAAATTCATCCATCCATCGCAACGGCAACTTCTCCGTTTAAATGTTGCACACACATCAAAGTGGAATAAATTTCGTTATATAGAATATTTTTTTATAAACAACGTAGACATGTGAGAAAAATTTAATTCGAACAATGTCTAAAAAACACGTAATAAAGAGAAATAAACAAAACCTGAAGCGAAGAGTAGCGTACCTTTTCTCTTTTTTCTCAGTTTTCCAAATCCATAACTTTAAAAAAGTCTGTAATAACACTTTGTACAAGTTTCTTTTAAAGAATACACCGTTCATTAAAAAAAATTGCACTTTTGTAAGAATACGAAGAATTATCTGCAACATTTTCGTGAAAATGGAAGTTTTTAGCATTTCTTCTTTTGAATGGAAATGATTAAATAATTAACCCTTAAATGCCGGGTGTTGCTTTTCGGCAACATACCCAATTTAGGCTTCAAAATACTATTAGAATAATATTGAAGCTATAATGCCTAATGCTGCCAATAAAATGCATTCTGAAAATACTATTAAATCGATTTTCAACGTGTAGATAGCAACACTTGTGCTGTTTAAGAATAAAGATAGATTTTTTTTTTCAATTGTTGTTACTTGTTCTTTATGTTTTGTTTGGAAGCTTGCGAAATACACTATTTTGTTCTGCAGTGAGCAAGTAAAATTTATTTCTTATTATAGTCCTAAAATTGTTGTGTATTTAATAATATAGAATTTTATCAAGGAAAATTATTTGTTCAATTAAAAACCAGTATTGCCGATTAGTAACAGACTGTTTTTTAGCCGTAAACCATACTTGAAACAAAATATGATTTTTTAAAGTATTTTTCCCATGATTTATTTTAAAAATGAAAACCGAAAAACATTATTACAATGATTTTTGAAAAATCAGGCATTTAAGGGTTAAATAATTTCATTTTCGTACAATTTGCTCAAATAAATTCATCCGCACTGTAAACTGAAATGTCTGAAATTCAGACACATAACTGTCTGAAACGGAGTGTTCAATTTTCAGACATTTTAAAGTGTCTAAATTTTTAAGACGCTTGTATGTGTCTAAATTTAAGACACTTGAAACATCTGAATTGCATCCATGTTTGACCACCTTTAATTTCTCTGCAAAAGCATTTTTCCACCTTTTTTTCGGTAAGCCTTAATGCACGGAAAAAATCCTTTAAAATATAAAAACTGTACCGTCAATCAAAACGCCAGTACAATTTACGTATTTTAGAGGAAATTTTCTTCAATTTCCAGAAATATTTAATTTTTTTTTGGAAATTTTTATATTTAAAAAATAAAAATTATGATTTCAAGGATGGGACATTTCACCCACATTTCAGTAGAAGGTCTCAGAGATTTTACATGATTTACTCATGTAATTCATTTTACAACATTAACAATGTTATACTTACCCGTCGCAGGATACGAACCCGTGACCTTATGGTCTGTAGACTAGACGATAATCCCTCTCGGCCACGCCTTCACAGCTAGGAAGTTCAAATATTGTTACTTATTCATGACTCACAATTTATTTTACGGAAACGGTAAATATTTTGTCAATCTTCTTATAATTCTGAAAGATTTCACATATCTTCTCTCTAGAATCTTGAATATTTTGCTTTTTAATTTCATGCGATGTAGAACCAGTAGAATTTTTTTTTACTTCTATCGAAAAAATTTTCAGAACACAAATACAGTCGACGCTCGTTTTTACGAACTCGTAGGGAACACCCAAATAGTTCGTAAAATAGAAAGTTCGTAAAATAGAAAAACACCAAAAATGTTATGAATACGTATATTATTTATGTCTATTTTTATCAAACTGACCCCTCATCATAGATGAAGCAGTATTTCAAGATTATTTATTATTTAATAAATTTATACCTGTATTTTTAAATATCTAAGAAATAAATGCAAATTTGTGCACTAAAAATAATTTTAGTACACATACGTTACTATGCTTTGAAAGTATTACATATGAAAACACAAACTGTATTAGCATTTAGTAGATGAAAATACATAGATGAAAACATAGATAAAAAATTAGGAATGGAAATAATCACGTATCTTTTTTAAAAAATCACATTTTGAAAAATATATGTTTCCAATTTATCAATGGAAACCTTTACTACGTTTACCTTTCACAGTTATTGTTCCCCTCAAAAAAGTTCTTTAGTCCTGACAACCACTACTGGAAATTATTGCTATACCCCACCCCCCCTCACTCCGAAATAGATTGGGGAAAACAGCACATTCTTGGAATGCACCTGATGTCTCATTGTATCTGTATAGAGTTTAACTGACATTGGCGCTACATTCCGATACAAAAAAAAAAAAAAAAAAAAAAAAAAAATCAGAAGTACGAAAATTGAGTTCTCAAAAAAGAGATTTTCATAATCTGTAGTTCGTAAATGGGAGCGAAAAATTACATTGCTTCTATGGGAGCGTATTCGGGACCACTCTATAGTTCGTAAAATCGCAAGTGTTCGTGAAAAAGAGGTTCGTAAAAACGAGAGTCTACTGTATTACTGTTTATACATAAGACGCGTTATTTTTGAAATATTAAAATATTTAAAATGTTTTAACAGTGCGTATATATGTATATATTATATATATATATATTTAATTCGGGCTTGTCCCGTTTCAGTTGTGTGGGGGGGGGGACAACCTTTAAAAATAAAATAAAATGTTCATTCAAAAATAAATGCATTTCTTATTGCCAAAAGCCTGTGTTTAATTTTAATGCGAAGGTATGTGTATATGAAAGTGTGTGAAGTAATATAGTGTTCTGTTTTCTTTGATTATTTCTTCTTCTTTTTTTTTCGTTGGATCAGGTGAATATATGGAAAATTTTTTGAAATTGGACTCATTACTTTCTCCTATATGCTAAATATTCTGAACAAAATTTCTCAGTTATAAATATTGTGTATAATTTTTCAGCAAAAATAATAAAAATCATTAGTTTGCGCACAAATTTGTTTTCTTCCTTTTTCCCCCGATCAAAATACAGAGTAAAATTTTTTGATGAAACTAATTTTCCCACGGTGAAATCATACCTGGAGTAGATCGATACTGAATCATTAGCTAAAAAGTTACATAGTAAGAATTTTCAGAAATATTCCATAAATCCAAAAAAAAAATAATAATAATACGTTCGACTTCTCAATAACACGTTCTAATAATAATATGTTCGACTAATAATAATACGTTCTACTCAAACTAGATGGCGCTACTGCTTTTGGTGTTTTAAATCATTTTTCTCTTGGGAAATTTTCGTAATTAAACTGGACATTTTCTATTCAGGATTGCGATTTGGAGGGGCATATTTTAGAGGAGTATATGTGCTCAGATCCGGCCCGGTCTTTCTTTCATTTGATTTGATGGGACATGCCAGATCAGGCCCTGACTTTTATTTTTCTGCTGACGAGCAAAGTCGTCAGTGTTGAATTCAGACACATTTCTCCAAGAGGGATTTCTGAGGCTCCGGGGGGGGGGTCTTATAGAGTTCCGGGGGGGTTGCTTTTTTTGACCATTGAAAACACAAAACCTCAAATTTTCCGGAGGGACATCTCGTTGCTCCGGGGGGAAATTTTTCTCCCCCGGGCTACCCCCTGAATTCAACACTGATAATCGTAACCAGCCAGAGAAGCCAGAGGAAGCTCTGGAAAGTTTTAGTGGGTGTAATTCTGAATGCTTTTAAGATGTTAAATAATGAAATACTGCACTAAAATATATCTTAGTTTTTGCGTTTTTTTTTTGGTGTGTTTCTGTATTTGGATAATTTTAAAGTGTGTTTGCAATCAAACAATTTAAAGTTTTATTATTAAATTAGCAAAATATTATGAAGATTAAAGTGAACAAGAGGTTACACTGGGTCTTAAATTTATAATTAAGTAAATTTCAAACATGCTATAATTTCGAATTTCATTATAAAATTTATAAAAGAGAAAAAAATTGTGTGACAAAATTAATATCTTTTCAAAAATTCCGATTTTTAAAACCTATTAAAAATAATAATATTATTCTTTCATAATTAAAAAAATAATAATACCTAGTCTAGTCTGGGAGGGGATTCAGCCTTCTTAGCTCCCCCCCCCGTGGGTGCGCAATGCACTGGTTTGAATATAAATAAACAAATCATGTCTAATATACATGGGTTTAGAAAATGCTGATTGCGAAATATGTGGATTTGTCCTTGAAAGAGTATATATTACCTTTTAAATGGAAATTTTTAAATACAGAAATATGCAAAAAATGGAAAATTTTCTGGAATTTAAGGAAGAAAATTTGCATTAAAATACGTATATTGGCAGTATAATTTTCATATTTTAACGGATATTTTTTTACATTGTATAAAGCTTACAAAAAAGTGAAAAATTAACTGCCTATTAGCGAACTTCCAGATTGGTCAAAAATAGATGCGATTCAGACGTTTGAAATGTCTTAAATTCAGACGCATACACGTGTCTTAAAAATTAAGACACTTTAAAATGTCTGAAAATTGAGCACTCCAGTTTCAGACACTTATGTGTCTGAATTTCAGACATTTCAGATTACAGTGTTTATACCATGATCATATGTGGCCGCCCCTCCGGGTGGTTCCGACCCGACCCCTTGAGTGGGGGAGGTGACCGGAAGCTCGGCAGAGTTCGTTGTGTACGAATGCGAGGGGGCCGGATGGGGACGATTCGCCACCTCCTCGAGAGGCTCATCTCCGACAGGCGTTGAGCACGGTGGCCACGGTTAGCGGACGTCGTGCATGGGTTGTAGGGCCCTCGGGCTCGCCCCCTGAGTACAATCCCCGGCAGCCGGGTTCTCTGGCCAAGCCGGATAGCGACGCTCCATAGTCTGAACCCAGAGCCGGCAGTGGCCGGGTGGTGACTCTGGGCAAAGGATAGCTAAGGCGATAGGACCCCATCCACCTATTGACTAAGAGGGAGCCTGAAGTATGAGTGAGGGCTTTGTAGTGGAAAGTCCTCGGTGCTCGCTAGTGACGACGGGGCTCGCGGGAACGCCATGCAGGGACTCCCGGAGCAACCGAAGGGCGAGGGTTTCGGACAGCGCCCAGGTTATTTTATGACTTGGGTGGCTCATCCCTCCGAGGACCTCAGTTGGAGCAGTTGGGAGCCGACCCTAAGGGTGGTGGGGTTTGGCGGTGCCCCCGTTGACCACGGAGCGGTCGCGTGGGGAGGCCAGTATGGTTCTGGTTGCTCCACGTCGTGCCGTGCCCCATGGGAGGGGGTCGGCCGGCAGGTCCACCATCGGACACTACTCAGGCAGGGAAACGGGCCGGAGGCTCGCCGGTAACGCGGCGGCTCATCGTGCCTTGGGTGAACTCTTGGTCCGATCCAGGTCCTCCGTGTCTATGCGGTACCGGAGTTTCCCTCGCCTGGTGATGAGGACCTAGAGGTGTCTCCACCTAACTTTCGAACGCACTAACAAAGGTAGCGGTCGGTCACTGCACGGGGTCAGGGGCCTTCGGGCCTGGGTACACTCGACGGCCGTGAGGTAAGGTAGTGGCGGGCGGGCTTCTGTCGGCCTCCGCTGGCTTCTCTGTCCTAGGATGGAGTCGGGTCGGTGGGGGCTGGCGGGACTCCGTTCCGTCCGACCCCCTAGCGAGGCGGAGTCTATTCCGTCTAGGTGGAGCTTTCCGTGCCCGCCTGGGGTCGCTAACGGCACCTAGTCTGGGCCAACTGGTTCCCGGCGTAATCCGCGAGGGGTTCCGTCGGTCGAGCCGGGTGGTTTGGGCGAAAAGCCAGGAGCTGGGTCGCTTTACGGCCGGAGGGATTTTCCCCGTCCTCCCTGGTTTTCAAGTTAGGGGCCCTTCATTAACTTTCCTATCGGCTGGCCCACAAAAATGTCTCTGCCGGAAAATGGTATCTGATCTTGGGGGCCTGTCCGTAAATTAAATTCGGGTCGGGAAGCCTCGGTTCAGTCCGTGGGCCCAGCGTCTTTATAGGCGTCTGGTTCCTGCGATGGCTTGCGGGGTCTACCGGCTCGAGTAACCAAGTTTAGGGACCACTTGAATTTTTCTAGCTGGGTGGTGAGAACTATCGCATCGATTGTTCACCAACTTGGGAATAGTCGGCGTGACGTGCGCTGGGCAGTGCGTCGACCTGACCGGAGTTTGCGTGGGGTTCCGCCCTGTTGGAGCTTGTCTGGCGGCGACCTTCGGGACGCGTCGCGGGGCTTGCTTCACGGGTGGTTCCTTGCGTCGACAAATGGGCCTGAAAAGGGCCTGGGACCGGAAGATGAAACCCTCATCTATACCATGATCATATAGTAAGACACTTATGTGTCTAAATTTCAGACACCTATGATGTCTGAAATTCCATATTCAGACACTTAAGTGTTTGAATTACTTTTTCAGTCACATATGTGTCTGAATTTAAGACGCCCTTATTTGCAGTGCATCGCCCTTTGCATCGCAACGGACACTTCTCAGTTTGAATGTTGCACACACAACAGAGTGGAATAAATTTCGTTATATAGAATATATTTTTCGTAATATGGAGATTAATTTACCTGTTAATGGTATTCAAAATTTCGTTAAGTAGAAAACTTCGCTAAATAGGGACATCTTTTAAGGGAGGTTTGACTGTATATTTTTGAATGTTTAATAATCAGTAAGTATGTGAGTCAATAGTCTTTATTACTTCCCCCAATTGAACTTTCCACGTTCCATAGTTTACGAGTAAAAGGCTGTGAGAGACAGACTCAGAAGTGAACATATAATGTTTCCGTTTTTACTTTTTAACCCTTCACTGCACGATTTTTTCTACTTTTATGAAAAAAAATTGTTTGAACTCTGTATATCGGTCTAATAATGGGAAAAGTAGTAAAAAAAAATAAATTTCAAATTTTCAGCTAAAATTTGATATTTTATGGTGTGTACCCCATGTATACGATTAGGGTTTTAAAATATTGTATTGCTATATTTTACAACTAAATAAGCTTAAATTAATTAATTTTATCTGCTTAACACTCTGCAACTTTTTTTACATTAATATTTTTAAATGTTCACTAAAAATAATGAAAGTAAATTTTACCTTAATTGCTTGATCGATTTTTTTTTTTTTTTTTTTTTTTTTTTTTTTTTTTTTTTTTTTGCTTCCGAAGAACAAATTCTAATTTTTTTGTCAAATGCAGCCATCTGACATGGACAAAATAAGTGTTATTCCATTCTTTGTATTGCTCTTGATCAGAGATAGAGATAATATTGGCCAAATTCATGGTAAATAATAAGAAATATAGTATTCTTAGGTGTGTGCCAGATGTGACACGTCGTGCAGTGAAGGGTTAAGTACGGAACAATATGAAAGTGTCTCATTTGAGCCGATACAGCACAAATCAATGAGTAATGTTGATAATTTCCGTAAGAAGAAAAGACATTTTCAGGGCTCCCAAATGGTCCGGCAACTGAGTACCAATATTATTTTAGAAATTTTTTTTTTTTTTGATTTTTCTTAAAAACCGTCCCGGATTCACCTTTGAGAGTTAATTCTAGCGCAAACTTACCATAAAATTTTCTGTTAAAATTTATTGGTATTCAGTTGGCGGACCATTTGGGTGCCCTGGATTTTTGGAATACAGATAGTTTCGGTCTAGTTTCGTTCCGTCCGAATTTTTGGCAGCAGTTTCACCGAAAACTAATGTTCGACGAAACTGAGATTTTGGACCGAAAACGAAAACGAAACCTAATTTTAGCTCTATCTCTACCAAAGACTATATTTTACTATTAAATTATGAGTACTTTTTTCTGTTGCGGGCATTAATTAATTTGACAATTTTGCTAAAGTTAATTTATATGTAGTTGAAACTATATTAGCACTTAATCAACTGTTGGCATTTATAATTTAACTCATTACTAATTTTATGTATCTAATTAAAAAATCTTTTTAGATATCCTATGACATTTGTGTCAGGAAAATGCTATTGCATGTTTATAATTAAAAATTAAATTTTAGATTCTCGATACGACATTTAAAACGGCAGAAAAATTATTAATCAGATTTTTTTATACATAAAATTAACAACTTGTAATAATATACTTTTTTTCTATTGCTGAATTATGTAAGATTAGAAACTTTAAAAACAGTAAAAATAGTTTTATTGGACTGTTTGCATGTTTCGGCTCTATCTGAGTCATTTTCAAAACAAATAATTAAAACTAAACATACCGCGAGGGGTCAAATGGCCCTTTTTGATTTTTTTTGGAATTTCTTGAACTAAAACATTACGAAATTTAGTTATATTTCGTCATATTTACGTCATATTTACGTCACATTATAGTTATTACATAAAATGAACACAAAATAATATTGCAAAAAAGTTTAAATTTAGAAATTGCGCTAGACATTTATTTGATATTTGGAGAATTAATTTAAAAGTCTCATTTAAAAGAACTTTCTTTTCGCTTTGTTAAAAAATACCAGGAGACAAAGACTCTCTTTACTTAATTCCTTTTATATTAGCTTATTTTGAAATGTTGTTACACGTGTATACGTCATCAAGTTATTTTTATTTCGACGTTTTATTTGTGTTTTTATTAATGTTGTACGAATTTATTTGTTCTTTCGTTATTTAAAATAAAAATTATATCAATTTGTATAATTTGGCGAGTGGTTTGGCGATTTATATAATTTGGCGAAATTGGTCGACAGGATAATCAAGTAGTACCGCAGCGGATTTGGCGTTAAAGTTCCTCAATCAAAGAGAAATGAATAGAAATTCGTTTATAGGGAGATCGCCACTGTTTTTTAAATTATAATTCAATCTTTCGAAATCTTTTTAAAGTCGATCAAATTAGCGTCCATTTAGAGTCTGCGGTGTCTGGACGGAGGTTGGCGAGCGTAGCTCGTAGGGGGCCGAGCCCCCTAGTTTATAATAAATTATAAAGATATACAGTCAGTACCGGATATATGGTCACCCGCTTATAAGGTCACTTTTCGTAAGTCCGGACTGACTGAATACGTATTATGTGTTAAAATACACCGCCTATATGGTCAGTTTCTAATGGCTACTATCGGCTATATGGTCACCTTTTGTCTCCCTTCTTTTGCAAAATATCTTAGTTTTATGATTTTTTCTTCCTGTTTTTAGGGTGTGAAGTGCGAATTAGACGTATCATTTAACTATCTTTAATTGCCGGCTTCTTTGTATTGATAACGCGGTTCTTTTCATTTTTAATAGCTTTAAAAAGAAGTGGTCGGACATCCTGAAGGAGGATCTTCTTTCATTGTAGCCATTCTTCTTTTATTCCATCGTTGAATCTCCCGTGCTTTTGTTACAAACTACAAGTACGAACTTCCCTATTTTAAAGAAAGGCCAGTTGACATTTTTAAAGCTTTAGAGGGAGACCTTTTCTGTTTTAAACGAAACTTTAGAGATCGCGATAATATTGAATACCATGTGACTAGATGCCCGCTGATACTCGGAGGAGGTAGGGGTCTCCTCTTGCAGGCTGCAATCAATAAGAGAAACTCTTCCCTGTCGAAAAGAGTTTACAAAGCTCTGGGAATTTATCCCTCAACTGTCGCATTAGATACCGATTCTTGGAAAAAATGCCATCACCCCTTGCGACCGAATGAGAATTGTCCAGTGTGTAGAGAAAATTTAAATCACGTGTTTTTATTGTTTTGTATTTTTCATTACTTGTCGCTGCTTGTAAAGTGTTCGTTCATTTTCTAATTGCCTTTTGTGAATACAACATGCCAGCAAAACGAAAAATTTGACGATTGCGGAAAAAAAGAAATTGTTAAAAATTTTTGAAAAATCGAATGTATCGAAAGCAGCTTTCGCGACGACTCATGGAATAGCAATAACGATACTGAATAACGTCTTACGGTTAAAATCTTTTGAAGCAGAAGCTGTGATCAATCAAAAGATCAGTCGACAAGATGTTTCAACATTTGAGTATGTTTAGAAAGATCATTTAACTTGGGTAAAATATGCTAGATCGCAGAATGTTCCAATATCATGTATTATCGTAAAAAGTCTTTGAAAATTGCTGATGAACTAGGAAAAACGAATTTTACTGCTTGAAAAATGTGGTTACAAAGTTTTAACTTACAGCACAATCTTACTTTTTACAGATGTGTGGTGAAGCTGCTGGTGTTCATGATAGTATACAAGATAAAGAAAAAACAGAATGGTGTTAACTTGTTAAGTGACATTATTAATAGGTACAAACCTTGTAATGTTTTTAATTTCGATGAGTGAGAGCTGTTTTTTCATGTTTTGCCAGATAAAATTGTTACTTTTAAGAACGGAATAGAATTGGTATGAAGGTAAGCAAAAAAAGATTGACCTTTTATTAGCAGCGAATATAGATGGCTGTGATAAATTGACTCCATTAGTTATTGACAGCGAAACAGCACCGAAAACTGGCGATTTGACGCAATTAAAATAATAAAACTTTGTAAAAAATCACCTTCAGTTTATTTTTTACCTTGTTCGCTGTAGCTGATGACGAGCTGTTATGTTTTTAGCTCGAAACGCGTCCTGTGTATTGTTTTATTTTATGGTGATTTTTTACAAAGTTTTATTATTTTAATTCCATTAGTTATTGGTAAATTTCTCAAACCTCGTTGTTTGAAAAACTGCAAATCTTTATCTTACGATGTGAACCGAAAGGCCTGAATGATAACAAGCATTTCGGAAAAATAAATTTGGCTTTTCGATATAGTTTGGACTGACAAAAAAAGAAAAGTGGCTATAATCGCAGACAACTGTTCTGCCCATTGCGTGATTTGGAATTTAAATTCGATTGAACTTGTTTTCTAGTCTCCAAACTGAATTAGTATTGATTGCACAAACCTTACTTCATGGTATTACTCGAAATTTTAAGATACATTATCGAAAGCTGCTTCTAAAAGACTTCATTGCTGCCGTTCATCAAAAAAAAAAGTTTCTCGTGACTATATTAGATGTCATGTGTTACGGTGACAAGAGTTGGAATATGATATCAAAGAAGACCATTGAAAATTGTTGTAGACATTTTTACCTTCCAGAATGTGAAAAATTATCGTTCGATGACGATTGCAATGATGATGATTATGATGTGCCCTATTTGAAAGTACACAAAAGTACACATGCTGTTTGCACAATACACGACGAATTGACACATGCAGTTGTTGACAATGAAATCGCTTGTAATGGACTTTACCCACGAGTGGCAACACCCACGCCTTATCGGGAACCCTCCAAAAAAAAACTACTTAATGGTCGAAGAGGAAGCTGTGTTAAAATGTTCTTCATGCCTTTGGTATTTTTCTTCTGGATATCCGCATCAGACGTGACATGGACAACGTCAATTGTGAAGCTTCTATACTGGAAATTGTTTCGGAAGTTTTAAATATAAACACTGATGGAAACGATGATAATGACAGTGAGTGCGAATCTAAACCGACAAGATGAGCAGCAGCTCTCAAAGCTCTAAATATCCTCAGATATTATTTTACCAATCCGAGAGGAACATTTTAAAACTGTCCGTGAATAAGAAAATTTAGTTTAAACAACTACAATAAAAAAAAATTGCATAAAAGAATATTTTTACTACTACGAGTATATTCATCAATTCGAAAATTTAAGTGTAAAGCAATTCTTGTTTATATGTCTTACTTAATAAATTATACATTCATAGTTTCTTTGTACATTATTTTACTAATATAACAAACTTATTAATAATATTTTATTGTCTAAAGTAAAATTCCAGTTTACACCGCATATAAGGTCACCCCGCTTATAAGGTCATATTTTTCAAGGTTGTATGGGTGACCATATAACCGATACTGACTGTAAATGATTTATTTTCTAAGAACGTTAGTAAATTGCATATTTTCGCTATTACATCATTTGTTCTACTGTATTACATCATATTTGTTAATATTCGATCGTATAATTAGAAATTGACTTTATTCCGAGTGAGTTCTAGTTTGAACATTTCAGGTTATATTAAGAACGAAATAATCTTAAAAATATGTAGTGAACATAAAGAAATTTGCACAATATTTGTTTATTAAATTTTCGAATTTCCTGAAATAATTAATTTTTTTCTTAATTTTTTTGCGTAATTGTAATTTTTTTAAAACTTTCACCCTTTGATGGGCATGTAATGTTGTTTCCGTAATGTCGAATTCACACTGGAATCTGCAAAAACGTTTTTTGCAAAATAGGGAAAAGAAATTTACGACTTTTTTCCACCAAATTTAATAAAATTTTTCTTTTGCGAATCTTCATTAATCGGACGAGGGATAAAATATATTCAAACGCTCCTCAAGGGGTTAATAAATAATCAATTTGTAATAATTATCTGAAAAAAAAATGTTTTATTGATACACCAAAGAGTATCAACTGGTATATTTTTCGCAAAACAACGTAAAATATATAACTTTTTATATAGGGGTGATTTGACCTTTTCCGGTAGGGATAGGTATAAAAAAATATATCGGTACGTTTAGTGTTAAGAATGAGGCCTCTTACTTTACTTTCCGATGTAAATTCCGCCAAGAGTAGTTAGACCACCGTTCTTTATACGCTTTCCGACGCTTGAGCGGACCGGGAAAAAAATAAAAATCTGTCACCGGAAAATTTTAAAATCCAAATTCAATAAAGTATAGACATCGAAACGCTGGAGGCTTTTCGTATGGTTAGCAATGCAAAAGTAAATCTCCAAGGTAATATAACAAACAACGTGCGTGATCTGACAGAGTACGTGAAAAATTGAATGATGTCGTTTCAGATCATAGATATTATAACATTTTTATTGATTTGTTTTGTAAATGGTTCGGATGGAGCGGAAATATATAAACAGTTCAATAAAATAATTTTTACTGTTTTTAAAAGGACATATATCCTTTAAAAAAATCTTCAAAAAATCGATTTTTTGTTTTTTAATTAATTTGACAGCTAATGTTTTTCTGAACAATTTGCGACAAACCGTATCAAAATATTCGTAAAATTCCGCTTGTTATAGTAAAAAATGTAAATTAGCTTTGGCCTGTTTCAAGCGAAACATTTATATTTAAATTGATTTTTCTCAAAATCGATATTTTTTTACTTGCGCGCATGATAACTCCAAATGTATTAAACTTACTGATTCGAAACTTTATATTTATCTTTACTAAATAATTTTCTTCAAATTGAACTAAAATCTAAGAAATTTAACAAAAATTATTGAATGTATGGGTATTCAAGTGACAAAAATTATCAAAATTATCATATTTCTATTTTGAAAATCAAAAAACTATAGAAATTTTCTGTCTATTGATTAGATTTTAGTTAATTTTATTTTCGTAATATTCTTAAACTTATATTAAAAATTTCAAAGTTCTAGAGGGTATAGATCTTTTTTATTCATGCGCGCAAGCTTTACACATTATCATTAATTTTTAAAAAGCATACATTAAAAAATAATTATTATTAATTAATTATACAATGTTTAATGAAAATTACATATTATATTGCATCGAGAAAATATTATAGTAAACATGGTTGTAGTAGCTGTTTTTTAGGTGCGCTCGTAATTATATAAATATGTAGCACCAATAGACGAGCCATAGTTTTGGTTAAAATTAAATGATTCAATGTGTAATGATGCAGCATCATTTAATTTGCCAAAATTATGACTCGAGCTACTCAGTGATTACGAAAATAAAAAATAAACATCCAAGTAATAAAACAATAACGTACGGTCGTGGAAAAAAAAAGTAAACACCCCTACTAACTCCTAAACAAATTACCGTAGACGAAAGTTCCCGGTACCGAACGATCGGAAATAAATGATGTATATAAAATTTTCTTAGGGCCATCTACATATTAAAACGAATCCAAACTTCATTTTTTTCAATGGCAATACCCAATTTTAACGAGATATTTCAAATATTCGGTTCAAACTATGCCTAGACATCAAATTTCAAGTCATTTGAATAATAAGTTTTTGAATTATAATCATTCAAAATTAAGTGCTTGTAATGTTAAATTACATTTTCATATTTTTATTTATATCTCCTGAAATTTCGCTCCTAATGTGCTAATTTTTTTGTAGCAATAATACTAATATACCCAAACATAAATATGCTGAATTTGTAATTTTTATAATTTTATGATATGAATTATGAATTATGAAATTAATATTCGAAAAAAATATGAATTGCAACCTACAATTTTTTTGATGGATTTAGATTTATTAAGTCCTGCTTTATGGAAATTCAAAATTTCACATTTTTCTTCCAAGTATTTTTCAAATTATGCTTAAAAAACGGCAAAGTGATGGTTTAAGGGGCCATCTATGATAGAAGTGAGTAGATATTTTGAAATTTATTCTGCTGTCCTGTAATTTAAAAGGCTTCATTGACTCCTTGAGTGGCGCTTCAGGTTCCTTGATCAAGAAGGGGGCTCTCTCAGTTAACAATCAAGTGCGGAACTTCAATTTGGATACATCTCTTAAAATACGCTCGTTTTAAAATAATTAATTTCTCGGAAACTTATGGTACAAATTGCATAAAAATTTGTTTTTAGGCTAATTGAAGGATGTAGATTTCATTTATGCTGTCAGAATTATGTACTTCTATTGAAAAAAAAAACAAGTTATGGTTCGTTTTAATATGTAGATGGCCCCCTAAACAAATTTTATATACATAATTTAAAAGTAGGCTTTATTTCCAATCGCTCGGTACCAGTAACTTTTGTCTACGATAATTTGCTAAGGAGTTAGTAGGGGGTGTTTACTTTTTTATTTCCGCGACTACATAATATGAAAGAATAAGCGAAAAAATTAATGACGAGCGTTTAATACACTGGCCAATTTTAGAATATTTTGATTTATTTGTTTTGAAAATGACTGGGATAGAGTTGAAACATGTAAACATTCGAATAAATCTATTTATACTGTTACTTAAAGATATACAGGGTGTCCTTAATTAAACGAGCCTACTTTAAAGTTGTCTACAGACGAAACTATTGGTCAGAAAATTGTGAAATTTTATGACGGACATAATAAAGGAATGAGAATTTGTTTGAGCAAAAAAAAAATTTCAGTTTAAAATTTCGCCACCAGGGGGCTTTTTAATGAATTAGAGATTTTTAAAAGTTTTTACGCTTTATTTTTCTCAGATTAAATAAGACAAATATACAGACCGCCCCCTGAAAAATATAATGCGCAAAAACTTTTAAAAATTATGGTGTTCGAATTGAATGGACCGTATAAACTCTGAAAAAAAAATCCGCCTACGACAGCCGCCATATTTTTACGGAGCTCAGGCCTAGTTAGTATTCAGTGGGCGGTGGCCAAATGTGTAATTTATTGAAAAACGCCCTCTGGTGGCGAAATTTTGAACTTTTTTTTTTTTTTTGTTCAAATAAATTTCCATTTTTTTATTATGCCCGACAGAAAATTTCACAACTTTTTGACCAATAGTTTCGTATTTAGACAACTTTAAAGTAGGGTCGTTTAATTATGGACACGCTGTATTTAAAAATTTATTTTACACCATTTAAAAATTAAAGTTAGTATATTACATTATTTCAAGCAAATTGATATTGATGCACAAGACTTCGGTTTACTACAAAGTGCTTACTGAAGAATATAGTATGCATAGCAGTTATTGTTCATTTACAGAGACACACAAAAGAATTCGTTAGCAATTCTGTCTTTGAGGGATAATTATTGGAAGCTTGTTTACAGCTGTGCTATGCGTTTATAAATGTAATTATTGTAACATTACTTGGTGCATGAAATATTCATAGTTCATATACAGGGTTATACAAAAGAATTAGAGTACATTATTAAGGAGGTTAGGAAGCTCAAAATTATATATATTTTTTTTATTTATAGAGATTTTTTTCTGAAATATGTTTTAATATAATAAAAATATTGCATGTAAAAAAAATCTGAAAAAATTTAAATATTTTTTTTAATTTAAATTTTAAATTTTTTAACATATATAATTTTTGATATAACTCTGGAAGTATTTACTCGATTTACAAAATTTTTACACTTTTGTGTACAGAAAATGTGTCATTTTAATTTGTCTTTAGGATTTGTTAAAATATTGATTATGAATCTTATAAAACAATTTTAAGTAAAAAAATGAAGTTTTTTTTATGAGTGAGTTTTGCATTAATTAACCTATTTTCACAATTATCACTCAAAATTAAAAATCCTGAAGACAATTTGTTGGAAATATAGCATAAAATCTCTGTTAAAAATTTCATGCATATATCTTGCAAGGAACTTTAGATATATCCTTTTAAAGTTGACAAATCGTAAAAAAATTTATTCTGAGATAAATGAAGTTAAAGTTCTCGTCAGAGAATAGCTGATTCATCGTTTCTCAGGGCAAAAGGTGTTATATCTCTGGATCTAATGAAGATAAAATCATGCGGTTTGCTGTATTTAACGCTAAAAACTCAGTACTTTTTTTAAAAGCAAAATTTTTTTTTTTGAGAATGTTTAGCCCCGGACCCGTTAAGAGAAATTTCTGGAAAATTAAAGTTAACTGTGTCATTCGTTTCCTAACTGAAGTAAATTTTAGCGTACTATGTAGTATATATACAAATTGATAGATCATATACAGGGATTCACCAAATAATTTGAATATTTTTCAGACTATAGATGGTAATTGCGGAAATTGTGTTTTTGAATGTTTCATTCCTCTTACAAATTGCATTCTTAGATATCATATTTCACCTTATTAATTATGGAAATTTTGTTACAGTATTCTGAATTTGTTAGAAAGTGTTTCACAATCTATGTTTGTCGCGCGACTTTTCTTTCTAGTTTGTAGTTATTTTCTTTCTTGTTCTAGTGATAATGAGTATTTCAAAAATTATTCATCTTCATTGTTCGAAACAATACATTCAAAAGAATTCATTTTCGATGATAGTTTTTAATGTTTTACAGTAAACCATATTTCAGCAAAGATATAACAATAGCTTTTGATCATAAGCATTTAAGAAATTTGTAAAAAATTCAGAACCTAGTGAGCAATTTCATATTTCCTTACATAATTTATGATCAAACTTTGAGAGTTAACGGAATCCGGATTAATTAATAAATGATTGAAAGAGGTTGTAGTCTTCCTTTTACATTATAGTTAATTTAATTTGTTATTTATTTTTTTACTTTCAGAAAAAATTCTATTTTATTTTCTAAACTTATTGTTAATAAATGCAGAAAAGGATTTGTAGTTCTCACAGAATTTTACGAAATTATGCAATATAGTACATATTAACAAGATATATAATCTGGCATATATCAGTTTCACTATAATGGAAAACTAATACGTGAAGAACAACATTAAACGAAAGAAAAATTCAAATTAGAGAAAACAGCCTCGTGTTGCAAAATGAAATTAAAATGTATAAAAATAGATGCAACACTGGAATTAACGGTGGGCTCTACATTAATGTCCCGCGCGAGTTGGGTTGTACCCCTATACGAACCCAAAACTTCTGAATAAGATAAACACGAATCTCAAACTGAATCTCGAAATCGAACAATTTCGAAGTGAATGGAAATAGCAGCATATTTTAATACCATTGGGGAAAAGCAGTCTACATCGACAACATAAGCATTCCTTCTTTGTAAAAAAAATGAATCCATTAACACTCACTAATATTGAAAGATATAACTTTTAACTTGAAAAACATTCGACAACCTTTTGAAAAATCGGGTCTACCCAAAACTGTCAAAACCCAAACTCGAAACATTTAAAGTGAACCCGACCGAAATCCGAATCCAGTTTAAGTCGTATTCTGGTAAAATTATGTTACCCGACCCGATGCAGGACTTTAGTACAGTACTGCCGTAATATCTATCTGATCACAATAAAAAAAAATGAAGAAACTTCTTCGTTGCTCAAAACTTAGAGATTGGTCGCTTCGCCGTGTTGACATTATGTGTGTTTAAGTGACAGCAATTTACGTCAGATTTCGTTAGGTCATAGCACTCTGACGCACAAGACCTACGCTCTGACACAAAAATGGTGGTTTCAGTGCCTTCAGCGTTTTTTTCAGTGCCTTCGTAGTCCCTTGAATTTGGACACCAGTATTTTCTAAAAGATTTCTTCGGCTTTATTTTATATTTAACTAGGGGCTCCGGCCCCCTGCTGCCTACGCTCATCAACACCCAGCGTAATCGCATTGCGAATCCATTCAGTATCACAAAGCAATCCCTATTTTCTAGCCAACTCCAGATTACTGTTTGGGTTGCTTAAAAGTAATGTAAATAGTTCAATTAATCTCTATTCATAAGCTAATATTAGTTTTTGCTGCATTGAAATATCTCAATTTGGCAAAATACTGAAAATAGCGCTAAGTTGGTGACTAATTTTGGTCGCCAAATTTGGCGATATATCGCCAAGTTGGCGACAAACTTGGCGACGTTTTGCGACAGAGTCGGGTCCCACCCCCTTGGTAACTCCCCTTATAGCATCAGAAAGCTCTGACCAATCAGATGCGTTTCGCGGTATCTACGCAGATTTTCATTGGTCCATTTCCAAAGCGTTACTTTATATATATATATATAGAAGGATAACTTAGGCGAGGAATACTTTTTGGATTTTACTAGAATTAAAACTGAAGGTACCATATAAATACTGAAAAAAAATCCGCCTACGGCAGCCACCATTTTTATGTCTGCGCTCCCGCCTAGTACTCATGGGGCGTTGGTCAGGCACAAATCTAAACTAAACGAATGTTGCAATCTCATACACGTTCATATTTCCTGGGAAATACAGCACAGCAGCGCCACCGGTTACATGATTTACACCAAAATTTAATCAGCAACGTCTTATTTCAACCTCTAACTGAATCTGAAGTTTCGTGAAAATCCGAGCATTAGTTTTTGAGTAGAGCTACGGCGGAATCCGTAAAACATTCCGCACAGCAGCGTCACCTGTTGGGCAGCATATACCAAAAGCTAATAAGAAACAATTTAAGTCAACTTGGTAAATGAATCTGAAGTTTGATTAAAATCCGTGCATTGCTTCTTGATTTAAAACTATTGCGGGAATCATGAAACATGCAGCATAGCAGCGCCACCTGTTGGGCGATTTACACCAAAACATAGTAACGCCAACTCATAGTAAGGGCTCACTGAATCTGAAGTTTTATGAAAATCCACGCATTAGTTCTCGAGATAGAGGCATTGCAGAAATCGTAAAAAATGCAGCATAGCAGAGCCATCTGTTGGGAGATTCACACCAAATCCTAGTAATCTCCAACACATATAAAGGACTAACTGAATCTGCAGTTTTATAAAAATCTGTGCAGTAGTTCTTGAGATAGAGCCGTTGCGGTTTTCGTAAAAAATGTAGAATAGCAGCGCCACCTCTTGAGCGATTTGTACCAAAAACTAATCAGCGCCAATTTATATTATGGACTAAGTGAATATAAATTTCTATTAAATTCCGTGCATTAATTTTGGAGATAGAGCGGCCAAAATATTTGTGCCACACACAAACACACAGACAGACAGACTCACAGACAGACATTTTGTAAAATCATGTTTTTCGGGATCTCCGACCCATAAAACATGTAAATTCGTCGAAAACCGGAATTTGAAAATTTTCCTGAATCCAATACTTTCTTCTTGTAAAGGTAGAAGAAAGTAAAAACGATATTGTCTTGCAATGCAGTTGATGAAAACGTGCTTTAACCCTTTTTTCACAGACCATTTATTTATGTATATTTACAAGACTTCAGATCTCTACCACAAATAATTTTACACATCGGATGTATATACTTCAAAATCAAAGACGAGTAGGTGTAAAAATGACAGATGGACAATACATCAGCTAATCATCCGCAATAACATTATGATTGACACAGAAAAGGTTATCATACAGACAGTCAAAAACTTTGGTCCAAAGAGTAAGTGGTGTTTGTTTCTTAGCTTAACAAATCCTTAAATAATTTTGTACATTAAAGCAGAATATGCAGTGAAGTTAAACATCATATACACTGGCCTCAAAAAGTTAAGCTACACGGACTAAATGTGTTCGATTGCACACGTTTTGTCGAATATCTACAAAACTTATTGGCGAATTGTTCTTGAACTTCTGGGATGAAAAGAACATGTTCCATTTCATATTTCTCGGTGAAGATTTATTCGGGTGTTCAATTAGGGGCTAATAATAAATTTAATAATAAAATAATATTTGCGATCACCTATGTAACAGGAAAGGCTGGAAATGGTTTGTCACTGTGGTAAGTGACTATTTGGGTCCTGTTCAATGTTTGTATGCATTTGTGTAAGCATAGCACTCATATTCGTGAAGATGTTAACGTTTTTGTGAAAAACTCAAACTTTTTTTTAATAGCATACAGAGTTTTCAACCAAATTTAACTCAACTTTCCAAAAACCTGACAAAGAACAGTAGAAACAGTATACTGCAATTAAAACATGAATATATTGAAAATTTGATAAGATATGGGCATTTTTATGAGACAATTTTTAACTGCGCATGCGCGGAAGATTTCAAAATTTTTATTTCGTAATTTGGTACTCAGTATTTTGGGGCAACTTCTATAAAAAGTCCAGTCAAATGTTGTGAAAACTTAGAAAGATATAGTGAGCTGATTGAAAAGTTGTGTAAAATCCCTTATAATAAAGCTATTTTTAGGAAGCAACTCACTATATCGACCCTATCTTTGTGAAGTTTCGCGATATCTGACTAGACTTTTTATATAAGTTGCCCTAAATATCTGACTACCAAATTCTGAAATAAAAATTTTGAAATCTGCCGCGCATGCGCAGTTGAAAATTATCTCATAAAAATCTCATCAAATCTCATCAAATATTCAATATATTCATGTTTTAATTGCAGTATACTGTTTCTACTGTTCTTTGTCAGGTTTTTGGAAAGTTGTGTTAAATTTGATTGAAAACTCTGTATGCTATAAAAAAAAAAAAAGTTTGAGTTTTTCACAAAAACGTTAACATCTTCACAAATACGAGTGCTATGCTTACACAAATGCATACAAATGTTGAACAGGACCCAAATAGTCATTTACCTCAGTGACAAACCATTTCCAGCCTTTCCTGGTACATAGGTGATCGCAAGTATTATTTTATTATTAAATTTATTATTAGTCCCCTAATTGTACCCCCGACTAAATCTTCACCGAGAAATATGAAATAAAACATGTTCTTTTCATCCCAGAAGTTCAAGAACAATTAGCCAATAAGTTTTGTAGATATTCGACAAAACGTGTGCAATCGAACGCATTTAGTCCGTGTACCTTAACTTTTTGAGGCCAGTGTATTACGTACAATTTAGCTGCATTAACAATATCGTAAAAACAAATAGCTGTCTGTGTGCCAAAAAATATTTAAATTTCCCCTCGTAACTCATCATAAAAGGCAGACTGTGCACAAAATCTTCCACTGTGCCCTGCAAAATATGGTATATATATTCGTTCGTCTTCGTTATTATAAACATCAAATCAATATATGTCATTTGAAAATTAATGTAGACATTTAATTTTTTTTTTCATTTTGTTACGAAATTATCAAGTTAATTGTTCATGTCGCGGCTTAGTTTAAAATTTTAATTCTTCTAATAAATCCTGCTTTGCCTTTTTGGAAAACTAATTAAAATACCATTAAAAAGAAAGTTTTACCTTTTCCTTGCAATATTCATTAACTATATTTTCTGTTAAGGCGGGCACTATATAAAAATGTGTATTTTAAATTAACAACAAATAGTTTTCTCACTCAAAAGGTAATAATTTTCCCCGCTGAAATATTTTTTTCCTGAAAGATATGAAATAATGTGGAAAGTACGAAGAAAATATTTTTAATTTAATTACGCATTTTTAAAAGTAAAATATAATGTTCATATTTTTTCCTTAAATATGTAACAGTCGAAGTAAATTATAATTAATGTAAATCTCAGAAATATCTTCTTTAGATCTCAGAAATTGACATCCTGACTGAAAAAGGGATTTTCTTTCACTTTAAGATTGCGTTTTATCGAATATAAGAAAAAGTCTAATTAATCAAATAAATAAGTAAAATGCTAAAATTCATCTTTAAAAAGTTAAAATTAAAAACGCACATAATGTGCTTTATTATTTGAAGGATGATAAAAAAAATATTAAGATGTTAAATTACATTAATTTCTAGCACTTTCAACTATAAACATAGTCATCCTCATGTTAAAAAAAAAAAAAACAAAAAAAAAACAATACTGATGTTACTAACGTGTTTTTTTTTTTTTTTTTTTTTTTTTTTTTTTTTTTTTTTTTTTTTTTTTTTAAGCAACATAGGTATTTGTATTTTTGTATTTTGTCCTTAAGGAAGATTATGTTTATAGTAGAAAGTGTTAGGAATTAATGAAACTTAACTTCATTTAATATTTTAATCATCTTCAAGTAATAAATAACATTATGTGTAATTTTAATTTTAAAAGTTTTATTATATATCCTAGATTTTATTCTATATTACTGGTGGAATAAAAAAAAATATTAATGTAAATTATTCTTGCAGAATATAGGCAGACAAAACAACGTTTTAAGCACTTGAACTTTTAAACAGAATGCAGATTAATTGTCGGTAGCATTCAGGATACCTTAATAAGTACAGAGTGTGATAGAATTTTGCACATGATGGAATTTCGCACAAAATCTCGTCCCTCCCTTCACAAAGTAGAGATATCTAATTTCCGAGGTATCTCTAGCATTAATTGCTTGTGTGTTATTTCCATTATTAGTCGAACCAAACGCGGTTTTTAATATCGAACATAACGAAGGCGAAAATTTTATTCTTAAATAAGAAACTAGCAAATCGGTAATTAAAAACATTGTTGGGAGATGAACCATATCTTTGACTATAACTGAGCTAAATCATATATCTCTAAATCCATTTCTATACGTGACTAAGTAAATTTCTTGAAGCACTCCATCCTAAAAAAAAAAAAAAAAAAAAAAAAAAAAAAAAAAAAATCATAAAAATATAGTTTAGTTAGTTGTGACTTTGCTTTTTCCATATTGTCAGGCTGTTGAAAATATTACACAAAAATCTCCTTTTCTTAATTTCTATTAATATTTTCCCACATTACCAGAAACTTTCTCTTCCCCCAGATCTTTTTACTGTTGGCTGTTCTCTGTCATTTCCTGTAATTCTTTGACCGATAATCCTATCCCTAGAATCCACTTCCAAACCATATATCTAGACAAAATTAAAGAATTCTTTGCGCTGATGACGGTATGCTGAATGCTACCAAAACTAGTATGCAATTATGTAAAATTTTCTGGTGCTTAAAACTTTATTTTAAATGACTATATTGTATTTTTCTACGTTTCATCTTAATTGTCGTTGATGCAGAAAGTTTTTAAAAATATTTATAATAATATTAAAAAGTGTCAATTTTTTGTAATATTTTTCAGATATTTCAACATGCATAAAAAGTGTTCTAGATTACTCATTTCTTATATGTTAATTATCTCTTCGTCGTAATCTTAAGGTAATAAATTTGCTTAGGCATGCACAGATTAATATACAGGCTGTCCGAATCAAATGTGCCTAATTTAAAACTTCAATAAAAAAAAAATATTTCTGACATACGATGGCGCCATTTAAAGAATATGTTAGACAAAAGTTTAACGTTTGGCGACACTTTGTTTTCTGTTGATGCTATAACGCATCTGCTGTTGTTGAAGGCAGACAAAGGGAAACATGGCGACATAAAGGATATAGCGGACGAAACCGCTATATCCTTTGTGATTTCGACACTTTGTTTTCTGTTGATGCTACGAGGCAACTGCTGTTGTTGAAGGCAGACAAAGGGAAACATGGCGACACCGCTGATGACCCTTTGCGTTTGCTATGGAGATGCTATTTCGCATCGAAAATTAACATGATTTCTACAACCGTGTATTTTTTTTTTCTGATGAGGCAACATTTCATGTCTCTAACAAAGTTAGTAAGCACAATTACAGAATTTGTGGCTCCCAAAATCCACATGCTGTCCAGTACGTGGAATAACAGCCTAAAAGTAAATGTGTGCTGTACTGAATGAGCACACGTTGAAGTACACTGTTTTTTATTAAATACTTGTGAGAACTATTGTCTATTTTTGCATTTTACTCAGGATATCTATCTTTTTTGTTAACTGTAGCAATGTCTAAAAATCAGGGACATTTGACTCGGACAGCCTGTCTAACATGAGAATATTGAAATTCAATACAACATTTGCATAAAAAGAACATCCTGTGTGTGATATTTTGATCAAATAAGTTATAAGCTTTATTTGCTTGAAATATTTATATATATATATATATATCATTTCAAATTTCATGAAACTGATTTATTGCGATATAATTTCTGAACGTGTTTTATAGAAGTAGAACTGGGGATGTTTTAAATTCTTCTACTGTCTTCGTATAATTCTTTTGGATGCATTACCATCTGCCAACGATATTTATTTAAGGGGGTCCGGGACACAATTTAAACTAATTTTTATTTATTGAGTAAAATTTTGAATTATTTTTGTGATGACTAACCATGTTATTTGTAAACAAAATCGCAGGATAAAACTTCTCATATACTTTTTAAAAATTTTAAAGTTTAAAATTCATTAAAAATGTGGGATAATTTAAAATCGTTAAAACCCGAAATATTATTTGTAGAATTTAATTTTTTTTCATTTAAATAAACAGAAATATATGAGTTTTAATTTAGATAAAGCATTTTTAAAAATATTATTTTTTTTTAATTAAAAATATTTAAAGTAAAAAAAAATTGGTGTAACTTAAAAAAAAAAAAAAAAAAAAAAAAAAAAAAAATCATATTTTCAAAAGTAAATATTTTTTCCTAATTTGCTGAATCGAAATTAAAGTAAAATAATTGAAAAAGACATTTTCCAAGTTTGAACCATTTATCTTTAACGGTTCTTGAATTATAACGATTTAAATACGGGAAATGGTGAAATAGCCATCATGAAGAAAAACACATTTTCACAAGAAATCGTTTTCATGAAAAACATTGCTTGAAAGGTAGATTTTGTAAAAAAACCAAAAGAAAAAAATTAATATTTCCTGTTCTAATTAAGATAGAAACATAATTTAAACGTCATTTTAAGCAGAAAAACACAGAAATTTTTTTAATGCAATAATTTTTTTTAGAAAATTTGCAGATTTTTGTGTCCCGGACTCCCTTAACATTTTTAATTTTAGTAATACCGATATTTATACAGATGTTATAACACATCATTTCTATCATGGAAAAAATAAATAAAAAATCTAAAATGACCACCCATTCGACATTCTGAGCAATCTATGGAATTGCGAGCAGCAATATATATCTGAACAATTTATAACACGTAGAACAGAACAAGGCGTTCTACCAAAAAATTTACGTTACATTCCCTTTGAAAAAAATTTCTACTAACTGCGAACCACAAACAAGTGACCAACCCTAAATAAACCCACCAATATTGAAAAACTATCCTCGACCAAAACTGCGTCCGACTTCGTTAAAGACTGAAACCGTAAGAGATCCCCTTAAAGGGACGTTAGAAGTTTTAAAAAATTTCTTTTAACTTTCATAATAGAGATTTGAAATTTTGTGAAATATACAGTTGACCATAATTATATAGAACACCTTAAAAGACATTTCCAATATTATTGTAATTTTAAGATCTTTTAAAGAATTTAAAATTTTAAGACGAAAATTTAAAATGCTTCTTGCGTCTTATATTTTGAGATATTTCCTCGATTTTGGATTTTAATCACGTGAAACTCTATTATAAACAAATCTGTGTATGGATTTCTTTAATCCCTTAAACAGTTAAATTTTTTAGAGATTTTTTTCTGAATTCCATATCGATTTTCAACAAAATTCTGCCTTATAATAAGTTAAAAGTCAAATTTAATTGTGTTAATGAAGTCGAGTTCTAAAATTAATACACACTTACTTTTTAAGCAATATCAGCATTCTTCCTTATCAGTTTCATGAATTTTGATCAAAAATTAAGTACCAAGGAGCATTTCAGAAATAAAAAAAAATGCTGAAATATCAGTATTGAGAGAAACAGATTAAAAGTATATTAAGATGCCAAAAAAGTGTTTGAGAACAAAATTAAAACACTTGTAACTTTGCGTAAAATAATCGCATCTGCATGCGGTTTTCCACGAATAACGTTGAGCAAATTGGAGAATAACAATACACACAAAAATAAATATTGATTTTGGGGTCGATTTTTGCTCAAATAAAGGTCCACGGTCCCCTTAACACTCTATTAGAATTTGTAGTATACTGTCATTATGTTACAGAACACAAGAACTGGTATACAATAGCTAATTCAATATAAAACTGATAATGACCAATATTTAAATTTATAAACGATAACACATGAAATATTATACAGTATACTTGTACTGAACACTCAACATTAACAACCGGAATTGAGATTTTAACAACCGAAGTATTGCACACATCATGCTTAATTATAATAGGTTTTAACCAATTGAATTTACAAAAACTTATATTGTACTTTTGCCGAATTAATCAAATATATATATCAGGGTTCGTACAGGTCCTGGAACTTGCAGACCAGGAAATTTTTCGGTACCAGTTTTCTTATAAAAAATATCTACTTAAATAAGGCCAAATTTCGCGCGTTTGCACATATCATTATGCTAAATTATAATAGGGTTAACCTATTAAATTTAGTTAAAAAGAAATATATTGTACTTTTGAAGCATTAAACAAATATATATACCAGGGTCCTGGAATTTCGAGACCAGTTCTGTACTAGTATTTCCTTATAGGAAATCTCTCCTTAAATAAGACGAAATTTCGCGCGTTTGAAATAGATTTATCTTTTTTTATATAAAAAAATACTGATATTTTACATGGAAAGTAACTGGCCTCGTACGAACCCTGTATATTCCGAAAATTAAAATTCCACCTTTAAGAATATATTGCATAAAATTTCTCTAACATAATTCTATAACCCTTTATTATTTAATTATTTCCTATATTAACCCATTTGTGCTTAGCGTCCCATTTTTGGACGTTTCGAATTTTCATGAATAAGTATATTTTTCTCCTCTTTTATAACATGAAAATTGTATGAAATAATTATTTATAAATGGCTTTATCTATTACCGAGAGATGGCAGCATAAGATGGATATTTATTTGCTAAATGAAGGATTTTTTCGGTGTTTATAAATTTAAAATTTTTCAAGATGGCAAAATGTAAAAAGTAAGTTTATTTGTATTTTCTCTATGAAGGATCCAAAATGGCAAGCCACAATCTTAACTTGTTGACACGTATTTCTTTAAATTGCGAAATTATAAGTTCAAGCCTATTTTTTATGCATTTTTCTAACGTCCAAAATATAGGGTTCTAGGCACAAATGGGCACATATTTTTGTTGGAAATTTAGGAGACAGTTCTTTATGTAATCTCCTTTTGAAGATATTTATGAAATAAATTGTTTTTAAGTCAGCAATACCATTATTCTTATTTTATTATTAATAATACTATAACGTTATTAGTCTCTGTAAAGAAATAAATATATTTTTTTTTTGTAGTTCATAAAAATACTAATTATAATACATAATATACAATTTAAAAACTTTTTAAATATCAATATAGACGAAACATATAATTATGCATATTATCCTAATAGAAATAAATAGAAAAAATTTAAGTGTAATATTTTTTAGTATTTTTCCAGTTCATTTTGCAATATTTTAAAGTGATTTTACCAAAACATTGGAGAAAACCAAAATTCAGGCACAAATGGGTTAAACAATATTCCAATCATTCATTTTACTTGAATTCATTTCTATTTAAAATGCGTATATTAATATTTTATTTCTCTGTCAAAATCTACTTTAAAAAACATTTCACTTATTATTTTGTTTCAAGGTTTTTTATTTCAATCTTTTGCCTGAATTATATTTCAGCTTAATATGTGGCGTGCGTAAAAATCTGTTGGTAAGATACACGACTGTACAAAAGATTCCAAGTACGTTTTCGTCTATTGCTAGAAATTGCTTTTGAAATAAACAGTGAATTTTAAATTGTGTTATGCGCTTTCTAATTAAAGGAAATTTTGGCATAATGCGTAGAATATATACAAATCTATAGATTATATTCAGAGCTGCACAAAAGAATCGGATTACTTTTCCGGCTACGTAGAGTAATTGTTGAAATCTGTGTTTCAAATGTGGTATCCATTTTCTAAAATGTTTAATTAGGTATCTTATTTACCTTATTAAAAGACGCATTTTCGTAAAACTTTTCTGAAAGCCTTGTAAAGTGCTTCAAAATCAATGCTCGACGCATGATTCTTCTATCTTTTTTAAAGTTTCTAAGATATATTAATGTTTAAAAAGCTCCAGGATCATAAAGTTTACCCTGTATTTTCTAAAATAGTAAGTCTTTGAATTAGAATTTGGATCGAAATTGCATTTTAAGGAGACAAGGAACCTTAAAATCCTTAAAAATATTTTTTTTTTATTTTTTGTAAATTTCACCTAATTATTATTCAAGGGTACATTATATACATTATGGTAAGAAGTTATCACAAACAAAAAATTAAAAAAAAATTATGAAAAAAATGGAATTTTACGCGTTGTCTAAAAATCTTCGAAATGCCCCCTGCGCATTCCATATCAATGAAAATCCCCCAATATTTTTTATAAAAGTTTGTTTTATATATATAAATAAAATAGAGCATCAATTTTATATATTTGAATGTAAAGGTAAAAAAATAAAAAAATAAAAAATTTTGAAATTTTTTTCGAAAAAATTTCAAAAATTTAAAATTTTTTTAACCTTTAAATTCAAATATATGAAATTCGATGCAATATTTTATTTAAATATATAAATCAAACTTTTATTAAAAATTTTGGGGATTTTCATTGATATGGAGCGCGCAGGGGGCATTTCGAACATTTCTAAGACCTCTCTAGACCTCTGAGAAGATTTCTAAAATTCCAATTTTTTCATAAAAATATTTTTTTTGTGATAAATGCATGCCATAATGCATATAATGTACATTTGAGTAATATTTAAGATAAAATTTACAAAAAAAAAAAAAAAAAAAAAAAATGAAAAATTTCAAAATTTTTTTGAAAAAATTTCAAAATTTTTAATTTTTAATTTTTTTACCTTTAAATTCAAATATATAAAATTCAATGCTCTACTTTACTTATATATATAAATCAAATTTTTAGAAAAATTATTGGGGAGTTTCATTCATGTGGAATGCGCAGGGGGCATTTCGAAGATTTCTAAGACGACGTGTAAAATTCCATTTTTTTCTCAAAAATAAATTTTTTTTAAATTTTTTTTGTGATAAATGCATGCCATAATACATATAATGTGCCCTTGAATAATATTTAAGATAAAATTTACAAAAAATAAAAAATAAATTGAAAAATTTGGAAATTTGGAAGTTTTTCAAAAAAATTTCAAAATTTTTCATTTTTTTTTAAATTTTACCTTTAAATTCAAATATATAAAATTCGATGCTCTATTTTATTTATATATATAAAACAAACTTTTATAAAAAAATATTGGGGATTTTCATTGATACTGAATGCACAGGGGGCATTTCGAAGATTTCTAAGATGACGCGTAAAATTCCATTTTTTTTCTCAAAAATAATTTTTTTATTACTTTTTTGTGATAAATGCATGCTATAATGCATATAATGTACTCTTGAATAATATTTAAGGTGAAATTTACAAAAAATAAATAAAATTATTTTAAGGTCCCTTGTCCCCTTAACCCCTTAAGTGGTTCATCCTTTTTGACGCAATCTATACTAATGTTATAAAGAAGTAATGTTTGTTTATTTGTAGGAGATAAGCTCTGGAACTACCGAAACGATTCCAAAAGTAATGGTATCAAAATGATGGTGTTAGTCCCACTTAGAATATAGGCTATATCTTACGTCCGTGCCACTGGCCAAAAGGGGTGGGTGCAGGAGCAAAAAACTTTCTAAAAATGCGATTTTTGTGTTACTGAAGGGCATAGAAACATAAAATTTGAAATGGTAGTTACTAATAAGATACTAATGATCTCTAAGGACATTTCTTTAAAAAATCGAAAGTAAAAAGGGGTGAAAATGCGCGGAAAGCGTTCTAAAAAACGTTCTAAATGGCGATTTTTACGCAATTTCAAGAAGTACTAAACCGATTTAAAAAATAATGGTGTCAAAATGATGGTGAAAACCCTTGCTCCAATATAGGCTACATTTTATATCGGTACCACTACACCTAAAGGGGGTGCAGGGAAAAAATACGTTCGAAATTGCGATTTTTGTGTAACTGAAGGGCCCAGATTCATGGAATTTGGCATTGTAATTACTTATTAGATATAAATGATTTCTAAGAACATTTCCCAAATAATTTGAAATTTAAAAGGAGTGAAAATGGACGAAAAACGTTCTAAATTGCGATTTCTACGCAATCTCAGAAAGTACCCAACCGATTTCAAAAGTGATATTTGAAAATTGATGATGACAGCCCTTGCTCCAATATAGGATCTGTTTCACGTCGGCGTCACTACCACCTCGCAGTTGCTTTTTAAAAAACGTTCTGAATTCTGATTTTTGTGATATTGAAGTGGCTAGAAACTTGAAATTTGGCATGGTAATTACTTATGAAATGTAAATGCTCTCTAAGAAGAGTTCCCTAAAAATTTGAAATTTAAAAGGTGTGTGAAAATGAACGAAAAGAGTTTTAAAAACGTTTGAAATAGCGGTTTCTAAGCAATCTGAGGAAATATAAACCTATTTCAGAAGTAATGATCTCAAATTGATGGTGACAGTCCACGCCCCAACATAACCTATATTTTGCGTTGTAGTCACTACCACGTGGAGGTTACAGGAGCAAAAAAAATGTTCTAAATTGCGTTTTTTGTGTTACTGTGGTGGGGTCTAACATTTTGAATTTGGAATGAATATTACTTCAAATATGCAAATGCTTTCTAAGTATTTTCGAAAGAAAATTCCAAATTTAAAAGGATGAAGTGAGCGAAAAGCGTTCTAAATTACGATTTTTATAAAATCGTATTAAATACGAAACCGATTTCAAACACAATGGTTGCAAATTGATGGTGATAAAACTTGTTCAAACATAAGCTATATTTTATGTCGGTGCAACAAACCCTAGAGGGTTGCAAGAGCAAAAAACTTTCTAAATTGTGATTTCTGTGGTACTGAAGAGGCTAGAAACTTTAAATATAGCACGGTAGTTACTTATAAGATATAAATGTCCTGTAAGAATAGACGAAAATAAATTCCAAATTAAAAAGGTGTGAAGCGAAGTGAAGTAGCAAAAAGTATTCTAAAAGAGTCCTAAATTACGATTTCTATGGAATCTCAGGAAATAATAAACTGATTACTGAAGTTATTGGTAGTGAATCAAGAGTGATAGTCCCTGATCCTATACGGGCTATATTTTATGCTGGTGTCACTACCGCCTGGTTGGCAGGACAATAAAAAAGCCTTTAAAAACATCTAAATTCCGTTTTCTATAGAATATTAGGAAATAACAACCGATTTCAAGGTTAATGTTGGCAAATTAATGGTGACAGTGGTGCCACTAAAACCAGAGAGGTGTTAGACTGTTAGACAATAAGCTTGGAATTTGACATAATGGTTAATTTTAAGATGTAAATGTGTTAAGATAGTTTTTAAAAAAATCAAAACTTCAAATGATTACTGAAATGAGCGTATGAAATGAGCATTAAAGTCTCAAAATACTTTCTAAATTATCATATATTTGGAATTAGTTTTATTTCTTCTTATTAATTAAAATCTTATTTCCGTCTATTGCACTTTTATAATGAAGTTTAGTCAAACTGTGGCTTAATTTGTAATTTTTGAATTATTCCAAAAAGTGTTCTTCTGATAAAAAATAGTCATGCAAATATCACTTGGCATATTTCAATGCGAGCAAAGGTGAGGAGTTTGCTAGTAAACTATAAACAGAGGCCATATACAAATTTTATCGTGCTAATATATTTACCTTTTATAATCGGAATATGTCTGCCATTAAATATAGGGAACGTATTGCAGTTAAAAAATAATGATGTCGAAAAGCTTTTTGAGTGTAATAAGCAAACACTTTTTTGCACACACGGTGTACAGGAAAACTTGTTAGGGCGTTAAAGGCATACAGATACATTAAATGTAACTTATAGCTAGAGTAACTAAAATTCTTTTTGGTGACAAAATGATTACATTTCCTTCAAATTTGGGATAGTTATAATTTTCATTTTACCACCAACCACTTTACCCTACCTACTACTCATTTTACCCAATGCCTGGAGAACATGTGTATAAAAAGCAAGCGAAAATTCATAAGTTTTAATTTTAAAATACTTTAAATATAGTGATAATGATTTCATTGCATAAAGACATTAATTATTATTTTTTTTTAATTTTTTAATATTTTTTAAGCTAAACTGAGTGCAGAATTGAAAAATATTAACCCCGCTTAACCTACTAAATTTAATGTTATATGTACACATTTCCTAACAGAAAAACTTTATCCGATTCCTCCGTTATAAACAAAGAAAAAACGTTTTAGCATATTAATAAATAAGTAAAGTTTCCGAATATTAAATTTATTTCTATTTACAAGAATAGTAAAGTATTTATTGCACTTTATCCACTATTCGTAAATAAATTCCACGTTTTAAGTTTAAAACGGAATATTTCTGCTAGCTACAGTAAATAGCGTTTAGCAATAAACTATTTTTATTCGTCTTCTGTTGTTCAGGACATAAATTATTTAAGCCTAAACGTTGATCAATATTGTTTTTGTATCTTAACTTGTTCAAACACGAAAGAAAATAGTAAGTTAATATTGTTTTATTTTCTAACTTGAAGAAAAGCGGAAGTGAATTAAGAAATAATATAAACGCGATAATAATATTTTTATGTACAAACGGTCTTAAAGATTTATTTTCCTTTCGGAGTCAAATTTTCATAGATAAATAAATCTTGAATTAAGACATTGCTTTGAGGTAGGTTTATGCATCAACTCCACCGCCAGATGCCATTTTCATACTACTTATAAATGTATTTTTAGCTTGTTGCCAAGATCCTAAAAATGGAATGTTTTACTGGATGCAAATAACATCATATTTAACATGAATCATGTTATTTAACTCTTAAACTGAAATATTTTTGTATGCGTTTAAAAGATGTCATTTTGACACCAGCTGTTGTAAATTGTTTTAAAGAACATAATGTTTCGACAAATGTCGTCATTTTTGAAAATAACGTCATTGAAGCCACACTTTGAGAATAATTTTAGTATTATTTAGTGTTCTATTATAAGAGAGAAGGTATCTAAGTATATGGCGAACATTCAGAATAAAAGATATAATGTTAAGTTCTCCAAGTTTCTATCCAAATCCTCTCGGCAAATCAAATTTTTGTTTTTAGTTTACCTGTAAGTCACACTCTTTTATAAAGGCACTCTGCTATAATTGCATCAAACTGAGGCAATTTGAAAAATTTAATTTTCGTAAATGTCAGCTGTGAAAGAAATTCTTGCATCAGAGTAATGTATGACGTCGCAGTTTTTTTTTTTTTTTTTAATGTTTTTCCTGTGTTAGTGTAAAATACGAATTTGTTAGTGTGAAATATTTTTGTATGCGTTTAAATGATGTCATTTTGACACCAGCTGTTGTAAATTGTTTTAAAGAACATAATGTTTCGACAAATGTCGTCATCTTTGAAAATAACGTCATTGAAACCGCACTTTGAGAATAATTTTAGTATTATTTAGTGTTCTATTATAAGAGAGAGGGGATCTAAGTATATGGCGAACATTCACAATAAAAGATATAACGTTAAGTTCTCCAAGTTTCTATCCAAATCCTATCGGCAAATCAAATTTTTGTTTTTAGTTTACCTGTAAGTCACAGTCTTTTATAAAGGCACTCTGCTATAACTGCATCAAAATGAGGCAATTTGAAAAAATTAATTTTCGTAAATGTCAGCTGTGAAAGAAATTCTTGCATCAGAGTAATGTATGACGTAGCAGTTTTTTTTTTTATGTTTCTCCTGTGTTATTGTAAAATACGAGCGATAGATGGCGTTGCGAGTAATAAACGTCCAATCCAGTCATAAGCAAAAATCACTCAGCCATGGTGCCAACGAGGGATGTCACATGTATTGTGTGAGTCGTATTCGTCGATACAATTTTGTCTTTAGTGTCCCGTTTCTGAACTTAATCTATATGATTCTGCATGATTTTTGAATCCAAATCCGATACCACCGATATCGAAATGCTACCGACTGAGTTAAAAATCGGGCCTTAAAACAAGAATATATAGGCGAATTAGACACATTCCATATGTTAACCTCCATTATTCGCACTATTGCCGGGTTATTTCTATTTCTGCCTCAATTGAGTGCCTACTGCTCGCAACACCATATGTCGCTTATATTTAAAACTAAAACCGGGAATAAGAGTAAAAAAAAAACTCCTGACATCATACTTTTTTCTCCTGCAAAAATTTCTTTAACGCCTGTCACCGTTTCCAAGTTATTAATTTTAAAATCAGTCAGTACATTTTAGGACACCCGGTGCTTTCTTAGATTGCTCCCGAATACAATAAAATTGATTTTTGGTACTTTCATATTATTCGCATGCACGAAACACTTCACTATTTATAGAAAACTTTGGGATTCTATTTCTTTAAGTGTTTAAGCTCGTAATTCGATTACATATGTGTTATATTTGTGTATTTATTTGTTTATTATTATGTAAGGTATTAGTTTTCTTTGGGAATTTAGTTATAAAATTTATGCGGAAACGAACAAATGCTGAATTATGTACATTTGTTTAAATGCAAACCAGTTACTTTTTAGTAATTACGTACCAATGAAATAAAAAATATGCATGTTTGCAAATTGCTTAAAAATCCATTTAAAAAATAGTAAATTGATACGATGTTTTAAAAATACATATATATTTGAAAGTTCTTTTTTTCTAGTCGACGTTGTAAAAATAGGAAATTTAATGCAAAAAAAAAAAAAAAAAAAGTTAGTTTTATGGACTATACTTTGAAAATCGTTTAAAGACATTTATGCTAAGTATTTCCGTAAAAAAAAAATAGTGTTTCACCGAAACCTTAACACCTTCAGTAAAAAAGTTAGTAAATCGCGTTAAAAATGTTTAAATAATTGAATATTAACAGAATTTATGAACAAATTGATTCTAATCTATCGAATATAATTAAAATATTTCTTTCTTGACATTAGGAAAGTAAAAGCTCATTCAAAACTTCTGGTACAAATTCAACATTTGGAAATAAAAATTAAGTGGTATAAAAATATACCACGCTTTTCAATGTTTTAAATAGAGCAGTACTATTAAATCTATTGTGTTCAAAAATTGGGAACTTATGGAAGTACCTTTCGACTTTTTGTTACGAAATTAAAATTGAACTTTTGAGAGAATTTGTGTAGGTTTTTTCAATAATAGGTAACGCAAATTGTATGAATTGTAGTAAAAGTTGCTTATAATACTTAATTTAAGAATAATTAAAACATACATAAATAGTTTTATTATTCTTAGATGAATTATCAAGTCCGTAAAATATTTTCCAGATATATTAGGAGGTAACGTTATTGAGCCGCATTACATTACCTTCACATTCATAAAAGACTAGCATATTTATTACTCACATTTTCAACATTCCAGTTCATTAGTTACGACAACGACCAGTTTATTATCTGTAGAGTAATTTTATCTATTTTGAACGCTTCCTATATACATATTTTTTAAATACCAAATTATATTTTCTAAAGATTTTTTAATTACGCATTTTCTATATCAGTACTTACACTTTAAAGAAAAAAATTATACGTAAGAAATGAAAAACATAAATAATTTTAAATCACTTGAGTGAATTAATCACTTAATTTTGTCAAAAGCGACAAAAAATACATTTTAGAAAAGTAACTTTAAAAAAACCCTTTTCGTGGTCAACAATCTAATTACATGCATGAAGGATTTTAAAGTATAACTTTTGTGAGAAATATGTTTCCTTCCTTTAGGAAGACGGGGTGAAAAAAAATTAAGAAGTGTGAAAAAGTTGTGAAGAAAAAAGAAATGTTTTAATTTTTACCAGAAAAAAATGCTAGAGGAAGGAATTTCGTAAGATTAATTCTTTTAAATAAGGAAAAATATAAAATCTGTTAAACAAAGAAAAAATTATTTTAAAAAAATTTAAATGCATTGTGTGATTTTTTTTCTTAAATTCTTTAAGTTTAGTAGGAAAAAATAATAAACGGTTGGCGAAATTACGTTTATTAATGTTGTTTGTATGTCTGTACACGTATTTGATACGTTGGACAAATTTGATACGTTGCATGTTGTTGTTCTTTCTGGTTGCTTCTGGTATTTGTTGACACGCTGAGTTAAAACATAACAATTCTGTTTCCTCTATTACATAATGCTTCTCCACAAAGTAATGATGAAGATGTAGGTGGTGGTGACGCTGGTGTGATGTAACCATTAATTGTCTACGAGAGGTATATAATTCGATGAGAGATTGCTATCAGAAAGATGATCATCCTAAATGATACTAGCCCCTATTTCCGACAAGGTTCAAAGAAAATGAGGGTAAACCATGAGCAGATAGTTCGACAATTCCAACATAGGTTCGAACCCACCACATTCCGTCTACCAGCATTGAGAGAAGAATCTCTCAGCCAACTCCAGGGATTAATGAAAATGTAGGAAAGTCACACATACGATCCAGCAGAGTCACAAAACTTTCTTGAAAAATTAGCTGCTTCTTATAATTTTCTAATTTGTTACGTTTTCCTTAGCTGCTGAAAAGTAGGAAGTCATTACTACGCAACATGAGCAAACCTAATGTAACTTTTAATCCTACAATTTTTACCTCTTTTCAACAAAGTTGAAAAGTGTTTATGCCTTCGGTTTGTCTGTCCTTTTGTCCGTCTGTCCACGCTCCAACTCTCGTAAATATGTTCGGATCGTTCTGAAATTTTTGGATGTTAGTAACTTCTACCCTAGCACGTTCCCTATTTCAAATGAAGTTTGTAGCATGTTTAGTTCATTTACAGGGACAGTCAAAAGTTTTCCTTTGCATTACGGTCAATGGGAAAAATCGTTTCAAATGAGTTTTAATGGTGTTACACTCTTTCAAACATAGTAAAATTGATATTCATTTATGAAGTCCACTAAAATATGCATTCTGTTGAACATGCGGTGCAAAGAATAGTTATTGTTCATTTACAGGGCCAGAGAAAAGAATTCCGTTCATAGTGGTATAGGGGGAATTGTTTGCGGTGTATTTGAAAAGATTTCAGATACTATATTGTATCCGAATTACTGTATATTAGTAATAGTTGCTCGAAATGCATTTTTAATTATGATATGCGCTTTTTTCACTATATTTATGCATACTATAAAGTGCGTGTAAATGCTATAGTTCATATACAGGGCTACAGAAATGAATTCGTAAAGGTTACTGAGTATGAGCATAAATTGCTTAAAAGTGGTTTTTAAAGGAGTTATGCATTTTTACGCTGAACTGAATTTAGTTTACTAAGAAATATTTGTAGACTATAGATAAAATGATATACAGAGCCACGCAAAGAGTTGGATACATGGCCGTCTATGGATGATAATTTCTGGAAAGGTAATTTCAGTAGTTTTAAGAGTGTTCTAGTTTGAATTAAATTTTAGCTAAATAGTGGCATGTAATAAAGATAATAGGTAAACGACAGGGCTTTACAAAAGTATTCAAGTATGTTTCGATCTATTAGTGCAAATTGCTGAAAGATGAATTCCAACCTGCTATTCATTTTCTTGCTAAACTAAATTTTCCCATTATATAGTATATATATCAACATACAGATCAAATACAGGGCTGTTCAAAAGAATTGGAATACATATTTGGCTATTGTCGGTAACTACTGAAATCAACCTTTCAAATGTTTTATGCGTTTTATCAAATGTTTATTTAGTTATCTTATTTACCTTATTTCGCTAAATAACGAAGTTTTGATAAAGCATTCTGGAAGTGTTCGAAAGTGTTTTATAATCTGTGCTTAACGCATGATTTTGCTTTCTTGTATAAATATGCACCGTGTCTTATCACTTAGCAAAATATCTGACCATAATATTTGCCTTCTTTTTTTCTACTAAAATACATTATATTAAGAATTCAATAAGCTTTGCCAAAGTCATTCAGAATTCTCCCTCTAATAATCTTACTATCAGATTTTGTCTATGTAAAATCAGTTTCGGCGAATATTCCTACAGCTATTACTCTTTCTCTCATCTCTGAAATAGACCATGAAGATCACTTTGCCTATTTCGAATTCAAAAATTCTTATCTACAAATAGCATCCTTTCTCGCAAATGTCTCTCTCAAATTAACTTTTCCATTCCTTTATCAACTTTTAAAAGCAATCTAATGGCATATTCATGGGCTGTCTGTCATCCTCACACACATTTATGTACACTATTTTGATTGCAACTTATTTCAGAAATTGTCTTTTGGATTCCGGACAGGATATGTTGCGACGTATTTACTTTAATATCCATATTATTTTCACAACATGAGCTACCCAATAAAAATTGAACGGAATGTCCTGGATGTGACACTTACGTAATTACCTATATCTATTAACTTATAAGTAGTTAAAATGTAAACTATACAATAAAATATCCAAAAACCCTAGATTTTCATTTCAGAATTGTCGGATTAATTTGAGGATAGTATAGTATTGCTGAAAAAGCAGCAATATATACTAAAGGATGACGTCATTTCCACACGTTATATGGAACACCTTTTAATAGCTTTAAAAGCCTCCGCATTTTTACCCTAGACCTAAGTAATCGGGCCGTTTTTAATAGGTTTAAAAATCTCCACATTTTAAACCCTAGATGTAAGTAATCTGCTCGTTTGCAAGTCCAAACCATGAAAAACGGGAAAAAAGACCCGTGCGTGATACTTAAATAAATACCTATATCAGTTAACTTGTAATTTGTTAGAATATAATCTATACATAAAAAATAAGAAAAAAATACTAGATTTTCAAATAGCATAGTTGTTTTAATTTTAGGATATAATAGCATTGTTAAAAAATAAAAAAAAAACGACTGCGTAAAAAGCGAACTAATTAAATATTTCTTATAAATGTGAAACTATTTTTTATATTACTTATTTATTTTTTTTTATTTACTTGTATTGATGGCATTTAAGTCGTGTTTAATTGTTAATTCCTATCTATAAACACTGTTTTGATGAGGCCTATAGATGTCTATGATGGTTAGAGTTGTAGTAAAGCCAGAGATCCTACCTACACAACTTCCAGGTTGTGTAATATTTAAAAGAAGCTTCTGACTGCAAAATAGTCAATGAAACATCGTCTTCATTTTGAAAGACCTATCCAATGATATGCCACTCAATAGAGTGCGACAAAGAAATTTTCGTCTTTACCACCATTTTGTATTTTACGGCCGCCATTTTAAATTTATAAAAACAAAATCTAGCCTATAACTATTGGACGGTTAAGACGAATCGATAGAGACCTCATTCATTAAAATTCATGCAGCCGTTCGGATGTTTTGAGGGAATAAAGAAATCCACATACCCAGATATACGTGAAACACAAAACCCTTCTTGATAGTCGGGTAAAAAACGCTGTAATATGTAGAAAAGCTGTCCCACACGTGAAATGGAATGGCCCATATTGATAACACCCTTAACATTAAGAATTAAATGGCGATTGATATCAATGTTCAATGTTCTTATGGAAGTGAAAACAATGGTTCAATCCATTTCATGGTCATTCTTGTAATTCGTAGTGAAAAAGATTTCTTCTTTCGTCACCTTCACAAGTCGTTCTTTATCACTGTACCACCACATGTCTGCTCACTCAATACACCTTGCCAAAGTATGCATGTTTTTCATACATTTTTTAACAGTGCTATGCCTGTTTGTATTGGTTACAATTTAGTTAAATCTAAAATTCAATCTATCAAAGCAGTTTCTATTGACAGGTGTCTCAATTCTTCCGATACAGAAACTGCTCTATTTAAATTACATCTTAACCGTTACTCAAATTCACTTCAATTCTATTTTTATTTAACTATTAGCATTTTTATTTTACTTTCACAAATAAAATCTTCCCGTTACTAAAATTCTCAAACAATATGATTTCAAAATAATTTCCTCTTTTGTCGATAAACTCAATCTCTCAAAATTGAAAGACTCTATAGATATTTTTAATTCGTTCTTTTTTATAAAATTACGTGCGAGTATTGTCTTGTCTTACGTTGGACAAACAAAGAGAAGCTGAAATTTTTGAATAAAAGAAGTCAAGCAATACGTTTGTAAACGAGAAAATAATAAATTTGCATTTGGAAATCATTGCTGGAGGATGAACCACACCTTTGACATTAAGTCAGTAAGCTACTTCTAAACTTACTTCTGTACTTAAATTTGATTTCTAGAAACATTTCATATTTGTCAAAGTCATAAAAACGTTGTTTACTGTGACTCAATTATTAGGCTGTTGTGTGATTGTTGTAAATAAAATTCAGAAATGAATGGCGGGTGTTGGAAAAGAAAGATAAAGCAATGTCAATATTGAAAATATAAATAGAATTTAAATAAACGTGAGGAACGTGGAAGCTAGAGTTATATTATCACATTTTAATTATTTCTGATAAAATTTTGTTATGGTTCCAGTTCCTTTACCCATACAATTTTCTATTGGCTGCCGCCTGCATTTTCCTGTAATTCAATTGGTTAATAAGCATTATTCCACCGATCTGCTTCTTCTTTCAATGTAAGCAGAATTCCATCCTTATCTGCACTAATGACGGCAAGCTGCATGGTAGTGAAACTGATTTCCAATAGTTTGAATATTTCTTGTGATAAATAAGTGTTTAATATAAATACGCGTTTTATATAAATTGTATGTTTAAACTTTTGTAAGGAATGGCTCTTTTCCTATTATCCACATTTAATGAACTTTTGTGTAAAAAGAACTTTTGCTCGCCGTATTTGATATCTTATTTTTAACCGCAAATTATGTTTCTCTGTATAAAATTCTTCACAATATAAACACTTAAAATTACTCGTTACTGGCTTTAGATATCAATTAAGTTCCTTTATCTTATATTTGATACTAATACACAGAAATTCAAGTATGTCAGTTTATTTGTACTAATGTATCACTTTATAAACTTAGAGAAATAAATTTTAAACTGAGAACTATATTTAAAAATAAATTCCCAGTGTAAAATTTAAAACAAAACTTTTTCTACACTGAGTTAATGGCCTTTAACGAGAAACTATTGCCATCCATCTCATTTAGTTTACTAAAGAAAGTACTTCCGTTTGACCAACATTTATGTTTCTATCCAACATGAAATAAAAGAGATAATCTTATTTACTCATTTGAGAAAGTTAATTTCCTACATAATTCTCTAATCTTAAACCTTTGGTCTCAACAACTTCGATTAAAAAAGCCCAAAAAACATATGTTAGAATACATCATTTTAAAATTGTAAAAAAGTAATTAAAAGTTGCCACATAAAAATAAAAATTATTGACTAAAATATACTTTTTTCTCAACTGTCATAAACAGACACTTGCATAATTATCTTAAATAGTGTCAATTATCTAAAGCAAAAGTATAAAGTATACATAATAACCTTTGTAAAAAAAATATTTTTCGATTTATCCAGCCTTTATAATTTGACAAGATTTGCTAAGTTCATTTTAGCAATAACGATGCAAAACTGCTGAAATAGTTAATAAACTTTGGCATAAAAAATAAACTCAGTATTGCCGTCTCTTGAGAATTCTATGAACAATTTATATTAGCAATTGTATTGCGAGATAGCATCAATAAATAAAACCTTCATTTATCGTCCGCTGTATGAGTAACATTGATTTTGGAGTATGTTGCAGATATGCAACGCGGTGACACAAAGATTTTAGTGTACTTCTATAGTAAAAAGGGTTTTTGCCCGCCGACTTTCGACACATTATTTTAACAGCAAATTATGTTTGCCTGTATGAAGTATTTTAAAATAGAAAACTGCTAATTTTGGTCATTACATTAGATATTATCAGTTACATTCTTTTTTACTATATTGGATATTAATAAAGAGAAATAAAATAATTATTTAACTTTGCATGTAGCAAAGTATCAATTTATTAACTTAGAGAAATAAATTTTTAACTGACAACACTATTCGGAAATAATTTCTTAGAGTAAAATTTAAAACGAAAACTTTTCTACTGTGAGTTTATAGTCTTCTGCGACACACTAAAGTCATCCATCTCACGTAGTTCAGGAAAGAAAGCAGTTCTATTTGATCAACATTTGTATTTGTATCAAACAATAAATAAAAGAGATAGACGTAATTTTATGTACTGATTCAACGAAATAATTTTGCTACATAATTATTTAATCTGAAATATATTTTATGTCTAATTTTAATATGGAGATTTTCATGCTGTCCATATTAAATATCTTTTTAGGAAGATAACGACTTTTAAACATTGACTTTTTCTATTTTATTTTTGGCAAAAAAAAAATAATTTTCCCTGAATGAAGTACTTTAAAATAGAAATCATTTAAGTTTAATCATCATTTAGGTTTAATCATCAACTAATTTATTTCTTGAATATTTATAACAAAGTCTTTCTAATGGTAAGTGAATCACATGAGATGCAATATCCAACTGAGTGAAAAAGTGTCCAGACAAGGATTCGAATCAGGGGCCTTTTGGCTTTAGGGGACCTGGATAACCCTATCTGCGCCATGTTAAATCCACCAAATTTATGCACCTTTTCCTCCGAAATGGTAAATGGTAGAGGTCTAGAATTTTTATAGTAGTTAGAATAACATGTTTTACGTATTTCAACAGACCATTTTATTTCTAAGTGAAACTGGAATTTAATTATTATTAATTAGTTATTGAAAGTCATTTTTAAATTAGCATTTTTGATAAGATTTCCCTGCCTAAAGTAAATAATTTCAACAAGTTAATAAATCCCTGTCTTAAAGTATACAATATAACATAGTATAAGTATTTAAAAAAATCTGAGTAGTTTAAACTATTTAGTGATATAAAAAAAGTAAAAATCGATTTTCCCCCAAATTTTGCTTACCTGGTGCCCTTAAGCTGCATTGCTCTGCCAACTGGGCTATCCTAGACAAATCTGACGGTCAAACAGTTCATCCAGAAACTTTACTAATTATGACATCTAGTGTGATATCTGAATAGGCTCAACAGAATTAATCGCAGGTAATAGAACTCCAAGAGACTTTGCATATGGAATTATGCTTGATTAATTCTAACGCAATTTTTTTAATTGGGAAATAATTCACCTGAGTTATAATTGTCCAACTGAGTGAAAAATTGTGTTACAATAAGTCAAGTGTAATTAAGTATCCAAAGTATCTTGTTCCATTAACAGCATTTTTTCTGTTGAACTGATTTAGGTGTCATAATAAAACTAGTATGTTGTGACCATCACAAAACTTTCTTCTATATAAATCACATCAATTAAATCATTTAAATAGTACAAGAAATAACAACGATTTAGCACCAATTCATATCAAAGTATATCTGAATTTGAAGTTGGATGAAAATTCGTGCATTAGTTCTTGAGATAGAGCTATAGCGGAAATTCTGCAAATTTGTAGCAGAGCAGCGCCACCTGTTGAGCGATTTACACCAAAAATAAGCTTCACTAAATGATATCAAGGTATACCTGAATCTGAAGTTTGTTCAAAATCCAAGCATTAGTTCTTGAGATAAAGCTATTGCGGAAATCGCAAAAATACAGCATAGCAGCGCCACCTGTTGAGCGATTTACACCAAAAATTAAACAGCACTAAATGATATCAAGGTATACCTGAATCTGAAGTTTGTTGAAAATCCAAGCATTAGTTCTTGAGATAAAGCTATTGCTGAAATCGCAAAAATACAGCATAGCAGCGCCACCTGTTGAGCGATTTACACCAAAATAAACAGCACTAAATGATATAAAGGTATACCTGAATCTGAAGTTTGTTGAAAATCCAAGCATTAGTTCTTGAGATAAAGCTATTGCGGAATTCCCAAAAATACAGCATAGCAGCGCCACTTGTTGAGAGATTTACACCAAAAATTAAACAGCACTAATTTATACGTCAATTCATGTCAAGGATTGACTAAATCTGATGTTTGATGAAAATCCGTGCAATAGTTCTTGAGATACAGCTCTTGCAGGAATCGTGAAAAATTCAGCACAGCAGCGCCACCTGTTGGGCGATTTACACCAAAAATTAAACAGCACTAATTTATATTAGGAACTAACTGAATCTGATGCTTGATGAAAATTCGTGCATTTTTTCTTGAGTTAGAGCAATTGCAATAATCATGAATAATGCAGCATAGTAGCGCCACCTGTTGGGCGATTTTCATAAAAAAATAATCAAAACGAAACTATGTCCTGGACTAACTAAATCTGAATTTTTGTGAAAAACCGTGCAGTAGTTCTTGAGATATAGCTATTGCAGAAATTGTGAAAAATGCCACATAGCAGCGCCACCTGTTTTGCGATTTTCACCAAAAACTAATCTGGTCCAGTTTATATGAAGGTCTAACTAAATATAAAGTTTTGTGAAATTCCGTGCATTAGTTCTTGAGATAGAGCACCCACAAAGTTTTTGTCACATACAGACTCACAGATTGACAGAGTGACAGACAGACTCACAGACAGATATTTTCTAAAAACCATCAAATCGTGTTCTGGGCATTCTAAAAACTATAAATCCGCCGAAAACCGGAAGTCAAAAATTTTCACGAATCCAATACTTTCTTCTTGTAAAGATATAAGAAAGTAAAAACGTTTCTTGGCGAATTGTGCGTTCGCCATAGCTCAGTTTGCAGAGCATTGTCAGCTTAAGCCAAAAGGTACCTGTTTCAAATCCGAGCCTAGATGCTTTTCCACTCAGTTGGAACATTACAACTCCTGTAGCATTATTCTGGGTACTAACAAAAATAAATGAAACACATCTTAAAATTTGCTTCTATCAAACTTACTATTTATCTACATAGTGATAAAAAAAATTTTCACCGAGTCCTAGAATCGAAAATATATTCCTCGTGTAAAATTTAAATGGGACTTTTCCTTCTAGGAGTTAGTAGTATTTTCCGACAAACAATTTACACCCTTCCCATGTAGTCCAAGAAGAAAAGTATTTTAATGTGTTTGACTCCAATAGTAAATAGAAGTGACCGGAATAATTTTATTTAGTGATTTGATGAAATTATTTCTTTACATAGTTCGCCATTTTTAAATATAGCCTTTAAATATTTTTAAATATATATATCTTTAAAATTCTTAATTTTTTTTTTTAAGTTTTTCTGATATTCACAGTTAATTCTTTCGTATAATACGGGGAATGCGTACATTTTTACAACAATTTTTAATTGATTATTTTTGCCTTATTTAATGGCAGATAAATATTACAAATTGTACCATTAAACGAGAATATCACAAATTATGTGATATAAATACTAAATATTCAATATCTAAACTTACTGCAAAATAAATATTACTGCAAAATATTTTTTTTTATATATATACTTTACAGAAAACAGTTTTGGCAGTCAGACTTATTTAAGAATTACGGCTTATCTCTAATACAAGCTGTTTAATTTCTGACACATGTTTTAATTCCTTTTATTTCCAAACGTATTAAATTGTTAGGTGCTCTTAATTAAGAAAGTATGTAATTGGATTGTTTTTCCTTTTTTCAATAAAATCAGAAAATGTGTCCGAAAATTATATCAAAGTTGGCGTTACAAACAGATTTTCTGTACGCGACAGTACCAGAATATGAAAAACTGAACAACAGCCACTTATAATTGGGATATATAATTGGGATAATGGGAATTTGGCGAAATATTAGAGACATCGCTAAGTTGGCGTCACTTTTGGCGACTGATTTTGGTCGTCAAATTTGGTGATATATCGCTAAGTTGGCGACAAACTTGGCGGTATTTGGCGACGGAACAGGGTCCCCCCTATGGTAACCCCCCCTTATAGATACGAAGATGCATTAAACGCTGTTCAATAACCAATGGCCGCCATTTTGTCTCCCATATAAAACTAAAATTAATTAATTAAAATTTAATTAATGAATTAATATTTGAAAAATCTGTATTAACATCAATTGTCATCCAGTACAAGTTAAAAAAAGAAAATTATTTCAACTTTATAGGATGAATAATAAGTATTTTATTAAAGATTGAAAATTTGAACAAGATATATAAATAAATACAGGGAGAGTGTGAACTAATAGTGTGTATTGAAAAATAGGCTCCAGCGGCCGAATGCATGACGAGCCCAAGTCGTCAAATGTATCCAAGGGGTTAATTTAAACCTGTTAATTTATCAGGTTTGTCTGTAAAACATGTTTGTTAAGCATAAAATTATTTATTTGAGAATTTATAGCATCCAAAATACTTATATTCCAGGTTGAGAAAACTGATTAATACACTATAATAAAAATAAAAGTTCCCTGTTAAACTGATGGCATTAAATCCACAGACTGTTCACACTAATTGTATATTATACTCTTATTTCGAAGAATAATGCCTCTCGAAAAATAAATTAAAGGGGAGATTTCCCCCCACGTTTCCCTCTTTAGACATGACCAATAAACCTCGAAATCTAATAAGGGGAGCGACTTATCAGAATAAACCTGTATACTAAATTTGAAACAAATCGGATAATTCTGCATAGAAAACCCATTTAACTAAATTAATGGAGTAGCTTCCCCATTTCCCCCCTTTATACTTAACCAATGGACCTCCAAATCAAATCAGGGAAACGCCTTATCAGAATAAACATGCAAATCAAATTTGAGGTACATCGAATTATTCTGCATGAAAAACCCATTTATCTAAATTAAGGGGGGATTAGCCCTCCGTTATCCCCTTTATGCTTATTTAATGAATCTCCAAATCTAATAAGGAAGTCGCCTTATCAGAATAAACCTGTATACCAAATTTGAAACAATTCGGATAATTCTGCATGAAAAACTGATTTATCTAAATTAAGGGGGATTAGCCCCCGTCCCCCCCTTTTATACTTAAGCAATGAACCCCCAAAACGTATCAGGGAAGCGCATTATCAGAATGAACCTAGAAATAAAATTGAAGCAGATCGGATATTTCTATCAAGATTTATCGAGTTACGTATATACATACGTACCTACATACAGAACCTGCGGGTGCATTAGATCTCAGGTATTGATAGCCTTTGAGCTAAAAACTACTCAAAAATTTTCCGAAAGAAGTTGGAACAAAAAAAAACTCCCTATTTTTTTTTTATAAATGCTTCGTTAAAAGTCTCGGAAATTTTCCGAAAAAAGTTGGAACAAAAAAAATCCCTATTTTTTTTTTATAAATGCTTCGTTAAAAGTCTCGGAAATTTTCCGAAAAAAGTTGGAACAAAAAAGTCCCTATTTTTTTTATAAATGCTTCGTTAAAAGTCTCGAAAATGTATTGGTTTCTGAGGTTTCTATAGAGTAAGAACTTTTGTGGAAACATAGGTATCTCAGAAGAGGTTAATGTTTATTTCTGGTTTGGTGATGATGCATTTTCTATATACAGAAACATTTGTCTTTTTTTAACACTTTCGTTTTAGTACTTGTCTTTAATAGTGCATAAAAGTGAATCTGTAATTACTACACTGTAAAAAAAAATCTGTGAAGTTACTAAAGTTTTTCTAGGAAACTGGGATTCCTAGAACTTTTCATGTAACGGCAACAACAAAATTTCATGTAACAGACACACTTTTGCGCCGAAAATCAAAAAATCTGTAAGGTTACTAAGAATTTTTTTGGAAACTGGGATTCCGAGAACTTTTCATGTAACTGCAGCCAGGGTTACAAATAAAAGTTTAGTAAGATTACTGAAATTTTAGCAGATTCATTTGTAAAGTTACAGATTTTTGTAGCTTTACAAAAACTAGTTTTGTAGATTTGCAGCTTTTTTCGTACAGTTACAGGTGAAAGTTTAGTAAGCATGTAACTTTACATCTGTAGAACTACAATTTTTTTTTTACAGTGTACATACTCCTTCATTCCATTTTATAAATTTTATTTAACTAATTTTACTTGAGTATTTATAATATGATTAAAATATATTTTTAAAATTATTTTAAAACTAATATAATAGTGATTAATGTCTATTTATATATATATATAAATCAAGGTTTTAATATTTATAAATTAAAAATTTTGATTTATTAATTTAAGAATAAAGTGTTTTAAAAGAATATAAAATGAAACCCTCTGTGCAATCAGCGATCACACTTACCCACTTTTTTTACTGTAGCCAACTATAACTGCAACTGTTATATCGAAAATTTAATTAAATACAACTGCAAATACTTATTTCTCTAGTAATATGATTGAGTTTATTTTAATAGAAAACTCTCCATACGTAAGTAAATTTGTAATCTAAACTTTTAAATTAAATATTTTCTACTATCCAACGTTTATATCAATTTAGCGAAAAACATTTTTCATTTTGCCAAAAAAAAAAAAAAAAAAAAAAAATCGCATGTATCACTTTTGTTATGTTTTGCTTAAAATGAATTTTTATATCCGTAGTATATTTATTCGAAGTTTCCTAAAGTTTCGATAACAATACATTAGCAGATCGTTGATAAGTAGATAGATATGTAAAATGCAAAACGTTTGGATGAAAACTATATTTATTTTATAGAGCAATCTTTTTATTTAAAAAAAAGCTTAGTTTTCCTTTTTACATATTCTAGCTGTAAATAAAAAGAAACAAAATATTTTTTGAAATTGTTTGTACGGAATTCGTTTTTATTTACAAATAGAATGAATCTGAATTTTCAATTCATATATAAATCCCTTGTCCGAATTTTAAAATTAAACTTTTTCTGCTGTCAGCTTCAAATAATCTTTCGGCAACATATTCTTTTTATCTACCTCATACAGCTCAAGAAAAAAAAGAAAGTATGTAAAGAAAATCGATATTTCTTTTGGGATCCACTGGGAATTAAAATCGAATTTACTTTTATTTAGAAATTTTATGACATTTTTCTTCAGAATCCGACTCCTAGAAAACATTTTAAATTTAAAATTCCTATTTCTAAGCAATAACTAAACATATTACGTCTGAATCAGGATTTTAAACTTAAAGATATTTAAAATAAGACATTTAATAAAACAAAAAACAAAACACATCAATATCACAGTTTAAAAAGGGGACACATTAATATCACGTAATAAAATTACAGTATATACTACGATTTTATTATGTGACATTAATGTGTTACTTTTTTGTCTTATTATATGCCTTAATTTAAATGTTTTTTGAAATCTAATAATCTAGGTTTATTAAAAAATACTCTTACTGTTACCAACAGTTAATATCCTTTGTTGAATAATATTTTTAACTCTTCTTACATGTTTTAAAAGAATAATTTTAAATTTATTGATTCATTGTGATGCAGTGTCCTGAAATAAATACGACAAAAATATTTTTTTTGTTGGTGTCAATCACAGACTAATATAATAAATATAAATTAAAAATATATTAATAATATATATATATATACATATCTTCAAGATTGTTTCTAACGAAATTGTTTTTATTTTTCATCTCGCTGACATACATTTTACACGAGTCTCCAATTCATATACAGTAACACCTCCCTAAAGTGACCACGTAACGTTCCAATAAAAATGGGTCGCTCCGAGAGGTGGTCTCTCAATGGAGGTCATGTTTAAACCTAGATTTTAATTGTTGAAAAAAGGTAACAATTGATGTTACTAAAATTTAGTTTTCATATTAGGAAAATGTATGAAAATTTAAGTATCAAAACAAAAGTTAATTATATAAGTTAATTAAGGCAGAGTTTAAAAAATGAATACATTGACGTTTGCTTTGATTTTATGGTTTTATCTTTCATAACTTTTATTTCCAAGTCCTTTCGAAGTTCAGTCAATAAATGCAATTTTTTTTTTTTTTTTTGGACGGGAACAAATAATGATGATATCATTAATTTATCTATTTCTTTGAGAGTTTCCTGACAGAATAGGGCAGGGGAGTCTATTGACCTTCATCCTTAATTTGTCATCTGAGTTAAATTCATTGCCTAAAGGCACAAAATTGTTTAAACACTTAAAAGTTACCGGAATAAATAAAAATTCTAAACTTAGTTTAGAAGTTTGATGAATAATGCGCTCTCCGGAATTATTTTTTTAATAAAACCTTCGTCAAGCGACCATAAAACGAAATTTGTGGCAAGAAATAGGTCGCTCATGTAGGGATTTCAACTGGGATGGTCTCTAAATAGAGGTAAAATTATTATTGAGCTTATGCGAATAAATTTCGTTCCATGAAAAAATGGTTGTTCAGGGAGGTGGTCGCTTAATGGAGGTAGTCGCACAGGGAGGTTTCACTGTATAAATCTCTTGAATTTAATTTTAAAATAAGCCTTTTTCTGCTATCATCTGTAAATAGTACTTGGCAGCATACCCTTTTTATGTATCTCATGTAACACAAGAAGGAATATATATATGTTTGATATATACTGTAGAACCTATTTTATCCGAAACTCTGGGTTAACCGAAATCCATTTTTAAAGCTTTTTTTACTTTTTTTTTTTTTTTTTTTTTTTTTTTTTTACTATCACATTCCTTGTGTGCAATATCCATTTTGAAAGCCTTTTTTTAATTATTATCATATTCCTTGTGTGCAAGCAGTGTTGAATTCAGGGGATGGCTCAGGGGGGAGGGGGGGGGGTGACATTCCCCCACCGGAGCATTGAGATGTCCACCCCCCGGAGGATTTGAGATTTTGTGTTTTTAATGGACAAAAAGTGTAATCCCCCCCCCCCCCCCGGTGGCCACAGAAATCCCTCTCGGAGAAAAGTATCTGAATTCAGCACTGTGTGCAAGCGGTCCTTTACGAACTAGGAGTATGTATAAATATTTTCGATTCCCTTTCTTAGAGTTTCATTGAATTTAACTTGAACTCCCGTAAGCTGCGGAATGGAACGAAGAAAACTAACAAATTAGCGTTTCTGAAGCTTTTGAATGTTTTGCAAAAGGTTTGGAATGGCTGTAGCAGCAGAAAGACTGTGATACTGGTGGACAAACAATATTTAAAAACTCGTAATAGAGCTTCAAAACAAAGACAATCGAAACTGCGACAGACAGAACATTTTTTTAAACCTTTGTGATACATGTAAAAGGTACTTAATTAAAAAAAAAAAAAAAAACAAAAAAAACAAAAAAAAAAAAACAGGTAATTTATTCTTGTTTCTATTTTGCTATTGCTTTTAGTAAGCACTTGTTACCATAATAAGAAATATTGCACATATTTCTCCTTAATCTTAAAATTCAAGCAATCTTAAAATTCAAACTCATGTTCTGTAAATATAGACACAATGAATATTAGGCCTACGCACTGGCATGGAAAAATCGGCTGTCGTAGTATTAATTTTCAGCTGTTTTATGCCCCCTTCAATCTGAACACCAGTATTCTTCGCGTTTATTTAATCTCTATAATATAAAGCGAATAAATACTTTTTGAAATTAGTACTTTTCAAATTCAAACGACCAGGCAAGTGTTGAAAAAAAATCCGGCTACAGGGGAGTTTCACTGAAATAGAATAAAGCAAAGACTGAAACACTCATACATATTCTGTATGTCTTTTGAAATGCGTACACATCTAAATGTTTAACTGGTGAAATGTGTAACCAGTCTTTTCCTTAAAACTCCTAATTTCATGACATATATGAGAAATTATAATTTTTGTTTAAATACAAAGTTCATTTTGAAATTAATTACAGAACATACCTTAATCAAAGACAAGCACTTTTAAAATTTGCTTTTTACGGAACGGTTCCGTTATCGAAACACAAATTCGTGGAAATAAATGGAGCTTTTGGAATTACAAGATGGTTAACGGGGCACAGTACCTTTTCAACTATTTTTTTTTTCAATTTTGTTGCTTAAAATATACTACATAAAACGTGCAAGGATTTTTAGTTGTATAGGATATTACATTTAATATGATTTTTTTTTTCTTTCATGCATAGTAAAAGATCAACTAAATTCAACAAACTCATAATTTAAATATTTTAAAAAATGTAACTATAAACTTCTGTGCACATAAATATAAAATATTCATAAAAACAAAGTAAAATAATTCTAACCTCTCTCTGAATTAGGAAAAAAAGCCCAGCATTTAGCAAATAAGCAAGTTATGAAATCTGAATATGAGCAAATATCAGTTTAAATTTTATATCTACAAAAAATAACATGTTTTAACTTCTAACTTGTGTGACGTTCATGCACAATTTTATCGAAAACACAAATTAAAGTAAATATATTCATCTTCATATAGTTGCATATAACAAGTAAGGTAACGTTTTAAAATCACCGAAAAATTAAAAATAATATAATTGTCTCATTTGTCATTTTTTATATAAAATATCACTTACAAGTAATATATGTTATGCGAGAACATGAATTATTTTCATATATATTTAGTATTAAAACTTTAAAACAGCCAGCCTTACATGCAAAACCCTCATTTTTCATTTTTTGAGGCATCTACACGTCTGAAAGCAAGCTTAATTTTCCCCCGTTTAATTCCTAAACATTGTTTGTTTCTTCCTTCTTTGATACATGCGTCTATAGTCTTTTCACATGACCAAATTAATGCAAACTGTTACGGTTAAATTATATCCTGAGTTTTCGCCGAGGAGTATATAAAATAATTCGCTATGTCCTTGGGTTTCTTGACTAGTGATCTCAATTAACCATTATTTCTGGGTGGGCGAAGCGTCAATTTAAATTCTGCCATTGCGCATAAAATCTTTAATAAATTATTTACTATTATATATACATCTTTGAAATTTCACTAGAATATTTTAAAGATATGTAGTTTTATTTTAAGTCATTTAAAAAAATCGATATTTTGACCATTTTCAAAGTGCTATGTCCCTTAAGAAGTAAATTACTTACTGACATAGTTAACAGCACATTTATCTTTTCTGTTTCTTCATTTATTTATTGTTGAATTATTTCTTCTTCTTCTTTTCTCTTTTTGAAGACAAATAAATTTCTTTATATTTCATGTAAATCATTTTTAAATGAAAAATACATTTAATTTTTTTTATTTCAAATTAGTAAATTTTCTGCTGAAAAAGAGTTTGAAGTTTAGAGAGTATATGGTGTATACAATCAAAACAATTCTATAGCTGTCAACCACGTACAATTCTACCGTAAAATGTGATGTAGTTTTTTACCTCGGTTAAACGAGTTAAAAAAATAAATAGCATGAAATATATTATATTCATATTCAAGGCTGGAGTAGCACAGTTGAAGTTTATTCCAACAGAGCGAAAAATGTCCAGACCAGGGATCGAACCTGGATACCTGGCGTGCCGCGCCAATGCCCTACCTGTTAGGATATCCGGACCGATACCCGGCTGACATAATTCACTCTTACCAGTTGGACCTGGCCGCGAACCGCAGCGCTAGTTTCATCCATCCGAGCTACAACTATAGCATTTACATGATGAAACTACTTTAACACGGAAACTCCTGTATACCATGTCATTAGGTCATAATGAAGGGAAAGAATATTTTTTTTTCAACTGGATTAAATCATATTCAAGGCTGGAGTAGCACAGTTGAAGTTTATTCCAACAGAGCGAAAAATGTCCAGACCAGGGATCGAACCTGGATACCTGGCGTGCCGCGCCAGTGCCCTACCTGTTAGGCTATCCGGACCGATACCCGGCTGACATAATTCACTCTTACCAGTTGGACCTGGCCGCGAACCGCAGCGCTAGTTAGCATGAAATAATTCCCGAGTATAAACGTGAAAAAAAGTAAATAAGATTACATCAAAACCATTTTCTAGTTAGGCTTGGTCACATTATACACATTTTTCCAAAAAATCGTGGGAGGTTGTTAGGTATGCAACACTACTCAAAGTATTTCTGGATATAAAGATTATAATACATTGCAAAAAAAAAAAAAGACAAATATTCTTAATCTTCGAAAACGTACTACAAGAAAGAACGAATATAGACAATAACCTTTTCCGAGTTACCCATGATTTTGAAAAGCATTCTTTTTCATTAGAAACCTCAGAAACGAATATAATTTCTATATTAAAAGAATCATTTGTAAAACAAAAGTTTCGTTTTAGACTTCTGATTTTCAGAAATGATTTTGAGAAGATTTTCTAGTTTATTAATCAGTTTCCACAAACAGAAATATCATTTTTTAGGTACTATTATTTTTCAAATAAATATTTTTAGCTGTGTAATAGAATTTATGCAATCAGTAGTAACAAAATAATATTAATTTTAATGTTAATGTTGGTATGGTATTATGTTTGAAAAAAAAAAATATTTGTTGAACATGAAAGCGGTTAGTTGAGAATTGTTTCCATCGAAAAATTTATATCCAGGACTTAATAAATTGATTAATACACTATAAAAAACTATTCGGAAACGTTTTCGAAAATCAGTGAAGCGAAAGAAACTTGGACGCGATTATTATAATTTTTTTCGTGATTATGTTATATTTTCCTAGATGAACAAACATTTCCCCGTTTTTACAGTGTATAACTTAAAGGAATATATTTATAACTTAGCCTTTAACGGTTCAGAAGTATTTCAAATAGACTTACCACTAAATGCACATTTGTTTTTATAAAACCAGACATTATATACATTTTATACCAAAATTTCAGGCTTTTTTATCATAGTAGCCATTAGAGTATACTCATATTTTCTTTATCTGTTATTACATTAATATATATATATATATATATAAAATCATGACATCTTATTTTTCATTTAAAAATTCTTTATCTTGCTTTTGTATACGTATAAGAAAATCAATGTCCATAAAATACATTTTCTTTACCTTTCTGAAAAAGCTCTTTTTCAGAGAGGAGCCAAAAGGTATTAGACGATGCATTACTTGTTATATAACATAGTTTTAAAGCCTGCTGAAATATATGTTTTTTAAATAAAATAAGGAAGAGTATCTTAAAGTTTTTATGAAAAAGTAAATAAAATGTATTTTATGGACATTGATTTTAATATGTATACAAAGCAAGTTAAAGAATTTTTAAATGAAAAATAAGATGTCATGATTTATATATATATATATATACATATATATTAATGTAATAACAGATAAAGAAAATATGTCTATACTCTAATGGCTACTACGATAATAAAGCCTGAAATATTGGTATAAGATGAATATAAGTATAATACGGGCATTGAAAAAAGACAGTGACTTCTGTCGGTAAACTTTAACTAAAATACTAGGCATTATGTACAGTCGTGGAAAAAAAAAGAGTAAACACCTCCTACTAACTCCTCAACAAATTATCGAAGACGAAAATTAGTGGTACCAAACGATTGGAAATAAAGTCTACTTTTAAATGATGTATATAAAATTTGCTTAGGGGGCCATCTACATATTAATACAAATCCAAACTTCATTTTTTTTCAATAACAATACCCGATTTTAACGAGATATTTAAATTCTCTGGTTCAAACTATGCCTAGACACCAAATTTCAAATCATTTGAATGATAAGTTTTTGAATTATAAACATTCAAAAATTAGTGCTTCTAATGTTAAATTATATTTTCATATTTTTATTTATATCTCCTGAAATTATGCTCCTGATGTGCTAATCTTTTGTGTAGCAATAATACTAATATACCCAAACAAAAATACGCTGAATTTGCAATTTTTATAATTTTATGATATAAATTATAAATTATGAAATTAATATTCGAAAAAATTATGAACTGCAACCTACAACTCCTTTAATGGATTTAGATTTATTAAGTCCTGCTTTATGGAAATCCAAAATTTCACATTTTTTTACCAAGCAGTTTTCAAATTATGCTTAAAAAACGGAAAAATGATGGTTTAAGGGGCAGTCTATGATAGAAGTGACTAGATATTTTGAAATTTCTTATGCTATCCTATAATCTAGCAGGCTTCATTGACTGCCTGGGTGGCGCTTAAGGTGCCTTGATCAAGAAGGGAGCTCTCTCGGTTAACAACCCAGTACCAAATTTCAATTTGGATACAACCCTTAAAATATGCTCATTTTAAAATAATTAATTTCTCGGAAACTTATGGTACGAATTGCATAAAAATGTGTTTTCAGGCTTATTGAAGGGCGTAGAGTTCATTCATGCTGTCAGAATTGTGTACTGCTATTGAAAACAACAAAGTTATGGTTCGTTTTAATATGTAGATGGCCCCCTAAGCAAATTTTATATATATCTTTTAAAAGTAGACTTTATTTCTAATCGTTCGGTACCAGTAACTTTCTTCTACGATAATTTGTTGAGGAGTTAGTAGGGGGTTTTACTTTTTTTCCGCGACTGTACTAACAATTTTACAAAAGCGATGTACTGAAGACATGCACAAATGTACCATACCTGTCAACAATCCATAATTCTACGATAAAATGTGGTCCAGGTTTACTCAGGTTAAAAGTGTTTCTAACCAAAAAATAAATAAACAAATAAATAAATAAAATAATTTCCACGTATAAACATGAGATAAAGCAAATAAAATTTACATCATAAGCACCTATTTTTTCCGAAATGTATTTAACCTTGTTCAAATTACCAACATTTTACGGCAGGTAAGAAATTGACAGCCATGCAACTCTACTCAGACTGTTTCAAAACATAAAGCTTAGAATATACCTCAAAGGAATATAAATACAATTTAATACTTAATGGTTCATCAGTGTTTGAACTTGACTTACCGCTGAGTCCAAGTGAATTTTAATTCGAAGAAAAATTAAATACAGAAGATTTTTATATCTAATATAAAACAGAAAATAATTAGGATTTTTTTCGTGGAAATTTATTGATAAATTTTCAAAATAATAAAATAATGAAATTATTTAAGTTTTATATATTTTTAAAACTCTGTGATAAGTTCATCGGTGTTAAGGGATAAAAACAATAAAATAACTTTCACAGCGATACACGCGGCAGTTGTATTAATTGCGTATATTGCGGCATTGGGTTACAGTTTTATAAAGCTCTGTAATTGTAGTGTAAATTCACTTATAATTACATTCTTTATTGTAAGAAGTTTTTCAGTAGTAATATTTTTTAGCTTTTCCAAATTTTAAAATTACCTTTATAATTTTCATAGTTTAATTATAATATTCTTTTAAATGAAACTTTTAATAACCACGTGTTTAAATATTTCCAATAAAATAAATATGAATAATTTACAATAATACTTCAGCAGTTGCATATGTGTAAAGATAATAACGATCAATGTTAAAAGTGCATATTTAATGAATTTTTATTGATAATACATTTTTCATCATTATCAATATCAACAACCCGCTTTGATAGTTGATTATGTGTTTAATTTACAAAACAGCTAAATTCTATAATTTTTCTTGTAATTCTTAAAATAAAAAATAAAAATGGAATATTTATTTCCATTTAGAAACTAGCTGAAATTATTGTTTTTACAAATCTTCTATTCGCAGACAAGTTTAAATTAGAATCTTTTTGTTATAGATAGTAAAATATCCTTTATCAATAAACTTTTTTTTTTTACCTCGTTAGAAAATCAAAAGTGAAAATATTTAAGTTTAATCGATACGAGTTTAAAATCCACTAAGAACTTAGACAAATAAAAAGTATAACACTCTATTTTTATTTGAAATTTGATGAACAAATTACGTAGTTATTCAAAGTAGACAGTTGTAGTAACTGAAACATGATGATACAGTAGAGCGCCGATTATCCGAAGAAGTCAGGACCCAACCTATTTCGGATAAGTAAAAGTTCGGATAAATGGACAGACAATTTAAGGGATGTTTCTGACTATACTAAAACCTTCATACGTTATCTAAGCTTAGGACTGGCAACATCAGTTAGTGCTGGCATCGCTAAAAATTGTTTTTTCTTTTTGTCTTAAAAAAAAAAAAAAAAAAAAAAAAAAAAAAAAAAAAGTTGTTTACATTTTTATTATTTTTTTTTCTCTTTTTATCATTTTCTGAACTACAGAGATTATAATTTAAGGAAAAAAGCTTTTGATCGTTGCTTGGTTCAACGAAGACATTCTTTTCAATGCTGCCATATAGGATCAATGTTCTTCTGCCGTTCGAGCCATTTCATAGCTGTTTCCAAACATTCAAAGGCTTCGTTATGGGATGGACCTGGGTTATTTTCACAGCATTCGTTTTCATTTTCTTTTCATTTCTTTTTCATCATAAATCTCATCCACAATCTCATCATTATTTAAACTCTGATATCCAGGGTCATGTATACTTCACTATTTCACCACTCGATAATTTCATTTTATTCATAGCTTAGGATTCTTTCCATATCCTTTATTGTTATTTACATTCTTTATTTTCAGATCCACTTTATTTAAATTCTTATTTCAAGCCAATGGATAATCGGGAGTTCGGTTAAAAAAAAAATTTTGGAAGAAATAGGCTGTTTGGAAAACTGGAAGTTTGGTTTAAAAAAAATTTTGAGAGAAAAAGGCTGTTCGGATAATTGGCAATTGGGTTAATTGGAGTTCGGATAATTGGCGCTCTACTGTACATTAGCGCGCATAAATTTGTGTATATGTATAAAAAATATTCTGTTTTTTTTTTCGTTTGTGCTAATTTATTTTCATTTTAAGTCATAGTTCATGATATCAAACTATTTGAGTACATCTTTTAGTTCAAGAGAGAAAGTATTTAAGTTTATTCGATAAAAGTTTTAGAGCCCTTTATAGCTAAGACAAATAAAGAAATAATTTAAATATTTTTTTCGTTGAAAGTTTAAGGATAATGTAGTAGTAATTTCTGGAAAACTCTTCTAGTAAATTAAACATGGCGAGACGCAAACAAAAGCAAATTCGCATTTATATGTGTGATACATTATTATAGATTTTTTTCTTTTCGAGATCCTATTTTTATATCATGCTGTTCAAGAATAAAAGTAGTAAAGTTTAATCGATTCTGGTTTTGAAATGTATTAAGCAGTGAGACAAAGAAAGAAAGGAAGCAGTTTAAAAAAAAGATATTTTTATTATTTTCATCAACTTGGATAAAATATAATGCAATTTAAGAAAAGCAGATGTTAAAGTGATAAAATGCTGATAGCATATACAGTTACATATGTTAATTTATGCGAAATACCTTGAACTACTTTTTTTAAATATTAGTTTGTAACGAAAGTTTTCCGCCAAATCAACGTTGCATAATACTAATTATAATATATATAATTAACTGTAATTTTACATATAACAACCATTCCGTCAAACCTTTACAGTTTCATATGATTCAACACTTGTACCTAAAGCTGTACACTTTATTCGGTGACATTCTGTAGCGGAATTTTTGCAACAGAATTGGAAGTAAATGATGGTTCTAATCTAGTAGCGTGATAGTTCCATTTCAGATCATTAGTTAATGATAACGATATTTTTTTACAAATTTCACAACACAGTGTTATAAAGCAAGTCTTTGTCTTTCAAATGCCAAAAATCGTTTGACAAAATATGAGCAAACACGTCAACGCGAACTGTTTGCACAGACCGTATTAGCCGTGGCAGGAAACTTTCGTTACAACCTGATACATTATTGTCCAAACTAAACTAAAAATTGCTAAAAATGATAAAAAAATATATTTAAAAGACATATAAATACCTCTATTCAGATCGACATCTGTTTCATCGCTCAAACGGCGACATTTCCAAGATCTTTGTTGATGCAAATATTTTCGCAATTTTTTTTTTAAAAAAACAAGAAAATTGTAAATGAAATCATGAGACTTCATGTACAATAAAAAAAACGACACAAACATAAAATAAAATAAAAAAGCATATTTGTGAGCGTCAATTATGTTCTACTACTGTTTCTAATCCTGAAAAGCGTCTCTTTCTAAATTTTAAGTAACGCAAGGTAGGCTGAATCATTGCAAATATTCTCACTGCGAAAAAAGATATCTATTGATTCCCGAATAATGGGTGGTAAATAAAATCTTGATGAATAAATTATTCTACTATTTTAAAAATCAATCGGTATTTTATTTACCTATTTCTTGTTTTATTAAAAAAAAATTACGAAAGTATTTGTAGCAACGAAGATCTTGAAAATGTCGCCGTTTGAGTGATGAAACGTCGATTTGAATAAAGGTATTTATATGCCTTTTAAGTATTTTTTTATCACTTTTAGCAATTTTAACTTAGTTTAGATGATTATAAGTGATTTTCATACATACTTTTATAGAGTATTGACTTTTTATAAAATTCAAAATCGTGAGTAACGAAGTTTATCAACCACGTTGTTTAAATAGATCGGATGTTGTGAAAAAAGAGATAAACAATTCAATAACATATTGTAAAGGCGCTTGATGTACTGTGAAAAACGTTAGCATGGATTTTTGGTTTCAATACAAAGTTTTATAATCATAAACGATAATTTAAAGATTTTTTTTTCTCTTTCAATCCATCGCCAATTTTTTTTCTTTTTTTTTTTTTAATGATTATAAGTGATTTTCATACATGCATTTATGCATTACTGTCTTTTTATAAAATTCAAAATCATGAGTAACGAAATTTATCAACCACGTTATTTAAATAGATCGGATGTTGTGATAAAAGAAGTAAATAATTTGATAACATATTGTAAGCCTCTTGATGTACTATGAGAATCACAAAAAAATATTTTTTTGGCGCGCATAAATATGAAATAAAACAAATGATAATACACCAAAGACATTTTCTGGTTCGAAACATTTTTAATCTTGATGTACTATAAGAATCGCCATTTTTTTTTTTCGTGCTTAAATATGAAATAAAACAAACAATAATACACCAAAGACATTTTATGGTTCGAAATGTTTTTAATCTTGATGTACTATGAGAATCGCGAAAAATATTTTTTTTTTTTTTGGCGTGCATAAATCTGAAATAAAACAAATAATAATACACCAAAGACATTTTCTGGATCAAACGCTTTTAATCTTGATGTAGTATAAGAATCGACATTTTTTTTTTTTTTTTTTTTTTTTTTGGCGTGCATAAATGTAAAATAAAACAAATAATAATACACCAAAGACATTATCTGGTTCGAAACGTTTTTAACCTTGATGTACTATAAGAATCGCCAAAATTTCTTTTTTTTTTTTTTTTTTTTTTTTGGCATGCATGAATATGAAATAGAACAAATAATATTACACCAAAGACATTTACTGGTTCGAAACGTTTTTAATCTTGATGTACTATAAGAATCGCCATTTTTTTTTTTTTTTTTTTTTTTTTTACAAATAATACACCAAACACACCAAAATACAACAAAACATTTTCTGGTTCGAAATGTTTTTAATCTTGATGTACTATGAAAATCGCCACTTATTTATTTATTGGCGTGCATAAATATGAAACAAGTAATACAATTATGTTTTTTAAGTCAATTCCTACTTAGGTCATCAAAGAAAATTTTAATATAATCCCTTAAGCTAATATTAGTTTTTGTTGCATTAAAAATCTCAATTTGTTGCTTTTCTATAAGCAAGTAATCCCTATTGGTTTACAATGGAAATCTATGGGAATTTGGCGAAATATTAGAGATATCTCCAAGTTGGCGTCCCTTTTGGCGAATCAGTTTGGTCGTCAAACTTGTCGATATATCGCCAAGTTTGAGATAAACTTGGCGGTATTTGGCGACAGAACAGGGTCCCCTGTATGGTAACCCCCCCTTATAGGTATGGATATGCATTAAATACTGTTCTGTAACTAATGGACGCCATTTTTTCTCCCATATAACTCTAAAATTAATTAATAAATAAACACACAATCTTGCTAAATGTTGCACAAAATTCGAACTTTAATAAATTAACATTTAAAATATCCGTTTCGAGCTGTTTCTACAGCCGTCTTCAGGAAAATATGATGGTAAAATGGCTCAAAGTTCAGAGAAGAAAACTTCGTTTCTGAACTTTGAGCCATTTTACCATCATATTTTCCTGAAGACGGTTGTAGAAACAGCTCAAAACGGATATTTTAAATGTTAATTTATTATAGTTCGTACTTTGTGCAACATTTAGCAAGATTGTGTGTTTATTTATTATATTTTATGGCGCAATTGTCCAATATGTGTTAACAAAATTAATTAATTTAAATTAATTAATGAATTAATATTCGAAAAAACTCTATTAATATCAAGTGCCATCCACTACAATTTTAAAAAATGTGTTTGAACTTGAGTGGATGAATAATAAGTATTTTATACTGCAAATTTGAACAAGATATATGTAGGGAGAGTGTGAACTAATAGTAGGAATTGAATGAATAAAACAAGTAATAATGCACCAAATACATTTCCTGGTTCGAAACGTTTTAAATCTGGATAATATGACACACATTTTACCGAAGATAGGTGGGAGATTGAGAGGTATGCAATACTACTCAGAATATTTCTAAACAAAAAGTTTAGAAAATAACTCAAAGTAATATGCTTATAATTTAATCTTTAACGATTCGAAAGTATTTTCAGATTGACTTACCGCTGAGTTCAATATAGTTTTTATCTGGAGAGAAATTATGTACAAAGATTTTCCCATCTATTATAAAACGAAAAATAATTAATTTTTTATTGGAGAATTATTGATATATTTTCAAATTATTAAAATCATAAAATGACTTAGCTTTTATGTATTTTTTAAATTTTAGTTTTGAACCGTTAAGTGACAAAAAGAGAAAAAAATACATATATATATTACCCCGAAATATACTTTCAAGTCGTTAATATCAGGACATAACACATTTAAAAGTTAAAGTTTTAAAATGTTCTTTATGAATAGTGAAAAGACACTTATTACTGCATCACTTAATTTTTAACTTTTTTCAGAAGTGATTTTTTTTCTAAATTTTAAAATTTCCTTTTAAATAAAAAAAAAATAGTTATAATATTAAATTATTTTGTAATTTATATTTTTTGCGAAAGGGATTCTAAATGTATAAATTGGGTTTTTTAAATATTTAAATGAATGTAATTTTTTATGCTTGAAATATCAAATTTGCAATAAAAAAAAGAAATGTTTGATTTAATTTATATCTCTATTTTTATAAATTTTAAAACATTACTTAATTTAATCAACATATTCCTTCAAAACATTTTTCGTAATTTAATTTTTACTGGATAGAAATATCAAAATATTATACACTTTCGTGTAACTATAACGTCTTTCTTCTGTTTTGATGAAATGGTAAACAGTGTACTGTGAGACTTTAAACATATATAATTTAAATTTAATTTCTTTTACTTTAATTTCTTAATGAATTTAAACTGTGAAATGGCCTACTTCGAGAATGAAATCCTTATCTCAAATTATTATGGCTTATTTCTTGTTAGTCTTAACTTATTAAAATGCATATCAAAACACATACTTTCAGTATTAGTAAAGCAGAAAATCAATTAGAAATTAAATATTAAATATAAAATTTCTGAAAATTCAATATTGATAAAAAATTTTAAATGTACTGCTTTAATATTAACGCTTTATTTCTGTTTAATGCGTTGTACTTAAATACAATCAAAAAATATACAAGAAAATTTGGGATTATATATTCCACCAATTAAATTCTAAAATATTAAAATAGGAATTTATTCACAAATTAAATATACAGTATTAAATAAATACAAATTAAACATATCTAATTTAATATACAGTGTGTCTTAAAATGGATTGAACTTTTTAAGAATTCAAAGAAAAGTAAACGACAACAGTTAATGAATTTATTTTTGAAAGAAAGTGATGTGTGAAACAGGGAATTACTTTATTTAGTTTACTTCTTTTAGTTTCTAATATCACTCATTGAATGTGCTGCAATGTTTCAAAACGTTAGACCGTTTTTAGCTTTCATCCTATTTAGCTGTACGAAGGTCTAAAAAATTGTTTGCTGCTTGAAATTGCAAGGCTTTTTTGGCGTTATTAAAGTCTGCGATAGTGCAGCTCCATCTGCTTGACCTCATTGAGTTATTTTTACCATTTGGAAAAATGGTTATTGTCCTCGTCAGGATAGGAAATCAAAAGCATATCTGAAGCTTTTTAATGGTTTAATCCGCATTTTATTTTTTTTTTCTGATGCGTCTGTACAGTAACCTGTATTTCCCTTTACTTTCAACAGAGATGGATATTTCTGTTGCCACTATGACAAAAAAGTAATAAAAACTACAAAAAAATTTAATAACTGAGAAACAAATTGAGTTACAACTTTCAAACAAATTGTATTTAAAAGTACATTTTTTCCTCTATACGACGGTGTAAAAAGTAATATTGTGGGATGTTTAGAAATTTAAGAATGAAATTTCACTTAAAATTGCTCGTCAGATTTCTTGGAAATCTGATGATGGAAAAGACTTTTCCCGAACAGCCAATGAAATGCTTGGATAATACGTAAGCCTCAGGTGGATAATACGTAAGTTTTAAGAAATCTGACGGGTCGCAGGCGATTTTTGTCGCTTGCAATTTTTACGTGTAATAACACTATTAATGTTTAATTCATTCCGTACGTAATGTATGATCAACTCCGTGCGATTTTTTATGTCTTAAATTTTTGTCTTTGAAAAAATCATTTTCCAAATGGTCGTTGTAATTTGTAAAATTGCTTTTTTTTTTTTTTTTTTTTTTATCAGCTTGCGATTTGTTTGATAATTGATAGCATTAGAAACAAGAATTTGTTTTTTTTTCTTTTTTTTGTTAAATATAACGTTTTTTCCACAATTTTTTGACGCCTTTACCTGTATATCAGTGAATGGAAACATCTGTGAAAATAACGTAATTTTATAGAATTTACAATAAACTTTTAAATACACTAACTAAAAAGAACGCTTTCTTTTAAATGAGACTTATTGTAGCCGCGTTTAGAAAGACTGTAGAATAAAGTAGATATAAATAATTTATTAAAAATCATCAGCAGTTGCAGGTGTGCAAAGATGCAGATGTTAGAAATTAAAATTGCATAGTTAAAGAACATTTTTATCACCTTATCAAACTTTCTTTGGTAAAACATATATTATCTATAGCAATATAATTTTCAATTCATGTTAGTGGAATCACCAACGGTACTTGCAACATTTGAACAAGCACGTGTGCAAAGCACACTTGCTTGTTCAAATGTGACACAATGTATGCACATTGTGCATAGCCGCGCGCTATGGTAGTTAAATATACAGCGCGTCCATAATTAAATGACCTTACTTTAAAGTTGTCAACAGGCGAAACTATTGGTCAAAAAATTGTGAAATTTTGTGACGGACATAATAAAGGAATGGAAATTTGTTTGAGCGGAAAAATATCTAGTTAGTATAGAAATTTTGCCAACAGGGGTCTGAATTAATGAATTACACATGTCTTTTTAATGAATTACACATTATTAAAAGTTTTTACACTTTAATTTTCTCAGATTAAATAAGACAAATATACACACAGCCCCCTGAAAAAAATAAAGCGAAAAACTTTTAAAAATTATTGGTGTTCGAATTGAACGGACAGTACAAACTCTGAAAAAAAATCCACCTACAACAGCCGCCATTTGTTTCACAGAGTTCAGGCTAGTATTCAGTGAGTGGTGGCTAAATGTGTAATTTATTAAAAAACGCCCTCTGGTGGCGAAATTTTGAACTATTTTTTTTTCGCTCAAACAAATTCCCATCCTTTCATTATGTCCGTCACAAAATTTCACAACTTTTTGACCAATAGTTTCGTATTTAGACAACTTTAAAGTAGGGTCGTTTAATTATTGACACCCTGTATATTTAAATTTATAAATTTATTTATTTTGCTTATAAGAAAAATGCTAGAGTTTTATTTTATTTTCACTTAAAATTAAAAACAAAAACAGTTTTATTTTCCATTAGCAACTAGGTGAAATTATTTTATTTTTCAAATATTCTATTCATAGACACGTTTAAATTAGAATTGTTTCGTTATAAACAAAAAATGCCCTTCAGCAACAATCTTTTTCTTGTATCTCATTAGAAATTCAGGAGTAAACATATTTAAGTTTAATCAATAGGATTTTAGAGTCCTTTACAAACTAATACAAATAAAAATGTAAAATAAACTATTTTTATTTGAAATTCGAAGAATAAATATTGTAAGTAGTAGTTTAAAGCAGACTGTTGAAGTAGTTGAAACTTGATGAGATGGGAACACGCATAAATTTGTATATGTATGTTTAAAACAGTATTCAAATGTTTTTGCTTTGTGATAATTTATTTATATTTTATTTCATAGTTCATGACAGCAAGCCATTTGAGTACTTTTTGTAGTTCCAGAGAGAAAGTATTTAAGTATAATCGATACAATTTTAAGAGCCTATTATAACCAAGACAAATAAAATAAGTAATTTAAACTTTTTTCTTTTTAAGTTTAAGGATAATGTAAGTGTAATTTAAGAAAAACTTTTTTAGCAGATGAAACATGGTCGGACAGAAGCACACACAAATGTGTATTTATATGTGTGAGACACTCGTGTCTTCTTTTGGAGATACTTTTTTTTATACCATACAGTTCAAGAATAAAAGTAATAAAGTTTAATCCATTCTGGTTTTGAAATATATTAAGCAGTATAACAAAGAAAGAAAGGAAGCAATTTAGCAAAAGGTTTTTTATTCTTTTATTCAACTTGGATAAAAACCAGAGGTAATTTAAGAAAAGCAGATATTAAAGTTATAAAACACATACAATTACATACGTTATTTTTTTTAAATAACATAGAACTATTTTCTTAAAATAAGGTATTCTTTTTTTCATAAAATGCAAAATTGTGAATAATGAAGTTTATCGATCCTATTTTTGAAATAGATAAGATGTTAGGATAAAGGAAATAAATAATTTAACCATTTGCACTCTGTTGTCGCCGCTGCGGCGACATTGAAAGGTAAGGGAAAAACTGTGTTGTCGCCACTGCGGCGACATCATCTTTCCTTGAGAATTTTGTGCTTGGAACCAGTAATAAAAGAAAATTAAATTTGCCTTATTTAATCAGAGTATTTTTTAAATTGTGTACTTGAAAGAAACTTCTTTTAAATAAGTGGTGCCAATCGAATAAAATATTTGTGTAATGACGCGGAACTGCTGCTAGTCCACAGTCAAAATGACGTGGAGTTGCTGGTAGCCCATACTCAAAATAACGCGGAGTGCAAAGGGTTAATAACATATTTTAAGCCTTTTGATATACTATGAGAACATTGTGTATATAAATGCTCTTATGGTTTATTATTTTTATGTAAATTATTGTTTTTTCATAAAATTAAAAATCGTGATTAATGAAGTTTATCTATCAAATTTTTGAAATAGATCAGAATTATGGAAAAAGAAAAAAAAATAATAACACATTGTAAGCCTCTTGGTATATTATGAGAAACATAAGTATGTTATTTTAGTTTCAATACAAGGTCTTATATTCTTAAACGAGAATTAAACAAACAATTTTCAGTCTCGATTCATCGGGAAAAAAAATTTGCAGCTTATGCAGTAAATACAGAAACTATTTAATTTTGTTTAATACACGTTTTAGAATCAATCAAAAAACTAGGAAGAAAGGAAAACGTTAAAATTTTCTGTTTTATTTTTTTTCTTTTATTTATTTTATTTTTTATTTTTTGACGTAAATTTTAAAAAAATTGATGTGAATGAAAATTCCAAACTCGAGACTAATTTTCGCACCAGAGATTTTTCTAACAAAATATTTTCCATTGTTACTATTTTTTCTTCAATAATCTTTCAGAGGTCGGTGTTTTTTTTAGAAATGTAGATGAGATTTCCGAATAAATTTTTCATTCTCTGTCAATAATGCCACATACAAAAGTTGTAAATTTATTTGATTTGAAAAGTTTATGTTAAATTGCAAATAAACTGCACTATTGATATTTCAAAGTTTCAAGCTGGAAAAGTCCATGTCTTTTATTGAAAATAAAGTTTAAAAAAAATCGCATCATATTAAAATTTCATTTTAAAAATGGCGAGTACCTGAAAATGATAACTTTGATTCAACTATAGCAGACAATAATACTAAGAAATGTTGTTTATTCCGTTCTATATGATAATACATTTAATGTAACTGTGTCATTAGCATGCTTATAAACAGGATGAACATTTCGGTTTTCTATTCATTTCATGCGATTAGTGTGGTTGAATGATGTGAATCAGCGACGTCAAACCTGCAGTACGTGGAATTTTCTACCAGAAATTTAGATTAGAATAATTTGCCTTTTTTAATGAAAAAATATTGGAATTAGAAAAAGTGCATATTTTAATTTGAAGAATTGGAGATTACCGGCTTTTAGGCAGAAAATGTCCACTCTTTCGTGTAAATTAACAACATTTTCAGTCTTTCATCTACTTACAATCCCCCAGGAATTGTTCAGGGTGGGGGGGTGTTCGGGTCTACAACTGATCTTTGATTTTGGTCACCTGGTCCGCTTTAAGCAGCCAGTCTTTGATCTATTATATTAAGAATTTTATCACTTTATCTTGATAAATTCGCCTTGGAAAAATACTTCCCATAATTTGGACAAATTTGGCAAAAGCTAAATAACATTCACATATAAATAACATAAGTCCTCATACTCTAACTATTTAGGTAGAAAACACTTCTGTTGCATTTGTATTTTATAAGATTTTTGGAGAAGTTGAGGAATCCATATTTTAAATTAAAACGTATAAATGATAAGCTAAAAATGTAATTATTACCATTTATAAATCTTAGTTAGACAGTTCAATCACTGTAAATTTCCGTAAAACGTATCAATTAATTATCGAGTTCCTGCGAATTGAAAGCTTGATATATTGACTGATTCTGATGATTTCTCCCTATTTTCTCAAAAACAAATTTAGACATCGAAGGAATTGCATAGTTCTCGATTTTTTAAATATTGAGTGATAGGTTGAGGATTGATTCTCTCTGCTTTTTACCTGTTTTCTGTAAAACTACTTTAGATATCGGAATGCAACAAAGTTCAGATTCTATCCAGACTTATCATTAATAAATCTTATTAGACCTTTCAATCGCCGTAAATCTCATTAAAATTGATCAATTAGTTCTCGAGTTTTTAAATATTGAAAGCTTGTATATTGACTGATTCTGATGATTTCTCCCTATTTTCTCAAAAACGATTTTAGACATTGAAGAAATTGCATTGTTCTCGAATTTTTAAATATTGAGTGATAGTTTGAGGATTGATTCTCTCTGCTTTTTACCTGTTTTCTGTAAAACTACTTTAGATATCGGAATGCAACAAAGTTCAGATTATATGCAGACTTATCGTTAATAAATCTTAATTATAAATTTCAATCGCGGTAAATTTAGTTAAAGTTGATCAATTAGTTGTCGAGTTTTTTTTAATAATGAATGATTGCTTGAATGATTTACTCTCTCTCTTTTTCCTTGTTTTCCAAAAACTGTTTTAGTTATCTAAATGCGACAATTTGCAGATTGTATCCAGAAATATTTTCTATGTGGGTCATTCCACGTAAAATGAGCAAAAATTTAAAAAAAGTCATGGCCACATAGTAACAGATTTTAATAAAATTTGATATACAGGTTCAATTCATATTCAAATAGAGCTCTGCAAAATATCTTCACGAAAAATAAATTATTTTAGCAGTTTTGGACATTTAAAAAACTTGTGATAAAGAATGGCATGTGTGCAGTCGTCCAAAGTTGCAGGTTTGAAGTTCTGTATCTTGAAAACTATTTAACTGAAATGAATTTTTTTTTAATAATGTAACCTCTGAAAAATTATCTTCTTATTTATTGAGCAATAATAATCTGGTAACACCATGATTATTCTTTAATTGGTTGTAAAAATTGAAAATTTGCAAATTTTGAGAAAATTAAAAACGTAATAAAAATTAAAGGAATTCAAAAACATCTGAGAAATTAATGCCTGATGTAGTTTTACATATTAAGATCGAATTACTAAAGTTTTTAAGTTGCCATGTATTTCCTTCACCTTTAAAAAATTTTAGAAACTTTTAAAAAGATGACAAAATCGTAATTTTTCCTCTTATTGACAGGTAAAAAAAAAACAATGAAGGAAATGTCCCACATTACAGTTATTGCACAGACATAAAGATCAATAAGTCCATATTCTGATAAAAAAAATTCAATCATGCCTTTTTGATTCCTAACGTCACAAAATTGGGTTAAAAAAGGCAATATTAACTATATTCCATGAGCTATTTTTTTTTAATTCGCGCGCGTTTCTTAAAATATTGCACGATTTCAAGGTGAAAAAATTTAGTGCTGCCATCTATTTTCTGTATGTGGGTTTAGAAATTAATATATAATTTTCTGTTCAATTGAGCTTTTTTTTCTACTTTAATTAAAAATCTTCTTGAGGAAAAAATAAACTGAAAGCAAGTATAAAAGTTTTTATGTTTAAAATATACACTGTTATCTATAATATTAAAAGAATTAAAAGTTTTAAAAAGATTTCTTTCACGTCGAAACAAGTGATAGAAAATATTGCATTTTATCCTCAGCATTTTTTACTATTTATTTTTTTTCTCATTAAGGAATAAAAAAGGCAAGAATTAAAGTTTAAATATTTAATATATATATTTTTAGCTATAACGTCAAGCAATTTTGATATTGTCAGAGGTGTCCTTCATCTCTATAGAAACGTTGCATTTTTCCCTCAAATTTTTTCAAAAATAATTTTATTCTCATTAAGGAATAAAAATACAATTACTAACTTACGTCAATCTGTTACTTATCATTCATTCCTAATTATAAATAATTTTTAATATAGTCTTTGCATTCTTAAGGCTAATAACCAAAATTGAAACTTCAAGCATGTAGCCAAAACCACGATTTTGCATCCACTTTTAATATAAATTTTAATACTTAAATAAACAATCCTAAAATCTATTATTTTACATTTACTCATAAATAGATATGCTCTACTTACAAAAGGATTTTCGTTAAAATCTGTGACATGTCTGCCACAGGTGATTTGCTCATTTTGTATGGAATGACCCATGTACTGTGCCTTGTGTTTGTTGAGCAACTGTTTCAGTTCCTATTCTGTACAACCAGACAGACAGGCAAAAAAAATTATGTTATTTTTGACTATATGTCGTCTAAATAGACAAATAAACTTAGAAATAGATGTATTTTTTCTAACAGGTATTTCTAAAATACAGACACTCCAATGCTGTACATTAGAACAGATAGTGGTCGCAAGATGATTCATTATTAGACACAACATCTCTCTCACTTTAGCGGACATGAAAACTCAAATTACTTTCATAAAGGTTATATAATGTGCAGTGTTTTTCTTTCTCTCGTAGATTTTCCTTAAGATATTGTATCACCACGTTCCATATCATATTCAAAAGTCAATGTCACTTATACAGTTTAAAATAAGATTTAGTTTACTGCTGCTATCTTCACCGCGCTCCATATCATATCCAAAATCTATGTTCTTATACAGTTTAAAAAAAGATTTTGTCTAATTTTGGCATCTTCCAACACAGCAGATAATATAAATTGTTCACTGAATTCACAACAGACGGCGACACTTAGTTAATTTTTATTTATGATTTCCGGTAATTACTATGTTACAAAAGCTAAATTTAATTGTAATGCAAACTTATATTTTTAAATGATATATAACACCATTCCCTTGGCATATAATAAGGTAACTTAATATCTTTAGATTTCCACCATCTCCTAAATAAGCTCATTAATAAGCGACATGCACTGTATTAGAACATATAGTCATCGCAGACTGATTCATTATCAGAAACAGCATCTCTATCTTTAGCGGATATGGGAATTCGGATTACTTTTTAAAGGTTGTAATATATTCAGGGCTTTCTTTTTCTCTTAGATTTAATAAAAAGGATCTCGGAACACTAAGCATTTTTTATGAACTTGAAAAAAGTATATTTTTAAATATTATTAAGTAAATGTTAGATACAAATAATTTATTCCAAAAGAACTTTAAGTTATTTTTTCTCAGAATTAAAAAAAAAAATGTTCAGTTTTAACCACAGAAGTTAAAGCGTGAGAAGTATTTTAAATTTTATAATTTTCACCGGATTTTTTTTTATTATTATTGCAAATGAGTAATGATATTTTCAAAATATTTAAAAATAACAGAAATAAAGAGTAACTCAAACAGTTTTAGAAAAGCGTATGCTTGAAAAATATTTCTTATTTACTCGCTTGCATATGCAAAATGGTGACTCCAGGGCATAAAGCGTTGTATTCTGCAATTTGCTAAGAGGGAAACTGTAATTTCAGTTCAACGTAAGTTTCATTTAAAGTTTAATTGATCCCCCATGTGACAAAAATACACAGAATTGAAGAGGGATATTCCTTCCATTACTCCAGGCTTGTTAACCGAAGTGAGGAAAGAATTGACTTTAGGTTGCATGTGTGCGGTATAATTAAAGATGCCCATATTAAACATTTGTTGGAAAAACTAGGTTATCTTACCTTCAATTTGATGTATGATTTGTTGTAAAAAGTCTAAATGTAACTGTTAGAATATACCATTGAAACTGAGACATTCTTTTATGAACAACCTACATTAAAAATCAAGTCCTTAAATCTGTTAAACATGATTTAATGTTCAACAAGAAAAAAATCCAAACAATTTCAATCATATCTAGAAAAACCTTAGCATTTTTAAGGCATGGAAAATCTTTAAAAAAGAACACGAATAGAGATATTAGTCCAGGCAATAGGGAATTTTACCTAGCAAAATTAATGGTAGTTCTGGAAATCTGCTTACTTTATGTTTTTGGAGTCGCTGAATCCGAATTTGTAACTTCCCACCAAAATTTCTCCCGGCAATCCCCCCCCCCCCAAATTTTGGTAAAAAGTCCCCCAAAAAAGGTTTTTATTAAAAAAATCAATTTTTTTATTATTTTAGGGGAAAAGTATCTAGAAATTCAGAAAGTAGACAAAATCTGCAACAAATTAGATATATGACATTATGACATAGGATGAAGGGGAAGGGGGGATCTGCCTCAGAATATGCGCGCGGTGCTGCGTGGACTAAGTTGCGCAATTCCACTTAACCACTCACACGTTTACATTCGCCCTCCCATCTCCCCTCCGAACTTTCCTTATAAGGTTTACTTTAAGTTTTTTGGGTCGCTGAATCCTAATTTTTAACTTACCCCCAAAATTTTCACCCCCGAAACCCTCCCCAAAATACTTGCTATTAACTTAAACTTCTTATTGTTTTAGGGAAAAAACATTACGAAATTCAGAAACTAGACAAAATTTGCAACAAATAGGATATATGACATTATGACGTAGGATAAACGGGGAGAGAGGGGGCTGCCTTGGAACACTCCCCGCGCGCTTTTCTCAAAAATCATTTTTTTTCTTCTAAAATTCAATTTTTGGGGGGTTGCCGGGTGAAATTTTGGTGGGTAGTTACAAATTCGGATTCAGCGAACCAAAAAACATAAAGTGAGTCGAAATCCAGAACTAGTATTAATTTTTCCAGGTAAAATCCCCTATTGCCTGGACTTCATAACTTAGTACACGTAGCGCCGCAGTGCATGTTCAGAGGCAGCCCTCCCCCTCCCCGTTCATCCTACGTCATAATGTCATATATCCTATTTGTTGGAAATTTTGTCTAGTTTCTGAATTTCGTAATGCTTTTCCCCTAAAACAATAAGAAATTTAAGTTAAAAACAACTATTTGTTGGGGGGGGGGAATCTTGGGGGGAAGTTAAAAATTCGGATTCAGCGACGCAAAAAACTTAAAGTAAACCTTATAGAGAAAGTTCGGAGGGGAGATGGAAGGGAGAATGTAAACGTGTGAATGGTTAAGTGGAATTGCGCAACTTAGTTCACGCAGCACCGCGCGCATGATCCGCGGCAGATTCCTCCCTTCCCCTTCATCCTAAGTCATAATGTCTAATTTGTTTCAAATTTTGTCTACTTTCTAAATTTCTAGATAATTTTTCCCTAAAATAATAAAAAAAAATTGATTTTTTTTTATAAAAAACCTTTTTTTTTTGGGGGGGGGGGGGAATTTTACCAAAATTTTGGGGGGTTGTCGGGAGAAATTTTGGTGGGAAGTTAAAAATTCGAATTTAGCGACCCAAAAAACATATAGTAAACCTTTTTCGAGAACTACCATGAATTTTGCTAGATAGAGCATCTATACGGTCTCTATTGCCTGGACTCATGATATAAGACGATTTTTGAATTAATCGTAACTGTAGTTCTACATGCATTATTAGTCTGAAATTTAGTTAAGATGTAGTTGAAAATATGTGGTTTGTCATAATAGGAAAATCTAAATTATTACTAAATTCTAGTATTGGTAGGCTGCAAAATTTCTTAAATAATATTTCATTGCAGTGTTGTATATCATTAGCTTTTCATTCCATTATTTACATTTATTTTCCAATGTACTTTTCTTATAAGCTTTATTCAGATAGAAATTACTTTCTCAAAAAAAATATCCTTTGATTGATTATTAAAAAATTAGGTTGTCAGAGTATCCGAGTTCTATATTTTAGCAAGCTCTTTTATGTCAATATTCTATACATATGCTTTAAAATGCTATAAATCATTTATTTAACTCCCATCCACTGTAAAAAAAAAAAAAATGTTGTAATTTTTCCTGAACTTTATGTTGTAATTTTCCAAGCATCGGTGCTGTGAAAGCGTATTCAAGCATCAAATGTAGTAAAAATCCAATCCTTTCTGTCACGTGTACCACGCAGACAATAGTAACGTGACTTTCCCGAAACTTGAGAAATTTGTCAGCACAGTTAAAGACAGCAGTTTGTAAATTTTACAAGTGTGTTCTCAGCCGGGGTGGCAACACCTTTTGTTTGTAAAATATAATGATTTTTCCTGCATATTATGTTGTAATTTTCGAAGCAACGATGCTGTGAAATCGAGTTCAAGGATCGATGCTGTGACAGCAAAATCAAGGAACAAGTGCAGTAAAAATCGAGTTCCTTCTGTCTCGTGCAAGACAAAGTCAATAGCAACGCGACTTTCCACAGATTTGAGAAATTTCACAGAACTCTGAAAGAAAACTGCTTGTAAATTTTACAGCAACTGTCTTAGCAGCCTGGGTGCCAACATCTTTTGTGGTAAAATGCATATATATATATATATATATATATATATATATATATATATATATATACAGTGTACTACACAATTCTCAACATCACCGTCAGTGACATAATCCATTTTTTTCTGTTAGTGAAAAACATTATGTGGAAAGTACTGGGAAATGCGTATTTTATGAAAAATGAAATGCACCAATCCTTCGGTAGACAATTTGAAGTAGCTGTTATTTGGAAATTTTTGTGGGACAGATTCTTCTAATATTTAGAAAAATTTTTTTTTACAATTTTCGTAAAAAAGGATTGATAGATCTCTGGTTTTTCTCAATCCGAAATATCCCGGGATGTGACATGGAGTAATATATGTAGATACTTACGGTCAAATACGGGTTCATTTGCTACATCAGGATTAAGATCCTGAATATCGGAATTGTAATCACTATATGTGAAGCAGTAGTTGAAAAAAGGCTATTAAAACAACAAAAATATGAGCAGATTCAAGCATATACATATTCGTGTAATATATAACAATAACATTACTCCAAAAAGTTTCGCTGGATATTATCTCAAATATTAGTTATATAAAATATGCAAAACGAACACAGATAAACGATAGACTAATCATATTTATTAGAACAGTAAATCTTTAAAGTGTATGACGTGGAGATTAACTAATCTGTAAATTATTGTGCTGCCATCTAGAGAATTTTTTCGGAAAAGCAAACAGTACAGTTATATTGCTTTTTCATGCAGTTTAGGCAAATTGTAAACAAATTTAAACTATTCGAATTTTGAAATACATAAAATATTAATCCAAAGTAAAGAAAATTATTAATATAAAGTAAAGAAGTATTTTATACCAGATTTTATGTAAGTTATGGTAAAAGAAATAAATGAGCTTTAAATAGAACATTTTTTGTCTCCATCAGTATATATATATTTCGGCAGTAAACCATTTTTATATGGCTTATGTCATTAAAGAGACAATGCATTTATGATTAATCAATACGAGTTTGAGACAAGAAAGTTTTACATAAAGTTAAAACCATAGAAAAATATAGTTTTATATTTTTACTTTGCAAGCTGAAAAATAACAATTGAAAGTAGTAATTTTACAAACGTGATTAAAGTAACTGAAACTTGACAAGACAAAAGAACACATAAATTCGTGTTTCTGTGTGAAGCTTCATTTTAAATTTTTATGTTGTTATTTTTTATTTATTTGATGCAGTTGATGGAAGAAAGTAATTTAAGCTTATTTGCTCCTGTTTTCGAAATACATCAAGTTGTGAGATTAACGATAGATGTCATTTAATGCAGGTTTTCTTCTATAATTTGTTAAAAATGCGACGGTGTTTAAAACTAAATGACTTTGCTTAGTTTAGTCATTTAACTATTACCATGCTCTAAAGTGACTTTGAAGCGTGTAAATGTTGAAAACACGTACACTTACATAAATCTACGCCTGTGTGAAAGCGTTTTATATTTTAGTAATGAACTATTTTCATTCATATCATTTAAAATCCTGGGTAATTAAGACAGTGTTGTAAATACATAAATTATTGAGTAAAATTAGAAGAAATAATTGTGTAAAGACAATGTAACAATCTTAATATTTTACGTGGAACATGAATATATATTTTTTAAATTTCAGTACAAAGCATCGATCGCGTAGAAAAAGGTTATTTTTATATAAATTAACTAAATATGGATTTTTTTTTTATGGAAAAGGAAAAATCATTTTTTAATAAAATATTCTATACGTAAATAAGATTTAAATAGAACATTTTCTGTAATCGGGTATGAATGATCTACAGGATTAAATTACTTTTTCAGTCGTTCTTGTTAAAACCGATAATGTTTAAATTTACTCCATGAGAAGTTTTATAATCTTTCAAATGGCAGTACAAAGAATTGAAAGAATTTATTTTTTTTTGTACATTTTACAACAAATGATATATAGTGGAGGGTAGTACACAGTGAGACGAAAATTATTACTACTTTACAAATGGCGACGATTTTTATTCTTTTGAAATATTTTTTGCTACATCTTTAAGCTACACAAATGCGCTTCACATTAATGTATAAATGGTTTTTAAAAAGTTATTTATAAAAGCACAGAAGCAGCATAACGGAGTTTCGAAAATTGTCTTACTGTGTACCACAAGTAGTGCACAGTGAGACAATGTATATATTTTCAGAAATCCTTCATTTTTACGCTATATCAATAATTTTCTGCAGTTTATGATTTCTAATTAATATTTTTAGATTTTCAAAATATTAAAAATATGAGCCTCGGGTGGACAATGGCAGACCTTTGGCTACCTTCATGCAAATTTTCATCCTCTTACGTTTAGTAAATTTCCCTAGCCATCGCACGCCCGCACACATAGAGAGAAAGAGATAAACCTTCTTTTATTAATAAACAACTTTTTTAACATCAAAACCACATAGTAGAAACACAATAAGACACGTCTCACTGTGTACCACAATTTGTGTCTCACTGTGTACTTTCGTTACGTTGTAACAAAATGGATGCCACATCTGTTACATAAATTTAATCGCTTTAAAAAGTTTATGTCGTTTTGCCGAAATAGTCTATTATTAGATATAGCTAGGTTTGGTTAAGTAAATATATGTCATATTCAAGGACATAAACTCTAAAATAGTCGTTTATGTAACTTTAACCACTATAAAATAAGGAATTATTTACTATTTTGTCGGATGGGTAACTGAAGTGCCGAAACTACATCCACGTGTTGCATAAGATGAGGTCGTTATGTGTGTGTGCCAGCTTGAAGAAAAAGTTACAACTACATGTCAAAGTGGCTGCTGTCTTACTGTGTACCATGTCTCAGTGTGTACTCCACTACCCTAAATATATATGACAGGCAGAAAATAAAAAGGATTATGAGATAATGCATACACATGTATTTTTTTTTTGCACAGGTGAAAAATAGTTCCATAAAAAACATTTCTTTCACATTATATTATTCTCAGCTTTTGGTACAATTGTGCTATGATAATGTTTAGCATTATCTGACACATTATATTCTTCTCAGTTTTTAGTACAATTGTGGCATGATAATGTTCAGCTTTATCTGAAACTAGTATAACAAATGATAAGACAGACTATTTAATTTTTTTTTTTCAGATTTTCTGAAATTCTTCATTTGCGTCAGGAGAATGTAAGTAGAGTAATATAGTATGCTGATATTACATTTAACGAATATGATATTAATATAGGTATAAGTGAAATGAAAAACATAATTTTGCTTTATTTATTACTATTTTTTATATAAAAATTGCATCTTCAAGATTAGAAACATTTGTAACTAAAAGATCTTTTCATACCTCGAAAGTAAGCAGTGAATTTATTTATGAAATTTATTACAAAATTGATATTACAAAAAAAAATTTCAGTATTAGAAAAAAATTAAAATTAATAATTTTAATATTTGTAGCTGTCTGGGAACACAGAAAAAAGAAATGCAATATCCCCCATATCTCCAATTTCATCCCATACCTACATCTCTTTCATTACACCATTTTTTTCTCCAGGTAGTGCATCTATAGTATGTGGCTTATCACGTTAAACATGTTGAATTTTAGGCTTATTTTGACTAGTGACATTAAACACACTATACAGAGAATTGTGTTAACAGTTCATTATTTTTGCTTTATAAAATGAATAAATGGCAAAATATAGATTGTGGCAAGATTTATACTTTCACTTTTCAACTGTAAAACTGAAACATTTCAATGAGAAAATATTTTTAATAATACAGCTGGAAATTTTGTATCGTATATTAATTTTTTTGTAGGCACTCCATGATTTTTTGAAAAGAAAATAATTACTAGTACCATAAGACGAAATTCAAAATTCCACTTTGATTTAGTCACAAACTACACAATATTGGCTACTATAGGGTCTACACCGGATCCTAGCGATCTGGTGATCTTGCTCCACTTAGGCATAAATAAATAAATATTGACTACCCATTTAAAACAAAGTGACGTATGTGAACTAAGTGACGTATTTGAATGAATGGAACGGCCGTTAATGAACGAAGGCTACGGATGCAGACTGAAAGTACTCGAAATTTAAATGAAATGCATATTTTAAATTTTTAACATCTGCATTATTATTTCTCACCATTTTAGTAAGCAGAGAACTTTTAAAGTTCATAGTTAGTAGTTTTTAAATTAAACTTTATTTTAATTTAGTTAAAGAAAATTAGTAGTTCTTGGTTTAAACTAGTTTAATCCCATTCCTCCTGTCGATTCTTTCCTGCCTCATTTTCGCTGTATGATATACGAAGAATGGAATACTATGCAGTTAAAAGCTGCAGAAATATGAACGTAATTATCAATAAAAAACTACCAAATATGCAGTTAAATTACAGCATGTGAACATTCAATTCTCAATATAGGGCCACTCACCTGTAAACGAAGTTACGGCTTTATTTAAATGTTATAATATCAAAGCATAATTGATAGTTTATATCAATATATACTACAACAATGTACTTTCCTCTATGCTATAACAGGTGAAACAATATAGTTTTTTTGGTCCTAACAAAAACTATCGTGTTATACAGAGTGTATCTGAAATGCTTCAACAAACTTAGGGGGAGGATAGCATCAAGACGAACAAAAAATGCAATGGAACATGGGGTCGCAAACCACTTATTGAGTCACAAATACAAGGTGTTTCATCCTAACTGAAGACGGTAATAATTTTGCGAAAAATTAAAATATTGCTATAAAAATGTAACGATAGGTACCTTATTTTGCATAAAATGGGATACCATCACAAAAAGTTCTGGAAAAACAGCGTACTCACGCAATCGATGACATCATATGAACTGATCATCACAGTCCAAAATGCGGAGCGTCAAATTCATACTGCTGGCGCGTATAATGGAAATTTCTACCCCTTTATTTTGTGATGTTGTCACATTTCATACAAAATAAGGTACATATTGTTACATTTTTATTGCAATATTTAGATTTTTTGCAAAATTATTACCGACTTCTCTTAGGGTGAAAAACCTTGTATTTGTGACTCAATAAGTGGTTTGCGACCCCATATTCCATTGCATTTTTTGTTCGTCTTGATGAGTACTGTCATCCCCCTAAGTTTGTTGAAGCATTTCAGATACACCCTGTAATGCGTTCAATTTTACAATTATCCGTATCTTAAGACACTAAAAATAGAAATACAGTGGAAGGTAAAACACTGTAAAGAATTATAAAGGAATTTATTGAAAAATTAACATGCTAGATTTAATATAAATTTATTTATTAAATGCAGATTGTATAGGTGAAATTTTGATGGGATACCCAGTAGCAGTGCTACTTCGCTCCCTGTATATGAGTAAATGTTTATCACATCATAGAGGTGCCATGAATATAAGTCTAGCCATTGCACAAATGTGCTAAAATATAAGGAAAAAAGGAAAAATAAGAAAAAAGGATGAAAATGTTTGATGGGGTAATCCGAGATTAAGATAAGTTAAAGGTAGTTTAAGCATAATCATAAGAATGAAAGATTTAGATAAAAATATTGAGTTAAAAAAGATTTTAAGGATGGTCTAGCGATTCCTTATAAAGAATCTCCAGTATTTTGAGTTTCAGCGTTACGTCAAACATTTAATCAGTGTAGCGCAACACATCCCTCTATTCTATTTTACTCTAATTTTCCTAGGTATATTTAAATCTCCTGGAGTCTAAAGTTGCTTGTTTTTGCTTTCATTTTTTGAAATTAGGTTCGTCGTTAGTCTGTATAGTATATACGGCAAAACTAATAAATGTCTTCGGATTTGGATCATGTCCGTCTCTAGGAGAAAAATAGACCTTGCGTCAGGAAATGTACAGTAGGTGTTCTCGCCACGTACAGTAAAGTGAAGTCTGGATTATGATCGTTGGCATTTGGTAAGAAGTTTCTGCACTACCGTTGAATTAATATTTATCGCAATATTTATAATATTTAATGCAATATAATTTTAAGACATTTATTGAAATATTCTCAACAACCAAAGGTTTTTCACATTTTTAAATTGAAAATTGTGCTAAAGTTTAGCTTTTTAGCTGAAAAAAGTGTAGTAGTTTAAGGGGACCAAGTAAGCGAAATTTGAAGAAAAAATCGATTTTTACTTTCTTTATATCATTAAATAGTTTAAACTTTTATCTTTCTAACGACGTGTCACACATGTTTATATATTAAAAAAAGAAGTGTTGGAATTATTCATTCTTTCTAAGAGTACTTCACAGCTTAGTGGCCATTTAAACATTTAATTGACTTTTTCTCAAAACTTGGATTTTTCATGTTTGGGTTCCTTTTATTCAATATCTATTAAACATAAATCTCAATTTTTTAAAATAATTTTATTATGTTATAATGCATGCTTTAACACGGATATTTTATGATTTGTTGAGAATTATTTATTTTATGCACTGAAATCTTACCAAAAATGCTAATTTAAAAATGCCTTTCAATAAATAATTAAGAATTAATTTTCAGGTTCACATAGAAATAAAATAGTCTGTTAAAATACTCAAAGCATGTTACTCAAACTACTCTAAAATTTGTAGACCTCTATATTTCACCATTTCTGAGGACAAGGTACATAAAGTCCGTGTATTTTAACATGGCGGAGATAGAGCTTACCCGGTCCTATTAAGGAAGTTACTGTCAACGGTGAAGTATCTGAAACTATTTGTGTAAGTTGAAGCTCGAACATGTCTTAGTAGTTGGAGTAATGATTTATCTTTCTTAACCGTCACACAGTTTAGGAAAAATCTGGAAGGCTCTCTATCATCCTCTTTCCCAATTTTGTTTTAAATAAAGGACTAATAAATAAATAAATAAATAAATAAATAATAATTAAAATAAAATAAATAAATAATAATTAAAATAAAATAAATAAATAATAATTAAAATAAATTAAAATAAATAAATAATAAATAATTTATTAATTAAACTTAAAACTTATTTCTGAATACGATTGAATTTTTACGTAGCGGCTTTGCCGGTGTTGTTACAAGTTTTGTGGAGTTTTATTATGCTTTGTAAATTTATGCGGAAAAAAGCATTAAAATAGACAATTGTATATACAAATGTACAAGTGAATATAATCGGCAATCTAATGATAACAAAATAATAAATATTTAAGTTCCCTATAAATTTCTTTTTTTCCCTTCATTTTCATCAAGATTAAAAGTAATTAAAATTATGCGATTCTTGTTTTGAAACACTTAAAGCATCGTGGTAACGAAAAAAATTAATGTAATAGAAAAGTCCTTTATGTTGTTGAAAAGTAGATAAATATATTTTAAATGGGAAATTTTCTGTTTTGATCAGTAAATATACATTGGCAATAAAACTCTTTTAAGCGTCTTATCTAATTAAAGAAAGAAAGCCCTTCGAATTAAAAGATAAAAGTTTTAGAATCCATTAAGAACTAAGACAAGGAATGGGGTAATTTAAAGTTTTTTCTTTGAAAGTTATAAATACAGTAAATGTAATTCGTATATTCTGAAAGGTGTTTATAATAACAGAAACTTGACAACACACAAACAAGCGTAAATTCCTGTTTGTACGTATGAAACATTATTTAAAAATTTTCTGTCGGATATACTTTATTTTTTATGCAGTTTATAAGGCTTACTATATGTTTTTTCGGTCGCTGAATCCGAATTTTTAACTTCCAACCAAAATTTACCCCGACAAATCCCCCGAATTTCGGTAAAATGCCCCCAAAAAAGATTTTTATTGAATTAAAAAAAACATTTTTTTTTTATTGTTTTAGGGGAAAAGTATCTAGAAATTCAGAAAGTAGACAAAATTTCAAACAAATGACATGTATGACATTATGACGTAGGATGAATGGGGCGGGGGGAGATCTGTCTCGGAACATGCGCCGTGGTGCTGCGTGGGCTATGTTGCGCAATTCCACTTAACCACTCACATTGTTTACATTCGCCCTCCTGCCTCCCCTCCGAACTTTCGATATAAGATTTACTTTAAGTTTTTTGGGTCGCTGAATCCGAATTTTTAACTTTCCCCCCCAAATTCACCCCTCGCAACCCACCCTCTGAAAATAGTTGTTTTTAAATTAATTTTTTTATTTTTTTAGGGCGAAAGTATGTAGAAATTCAGAAAGTAGACAAAATTTGCAACAAATATGATATATGACATTATGACGTAGGATGAACGGGGAGAGGGAGGGCTGCCTCTAAATGTGCACTGCGGCGCTACGTGCACTAAGTTATGCAAGTCCAGGCAATAGGGGATTTTACCTGGCAAAATTAATGCTTGTTCTGGATTTCGATTCGCTTTATGTTTCTTGAGTCGCTGAATCCGAATTTGTAACTTCCCACCAAAATTTCACCCGGCAACCCCCCCCCCCCCCCCAAAAAAAAAAGAAAAAAAGTTTTTTTTTTGTTGTTGTTTTTTTTTTTTTTTAATTGGTTCTTGAGAACAGCGCGCGGTAAATGCTCCGAGGCAGCCCCTCCCCTCCCCGTTCATCCTACGTCATAATGTCACGTATCCTATTTGCTGCAAATTTTGTCTACATTCTGAATTTCTACTTACTTTTCCCGTAAAACAATAAAAAAAATTAATTTAAACACAACAATTTTTTTTTTGGGGGGGGGGGGGGTCGGGGGGAGAAGTTAAAAATTAGGATTCAGCTACCCAAAAAACTTAAAGTAAACCTTATAGCGAAAGTTCGGAGGGGAGACAGGAAGGCGAATGTAAACGATGTGAGTGGTTAAGTGGAATTGCGCAACTTAGTCCACACAGCACCGCGGCGCATGTTCCGAGGCAGATCCCCCCTCCCCATTCATCTTACGTCATAATGCCATATATCTCATTAGTTGCAAATTTTGTCTACTTTTTGAATTTCTAGATAATTTTTACCTAAAACAATAAAAAATTGATTTTTTTAATAAAAACCTTTTTTGGGGGGCATTTTACCAAAATTTGGGGAGGTTGCCGGGGGAAATTTTGGTGGGAAATTACAAATTAGGATTCAGCGACCCAAAAAATTTAAAGTAAGTCGATTTCCAGAACTACTATTAATTTTGCCAGGTAAAATCCCCTATTGCCTGGACTATTAGGACAGGAGGTAATTAAGGTTTTTGGATAGTGGTTTTGATCCCCATCAAGTACTGACACAAAAGAAGAAAGTCAATAAATGCATGTTTTTTATTGTAACTTGATAAAAAAAAAGGATGTCACTTAAGAAAAACACACGTTCAAGCTAGAATTACTGAGAATATATATAATTTTTTATGTACGACGGAATATCAATAAGATTTTGTTCTCACATAGAAATAATTGGGTGAAATTTATGAAATTACTACATTTTATGTGTCCATTTCTCTATAGTCAGTGTGCAGAGTAACACATTTGTGCAATGGGTATTTCAAAGAGAAGGGGAGGATGTATTCCAGAAGGTGCGATTGTATCGACAACCACATGTGACATATAGATGGAAAGACCTGGGACCAATTATTCATGCTATGCACCTCCCGACCCCCGACCCCCAAATTTGCCCTCCGGTGTGCACTTTTCTAAATTTTGCGGGCATCATTCACGCCCCCGGAGGGCAAATTTTGGGGGAGGGGCTCGGGAGGTGCGTGGCATAAATAAGTGTTCACAGGACTTTCCAACAATATGTCACATCAAGGGGTCGGCAAAAGTTAGAAAAATGACCCTCTTTGGGTCTACTATAGCGCCTCCTGGAATACATCCTCTCCCCTCTCTTTGAAATACTGTTTGCAGAAATGTGTTACTATGAACGGTGACGTCATAGAACAAGTTGGAAATTGCTCGTCAAACGTGGCAAATGTGGTGCGTTCGTACTATAGCTAGTTTTAGAATTATTTTTTGCACCCCATATTGCACTGAATGTATATTTTTTTGCACTTCATAAGTGCATAGTCTGTAACATCATTAAAATGCACTGCAATAATTTTTTCCAATTCCCTGTAATGAAACGGAAAAATTTTGACTGTCCCTGTTATTAAACTATACATCCGATTTTCCTAAAATTTGAAATCGCTCGACAAAATTTTGCAGCAATTATATATTTAAAATTTCAGACCATTCGGAAGGCTGTAACATCATTAAAACACTTGCAATAATTTTTCCCATTAGCCGTAATGTAAAGAAATTTTTTTGATTATCCCTGTAATTAAACTATACATCCGATTTTCATAAAATTTGAAATGGCTCGACAAAATTTTACAACAATGATATATTTAAAATTTTAGACCATTCGGAAGGCTATAACAGCATTAAAATGCACTTGCAATAATTTTCCCCATTGGCTGTAATGTAAAGAAAAACTTTTGACTGTCCCTGTCATTAAACTATACATCCGATTTTCATAAAATTTGAAATGGCACGACAAAATTATGCAACAATCATATATTTAAAATTTCAGACCATTCGGTTGTGTAGTTTTTGCTCTGTTATATGCGGACCGATGGACAGACAGGCGGACAGACGGACTGAACGACGACTATAGGTGCTACGTATTTATATAATTACGAACGCACCTAAAAAGACTAATACAGTGTAACAATTTCATAATTTTCCCTCAATTATTTCTATGGGAGGGAAAAAGCTTATTGATACACACTCGTGTTTATGAAAAAATATTCGTTTTTTCTTTATTCCCGAAGAACTAGTGCACTTTTTTATTTAATCCAACCTGGGTTTTGTATGTAAATATGGAATTTTGAAATGGATATTTAAACCACTTCCTGACAATCTAAAATTATACAAATTATGGACAAAGGTAGGTTTCCGAAGACATTACCGCCCGTCCCCAAATAGAGAAAATGTAAAATAAGAAATATTTTTTCCCTCAATTAAATAATCTCTAATATTTCCATGTGATGTAAAAGAATTATTGTAATATCTTCTACAGCTTCTTAGTATTGCAGCGTGGCGTACGTAATATGTATATGTCAAATTATTTGCGTGTGATGAAAAGGAATTATCGTAATACCCTTTGCAGCTTCTTAGTATTGCAGCGTGGCGTACGAATAGTATGTATGTCTCACATTGGTTAGATATCGCGCAATTACGGGTTTAAGAACAAAAAATCTTCTTAAAACACCATCAAAAATTTTAAATGCGCTAGGCCTTTCGAAAGATCTGAGTCTTTCTTCGCCAGGCGCAAAGAAGACGTCCTTCTACTATGAAAGCAACAGCACATTTAAAATGTCTAGCCTTTTAAAATTTTAGCAAGCGCTAAAATTAGCCTAGCTCATTTAGGCCTAGGCTCAATAGGCTCATTAGGCTCATTAGGCCTCATTAGGCCTAGCGCATTTAAAATTTTTGATGGTGTTTTAAGAAGATTTTTTGTTCTTATTCATTCACACCAGTTTTAACTTAATTACGGGTTTGTTCATAAAAATGGCAAACATTCGCCAAAAACAGAAAATTAAAAAAAAAAAAAAAACTATTTCAAATTTTCGATTTTTTTTCTCCAATCGTTCATGCTCCACCCCCCCCCCCCCCCCCTACTAGCAACCCTTATGTGAAATTTCGTTGGCTCGCACCCTGTGGTTTCCCAGTTTTTGATGTTACATAGATACACGCACGGATTTTAATAGTGTTGATGTGATATCTCCCATAAAATAAGTCAAATTTTTCCGTTCTAAAATATTGGTAGTCATCTAAATACCCGGGTGATCTTTATGAAGCAAATTGTTTAAATTGTTTTAGGAACAAAGAACAATACACATGATTTACAACCTTACATTAAGTTTATTTATAAAGACCGTAAAGTAAGAAACTTCGATGAAAAATGAAACCTTATTCTACAACGTAAAATCCTTTCATCAGCAGCAAGAATGCTTTTAAAAATTTTAAACTGATTGATTTATGTATGAAGTCAACTCTTTTACTTAATTTAAAGATAGACTTAAAAAAAAAAAAAAAAATTTACGGAAATATAAGTAACCTCTTGAAAAGTAAAATTCTTTTCAAGGTACTCTCAAAGATTAAAATATGCATATTTTTCATCACGTTGAAACCTTTTTAATTAGTAGTTTGTTATTTTTTTTTAAATTCTCTAAGAGGGAAAAACAGTTCTGGATATTTAAATTATTCAACGTTATTCAAGTGAAAATGTAATTTTTTGAGAGTAAAAAAGCATTCTTGGATGATTTTAAATTTGCGAATGTCAACTTTAAATTATTTATTATATAAGGGATTTGTAACGTAGCTTCAAATGTCAGAACGTTTCCACAGGTGAACATTCAAAGCCTTTTTGTCCTCTCTTTTAAGTATTATAATTGTTGTCAAATATGCGAAATGTATGGTACATACATACATTCCAGTAGAAATGGGACAATGACTTATAGAAGTTTCTGTAATTTTGATTTTTTGATATAGAAGGTTTTCGTAGACTTTTTAGTCGATTTTCCTGGTACTTACATTTTTTTTTCACAGGTAATTAACAATGGACTGTGATGTGCGGCTGATTGGATTATCTAGATCGGTTTAACAGGTTGATGATACTAATGATAAAGAGATGATATTTTATATGTAGAGGAGAGTAGCCGAATTTGGATCACTGCAGTTATTTTCAGGTGTAACTCACTCCATTTTTGGAATACCTGCAAAATATGACGACAATATGGTCAATACGTTCATTTACTAACTAAATAAATCTTTAGGCCAATTTATTTTGGAAAACCTTAAGTTTGAATTTAATTTGAAAAACTTGTCAAAAGTGGTCCAGATTCCGCGACAGGTCGCATAAGTTGGACCCCCAGTCTCCTAACTTGGACCAAACAGTATTAGGCTGTTTTAATGAGTAGGGATTATAAATAATTTTATTAAAAGCAAAGTTTGCGACTAATGAGATAATACAACTAAACAACAGCAATGAAATACAATGAAATCAAATGTCTGAAAGTAAGAGTAATTGTTATAAATCAAAATTTATTCAAAATATGTATCAAAGTTATAAGTAATTAAGAATAGAAATTACGGAACTAATTGCCAGTTTCTCCAATATCATGTACGAAGTGATGCAAGGGTTACACTTGAATTTTTTTTGTTCATTTTTTACTCCAGCGTACACAACATGGGATCATATTTGGCAATCGGAACACTGAATCATTCCTGCTACTTTACTTTTCTTAAAAATTAGGCAAAATTAGTCATCACTGTCTTGATTTTTCTTTCTATATTCTGAATCATTAGGCTTTTTCTTGCAACAGAAGTTTTCTTTAACTGATGTCTGTAGTTCTTCCCTCCCTTCATTTTCCTTCAAATTGAATTACGCATATTTTTTAAAACTTAATATTCCAATTGCCTTTGTGCTTTGAGAGCTTTCTTTTGTTTTTATTGTGGTTTTTTTTTCATTTCAAGGTTTACTTTATATAGCGAAGATGATAACACAGCTGTTTTTTGACTCCCTTTTTACTTTCACTTAACTGATTTTGGATATGGAGATAACATTTCTAGTCATTCTTTAGCTTTTTCGGAGTTTTATAGCTACAGCTTTTTTGCGGTCAATCTCAAATATCTCTGCAAATATCCTCAAAGAGAAAATGCCAAAATTCAACACTGCAAATCAAATGCTCCGTAGGAATAAAGAATTCAAAGAAAATATATAAAAACACTTATAAAACAAAAGAAATTTCAAACAAAAAATATAGCATAAACATGCAAAATATATGTTTTTTACGTTTATACAGTCTTAAACTGTATATAAAATTTGGTCCAGATATATTTAAAAAAAATCCACTATTAAATTTTAAAAATTAAAAAATTGTGTCCAAAGCGTACAGCAGTCGAAATGCATTACTTACTTTCAAATTTATGATCGCATACCTCGTCCAGTTTAAGCAACTCAAATTGGTCCAATTAAGGAAAATGCGCATTTTTTAAAACATATAATCTCAAGAATGAGGACAAAAGCGAAAGAAAACAAATCCGCGTGAAAAATATGCGCAATAAACACATGAATTTAGATATGTATATGAAAATATAATAACTTACCTTAGTTTTAAAGTATTCGCTTAAGTTTAGTAGGGGAAAATTAGATCAAAACAGCTAATTTTAGTTTTTTTTAAATTGTCTGAAAACAGCACGTGCTGCTGACTGGTGCTTCTTCTAATCATAAATGACGTCATTCTGATAAGTAATAAGAGGTAATAAGAGCTAGACAGTAATAAGAGGATTTTAGCGATAGATGGCGTCTCTTTCTGTAATTAATGGCAAATTACAGCGGCCACTAAGACGGCAGTCCAAATATGCTACTCTTCTCTGTGATGTTTGGGTGTAAAGTATGTTTCTGATAGTATGTGATGTTGATCTTAACATTTTTCTACACTCTCTATATTTTTAATTGGCCGTTGTATGCAAAGCGAGCAACTATCATGAATCTTTCGGTAAAACTTTCTTTAGGTACTTTGAACCATCTTTAAAGTTTTTTTTTCTCATGATTGGTGATAATAAATGTATATCTTTTAATTACAATCATTAAAATAGACACAAGCTTCATCTATAGTAAAAACATTTTCCATTTTTTTCCGGATAAATGCTTCTCATAAAGAATTCTGCATCGTGTTCTATGTTCGGCAATATGTTGTGTAGAAAGACGATGAACATTGTGCCACTTGGCTTTTTTTAAATTAAAATCAGACCGTTAAGGATTTTCTTAATAGTTGAAACTGAGCATTTTAACAATTTAGCAAAAGCCATTTCACTTGGGGTATTTTCTTTTCCCATAAAATATCTTACCTTCGCAATATTCGAAGAATTCCATTTTTGTTCTTGAGTACATTATTTGTAAGAGTTTTCCCATATGAAGACGGTCATCCACGATTTTTCCTTGACTTACTGAAATATTACACTGTATACTCTCAGAAAGAAACTGTAAATTTATGAGCGTTTGCATCAATTTTCACGGGCAACAGCTTTATTTGATGAAAATTGGTCTGATCCATTAAATAATTGGCCTTATCCCTTACAGACTTAGAAAATTAAGGGAAATCCACATATTCTTACAGTTCTAGTCCACCTGTTAGCAAAAATACGGTACGATACCATACATTTTCCTCTGCTAGTGTGTAACCCTTCAGTTAAGTCATGTTTCGAAAAATAATGTCACTTAACCGCGACCGTAACATGTTTTTTAACCCGACAAAAAAGCGATTTTATGATGATTATCTAACGTGCTACGTGCTACGGAACAGTAAGTAAAGTATTATTCTGTTTTTAAGTGCATTATATACTGTTAAACGGATTGCACAAAATGATGGGCATGGATTTTTTTTTTCTTTTACGGGTTATGACTGAATCTCTGCTGCCGGCCTCTGCCCCTAATTTTATAGGGATATTTTTAACAGTGTATGGTATTACATATAGAAAAACCAGGCCTTTTACAGCGTTAATTACATTAATAACCGAATACAAATAATTATCTTCGGCAAGTGCAAAAACATAAGCTTCCATCTATCGGTTCATTAAATGTGCATTTTCCATGTGTACATGAAAATTCTATTTCTCAGACGAGACTTTATATTTTCAAAAACGTATTAGCTGTGAAAAATAATTTATCTATGAAGATGATTTTTTTACACCAAAACAAACACATCTAAAAAATGTGCCAGCTAAAAAATGTGTGTTTGTCTGTCGTATTGGCTGAAATTGAAAACGAAAGAAAAAACAAGTTTTTGTCTTTCTAGAATTTGTGCGTTTTTTTACCATATCGTAAAAATAACATTTTCCAGCACATTTTTCATGAGTAACTCGGTTCTAAAGCATGTTACGTAAAATGTTACTTTTTCCTTTTTTGACGAGGATAAAATTCCATACAACATATACTATGTTTGTATTTTTTTCTTTTTAATACGATGAAGGAAATACCATTTCCTTTTTTACTAATATCATGTATTGAGAAAAATACTGAATATTTTTAGAAAATTTATGTTGTTAAATAATATGTAAAACTGACATAACAAACTGCTTCAAAATCTAATAATTCTTCTAAAGTAAAAAAAAAGTAAAAAAAAAATAGTGCTTTATGAATAAATTTACAGTATTTAAAAGAAAACGTTTTATTGGTGTTTATTTCTTTCTAAAAATTAGTTAAGGAGGTTTTTATTTAAATAATCTCAAAAATGTACTTTATATAAATATTTGTTGGAGAGTTTTTCTTTATCTTTTTTTAAATATCTTTTTTTCTTTATGTACTGAATACCAAGAATGCAGAAATGCGTTACTGTGCACGGTGACTATACAGAAAATGACTAATACAGTATAGCAATGTCATAAATTTCACTCAATTATTTCTATATGAGGGCAAAAAGTTATTGATACACTCTCGTATGAAAAAAATAGTCAAATTTAAAAACATTAACAAAGTGTGAAAAAGGATTTCCAACTTTTATTGTTTCTAGACAAGACTGTATCCAATTTATTTTGATGTCTCTGTGTATGAACGATAAATACTTATGTATACCATATAGTAAGCGCCTTTTAGTACACCTCAATGATACATATAAATTTCAATATGTTTAAAATAGTGTAAATCATTAACGTACACCGCAAACGATTTTTTTACGTAGACTGTTATGTAACGGAATGTCTTTTAGTGCCTTGTAAACGAACCATAAATGCTACACACTTCATCTTTCATACCGAGCATGTATAGTAAACCCTAATAACATGTATGAATTTCGAGGCAATGTGACTGTATTTATTTCAGTTAGAGCACGGGCAGACGACATGCAGACAGACAGACAGACAAGCGGAATTCACAAACACTTTTCAAATACAGGGATAATACAAATGGTGGACTCGATTAAAAAAAAAATCATATTTCCGAAACTACTGCACATTTTACAATAAGTGATACATGAATTTAAAGAGAAATATACCAAGTTTTTTTTTTTCAATTACAAATGTTCGATGTGTGACCTCCTTGTTACATGGCATAAGTCCAATCTGTAATCCAGTTCCTCAAAAACATTTTGTAGCATCACTCTGTCAATGGTTCTGAATGCTGCACAAATGAGTTTCTTAAAGTTCTGACAGTGTCAAAGACATTGTTTATGTACCACAAATGCCGAAAACAAAGTGTTCAGAACTTAAAGAAAGCATTTGTGAAACTTTCAGAAACATTGACAGAGTGATGCTACAAAATGTTTGGAACGAACTCGATTACAGATTGGTGTATGCCGTGTAATAAAAGAGTCACACATCGAACATTTGTAACTGAAAAAAAAATAGTATATTTCTCTTTAAATTCATGTATCACTTATTGTAATATGTGCAATAGTTTCGGAAATATGATTTTTTAAAATCGGGTCTGTCATTTGTATTATCCCTGTATGTTGGAAAGTATTAAAACAATAATACAAATCTATGACTTAATCCTTAAATGCGCAGTTTATTTTATTCAATTGAACATATATAATTTATCGTTAAGTTATAGTTTATTAAAAATCGTCTACATTTTGTTTTATTATGTGTGTAATTTGTAGCCATACTCTAGTTTTATTTGATGAATATAAAATGATACAAAATGCATTTATTTAATAGAATAATCTTCATTTAATAACGTCAGAGGGTATTCATCTAATGAGCTGCACCATACATAGAATGGTTAAAATTTATTACTTATTTTGTAAATCATAAACCAACTTATAGCTAGAGCTCAATATTTAGAACTCTCTGAATTTTAATAAATATGTATAATTTCTCCCCTGTAACATGAAAACTGCACCAAATACAATCTATAAATACCTTTATCTATTATCGAGAGATGATAGCACAAAATGGATAGTTATTTGCTTTAAATGAAAAATTTTTTAGATGTTTGTAGATGTTCCATTATTCAAGATGGAGAAATGTAAGAAGTAAGTTTATTTGCATCTTTCTCATTAAACATCGAAATAAAAGAGTTATAATCTGAGCTTATAGACTTCTTTTACATAGGGGAGACCGGGGTTGTAGCTACAGGAGTAAGTAGGCACAGTCCTCATAAATCGCCTGTTTGTGGATAGATTGCGCAACCAGTCACAGAATACCTTTCTTATTGCTTTTTACAATCTTCATTGTAGTTTTGCATTGTTACCTATGTGCAGTGGACATTTATTACGATTTTTCTGTTTTTTGCACTCATAAGTAATTTTTTGTTGCTTCATTCTTTTTCTAATTTCTAATACTTATCTTAATAATTGCGATTTAACTTGTGCAGTTTTTCTTAGCGTATGATTAACTGTACCTACCCCATATGTGATTTACTTAGATTATTTATGCTTAGAGGATTACGTATCCCTTTTGTGAAGAAATTTATTATGGGGCAAGTAGGCGCATTGAACACGGGGCAAGTTGGCTTGGTGTTTGCTGTGCGCTGGTAGCTTGAAAAACAGCAAACAACGAGAAAAGTGGTTGCAATGCAAGATTTTGGGCACACAAGGCTTGCCCAAACAGAGACACTCGATTTTTTGTTTGTAGCAACTGTAACTCTGATGATGATATAGAGTAGGATAGAAGTTACTCAATGTTAATGTTTTATTCATTATTTTTATGTCTCTATAATTTAGAATTCACATTGTAGGACTATAACGCCTTTGTCTAAACTTACTGGTAAAAATGAAATTGATTTCGCTTAACTTCGTGTCTTATTTGAGCTTCATTTAAATTTTTATAAAGCGTGTGCCAACTTACCCCATAGGTATAGGCTACTTGCCCCGTGACGGAGTAAGTTGGCGCACAATTTTCCTTTCACTTTAGGCTTCCGCTAAACATAAACTACAAAAGCTACAAACTCAAAACTCCGGGAATTTATAGCCAAATGTCTGTTCTTTAAAAGTACAGTTAAAGTTTGTTAAAAAACTTAAACAAAAAATTTATAAAAATCAAAAACTAAAAACTGCGCCTACTAGCCCCGGTCTCCACTACGTGCTTTTTGAAATTGCAAAATTCTATATTCTTTGGGTTTTTTTATGCATGTTTCTGACGTCCAAAATTTAGGACGCTATGAACGAATGAATACAATTTTTTTCTTAGCCAGTGATAGGAGAGGTTTTTATGCAATTACTTTTCAAGACGATTATGAAATAAATTGTTTAAGCCACAGATATGATTATTCTTAATTTATTAATAATCATAATCGCATTAGTTTTTGTGAATAAATTAATATATATTTTTAATAGTACATACAATTACTAATTATAGTATGGAATATGCAATTTAACAGCGCATTTTATATGAATGTAGACACACATAAAATTATGCATAGCGTACTATTATAATTGTTATACAGGAGATCTATAACAGAGCATTCAGTTTCAATGGTGTATGCTATAATAGTTTAATTTAAACTACAGTAGAACCTCGATTATCCGAAGAAATTGGGACCGGCCATCTTTCGTAAAATCGAAATTTTCGGATAATCGAGAATGAATCAATTTTAAGATTAAGGTGAAATATATGCAATATTTCTTATTATTGTAACAGGTGCTTAGTAAAAATAAAGCAATAGCAAAATAGAAACAAGAATAAAATACCTGAATATTAATTTTGAAATTGAGTACCTTTTGCATATATCACAAGGATTTGAAAAGATGTTTTGTTTGTCGCAGATTAGCTTGCTTTTGCTTTAAAGCTTTATCATGGAGTTTTTAATATTATTAGTTCGCCAGTATCACAGTCTTTCTGCTCTCCAGCCATGGCAAACCTTTTGCAAAACATTCAAAAGCTTCAGAATTGCTAATTTGTTCATTTTCTTCGTTTCACTCCGCAGCTTACGGGAGCCCAAGTTAATTCAAAGGAACTATAAGAAATGGGATCGAAAATATTTATACGTACTCGTAGTTCGGAAAGGACAGTTTGCACAGAAGGAATATTGTCGTTTTAAAAAAAGCTTTTAAAATGGATTTTAAACGCAATGAATGTGATAATCTTTAAAAATGAATTTCGGTTAAAAGAGTTTCGGAAAAAAAAATGTTTCGACTGTATTTACAACAAATCATACATTAAATGGAATGTAAACTAATCTAGTTTTTATTACATATGTTCAATAGGAGCTCCTTTAGTTATACGACAAACATCCAACCTAAAGTCCAATTCTTTCCACACTTCGATTAACAAATCCGCAGTAATGTAAGCAACAGTCTCTTCAATTCTGTGTCTCAACTCTGATAAATCATTAGTTATAAGCGGAACGTAAACACGATCTTTTAGGAAGCTCCAAAAGAAACAAGTAATATGTAAATTTTGTTTTTAAAGTCAATTCCAACTTAGGCCATCAGAGAAAAATTTAATAGAATCCCTTAAGCTATTATTAGTTTTTGTTGTATTAAAATATCTCAATTTGATGATTTTCTATAAGCAAGTAAGTTTACAATGGAAGTCCATGGGGATTTGGCGAAATATTAGAGATATCGCCAAGTTGGCGTCAGTTTTGGCGACTCATTTTGGTCGCGAAATTTGGCGATATATCGCCAAGTTGGCAACAAACTTTGCGGTATTTGGCGACCGAACAGCGTATCCCTATGGTAACTCCCCTTATAGATATGAAGATACGTTAAATGCTTCAATAACCAATGGCCGCCATTTTGTCTCCCATGTAAAACTAAAATTAATTAATTGAAAGTTAATTACTGAATTAATATTTGAAAAAAAAGGTATTAACATCAATTTTCATCCAGTACAAGTTTAAAAAAATTTATTTCAAATTTATAGGGTGAATAATAAGTATTTTATTAACGAATGAAAATTTGAACAAGATATATATAAATAAATAAATAAATAAATAAATAAATGTAGGGAGAGTGTGAACTAATAGTAGGATTTGAAAAAAATAGCATGATTCTAACAGGTTTTAAATCTTTAGTCCAGCAATAACGCTTTACACTCAGTTGTCGCCATTTGCTCATGTTTCCTTGCAAGCGAGTCAATAACAAAGCAGTATTCGCGCATGCGCTTATCTAAGGGCTATCTAAGGGTTTGTGACCTTGAACCAACACTCTACAACACTTACAGTTGATAGTATTATAAATATTATCTGGAACATTTTTTTATGGACAACCTACTGGGTGTCCCAAAAAGGACTGATGGATTTTAAAATTCAATAACTTCCAAACGGTGACCGATATTAAAGCAATTCTTGAAGGAGGGTTATGTATGATGTCAGGAGTTTTTGTACTGTGATTCTTGATTTTAGTTCGAATTTTAAACAATAGATGGCGCTGGTAGCAATAGGTACTCAGTTCAGACCCGATTTTTGGTACTTCGGGATCCATTCAATACATTTTAATCTCCTTTTTTCTCATGGAAGAAGAGAGAGGCCGTAAAAACCAGCCATGATTTAGCTGCTATAGCTTGCAATGACATCTATCGATTATATTTGTAACTAAAATTGAGAATCGCAGCAGAAAAACTCCTGACATCTTACATAACACTCCTGCAAGAATTTTTTTAATATATGTCACCGTTTGCAAGTTATTGAATTTTAAAATCCATCAGTCCCGGAGTACAAAAAATAGGGCCTGGACTGAGCACCTATTGTTCTCAGCGCCATCTATTGTTTGAAATTCAAAATAAAATCAACAATCACTGTAAAAAATCACCTGACGTCATACATAACACTCCTGCAAGAATTTTTTTAATGTCTGTAAGTTAATACTTTCCAACATAGTTGATAAGTAAATATTAATTCGGTTTGTTTGTCCGTCTGTCCAAGGTATAACTTACGTAAATAAAATCAGATTGTCATGAAATCGATATACCGGGTATCCCAAAAATGACTTATAGATTTTAAAATTCAATAACTTGCAAACGGTGACAGATATTTTAAAAATTCTTGCAGGAGGTTTATGTATGATGTCAGAAGTTTTTGTACTGTGATTCTTGATTTTAATTCGAATTTCAAGCAATAGATGACGCTGAGAGCAATAGGTGCCCAGTCCAGACCCGATTTTTTTTTTTTTACTTCGGGATCCATTCAATACAATTTAATCTCCTTTTTTCTCATGGAAGAAGAGAGAGGCCGAAATATCGAGCCTGCATTTATGTGGTTATGGCTTGCAGCGTCATCTATCGGTTATATTTGTAACTAAAACTGAGAATCGCAGCATAAAAACTCCTGGCATTTTACATAACACTCCTGCAAGAATTTTTTTAATATCTGTCATCGTTTGCAAGTTATTGAATTTTAAAATCCATCAGTCATTTTTGAGTCACCCGGTATATACATTCCCAATTTAACGTTTACATTTTTTCAAACAAACACAAAAAAAAATTGTATCATTTAAAAACAATTTCACCATCAAATTTGAGAAAACAAAAAGGTAGACATGAATGGATTAATATATTCCTCTGAAAAAAAAAAAAATAATATTTCTAATGATAAACACCCTAACGCGAGAAAATATTTTTACAAATAAAACAGTTATTTAATGAAAAAAATAAATAAAAGGCACATTAAAGAAAAGGTTGATGCCTAAAAAATGATAAATTACATATTTTGGCAATCTTCGATGGCAACAGCTGTGCCTGCAAGAACAATTCATAATCAGAAACTGGAAAAATTGTTTTGCTGCAACAAAGTTATGTTTTAACAGCAACATTATACACATATTTACCGGTCAAAAAGAACCGTGATTTGAATTTAAAATTAGATGAATGAAGAAATAATTTAAGACTTTTTTGTGGTGCAATCAAAATAACTTACAAAATTTATAATATAAAAAATAACTTAAATTATCTACACTGATATATCTCTAACATAATTCTGGTAAGCAATAAATCCAGACAATAATTAGTAAAAAGTTTTATTATGACGTAGTTTGTTTTTATAAAATAGCTGCTATTTTAGAAAAAAAAACATTTAATAAGCTTGAGCGTAAAAATTGTTTCAAAAAACACTTTTTAAATAAACATTCAATATTTATTTTGGAAAATCCCTCTAAATAATTGATTGCAAATCATGTTATTGTTAGCCCAGGGTACGGTATGGTATTTCTTTCTCCCATCTTATTTTGTGTATTCCAAAAAATAACGTTACCTTACAGAAGCCAGTCGTAAAACAAAGCAGTACGATTAAATACTCTATAGCAATTTTTTAAACTTCTAAGCATCGCACATTTTCAATTTTTATACCGTCGTATTGGAAAAAAAAAAGTTCTTTTAAATGCATTTTGTTTGAAAACTGTATCTCCATTTATTTTTGAAATATTATTTTTTTGTAGTTTTTACAGCCATTTGCTTAATATTGGCAGCGGAAGTACTCCATTTCTGTCGAAAGTAAAGGAAAAATTGTTCTAAAATAGTAATTACATATTTTTGTTGCCATTTTCTCATAACAACCGAAAGAAAATGTAATTAAAATACGTGCTATTTTGAAAAAATATAAACGAAGGATTTCTGTTGAAACAATGGAGCTATTATAAACAATATTTAATTTTAAGTATCTATGAATCATTAGATAGCCGTTTTTTTGGTAGATTTTCTTGAATGACAGCATCTTTTTTCTGCATTTGTGCATTATTTCGCGATAGTGATGTGCTGTCCATGCTTTACTGTAGATGTTTAAGAGTCGATCGTAAATGTGGAATACTTAAGCGGATGCGAATGACGTCATTTTACATAAAATAAAACATGTGGTTTAATTCTTAAAATTGAAATATGTTTTGTACTGCAGTAGAGTCCCGCTTTGCCGAGTTATTTTCTTCTGATGGATTGGTGGCTTCTATTATTATGAAACATCCATTATAAATGAAGTGTTAGCGGAAGATGAAAGAGCAACCGTAAAAAGGCCACCCCCCCCCCTCCCATTCTGATTAGAAAATCAGAGTTCTAAGTTTTTACGGCTGCTCTTTCATCTTCACCTAACGCTTCATTTATAATGGCTGTTTCATAATAATAGGAGTCCATCAGAAAAAAATGAATTAATGGAAATGCCGGGGGCGACACTAAATTCTGAAAAAGCAGAATTCCTGTTCTCTAGTTTTTTTACTTCTGCTACGACACTCTCATTTGACGTAGGCACCGAACTCGATTATGGAAAAAATCACCGCCTTTTTAACGCTTGCTTCATGCGCAAGCAATTGAATTTATTTTTAAAAAGTGCATTATTACTCCTTTTTTTTTGTTATTGCAACAGAAAAGAGAAAATAAAACGTTATTTAAAATATCCCGTTGTGAATTCCAAATTTATTTCTCACCGTATAATCATAACTTATTTTTTACTTCTAGATTTCAGTGTATAAAATATTTCGTTGTTGCAGTTTCACAGACAGTTGGCCTATATTGGCAAATGTGAATTGTCACATTATTAAATCCATTGCTGTTGTAACTCGTATAGAAATGTAACAATAAAGAATATTAGGCGATTCATCATCTGTGGCCAGATAACAGAAAAATGCCTAAAAATTTATTTATTAATTTATAATTAACTTCTAAAACTATTAAAATGTTCTTTTGTCATCGGAAACACACATTCGAATGTAACTTTTATAATTATAGCCTATCATTGAGGAATTAATCATCAATTACAAAATCCTATTTTTGCGTACAAAATCCAAGGTTACGATAAACAAAAAAGTGTATAAATACGATAAATTTTACTAATAATAAATTAAAGAATGTAATCAGTACGTCTTTCTTCTTACGTAAAAGTTGAGTCGAAAAGTAGAATTTAATTTAACTTTATATTCTGTTACACATTCGAATAACTTTATACTTTTTAGGCTTGGATGTATACTGCCCTAAACGTGTCGCTTTTATGCTCCCTGGATTGGGAATTTTGGTTGCAGACATGTAACAAGGAAGTTCTCCATATGAGCATACTCCGAAAAATCTGAAAAAAAATTAGAATGTTGTTTCTCATGAGGCTAGATATGTTTATAAAAAAAAAAAAAAAATCGGCGGAAACTCGATAGAGTGTCCGTAAAAAAATAATAAATATTTCGTTATTTGGCGATTTATCACCGGTTGGCGATGGAAGAAAATTTCAAAAAAGGCTTTTTCATGTCAAATACACGTTAAGGTATTATTTCATGTTGAACTTATTTAAATAAGTTGTATTTAAATTACTTTAATTTTGTCCGTTTTAGTTTGTTTTAACTATAGTTTTGTCATATATATATTTATAATGAAAGTTAATTATGAAATTTTATGAATTAAAACAAAATTTAAATTAATTAAATTGTTTCAATATCAAAATTAAGTCAAATTGAGCACTGTCGATTCAATTTTGTTGCTATAGAAACAAATCTTCTCCACTATTGAAAAGTATAACTGCAGCATTCTTCACCGGCCCTTTATTTTTGAATACGCTTAAATGTATGAAAATATATCTTACAATATAAAAATATTTTTTTATATATGAATTTTTTTTTTACAGTGATAAACTTAAATAACTGCAGCAACACACTGCAAAAAAAATACTGCCAGTTTTCCGTTAGGAATCGGAAAAATAGTTGCCCTTATCGTACCGGAATAATTTCCGACCCAGCTCGGAATAAAATCCTTAAAAATAAGGAAATAGTCAGTAAAACGGTATTTTACGGATTTCATTCTCATTTTACGGATTTTATTCCGAGCTGGTTTGGAAATTATTCCGATACGATAAGGGCAACTATTTTTCCGATTCCTACCGGAAAACTGGCTTTTTTTTTTACAGTGCAAGTAACATAAATATGTAATACAAATACATATATATACTAAACTCTCTCATTGTTTAAGTGTAAATTCATTAAATACTATTTACACGCATTCTAAAAATCAGTTTCAACAAGGAATTTTCAGATGCATTAAAATCGTTTGCTTTTGGCGAGGAAAAGTGCTGCTCGCCAAATCGTGACGCTTTCGTCTCTTCGCGCCAAATACTCGAAAGTACTTTATTTTTACAGACTTTCTACTGTAATTCCGACGCTAAATTTGACTGAACCATTTTTACATACATAAGTAGTTTAATTAGTACATTTGTCAAAGTATTCTGAGTATGCCCAGTAAGGAGACCTTCCTTGTAAGATGATGAATGGCGAAATTCAACGATTTGCTTGAAATGTTTATATCTCCTTTGTAAGGTATCTCAAGACTCTTAAAGCTGATTTTCGAAATTTTATTTTTTTTAGATGTTAAACTCCTATCTTTTCTGTACATTTTGTTATAATTGTTTCCTTGAAATTCCTATTAGAACAGAAGTTATGGCTTTTAGAATTAAACTCTCTCAATAGCTGAAGCAGCGTTTCCGAAACTTTGAAGTCATTTTTCTCTAAATGACGTTTTTGGCCATAACGCGCACAATATCTCAAAATCTTCTGAATGTTTTTTCAGGAAATTTTCAAAATATATGTTTCATATTAGTCTGTATAGATTGAACCTAAAATATAATTGTTTCCTTGAAATTCCTATTAGAACAGAAGTTATGTCTTTTAGAATTATTCTCCCTGAATAGCTGAAGCGGCGTTCCCGAAATTTTGAAGTCATTTTTCTCCAAATGACGTTTTTGGACATAACGCGCACGATATCTTAAAAACTTCTCAAATATTTTTCATGAAATTTTCAAACGTATGTTTCATGTTAGTCTGTATAAATTGAACATAAAAGTTCCTTTAAAAAAAAAAAAAAAAAAAAAAAAAATGTTTTTTATGTTATTATACCGTTGAAATTTTCTAAATTTTTCATTAGCTAAAAACAACTTTCTATTAAAAATATAAAAATGCTTTAAATACAAATTTATTTAAGTTCAGGGGAATTATTATAATCTGAAGTATAAGAAGGCACTAAAATTTTCATTCTAGTTGCAAAATTTATTTTGTAATCGTGCGCGTAATCTGTTATGCGGATTTTCTGCTCGTCAAATGTCTGACATTTTGGAACCCCCTGTAATTTCTAATTCTCCATCATGCAATTTTTTAAATACATGAAATTAAAGAACGTACTTATATCTTTCATCCCAATATAAAATTGTGTCTTAAAATCAAATACATTTTAAGATATTATATGTTGAAAATGATCTTTTTTTCCCATTTTAAGAGTCCTGAGACCCATTAACTGCAAACAATTTAATGAACCTGTATGTTTAGAATGCTCATAGTGGTCATAGATTGTAATTTAATGTTGGCACTGTGATAGCAAATTATTAACATGTATGAGATAGAAGAAGGATTTCCGAATGGCACATCCAACTAGTTTATTTTGTAGGACTTTTCCTCCAGTGTTTTTGTGTACCTTTGATTATCACGAGGACATATCATGTTTGATATTCTGTTGCAGTTCTCTAACTTTCAGAAAAAGAGCAGCTAGCGATAAAATTAAGATAAGATGATTAATAAATCTGAATACGTAGTTGCCATAGATACCTGCACTGACAACACACTGGCACCCTTCAAATATACAATGGATATAATATACAGGATAACCTATATCCTATGGATGGTTGACATTGTCCTGCAGACTGTCATTTCATATTTTCCAATAAGATTATGAACATTTCATAACATAAGATTATAACAATAAGATTGTGATAGGATGTTCAATAAATCTGAATACGTTCCAATTCAAACACAAATTGTTCCCCTGACATCTTTCAGAGATCGTATAGGCCTTGTAGTTGTTCTATCCCATGAGAACTATCTACTGAATATCCTAAGCTTATGCAAATCGAAATATGGGAGATATAGGTCGAATTATCTGCTTTCATTCTCTTTAGAATATCACACGGATTTTATTTTCTGAAGCACATGTGCATTATATTTCTTCCTTTCTTTATTTTCAGCTGCCTTAATAGCATATTTGTTTAAAAATGTCCTAAAAAGCTATCTGCAGGACATCTATATGTGTCACATTTTTACAGAAATGACGTAAACATGTTCATCCTGTGTCTGTCTATAGGACAAATTTAAACATCCAGAGGATATTGATTATACTGAATATGCTATCATTTTGTTATTTGTGGTAGTCAGCGTAATCTCTGTTTTGCTAACATGGATAGCTTCCATGATAACACACTGACATGATCATAAAATACATTGGATGTTACATTCAAGTTAACCGATATCCTCAGAATTGTTTACACTGTCCTACAGGCTGTCAGAGGATCATTTCTGTATATCAAAATGTGACACCCATAGACGGATACTGCTGATGACTTTTTTTCATGTTTCATGGACAATTATAGGAGGAAGGAAGCCTGATGCGCATATGTGTCCTATAATAGTATCCAGAGTCTATTCTAAGGAGAATGTAATTGATTAATTTGTTACGGTATTCTCTAGATGTCTAGTCGATAATTCTTATAGAATATGACAACTACATGATATGTAAAAGCACTATATTGTGCTAATAAGACGATTGCGGTGGTTGGGTTATGTTCTTTTTTTTTTTTTTTTTTTAATTTCTTCTTACGTGACATTTCGTAGAATACTAAAAATATTCCTGGCTTCTCAAATTAACCTTCTGGAAGAATGACTCTAATAGCTCCAAATTTAGTTTGAGATATTTTGTATGTATACTTTCAAAATAATTTTCATTAATATCGGCTGTATGATTTAATATTTTTAATCAATATTAAAAAAATCCCATTCAAAAATCTGCATTATTTCTTGAGTTACAATCATTTATACACCATATGGCCAAAGTTGACCGGTCACTTGCGATTTTAGACGTTTTGTTCAATATCTAGAAAAATATATGAGGAATTAACCTGAAACTGCAGGTATGTAAATAGTATAGTATAGGTCATCTATTTCCGGAAAGGTTTTTTTCCCGAAACCCAGTAGGGGACCGTCAACAAAGTGAAAAAACGCATATATTTTCGATAACCCTGTAGAAACTAATGAAGTAAAAGCGTTCAAACTCGATATTATTAATAAGTGGCTTATTATAATATACTGTGTTCATTTTAATGAGGATAGCATATATACTCGTAGAGAAATTAAGGTTTTTATAAAAACAGTCCCAAATTTCGCCAAGTTTTTTGCTTATAATTTGCAGAGTTCTTAATATAAAAAAAGTTCTTTTCAGAAAATATGACAAACAACATGGTACACAATACTCTGTTATCATAATTAAAAATAATAAAAATTGGATGAAAAATTAGCAGGTTTACTAAAAAATGTGTCACTGCGCATGCGCGAAGGCAATCCAAATATAATGTCCATAATGTATTAGCTAAGTATATAGAGCAATTTTTGTGAAAGCAAAGTCATAGCTTGAAAATTCGGAAAATTATCGTCGATAGAATAAGCTCGAAATCCGTTGCTCCTAAAAGGAAGCAAAAAGATGAAGGGTTGTATCCAAATATAGTAGTACGTGCAATATTGTGTACGCTATCTTGGCACTAATCAACAGAAAGCCTAATGGCTTTTCAAATTTAATATATTTTTCTTATATTGCCCATAAACAATACCAAAAATCATTTTTGTATGAAATACAGAAAATATGCATTCAAATAAAGTTTATATGATTACTGATTTAAAGTTTTACTGAAAGCTATAAGCTTTGGATTGGCCTTGTGACAGTAGTTAACAGACGAAATCGCAAAATCGCTATTTACAGCAGCCTTTTTGATTCTGATAATTTCAGTGGTTTCAGCGCAAAATTTAATTAAACATCTTAAAGTTATGCTTTATTTAAATTTTGTTCTTTTATTTATTGATTGATAGAGTTTTAGTTTCGTTGTAGAATATAAGCCGAGAACGAATGACGAACAATTTATTAGGAGTCGCTTCGCTCATCCTCTACTAGGCTACACAAATTACATTTTGTCGTATACTTTACAAAAAAACTATTCAGTATTTCGACTTGAAATTAAACATAAAAATAAATTATGATCTGTAGATTTGCACAATATATTTTTTTTTTAGAGAATAACGTTAAAAAATTATTATTTTAATTAATTTATTTTACATGTTTTTCCATTACGGACGCATTTTTACTAATAAAAATTGAAACACGTATATTTTCAAAAGAAAAAAATAAATCATGGAGTTTTAAAATACCTTTTTTACGAAAATTATAGCATATTTTTAATGAATTAAAATTTGCGAAAATTCAATTATTTGCATTCAATTATAAAAGTATTTTTCAGTGTTAAGAGTTCAAATACACAATTTATTCGTATTATGTGAAATCATTTACACAGACTATACATACGCATTTTAAAAGAATTATACTATGACTTTTGTTTGTAATGTGGCAACAAAAGAATTGTAAACAAATAAAATGAATTGTTAAATTCGTTATATAAATATTTTGCTTCGAAAATAATTTCATTTATACCAGTCTTATATCATAAATAAACAATTCCGAGGAAATTCTTAGTTATTTGGCTGAATTTACATTTCTAAAATTAAAATGCGCCAAAACATAAAATAACGTTTTTGCTTAATAAAGATGTAAAAATAATATAAAAAATATTGTTACTTTCAAATATTTATCTCATTAAATAATGCTTTGCGAATCCAAACAAAGCATGGCATTTGCTAGTATTAATTTAAATGCAAATTAATTTATCTTTAGTAGTCGTCTGCTAGAGATAGAGAATAGATTTTTTAAAAAAATCACGCTTGAAAATTATTTTAAAGAGCATAAAAAGTAAGTAAATTGCGATAAAAAGAGAAAAAAATTCCTTTGAAAATACATCCCCCCCCCCCCCCCCCCAGCTATTCGCCGGTGTAAAAATTGAAAATGTACAGTCGTGGAAAAAAAAGTAAACATCCCCTACTAACTCCTCAACAAATTATCGTAAACGAAAGTTACTGGTATCGAACGATTGGAAATAAAGTCTACTTTTAAATGATGTATAAAAAATTTGCTTAGGGGGTCATCTACATATTAAAATGAATCCAAACCTCATTTTTTTCAACGGCAATACCCAATTTTAACGAGATATTTCAAATCTTCGGTTCAAACTATGCCTATACACCAAATTTCAAGTTATTTGAATAATAAAATTTTGAATTATAGACATTCAAAATTTAGTGCTTCTAATGTTAAATTACATTTTCATATTTTTATTTATAACTCCTGAAATTATGCTCCTAATGTGCTAATTTTTTGTGTAGCAATAATTCTAATATACCCAAACATAAATACGCTGATTTTGCATTTTTTATAATTTTATGATATGAATTATGAAATTAATATTCGAAAAAATTATGACCTACAATTTTTTTAATGGATTTAAATTTATTAAGTCCTGCTTTATGGAAATCCAAAATTTCACATTTTAATTCCAAGTAGTTTTGAAATTATGCTTAAAAAACGGCAAAATTATGGTTTAAGAGGCCGTCTATGATAGAAGTAAGTAGATATTTTGAAATTTCTTGTGCTGTCCTGTAATCTAACCGGCTTCATTGACTGCTTGAGTGGTGCTTTAGGTGCCTTGATCAAGAAGGGGACTCTCTCGGTCAACAATCGAGTACCGAACTTCAATTTGGATACAGCCCTTAAAATACGCTCGTTTTAAAATAATTAATTTCTAAGAAACTTATGGTACGAATTGCATAAAAGTTTGTTTTTAGGCTAATTGAAGGGTGTAGAGTTCATTTATGCTGTCAGAATTGTGTACTGCAATTGAAAAAAAAAAAACAAAGTTATGCTTCGTTTTAATTCGTAGATGGCCCCCTAAGCAAATTTTATATACATCATTTAAAAGTAGACTTTATTTTCAATCGTTCGGTATCAGTAACTTTCTTCTACGATAATTTGTTGAGGAGTTACTATGGGGTGATTGCTTTTTTTTTTCCCACGACTGTACGATATTTGAAGTTTAAAAAAATTGCAGGAAAAGGAAAATTTAATTGTCTGGTGTTGCCAACATGAAAATGACGTCCGAGTTACGCACGGATGCGTTTGTCCTGTATAATAATCTTAGTAATATATTTTTCAGCTTCGAACCACATAGAAATAACAAGATTCTTAAAAGATTTTCTTCTAAAGTTGCCGTGCACTGTAAAAAACAAGCAAAAATTAAATAAAAAAAAACGACTGTCTAAAAAGCGAACTAATTAATTATTTCTCATCAATGTGAAACTATTTTTTTTTATATTACTTACCTATTTTTTTATTTACTTGTATTGATGACTTTTAAGTTGTGTTTAAATGTTAGTTCCACCTATAAACACTGTTTTGATGAGGCATACAGATGTCTATGATAGTTAGAGTTGCAATAAAGCTAGAGATCCTACCTACGGCACTTCCAGGTTGTGTAATATTTAAACGAAGCTTCTAACTGTAAAATAGTCAATGAAACATTTTCTTAATTTTGAAAGACCTATCCAATGATATGCCACTCATTAGGGTGCGTAATTTTTTTCGTCTCTATCACCTTTTTGTATTTTACGGCCGCCATTTTGAATTTATAAAAGCGAAACCTAACCTATAACCATCGGACGGTTAAGACGAATCGATAGAGACCTCATTCATTAAAATCCATCCAGCCGTTGAGATGTTTCGAGGGTATAAAAATTCCACATGCCCATACGCATGAAACACATAACCCTTCTTGGCAGTCAGGTAAAAAATACAAGTGTTTCTTAATCAAGCTTTTACTTTTTTTAAGGCTTACGAAAATATAACATAACCTATTCCATGTTACCCGTGATTCCGAAAAAGGTTTCTCTATCTTTAGAAGACTCTTAATCAAGTAGATTTCTGTGATATAAAGCAGCTTTTCTGAAACAAATGTTGCTTTCGCTGTCAGTAATTTTAGGAATCGTTTCCGCGTAGTTTTTACGGTGTATTAACCCTTTGCGAACGTATTAAATTCATAAATAGGTATCAAGCTTGTCAAAATGAATTTACGTTCAATGTACAGTAATACATAATATGCAAGATTATGCAAAAAAATCTTTTTTAAACTGTAGATATATGTAACTCAAGATATATGTTTTCCATCATGTGGTATCTCTCAAAGCAGTCTCTTATAGGAAACTGTTGATCATTCTTTTTAAACATACAGAACAATCTTGACTGTTTACATCGCATATCTTATCTTTTCCGATATCATATCTTACCCGACTGCCAAGAAGGGTTATGTGTTTCACGCGTATCTGGGTATGTGGATTTCTTTATACTGGATTTTAATGAATGAGGTCTCTATCGATCTGTCGTAACCGTCCGATGATTATAGGCTAGGTTTTGTTTTCATAAATTCAAAATGGCGGTAGAGGCGAAAAAAATTACGCACCCTATTGAGTGGCATGTCATTGGATAGGTCTTTCAAAATGAAGACGACGTTTCATTGACTCTTTTACAGTCAGACGCTCCGTTTAAATATTACACAACCTGGAAGTTGTGTAGGTAGGATCTCTAGTTTTACTGCAACTCTAACCTTAATAGACATCTATAGACTTCCTCAAAACAGTATTTTTAGATAGGGACTAACACAACTTAAAAGTAATCAATACAACTAAATAAAAAATAGGTAAGTAATATAGAAAATAGTTTCACATTGATGAATAATAATTAATTAGTTCGCTTTTTACGCAGTCGGGTTTTTTGATTTTTTAAATTTAAATTTTACTTGCATACTTTCATTTCCACGGTACACTGCTTTCGCTCACTTCCTTTTCGTAACTTTAGTGTATTATTTTAAAAATATTTTAAGAATCGAAAATGTTTCATGACACTTAAACATAATTTGTAAAATATTATTTCGAGTTCTACGTATCTCCAAAGCTTATCGACTTATTATAATGACCGCAAAGGATTAATCCGTCTTTTCTAACCGGAGCATCGTTTTTTTCTTATGTTATAAATTCTAAAGTAAGCATTTCTAACTGCTTAACAGAACTTATAACTGTAAGAGTAACAACACAATTTTTATTGTAATGTTAATTGTAATCCTATTAATTTTATTGTTATGTTAATGTTGTTAATTTATCTTGTTGGTTGAATAAGAAAATGTTTATTTGAGAAATGATAGCATCCAAAAAATCTCAGAAATCTATTGGATTCCTTGGATTGATTGGATTTTTTCCTCGTGTTTGGATGCCTAATGTTTCTTTATGTTATTATTCCACTGACAATTAGCACATTTCTTTTTGCCTTACATAGAATAACTGTAAACATGTAAATTAAATTGCTCACTCATTTAGAAATAAATTTTGATTTAGTTATAAGTTAAACCTCGGCGAATTGGATTTTTTGGGGAGACGAAATTGGGACGATTTTTTTCTTTTGTATTTTTTGGATACTTTTGAAAAAATAATTTATAGCATTGTTAAAATTTTTTGTACTATATTTACCCATGTGTTTCTATGTGTGTGGGTAGTTAGTCTATGTAAAATCCAAATTTGGTAGATTTTCACTGAAAATTTGAAAATTACAGCTGCAAAGGCCTAAAAGTGACTCTGGGACTGTAATAGGGCACCTCACCCTAACCTCGAAAATCCGACATTCGGAAATTCGGCAACTTAAAATCTCTGGCATTAACGTCATTTCCCCCATCCCTTATGTTTTTACACTTCCATCTTACTGGAAAAAGGAAAATCGCAATTGTTTACGAATTAAAATCTTCAAGATTGAAAGTGGCGGATTACAACAATAATATATTTAAAATTTCAGACCATTCGGTTGGGTAGTTTTTGCTCTGTTATGTGTGGACGGGCAGACAGACAGACGGACTGAACGCCGACTATAGGTGCTACGTATTTATGTAATTGCAAACGCACCTAAAAAACTGTATTTCTGAAATCGATACTGAATAAAATTTCAAGAAAATACATTTTAAAGAACGGCCGAAAAAAATTGTAGCAAATACAGTTGACATCGATGTTCCGCAAATTACACGAGAAGAGATAACTTCATTGTTTCTTAGAATTTTTTTTTTTTTTTTTTTTTTTTTTTTGGTAACTTAGAAAATATCAATTAAAGTAAGTTTGTTTAAAATACTTAATTTTCAATTTTTCTCACATTAATATCACTTGGCTGTGAATTGAATTAGGAATAAAGGCACCTTTAAACACATCAGAAGTGCATTTGATATTCTTTCAAAAATCCGTCATAGCTTCGTTCCCTAAGATGCCAGATTTACGAGGATATATTGTACAGTTGTGGGAAAATCATCAGTTGTGGTAATCATCCCTTACCAACTCTACAACTAATTATAATAGAAGAAAGTTACTGGTACTGAACGCTTGGAAATAAAGTCTGCTTTTTAATTATGCATATAAATTGGCTTAGGGAGCAATCTACTTATCAAAACCAGACCAAAATTTGTATTTTTTTACAATAGCAACATCCAATTTTGACAATATATTTTAAATCTTCGGTTCGAACTATGCGTAGAAAAGAAATATTTAGGCATTTGGATGATAAGTTTTTGGATTATAAACATTCAAAATTTAGAGCTTTTAATGTTGAATTATTATTTTAATGTTTTAATTAATATAACCTGCAATTATAATTCTAATGTGATATTTGTTTGTGTGGTCATAATATTAAAAAAAAAAAAAAAAAACACAAATACATTGAATTTGTAATTTCAAAAATTTTATAATATGAATTATGAAATTAATATTAAAAAAATGTATGAATTGCAACCTACAATTTCTTTTTTCATAAATTTATATTTATTATGTCCTGCGCTTTATGCGAATTCTCAATTTCAAATATCTCTCCCAACTAGTTTTTGAATTATGATTAAAAAAACGTCAAAATGGTGATTTAACGGGCCGTCTATGACATGCAGAAAAGCCTAATTTGAAAAAATATATATATATTTTACTCATTTTATTGAAACCTTTGGCCTGGCAATAGTCAAAACATATTAAGAGGCTACACTAGACACTCAAAAAGACCCGGATGATAATGTTAATCCTATGGGGAAGTTATTTTCAAATATATCGCTTAAATTTCGATATTTTCGAATGATTTTTTTTTCTTTTTTTTTTGCACAGGATAGATGTAGACGATCTACATCCGGGCTAATTTTTACTTTTTTGATTTTGGTTTCAGATTTTTTTTTAATTCTTTTACTTTCGGAACCGGTTCGAACCGGTTCCGAAAGTTAAAGTAATTATTTTTAAAAAAATTAGAAACTAAAATCAAAAAGTAAAAACTAGCCGGGAATTAGATCGTCATCAGCTATCCTGTGCAAAAAAATCATTCGAAAATATCAAAATTTATGCGAGATATTTGAAAATATTTTCCCCTTAGGATTAACATTATCATCCGGGTCTTTTAGAGTGATTAATGTGGCCTCTTAAGCGAGTGAAATGGCCATATTGGCAATAAATAATACATTAATAGAAGTAACATAGCCATTCTGGAGAAGCTCAACAATCGAGTACCGAACTTCAATTTGGCTACAGCTCTTAAAAAAGGCTCATTTGTATTTAGGCTAATTAAATGGTGTAGAATTTATTTACGGTGCCAAACTTGGGTATTGCTATTGAAAAAAAAAAATTAGGTACGTTTTGATATGCAGATACCCCCGCTTGCTAATTTATATGCATCATTATAAAAGTAGACTTCATTTCCAATCGTTTGGTACCAGTAACTTTCTTCTACAACAATTTGCTGCAGAAATGGAAATTGTTTGTATTCAATTATTATTTAGTAGAAGACGGCGGTTGCAAACAACTTATTTCAAAAGAGGGATTATGCTTCTTTGACTACTGAAAGATTTTCCACTTAATCCCTGCCTAAAAGGAATAAGAAGCTTATTGAAGGATTTGTCTTTGGTTTCTAATAATACTGAATATTTTTATTGTTGAATTAATTTATAACATTTGTGCTTCAAAAAATATGAACATCTAATATATTTTATCTTAGTTTTATGGAGAGTATATGATGTTGTTATGGAAATGATAAATAAAAAATCTAAATAATTTTATTTAACCTTTTATTAAAATTGTGTTTTCTAGTCAGTACAGAAGAATTTAAAAGGTTGATAAACCTTTTATGTAAAAATTAAGATATTTCTTAATAAATTGCCAGAATAATTTCTTTTTCTCTCCTTCTCTCTCTATATATACAGTGAACCAAAAAAAAAAAAAAGTTGGACAACAGCTTCTATTGATTTCATTGTTTAATTATTTTGCTCTATGTTGTTCTTTAAAAATAAAAGTTTATTTAAAACAATAAGAATTATTAAGATGGTTTACACAGTTTTATTTTACTTTAATAAAAATTATATCTAAATTATAAATTAATAAAACGTGGTGATGATATAACATTCAGAACCAAATATAAACTTGGACACTTACACAATGTTTCAAATAAAAACACTTTTAAATTTAAAACAAAACTATCTAATATTTCGTGTGATGTCATTTTGTTGCTATTACAGCTTATAGCCTCTTATTCATCGAAAGGTCCAGTTTTTCGGTTAAATCTGATGGTACATTTTGCCATATATTGAGAACAGCAGTTTTTAGTTCATTTTTATTCTTAATCTTCTTTTCTAGTAATTGTTTCTCCACATAAGCCAGCAAATGTTCGATAGGATTTAGATCCGGACTTTGGGGAGGATGCGGTAGCACTTTTTTCACTTTGTATAATAACCATTCCTGTACAATCCGAGAGTTATACTTAGGATAATTGTCTTGGACTAAAGAATAATTTCCATTTTAATTTAATTTTGAAGCATTTTCTGGCAAATTTTCTTTTAGAATGTTCAAATACATCATTTTGTTCATTGTACTTCAATGAACACTAGATTTCCAACGCCACTAGCTCCCATTGAACCCCATACCATAACGCATACACTACCATGTTTTACAGTCGCTTTTATATTTGCTGATTTTTGCACTGTTCCTTCCCTTCGCCATACAAAACGCCGACCATCAGATCCAAACAAATTAAATTTCGACTCATCTGTAAAAATAACAGACTCCCAGAATCCTCGTGGCTTTCCAACATATTATTTAGCATATTCAAGACGTTTTCTTACATTTCAGAGAGACAAATATGGCTTTTTTCGTGGTGTGTATGCTCTATAGTCTTTGGAATGTAAAAAATGTCTTATAGTCTGTGGATGCACATTCACTATAGATGCCTCCTTCAACACTCTGACTATCTTTACAGCAGAAATTTTAGGATTCTCTTTCAAAAATCTCACAATCCGTCTTTCCGTTTGAGACGAGGAAGTCTTTTTGGGCCTACCACTTCCACTAGGTCTTTGCAAAAATCTGTACTTTTTGTATGTATTCGTTATGTAATGCACTGTTGAACATGGCTTTTTCACAGTTTCTACAATATATATATACTTTTCTGCTCTTTCCATAGTTTAACAATTAAGTTTTTCATATCAACTGAAGTTTGCTTTTTTTCCATCTTTGAGAATTTTTAATCCAGCAAAAGAAAATTTCAGCCCTTTTCAGTCTCATAGCTTTGACTTGGACTCGTGCCAGAAATCAACACCCTCTTAAAAATTTGCATAATGTCAATCCAAAGTAAAAGTGAAATAAGTGTCCAAGTTTTATTTTGGCAGGGAAAAACGCACAATTTATTTTTGAATTATTTATAAATTTAATATAACATTTTATAAAGATTAAATAAAGCTATTTCAATCTTTGAATAAATTATCTTTTTCTTTAATATTGTTAGATTACGATATCAGAATTGGTTAAAACAATATTAAGCAGCAAAAACGAATCTTGTCACTGTCCAACTTTTTTTTTTTGGTTCACTGTATATATTCATATATGATCATGAATTATTAGCAATTATCTTTTGAAAACTAGATTTGCCAGATATTAGACTTACAACTTATTGCTAAATTTATAATAGATTACAAGCTTCATTTTCCCACAAATGTCTATCATAAGACTTCGTTTGAACTAATTGACAACTATTTGTTTTCTGACCATAGACATATTTCAGTGTGTTCTTACATGAGTTACATATAAAATAAAACTATTAGTAAACGATAATCTTTGAGACATAAGATTAGAATTAAAGTCGCTGAATTAAATTTTGATTATTTATCCCCAATAAATAATCAACTTAATACGCACAAAAAGTGGTAAAAACTAGGGCGGTGACAATCCGCGATATGATTTGTACGCATACTCTGCAGGCACTTTATTTTTATAAATCATTCTTACATTTCTTTTTTTATTAATTGAAAGAATCTAATGAATATAATACACCACATTTCCAATATTGCACGTCTTGCACCAATATTGCACGCAAAAACAAAAGCGAAATATTTGACAAAAATCGACCGTTTGAAATACAAGCAAAACATAATATTTATTGGGAAAAAAGTTTTCTTGATTACTCAACACAAACTATGAACTAATACGAGCATGCAACTGCCGAACAAAGGCCCATAATGTTAATTTTAACAATGTTACTTTTCAAAACAAGATTATGTCTTTCTTGATGACATTTCTGAATATTTTGATAGTTATTTTTCAAAGCGGAATGCATCCAAATAAAGGTTTTAACCTAGTCAATCATTTCCTTATTATTTATATACAAAATGTAAATTATAGTTAACATCTCAACACGTATCACAATATTAAAATATTTATTTGCTTAAAAGACGTTATAAAAACGCATTAAAAGTAAATTAAAAATCTAATTTTACATGTTTCAACTCTTTTACTGAGCCGTCATCAGAATGTATAACAGAAAATTACAAATGCATATGAAAAATGGAAAAAATCATCGAATATAAACAAGTAATCACATAACGCGCCCTACATTTTTCTAAAATTTTCATAAAAAATGTAGAGCCCGTTATATGATTACTTGTTTATATTCGATGATTTTTTTTCCATTTTTCATATGCATTTGTAATTTTCTGTTATACATTCTGATGATGACTCAGTAAAAGAGTTGAAACATGTAAATATAGAGTTTTAATTTACTTTTAACATGTTTTATAACGTCTTTTAAGCAAATAAATATTTTAATATTGTGATATGGTTACTAATGGGCGTAATTTTGACTTATTACTCGCACTTCCTTACGTTTGTATCTCAACACTTATTTTATCATGTATGAAAAAATTAAATTCTAAAATTTTGTAAAACCGTGACGTGATAGAAAATATCTGATAGCAGATTCAGATTCTACATGCAAAAATCTATACAAAAATGTTTATTGCAAATTATATACAAAATGGCTGTTGATTAAACTGTTTCACACTTTTCAAGGGGAAAAACCTATTTATTGCGTATAGTGTGGAAATGTTTTATTTTCATTTATAAAACATTTATTTCTTGAATATTTTATTCTGATACCGTTACTTAAGGAAAAAAAAAAGATAGAAATTTATATGTATCATTTTCATATATATCAAATGTTGTTCATGGTAATTTATAATGGATGATTTTCAAAGATGAATAAAAGCTATTGTTCATTTCTTTCTGTAAGCTGACTTACAATTAGTTAACTTTGAATTAACGAAACGTCATTAATCTTCATAATTTTTCGATTTGGGTGGATACAAATTGATGAAAATAAGATGAAAAAATATAAATAATCGTTGTTGATATGACCAAGTTCACGAAGAAAAATCCCCTTTGATAAATGTAAAAAGTTTAGTAATTTATGTGTTTATTTAAAAATTATATGATTATATATTTTTTCAAAATTGAATCAATTATAAAACAGCTCGAACATAAGTGAATTCAGAATATTTTCTTTCTATTCAAATAAAAATTATTAAAGAATATTAAACATAAAACTTTCATTTTATAATTTGTTTCTCTTAAGTATGAAATAATAAAATTTAAACAAGTTGGAAATTGTACGTTAAACGTGGCAAATGAGGTGATTCATACGATAACTAGTTTTATAAATATCCAGATCTTGGTACAATAGCTGTCGCTCTTTTAAGCAAAAATGTATGACTACAAAATTTATTAAGGTTATATACATTAAATTCAGTAATACGAAATTAATAGGATTCCATCTTAAATGGGACGTAATCACTATGACAACCTAGAATCATTACCTACCATGGGACATCACTGAATACCGTACGTATGATATGATTTAATAGAATGAAGAAAACTTCTATTAATACATTTTTAAGTTTGGATTCGATTTTCATAAAATTTGAAGTAGATCAACAAAGTTCTGCAATGATTATTTATATATTAAATTTCATACCATACGATTGGGTAGCTACTGCGCTTTTACATGAGGACAGGCGGACGAACCGGACGGCGACAATGGGTGCTACATATTTATATAACTACGAAAGAACCTAAAAATGAATATTCGCTTGCATTAAATCTTTCAGTAGTTTTAACTGCGAGGGAAAAAATTTAAAAAGTAGACATATTTTTTTTTTAGTTCGGCAAGATGTAAAAAAGTCAGTTATCTATTCTAAATATGAATTTATAGCTTTATAAACGAATGTACAAAATTAGTATCCCCAACTCAATTTGAAAATATTGTAAAACAATTATTAATAAATTATTAAATAATATAACGATAATACTATTATGTCACGACGTTTGTAATATATTAGTACCAACGTCCAAATTTGGAAATATTAAGAAAACAGAAGTTAGTAGATTTTTAAATAACCTAAATATGATTTCATATACTGTATGCTCAGTAAAATGCCGTTAATTAAGGGGTCTCAGGACTCTTAAAGCTTTAAAATTTTCGAAATTTTAAGTTTTTTAGATGTTAAACTATTATCTTTTCTGAACATTTTGATGTAATTGTTTCCTTGATAAAACCATTAGAACAGAAGTTATGGCTTTTAGAATTAAACTCGCTCAATAGCTGAAACGGTGTTTCCGAAGCTTTGAAGTCATTTTTCTCCAAAGGACGTTTTTGCCCATAACGTGCACGATACCTCAAAAACTTCTGAATATTTTTTCAGGAAATTTTCAAATATATGCTTCATATTAGTTTGTATAGAATGAACCTAAAATATAATTACGTTTCCTTTAAATTCCTATTAGAACAGAAGTTATGGATTTTTGAATTAAACCCGCTAAATAACTGCAGCGGCGTTTCCGAAACATTGAAGTCATTTTTCTCCAAATGACGTTTTTGCCCATAACGGGCACGATACCTCAAAAACTTCTGAATATTTTTTCAGGAAATTTTCAAATATATGCTTCATATTAGTTTGTATAGAATGAACCTAAAATATAATTATGTTTCCTTTAAATTCCTATTAGAACAGAAGTTATGGATTTTTGAATTAAACCCGCTAAATAACTGAAGCGGCGTTTCCGAAACTTTGAAGTAATTTTTCTCCAAATGACGTTTTTGGCCATAACGTGCACAATACCTCAAAAACTTCTGAATATTTTTTCAGGAAATTTTCAAAACATATGTTTCATATTAGTTTGTATCGACTAATCCTAAAATTTCCTTTTTAAAAAAAAAATATATATATATATATTTTAAGTGATTATACTGTTGAAATTTTCAGTGATTATACTGTTGAAGTTTTGCATTTGCTAGATACAACTTTACATTAAAAATATTAAAATACTTTAAATATATATTTATTTAGGTTCAGGTTAATTATTATAATCTGAAGTATAAGTAGGCACAAAAATTTTCCTCCTAGTTGCAAAATTTATTTTGTAATCCTGCGCGTAAGCTGTTATGCCAATTTTCTCTTCGACAAATCTCTGACAGTTTGGAGCCCCCTGTAAATGCTAATTCTGCGTCTTGCAATTTTTAAATACATGAAATGAAAGAACATTCATATATCTTTAAATTCCAATAAAAATTGTTTCTTTGAATATAATGCATTTTAAGATATTACATGTTGAAAATGGTCTTTTTTTTAACTTTTTTCCAATTTCACTGAGTCCTTAGACCCCTTAATACGTAAATTTACTTAAATGTGACTTTAGAATAAAACAATTTCCATTATTTAAAATAATTTTAACCGGGAATGTATGCATATTATACTACTCTAAATAAACCATAAGAGATTTAAATTACTCAGTTTTAAAGAAAATGAAAGAAAAAATTACAAGATTAACTGTTGAGTATAAATTATGCCCTAAAGTTTATTAAACATGACACATTTTATAAATCAATCATAAACTTCTCAAAAATATTCGTTCCAAAGTTTTTGAAAGAACAAATTTCCTCCGCATTTTTCGCTACATGTTACTTAATTTTAAAATATGTGAAAAATGTGACGTTGTAATTTTGTAGTGCATTTTCATTCTCTGCAGATTCTGTTAAGGAAAATACTTTTGGGCAAAAAAAATAAATTCTGAATTTCAAATTTTTGAGAAAATTTGAATGTAGCTTGAAGTTTTAGCAAAAAAAGAAATGAAGCATTAGTCTTGTAGAAATGGAAAACATATACTTTTACATGCATTGATATGTAAAAATTGATGGTTGTGTGTTTATGACGGCCAATTATCGGCAGGAGGGATATAGGCCCTAAGGGGGGGGGGGGGGGAGTGCCCACCGTAGGATTCTTTCTAAGGGAACCTAACACATATTTGCCCTTGGAAAATCAAGGTTCGAAGAAAACCACAAAAACTCCGAACGATTGGGCCGACGGGTGCGATTGGGATCGAACACAACACCTCCCGTCTACCAGCTTCGAGAGCAGAACCTCTCGGCCACTGGTGGGGCGTCTAAAAATTGAAGGGCTGTGACCAGACGCTCTCGAGTTTACACGGTTTGTCGAATATCTAATGAAATTCTTGGCGAATATTCGTTGAAAATTGAGGACGTAAAGAACATGTTTGAATTTACATTTTTCAGTGAAGATTTAGTCGCGAAGTCAAATAGGAGCCAACAAAAAATTTAGTAATAAAATAATATTTGCAGTCACCCATGTAACAGAAAATGTTCAAAATGGTCTGTCACTATTGCAAATGACGATGTTGGTCCAGTTTAACGTTTGTGTGCATTTGTTTAAGCATTAGCACGCATATTCGTGAAAGTGTTGATGTTTCTGTGAAAATTTCAAAAGTTTTTGTTTATAGCATAAAGAGTCTTCAACCAAATTTAATACCTTATCCCGAAATTTGGAAAAGAACAGTACAAACAGTATGCTATGAAAACATAAGTATATTGAATATTTGATACGATATGGGAATTTGTATCGAATTATTTTTCACTGCGCATGCATGGAAAATTCCATTTTTTTTTTTTCATAATTGGGTAGTCAGCTATTTAGGGCAGATCGTATAAAAACACAGTCATTCCATACAATGACAGACCATTTTGAACATTTCTGTTTACATGGGTGATTGCAAATATTATTTTATTATCAAATTTAGTATTAGCCCCCTAATTGTCCTCGGGACTAACTATTCACAGAAACATTAATTCGAACGTGTTATTTACATTCTAGATGTCCAAGGACAATTCCACAAAAATTTTAGTACATATTCGACAAGCCGTATAAAATCGAAAGCCTGCGGTCACTGCTCCTTTATTTTTGGACATGAGTGTATAAAAAGGGTGAACATGGAAAGCCGCATTAGCAAAATACTTTAAATACCAAAAGTAGAAAAAAAAAAGTGTGCAATATTTTGTTGAAGTAGTACATTTTTACCATATAGAGTGATAAAAGTAACATTGATATTTGAAAAACAATTATACTTATGACACCTCATTTGTTTCTGTTACGTTTTAGGTTCTAAATTGAAATAAAAAAAATTATATATTGTGCTTGGAGAAAACAAAACAATGAAAGTAATAATTTAGATAGGATGGGCGGGGAAAGGGAAGAATTCGATACACTACTGTTTTTTTTTTTTTTTTTTTTTTCGTTTCTTTTTTAAGGGGTCGATGACAAAAGTGATTTTTACAGAAAGAAGAAAATTTCCATTAACTAATGAGAAGGGGAAGGGGGGCATCTGCGCTTGGAACCTAAAAATTGAAGGCATAGAAAATAAGGGATTGCGAAGCGATCCAGAATAGAAACGCGAAAAAAATTACGTCTGGGGTTGACTAGAAAATAGGGATTGATACCGAACGGAATCGCGAAGTGATTATACGGGAAGGGGGGGGGGGGCAGAGGCTGGTGCGCGTAGCGAGCAGGTGGGCAGAGCCCCCTAGTTGTGAAAAAATAATATTAGCTATGGTTGAGCAGTTCTTCCAGAAACGTGGGTGAACATTATGAAATTCTTTGAAAAACAAAGTGTGCAAGTGAAGAGTATGCAAAATGTTTCTAAATTATTTTGAATTTATCCGACACTGTTCTAGTATTTACAAAGTCATTTTAAAATATCTGTTAAAATTGCATTATTTTGCTACCTAGACGCCATGTCTGTCTATTTACTCGTACAAAAGAATACCTTTTAATAAATTTCAAAACTTTTTGAAATATAAAATTTATATTTTTCATATAAAAATGCTCTTTGGGGCTATTAGCGAGAAATCTAAAAAAATATATTAATATAAAAAGCATTCTGTTTCTTTATATTCTGTAACCCGTGAGGTCCGCGATAGATCTCTAATATTCATAATAGTTTATAAGCTACCTTTTCCCATAAGTATCTAGCTGAAGTTTCTTTTGATCTATTTTATGACTATTAATTTTCTATACATGGGCTTATATGAGTGGGTTGTGTTATTAGTTATTTATCAAACTAAATTATAAGTATATGATGTTTCCTTTGAGACTTACGATTAGTTTTAAAATCACTGAATAAAATATTAATTTTTTATCCCTGAAAAAAAAATAATCAACTTTATAGACTCAAAAAAGGCTAAATACTTGGGCGTTTTTTACACGATATGATTTGCAACAGTCTGCGAGCATTTTATTTTTATGAAAGATTCATATATTTGCTTTTTCATTAATTGAATTTATCTGGTGATTATACTACTCCTTTCCAATAATGTATCATTAGAGTTGAAAGTATTATTTTTATAATTAATACGTTGTCTAGCATGTTTATATTTGATTGACCAATTTATACTGAGAAAATGTTTCATTTAAATTTACAAGACATTTATCTCTTGTGTAATTAATTCATACAAATATTATTTAAAAGGAAAAAAAATAGTTCAGGTTGAAATTTATTTGCATCATTTTCAAATGCATCAATGTTTTCCATGGTAATTTATAATTGATGATTTTCAAAGATGAAAAAGAGCTATTTTTCCTTTTTTCTGTAATCTAATTTAGCATTAGAAAACATTGAATTAATGAAACATCATTAATCTTCATAGTTTCTCGATTTGATGGAAGACAAATTGATACAAATAATATAATGAAAACATAAATAATCTTTGTTGGTATGAGCAACTTCACGAGAAATAATCCCCTTTGATAAATGTAAAAACTTTAGTATTTTATTTGAAAACAAATAATGAATTGTTTCAAAATAGCCAAAATTATGAAACAGTTCAAACATAAGTGAATTCAAAATACTTTTGCAAAAATATTTTGAATTATGTTTAAAATTCAATTTGAATATTTAATTCGATGTTCAATATTCGATAATCGAAATTCAATTTTTCTATTCAAACTAAATTAATATTTACGTAAAGTGATAAAATACTTTTAACAAAGCAATATAAATATATATATATATATAGTTTATATAAAGATATATTTTTATTTTCTATTCAATTTGAAATAGGTAAAAATTATTTAACAATTTTAAGATCAAACTTTTGTTCTTAAAATAATGTAAATAAAAAAATGAAAATTCACTTTCATTAAATCTTTTAATAATTTTAACTGTGATAAAAAAAAAATACAAAATTGGAAAAAAAAAAAAAATTGTCTGTTCGACAAAAAAAAAAAAACGACTAGTGTTCAGGAAAATAGGTATAAAAATATAATAAAGATATAAAAGTATTATAGATAAAAAATGTCTATCGTCTAGTTTTAAATATGAAAGTATACATAGAGTTTGACCGAATATCCCGATTTGTTTTCGTTTTTTGGCACAAAATCTGAGATTCGGCGAAAATACTGCCAAGTATTCGGCCAGGATCGAAACTCACCGAAACTAACTCTATTCCTAAAGTCTCTTTTTTTCCTTCTGGAATTTTCAAAAATTATCATCGATTTGAGCTCTGTTGTTTGAAATAAGACCCATTTTATTTATTCCAATGTGCAGTCGTCGAAAGAAAACACTCCCCACTAACTCTACAACACATTATTGTAGAAGAATTGTAGTACTTACTAGTAGTTGTTACTGGTACCAAACGATTGTTAATAAAGCCTACTTTTAAAACATTTTTATAAAATTTGCTTAGGGGGCATCTCGATATCAAAACGAACCGAAACTTTGTTTTTTCGATAGTAATACCCAAGTTTGACACATATATATCTTCTAGGCCCTTCAATTAATCTAAATCTAAATTTCCATGAAATTCGTACGATTAGTTTCCGAGAAATTAATTATTTTAAAATAAGCATATTTTAGGGACAGTATCCAAATTGAAGTTCTTGCTCGATTATTGAGATGCTGCAGTACGACCATGTCGCTTCTATTAACGTTCTTTTTTTTTTTTTTTTTTTTTTTTTTTTTTTTGCCAATAGTATTATTCCACTCGCTTAATATGTTTCGATTATAGTCAACCCAAATGTTTCAATACAATGAATAAAATTCATTCTTTTTTTAACCATATAGAAATATGGTTATTGTCCTCGTCAGGGTAGGAAATCGTTTTCTGATTGGTCTATACAGTAAGCTGTATTTCCCTTTACTTTCAACAGAGATGGATACTTCTGTTGCCACTATGACAAAAATGTAATAAAAACTACAAAATAAAAATTAATAACTCAGAAACAAATTGAGATACAGCTTTTAAACAAATTGCATTTAAAAGTACATTTTTTTCTCTATACGAAGGTGTAAAAAGTAATATTGTGGGATGTTTAGAAGTTTAAGAATGAAATTTCATTTAAAATGGGTCGTCAGATTTCTTTTAAATCTGGCGATGGAAAAGCCTTTTCCCAAGCAGCCAATGAAATGCTTGGATAATACGTAAGTTTCAGGTGGATAATACGTAAGTTTCATGAAATCTAACGGGTCGCAGGCGATTTTTGTCACTTGCAATTTTTACGTGTAATAACACTATTAATGTTTAATTCATGGCGTACGTAATGTATGATCATCTCTGTGCGATTTTTTATGTCTGAAATTTTAGTCTTCGAAAAAATCATTTTCCAAATGGTCGTTGTAATTTGCTAAATTGCTTTTTTTTATTATTTCAAATTATGCTTTTCTGCACATCCTAGACGGCCCTTAAACCATCATTTTGATTTTTTTTTTAATCTTAATTTAAAAATAACTTGGAATACCTATTTGAAATTGGGGATTTGCTTAAAGCGGGCCATAATACATATAAATCTATCGAAAAATTGTAGGTTACAGTTCATATTTTTTTTTCAAATAATTATTTCCAAATTCATAATTCATATCATAAATTTTTTTAATTACAAATTCAATGTATTTATGTTTGCATTTTTTAGTGTTATAAACGCACAAAAAATTATACCATTAGGATTATAATTTCAGGAGATAGTAATAAAAATATGAAAATGTAATTTAACATTAGAAGCTCTAAATTTTCTATATTTATAATTCAAAAACTTATCATAAAAAAAATCCGTTGAAATCCGACGGATTTGAATATCCGTTTCTAGACATAATTTGCACCAAAGATTTGAAGTATATTGTCAAAATTGGTTAATGCTATTGAAAAAAAAACAAAGTTCGGTCTGTTTATGATTTGTAGAAGGCCCCTAAAGCAAATGCTATATACGGCATTTAAAAGTAGACTTTGTTTCCAATCGTTTTGTGCCAATAACTTTCTCCTATTATATTATGTTACAAAGTTACTAGGGGATGTTTACTTTTTTTCACACGACAGTATTTCACTTTTTATAACATCAGTTACCACTGACTCAAGACCTGAGTTCAAATTATAAGCAATAAATATGGGGCATTTTCATAAGCTTTTGACTTTTAAGTCCCTGAATAATAATTTTTATTTTAGTACATATTCTTGTGTTTTCTTTTTTCTTTTTTTTTTCTCATTTCATATATTGTGGAACATCCAGTTGCATGAATACATAACAATATTAACGAGATAAATAAGTTTTGGACGATGTTGGGAATCCAAATTTCAGGAAAACGCCCATATCGTCCCGTGTCCCTGATGTTGATTTTTGAATTTGGAGCTGCCTGTATAAAATTGTTTCAATAAAAGTAATTCGATGTAATTTTTTACCCAAAACTGGGACAATTGTTTTATATAAATATGTAGCAAAAAATTAACCTGCACACATTTTTACGGTTGATATTATTTTTTTAACTCTGTCCCTGGGTTTTAGATTCTTCATCATCCTTCTTAAACTTATACAAAAAATTCCTTCAGATGCAGCCTCAGAATTTTTTTTTCAATTTTTTTCTCATGCAGAAGTATGCTAAAGAAAGAATGTCTAAAATTCTTTGACAGGAAATTTACTGTAGAATTTAAATCAGCATTTAAATGTCAATAATATTCATTATAAAAAATAATATTCAAGCATCGTGGCTTTATTGGTAGTCTTACCGTCCTCAAGGTTTATTCCTGCACTTTTCGAGGTAAATTATTTTTTTAATCCAATTTAATTCATTTTTTTTTAATTTAATACAATGTAAATAGCTGTTTCTAAAACTCAATGAACATTGTGGCTATCACTTAGTCTTAACATGATTTGCCTAAAAATAGTGGTAATTTTCCTTACTGTCCCATCCTTACTGCCCCACTTACAATCCCTTTATTTTCCATTACCGTCCCTTTTTTTCAATACCATCCCCTTTTTTTCCTTTGGTTCCTTCTTTAGCACCCCTTTAAGACAATGTTATTCCAAAATTTTGTACTAAAAATTCTACATTGTTATTATTTCTTATTTGTATGTCCTGTGGGTACTATGTAAATTCATTATAAGTAAAAATTTAGAAGAAAATAGAAATTTATTGTGGTAAAACGGTAAGGAAAATTAAACTCGCAAGTTTAACTTAAAACTCAGTTAAATAAAACAAATTTCGCTGCTGGACATTTTTCCTTTATTATGAATCATTAAGGCATTCGTCTATTAGATTAAAATGTTATTTTAGCAAGTTTAATTTCACCAGATTTTTATTCCCGAAAGTCAAAAGGTTGTGAGAATGCCACAGATATCACTAGACTATGAAAAGGCTTTCCACGGGATCAACTCACTAAAATCTGCAGACATAACAGTGATAAATTTTTTTAGTTAGAATAGAGACGAAGTGTTTGATACTCACTCTAAGAAATGCGTAAAATAAAAGTAGAGAATAAAACAGCTGTTGAACATAAAATATTTTTTACGTAATCATAAAATATTTTTTAAATAGATGAAATTCAAATGATTAGAAAGTTATTCTGTGTTATTTATGAATTATTTAAATTTTATTTCATCTAAGAATTAGAAGTTTCGGTCAGAGGTAGAAAGAGATAACTTGTGTACAAAGGATAAAATTTCCAAACAGCATCACCATTTCAAAATATGTTAGGGGTTTCTGGCAATGTTTTGGGGGGTAGCAAATATTTATTTTAATCTTGAGGTGCACATCACACAAGAAATTGATATAGTTTTCATCTCGCATATATTGTACTATCACATATCATGAAATGTTTGTTTTTTCTCTAAAAACATATTCAATGTTACTTTTATCTCTCTATTCTAAAAAAGGGTAACTAAAGCTGTCACCACTGTCGTAAATTAATTTGTTGTTTCTGAAGGTGTTTCTTTGTTATTGCATATATGTAAACATCCCCTTTTTGTGACACGCGGCCTGACAACACTAGTTACCACATAGTTTGGCTTCATCTCATTGTATTAATACATGGAAAATATTCCAGAGAGAAACATTCGCCTTGCATACAATATTTCAAATGAAAATCAAATTTCAAACTAATTGCTTAAAAGGCGCAAAGCCTTTGGGCCTTTTAAGCAATTACTTTGAAACTTGATTTTCATTTGAAATATTGTATGCAAAGCGAATGTTTCTCTCTGGAATATTTTTCATAAATTAATATAGTTTCTATTGATGCTGGATTTAATAAAGTTTAGTGTTTGCCCCATGCCAGTGGCTCACGATAAATATTCCATCTTGTCCTGCGTTTGTAGCCTTGCCAACATATAATAGTGAGAAATTTTCCAGGCTGGGTAGCGTTCCATATGGTTTAGTCGGTAGAACGTCAGTGCTCTGTACTGATGACCCGAGTTCGAGTCCCGGCATGGAATCTTTTCCACTATGTTGTCCTTTGCGCCTTTTAAGCAATTACTTTGAAATTTAATTTTCATTTGAAATATTCATCTCATTGTGTTCATTTTGGTGAAATTTGTCTACATACCTCAATAAAGTGTTTTGATCAATGTTATGTACTTTTGCAGAGGAATGAATACCTAACGTTTCTTAAGGCTGCTGCTTTGATCCTTTTTAGTCTTTTCCATTCATTCTATTTAACTACTATGGGTACTTTTTTTAATGAAATAAAAGTTCCTATCAACTTTCCAATTTATATTTCGTTAAATTTTTTCATGCTTCTATAGAAATTTTTCACATCTTCATTTAAGCAGTTTTAAACATTGCTTTTCTATCACATTATTTTATTACACCTTTACCGAATAAATTTACATTATTTTAGAAATATAACCATTAACTCTTCATTATGTATTGTCTGGAATAAAAAAGATTTCCAAAAACACTTAATTTAGGAGCTCTGACCATCGGTCAAAACTCCCCACATTGATTGGGTCAAACCTCCTATCACAGCCACTTTTAAATTTATAGCACATTGTTATGTTTAGCTTAATTTGCTCTACAATCTTTATGCATGGAATGAAAGCTCAATATTACTGCATTACTAAAACCCTACTTGCTTAAATTTCTATGATGTATTTTATCTGAGGAAATCTTACCAAATGTTTGCAAAAAATACACTTTTTAAGCTGAAAACTCTTCACAATTGATTTTTTCACACCTGTTTCAGTTATCTTTATTAAACAAATATTAATGTTTGAGCATTTCAGTAGCTTTGGTAACCACCTATTGGTAAAGTTCTGAAATTATTTTAAATATGAATACTGAATGGTTGGTTAAGTCTCTCCTATGGTCAACCCTCCCCAGTCTCCAATTTATTTTGTATTATTACATTTTCTTAAAAATCGTTTATTTTAATCTTCTTATTCTCCCGGATTTTCCACTAAACAGTGGGTTTCCACGACCCTTAAAAATAGCTCTGAGAGATCCTTTCCATCTCTCTGCGTCCAGAGTAAACTCACCATTTAACTTATATATCTTCATTGTCTCTAATAGAACTTTCCCAAGTCATCCTCGGTCTACCCCTCCTACGCTTGCCTTCCAGACTCCATTCTAAGAGGATTTTTGGAAGGCGTTCCTCTTTCACTCTGCGGACATGTCTTTACCATCTAAGTTTGCTATACCCGACTGTATTAACAACATCTTCTTTGACTTGCATGATTTCACGTATTATTGATTCTTTTTTATTTTTTCCAGCCTAGACTTTCTCTCGCTGATTTTCGCCAGAATCCCATTTCGGTAAAGAGGAGTTTCTTTTTTAGATGAAATTTAATGTGCATGTTTTTCCGCCATATAGTAAAATGCTTTGCACAATATCATAATAAATTAATTGCTTAGTTTTAGGGAGAATATTGTTGGAAATCTGGATAAAGTCTTGTCCCCCTCAATTTATCGTGTGGTTTGTTAGGAAGTTATATCGTTCCAAACCGGTTTTTATTTTTCCATTTCGGTCGTAAAGGCACTCTCTTTTAACTGTAACTGTATGCATATTTTTATTCCAGTTTGATGTACTGTGTAAGTATATCTTGCGTGAAACAACTCCATGGAGTGTGTAGTTGTGTGAGGTGATGTAATGGAAGGACGATGGAGCTGGAGTTTAAACTAACTCCTTGCTACAGTTATAATATGTCAGTATAACAAAGTTCCCAGAAAAAGCTGTATATGTATATATCTTTATTATTTAAGTTTTAAAATTCAAGCTGAATTTAATAAATGAACTGTTATTTTCAAATGAACTGTTTCATCGATGTGATTTAAACTTAACGCCACACCAAAGGACCTTAAAACCTGCGTATTTATAACTCTGCTCTAATTATAACATGGTTAAGGGGCCATGTCATGCTATTTAAAAGTCAAATAGATATAATATGTGTGTAATTTAGATGAAATTGATACCGTATAATGACACAGGCTCCAGGGTTAACTTATTCCTTCCCGAAACTATCGAATTTTAATTATCCTTCCTGGAAGCTTGACGTCAAATGTGTATTGATTCACCGAAATTGCTGGGAGTTTATTACAAAGCCAGATGTCGCATGTAAAGTGGATGCCTCTGATCGTGAGAAGTGCGACTTTGAATGGCGTAAACGAAGGGCTTACATGACAGTTTACCAATCTATAGAACAGAAATTTCAGATACTAATTGCTCAGACAGAAAGCGGCAAAGACTCCTGGGATATTTTAAAGTTAAATTTCGAGCCAAATTCACAAGCACGCTTAGCTGGATTAGTCGATGAATTTTTTGAGACGAAGAAAGAAGACTCGCAAGAAGAAACTAATGGTTTATTTTGTAAAAAATATGAAGAAAAGAAGGTTCAAATTAAATATGCAGGATTTGAGATGCCAGAACTGTTAGCATTTTTTCAACTAATCCGTCGATTACCTGAGGAGTACGGTAATCTAGTTCAAGTGTTATATAGATTAGGTGATAAAGAATTTAAATTAGAAAATGTATCGAAGCAGTTAATAACTGAATATGGTAGAATTAGTTTAAAACGCAAGGATGAAGGTAAAGAAGATATCGCTGTAAGTGATACTGATGCAACTAAGTTTAAAAACTCTACCGTTAAACCAACCATTCCAGCAAAGAATTTTGGAAGCAGTAAAAAATCCTGACTTTCACGAAGTGGAAGCGATCTGGATCCCACTAGACGATCGTATACTTTACCAGCTAATCGTATGGGGCCGCGTTTAATATGCAGTTACTGCAAGCGACCTAGTCACACAGATACAAGGTGTTTCAAAAAGAACTCTAGAGGGAAAAGGCAAGTTTTCTACAGTGAACCTACAAAGCAATCTGAATTCGCCCTTATGTCTTCAAATGATGGAAAGCTCGTGGAATTTCTTCTGGACTCGGCGGCTATTTCTCATTTTACGAATGACAGGAGTCTATTTGTAACATATAGAGACCTCCCCCCTCAACAAGTGCTGATAGGAGACAAGGACTGTTCGTCGGAAATATTGGGTATTGGTGATATTGACTTTACCATACTAGATATAACAGGTAATGTAGAAATAACTTTAAAAATGTATTATATGCTCCTAACATGAGAAGAAATTTAATTGGTGGGTCTAATATAGGCATTGCAGGAAACCAAATTAAATGGGGAAATAATAAAATGACTGTGTATGATAAATTTAATAGATATTGTTTCGAGTACCTAGAGTTGATAAATTGTATATTGTTAAAGCTTATGATTCAAAATGTGAAAATTTTGCTTATTCTACTAGTTTAAATTCAGAGATTGTGCATCGTAGATTTTGTCATACGAACTTACCTTTACTTGAAAAAATGAGTAAAAATAATTGTGTTAAAGGCATTGAAAATAATAACTGTAAAAACAAAAATAAGGTGTGTGAATCTTGTGTAATTGCAAAATCTAATAGAAAATCGTTTAAAAGAAATTATTTGTGTAAATGCATTTCTAGTCAAATCCTAATAGAGTGTATATGGATTTGTGGGGTCGTAGCCTTGTTGACCCCTTAGGAGGGGGAAATACTTTTTGTCAATAATTGACTATTATTCTAGAAAGACTGGGGTTTATATAATTAAGGATAAAACGGAAGTGTTTGAATGTTTAAAAAAGTTTTTAGTTAAAGCTGAGAGACAGACTGGTAAAAAGTTAAAATGTGTACGAACTGATAATGGGCTGGAATTTACTCATAAATTATTCAAGAAATTGCTAACTGATTTAGGTATAAGAATCGAAAGATCCTCCATTTATACTTCAGAACAGGTGGGTGTTGCTGAAAATTTTAATAAAGTAGCAATGAATGCAGTTAGAACAATGCTACATGATAGCGGGTTAAAACCTTCAATCTGGTTGGAAGCTCTTTTGGCGTTTGTTCATACAAAAAATAGGACTGAACACAGTTTAACCCAAGGCCTTACACTGCAAGAATTATGGACGGGATTCAAACCTTCAGTAAGACATTTAAGAATTTTTGGTTCTTTAGCATTTGTTCATGTTCCTAAAGCTAAACGAAATAAACTTCAACCGAAAGTTTTACTAGGTATTTTAGTTGGTTATGCCATGAAAACAAAAGGCTATAGGATTTATATTCCAAAAGAAAAGCAAATTGTAGAGACTCTTCATGTGCGTAGAGACTATTCATGTGAGATGAATCCAAAAAGGGTGTAGAAACATTATTTGGGGGTAAAAACAAATATAAGGATTTGATATTGAATTTTAATGAATCTCAGATTGAAACAAATGGTTTAAATAATGCTACTCTAGAGCTTAATCATAAACTACCAGGAGGGAGCTTAAACGAAGATGAAGAAGAAAAGAGGGGTAAGGTAAGTTCTATAAATATTTCAAAATGGAAAAGGATTGAAAAACCTAGAACAAAAAGTAAGAGAATTGACGTATATTATTATGCCCCAGTAACAAATACGAGACTCAGATCTTTAAATGATGTTAAAAAATATTGTAAGGAAAATAAAATCCCTTTTGAACCAGATAAGTTTGACTTTAAATCTAAAACTACTCATCCTAATACTGAAACTTTAAGTGACCCTCTACTAGTGATTCAGACGATCCATATTTAACTGAATTATTTCAACATGAATTTTACAATACCGAAATCCCTAAATCATTTGAGGATGTACAAATAAATACAGAAAGGGGGAAATGTAATACCGCGATGAGGTTAGAACTTGAAATGATGAGTAAGAGAAAGGTTTGGCGGTTGGTTGATCCACCGAAAAATTCCACAATAGTAGGAAGTAAATGGGTTTATAATATAAAAAACACGGGAAAAAAATGGTAAAAAGTACAAGGCCCGTCTCGTGGCTCAAGGTTTTAAACAGAAACCAGGTATTGATTTTAATGATATATGTTCACCTGTTGTAACTTTTACAATTATAAAACTAATGTTTATTTTATTAGTTTCTATGTTAAATTGGTATCATATTCAATTGGATGTAAAATCAGCATATTTATATGGGTCTTTAAAAGAAACTGTGTTTATGAAACAACCTCCGGGATTTGAAATGAGGGGTGCTGTAAATAAAGTTTGTTTGTTAAATAAATCAATTTATGGTTTAAGGTAAAGTGGCCGCGAATGGAATTCTGAATTAGATAATATATTACATAATCTTGGATCTCTTTTATTTTTCCATTTCGGTCGGAAAGGCACTCTCTTTTAACTGTAAATGTATGCATATTTTCATTCCAGTTTGATGTACTGAGTAAGTATATCTTGTGTGAAACAACTCCATTGAGTGTGTAGTGGTGTGAGCTGATGTAATGGAAGGGACGATGGAGCTGGAGTTTAAACTTACTCCTTGCTACAGTTATAATATGTCAATATAACAAAGTTCCCAACAAAACCTGGAGGTACATGTATATATCTTTATTATTTAAGTTTTAAAATTCAAGCTGAATTTAATAAATGAACGATTATTTTCAAATGAACTGTTTCATCGATGTGATTTATACTTAACGTCACACCAAATGACCTTAAAACCTGGGTATTTATAACTCTGCTCCAATTATAACAAATATTAATAGACACCATATTGCAAACATTAGGTTATATTAATGTGATAGTGCTAACAATTATTTATACTACTCATTCAGATGAAATACACTTTTCTTCGGTCTCTTAAAATTCGTATAAATGAGAAGACACTGTATTTGAAAAAACAAACACGTAATTCTGAAATTATTATTTACAGATATTGAAGATATTTGTTTAAATAATCAGATAATATCTTTTTGTAAATTCCTGAATGTTATACTGCTTTCATCTATGCGGAAGTTCATCAAATATTGCGATACTTAACATTTTATGTTAAGGGGTCTCAGGACTCTTAAAATTGGAAAAAATGAAAAAAAATTACCCTTTTCAACATTTAATATCTTAAAATGTATTTGATTTTAAGATACAATTTTAATTAGAATTAAATATATAAGTATGTTCTTTCATTTCATGTATTTAAAAAATTATAAGATACTGAATTAACATTTACAGGGGGCTCCAAACACTTAGACATTTGACGAGCAAAAAATCGGCATAACAGCTTATGCGCATGATTACAAAATAAGTATTTCAACTAGAATGAAAATTTTGGTGCCTACTTATACTTCAGATTGTAATAGTTACCCTGAACCTAAATAAATTTGTATTTAAAGCTTTTTTTATATTTTTAATACAAAGTTGCATTTAGCTAATGCAAAATTAAGAACATTTCAACAGTATAATCACGTAAGAAAGTATTGTTTTGAACAATAAAAAGGAAATCTTAGATTCAGTTTATACAGACTAACATGAAACATATGTTTTGAAAATTTCATGAAAAAATATTCATAAGTTTTTGAGATATCGTGCGCGTTATGCCCAAAAACGTCATTTGGAGAAAAATGGCTTCAAAGTTTCCGAAACGACGCTTCCGCTATCGAACGGTTATAAATGTAAAAGCAATAACTTCAGTTCTAATAGGAATTTCAAGGAAACAATTCTATCAAAATGTTCAGAAAAGATAGAAGTTTAACATCTGAAAAAAATAAATTTTCGAAAATTTTAAAGCTTTAAGAGTCCTGAGACCCCTTAAATATTTTTTATAGCAGTTTGTTTTGAGCTTTTCATTTATGTTTCAAGTTAAATGTTGAAGTACACTTCCACACTGAAGTACACTTTGTCAAGTAGTTCTTTATCTTCAGAAACCTCAGAAAAGAGTAGGTTTTAGAGATTTAAAGAAACATTAATAAAAACAAAGTTTCTCTTGCTGCCTCTTATTTTCGAAAACGATTCCGAGGAGTTTTTGTAGTGTATTTATCATTTTTTCAAACAGGAATATCTGTTTTTTAGGATGTTGTATATTTGAAGTTAAACATTTTGTGGTCCGTAATTGAATTTATGCATGCAAGAATAACAAAATAATAATTTTTAATGTTAATCCCAATGTTAATGTTAGTGACGTAATTTATCGCGTGTCTCTGTAAAACACGTTTATTGAACATGAATTTGTTTACTCGAGAATTCATCCGAAAAACATACCGGGTGTCCTAAAAAGGACTGACTGATTTTAAAATTCAATAACTTCCAAACGGTGACAGATATTTAAAAAATTCTTGCAGGAGGGTTATGCATGAGGTCAAAATTTTTTTTACAGTGATTTTCTATTTTATTTCGAATTACAAAAAATAGATGGCGCTTTAGGCAATAGGCGCTAAATACAGGCTCGATTTTTTGCTCTTTCTCTTCTGCCATGCGGAAAAAGGAGATTAAAATGTATTGAGTGGGTCCCGAAATGCCAAAAATCGAGCCTGAATTTAGCGTCTATTGATCGCAGCGCCATCTATTATTTGTAATTCGAACTAAAATCGAAAATCACTGTAAAAAAACTTTTGTCCTCAGACATAACCCTCCTGCAAGAATTTTTCCAATATCTATCACCATTTGCAAGTTATTGAATTTTAAAATCAGTCAATCCTTTTTAGGACACCCGGTATATACCGGGTTGAGAAAAACTAATTAATGCACTATAAAAACTCCTCTGAAATGTTTCCAATATTTTCGTTTATGGTCATATTATACTTTCCTAGATAAAGAAACATCAGTCTCGTTTTACAGAGAATTACTTGTTAACCCCTTGAAGGGCACCGTTATATTATATATACTACTTAATTTTTATTCCTAAATTAGCACCAGTATTTTAAAACTAAATTTTGCATTATTTAATTATACGTGAAGTTAATCTTTTACTTATTTTCCTATATTTTTTCATGTAAATCCTGGTGTCAATCAATCATTATGCCACATAGTGATCTTCGCTCAACGTATTAAATGCACCTTTCAATTTTTGTTCACTCTCTGAAGATGGCCTATAATATCTATAATATAGCTATTGATAGATCTGCTATCATTACTAAAATATGGCAAATATGTTTAAAAAAAGAAATTCTAACTTTAAAAAAAATAGTTAATCATTGTTTGAGATGGATCCTTAAATGTGCTGGAAAAACACAAACTATTTTTTTTTTAGTTTAAAGTTTACTGAATGCTTAATAAAAAACTCCTCTTTATTATATTTTATATAGAGTGTTTCAGTTAAATTAGTCTCCAAATATTCTGTAGTAAAATATCTATGATGAAGCTATTTTCATCATACAATCTTGAAACTTACAATCATATAACTATACAATCAATAATTACTACATTTTCTACTATTTTTCTTTACAACAAAGCCTATTAAATGAACTATATTCATCAGCGAGAAAATAATCTTCTACTTATTCATAAAATTAAAGCATTTTAATGGATAAACATAATATATAACGATTATTTCACATGTAATAGTCTTGGCTATAAAGTTCATTAAATGTAAGCTGAGAGATTAAAAGCAATTTGTGTAACCCCCAAGTCTCCAAACATGCATTAATTAGTCTATATTACTTAAAGCATAATCGATAAACTGGTAGTACTATAAGAATTATTCTGGAGAGTATTAAAAGTTTTTGCCGTCGTGTATTATTATAACATACGTTAATCGAATGTGTTTAATACGCTTTTTGTTAATTGAAGTGTATAATATATATTCTTTTTACTATAAAAATCCTTGTGATCTAAATTATTATAGCTTAATAATTGCTAAAAATACACTTGTTGTACATTTTTAGTACACTTGTTGTACACTAAAAGTACACTTTTACTTATTTTGAACCTTTGAGTATAAAATTTATAATATATGTTATTAAATTAGGTGATTTATTTTGATTTACTTAATTTTATATATTTGGATAATAAGATAATTAGAAGAATATGAGTACTTAAAATATATACACATATATGGAAAAATATAAAAATAAGGAAAATAAAAGGAAATCCTTGTCTCCTTAAATAAGTTAAGTTCATAATCAAAGCTGTAAGAAAATAGAATATTTTAAAGCAAAATAAATTTATAATCTGGATACATTATAGTATTGTGAAAAATTTTAATAAAACCATACTTAAATGAAAAATAAATCAAAGTAAAGTAAAACTGGTTCAGGGCACGAGAAAATGTGTTCTAAAATGTGAAGTTGAATAGCGTTTTACATTTTTTTTTTTGATAAAGGTAAGGTATTGAAAAAAAAATGTGAAAGTTGGCGTATAGAATGGAATTTCTGATAGCTCCTATAAAAATATTGTCTTAAGAGAGTTATTGCTTATGCCTAACTTGTAAAACAATTATAGAAAAATAAAGAATGCTTATCGAGATCAAATCAATTTAATGTCCGTGATTTTACGTTTAATATGGATCCGTGAATATGACAAATTTGGCTTTGTTGTGCTGTGAAAAAGACGTTTTTGAAATAGCTTTAAACATTTTATTTTTGTAACATGGGAAAAAAATACCCCAAAACAAACTGAGCAAGGTAGGGGAAGTAATTAGTGAATGTTTTGGTATTAGAGATGGACGTTATTTAACGTAATAGGATGAATAACACTAATAAATTCCGAGTAACATTTTCTTCGGTAAATTGTGAAAGTGTGTTTGTTTTCTAAAATATCTGCACTGTGAATTGTTGTCGCTTGTCTCGAAATGCATGAAATGTGTATTCTTGTAACGTTTAAAGCGTGTATGCGATTCCATAGCAATTACTGAACTAGATCAATGATCTACTTTTCGGCTCATATTTTATGTTAAAAGTGGGCTATATGTGAATCCTTCTAATTCAACATTGCCTTATGCATTGCATATATGTTCAAAATTGCTTTCTCAGTCATTACGGATTTATTCCTAATCCTAAGCATATAAAACTATATAACTCGTATAAAACTGGTTCAGGGCACGAGAAAATGTGTTCTAAAATGTGAAGTTGAATAGCGTTTTACATTTTTTTTTTTTTGATAAAGGTAAGGTATTGAAAAAAAAATGTGAAAGTTGGCGTATAGAATGGAATTTCTGATAGCTCCTATGAAAATATTGTCTTAAGAGAGTTATTGCTTATGCCTAACTTGTAAAACAATTATAGAAAAATAAAGAATGCTTATCGAGATCAAATCAATTTAATGTCCGTGATTTTACGTTTAATATGGATCCGTGAATATGACAAATTTGGCTTTGTTGTGCTGTGAAAAAGACGTTTTTGAAATAGCTTTAAACATTTTATTTTTGTAATATCGTATTTACCGGTTTTTATCTTCATTCGGTTGAAACCATCCACAGAAAAAATCTTAGAAGAAATTCACTTCTTAAACGAGATTTTTAGCCTGCAGAACGGAAATTCTATTACGTATTAAGCAGTATCAATTATTAAACGTAATATTTTTTTCCACTCGTCTTATGGCGACGTTCTAAAGGCCGGAAAATATCACCTCTTTTCCCTGAGCGTCTTAACCAAGTTCGACCGTACTTTATTTAGCAAACTGGAAAAAAAAAAAAAATATTAAATTTAAGTTTGAATTTTATTATAAATCTTAGCATTCTTAAACGCGATTGAGCAATAGAAATAATTAAAAACTTATTATAATCAGATCAGTAAAATATGCATTGCGTACTAAATACGAATTAGCATATACAGGGTGTCCGAAAAGTCTGGAAACGGTCGAATAACTCTAGAAATACATATCAAATTGAAAAACGAAAATATACGTGTTAAATATTTTTAAAAAAGCTACACAGTGATACCAAATTTAACCCCCGCAACCGACACCCCGGGGGTCAGAGGGGACCCAACTTTGAAATCTTGAATGATAACCCCCATTTTTTATTGCATATTCGGATTCTACGGACAAAAATACGTAACTTTTGGAATTAACATTTTTTTTCGGATCCGCGTTGATCCCGGTGTAATCGAGCAAATAAAACAGATACATATTTTGGATTTCGCAACCAGGTTTTGACATCTCGAAATCTGATTGGACAGAACTTTTAACGTCAAAGTTGCCATCTTTTGCGGAAATAGTGTTTCTCGAAAACCATCACTGGAGATTGTTTTCATGGTGCTTTATATGTTTTTCCCATAAAAATTAATAGAAATATATTAAATTAGTTTTCTATTTGCATTTATTTTTATCCAGTCGATCATGTTTAAATAATAAACTGCGTATTTTGATATTTTAACGAGTAAATATGCACCTCTCCTCTCGAATACAAAAATGATAGTCTTTATTATTTGGGGGCGGGTTGTGCAGATATTCTGCGTTTCGATGTCCTCTGCTGTTAGGAAATTCACTTAATTCGGGGCCGGATGAGAGTGTATGAGGTTTTTTTTTTTTTATGATTAGTATAGAATGACATATAAGACCAAAAAAACCAAACATATAAAGTCTTTTTGTGCTGGCTGAGCAAAGGATAGAAAGTAGTGCAAATTTCAGGTGGTGGTGGTGGTGGTGGGGGGGGGGGGTTATAGGTTTTACTGATTGATTTGGCAACACTACACTGCAACTATTGACTAGCAAGTAGGGCAGAAAACATTCAAAAATTCAAATAAATGTAATACTTTTTTGTAAATTATTATATTCTTCCATTTTAACAATTTTTGCATAATTTTCATAATTTTAAATTTATTATTGGGTTTTTCGGAAAGTCGTGTCCGTTTGAGAAAGCAATCCGTACCGGAAAATTCTGCCGGGTAATTATTAGACGTTAGATATCGAAATCAATGTCTAATAAATAAATGATAGAATTTTCCGGTGCAAATTGATTTTCCTAAACGGACACGACTTTCCGAACGACCCAATAATTTTAAGCAATTGAAAAATTTATATCTTTAAAACTTTTGAATTTAAAATATAATTTAACTCATTAAGCACTGTTGATTATTTCCTCGGGGAGAAGACATTTTAATTTTCATGGGGGAAGGATAATGTAGAAAATTATTTAATTATTTATTAATTGTCTGAGCGAAGCGAAGGCTAATACTCAGCGAAATATTACTGTCCGGACACTTTACTACTACGATAGATATTAACGCCATGTCCTACTAAAAAAAAAAGCCTAATAAAAGCCTTTCGTCAAGCATAACTCAAAAAATATTTGTCGGATTTCGTTTCTGATTGCACCAGAAGGTACCTATGAGGGTCGCCTACTGAATGCACCTACTATGAAAAATAAGTTCCAAACCGTTTAAAAATTATATAGAAAAAACTCTTAAAAAAGCACAATTTATCTGCATACGTCACAGAAATTTGGTGTGCGTCACTTTCACCGGTTGATGTTTTCGTAGACAACTGGTTTGAACACATGGAGCAAATAAAAAAAAAATACGCACGCAGTAATATTGAACAGATCAGTTTCAACCACGTGATCACAAACCTTGCAACAACCCGTGGCAACCAGTTTTGGTGGGCAAACAAATAATAATGCAGTATTCCGTACCACGATGACCGTTTTTAGCCTGTTGTATAAAATCTGGCATGTTGTATGACATACAATTGTGGATGATTAAAACAAAAGACATGAGTGTTTATTGATCCGGAGGTTATCTTTCTCTGGATGTCTGTCTGTCTATCATACAGCATGCAATTTTCTTGTAAAGGATGATATTATTATGCAGTAAAACCTCCATAACGGACACACCCGATTAGTGGACACCTCTATTTAGCGGGCATTTTTTCGATTACCAACCCTTAAATAACTGTACATTTTTTACTCTCAGTAGCGAACACCTAGAAATAGAGGACAAATTCTGCCCTCCCGAGGTGTTCGCTATTCAGAAGTTTTACTGGTAAAACCTCCATAGCGGACACACCCGATTAGCGGATACCTCTATTTAGCGGACATTTTTTCGATTACCAGCTCTTAAATAACTGTACATGTTTTACTCTCAGTAGCGGTTACCTCTAAATAGAGGACAAATTCTGCATTCTCGGGGTGTCCGCTATTCAGAGGTTTTACTGTATATAATATTGATAATTATTTTACAGGGCCGCACAAAAGAATAAGAATATATGAAACGAATATAAACTAAATTCGGGATTGGTAGATCGCTGATGGTAATGTAATTTTAGGATGTCGTTACAGTCATCCGCAGCATGTTTTTAGAGTTTCGTCCATCTAACGAAACCCTACCTGTCTCACTCCTTTGTCTGTGTGTTTGTCCGTCTGTCACAGAGCCCGTTCTCAGAAACTATATATGTCGGAAACTTGAAAATTTGCATACTTATAGTTGAACACCACACATCAAACGGCAAATAAAATTTTGAAAAAGTCTAATATTTAACCCTCTGGGCTCTAACTTGTGTATTTTAAGCAATTTTTCTAACTCAGCCCCTAATTTAATTAAGTCGGAGACTTATAGCTGAACATCTCACATCAAACGACAAATAATAAAATTTTGAAAAAGGCTTAATATTTAACCCTTTGGGCTCTAATTTGTGTATTTAAAGCAATTTATCTAACTCAGCCCCTAATTAAGTTGGAGACATGAAAGTTTGCATACTTATAGCTGAACACTTGCTATAACACGATAAATCATAAAATTTTGAAAAGTCATATTTAACCCTCCGGTCTCTAACTTCTGTATTTTAAGCAATTTTTCTAACTCAGCCCCTAATTAAGTTGGAGACATGACATTTTGCATACTTATAGCTGAACACCTCACATCAAACGACAAATAATAAAATTTTGAAAAAGTCATATTTAACCCTCCAGTCTCTAACTTCTGTATTTTAAGCAATTTTTCTAACTCGGCCCCTAATTAAGTTGGAGACATGAAATTTCGCATACTTATAGCTGAAATCCTCACATCAAACGACAAATAATAAATTTTTGAAAAATGTTTGATATTTAACCCTCTGGGCTCTAACTTGTGTATTTTAAGCAATTTTTATAACTCAGCCCCTAATTAAGTTGGAGACATGAAAGTTTGCATACTTATAGCTGAACACTTGCGATAACACGATAAATCATAAAATTTTGAAAAAGTCATATTTAACCCCCCGGTCTCTAACTTCTGTATTTTAAGTAATTTTTCGAACTCAGCCCCTAATTAAGTTGGAGACATGACATTTTGCATACTTATAGCTGAACACCTCACATCTAACGACAAATAATAAAATTTTGAAAAAGTCTATTACTTAATCCTCTGGGCTCTAACTTGTGTATTTTAAGCAATTTTTCTAACTCAGCCCCTAATTAAGTTGGAGACATGACATTTTGCATACTTATAGCTGAACATCTCACATCAAACGACAAATAATAAATTTTGAAAAAGTCTATTATTTAACCCTCTGGGCTCTAACTTGTGTATTTTAAGCAATTTTTCTAACTCAGCCTCTAATTAAGTTGGAGACATGAAATTTTGCATACTTATAGCTGAACACCTCACATCAAACGGCAAATAATAAAATTTTGAAAAAGTCTAATATTTAACCCTCTTGGCTCTAACTTGTGTATTTAAAGCAATTTTTCTAACTCAGCCCCTTATTATATTGAAACATAAAAAATTGCATACTTATAGCTGAACACCTCACATCAAACGACAAATAATAAAATTTTGAAAAAATCTAATATTTAACCTCTAATATTTTGTCTCGCGCAATTTTTAAATTTAAACTGTTTTGTAATACTATTTTTTGTTCATTTCGCATAATAAGTATAATGTGACGTAATTTGTTCTATTTCAGATTTCTAACGCATGTTAATGAATTTATTTTTCAATATCCTTTCTCTTTTAAAATTCAGATGTAAATATAGTTTTTATGGCGTAATTTCCAATAAGTGCCTGCTTTTTATACCTAATTATTTAATTGTAATTTGAAGGTTTTTTTTCTGTTTATAATAGTAACATGTAAATAATTTTTTTATTTGAAGCAAACATTATTGTTTGCGATGTTTATACAGTTGGCAACAGCTTAAATTAATACCATTTTCTAAAATATGTAAAAAATATCTGTCAAAATGCTGAATATTTGAATTTAAAATAGAAATAAAACCTCAAAAAATGAGTCAAATTAAAAAACAATTAATGAAATCTGCAGACCGGGATCTTCTATTGAATAAAATGATCTAAAAATGATTAAATTCCCATGTATAGCTTTTGCTCTTATAATTTTTTTTAATGGAACGATTTTGTCCAACTTTAGCATTAAATACCTCTTAAAAAAATTCTTCGATTTGAAAACTGTATGCATTAGTGTGTTGATCAAACATTGCGCTATAATACCACCGATTTTCATATATTTGTATGCAATAGTTTTCTTAATATTAACGAAGAAAGACCTCCAGTTACAAAAAATTCAAAACCGGCGGCGGCGGCGGCGGCGGCGGCGGTGACAGCTTTAGTTACTTTTCATAGAATAGAGAGATATATAAAAATGAAAACTTGTCTATCTGTCTATTTGTAATTCTATAAAAAATCCACAATTTGGAAGCCAAAATTGTGAAGAGATACGTACATGTGTATTAAAACATGGCCGAGACAACTAAAGTAATCCGGAATCGAAATAACTTATAGTTAATTTTTAATTAATAAAAAACCACCAATTTAATAGCAATTTTTTATCAAATTTAAACATTTTTCGTTATAGCAGTTGCCAATAATTAAAAAACACAATAAAATTTTTACTACAACAATTAATTTTCTACTGCAAGATTTTCACGTGAAAAATGAAAATGAAATAAATAGTTTGCCGAATTTTTTAAAAAAAGGTGAATATTACGTCACAACTTTTCTATTGCAAGATATTCACGTGAAATACGAAAATGAAATAAATGGTTTGACGAATTTAAATGAAAGTGAATATAACTTCATAACTTTTCTATTTCAAGGTTTCCACGTGAAAGAGGAAAATATTACGTCATATTGGAAATATAAAGGACATGGTGGATATAGTATAACGTCATATGAGTGTGAAAAATGTATTGAAGCATAATAAAAACCCGATTAGCGAAAATATTGGCGTATTTTAACATAATTGCTCCAATTATAAATTGAAATAAGTTCATTTATAGCTGTATTCTTTTGCGTCTGTTATATATATTTATACACTTTTATATAGCGTTTTCATATGATTCATTCAAGAACATTTCGACTGCTTTTTTAATGTTTGTTTTGTGTTGTATGTTAAATTTTGAAATTGATTTTTCAGAACAAACATCCTTCAAATTCTGGGCAACGCCGGCACTTTAGCTTGTAACAGATAAATGGCTTTTGTATCTGTACATCTAATGCTAATATTATAAAGTATATAATATTATTAATGCTTGTACGTTTGTGAGGTGTTATCTCTGAAACTACATAGCCAACTTAAAAAAATGTTGGTGGCCATCTCTGCTCCGAAAAAAATACTATTTTATGTCAGTGCAAGAACCTACATCGCTGCAGGAGCAAAACAGTTCTAAAATTGTGATTTCTGCGATATTGATTGGGTTAGAAACTTTAAATTTTTCTGCGGTAGTTACTTTTAAGATGTAAATACTCGTAATGAACGCTCTCTAAAAGGCTCAATTTGAAGGATAAACGTAAAAATTTCTAGAAAGGTTCTAAACTATGATTTATTTGGAATACTGAAATTTTTGGGATACTGTTGGGGTTAGAAACTAGAACTTTGGCATGGTAGTAATTAATAAGATGTAAATGCTTGTTGTAGAACGAATTCTAAAAAATAGAAAGACTAAACAAAGCGGAAAAAGATCTAAAGATGATCTAAGTAACGAAGAACATGGAACTGTTAGGAATATAAACATGAAAATTGGCATGGCTGTATTTATCATCACGTAAATTCTCGCAATAGAACAATTTCTAAAAATGTCGCTATAAAAAACAGTGCAGAAACAAAAAACTTTCAAAAATTTTCTATTTCTCTGTTACTGCTAAGCCCAAAATCTTGAAATTTTGCTTCGGGTTAGTTTTAAAATATGCAATTGTCTCTATGAATGGTTTCTAAAAAATTTTAAATTTAAAAAGATGAAATTAACGGAAAACGATCTCAATTACCATTAATTTGGAATTATTAGGTACAGCAACTTTAAATATTTCCTAATGCTGCATTTCCTCCGCAAAACATGCGATTTAAATGCAACAAAACTGATAGATACCCACCTAGCATTAAATAAATTGTGTAAATATTGAGTAAAGACCTGTATGAAACAGTGAGTAGGTTGCCCGAAAGTACTTGTTAAAGTGTTCCTTCTCTAGGCTTTTCTCTCTCTCGCCAAGGCCACTAACAGAGGGAAGTGCCGTTTTAAATGTGATATGAATTTTTTATCAGATTCATTTTTCTAGACATTTTATCATAAGGTCATACTCTCAATTATCATTAGTAGATTTTTTATATATTAACTTATTCTGGTGAAATTTTGTAATCGGGTTCATATTGGCGTATGTTAGCTTGCATGATTTGCTGAATAAATATGTATGGATTTGTAAATTACTTCAAATGACACTTTGACAGCTCAAAAGTTATGCAGACGATATATTCAGATCTTGTGTCATACTTTATGTTGTAATCATTGCCGATTTCTTTTATTTAATACATGCTAAATACAGCTCAACTTGTGCAGAATATGTTTGAAAACAAAACAATACAGCGTCTGTAGTGGCCAGCATACACTCATTTATATCCGATCGAACATATCTAAAACACACTTTAACGAAGCATTGCAAGCCACTTTTGATGTATTCAGTACTTTGATACTATATTAGATTTTGAGAAGAGAATTCCTTAAATGTTATCGACAACCTCATTGGATCCGTGGAAAACAGATATTGTACAATATTAACTATTCCGGGGGAGCACACACCATATAAAGTTTAGTCCATTCTTTTTAAACATCATATATTTGTCATTTAAAGTTACTCAAATTGGTGCGGAGCGTCTGATTATGCTCTTGACATCATTTTATACAGTTGAAATTCCGACATAAGTAAATTAGTGTTTCATTTTCTATTTTACTTTTAATAAATTGCGTACTTTCAATTTTATATCCATGCATGGCTGTCTTGAATGGTTTGATTTCCCATTTTTTTAAACAGTGTATACGAATTTATATATAAGATTTTGTAATTCTACAATTCGTTTATTTTCATCATTTCAATTTTTCGCAGTATATGGACAATTAAAGATAACATCTCATTTTCTTTGCTTCCACATGTTATTATAAAATTTATGTTCTCAGTAATATCGCTCAGACTAATCCCTCTGAGGGAAGTCCTAGTTATTACAATAATATAACAGATGTGAAAAAATATATAAACGAAAACTTTATTTGCCGAACAAATTAAAAACAAATTAGTTTATTTCCTGCATTTTTTAATCCCGAGAAGGCACATTTATTCATATATTTTATTCAGTTAGTTCTACGGTTAATGTTAAAGTTTTGTAACAACTAAGATAACCCTTTTGAGGCAGTGTCCTAAAAAAACAACATATAATTTTTATTTTACTGGCACGTAGAATATTTAATTAAAATTTTCCATTTATAACGTACTTGAAAATAAGCAAGTTTATATTTTCGAATAAACTAGTTTATAAATTCTGATGTCAGACTATCATTTCATCAGTTTATAAACAGAATTACTCCGCGCCGGTAAGGGTTAAACCAAATGAGCATTAAAAAAATTTAAACAGTATAATAATTTAAATACCCTAAAAACTTAGGTTCTCTTCAAATTAAATCTAAATAAATCTTAGACTTTTAAAAATGTTTTTTGTATTTTACATGTGCCTTATCATTTTGTACACAATCATCATAAGCATAATACAAAATCTGCAGTATAAGTTTTTAATCCCTTGAAGGGCGATGATGCCGTTACGGCATCACATAATTTTAATCCCTAATTGCAACATTGGCACAGGAATTTTATAATGAAAATTTCACCTTTCTTAAATTTGCGAAAATATGCTTTTACTTGTTTACAAATAAATTCTCTTGTAAATACTGGTATCAATAAATTATTTCAACATTTCATAAATACAAATGCCTTGCCCCTGAAAGGGTTAATGGGTTTCGTGTATCATATTGTTTGATTTTTTTTAATTGTTCAATTGGTCTAACTTATTTGTTACAAAATTTAACATTGAACGTAGAACTAACTGAATGAAATATATTAAAAAATGCCCCTTCTCGGGCTTAAAAAAATGTCGGAAATAAACTGATCTGTTTTTATTTTGTTCTGCCAATTATGTTTTATATATTTTTCGTCGCATTTGTTATTTTATTGTAATAATAAATAAACAATATTTGCATTATCCTTCTGTTATGAAAATTAAAACGTCGTCTACCCCAGCAAATAATCATTACACCTTAACCCTTTTGAACCGCATCGTGTCCACAAATTTTATTTGGAATACACCGTGTTTTTTAAACTGTCCCATTTTCTTGTGAAATACCAAAAATCCTTTAATTAAAAAGGTCAAATATTATTATTCATTTAATAATGGTGCCCAAAACATATTCCACATGCACCTTTTGACGGTGCATATATGCATACACAAATCCCGACAGAGTTAAATATTTAAATTATTTTTTTATTATGATGTTTCAAATATCAAAACTTTTCTATTGTTTAAATTTATGAAAAAAGTATTAAATTGAAAGAACATATTAATTTACAAAAATTTATTACATTTATTAGAATTATTGAGATTCTTTTCGCCATACTTGTTATTTTCTGGTTGCAGTAACTAATCAATGATCTAAATCTCCAATCCCACCACCACCTGAAATTTACATAGCTTTCCCATTCTTTGCTCCGCCCGTACGCAAAAAAATATATGCACTTTTTTTTTGTCCTATATGTTACTCTATAACAATAGAAAAAAACATCCCATACACCCACATCCTCACCACGATTCAGAGTATAAAAAAAAAAAAAAAAACAGCAGAAGCTCTCGAAATGAAGAATATCCACACCTAACTCTACCAAATAACGAAGATTATCTTTTTCTATTCGGAAGATAAGGGTCATGTTTACACATTAAAATATCAAATACGCAGGTAAATTGATTAGAATTGATTGAATGGTTAAATAAAAACACAAATAGAAATCTAATTAATATGTTTCTGTTCATTTTCATGGCAAAAGCATATAAAGCTCTTTTGTCATCGAAACAACCGCTGTTGATAGTTTTCGACAAACACAATTCGAGCTAAGGCGACCACTTTAGCGACGAAAGCTTCGGCCTATCACATTTCGTGATTGCAAAATATGGTGGAGAAAACAAAGCAAAACAAAAAAAAATCTGACACATTTGCTGGATTACACCGTCATCTACAAAGATTCGAAAAAAAAAATGTTAAAAGCAAAAGTTGCGCATTTTTTCTCGTGGAACTCGAATCTGAAATAAAAAATTCGGATTATCATTTAAGATTTCAAAGTTGGAACGCCTCTGACCCACAGGTGGTCGGGGTAGTGTGTCAACTTTGGTATCAAGGAATAGCTTTTAAAAAATATTTAATCGTATTTTTTCGTTTTTCAATCATATGAATTTCTTGAGTTATTGGACAGTTTCCAGACTTTTCGGACACCCTGTATTTTGTCACATTTGATATTTTATTGTAATAATAAATAAATAATTAAAAATTTTCTACATCATCCTTCCCCGTAAGGCATGGTGACGTCACGGTGACGTCGTTGTGAAGTCACACTGTGATTTTGTGACCGTCGATGTGACGTCACGTGACGTGGATGTGACGTCACAGTGACTAGAATGTGAGGTCGTTATGGCCGTTTTAGAGGTCGTTTGTGACGTCACATTGTGACCACTCTGTGAAGTCACGGTGTGACTAATTTGTGAAAAGTGTGTCATTTGTGACTATTTTGGCATTAACTTTGTGACGAACCTGTGACGAAAGTGACAATGTTTTGAAGTCACACTGTGACCAATTTGTGAAATATGTGTCATTTGTGACGAACTTGTCATAAACTCTGTGATGATTTCAAATGAAAATCAAATTTCAAATTAATTGCTTAAAAGGCGCAAAGGCGAACTAGTGAAAAAGATTCCATGCTGGAACTTGAACCCGGGCCATCAGTATAGCGCACTTACGTTCTGCCGACTAAACCACATGGAACGATACCCAGCCTGGAAAATTTCTCACTATTACATGTTGGCAAGGCTACAAACGCAGCACAAGATGCAATATTTATCGTCAGCCACCGACATGGCGCAAGCACGAAACTTAATTCAATCCAGCATCGATTGAAACTATATTAATACTTGGAAATTTTTTCAGAGAGAACCATTCGCCTTGCATACAATATTTCAAATGAAAATCAAATTTCAAATTAATAGCTTAAAAGGCAATTTTAATTTGAAATTTGATTTTCATTTGAAATACTGTATGCAAGGCGAATGTTTCTCTTTGGAAAAATTTCCAAGTATTAATATAGATTTAATCGATGCTGGTTTAATTAAGTTTCGTGTTTGCCCCATGACGGTGGCTCACGATAAATATTCCATCTTGTGCGGCGTTTGTAGCCTTGCCAACATGTAATAAGGAGAAAATTTCCAGGCTGGGTATCGTTCCATGTGGTTTAGTCGGTAGAATGTCAGTGCGCTATACTGATGACCCGGGATCGAGACCCGGCGTGGATATTTTTCACTATGTTGGCCTTTGCGCCTTTTAAGCAATTTATTAGAAATTTGATTTTCATTTGAAATATTGTATGCAAGGCGAATGTTTCTCGCTGGAAAAATGTCCAAGTATTAATACTGTGATGATTCTTGTCATAAAAACTACGATAATTTTAAAGTAAAGTTTTGTTTGAAATATAAAATTTTATCTTTTTACCGTACTTTTTAGCAAGATATCGCTATTTTGGAGTCCTATTCTTCTAAAATATTTTTAATTTTCCATTTAAAAAACAATGCTTATTAACAGACATCTTTTTTTATTAAGTTAGCTTGATCTTGAATTCAAGCTTAATATTAAGAATGTGTAAGCTTTTTAATGTGTTATGATTTGTCATTGCTTTTTTTAAATACGAACATGGAGTCTAACGGACATTAATACAACTGTTAGTTATAGAACTACATGATAAGCCCTATTTATTTAAATTTTTTATTCCCGTATATATTGTATTTTGTGAATATGAGCTAATTAGATTTGGTATGTTTTATATGAAAAGACTGATCTGGGAAATAGAAACAACAAGTAAGATATATCATGCGTTAGGCATAGATTATAAAACACTTTCCAACTCTTCCTAAATGTTTTATCAAGACATCGGGGGAAATAACGTAAATAAGATAACTAAGTAAACATGAAAACGCGTAAAACATTTAAAAACTGATTTACGCAGTTACCATCCACTAAGGTGTAAAAAAATCATAATTTAAAAAAATAAATTTAAAAAAATCGTTTTTTTTTTTTTTTAAATCAGATTTGTTTTTATTTAAATCAGATTTGTATGATTTTTTTTCCCAGCGTTCAAATACTGATTAGCTATCATGAGTTTTAGGTTTCCAAAACAATTACACCACTAATTGCTAACATAATCTATGTTTTTACACTTTAATTAATAAAATTTTAATTGTTAGTTTGTAATTACAGAAATAAAAACTGCAAATTAGTAGTTTCATTAGGTAGTATTATACAATAATGTTATATACATTAATATTGTAATAATTATGTAAAACTTTATAAATACTAGACATACTTAACATTTATGAAAATTATTAACTGCATTTTATACTAAATAGCTAACATTACTTCAAATTAATTATTAAACAATCAACTCTCTAATTAGGAACATATTATACATTTTTAAGCCTTAATTATTAAAATGATAATAATTCATTTTAGAAAGAAAAAGGGACAGGATGCTAGTTCAAAAAACGGGCACTATTTCATGAGGAAATATATTAGTAATGTGTTTAGTAATGATGTAAGAAAAAAAAAAGAATATTTTTTAGCATTATAAGTAAAGTGTCCTTAATTTTTAATAATTTTATGAATAACAAATTGAAAAATACAATTAAATAACATATTTTAATAATATCCTGTTTTTTCTAAAGAAATAAAGTTCTATATTTTTGCAAGATTTTTTCCACATGAATTTAGAATACTGTTGAATGGGGAAGTTTTTTACAAGAAATCTCTGGCTACAACTACAGGTAAATTTCAACTTTTTTTTTCTTTTTGTAAGGCAGGGTGCATTTTGCCAATTTCAAAAGGGGCATGGTGTGGCACCATTAAACAAAATGGCCTAGAAGAAGCAGTATAAGTAATTACAGAATTAATAAAAACTGCAAATAAGTAAAATTCATTAGTTAGTAGCACAAATAACAAAACTAACAAATATTATTTGCAGCTCATTTTGCATTTGTATTTAGGAAAATTTCTGTAAACCACCAAAATCTATACTTACACACATGTACGTGTATGCTAACCAAAAAAAAAAAAAAAAAAAAAAAAAGAAAGAAAAAAATGAAAATGAGTTAAACCCATTCATATAGAATAAATATAAGTTAGCCACTAATATCTGAAATCTCAAAATATTTAAGTAACAGCATTATTACCTCTATTAGCTTTCAATGGTTCAATTTTTTAATATATATGAGTTACAAAAAAAAAAAAAATAATAATAATAATAATAAACATTTATTCAACCTATACCAAAGAAGCTCTTGCTGTGCTTAGCATTTTTATACCAATTATTTCTTTTTCTCTTATGCATTCATTTACAATTTAGCTGCTGAGCAGATGTCATTCTTTCATTCTTCTTTAACTTGAGATTGCTATTAATTACTATTTATTCTTTTACTTGTAGAAATGTAATTATACTTGCTATGTGTATTTTATATAAAATAATGCATAAATTGATTACCTAAAGGAAATTATGACATTGCAAATTATGTTAGATATAAATATCATTTTTAAATGAAACTGTTTTAATTTGGATAAAAACTTAAAAACAATGCTTTTTACAAACTCAACTGTTTTTAATTTTTTTACAATACTAATGAATTAAGCTTAGAAACAATTATTTAAAGCTCTTTTTTTCTTTATTAATAAGTCAAAATACCTGTAGAAACTTTCAAATTATGTTCATGTTAGATTTTAATACTTTTTTTGACATTTTAAACATTTAGAAAATTTTTGATTTTAATCAATGATTTAAAAAAAAAAAATCGGTTGATTAAAATCATGATTTAATCGCTGATTTAAATCAACCGATTAAAATCGTTGACACCCTACCATCCACAGCCAAATATGTTTTCTAATTCTTTTAAACAGTCCTGTATTTGATCTGTAGATTGATATATATATACTATATAATGGAAAAATTTAGTTTATCAAGGAAACGCATAACAGGTTGAAATTCTCTTTCAGCAATTTATACTAATATATGGAAACATACTTAAATAATTTTGTACAACCCTGTAGTTTACCCAGAACCTTTATTACACGCCGCTATTTAGTTAAAATTTTATTCAAGCTAAAACACTCTTAAAACTGCTGAAATTACATTTCCAGAAATTATAATTCATAGATGGCAACGTATCCAATTCTTTGCGTGACCCTGTATATCATTTTATCTATATACTACAAACATTTCTTAGTAAATTAAATACAGTGCAGCGTTAAAATGCATAAATTATTTAAAAACCTCCTTTAAGCAATACCCAGTAACCCTTTCGAATACTTTTGTTTATTCCTGTATATGAATTATAGCATATATATATACACCATATACTATGCATAAATGTAGTGAATCATAAAAGTGTATATCATAATTAAAAATGCATTTCCAGCAATCATCGCTAATGAACAGTACTTCGGATACAATATAGTATCTGAAATATTTTGTGTGTCCCTGTAAATGCTATATACACTTCGTATTATACATGAAATAATTCATAGTATGTAAACTTCAACGACGTATATCAATTTCATTACATATCAAATAGATTAACATAAATAAAGTACGCCGCAAACAATTCCCTCCACCCCTATATCATTATGTATTGGAATTCCTTTTTTAGCCCTGTAAATGAACAATAACTATTCTTTGCATCGCATATTCTATGGAATGCACATTTTAGTGCGCTTCATAAATGCATATCAATTTTATTCTGTTTGAAAGCGTGTAAAATCATTAAAAATCATTTGAAACGATTTTTTTCCCACAAACCGTAATGTAATGGAATACAATTGACTGTCCCTGTAAATGAAATAACATGCTACAAACTTCATTACAAATAGGGGTCTTGCTATGGTAAACGTTAATAACATTCAAAAATTTTAAATAATTTAATTATCTTTAAATGTCTATTAATTATGTTAATGATTGATGATAATACTTGTCCATATACTTTTATATTTATGCCACCATGTGGTTTTAACCCAATATTTAAATAAGAAAATAAACCAGATTAAAATGCAATTTAAATCACTAATTTTAATAATCTGATCAAAGCTGTTGAAAAGGAAGTTAGATATTTTAACAAAATAAAAAATAAATGTAATGAAACATTTGTGTTCTATAACATGTTTATTAGAAGATAACTGAAATCATTGTAATTAAAAAAAAAAAAAATGCAAACAAGGAAAATAATATTTTAGATATTTCAGCAAAATAAAAAATAAATGTAATGAAATATTTATGTTCTACAGCATGTTAATGAGAAACTAACTAAAATTGTTGTAATAAAAAAAAAAAAGCAAACAGGGAAAATAATATTTTTACATACCTAATTTCATTGACGTTGTACGTGATACTTTGATTTTGGGGAACCAATTAAATCCGATTATAAGTACGATAGCAATGACTTGAATCATCTTCAACAAGTCAAAGCTACCGTAATTTTCTCGGGTTTATATTTTGTTAGCTGAACTAACTTGGATCCTGAGAACGTTCTTGTTTCAGTTTTTAAATCCGTGTCAACACATCTATGCTGTCCAGTGTCTACAGAACTTCAGTGTCCACAGAACTGTCCTGTGTCCCGCGTTTATTCTAAAAAGTTTCACTGTTACTTTTATCCGTTATTCTGCGGTCGAGTGGTAACAACTGAAATAGTGCAGATGCAGACGATTTTTAAGTTTCGAAGTTCGAAGCAGATGTTTTTTGGTTTTATTTGTTTTTCTATACCACAGTTTCGGAAGGAAATTAAATGCGTAATAATTTTGTCAAATTGTCTCTAATTCAATTTCCTGTTTGAAAATGTTTTATTGTATTTCATCTTTTATTTTTATCAGTTTTATTGAATTGTAAAGTTTCATTTACGTAAATTATAATAATAATATTATCCATAATTAGAGTTTACTAGATAAAACATTGCTTAAATTTTCAAAATGTATACAAATTAATTTAATGGTAATAATGATGACTCCCTCCTTTTTTTAAAAGTAAAATTTGTATCACAGGTAATATATACAAAATATCTTCTTAAAAAATACAATAAGATTATCGAGAAGAGATGAGTTTTTCTTTGTCAATCTGTCATTCTCTTAATATTAATTTTCTGTAGAATAAAACTTGTAAAATAATTTTTAAAGATATATTTTGAAAACAAAAAATAAAACATGAATAATTAATTATGTCGTGGGCTTTGCCTAAATTTTGTACATTAATTTTATATTCGGAAAATGTCAATTCTATTTTAAACGTTTGAAAGAAGTAGAATTAAAAAAAAAAATACTTAAAATAGTGAAACACTAAGAGGAAAAAAAATGACTTGAATGCAAATTATAAAGCAAGAAATGCATATATGACTGAACTTTGAAGACGCTTTCTGCGTGCTCATTAAAAGCTGCAGCCTTAACTGTAATAGAAAGTTTTTAGTTTGAAACGACAGAAATGTTTCGACTACTCTTTGAGAAACTTCTAGTATAACAGATGATCATTTACAAAAATCTTTATAAAAGATAAGTCGAGGTCTGCTTACCTAAAACATTTTTTTAATAATATGAAATTCTCATAATTAGGAAATCGTTTTGTGTTGCTGATGAATTAATTACATTTTATGTTATATGAAAATAAAAAGTTTTTGTTAGAGGCACAGATGCAACTTGGACCACGGTTTAAAAAATTTGTTAATCCGGCAGAAAATATATTTTACAGTAAATAACATGTTTTTAATAATTTTTGTAATTTTTTAAAGTTTTCTAAGAAGTTCACATCTCAGTCACAATGTGACATCACTGAGTGGTGGCATTTTGGTCACAGATGTGACGTGACCACAGTGACTTACAGTGACGTCACAATGACGTCACTGTGACCATGCATGCTATGAGGGTCCCTTATGAAAATTAAAACGTCGTCTCCCCCAGGAAATAGTCAAGAGAGCTTAAAGATTTGAATTATTTTTTAAATGAAAAAGTTTAAAATATCAAAAATTTTCAATTATTTAAAATTATTAATTTTTAAATTATGAAAAAAGTGTTAAATTGAAAAAATATTTTAAATTGCAATGAATTATTACGTTTATAAGAATTAGTGAAACATTTTCCGTCTCCGACTTGATATTTTGTAGTTGCAGTAACTGATCAAACATCAAAACATATATCTCCACCCCCACTGAAATTTACGCTACTTCCCCATCCTTTGCTCAGCCAGCATAAAAAGATTTTATATGTTTTTTTTTTTTTTTTTTTTTTTTTAATATTTTGTCCTACATGTTATTCTATAGTAATAATTTTTAAAAACTGTACACCCGCAGCAGCCCCCTGAATTAGATGATATTTAAATAAAACAGCAGAAGCCATCGAAACGCAGAATATCTGCACAACCCGACCCCAAATAATGAAGATTATACTTTTTATGTACGGGAGGAAAGGTGTATATTTACACGTTAAAAAAAAAACAAAATACGCAGGCTATTATTTAGAAATTATTGACTGGATAAAAAAATATGCAAATAGATTACTAATTTAATACATTTCTATTAGTTTTTATGGAAAAAGATATAAAGCGTCATCGAAACAACCGCTGCTCATGGTTTTCGAGAAACACTATTCTCGCAAAAGTCGGCTACTTTGACGACAAACGTTTTGGCCAATAAGAATTCGAGATGGCAGAACCTGGTTGGGAAAACCAAACTATGTATCTGTCGAATATTCTTGATTACACCGTGATCAACGAAGATTCGAAAAAAATGTTAAATACAAAAGTTACGTATTTTTGTCCGTAGAATTCGAATCTGCAATACAAAATAGGTGTTATCATTCAAGATTTCAAAGTTGGATCCCCTCTGACCCCCGGGGGGTCGGTTGCGAGGGTCAAACTTGGTATCACTGAGTAGCATTTTAAAAAATATTTAACACGTATATTTTCATTTTTTAATCTGAAATGTATTTCTCGAGTTATTCGCCGGTTTCCAGACTTTTCGGAAACCCTGTATATAAAAGTTTTACAGGGTTTGTATGGGTTCTGGAATTTCCAGACCAGGAAATTCTTCGCCACCAGTAGATTCTTATAGAATATCTCTCTAAAGTTGCGAAGTTTCGCGCGTTTGAACAGGATTTATTTTTTGAAAAAGACTGATACTTTACCTGGAAAATAAAAGGACCCGTAGAAACCCTGATTTTACCAAAATCAGTCACTTTGTGCAAACTTATAAAATATTCCTCTAATATACAATTAAATAATGTATTAATAATATAATACAGGGTGTTTTTAAAGTCCCGGACCCATTTTGATGTTTAATAACTCATACAATAATAAAGATAGATTAAAATTAATAACATAAATGGTTAGATAGACTCAAAAAGCTTCATGACCCTTGTCAATGAACTTCCACGTGTGCCCCCTTCGTCGCATGGAGAATATCAAGTCGATAGTTAATTTCACGCCAGGTAGCGGCAAGCATGTCGGCATCCACAGAGGCTATTGTGGTTGTAATTCTGGTTTTTAAGTCATCAATGTTCGACACTCTCCTCCTGTAAATATTGTCCTTTACAAATCCCCAAAGGAGAAAGTCCAGCGGTGTTATATCAGGTGATCTGGGTTGCCAAGGAATTGGACCTCTTCGCCCAATCCATCTTCTTGGAAAATGGTCATTCAAAGAAGTACGAACGATGGTACCCCAATGAGGTGTCTCATCAGTCGTACACTTAGACATGTTGGAAAACTTCGTATTTCCACAACTAGAAGAGCTTCAGCCACATGTCATTTTGCAACAAGATGGTGCACCACCTCATTGGGGTACCATCGTTCGTACTTCTTTGAATGACCATTTTCCAGGAAGATGGATTGGGCGAGGAGGTCCAATTCCTTGGCCACCCAGATCACCTGATATAACGCCGCTGGACTTTTACCCTTGGGGATTTGTAAAGGACAATGTTTACAGGAGGAGAGTGTTGAACATTGATTACTTAAAAGCCAGAATTACAACCGCAATAGCCTCTGTGGATGCCGACATGCTTGCCGCTACCTGGCGTGAAATTGACTATCGACTTGATATTCTCCGTGCGACGAAGGGGGCACACGTGGAAGTTCATTGGGCAGATTCCTAAAACAGCCGAGACACCCCATTTGGCGACTTTTCTGACAAGCGCCAACTACCCCACATGCGCCAATCTAAAATGCGGCAACCTGAAAACTAACGTGATTGGTCCACTTTCCTGAATGCTTCCAGACTGTTTTTTACTACGTCATCACTCTGGAATCATGGGAAATACAACATTTATAAATAACGACGTATTAGAAAACACAGGAAAGCTGATTTTTATGAGATTCAAAATAAAACAAACGATTTCAACATAAGTTTATTGAAAATGTGAAATTTTTAAAGTACCTTTCCAAATCAGAGTAACGGTATAATGATTAAAATTTTCATTTCTCAACAACTTTCAGAAAAAATCATGGGGTCATTTAATATTGTAAGTACGTGCCTATATTATAGTAAACATTGAACAATTCATTTCTAATTTAAAGAAGTATGAACGCTTCGCGTTCATAAAAAAATAATATTTATCACTGAATACAGCAACCTAGTTCTGCAGCAATCTGAAAAACGCAGGAAACTCGTTAAAGCGGCAATCAGCGTACATGTATGAACGCTTCGCGTTCATTAACAGAAAAGAAACATCACTATCACCAGCACTTCTCGTTGTGTAGCAATCTCAAAATTCAGCAGTTCTAGCTACCAGCAATCTCAAAATTCAGCAGTTCACGTTGCGAAACTCGTTAGGTCAGCATACATGAGAAATATACAATAAACGGCTAATATAAAACACTATACTAAAAATACATAAAATTATTAACATACCTTAACAAACATCTCCTTTCTTGAAAACCAACTCTATAAAATGTTTAATTGCCACAATTTCGTAAATTTCTAGTCGTCGATAAACTTCATTTAACTTTCCAGCAAAAAAAAAAAAAAAAAAAAAAAATGCACAAATACTCGCAATTTCAAACTAAATTACACAGGTACTTTAACTTTCAAATTTTACAACTAAAAACAGCAAAATATATTAGCAATAACATACTCTAGCCTTACCGTGATTTAATTTTACAATTACAAAACGTCTTTCTTCTAAACTTCGTCACGCAACTCGTTGTACACAAATTACAAACCATGCGGAGTTGAGTTGTCAAAGGTAGGCGTAGCCATCCAGTACACAAGAAATCAACCAATCCAAATTCAAGATAACACAACTGAAGGCGTGGAAAGAATTTACGAAACGAACTGGTAACAACAAAGATCCATTTATCGCCTCGCCAAATTGAACGATGCCAAGTGTCTCGACTGTTTTGCGATTCAGCCGTTCATTGACATGGGTCATGAAACTTTTTGAGTCTATCGAACCATTTATGTTATTAATTTTAATCTATCTTTATTATTTTATGAGTTATTAAACATCAAAATGGGTCCGGGACTTTATAAACACCCTGTATTTTAAAAATTTTAAAGTACTATTAAATATTACATAGAAAATTAATATGAGATTAGAGTAAACAAAATTTCTTTAAAAAAGAAATAGTAACATGAAAAACCTATTGTATATCAAATGAATTATGGCAGATTGTATGAAGTTTATAACAGTTTAAAAGTTTTAATTTCAAATTTTTAAATAAACATAAAAGTTTATGGAACATGAAACATTTTCTAAATCAATCACCGGCATGTCAAAATATTTGTTCTCAGGTCGTTCTAGGAACGAAATTCTTTCCTTGAGGTTTAAATCCACATTATTTAATTTTAAAATACGTGAAATATGTCATGTTATAAATTTTTACTTCTTCTTCAGAATCTGCGGAATTAATTTTCGATGGGAAATTCTTTTACAAGGATTTTATATGTTTTGATGAAACTTAATGTTTGAATATATTTTGATATTTTTTAGTAAAACAAAGACTAAAAGATTAGTTTTTAAATATTTAGAAAATGTTTGTGTAGGTATGGAATAAGAAACATAAAAAATAATATATTTAATCGCATAGTTGAATAATAAATATTAATTTATTTTAAATGTTTAAAAATAATTTAGACCTTTTAAGTATATTTTTCTATTTAAATCATGATATACAGTATAATTCACGTTCATGGAATTCATATTTTGTCGAAATTTATGCATTTTCTTTACCCTCCTTAAATTGTATTAACTAGGCTAGTTTACAACAGGTTATAAACTTTCACTAGTATTTGAGTATAGAAATTTTTGCTTCATTTAAACGCATATTTTTTTAAGTCGTAGATAAAGCATAAATTTCTCTTATAAAATACTCGTAAAGGTTTACCCCTGTGGTGTAAAATTGACTTATCTTACCCCTGTTGTTTTTCTTATCATGTGTGTCTGTGCCAATGCCTTTCGAGATTTTTTCTGGGTATTAAACAATGTTTTACTTGCAAAAAAGATTTAGCTGCATTGATAGCGTGCTGAAAGTTTAAGTTCATTGACAAAATTCAACTGTTCTTTTCCAGAAAATTGTAACAAATAAGATTATATGAGCAGGTTGTGTTAAAAATCATTTTATCAATAGAAACTCTGCATATTTTAGTTTATCAAGTATGGGTTGTCGGTTATAGTAAAAAGATATGGAAACAGGTTTTGTGCATCTAGTGCCTTACAATATATGTCATTTTAACACAGAAAATAAATTTCTACCATTAAAATACGACAGTGTATAAGTACGTAATGCGTCATGTAAATTAAAAACTTTATTAATGAAGCTATAACAACAGAAGTTATTACAGATCATAGCCCGAACTGTCCACTGCACAAAACTACCCTTCATCATAGTTAACATGCCTTTGCACACGTTTGCGCCATCGGTTAAACTAAGCATCCAATCGGCTCCTCCGAATATCAACAGTCAATTGCTTGGGAACCCATTTAGCTCAAACTTTGTGATATCCTAAGTCCGAAATTGTGCCTTGGACAGAGCCATACGAGACGTTGAATGTAACAGTGACATTCTGAACTGTAACGCGTGTGTCTCTTTGAAACAATTCATCAGCACGCTCCGGATTTGTATCAGTGTCTATTGTTGTCTTCTGACCTCTTCTCGGCTGATTTTTTCACCCAACGCCGCACATTGCTGATGTCCACTTCAGCGTCCCCATAAACATTCTTCAACCGATTATGGATTTCCTTATGTGCAGAACCTTAGAGTTCCTTCATATCTCTGTCATGTGTCGCATCGCTCTGAACAAGCTCCGGGAGATCGGCTGATTTCTCCGGAATGGGGTAAGCTAGTGCCTTCCACTATGTATCATTCTTTTTATTATCTCATTATCTTTATTTTGGTTTAAAGTTTATGTTGTTATGCGCACTAGTTCAGGAGTTATGAACATCTAAACTTTCTATTACTTTCGCATTCCATGACTCTTGGATTCAATAGTGTGCATTGACTTCCTGTGTTTATATAATAGGCTTAACCTAACAGTTTTTGAAAACCATTGGGTGTTTCAATATCTACATTCAATTTCCATCATTTTGATACCCCGTATATATTTTTACCTTGTATAGTTCAATAGTTATGGATGAATAAATTCAGTACACTTTTGCAACACTAATGAGCCATTTTCGTTTTAATGGTAATAATGACATTTTTGATATGCTCAGTAGGCAGTTATAACATAACGGAAACTGGAAACTTTTGTTCAATTTAGATAATTTATGATACGTAGATCATTTTATAACTATAACTTTAAAGTTTTCGTTGGGTTTTGATGGTTTGCAGAGCATTTTAAAAGGTGTCGTTTTCAGAATTTTAACTTTCGATTTCCCATAGGATTTACATTGGGTAATCATTGGAATTCTTTAACATTTTTAACTACTATTTTTTAAGAGTTAACGTATAATTATGCATAATTCAAATCAATTAGAGTATAAGCTTTTAGAATTTACCATGATTTATAAGTTTAGAACATGTTTTGTGTATTTTTGAGCATTTTAAAAGGTATCATTTTCTGATTTTTGTATTTGCTCTCGCGTGTTTTTAGAGTTGTTGACATTTTTTCACATAGCTTATTTTTAACTTTCCCTTAATTATTTTGGCAATCTAATACTTTATTTGTGTTCTCTAAAGTTCAAGCTTTGCTCCGCCTCCCCCCATGTGTTTCTGGAAGTGTTTTTATATATTAAAAAAAAAAAAATCCTAAAAAGTTGTAGAAAATTTTGGTTTCCTCCACTTTCCCATATCGCTAAGCATTTTTGTTTACTTATTAATTTGCATTTTTAACTATCTTAAACTATTCATTCTGCTTAACAATTACATGTTTCTGAAAGCTTAAATTTAGGATTTATAGCGGAGTGATATGTATATTAAAATTCTTATTATTAAGTATTTTATTTTGTATTCGAAAAGTGATAAAAATTGTTCTTTCGCGTTTGAGAGAGGTTGGTGGTTTTTTGTTTCATGTATTGGATTTGATGTAATTTACAATTCTTATTATTAAGTATTTTATTTTGTATTCGAAAAGTGATAAAAATTGTTCTTTCGCGTTTGAGAGAGGTTGGTGGTTTTTTGTTTCATGTATTGGATTTGATGTAATTTACAATGTGTTTTATCTTTCATTTTTCCTGGCAGAATAGCCAAATTACCTGCATTAGAGAGTGACCCATTTGACGTCATTTCAAAAGCAGCAATGTGACTGGCTTAATAATAATCATTACTGACATTATCTGACACCCAGTTTTTTCCAAAATTTTTTATGCTAATTATACTAACTTAAATAATACCGGTTCTTTTTAAAAGGACATATTATATTCTCAACTACAGTTATTAGGTCTCAGGGGGTCATGTCGAAAATCTTAATGAAACTAAAGGAATTTACGAGTCTTATGGGGTGATCAGCTTAAAAACTTGGCAAATACATTCAATTAAGCATAGTTACAATGAGAATACCGCCATTTTGTTTCTTAGTTTAAATAATTAATTTAGCTATCTCATTACAATGCCATATACTTAATACTTGGGGGATGGTCTGTAACTATTTCGTGCATAGTCTACAATTTCGCATTTATTTCGGAAACTTTTGCTTGTAGGGCATTTTTACTGCGCCAAAATTAGCTGTATACAGCCTAAGTAAACTTTTCCCCCTGCTTCTTTTGCCGCCATCGGCTTTGCTCTAGCTCAATCAGGGGCCTTGGCTGGAGGGGCGGAATGGGTCGACTTTTTATTTTAGCTCATAGCGTCTTTATTTTCATCATTTCAACACTTTTTACTAATGGATACTTAACAATTTAATCTTTTTCATAGTTGCCCATCTTCACCCCCCCACACACACACACGCCCCTATTCTTAACTTTTACTACTTTTTTGCTTTTTGAGCTAGAGACCTGGTTTTTCTTCTACCTTAGTTTTTATATTGTTCTTACACTGCCCCACTTTATAGTTCTTACCAGTTTTATTTATCTTACATTTTTCCTTAACATTTGAAACTTTTTTTCTTTTAATGCTATCATCATGGTTTTTTCTTGGACTAATATGTTTTCCTATTTTAACTTTGTCCCAATTCGAATTCAGAACTGTTTCTTATTTTTACTATTAATTTTGCCTAACTTTTGACTATTTTTTATTAATTAAGTTAAAGTCCTAATTATTTTTGTCAGTTATTATAAGCATGTCATTAAATGGTCCCATGCGGATTTTCAAGTTCAAACATTAATTTAGCCTAACTTTTGTTACTTCTTCAATTTTCAAGTTAGCGACCTATTTCTTCTTCTACGTTTTTAGTTGGTGGGTACAGTGTTGGTCCTTTGTCATAAACTTTTTCTACCTCGTATATCACCGTAACTTTTTCAAACTCTTCTTTTTTTTTTTAATTAAGGCAATTATCGAGCTCTTTTTGTCCAACATTTATTAACAGGTATTACATAGTTCCCAACTACAATAAATAACTACATATCATATATAGTGCCCTTACATGCATCTTTATTTCAGGCAAGTGCGGCGGGACTATGGCTTACTAAACTAATAGGTTCGTGTCCTTTTTAACAATAGTACTAACCACATTATTTCATTCAACCCGGCATGGTTTCCTTGAGTCTTCCCTTGCTTCTAATTATTTTTAGCAGTTTTTAAGCATTATTTCCTTTTCCTGTCACCAGCCTCTCACATTTTTTGGGAAGTGGGGGAAGGACCATGTTAAAGTTTGTCACTTGACAATCTCGTTCATAATCTGTACATACATTTATAAATACTTCTCACAAATATATAATATGCATTATTCTAGCATTATTTTACTTTATCCTGTACTTATTATTTATTATCTTGCAGTAGTGTTTTATATTGAAGTGTTTTGAAATATTTAGATATGTTACATTGGGTATTTTGTTTGAATCAATGGAAAGTAAAATGTATCAACTTTTGTGCTCATGATTGTGATTTTAAATAGACTAAAGACTGTTTTGATTCTCCAAAAGCACAGGAGGCCACCGCAACGACAATCCACTTATTTATTTTGGCATTTAAACTTTTATCTATCATTTATTTATTTTATTTTATTTCATTTCTTATTCAAAGAATTATTCCCAATTATTCAAAATTTATTTATCTTAGTCATTTTCGATAGTTACGACTATCGGTTTTTGCTTTCTCTTTCTATATACCTTTCTTTCAATGATGTATGGTGGGGGCCTAGTGTATCCTCAGACCTTTTCGTTTTATTATTATTCAGAAAATCATCTTTAAAAAAAAATTACATTGAAGGAACTAAAATCTTAAAAAAATATATAGTCATAAAGTTCCACCGCTGACTAAAGTAGTGGTGTTATTTAACAATTGGAACCAATACCTTGGAAAAAAATTTAATTCAACAAATATTTTAGCATATTTAAGCTATCTCTCTGATTTTAAAATTAATCAAAATAACTGAAGGAATCTCCAACTTAGAAAACAACCTGAAATCAACAAGAAAATCATTATCTACAATCCATAAATATCACAAGGACATTACCATACGCAGACAACGTTAAGAAAAATGGCTCCTAATAAACCAGCTTTCAAAAGCCACTTTGGCTCTCAAAAACTGACATCAACTCCAAAATTGCAGAACAAAAAGAAAATTGAGGAAGGTTCGGTAGGATTAAAGGATATGAACGATAAAATAGGAGTGAGTCAAAGGGAAAGGACATCACGAAAGAAACTAAACGTATCTGAAATACAGAAAAGAGAAAATGGAGGTTCAAAAGAAGTAAAACAAAGATCCAGTTCATGACACTCCAAGACTAAAATCGCCACATGATATCTATAAAAGAAGAGGAAAAAAATATAAGACGGACTGGCTTGCAACCAGTCTTGTGGAAAGTATATCGATATCGAAGGATGGAGGAAATGGAGGGAGAAGAGAATGAAGAAGAAGGCGATTATATCTCAGAGGAAGATAACAACTATGATTATGATAGTAAAATAGAAGAAACAGACAGAAATCTAATAGCAAGGGTTAAAAACAAGAGAGGATTGAAAGGGAAAAGAACAAAAAGTACAGTTGACAGAACTACCAAAATTTTCATTAAACAAGGCAGAACAGCTGAACCTTTATCACATCATACTAATTTATGAAAAATTAGTGAAAAAGAAAACAAAAGGAAGTACTAAAGAAGCAAATGCATATCTAACATAAATAATAGATAGAATAAGACATGCTGAGAGTGAAACATCAGGAAAGCTAATTGAAAAAGCAAGTGAGATAGCCTGTATTGAGGAAGATAGGAGAATATATCAGAATGAAATAGATGAATTTGAAGAACAAGTAAATGAGCTAGAGGAACAAATAAAAGAAAAAGAACAAATAATAGAAGAATATACTAATAAGGTGAAAAATTTAGAAATAGAGATGGGAAACCTCAAAACAGAACAACAGAATAATAAAAGAAATGATAAAAAACCAGCAAATAAAAAAGAGAAAGAAATAGAAACATTACAGACTCAATTACAAGGAAAAGAACATAAAATTAAAGCATTAGAAGAAGAACATAATGAAATCAAGGAATTGCTAAATAAAAAAGAAAAACAACTGAAAAGCCTAGAAAAACAAATCACTGAAATGCAACAGCAAAGTGCAGAAAATAAGAAAGAAAAGAAACAAGAAATTAAGGACCTGCAAGCAAAACTAAAAAATGCAGAGAAAGAAATTAAGGAGAAGAATGATAAGATAAAAATCCAAGTTAGTGAACTGGAATTCGAAAGATCAAAAGTTTTAGAATATATACAAAGCGAAAAGAAATATAATGATCAAGAAAAAGAAGTAAAATTTTTAAAAACAGAACTATATAATTTGAAACAAACTCAGGAAACTAATATGAAGGTAAAAAATTCATCAGAAGAAGAAAAAGAGAAGAACGCTCAAATGTCAGAACTAATAAGAAAACAAAAGGATCTATTGGACACAAAAAATAAATAAATAGCCAACAAATCTATAAAAATAGACAAACTACAAAAAGATATCAAATCAATACAAAAATCCAGAACAAAGAAAAACGGCAATCTTGATCAACAAGGGAAAGATCGTATAGATGTCGCCATACAAGTGAACGAAAGAAAGAACGTACGTCAAACATCAAAGGTTTCACAAACGGAAGAAAGCTTGGAAGCAGATCAAATTAAAGAACTAAACGGAAAAATAAGCTATCTAGAAGGAGAACTAAGATTACAAATAGACCAAGCCTTGAAATTACAGGAGGAAACTAATTGCAAAGACAATATTATATCAGAAATACAAAGAGAGAAACAGGAACTAATAGATGGAAAAGAAACAACACAAATACTAAAGAAACTTCAGAAAATAGAATGACTTCTAACAGAAACACCAGTTCACTTAGGTAGAAGAAAAGTAGACAGTGAAGAAATGAGAACAACAAAAGAAAGTCCTCAAGTCAATCAAAACCTAGAATCGGAATATTCAAAATCAGCAATAATAATAAGAAGCTTGGATAAACAATTAACAGTGGAACGTATGCAAGAAATACTTAATAAAGAAATATTAAAATTAGACTCATTACCTCCAATCTACAGCAGATTCTCAAGAAATAAACGAACAATAATAATAAAACAAATACTGAAGATAGCACAGAAACTTTACTCAAAATAATTGAACAAATAGAAAGTCTAAAACACCTTACAGAAATAACATACAAACTGGAACACACCACTAAAATAATAATAACAGGAATTCCACTGGACATTGACCAAGCGAAATTAACTTCATCTATACAGCTCAATTAGCAACAGACCTCCACGATAAGAATGCACAAAAAACTACAAAAAGAAAATTCAAAAACATATCAGCTAGTCTTGGAGGTGGACTACGTTACTGCCAATAATATACTAAAACAAAAGGTAATACCACAAGGCTTCAACATGTGCAGAATCTCAGTATACAGACCGATTGTCAGATGTGCGAACTGTCAATTGTTCGGTCATCGGAAGGAGGACTTTCGGAGGCGAGAAATCTGTGCGCACTGTGCTAGAGGCCACCAAACAACGGACTGCCCTTATAAATTAGATCCAGGAAAAAGAAAATGTACAAACTGTATGCAGATGAAGAACTATTTTCCACAATCTGCAGACTCACCAACTTGTCCGATCTATAGACATCAACTTTCAATCAGAAATGAATCTCATTCCTAAAATACTAACAGAAGTTCTTTAATTATATGAATGAATAACTCTAAATATTTCAGTAGAAATAATAACATTGATGTTCAACACAACAACTTTTACACAATAAGAACTTCTACACATTAAAACATTAAATTTACTCAGAACCATTAAACTAATAATAGAATATAGTTCAATTTTAAAATAATCATACCTACAGTAATTTATAACTATAATGCTTTACCCGAAAATGACTTGTAAATAGAACACTTCTTGAATGTGTTTTTGTTAATTGTATCTAGGTGTCGTCTGTGAAAGTCTCATCTGTGAACTAATTGTTATATTAAAAATTATCTCAAATTTTAAATAACCTAAATTATCTTGTTTTAAGTACTTTTACCTTTTATTAAATATTTAACTTTAAAGGATATGACAGAAATGTCCCTCCTCTGTAGTCCTGCTAGTATGCTAAATCATTAATTTCCCTAATTATTAACAGCTAATTAAAAATTTATAACTCATCTCTCTTATCTTATTTATTTAGCCAGGGCATTGGAGGGGAATTTCGTATTAAATTCCTTATCTCTTAGCATTAACCTTTAATTAACAAAATCTATTATTATCCCCATTCCTTATTATGAAAATTATTCATTATTAATTAACCTATAATTATATAAAAATAGTGCTATGCTGCAATTTAATTTTAATCTTAAATATTTACTTTTAATATACTGTTCTCTTGGGCTCGCCCTGATATTTTGTTATACTGTTTATTAGTCATTTTGTTTGTTTTGTCATTTTAATAATTTTCATTAAACAGGGTCTTCCAACCTGCTGGGACTTCTGGGCTCGTTCGCGGGTACTGGGGTTTCAGCGGGAAGGGGGATATGTGTTTTCCCCTCGTGGACTAATCAGCTCCTATACCGAAAGGTTGGCTGTCCACGAGTGAATGATTAGTGATTAGTTTGCAGAACCTTCTTTTGCCAGAAATTCAATAACGACTATTTCTTTTAGCTTTAGATACATCATTATAATCAGTTAATAATCAAAAAAGGAAAATATTATATAAGTAGGATAAGGTTGCATCCATAATATCATGATTAAATGGTCCAGTAGCTGTAAAGGCATTACTTTTCGATTCATTCTCGTAAAACTTTGATGTCCTTTTACAAGAAGTTTGCAGGCATTTTAATCATATTTTAATGATTTTAAAATTTAATTTATAATGCTATGTCTCTGACAACATTGGAATATTTTTCGCTTGTTGTAAACATTCCTATAGTTCTCCAACGTATTAAATGCAGCAAAGACTTCCATATGGGCATTATTTTAATTTCGTCTTCTTTAATAGCTTTGAAATCTCACAGACTATAATTTGAAAAACAAAATGCTTCTCTCTTAAATAATTGAATTTTAACTTCAGGACACCATTTTATTGTTATTTTGATTGTACATTTAACATCAGCTCTGAAAACTATACCACTAATATAGAACTTCTATAAAATTTCTAAGTTTTAAAATTTAATTTCAAATAATAAATTCGATACGACTATTTTCGTGTTTGCCTCTTATATTTTGAGTCTGAGTATAATTATATGTATAATCTTTTTCCGATATTTGTATTAATTTTATCAAAGGAAAAATGAGTATTAGCATATAAAAGCTGCCTCATTCGGGGGCGATTTTTTTTTTATCACTTTTTAATTGTTTTTCTTATATGTAATTCAATATTAAATAACATTTTGATCGACAGCTACCAAATTCTTGAACAAAAATAACACACGCACCAAAGATTTGTCTGATTTTAAAGAAATTTCGTATGCAAAGATTGACTAAACATGCAAATAATTAAAATTTGGTGTGCAACGAAAAAAGTCGAAAGCTCCAGTGTATCGGAACTGCATTATCTGCCAGTTCTGGGCTGATAATCTGTATCTTCTTAAAAGTTTCTGTTGCATTTCAACTGCGGGCATCTTATCTCGACTGTAACAATACGTCGAAGAAAGAATTTTACCGATTTCTTTAAAGAAAATTTGATTATGCAAACTCACCTGTTTTCAATAGTGTGCAGTTTTTTTTTAGTTTTATTACATTTACATTTTGCATGTTTATAATAAATATGCAAATGAAATTTTATATGTATATATAAAAATACACATACACACAAGCATAAAAGTTCATCATGAGTCTTTTTAAAGCTGTTTGTACAATTTGGCAACTAATCTCAATTTATCAAGTGTGAATTGCGCCAAGAATTTAAAATTAATGCCAAAGCCAAAATATATATTTTTTAATATTCTGTACTGTATGCAACCTTACAAACATTTAAAAAAAAAACATATTACATTAAAAACTAGCTATCACGTAGCACAAAAGCAACGTATTTTGTAGAATAACACATTTTTGTAGGAATATCTATATTATAAAGTTAAAAGTATCCGTGAGTAAAGCAGACTCTGTATAGACGTTGACAACACCTGACCAATAAATTTCTCTTTTACTGCAATTTTATTTTACTTCTAAACATCACAAAATTTCAAATTTTAAACCTTTGTATATGAAAATAGATGTTATTTTAAAAACAATTTATTTGATTATTGTAATTCAATTTACAGGTAATATCAATAAATAAATTTAATTTATAGTGTCATTGAAGAAGATATTTTAAAGTATTATAGCATTGTGTAAAATATAATTTTAATACTCATTATTTATTACTTAATTTGCATTTCTTTAATACTGTTTGGTTGAATAATGTTATTTAATATCATTTCTATGATACACTTATATTTTTTCAGGAATGACGAGCCCGCATTAACATACTTATCAACCGTGCTTCTTCTGAGCCTTATTTAGATTTCCTAGTTTATGTAATATCATTAAATTACATTTTGTAGTGTCAATGAAGAAGGTATTTTAAAGTATTATAGCATTGTATAAAATATAATTTTAATAATTATTTATTATTTAATACTGTTTGATTGAATGATGTTATTTAATATCATTTCTATGATACACTTATATTTTTTCAGGAATGACGAGACCACATTAGTATACTTCTCAACCAACCGTAGCCTCTTATGTGCCAAATTTTATAGTTTTAAAATATAGTCTTTTAAGTCGTTTAAGGTCTGATATAAGCATTAAATTAATTATTCATGTCAAAATTCAATTTACCGTTTTCTATTCTGGCATTAATTTAAAACTCTATTTTAATCTTATAGAAGTTTTAGTGTAACTTTTAAATTATTATTTATTGCTTTGCTTGTAACTTTCTTTTACTTAATTCTTCTTAAGTTACGAGAACAGGAAAATTTAATTTACGTAAACAGAAACTGTTCCATTCAATTGAAAAGAAAATACAATATATAAATTTTCACAGCTAAATTAAAAGGATTAAGTTTATCTGGAATTTTTGAAAGCACTTTCAAATTGTACATGCAATATTTTAAATTTAATGACACCTTCAGAAATGGAAAATTTTTGTTTTTTACATGTTTTAAGAATATGTTTTGATATTTACTCAGAAGAATTTAATAAATCCCTTTATTTACCGTTCATGTCTGGAGGTACTCTTTTATTACAAAATTTAAATTTATAATAATATAATACCAGCACGATTTTGAATTGAAACTTTATTCAAAGTAAAACATTTTCTTGTTTATTTTAATAGTAAGTTATTTAGATTATTTAGGGTATGTGAGAAATACTAAATTATCATACATTGTATTGCTGAAATATAAAGCTGTAAATAACATTTTCACTTATTAATGATATTAAATCTATTAAATTTGAAAAATACAAAATACTTTTTGAAAAGTTACATGAAAATACCTTTAGTAATTTTGCGAAATATTTTTTATGTTTTATATTTTATTTCTTTATTTATTTCCTGCAACTACTGGCATTTATTAAAAATTTTTAGTACTTTTTTAAAGCAATTTAATTTCGCTAGTTATAAAAGGTTCTTTAAAATTTTGGAAACGCTTCTCGCGTGAATCTAAAATAGTATACAAGTATATGTAAAGATATTTTTTATGACTGCCAGCTGATTTCTTTTTACATATCCCATAAAGTGACAAAGTTTCCTTCGATCTTATAATTTACTAATGCTCTGAAGATATTGTGACCATTTGCAGGTTATTTCCTGTGAGAAGAATTTTAGAGAGTATAGCTTGCTTTAATTTTTTCAGCTTAAATTTTAAAGTAATCTATTGAATAGACTATCTATTTCGGTAACAGTCAACAGATGATGCGTAATATAGCTGTAAATAGAGGGCCTGAGCGTTACTTATGAATCCAAGTAGAGTAGTGGTGAGCAAAACTACGGGTTCCCAGTTCGATTCTAGGCTGCGGATCAGGAAACATTCACCCTGACAAGTTAGCAGGTTACAGTACACCAATTTTTGCAAGTTAAATGTACCTTTACGTTATTTTAATCCTCTTGCCAGTACCTCGCCCCGAGCTACAAGCAAAATCCTTTGCATGTACACTTTTACTGTTTTTCCCCCCTCATTTAGTCAGTCACTTCGCATTCTACGGATTTCGTATGTAATGTACGGCTGCATTCGGACAGTTTTTCACCTGATTGTTTATTTCCAGCACCTTGCTTATGCAATATTTTTCGGATAATGTGTGGCGTGAACTTAATGTATATATAGTGTGGACATGTATGTTTGAGCGCTGTTATGTCATATGTAGTAGCTCTGTTTTTCTCTTTTAGAAACTTGATTAACATGTTTTTAGTATTTAAGATTATATGCGTGGTAGTTATCTTGCCTTTAATATTAAACTGTTCTTAAGTTTCAACAATTAAAAGAGCTGGGGTCTATTTTTGTGATTTTAAATAAAATTAAGAATGATCAACATGTCTTGAATTTTTAAACAACTGTTACTGACTTTTCACACTGCGTTTCACTCTACTCTGATCTGAGTTTAAGTTACTTAACCCTTAACCGGAAACGTGAAAATGCCGTGCACAAACAGAACACCTAATAATTTACCAAATAGTGAACTTAAACATTTATTCTTTAATAGTAATGCTTTAACAGGACCATTTTTTAAAATATAACAGCATAAAAATAAGTTTGGAATGTCGGAGAGAGAAAATATTAAGTGCAGATATGTAGACGTAAACAATAAACATCTCACAGACGTACGTTTCCGGTTAAGGGTTAACCTGGACTAATTTTTTCCCACCCAATCTTTCATTCCTTTTGGGTTAATAAATTGAGTACCAAGCTTTTTAAAAAACTTCTTGGGAACTAAACACTGAGTGCCCCGCGTTAGGTTGACCACCTGGTTTGGATAGTTTTAGATAGAGATGTTAACTTTTAATTATCGATGGAGAAGTTAAATTTAAAGCTCTTTGTCAACACTACTGTTACTTTTAAAAAAAGCGAAAGAAAGCAAAACTGCTATTTGAGATGCATTCTTGAAATATACGTGAATAATCTTCCATAAATGTATTTTTATTATATTTATTTAATAATTAATAATAAATCTCCACCTCCCTAGGGATGTATTTTATTAATTATTAAATAATAAGAATAAAATATTCCAATTTCAATAGTATCCAAAATTAATGAGAAACGACGTAATATAAAAATATTAAAAATTACATTATGCAAAATGTTATTAACTATTCTATTCTGCTAAACTGCAATTATTCTATTATATTAAATAACGAGTATATAGTAATTCGTATAAAGTATACAACTTTGCATAGTGTGATTCACTTCAAAGAACTTTGGAATATTTCGGTATAACTCATGCTGGACAAACAAATCGTTAAACTTCCTTACAACTATTTTAAAATCAATATTTACTTCAATTGGGATTTCTTTTATTTTAAACAAAATTCATTAAAGAAACTGTAATAGCTAAAAGAGTAAATATATTATTTCACTTTGCCAAGAAATTAATAAATTTTCACGGATAATCATGATATATATAGATTAAGAAACGTGTCTCTTGTAATAGCTTCTGATATTAAGTTTAAAAAACGCAAGTCGAGAGATTAAAATCCTTTTGGGTAAACAACCAAGTCTCTGTGACATGCATTAATTAGTTAGTATAACTTGTAGCATGAGTGAAAATTTTATAGTCTAAAAAAATCATGCATGAGATTTTCAAAACTGTTTGCCAATTTTTATTCCTCTAAAATATATTTGTTTGCTAATTGAAATGTATAATATAAAATACAATCGAACCCCGTTAATACGCGCCCTGCTTAATACGTGAAACCGCTTAATACGCGAATTTTCTTCCCTCCCTTGATAAACGCCTATCTTATGCATTAAAAAACCCTTCTTAATACGAGAATGGTTAATACATGAACCCGCTTAAGACGCGAAATTTTATCAGTCCCGTGGCAAGAAAAACTTATGTTTAATACGCGAAAGAGCTTTGTTTGAAACAGAGAAAATTTCAGAGGGAATAATCTCCCAAGCATTACATAAGACAAGTACTTGAACTATGAAGGTTTTTTTTTGTCCAAATTTAATGCAACCATGAATAGCTTTACTAAAAATATCAGTTTGAACCTCTGTTTTTTAATCGAGAAATCTTTTCCATCACCGATTATTTCCTATAGTCAAACAAGCCAGGAAAAGCAGAGCGAAAATTTTACTGCTAACGAGTGCACAATAAATAAGCAAAAATGTTGTTTTTCCCCTGATCAGAAAGAACCAGTAGTAATATTATCCGGTACAGAAGCGAAAAGCGAACTTTTCCCCTATGATGGAGAAACGATTTGACACCCATCCTAACTTAGAACAGTGCCGATTCATTGTTTGATCAGTGTTGTGATATCTAAAGTGGGCTTCACACTGAAGGACTCATGCAACATGCTCTTTGACTTCAGGGAAAATACAGGTTTGGAACAGCTTTCTTCTTTGTTTCGACTTGTTTTTCTCCTAAGTCGCACTTCATCTTCCACCTGTCGTCTCATTGTGCGGCCTGCCTTACGAAGGAAGAGGGTCGGTCGTCGCTCATAGTGGAATATGGTCAAAATCGACAAAGACGAAGACGAATCAACGAAGATTTGTAGATTGTTAGAAAATAAATGTGTTTCGGCAGCTTGTAAAAAACTACCACTGTCGTGATATTTACAAAGTGGACGAATTTAGGTTTTTTTACAAATGACATACAACAAAACAATGGCTAGAAAAGGAGAAGCCTGCCCTGGGGGTAAACTGAGCAAAGTTTGTCTTACTCTTCTACTCGATGCAAAATCTGATGGTTGAGAAAAGATATAGCTACTGGTCATACAGAAATCACGCAACCCAAAAAGCTTTAAAGACGCCAAATATCTTCCCTTCCTGTGCGAAAGTCAGCGCAGAGCTTGAATGACGGGCAACCGTTTTTCAACATGACCGGCCTATGGGAAAAGAATCACGCCATGTGCTTGTGGACTTGCCTTGGGCATCCGAAAGATAAAGGAGGCCTGGAGAAATCCAAATTTTTACGTCCAAATTCCAGTGTCCAGTGACCAGTGTCACTGAGTCAATAGCCGAAGGAATCATTAACAGCGCCAAGGTTAATTACAAGACTCGCGTAGTACGACAATACCTTCACCAAATGGAATACGACAAGGACCATCATGCTTGCTAAGTGGTCGTTCTATTACTGTCCTTGACGTTATGCACATGCTTAGCGTAGCATGGCAGAGTGTCACATCAATGACGATTGCAAATTGCTTTAGAAAAGGGGGTTTGGGAAGTAGCGAAGATACCATTTGTAAAGAGCCGATCTTGTACTCTGATGTTGAAGAACATTGGCTTGGCGAACAAGAAACTGTAGGGGAAGATTTTGTCTATTTAGAGATGTTCATTAATATCGACAAAGATCTAGTAGCCTCCTAGCTCAGAAGTCTGGATGACATCAACAGTGTCGGATAAACCGGATAAGGAGGAAGAAGAGGATGAACCTGCTCTGGACCCTTGGCGAGCGAGCCTTACCATCACCTAAATATGGCTGAAAACGTCATGCTAATGGCGCGGCCGCATATCAAACAGGCCAAAATTGATAGCTACTTTGCCAAAAAGTAACTTTTATATGATTATTGACTTTACTAAATTTAAACTTTTGTTTTTTAAATCGACTTTGGAGAATTATCACCACTTTCCTCTATTTGTTCTGTATACTTAACAAGGATTTTAATTTTGTTCACATTAGTTTTAGTTTGCATGGTTAGCACAAATTTTTGTGTTCGTTTTGTTAAATTTTATGTGACGTACATAATAAATATAATTTTGAAAAGACATAGAATTTTTACTTAGGACAATAACTTTTATTTGAATTACCAAATTTCGAACGTTCCATCTTAATAAACACATAGTACTGATAAAAACAAATAAAATATCATTTTGTATCTTAACAAGTATGAAAAGTCATGCGTTAAGCATAGATTATGAAACACTTTCCAACACTTACTGAATGCTTTAACAAAACTTCGTTATTTAGTCAAATAAGGTATATAAGTGAACTAAGTAAACATTTTAGGAAACGCATAAAACATTTGAAAAACTGATTTTAGCAGTTACCGTCCATAGCAAATATGTATTCCAGTTTTTTTAACAGCTCTGTATTTGATCTGTAGGTTGATATATATACTATATAATGGGGAAATTTAGTTTAGCAAGAAAACGAATAACAAGTTGAAATTTCTCTTTCAACAACTTATACTAATAGATGGAAACATACTTGTATACTTTTGTACAACCCTGTAGTTAACCTAGCACCTTTATTACACGCACTATTTAGCTAAAGTTTAATTCAAAGTAAAACACTCTTAAAACTACTGGAATCACATTTCCATAAATTATCATTTATAGACGGCCATATATCCAATTGTTTGCGTGACCCTGTATATCATTTTATCTATGTTCTACAAACATTTCTTAGTAAACTAAATGCAGTTCAGCGAACTCATTTAAAAACCACCTTTAAGCAATTTACAATCATTCTCAGTAACCATTACGAATTCTTTTGTGTAGCCCTGTATATGAATTACTGCATTTAAACACACCATATACAATACATAAATACAGTAAAACATAAAAGCACATAACATAATTAAAAATGCATTTTCAGCAATCATCGCTACCGTAAAGTACTTCGGATACAATATAGTATCTGAAATCTTTTGTGTGTCCCTGTAAATGCTTTGCACGTCGTATTATACATGAAATAAGTTATAGTAAACTTCAGCGACGTATATCAATTTCATTATACATGAAATAATTTAACATAATTAAAATACGCCGGTAAAAACTCCCTTCACCACTATATATCATTATGTAACGGAATTATTTTGTGTGGCCCCGTAAATGAATAATAATTATTCTTTGCACCGCATATTCTACGGAATGCATATTTTAGTGCACTTGGATAAATAAATGCATATCAATTTTATCATGTTTGAAAGCATGTAACATCATTAAAAATCATTTTAAACGATTTTTTCCCATAGGCCGTAATGTAACGGAAAAAATTTGACTAACCCTGTAAATGAACTAAACATGCTACAAAATTCATTTGAAATAGGGTTCGTGCTGTTGTAGAGGTCACTAACATCCAAAAATTTCCGAACGATCCGAGTATTTACGGGAGTTAGAGCGGTAACAGACGGCCAGACAAACCGAATGCATAAACACTTTTCAACTTTGTTGGAAAGTATTAAAAACGCTAAAAATTGTCATAAAGGTGTGTTTTACAGGATTCGTACGCTTCAAGGACTTTAAGGCACCTTTTACCTGAATTTTTGTAAAGTACTATTTGTCTTATTTAATAAAAAAATATCTTCAAATATAGCGACCAGTACTTTACGAAATTTCTGGTACTAAAGTACTCCGTTGAATCCCCTAATGCGTACGAACCCTATTTTATCCGTAGAGGTTGTTATTTTATGTACCACTGGACGAAAATTCACGAACTTCGGTTAACACGCAAACCCGTTTAATACGCGAATTTTGATCAGTCCCTTGATTCGCGTATTAACGGGATTCGTCTGTATTTTATTATAGAAATAGTTTTGGTAAAACTATTATAGTAAAAATTCGTTTGCGTACACGTTCTTTTATTTATTTTGAACTTTTGTGTATAAAATTTACAAAATGTCCTAGTAAATTACATGATTTTCTTTTCCGCTTAATTGAATAAGTTTAGTTTGTAAAGTGACTTCTGGAAATAACAGACAACCTCCAGACCAGAAAACTTTTTTACATGTATTTTTGTTTGTATTATTGCCATGGAAATAGTTCTCTGTTAACAAGATTGTTATATTTAAACATTATACAATAAAAAGTAGTCGGATGTGCCAATCCTAAAACTTTCTTCTATCTCATTCATGTTATTACTTTAAAATTCGCTATCACAGTGCCAAAATTAAATGACAATCTATGCCCATCACGAGTACTCTAAAGATACGACATTCCGTGAAGTAGTTCTTGAGATATGAATATCAATCAAATCGTGTGAATCCCGAAAAATGCAACATAGGAGCGCCTTCTTTTGGATGGTTTACACCAAAACGTTGTCTGAAAACACTTATATCAACCTCTAACGGAATCTGAAGCTTACTGAAAATCCGTGCATTAGTTTTTGAGATAGAGCTATTGAAGAAATCGTGAAAAATGCAGCATCCAGCGCCACCTGTTGGACGATTTACACCAAAAACTAATCAGCAACAATTTATGTCAGAGACTAATATAATCTTAAGATTTATTAAAGTTTGTGCATTGGGCGATTTATATCAAAAACTAATCACCACCAATTTATATCAGGAACTAACTGAATCTGAAGTTTAATGAATATTCGAGCATTAGTTCTTGGCATACAACTATTAGAGAAATCCTGAAAAATGCAGCGCCATCTTTTGGGCGATTTACACCAAAAATTAAATCAGCACTAAATTATATCAAGGTATAAGTGTATCCGAAGTTTGATGAAAATCTGCGCATTAGTGCTTGAGATATACCTATTGCGGAAATAATAAATAATGCAGCATCCAGCGCCACCTGTTGGACGATTTACACCTAAAAGTAATCCGCGCCAATTATGTCAGAGGCTAATATAATCTTAAGTTTTATTAAAGTCTGTGGATTAGGTCTTGAGATAGAGTGCCCACAAAATTTGTGTCACATACACTTACAAACAAACTCACAGACAGAGAATTTCTAAAAGCAATGAAATCGTATTCAGGACCTTCTAAAACGCATGCATCTATTGAAAACCGGAAGTCGAAATTTTTCAAGAATCCAATTGTTTCTTCCTGTAATGATAGAAGAAGTAAAATATGATAATTAGCCAAATGGTAGGGGAGCAAAAAAAGGCCGAATTCGGAATTAATTAGGAGAAAGCTGGAAATTGTTTTAACCCTTAAATGCCGAGTGTTGCTTTTCGGCAACATACCCAATTTAGATTCTAAATTACTATTAGAATAATATTGAATCTATAATGCCTAATGTTGCGAATAAAATACATTCTGAAAATATTATTAAATCGATTATCAACATGTAGATGGCAACAATTGTGCTGTTTAAGAATAAAGATGGATTTATTTTTTCAATTGTTCCTACTTGCTCTTTTTGTTTTGATTGGAAGTTTGCGAAATACCCTATTTTGTTCTGCAGTGAACAAGTAAAATTTGTTTCTTATTATAGTTCCTAAAATTCTTGTGTGTTTAACAATATAGAATTTTATGAAGGAAAATTATTTTTACAATTAAAGACCAGTATTGCCGATTAGTAACAAACTGTTTTTTAGCCGTAAACCATACTTAAAACAAAATATGATTTTTTTAAGTATTTTCCCATGATTTATTTAAAAAATGCTAGCCGAAAAACATTATTACAATGATTTATGAAAAATCAGGCATTTAAGGATTAGCCCATTTAGTTTATGCCTAGAATGAATTTACTCCCCCTGATGAATGAAGTTTTCTCCCTCGTACTTGGGTGAATGTTAGAAAATATGTACAGATTTATAGTCGAAAAACAGGTTTTTTAATTACCATCACAATATCTCAAAAAAAAAAAAAAAAAAACTGTCAACAACACTGTCAATACAAATGTTCTAGAGATTAAAATTTTGAATAAAATGAGTATCCACACTTAATATTTTTGCTTAACATTAAGCTCACAATTCGACTTCAAAGTTTAACCTTAATCGCTAATCAAGAGCTTGATCCGATTATCAATCCACCCTGCTTCTAATTTTTATATTCACGTATTTCTTTTAATTTATTGAGGCATGTACGATTTTTTTTTGCAATTATTTTAGCTCATTATTTTGGATAACTTGAGAATTACAGTTTAACCTCTTGATTACGGGATCATTTACAGAGGATGAAATAAAAGGCCGAATTCGAAATTAATTTGGTGAAATATAGAAATTGTTTTAATCCCTTCGAAATAGGTAGGAAATTAACAAAAATACATGCATATGAAAAATTGGAAGCGGTGTGGACTGAAAACTTGATCTCTCCTAGCTTCAGCCTGGGATTAGCGATTAAGGCAAACATTTGAAATTGAATTGCGACCTTAATATTGAACAAAAATATTAATGTGGGTACTTATTTTATTCAGAATTTTAGGCTCTACAACAGTTGTATTGGCAACTGCGTATTGGCAAACAGAGTTAGCTGTTTTGAGATATTGTTAAGTTAACATGGTCTCTGCTGGCTTCAAGCTCTTGATTAGCGATTAAGGAAAATTTTTGAAATAGAATTGCGATCTTAATGTTGAACAAAAATATTATTGTGGGTACTCATTTTATTCAGAATTTTAAGCTCTACAACATTGATAATGTTCTGACAATGTTTTTGATAATTAGCTATTTTGAGATATTATTAAGGTAATTAAAAAAACGTGTTTTTCGAAAACAAATATGTATATTTTTTCTAACGTTCATCAAGTTACGAGGAATAAAACACAGTACGTTCATTTTAGACCTAAACTGAAGGGATTAAAACAATTTCCAGTTTTCCCCTAATTAATTCTGAGTCCAACACCCTGACCATGGGGCTAAAATTATGAAGTAGAATTGTGACCTTACAGTTCAACAAAAATATTCAGTGTAGGTACTCATTTTACTCGGAATTATAAGCTCTACAATATTTTTATTGACAATGTTTTTGATATAGCTGGTTGTTTAGCGATATTGTTATGGTATTTTTTTTTTTAATAAAACTTGTTTTTTGACTGTAAATTTATACATATTTCCTAACGCTCACCAAGTACGAGAGGGAAAACCTAGCGTATTCATTCTAGACCTAAACTGAAGAGATTAAAACAATTTCCAGCTTTCCCCTAATTAATTCCGAATTCAACCCCATAACCACCGGGCAAATATGCTTAAAGGAATAGCGAAAAAAATATGCCATTTTGTTAATATAAGTTTAGAATTGGGACTATTTTTAAGCAATCTAAATCAGTTTGATATGAACACAGGGTACCCCGAAAATTCCTCTACAATCTTTGTGATAGAGAACACTGTAAAAGCCTTTTTTATGGGAATCCACAGTCGCAATCCATCAATTGACGTATAAATACAGAGCAATTCACAAAAAGCCTAATCGGTATTTTCGTTCCCAAATTTACCAGTAATTAAGTTAATGTAAGAATATATTCAGCAGACTTGCGTTGATTTCTATGAAATGTGATTATTTCCAAGATTTCCTGAAAATGACCACAATCCTCGTCCAAATAAATCTAATTCAGTATATCTAAATCCATATATCTACGTGACATCCCTTTTGTTCGCGTTCATGTTCACGATCCATAAGTTAGTACATTCAATCCCATAGCATAGTATGTAAACATGTATACTAGGAAAAATTGGAAGAGACAGAAAAAAATGAACTGGATAAAAAGTGAGATGAAAGTTTTTGACAACATCAAGAGAATTAAAGGGTTAAATTGAAAGGGATTGGTCACATTGCATAAAGACACGACAGTAGCAGAAATATAAATTCACTGCAGGGGTATTCCAAAAGTGTGAAAAGACTGAAAAGATAATCTCGTGTAAAATGGAGTGACAAAATCAGAAAAGTTGCTGTTAAGTACATGACCAAAGCAATAGATAGGAAAAATTGGAAGAATATTTGATAGATCTGCACGCAGCAGACTATCGAAAACAGTTGTTGATGATGATATTTATGATCATATTGATGATCATATTGATTATGTTTGTTTATGGATATAAGACATATGTAATGTGTTGCGATTACATTTCATTTCGAAAATAAATGTTTTTTACTGTTTTTTGTATTTTGCATTTTGCAGGCGAAGAAAGAACAAAGAAAAAGAATCAGTAAATCTGTTAACAGATTTCTATAAATTTAAATGTCCTTTACATCGTTTAAATAATTTTAAAATCAATTTTGAAAGTTTGAATCAATTTTAAGTAAAATTTTATATTAGCGTTCAAAATTTTAATATTAGTTTTTAATCAGTTTTTTAATTTTATCTTTTGTTTGAAAATTTCAGTTACTTAATTTTTATATAAGTAACAGGCATATGGATACACACATTAATACCTTAATACTCAATGCTTTTGTGATGTGACAATAAACAAAAATAAAAAACGCTAAGTTAATACTATTTGGCACTTTCATTCAGCTAGTAATAAAGCTTCATTAATAAAGGTTCGTCACGTGTTAGGTAAGTGCTGTTGAAAGGAATTTCGTTTTCGATTGATGAGAATTCGCTGATTGTTTATTTTCATTACTCCTGTCACCGGGATGCAATTATGCAAATATATATGGATAACAGGGTCTGTATTTGCCCTGGAAGAGAATTTAAATACTATTAGTTTTATAAATATATGTATAGAAACCGTATGCTTCATAAAATAAATAATATGAACATTAAAAAGGTCCAAAATCTTACTTAACCCTTAAATACCGCGTGTTGCTTTTCGGCAACATACCCAATTTAGGCTTCTAAAATACTATTAGAATAATTTTGAAGCTATAATGCCTAATGTTGCCAATAAATACATTCTGAAAATATTATTAAATCGATTTTCAACATGTAGATGGCAACACTTGTGCTATTTAAGAATAAAGATAGATTTATTTTTTCAATTGTTGCTACTTATTCTTTTTGTTTTCTTTGGAAGCTTGCGAAATACTCTATTTTGTTCTGCAGTAATCAAATGAAATTCATTTCTTATTATAGTTCCTAACATTCTTGTGTGTTTAATATTATAAAATTTTATCAAGGAAAATTATTTTTTCAATTAAAGACCAGTATTGCCGATTAGTAATAAACTGTTTTTTAGCTCTAAACCATACTTAAAACAAAATATGATTTTTAAAGTATTTTTCCCATGATTTATTTAAAAAATGAAAGCCGAAAAACATTATTACAATGATTTTTGAAAAGTGAGGCATTTAAGGGTTAAAAGGCGACTAATGTAATGAAAAAGTTGTTACAAGTTTAAAATATACATTTTATTTAAAACTTCTTAGTACTTTCAAGCCTTCCAGGCTCATCATCAGAGAATACCTTAATAACTAAATGTTGCTTATTTATACAAATACGTCACATTGTTTTGAAAATGAAAGAGCCAATAATTACTAGAGTTGAAAGTAGAAGTAGCAGTTGCAATTTCTTGGATTGAATTTAATTAGAGAAAACATATATTATTATTATTAATTGCAGTTCCATTTATTTTATGACATCACTTTGTTTCTCATACGTCACTTTCCACGGGTAGAAGAAAATATTTAACTTTTGTACTTTAAATTTTAATGCTTCACTTTCCTCAGGTTTTCAGGATTTATTTTCAGGATATTGAACCACAAACTGGGGACATTGTACGATAGGGCATCGTTACATACTTGATTGCTTTTAGACTGGATTTTTATTGATTCTCTTATAGTGGATGCGTAATAATTGGATGTTGGGAATATGATTATTGCCTGATCTTAATGCGTTTCGTCTTAGGACATTATTTGTGCCGTATGCTTCATTATGTATTTACGCCTCTTGTTACATTTTTCGAAATAAATTGTCTACTGGCTCAGAATATCTCAGGTTATTTTATACCCATCCTGCCTATAAAATTTATGTAAAATTATTCTGCAATTTTTTAGAGGGAATTCTCATCTTTGTACTTTCAACGTACACCGATATTCGGATGATTTTAACGCGTCGCAAAATCTTGCATTCATATTAAAAGTTGACATTTGAAAGTTTACTTAATCTGTTATTATAACGAAGTAACGTTTGTTTGTTCCTTTGTAGAGGGTATTCTATGGAACTGTTGATATTGAATTTATTTCAAAAGTAATAGTAGCGCATTGAAGATGACAGTCCGTTCTCTAACATATGATAATATTTCATGCAAGTGCTACTACCCCGAAGGGGATGCAGGAGCGGAAAACGTTCTAAAAGTAAGATTTTTATGGTAATCAAGGGCCGAGAAACTTGAAATTTGGCATCGTAATTACTTATAAGATGTAAATGTCATATCACTACGAAATGTTTCTAAAAATTCGAAATTTAAAAGTGTGAAATGCACGAAACAAGTTCTAAAAACGTTATAAATTATGATTTCTATAATTGTGAAAGAAAGAAATTTGAAATTTGAACCATAGTTGCTACTTTTTAGACGCAAATGCACGCACCGAAGAGTCTTTTTTTAAAATAGGAAATTTTAAAGGGTGCAGGGAAAAAAGTTCTAAATCATGATTTCTGTAATTGTGAAGGAACTAGAAGCTAGAAATTGAGCCTAGCGATTACTTTGAACATACAAATGTTCGCTACGAATGGTTTCTTTAAAAAAATCTCAATTTAAAAGGATGAAATTCAGGGACAGCTTTCTAAAACCGTTCTAAACTGCAATTTCTTTGAAGTTTTTAGGGGTATAAACTTTAAATTGGACATGGCGGTTACTTTTAAGATACAAATGTTCGCTAAGGATGGTTTCCCATAAAATTCGGCTTTTAAAAGGAATTGAGCGGTAAACGTTCTGAATTTGAATTTTACATAGGGGAGAGTGGGGTGGAATGGAACAGTGGGTGGAATGGGACAGTAGTTATTTCTCTTTATGTATCATTCTAATCATTTCATCAATACACATTAGATGAAGCAATGGTATCTGAAGCTTCAGCTGAAAAAAGTAGCTGATCTGCATAAGCTTTTGATTGTATAAAGAAAGAGATTATTTCAAGAATTAAAAGTAAATTTGCTTAACATATCTTTTATGCTTTTTGTATATTAATGACTTGTTTATACGTAAGTGTAAGAGTTTCCTCATCTATGGAACATTATAGTGTATAGTAACCCTAATTTAAACTATGCATAAAAACAGAATTTTTGTTTATACAAGAAGTTTAACATAAAAGAAGGTAGTGGGAGGAATGGGACATGTCTAATTCCTTCTTTTTAATAAGATGGATGTAAATTGCTAATAAGCAACGCAACTTTTTTTCGAGGATAGTATATTAATTATAACATTATAAATATATTCATTTACTTCAAAATGTAAATAAATTAAACTGATGACTTTTTAATGTCATCTCTGAATGGCAATCCTGAATTTTCCTTCCAGTGATCAAGGTAATGGAATTTGATATTGTAGAACAGACATTATGAACCTACAATCTTTGTTAGACTGTATATATAGCCAACACTAGACCATTTGTGCCTTATATACATTGTTTTATAGCTGTCCCATACCTCCCTGTTAGTGGGGTGGTATGGGACACATTTTAAAATTTACAATTTCTTTATTTATGAAATTGTTTCTGAAAATTATGTTTCTATATTGTTCAAAGACATTAGAAAGTGTTTCATTTTGTATTCTATAAATCGAAATTTTTGTTTTTGTGTCAAACAAAGTTTATTTTCTTATTTTTGTAAAAAGTGTCCCATTCCTCCCCACTCTCCCCTAATATTTGTCAGTAAATTCCACATACATTTACAAGGCACAAAATAATCATTTGTCATATTTCAACAACTACATGTGAAAAACCGTCGATTTTGCTAGTTAATTATAAAATTTAAATTTTTCTTCCCTATATTGATTAAAAATATTAATAAGAATAGTTCTTAAACTTAAACTTACACTATGTGCAAAATTACTTAAAAGATGACACAGTATTTAAAAATTGTTAAATTATTTTAATAACTTAGTACTTTCAACTATAAAAACATAGTCTTCTTCAAAGAAATATAAGAAATACAACAGTTATTAACGTCTAATTTTCAAAATCCACGTAGATGGTGACGAAAGGACTGAAATTGGAAGTTAATTTATAGATCCGGAAACATTGGGATAATAAAACATGGATATAAGGTAGTGGAAAATTACTTGTTTTATCATTCTTTAAGCAAACTGAGCCAAATTCTGGGTATGTTGTAGGATGAAACGTCATTACAAACAGTATATTCTTTAGTAATAATATCTATTGATTCGCGGATAATTAAATCATGAAAATTCTTTGAGGAATATATAATTTTTGCGTCTGCGAAATTAACTTGTATATTCTGCTTCTGGTTAAGTTTTGACAGGGGTGTTGTAGGTCGGTTATACTTTAAATCTCTCAAATGTTCTTTAATACGGACTTTAAGTTTACGCGAAATCATGCCTATGTATTCGAGATAAATATCTTCTGTTTTCAGTGGAATTACATATACCCCAGAAACTTCATCTCTCGGGATCGGGTCCACTTTGTCACTAAGCAGATCTTTCAGTTTTGCAGGACGAGTGGCGACCAACGCAGGAGGAGTGGCGACCACGTTTTCGCCAAAGCGAAAAATAGGATATCTGAGATTTTCGATAGTTTTTCTGATAGTTTTTCAGATCTGAGTTTTTCGTGAGTCCTGGTATATACTTCATTTTACAATATCTCGTATACTGTGATATCTAAATACAGCGTCATCTTTTAAGGAATTTTGCACATAGTGTAAGTTTAACTTTAACTTTTAAAAGATGAATTAAGCATTTCTATTTATTTATTTACAGAATAGTTCTTTGTATTTCGCTAATGATTTTAATTCAAAAAGTTACCATGGAATTTTTTAAATCGTTATGTCTAAATAATTTACAGTAAGTTACGAATTATTTATTTAATGCATTTAATTTCGGAATAATAAATCTAAGAACATGAAGGTGCGTTGGAGTAATTATTAATTAAGATATAATGCGTAATTTATTAGATTCTATTTAACGGCAATTTAATGTTCATTTTCTTAATTCCTTTAAATCATTATGCTAATAAAGTATTAAATGTGCTTTTTTGGCCGCCAAGTATTTCTGGCATATGCATGGTCTGTTAACAAAGTTTCAAGACTGGTTTGAGAATACAAAATGTAGTAAACATTTTTGTACAGAGAACAAAAATTCTTTGAAATATCATCCTTGGGTATCAACACACCACTGCCAGCGTTTTTTTCCATTGTTCATAGGCTCCCTGGAAGTCTTCGAGTGCAAGGCTGTTAACGGACCTCGTCGAAGCTGCCTGGATCACTGGAATCATGTGGAATTGCTTCTTTTTCAGGTCTTTCTTGATCCGGAAGAAAAAAAAATCGAGGTTGGAGATGTAGGGGGCTTGCGGCAATATTTCCACGTTAAACTTAAACAAAACTTTGGCGGTGGCGAGCGACGTGTGAGAGGGCGCATTGTCGTGGTGAACAAATGAATCGTCTCTGACGAATAGACGGACGCGCCGGGTCAGATCCGTTTTACGCAGGAGTGCTCCAGTGTTTGAAGGATCGAGTGCTGCAGCCCCGACCTCACTCCCAATGACATTTTTGTTTTCCGGATCAAGAAAAAGCTGAATGGGAAGCGATTTGACTCGATTCCTGCGATCTAGGCAGCTTCGACGAGGTCCCTTAACAGCCTTGCGCGCGAAGACTTCCAGGGAGACTATGAACTATGGAAAAAAACCCTGGCAGCGATGTATTTGTGCCCAAAGGTCATATTTTAAAGAATTTTAGTTCGTTTGTTTTGTATTCTAAGACCAGGCTTGAAACTTTGTGAACACACCATGTATTTAAATATGAATGGGATGGGGAATATTTAGAAAGATATAATTTAGTATATGAAACTAGCATGCTAATTACTTGCAATTGTGTCGCATTTTGTAAACGAACATTTCATTTTTAATTGCATTTCAAAGACAAATGAAAAAAAAGTTTAAGAGACAAAGACAATAAACAGCAAGAATATCCCTGATATTACAGTGACCACATTGTGAAAGCATTGTGACCCCAATGCAACGCGTATGGTACACACTGCCGCCACTAGACATGAAAAATGAGTCATGGTAAGGTCCATATGTTTCGTTTTGTATCGAATTACTTAAGTTGCGTTACTTTGTAGTCACTGCCACAATGACAGCACACTGAAGTCATGATGTAATTGTTACATGAGAGACATATTGTGACGAATTAAATATTTATCGTTTTAATAACGAGTGCAACTATGACACTTGTCACCATTTGTGACGTCACGGTGACACCATGTTGAAGTTACGAAGTAATGTCACCTACGAGTCATAATGTGACGAATTAAAGATATATCATTTTAATCACAAACGTGACACTTTTTATCATTTGCGAAATCACGTTCATTAACTGCGCTATTATGGACATGCATAGATAATCGTTTATTACGAGAAATTTCAGCTTATTACTAAACTCATACTTTTATTATGAGTTATATAATGTTTTAAGCAGAAAATCAAATCTTAATTAATCTTAAAATTAATTTATAATTTTATGATATGCGACAGTTATTTCACATCTTAAGACTAATTTTGTGAATTTTGTATGTAGACGTCCAAATCCATATCTTTAATAATCCTTTGAAGACATGTAATAAGTTATAAAAGTAAACAGTTAATTTTTAATAACTGAAAATAATTTTCCATTTTAAATTCTGGGAATCGATTAAAATTTTATTTTAAATTTATAAAAGGTTAATCGTAACTTTTAAAATTGTTTCAAAACTTTGATTAAAATATTTCTCAACTTACCACTTCTATAATTAATTTAGAAGAACAGACAAATTTAAGTAAACATCAATTGTTTGATTTACAAAAGAAAAGAAAATTACAACAATTTTCACAGCTAAATGAAACAGATAAAACTTATTTGAGATATTTAAAATATTTTCAAAGTATGAATAGGATGTTTTATATTTCATCACACTTTGTTTTATACAAATTTTTATACCACGTTTTCCAAATATATTATAAATATATTTTTAAAAGAGATTGTTACGTGCTTTCGTTTATCCTTTCACGTCTCGGGATATTTTTCTTTTCTATCACAAAATTTAAATTCGTGTTTTCTAAACTGTAGCACGAATTTAAGATACGTAAAGTAAGTTAGTTATTTTATTCTTTCCCGTTGAAGTGAAAGTTTATGTTAGAGTTGGAAAGAGTATTGAAATTTGATGTATTTCATAAAAAAAAGTTTAGCCGTGAGTGGCCTTATACTGATGATTTTTGGAATACATAATTTCTAATGAATTTCAGTGATGTGTAAGAATAAGTAATTTTCATATTGTGAATTATTGTTAATCATCGTCCAGTTTTGGTCATATTACCGTACGAGGAAATGCTTTCACAGAGGACTTTTGTAGAAAAAGAGACCAGAATTATCGTTCTAGTGCAAAGAAAACCCTAAAAACTTTCCACAACCACTACGCCAAGTCCCTCATTCTTTTGTTAGCTGGCCAACAACAGGACTATGTGGGCTCATAAATTTCAAGAATTGGAATTTTAAGAAAATTGTATATATTTAAATTTTATCTAATTAATTCCGATGTAACCCAAGTTGGGGTAGATTTGCTATCACTGTCAGAGTCAAGTCATGAAGTAGTGGTCATATGAGAGTCATAATTTGACGATTTAAAGTTATATTATTTTAATTAGAAATGAGATTATAACATTGTTGTTAATTAAAGCGTTCAAAAAGGATGTTATTTTAACAACTCAGCTTTCAGAATACAATGCGGACGCCAATTATGAATTTATGAACTTAAAATGTACATGAAGGAGTCAATTAATCTCTTAAAACAGAAATAATTTATTTACCGGTAGAGCTTTTTACCTTCGCCCATAAAAATATTCAAAACATAGCCAAATCTCTAATTCACGTTACATGATATATAAAAGGTATCACGAGAATAAAAGATGAGAGGATAATAAAAAATAAATAAACATGGACAATAGATTTAACATCCTCCCATCTTTTGATTATATATTATAATCAAAACTTCACATTAAATAAGTACAACATTTACATAAAAATCATAAATATAGTCTTTCTGGAACCTTTATCATCCTACCAGATCTCGTCTTTTTAATTTGTGATTCGTCTTTTGGAGGCTCAACCTGATTTTCATTCAAAGTTAGTTTAGGAAAATTGTTTTCAGTAAAATCCACCGTTGACACTTCCTGAGGGTAAATTCTTTGAATAGGCCGAATCATCTGCGAATGAGACGTTTGTAACTTCAAAAGAGGAATTTTTCCGTATTTGCCCCGAATGAGCTCTGTAACCCGGTTCAAGGGCCAATTGATTCTCTTCTTGTTATCTGTTCCCACTAAGACTATATCTCCTACAGCAATTGAATGTTGCAATCGTCTCCCATTTGGTCGTTGGATCGAGACCCAAATATTCTGATCTAAATCGATTTCGGAGCTCTTTTTGTAGATCTTGCCTGTATTTAAGTCTTCTAGTGAGAAAACATTCCTCAACTGCATCAACGTCTGGTAAACCACATACATGAATATCTTTCAGAAACATGTCCGGTGATATGGGTTTGATGGATTCTTTCTCAGGCATGTAAGTTAGTGGTCGCGAATTGATAATGCTTTCGCAGTCAGTTAATACAGTTATCATCTCTCCATAGTTCAAACAGGCTTGTCCTAAGACTCTTTTTAATAGGTCTTTCATCAATCTGATGATACTCTCCCACCATCCGCCCCACCAAGCAGCAGTCGGAGGGTTGAATTTCCATTTGAAAGAATTTATTGCTTCATACTTTTGTATGTGATTCCAGTTCAATCTCTTTAAATAATTGGATGCACCAACAGAATTGGAACCGTTGTCGCAATATACAACAGAACATCTTCCTCTACGAGATACAAATCTTCACAAAACCATTAAAAATGACTATGTAGAAGCTGAAGTCACAAGCTCCAAATGCACAGCTCTGTAAATGGCACATGTAAATAAGATAACCCAACTCTTCTGTTTATTTTTAAGAAACAGAGGGTCAGCCAGATCAATGCCGATAATCTGAAATACTGCAGCATCTTTCACTCAATTTTCTGGCACAGAAACTGCAGAAGATTGTAAACTCTTCGAATTAAATATTTTACAAATGGTACATTTTGATAGAACAGAGCTCACAGTTCTTCTTCCATTCAAAATCCAGTATTTTTCTCTAAGCAAATTCAGAAGAATCTGAGGACCTGCATAACAATTTTTGCGGTGGTAATGTAAAATTAATCGTTTGAAAACTTCATGATTTGAAGGAACAACCATAGGTGTGAGGAAATCCGTATCGTCTTGTCTATACGTAATCTTAGTCTTTACACGTATTAAGTCTTGTTCATCCTTAAACGTCTCGAGAGTTTTCAATCCCCCCCCCCTTTCATGAGAAAAACATGCCTTTTGTATCATCCAAATTATCTTCGTTTATGCTCTCTTAAATTCAAGATTTGTCAATTCTCCTTTGATCTGTTATTCCCTTGGATTAGAAGAATTATATCTGAAACGAAGTATCCAACCAACAAGACGCATGATTTTTTCATAACTGGAAAAATACTGGTAGCACCAGGTTTTCTCTGAACTTTCATCAATATTTACCAGTAATTTTGTAGACTTCAATTTTTCTTTTCAATTTCTTCTACGTTTATGTCTTGGCACTAAATCCATTTATTTATAATATTATTTAGGATCTTTAAAAGCCAAGATGGACCCTCCCACCATTTAAGAGATACCAACTGTCTTGCTTTACACACTCTAGATGGCAGATCTGCTGGATTCATTTCACCAGGTATATGTTTCCATAAAACAGGATCAGTCAAATTCTTTATTTCTTGAACTCTGTTTCTAACAAAAACAGACCAGTTTTCTTTCCTGGATATCCATACAAGCACTGTTGTGGAATCACTCCAAAAATATCTTTCCATATCTTCCTAGCCCATAGCGTCAATTACTGATTTAGCCAATCTATCACCAATCAAAGCAGCTAAAAGTTCCATTCTAGGTATAGTTCCACATTTTAAAGGACCTATGCGGGATTTCGCAGCAAGAAGGAATAACTCTACGCGATCTTTAGTTGCTATCCTCAAAAATATAACAGCAGGATACGCATACTGACTTGCATCACAAAATGTGTAAAGAGTACAACCTTTTAAATTATCTGGGGTGAACTGAATATATCTAGGAATCTGAATTTCTTGTAAAATATTTAATTCATGAAACCATTCAATAAATGCATTTTTATATCACTAGTAACTTCTTCATCCCAGGTGATTCCTTCTTTCCATGTTTTCTGTAACTTCATCTTGGGACATATCATAACTGGAGCAGTAAAACCAATTGGATCAAAAACTTTATGTGCAACTGATAGCACGATTCTTTTTGTTATTTTTTCTATATTTATATCTTTCGTCCGGCTTACGTTAACTTTTAAAACGTCTAGAAATCTGTTCCATCCAATCCCAGTACAGCAGTTTCTTCGCTATTTTCTATATTCTTACTTTCTTCTGTCTGTTCCCATCCTCTCAAATCAAATCCACCTTTAGCCATAAGAGATTTCGAATCAGTTATAAACCTTTCCAATTCTTCTTGTTTGTGGACACAAGCAACGACATTGTCAATATAAAAGCTTCTCAGCAATTGCTGTTTAAGATTGGAGTCGTATTCTTCATCGTTTTTAATATGATATTCTGTGATGGAACCGAGAAGAAAAGGAGAGTTTTTGACTCCAAACATCACTCTAGTATGTCGAAACATTCTAATATTTCTTTCCTCTGGATCACTCCAGCACAAAAAACGCAAATATTCCCGATCTCCTTTACGAACAGCTATTTGTAAAAATGCTTTCTTGATATCAGCTACAACACCAAATTTATTTTTTCTAAATCGTAAGAGAATGTCAGGAATTAATTCAATAAGATTTGGCCCACGATGCAAACACTGATTTAAAGATGGATGGTTCTGCATTTTAGCTGATGCATCAAACACTGGACGAATGACAGTTGTACTGCTCTCTTTTATTACTGGTCGATGAGGAAAATAATTTCCGTAAAGATTCATTTCAGCCAGTGGAATTTCCTCTATAATTTAATCATCATGCCACCATAAAAGCACTTTTTCATACTTTTGATAAATGTTATCGGAAATCAACTTTTTTGTAACGTTACTCCATCTTTTCTTGGCTAAACTCAAATTATCAGGTAAAGGTGGTGTATCTTCTGACCATGGCAAAGAAATTTCATAACGATTATCTTCATTAATTTTTACTGTCTGTAAAAAATGCGCTTTAACCTAACGATCAATCTTCATTTTAGATTGTTTTTCAATCGGATCATTTATTCCAAGCAAATCCAATTTCCATAAATCAGCAATCTCTGCTTCCTTTCCAAACATAGACGTAACTGACAAAGCTTAATTTTCTTTAGACGCATTATCTTGAGGCACTTTTCCCAATTAAGGTCCAACCTAAAAATGTTTCCAGTGCTACTAATCCGACGAGAGTATTTCTATACGACCTGTCAGTAATTTTCCCATTACATCAGCTCCAATCAATATTTGAATAGATTCTGGAGTTTCACCAACATCCGTCAAAGTGATGCCTTTTACCGATAATTCTTTAAACCAGGATCTTTCTCCTGCAGGCATAACATTTTCACATATAATGTTTTGACCAAAACTTCAAAATTACATTTAAAATTTTCTTTCAAATCGCTTAATCTTACCTTGTAGTAATGATGATTCATCTATCTACGAGTTATCCTTTGTTATGACTCCGGCAAAAAGGGAATGAGAAACTTTTTCTTCTTGAAGAGGTAAATACTTCATTTCTTCGGCTAAATGTTTTAAAATATACAATCTCTGAGAACCTGAGTCCAAAATTTGTCTAACATCATTCTTTTTGTTTTCGGAAAATATTTTTGCCTTGAGCGTCTGAAGAAACGCTTTAGAATTTCTATTGAAATTGGCCATATTTACTTCTTTTCCAGACGACTTTTCTGCGTCTTCCTCTTTCTTTTCATTCAGCTTATTCTTATCGAGCTCTTGACACTTCACAGACGCATGTCTTTTATCACAAAAGAAACACTTCAAGATAGCTCTACATTGCTTCGTTGTGTGACCTGTTTCCAAACATGAAAAACAACATCTTTTGTCCTTCAATATATTCTGCTTTTCATTAAAACTCATCTTCCGTGCCGAAAAGCATCGTGAACGCAGATGTCTTCCTTTGCAAAAAACGCAATTTTTCCTTAAAGCTGGTCTTGAAGAAGTTGTTAATAAAGTAGCAGCAGTTGGTAAATATTTATTAACATCGTTATAACTTTTGTTTTTTCTAAAGCTCGCGTCATCTTTTCTCTCTAAACCAAAACCTGCCACTGCCAAATTAATTCTTTCATCTCCTCAACTTCAGATTTAAGAAACGTCATTAAATTATCCAGGCGTTCTTTTGCATCAGAACTAACGGAATTCGTATGGGTTCGATTCCATGTTTTCAAAAATTCAGCAGTAAAACAAGATTCTACCATTGGATATAATATTGAAGCACATTTATCCGTTGTGACTTCTAACGTCTCTAGAGCACGTAAATACGACTCAAGTTCATCATACAATGATGTAATAGAAAATTTTCCTTTTGATTGCGCAGGTATAATTAATTTTAATAGTTCTCACACATACACTTCAACCAAAAGATCTTTCCTACCGAAACGAGCCTTAAGACACTCTATAGCTTTGGCATAGTTAGCGCCAGTTGGCGGAAAACTATCAACAACTTTTCGCGTTCTAGATCCAGTGACAGTTGCTTGGATCAAATACTGGAATTTATTTTCTGGCGCAATATCTTGATCATTGTGATTCTGTTCAAACTGACTCCAAAATGGCAACCATTCCTTTAAATCATCATCAAATTGGCGAAATTCCATCTTGGGCAACGTAAATTTCATTTTAGAATTATTAGTTTCATAATCATTCGAAATGTACTCACCTTGCACTTGTCCCTGTGACTGAATCTTTGCTAATTCTAATTGATGATTTAATTCCAACTTTTTAAATTCTACTTCTTGATCCAACTTTTCCTTTAATTCTAGCTTTTTTAATTCTTGTTCCGACTTCTCCTTTAATTCTAGTTTTTAAATTCTTGATCCGACTTTTCCTTTTCTAACTTCTTAGCCTCGTTTTCTTTTTCCTTTCTCTGAGCAACAGCGTTGGATAAAATTTCTTGTACAAAAGCGGGATCCTGTTTATATTCATTACTATTCAAAATAATTTTCTTTAGTGTCCCAATCGTATAATTTTGCGGAACTGTTTCCCCAAGTTTTTCTACCACGAACTTTAAGTCCACCTTTTTTTAAATTTTTAACGGTTTGAAACATTTTGCTTCAAATAAATCTTGTAAAATGTCCTGTCGCGGCGAACGCCACAATTAATTAAAGCGTTCAAAAAGAATGTTATTTTAACAACCCAGCTTTAAGAATATAAAGCGGACGCCAATTATGAATTTATGAGCTTAACATGTACATAAAGAAGTGAATTAACCTCTTAAAACAGAAATAATTTATTTACCGTTAAAGCTTTTTACCTTCTTCCATAAAAATATTCAAAACATAGCCAAATTTCTAATTCACGTTACATGATATATAAACAGTATCACGAGAATAAAAGATGAGATGATAATAAAAAATAAACATGGACAATATATTTAACAATTGTGACTCCATGTTGATTAATTGTGCTATTAGGGATATGCACAGATAATCGTTGATTATAAGAATTGTCAACTTGCTTCTAAAATCATTAAACAAAAACATAATTTGAAAACAAATAATAATAAAAAAAAATTATTTCCTACATTGTTTAAGCCCGAGAAGGGACAGATATTAAGATATTTCATTCAATTTGTTTTACATTTAATGTTAAATTTTTGTAACAAATTAGTTAAGCCAATTGAAGATTAAAAAATAAAAATAAAATTCATACAATATGATACTTAAAACACCATAAAAAATTAGATTCCGTTCAAATGAAATCGAAATAAATCTTAGACTTCTTCCATTTTTAATTGAAAATATTTGTATTGCAGATTTTGCATTATGTTTATGACGATTGTGCATAAAATGATAAGATGCATGCAAAATACAAAACTTAAAAAAAAAAAAAGTCTAAGATTTATTTCGATTTCATTTGAACGGAATCTAATTTTTTAGGGTGTTTTAAGTATCATATTGTATGAATTTTATTTTTGTTTTAAATCTTCAATTGGTTTAACTAATTTTTTACAAAAATTTAATATAAAATGTAAATCTAATTGAATGAAATACCTTAATATCTGTTCTTTCTCGGGCTTAAACAATGTAGGAAATAAATTTTGTTTTTATAATTTGTTCTTCAAATTATGTTTTTGTTTAATATGTCAAGTTTTTTAATAACGACTGCACTCAGATGAACGCATTTCAAAATTAATGAAGAGTATCATCATCAGGCGTTGATGTATGCGTTATTGCATCGCAATGTGGGATGCAGTTTACCAATGTGTAATTCAAAATGTTTCACTACTGTAGTAATGCAGGTTGCGGTAGTTTGGACAAAAACTTAAAATCTGAACGTAAAAAATCTATAATCAAAACATAAAAAATTAACTTAATTTAAATTTAGATACTCTATTTCCCACTCAGGAACGCTATGAATGTAAATGTAAATTGTGTTGAATCCTTACTGCTAATATTTAACAATATTATATCTGTGATACAGTAAAAAATAAAAAATAAAAGTTTTACTTAAAATTTTAAACCCTATTCTCTCCCAAGGGGTGATGTAAACACATCAGAAAATAATTACCTAAGTTTACCTTGGGGTATAAATAGTTCTCATCTCGGAAAAAAATACATTTTAAAATTTAAGATATGTAATTCCCCACTAAGTTCGCTACCTTGCGTAAAAACAGCTATCCATTAGAAACTTTTTACTAAAATATAAACTTGACCAAAGCAGAAACTTATTCTGAAAATATCCTTTTTATTTCCACTATGACGCCATATTCACCTTTTTAATTTTTGAAAAAAAAAAAAAAAAAAAAAAAAAAACTAGCTCAATTTAATATTTCGCGTGAAAATCTTTCAACTAAAAAGAAATAAATTATTATTACGGCTTTTGAAATTTTTGCAACAATGAAATAAAAATGTTACATTTTCTATGAAAAATGTCAATTGATTTTCAATGAAAAAAGGGAAAATTGGAATTATTAAAAAAGATATATTTGAATAATGTAAAAATAAATTGGCCCATGTTTCTCTCTGGATTATAATTTACCCATATGCAAAGGCATTTTACCATTCGTTTTGATCCTGACGTCAGGCAATCGTTTTTACACTTTAAATTTATAATATCATTAAAATTAGTAAAGAATTAAAAATGAGTGGCATCAGGGACAAAAAGGTGGGAAGAAAAAATGAAAAAGTTATGATCTCCATAGGCTTTTCCATGTTAAAACATTGATAAGTGACACTGGAAATAAATAAGTATTGCGCTGCCACACAATACTTAAATATAATTATAACGGCATATAATGTCTTAAGACTAAAAATCTAAACTTTAATCTTAAAATTAATTTCACTTTTATAATATGCAAAGTTTATTTCACAACATAACATTAATTTTTTCAAGTTTGTATGTAGACATCTAAAATTATAATAATCCTTTAATGTCATTTAATTAATTATAAAAATAGAAATTTAATTGTTTATGACTAACAATAATTTATAATTTAAAATTCTGGCAGTCATTCAAATTTTATTTTAACATTATAAAAATTCAAATACAACTTTTTAAGTTATGTTGAAATATTTTCTTGAAACATTTGTTAAATCATTTCTTCTATAAGTAAGTTTGAAAAATTGAGAAATTTAATTTGATGTTTCATTCACTTGAAAGAAAAATAAATTGCAACAATTTTCAGAGTTAAATTTAATGGATTAAACTTATTTGAAATAATAAAAATATTTTCAATGTATGAATTGAATATTTTATATTTCATCGCATTTTGTTTAATGCATCATTTTTATGCTACGTTTCCAAAATATTTTATAAATGTATCTTTAAGAGAAATTTTTAGATGCATTTATCATTTGTTTCATGTGTTTATCATTCAAGTGTAAATGTAAGTTTCTTTTATATAACAAATTAGAAATTCGTTTTTGTTAAAATACAACTTTAATTTAAGATCAGTGAAGTTAAATTTTTTTTAAATTTTTTTTATGAGAAATGGTGAAGCTGTGGGCTGTTTTATACTGCTGATTTGGAAAATATATAATTTCTGATTAATTTAATTGATGTGCATGAATAAGTAATTTTAAAAATGAGAATTGTTGTTAAGCATCGGCCAGTTTTGGCCAGTTTTATGTAGGAGGGACGACTCCAGTGAGGATTTTTTGTAGAGAAAGTGATCCTAATTATCGTTTTCGTACAAAGAAAAATCCTAAAAACCTTGCACAAATACCCCAATAAACCCCTTATTTCAATTTCATTGTACCTATACCAACCACTGGACTGAGTGTGCCAAAGAATTTCAAGAATGGGAATTTTAAGAAAATTGTGTGCATTTACTTTTTTTTAATTGATCATAATGTAAACCAAAGTGGTTTACTTTGCATTCGCTGCACAATGAAGTCACGAAGTAATGGTCACGTGAGAGTCATAATGTGACGAGATAAATTTGAGTTACATTAATTACCAATATAAATTTGACACTTGCCACCATTTGTCACGTAACGGGGACACCATAGTGTAGTCAAGAAGTAGTTGTCACTTGAGAGTCACAATGTGACGAATTAAATATGTTTCACTGTAATTACCAATGTGAATGTGATACTTGTCTCCACTTGTGACGTCACGTTGGATAATTCTCCTTATAGGTATATGCGTAGATAATTGTTAATTTAAAAGAAATTCCTGCTTACTTTTAATTTCCATATTTTTATTGTATGACAAGTAATATCTTAAAACTAAAAAAAAAAAAAAATAATTACATTAAAAAATTAATTTATAGTTTTATGATATGCAAGATATATTTCACATCATAACATGAATTTTATCAAGTTTATATGTAGAATTCCGTAATAATAATAACACTTTGATCTTTTTTAATTAGTTCTAAAATTATTAATTGAGATTTTCGTGACTAGTGATAATTTATATCATTTTGCATTCTAGTAATCGTCTCAAATTTAATTTTAACTTTATTAAAGTTCAAGCTCAACTTTTAAAGTTATATTTAAATCTTTGTTTAAATACATTTTTATACTTAACACTTCTATACTTTATTCAGAAGAACAGGAAAATGTAATTTACGTAAACAGCGACTCTTTCATTCACTTGACAGAAAAATAAATTGTAACAATTTTCACAGCTAAATTAAATGGATTAAACTTATTTGAAATATTAAAATATTTTCGAAGGATGAATCGAGCTTTTTTATATTCCAACACATTTTGCCTAATGCAAAATTGTTATGCCACGTTTCAAAATATTTTATAAGTATATTTTTAAATGAAATTAATAGTTGCTTTCATTTATCAATCATATCTGTAGAGGTTTTTCTTTTCTGTCACAAATTTAAAATTCCTGTTTGTTAAACTGTAACATGAATTTAAGATCAGCGAAGTTCATTTTTTTATTCGTTGTCGTTGAAAAGAAAGCTTATTTTTTAGAGTTGTAAAGAGTACTGAAGTTTGGTGTATTTTATAGAGAAAAGATAAAGCTATGGATAGTTTTATTACCCCCCGGTACGGTATGCTGTTTCTTTCTCCCAGCTTATTTTATCTCTAAAAAATAACGTTACCTTACAGAAACCAGCCGTAAAACAAAGCAGTACGACTAAATACTCTATAGCAATTTTATAAACTTCTAAGCATCGCACATTTTCGATTTTTATACCGTCGTATTGGAAAAAAAAGGTTCTTTTAAATGCATTTTGTTTGAAAGCTATATCTCCATTTTTGAAATATTAATTTTTTTGTAGATTTTAGAGACATTTGCTTAATATTGGTAACGGAAGTACTCCATTTCTGTAGTAAAGGAAAAAGAATTCTAAAATAGTAATTATATATTTTTCTTGCCATTTTCTCATAACAACCGAAGAAAATGTAATTAAAATACGTGCTATTTTGAAAAAATATATATAAACGAAGGATTTCTGTTAAAACAATGGAGCTATTATAAACTATATTTAATTTTAAGTATCTATGAATCATTAGACAACCGGGTTTTTTTTTTTTTTGGTCGATTTTCTTGAATGGTAAATGGAATACTTAAGCGGATGCGAATGACGTCATTTTACGTAAAATAAAACGTGTGCTTTAAGACTTAAAATTGAAATATGTTTTGTACTGCAGTAGAGTCTCGCTTAACCGAGTTATTTTCTTCTGATGGACTGGTGACTTCTATTATTATGAAACAGCCATTATAAACGAAGCGTTAATTGAAGATGAAAGAGCAGCCGTAAAAAATAGAACTCTAATTTTCTGGTGAGACTGGTGGGAAAAAATGGCTGTGACTTAAAAAAAAAAAAAAAAAAAAAAAAAAAAAAAAAAAAAAAAAATGGCCATTTTCTTTTTCATTCTGACTAGAAAATCAGAGTTCTAACTTTTTACGGCTGCTCTTTCATCTTCACCTAACGCTTCATTTATAATGGCAGTTTCATAATAATACAAGACACCAGTCCATCAGAAGAAAATGATGTAATGGAAATGCCGGGGGCGACACTAAATTCTGAAAAAGCAGAAATCCTGTTTTCTAGTTTTAGGGATTTTTGGAATACAGAATTCCTGATGAATTTGGGTAACATTCATGAATAACTAATTCCATGTTGTGATTTGTTGCTAAGTTTGATTTTTTGCGAGTTTTGGTCATAATCGTGTAGGAAGGAATCCTTCAGGAAACAAGTAGGGAAAGTGATGTGAATTATTCTCTACGAAGTTATCCCGAAAAAGCTTGCACTATCAACCCTCCCAGACTGTGCAGGTTGATTAACTCGAGAAAGCCGACCCAAGTTTCTTATTTTGTTGCTATTTTAATTCGTCATATTGGTCTAAGTGAGCCCATGAGATTTAGGAATGTGAATTTAAAGAAAAATGTATTGATTTATTTTTTCCTTATTATTTCTGATGCAACACCCTTCAAAGTGTAAGATTCTACTGCCATTTCTAATGTAATTTTTAGAGGCTCATCAATTCTTTTCTATATTACATATCTCTTCTTTTTCTTGTTTCCTCTTTTTTTCTGTCTCTATCTTTACATATATACCTCTATATTACAAGAACAACAAATCCATGCTTAAAAAAAGAGGATTTAACTTTTTCCAACATTTTGTGAAATAAATGGCAATTTTAAAAAGCAAAAAAAGTACCCCCTCCTTTTTTTTTTTTTTTTTTTTTTTTTGCTTCTTTCTGCTTAAGTTTTTCCAGAATGGCTAAGCACTTCTCGTTGTTGTTTTTCAACACTCGCAGCCATTTCACCGTTGGCCGCAAACAGTTATTTCTTGCGTCGTTCTGGCTTGCATATTTCTATGTTTTAAAAACTAATTTTAACATTTGCACGATGGTGGAGCTTTCGAAACCCCGAAAAATGTCTGCATCAGTTTTTTATACACATATTTTTGCTTTTTAACATTGCCCATTTATTTCATAAACCAGATCCATGACCTGGCGACATGATAACCGCCTTAAAAACAAACATAGAAACTGTCTTATTTGCGGATTTTAAGTAAAAGTACAATTTTATAAAATTTTTACATAAAAATTTAGCAATTAGTAAATAATAATCTATACTTTTAATATTTTGACATTTAAAGACACTCGCAGTTGTTCGTAGTAACATAAAGCCCCGGACTGTGCATTCTATTTAGCATCGATTTTTAAAGCTTAAAAACAAATTTTAATGATATTCTTGTTTCATGCAATGTCTAAAAGGAAAGGGAAAAATTGTAAACTGTTAAAAAAAAACTCTTTTAATTAGTATTAATATAACACAGTTCCTATTAACATAAAGACGCGGACGGCGTGTCCCATGAGCTATAAATATTTAAAGCCTAAATAACAACTTTAAATGATAATCTGGTTTCATGCGATGTCTAGAAAAAAACCCATGAAATTGTTTAAAAAAAAACTAGAGTAATAATATAACACAGTTTGTAGTAACATAAAGTTTGCATTGCGTTTATTCAAAACGATGAATTTTGATACTGCGCGCAGTTTTATTAAAAAACTATGTATGGCAATCAAAAAAACTTTTCACCACATATTCATAACTGTATTATCTACAACTAAAAACCATAAAAAGTTAAGATTACATTTTTTTTTTTTTTTTTTTTTTTTTTTTTTTTTTACTTTGAAAATATCATTAAAAAAGTGAAAATTTTTAATATTTTGTAATTTCTTTAATTTAGTCAATATATTTTTTTTACAAATATTCTGGTTTTAGTAGAAAGGTAAAAGTATTATGTATTTATTTTCACCAAAATTTTCTCTTTATATGCATATTTTCAGATTTTATCATGTGCGCAAGATTTGTTTTCTCTCATTATCATATATTTTTAAACTTATCATTTCAATATTTATTTAGGACTTTACAAGTATACATATATATTTAAATATAAATATAAGTTTTATATTTAAATGAAGTTTGATTTTTATTTTTGACTTATTACACAAGTTTTGAAGCTTAGAACATAGTGATATATTTACCTTTTTCGACGTGTTCCAAGGTATCCTACCCCCATAAGCTCTGGCCTGCCATGTAGAACAGAATGAACCGCAGGCAACGGAACTTACACTATTACTTTTAACTCAATCATACTGATTGACATATGATAATTTTACCTATCTGTATGACTGATTTAAAACATAAAACACTTAAACAATCAGAATCAAAAAGTCTTCTGCAAGTAACGAGATCTTCGGAGATTTTTTCGGCTATATTCACTCTCGGCATGCAGCTAATACAAAAACATCGATTTTCGTTTCAAAATATTTTTTAAATACATAACTGATATTTTTATACAAAAATATTTTTTAATGCTGATAGTAAAAAATCTAAATATATATTGGGGAGAGTAGTACACAGTGAGACACGTCTCACTGTGTACACAGATGGTTCTTGACGATTCTTCTGACGACGATGAATCATTTAGGTATCAGAAACTAGAACGGGAGCCTGTCGTTCGTTTGCGCGGTTTTCAAATAATGTGTTCTATGTAGGAAAAAACTTAATCTGTAAAGATGAATATGGTGATTTTGAAGTGATTTATCTTCGAACAGCGTGAATGCGGCAGGCTTCGTGCTTCATGTAATGAATCAGACATTTGATTGCTACTGCCAGAACTACAATTTATGACAACAAAGCAATTATCAGGATACCACCTGTTTCCGATTTCCTTCTGAAATTTGGATGTACAGTCGTGGAAAAAAAAGTAAACACCCCCTACTAACTCCTCAACAAATTATCGTAGAAGAAAGTTACTGGTACAGAATGATTGTAAATAAATTCTACTTTTAAATGACGTATATAAAATTTGCTTAGGGGGCCATCTACATATTAAAACGAACTATAACTTTGTTTTTTCAATAGCAGTACACAATTCTGACAGCATAAGTAAACTCTACACCCTTCAATTAGTCTAAAAACAATTTTTATGCAATTCGTACGATAGGTTTCTGAGAAATTAATTATTTTAAAACGAGCGTAATTTAAGGGCCGTATCCAAATTGAGGTTGTCAATTGAGGTTGCCAATACTCGATTGTTAACCGAGGGAGCTTCCTTCGTGATCAAGGCACCTTAAGCAGTCAATTAAGCCTATTAGATTACAGGATAGCATAAGAAATTTCAAAATATTTAATCACTTCTATCATAGGCTTAAACCATCATTTTGCCGTTTTTTAAGCATAATTTGAAAACTACTTGGAAGAAAAATGTGAAATTTTGGATTTCCATAAAGCAGGACATAATAAATCTGAATCCATCAAAAAAATTGCAGGTTGCAATTCATAATTCTTTTGAATATTAATTTCATACTTCATAATTCATATCACAAAATTATAAAAATTACAAATTCAACGTATTTATGTTTGGGTGTATTAGTATTATTGCTACACAAAAAATTAAAACATTAGGATCATAATTTCAGAAGTTATAAATAAAAATATGAAAATGTAATTTAACATTAGAAGCACTAAATTTTGAATGTTTATAATTCAAAAACTTATCATTCAAATGATTTGAAATTCGGTGTCTAGGCATAGTTTGAACCAAAGATTTGAAATATCTCGTTCAAATTGGGTATTGCCATTTTAAAAAAATGATGTTTGGATTCTTTTAATATGTAGATGGCCCCCTAAGCAAATTTTATATACGTCATTTAAAAGTAGACTTTATTTCCAATCGTTCCGTACCAGTAACTTTCGTCTACGATAATTTGTTGAGGTGTTAGTAGGGGTGTTTACTTTTTTTTCCACAACTGTACATTGAGCTACACACTGCTATTGTTAGGCATACTCTTAAGCCTTTATTTAAGACGGATAACTATAGAGTAATTACCACAATCCACCATACGTGTTCAGTTAAGCTCAAAATGTGGTTAAATTGTTAATAATATGTGTACCTGTAACTACTGAAATATTCTTTGCATTTTTACTATTTCTCTATCAAAACTACTCGATCTCAAAACTGTCAGATTAAACTCCAAGTGATAAACACGATTTCATGCAGTAGTTAAGACATTATTACACTGAAGAAAATTATGGATAGAGTGTTAAGGTGTATGATTCATGAAACTATATACATTTTCTCACTATGCACCAGAAGTGGTACACGGTGAAACAATTTCCGATACCCTGTTATCATGCTTCTATGCTTTTATAAATAACTTTTTTAAAACCATTTCTTCATTAATGTGTAGCGTATTTGTGTTGCTTTAAGATGAATAAAAAAAAATTCAAAAGAAAAAATATAGTCGCCGTATGTTAAGAAATAATATTTTTCGTCTCACTGTGTACTACCCTCCCATATATAGTATATAATGTAAAAATTCTATTGGGGTTTTCAATAAAAAATTGTTTTCACCTGTATTCTGTAACCCAGGAAGCATGGTTTGGATTCTTTAGCGAGTAGAATAATATGCATATGTAAAAACTACAGTGGTGTATGGAATCTTTATATCAAAAATAAATTATATAAATATAAGTTAAACATGTAAAAATTTGCTAAATTAATCCACATTTATGATCATTCAAAACGTATTTAAACTACTATCTTCATGGAAAATCAATCTGTGTGGAAGTTAATATTGATTCTACATTATATTGAAACATTGAAAATATTTCAGAAAAAAAAAAAAATAGAAATTACCTTATCAGGGAATGGGAGGGGGGAGGGCGAATGTCCATTCTTATCTACATACTTTCTATTATTTTTAATATTCGGCTTCAGGGAGAAATCTTTATCGAAAGAATAAATTTTAATTTTAATTCCATATTATATTATCCGAATATTGCTAAATTTTTTATCGTCGGTATAAATCAGTATAAAAAAATGAGCCAACTATTTTCAAGTTTTTACTTTTTGTGTGATATCCCATACTTTTTGTCTAAAAGAAAAAAAAAATCATTTTATAAGAAAAAAAATTATAGAAGAAAATAAAACCATATTTTCCACAATTTTTTTTATATGTATGCTTACATTTATACAGTTTGCCGAAAGAGAAATTTATGGATTCATAGTAGAATAAAAAGTTTCAGAACATTTTATGGAGAGTGAAAATCTCCTGGCGATGCTATCAATGCGAATAAGATATTGGAAGGACATTACATATTTTGTTTTTATAATAAATATTTCATGAATTATTTATGTTTATAACATTTTTAGTCAAGTATAAAAGAAAATATATTTTTAATACATATTCGAACTTAATAAACAGTTTAATGAGTATTTTTAGCCCCCGTTATGCTATTTCTTTCTCCCATCAATTAACGTGTCATCTACAAAAATAACGTTTCGCTGTATAATCCAGCAGTAAAACAAAGCAGATGTATCATTGAAGGGATAATCTCTACTGCAGTTTTTTAAACTTATGAGGATAGCACATTTACAGTTTTTATACCGTCGTATTGGGAAAAAAGGTACTTTTAAATGCAATTTGTTTGAAAATGCATCGCCCTTTATTTTTGAGATATTAATTTTTTCTTTCTTTCTTTCTTTTTTTTTTTTTTTTTCTTTTGTAGTTTTTAGCGCCATTTGTTTAATTTTGGCAATTCAAGTACTCCATTTCTATAGAAAGTAAAGGAAAAATATTTGGAAATTAGCAATTATATATTTTTGTTACCATTTTTTCGTAACAACTGGAAAAAAAGGTTAATTAAAATACATGCTATTTGGAAAAAATATAAATGAATGATTTCTGATAAAACGTGGAGCTATTATAAAGTAAATTTAATTTTAAGTATCTATATTAATATTACAAAAAAAAATGAAAGCATATGAATCATGAGATAGCCGATTTTTATGTCGACTTTCTTGAATGACGACATCTCTTTTTTTTTATTTGTATATTATTCAGCGATAGTCCCGTCCTATGCATATTTTACTATAGATGTTGTTTAAGACTGGATCGTAAATGAAGAATTCTTCATCGGATGCGGATGACGTCATTTTATATAAAATAAAAGCATGTGTTTTAAGCCTTAAAACTGAACTATCTATATTTATATACATATATATTTTTTTTTCACCGGGACGACTCTAAATTCTGAAAAAGCAGAATTCCTGTTTTGTAGTTTTGAATATTCTTTGTAAATTTTATATTTAGGGAGTTTGATTATCTTTGGCTAAAAAGAAGCATGATACTTGGAATTTATTATTATTATTTTGAAATAGGATAAATATATCAATTGAAGAATTTTCGAAATACAATTAATTATCGTTTATCAAGATTCGTAAATTTTAACAATTGGAAATATTTGAAACTTTGCTTGATATGACGGAGAATATAATCTAGGGTTTTCAAACCAGACTATCACTTTTCCACGAAGCATCTCGGCCGATCGTCATTTTTATTTTATTTTTTAATGAAAAAAGGTACTTATTGTTGTATCTTACACCAACAATATGTGTCACTTTTAATAATTTTTTTTACAGTGTAGTAAACTTAAAAAAAACCTAAAAAAATTGGATAACTTAAAAAAATTAAATGACATGCTAGTATTGTTGAATATCCTTGTTTTAACCTAGTTATTACCTATTGTGTATAATGAAGTAATACATATGTAAAAACTACGGTTGTGTTATGGGCTCTGTCTTTATATGGAAAATAAATTTTATAAATATAAGTTAAATACGTGCAAATTTGCTGAATAAACCCACGTTTTTTAATCTTTCGTAACATATGTAAACTACATTCATGCGAAAATCAATCTGCGTGGCAGTTAATATCGATTCTAAATGATATTGAAACATTCAAATCATTTCAGAAAAAGAAATACAAATTACCTTATCATGGAATGAGGGGTGGGGGCGGTCGAAAATCAATTCTTATCTACATACTTTCTATTATTTTTAATATTCTACTTCAGGGAGAAATCTTTATTCAAAGAGTAAATTTTACATTTTAATTTCACGTTACATCTTACGATAATTGGTATTTTTTTATGTCAGAATATTATCAGTATAAAAAAATTAATCAAGTGTTTTCCAAGTTTTTTACCTATTAAGTAATATCCCATACTTTTTGAATAAAATAAAAAAAATAATCTTAAAAGAAAAAAACAACTTATAGTAGGAAATAAAAAGATGTTTTTCCATCGAATAAAATGCTTCAGAACATTATATTTTTTGGAGAGTGAAAATCTCCTGGCGATGCTATCAATGCGAATAAGATATTGAAAGGGCATTACATATTTTGCAATATACATATTTTGTTTTTCATAATAAATATTTCGTGAATTATTTATTTTTATAACTTTTTTAGTCAGGTATAAAAGAAAATACATTTTTTCATTCATGTTGTCTCTTAATAAACAGTTTAACGAGAAATTTTTTTTTTATATATTCGTTATTATATTTGTAAATTTTATATTAAAAAAGGTTAACTATCTTTGGCTAAAAAAACATGATATTTGCAAATTATTATTATTATTATTATTATTATTTTGAAATAGAAGAAATATATCAATTCTAGGGTTTTCGAATTGTAATTAATTGTCGTGTATCAAGATTCGTAAATTTTATGAATTGATAATATTTGAAACTTTGCTTGAATTGACGAAGAGTATAGCCAAGTGTTTTCAAACTACACTATCACTTTTCAACAGAGCAACTCGGCTGATCGTTATTTTTATTTTATCTTTTAAGGAAAAAAGATTGAAAGAATGAAATTAAATTTTCAGTTGGAAAGTATAATACTACACACATTTAATTTGGTTAAATAATGAACTTTCTTGTTAAGAAATATTGTTTATTTCATTTAAATTGTAGGTGTTGTAATTACAATAAGCAGATTGTAACATCGCTTGAAGGTCGTAAAAGTAAAATTTGTGCAATAATAGTACGTGATTTTTATTATGATTTTAAAATTCATTCCCAAAAACTACAACAAGAATAGCTAAAATTATCAAACATGTTATTTCATTGTATACCTGTGCAATCTATATTATAAAGAACAAACGTGTCTGTCCGTCATGCTGACGTCATTTTGGTGTTGGCAACAGCAGACAATCAAATTTTGCTTTTTCTGCAATTTTTTAAACTTATAAACATCGCACATTTTAAATTATTATACTATCTAATCGAGAAAATGAGGCACTTACAAATACAATTTGTTTGAAAACTGTTTCGCAACGTACTTAACTTTTATGGTTTTTAAAATATTTTTCGAGCATGATTATTTTATGTCTATGTCATAGCGTGCACACGGTTATGAAAGATGAACCTGTTTCCTTTTATGTTAATCATAAATAGTTCGGTATTTGTTTTCGGCTGATATTTCATAACGAAGTTAAAACTTCATCAGTAGAGTAAAATGATATAAATAAAACAGATATTTAACAGACATGTAATCGATTAATAGAGATGACCTCTCAGGAGTTTATATGATTCCATTTATTAGGGAAGGGAGGAATCAAAAATCATTATATAGGTATAACTCAACGAAAATTCAATATCAGACATAAAGAACATATAGCGGACATAAAATATAATAGAGGTAATATTGCTTTATCCCGGCTAAATCAAATAGAGAACATTAACATACTTTTTAACAAGAATAAAATAATCTACAGGTCTATGTTTTATTTACAATTATTTATAAGAGAGTCCATTGAAATTTATTTAAGAGGTTCAAGAGTTTGTAACGATACATTATCTTTTCGTATCCCAAATTTATGGGTTGAATGGTGGACAACTTACGGCGTTACGACATAGAGGGAACACGAGCAATCGCGAAAATGTAGGGCGCGTTATATGATTACTTGTTTATATTCGATGATTTTTTCCATTTTGCATACGCTTTTGTAATTTTTCTGTTATACATTCTGATGACGACTCAGAAAAAGAATTGAAACATGTAAATATAGATTTTTAATTTACTTTTAATATGTTTTTATAACGTCTTTTAAGCAAATAAATATTTTTATATTGTGACATGTAATCGAACTACGCAACTACACACTTCAATAACTGAAGTGATCAGAATTAAAAAAGACTGCTGTAAGTCATGAAATCTTTGGCGATTTTTTCGGCTATTATCTATGAAAGTATCGTCTTAATTATGAATGAAAGTATCGATAATTGAATCAATGAATTAAGGAAAGTATCGTCGTAAATTTTAAAACTTTAATTGAATGCAAAATTGAGACTTTTCAAATGAAATAGTTTTTGTTGTTGTTAGAGAACAATCTAAAAAATGTATATTAATGTAAAAAAAATGGTTTTGTCATATAAAATATATATATTACAATTCATCAGACATACAAGTAAAATTACATAAATACATTTAATACAATTAAAAAGCAAACGTTTCGAGCTAAATTTTAGCCCCTCATCAGTGCAACAAAACATTCAAATGACAGAAAACTATATATCATGTTCACAGTTAAAAATTATTAGCAGTTAAAATTAAGTAAAGTATAAATTTTTTTAAAACAATGCTGAGTATTCAGGAGGAAGTGCACATGATTCATTTATTGGCGACGTTTGCTTACGAGTGAACACACCTTCCAGAAAAACTCTACTTTTAATATTATTGCAACCAGATCTGATAACTTTCATATTTGCGAAGTCTGGGATATGGTCGGTATCTAAAGAATGGTGTACAATTTTTGACTGTAGGTTTCCAGATTTGTAAGCACGTTTATGCTCAGCAAGGCGAATGGCGCAAGTGCGACCAGTTTCGCCAATATATACCGAGTCGTAATCTTTACATGGGATACTGTCGATTGAACCGGTTCTTAGTAAGGGGGGAATTTTAGGTTTAGATTTACAAAGTAAGTTTTTCAAAACATTTTGAGGCTTTAATGATGTACTGATATTACGGGACTTCAAAAGGCTAGAGATTTTTTCAGAAAGATATTTGTTGTAGGGTAGAGATATGTAAATAGCGGGAGCCTTACAAATTACAGAGGATGACACGCGATGTTCAGAAAAAATCCTTTTTAACCATCTTAAAGGGTAGCCATTTTGAATTAAGTCACTAAATATCTTCTTTTTTTCAAATTGGAAGGCTGCATCAGTATTACAATAACTTTTAACTCTGTGGATTAAAGTTCTAACGACAGAGATTTTATGGGAGAGTGGGTTCATAGATTCAAAATTAAGGTATTGCCCAGAATTTGTAGCCTTACGGTATACAGATGTTAAAACTTTCTGAAAATCAGTATTCTCTACTCTTTCAACCATAATGTCGAGGAAAGGTAATTTGCGATCAGTCTCGATTTCAACAGTGAATTGGATTGCTGGACAGATAGAGTTCGCAGTTTGTAGAATTTCATTCAAATCCTCATGCTTCGCAAAAAGAAAAACGTCATCGACATAACGTCTCCAAAAACAGACCTTAGAGCCTAAAAGGCACATTATTTCATACTCAATGTACTGCATTACTATTTCAGCTATTCTAACGGAAATTGGGGATCCCATAGCAGTTCCATTAACTTGGCTATAAAATGTTTCATCAAAAATGAAACAATTAGATGTAAGACAAAATCTCACAAGATCAACAACGTCCAAAATGTCAAGACTTGAGTCCATATTATAATTAGGCCATACTTTCTGGACAACTTCGCAAGCAAAATCAATCGGTATAGATGTAAACAGAGACACTACGTCAAATGAAGCCATCATGCAGTTAGGTGGAAAACGGAAACTCTTAAGACAGTTCATAAAACTTAAAGTTCATAAAACTAATATGCCTCTCCGTCCAATTATAGATTATACTCATTCACCTGTCTATAAATTGTCTAGTTTTTTATCGACATTGTTGAATGAAACCTCTAACTTTGGAATCCATTTACTGTCTTACATCAGCTTATCAATTTTTGGACTGTCTTAAGAGTTTCCGTTTTCCACCTAACTGCATGATGGCTTCATTTGACGTAGTGTCTCTGTTTACATCTATACCGATTGATTTTGCTTGCGAAGTTGTCCAGAAAGTATGGCCTAATTATAATATGGACTCAAGTCTTGACATTTTGGACGTTGTTGATCTTGTGAGATTTTGTCTTACATCTAATTGTTTCATTTTTGATGAAACATTTTATAGCCAAGTTAATGGAACTGCTATGGGATCCCCAATTTCCGTTAGAATAGCTGAAATAGTAATGCAGTACATTGAGTATGAAATAATGTGCCTTTTAGGCTCTAAGGTCTGTTTTTGGAGACGTTATGTCGATGACGTTTTTCTTGTTGCGAAGCATGAGGATTGGAATGAAATTCTACAAACTGCGAACTCTATCTGTCCAGCAATCCAATTCACTGTTGAAATCGAGACTGATCGCAAATTACCTTTCCTCGACATTATGGTTGAAAGAGTAGAGAATACTGATTTTCAGAAAGTTTTAACATCTGTATACCGTAAGGCTACAAATTCTGGGCAATACCTTAATTTTGAATCTATGAACCCACTCTCCCATAAAATCGCTGTCGTTAGAACTTTAATCCACAGAGCTAAAAGTTATTGTAATACTGATGCAGTCTTCCAATTTGAAAAAAAGAAGATATTTAGTGACTTAATTCAAAATGGCTACCCTTTAAGATGGTTAAAAAGGACTTTTTCTGAACATCGCGTGTCATCCTCTGTAATTTGTAAGGCTCCCGCTATTTACATATCTCTACCCTACAACAAATATCTTTCTGAAAAAATCTCTAGCCTTTTGAAGTCCCATAATATCAGTACATCATTCAAGCCTCAAAATGTATTGAAAAACTTACTTTGTAAATCTAAACCTAAAATTCCCCCCTTACTAAGAACCGGTTCAATTTACAGTATCCCATGTAAAGATTGCGACTCGGTATATATTGGCGAAACTGGTCGCACTTGCGCCATTCGCCTTGCTGAGCATAAACGTGCTTACAAATCTGGAAACCTACAGTCAAAAAATGTACAGCATTCTTTAGATGCCGACCATATCCCAGGCTTCGCAAATATGAAAGTTATCAGATCTGGTTGCAATAATATTAAAAGTAGAGTTTTTCTGGAAGGTGTGTTCACTCGTAAGCAAACGTCGCCGATAAATGAATCATGTGCACTTCCTCCTGAATACTCAGCATTGTTTTTAAAAAAATTATACTTTACTTAATTTTAACTGCTAATAATTTTTAACTGTAAACATGATATATAGTTTTCTGTCATTTGAATGTTTTGTTGCACTGATGAGGGGCTAAAATTTAGCTCGAAACGTTTGCTTTTTAATTGTATTAAATGTATTTATGTAATTTTACTTGTATGTCTGATGAATTGTAATATATATATTTTATTTTTAACTCGTATATCAGACGTTAAACAATGATTATTTATTTTAAGGTTTTGTCATATATTCTTTAACCCAGGAAATTCTGGTCGGATCCCTTAGTTACGGTATAAAGCAATTGCATTTTATTTTATTTAAATATAGGGTAATTCCGGGATTTATGCCGCACATTTTTTTTGAATTTGCGTATAAAGTACCATGGTGGACATAAAATTAAAAAAATCATGCTGTGCTATTTAATGTTAAATATGCGTGTACTGTGACAAAGAAATTCAAAACAAATTATTAATATTTTTTTAACAATTTTTTTAGAACATTACACTGCGGCGCATCACCCGTACATTCAGGCTGAGACGCCGCAGTTGTGCTTTAATTATGTCGCGCTTGTAATGAGAACAGAATCAAATTATAAATAAAAATATTTAAAAAATATTCATATCTGGACTATAATTAGCGATGTAATAACAAAATGAAACTAAATGAGTACAATGAAACGTATTAGTAGATTCAAATTAATATTTGTTGCCTACTTTCACTATTAAAATTATCGACTTATTTTTTTACGTTAAATTTTAATTATTATTTCAGCAACAACATAACATCAATGTATTAGAAAGGGAAAAGAAAAAAAATTAAAATTGTGTTTACATAACTTATTTGTTAACCCTTTCGGGACTGATGGCTTTTACACAAATTTTATCCGTTTTGTACCACTTTTTAAAAAGAAGTTACCTTTACTTAGATAATCATGAAAATGCTCTAATTAAACAAAGCAAATATTACTTTTCTTTTTTACTGGTACCAGAAACAAATTTTGTAAGCTCTTTATGAAGGTGCTTTTATGCACCTATGGTCCTGAATGGGTTAACCCCTTGAGGAGCGGTGGGATAAAATATATCCCACCTAATTTAAACAAGATTCTCACCAGAAAATTTTAACTAAATTTTATATTTTTAATTTTGGAGGAAAATCGATGAAAAATTGCTTTCCCTTATTTAAAAATAAAACTTCTCGATTATTCCGGTGATAATTGAATATTTAGAGACATTTTTGCTTGCCTCTCAAGGGGTTAAGAGACCTGTTTTTTCGACTACAATCTACAGAAAAGTGTCGAAAAATAACAGTCTATATGTAACTACATTTAAACACATGATTCAACGAAGCCAATTACACTTCCTCTTTTTTGGAGTAGTTTGCAAAGAACTCTTGCGTTACGCGTAATCCAATTTTTCGTTATTATCCTCTTGACTTGCATCTTTCTTGCACTTCTTACTTCTTATTTTCCCCCTTTTCTCCTTTGGTTTTAATAAACTTGATAACATGCCTAACACGTTTAGTCTGTGCAAAAATAAAAGGTAAACTTAATAACACTTAATCATCCCGTACAAAAGAAACTGCGGCATGTATACCGGAATAGCAGTGCGGCATGTATCCCATTTTGAATGGTGAAGACGTCAGCCATCTCAGTTACCTGCCATCGCTAAGGGGAATGGCGTAACCATACAGACAGTACTCTATAAAAAAGCTACACTTAGTTTTGACTTCGAAATCATGCATGCATTTAGTAATTAGTGTATGAAAAGTATTTAAACATAACGTTTTTAAAAGTTTGGACAGTGAAATCATGCACTTACGTCAAATTGAGGATTGTACTTCTACAAGTAAACTTCTAAATGGGGTTCACGCTATACACTGGTTAAAATAATCTCATTGCGCACCTATACTGTGCGTTTGACGACCATCTATCGATAATTACAAGAAATAGAAGGGGTGCGGCATCTATTCCGTATGCGGCAACTCTCCCGGAGTTACCCTACACATTAATTTTTAGGTATAATAAGAAACAAACATATCCCTTTTTTAAAGTTAATTAATTCTCTAAGCTACAAAAAATTCAAAGAGTAATTTCTGAAATAAAAATAGAAACGTAACCTTTCAAAGAAACAAAATCTACTTTATAAATGGCATCAAAATTTTACGATTTAATTATTCTGAAAATGTTAGCTGTGTATTAATGCACCTTATTTAAGAATACTTGACACTATTCTCTGTTAGAAACTTCTCACTACAGAAGTGCCCTCCAAAGAGCATACCTAATTTTAGGCTTTTCCAAACTTTTAATATGTAATTGTCGGGAAAAATATGGAATACAAACTTAAAAGTACACTTTTTTGGCTGGGATACTGTGGGATTTGGGAGGCACTGAGGGATGCATTAATTTACCGTTTGAGAATTTTATATCGTCAGCGATGATCTAAACTCAATTTTAATCAACTCTGAGGCAAAATTCAATTTCAATAAATGTGTAAAGATTTACTTGTGCTTAGTTTTTATTTCTATATTTTCTGGTAAAATAATTAATATGTACAGGAAGAAAATCTTATATGTTGGGTATACATTATTTTACAAAACATAATGCTTTTTCAAGAATTTTATAATTTTTTTTTTCAAATTTAATTAATATACTTTCCATTTACATTATGCTTCTTGAATTATAAAAATATAATACTCAAGATATATTTATTTCATATGACACTTCAATTCATTTTACTCCCAGAAAAAAATGGCATGGTTTACGCTTAAGCTGTTTTGAATTATGTTTCTCATAAAAACATTACAAAATTAATCTACCACGTGTAAACTTCAAGAAAGTTATTCTGAATAGCAAGTCTACTAATGTAACGAAAATTAAATTATAAAATGAAATGATTCTTTGTAAACACACACACACTCTTTAAACAACATTAAATGTAAGTATTTTAATAATCATCATCATCATCCCTAACTTAAGTTGGGTTGCCGATAATAACTTTAAGAAAACTGAAATATATTACAATGAGACTTTTAATAAACATGCTGACTTTTGTTCTTAATGTGATAACATACAAAATAGTGGGTAGAAGTTTAATTATGCTCGACAGCAGTATGCATTTGACGCTTCCCATTTTGGGCTGCGATTACCAGATCATACGGTATCATCGATTGTGTCAGCATCCTGTTTTTCCAGAACTTTTCATAATGCTATCACATTTCATAGCAAGCAGGGGACATATGAATTGAATATTTCCAACGGAGAGAAAAAATGCCCAAGCCGGGTATCGAACCCAAAGCCTCTTCCGTTTAAGCTACCTGAGTTGACATCCGGAGAACATATTTCGTTCAGATAACTTTATTGATAATAACATATGGTCTGTCATGTAGGTAGCTCAACAGAATAAACCGCAGGTAAAGGAACGGGTACCTATCGATGAGGTACATATCGAACGACTTACATATCGTTATATTTTAATTGCAATAATTTTATTGTTCGTAAAATTATTACGGTCAAACCGAGTTCAGTTAGGATGAAATACTCTGTATTTGAAACTAAATAAGTGATTTGCGACCCCATTTCTATGGCAATTTTGCATCCTCTTGATGCCAATCATCACCCTTCTAAATTTGTCTGTCGAATTTGGCAACACCCTGCATAGTCTATGTTTCCATTAATGCAGGAAAACTTAAGAGGCTACACTAGTCACTCAAAAAGACCCGGATGATAATGTTAATCCTATGGGAAGTTATTTTAAAATATCTCGCTTGAATTTTGATATTTTCGAATGATTTTTTTTGCATAGGTTAGCTGACGAAGATCTACAACCGGGCAACTTTTTAATTATTTTTTTTTAAAATATATTTTTTAACTTCTTTTATTTTCGGAATTGGTTTCAACCGGTTCTGATATTGAAACTATCCTAATATTTAAAAAAAACTATAATAAAAAAAAAATAAATAAATAAAAACTACCCCGGTTGTAGATCGTCCTCAGCTATCGTATGCAAAAATAAACATTCGAAAATATCAAAATTCAAGCGAGATATTCGAAAATAACTTCCCTATAGGACTAACATTAGCATACGGGTCTTTTTCAGTGACTGGTGCAGGCTCTTAAGTATGTTGTGGAGATATAAATGTTATATTCTAGGAATTTTTAACCTCGAAGTTCACATTATCTGAATTTAATTTCTGAGACTGTTATGTGATATTTTTTAATCATTATAGATGTGAATTTCCCACTGAGCTTTTTCGCCCAATAGGAAATTCACATCTAATATGATTTGTTTACCAATTAGAATAATTGTGTTAAAATTAATCTGGTGTTATTAATCATTATTTATTATGCGCGTTATAGAAATGCACAAAATTTATGACTAAGTGCATGGGCATTTGCTATTAGAAGATTATATTTAGTTTAATGAATTTTATTTTTAATAATAATAAAAAAAACTACTAATAGAATTTATCTCCATTCTGACCAATGAAAGCACTCAGATTACGTTCAAATAAGCGTTTTCCATAAAGATCTTCGAATGACTGATTGGACAATTTCTTCTAATATTGGAACAACGTAACACCGTAATTTTGATGACGATTATATTTGAAATAAAGGTAAAATTAAATATATTTATTTTAAATTAATGAACCCTTTTCTTTTCTCGTCAGTAAGTCATCTGTTAAAACCAATATATATTTTATGCTCGAAATATTAGAGGATAATTTATGGAGTGCTGTGAAGACATAGAGCTTTTATCAGCTATTAATCTGAGTTTTTAATCTATCAGCCTATCAGTTTTAATCTCGCACTTTATATTAGATCAATTAAATATCTCAGACGATTACGTAAAATATATTTATTAATCGTTATAAATTATACACATTATAGAAATGCACAAAATGGATGACTAAGTGCACAGACATTTACTCTTTCAAAGATTATAATTAGTTTAATAAATTTTGTATCTCTTTCTCTCTATTCTAAAAAAAAAGTAACTACCGCTGTCACCGCCGCCGCCGCCGCCGGTTTTGAATTTTTTGTGACCGGAGGTCTTTCTTCGTTAATATTAAGAAAAATAATGCATACAAAAATATGAAAATCGGTAGTATTATACAAAAATGTTTGATAAAGACGCTTATGCAGACAGTTTTCAGATCGAAGAATTATTTTAAGAGATATTTAATGCTAAAGTTGGACAAAATCGTTCCACTAAAAAAGTTTTATAGGAGCAAAAACTGTTCATAGGAATTTAATCATTTTTAGATCATTTTATGCGTTAGAATTTGCCGGAGTGCAGATTGTATTAATTTTTTCATTTTGACTAATTTTTTGAGGTTTTATTTCTATTTTAAATGCAGATTTTCAGCATTTCTAGAGATATTTTTAACAGATTTTAGAAAGTGATATTAATTTAAACTGTTGCCAACTGTATAAACAGCGGAAACAATAATGTTTGCTTAAAAAAAATAAAAATATTTATACGCGTAAATAAATTAAAAATTTATTTACACGTGACTATTATAAACAGAAAAAAACATTTGGAATTATAATTAAATAATTATGTACAAAAAGCAGGAACTTATTAAAAATTACGTCATAAAAACTATAATTACACGTGAATTTTAAGAGAGAAAGGAATTTGTAAAACAATAAATTTATTAACATGCGTTAGAAGTCTTAAATAGGAGAAATTACGTCATATTTACGTCACATTACAGTTATTGCATAAAATGAACACAAAATAATATTGCAAAACGGTTTAAATTTAGAAATTGCGCTAGACATTTATTTGATATTTTAAGAGGATACTTTTCAACTATTTTTGTTAGGAAAGCGCAAATAATATTTCATATCTAACACAAGTATTTTCGAATATTAAAAAGAGAAAAAATAGTTTGGTCAAAATTACGTCAGATTAAAAACGATTAATTTAAAATGTCTCATATATAAGAACTTTCTTTTCACTTTGTTAAAAAATACCAGGAGACAAAGACTCTGTTTACTTAATTCCTTTTATATTAGCTTATTTTGAAATGTTGTTACACGTGTCTACGTCATCAAGTTATTTTTATTTCGATGTTTTATTTATATTTTAATTAACGTTGTACTAATTTATTTGGTTTTTCGTTATTTAAAATAAAAAGTATGTCAATTTGTATAATTTGGCGAGTGGTTTGGCGATTTATATAATTTGGCGAAATTGGTCGACGGGATAATCAAGTAGTACCGCAACGGATTTGGCGTTAAAATTCCCCAATCAAAGAGAAATGAATATAAATCCGTTTATAGAGAGATCGCCACTGTTTTTTAAATTATAATTCAATCTTTCGAAATATTTTTAAAGCCGATCAAATTAGCGTGCATTTAGAGTCTACGGTGTTTGGACGGGGGTTGGCGAGCGTAGCTCGTAGGGGGCCGAGCCCCCTAGTCTCTCTATTCTAAAAAAAAGTAACTACCGCTGTCACCGCCGCCGCCGCCGGTTTTGAATTTTTTGTGACCGGAGGTCTTTCTTCGTTAAAATTAAGAAAAATAATGCATACAAAAAAAATCCCTGCCGGCCCGGCCTACAGGCAGAGGTAGATTTCGAAGTTAAGTATACTAATTTCACCAACAAAAACAAAATCATTATTAGATATAAATCCACTTTAACATCTGTCTGCTTTTGACGAATTTTTATTTCCTTTTTATAAAATAGCTGGTTTTATCAGAATCATGTTAAGGCGATATTAAAAAAAATATTTTTCCATACTCAACAACTCGAAATTTTCTGGCACATTTTCAGATTCATTTTTAATTAAAAAAAAAAAAAATATGAAACATGCTGACGTGATTTTTGAAAAGATTTATAAGCGACCTGTGTTTTTATTTTTCTTTCAATTAATTAAAACTTGATTAATAAACAATTATTTTCTCAGTAGGGCAATATTTTTCGTTTCCAACAATCGCTTCGGGAAATTCTGTTCAAAATGCCCACTTTGACATCCTTTTTTGAAATATATTCTGCCTCTATCAAAAAATCGATCATTACTGTACATTATATAGTTTCTGAATAAGAGAATCTAGCAATTGGATGCGTTTGAGAGCAAAAATGAATTTAAAAATGAGTAAGAAAATAGACAGTTTGGATTTGAATGCACCCTTAATAAGATGATTTTTTTCTTCAATCGCTATGTATTTTTAATTTGTTTTTGCTGTAAGAATTGGCCCTATCAAAAACTTCTCTATATAAATATTGAAGACAATATTAAGAAGATATATGATAAATTCATGGAGATTTTATATCTTGTGAATTGACGGAGTTATTAAAAATTTTCTTCTTCAACCCCCCTTTTATGTTTTCGTTTTTAATTTTTTTTCGGTACGAATTGGTCCTATTAAAAACTTGTGAATATAAAAGTTGTAGATAATATTAAGGAGATGTATAATAAAATTATTGGATTTGATATCTTGAGAATTGACGAAGTAAGGAATTTTTTTTCTCCCAAAAACCCTATTTTTTGCGCTCCTTGAGCATATTTTAAATTTTGTCAAAAATCTGTGATGCATGAATTTTTGGCACTATTTTTAGAAGTAATAAAAACTTTAAACTGATTTGATATGTACAAAAATTAAGAAGTTATGGGGTTTTTTCTGTTTTCACAAAACCCCTCCCCATTTCCATCCCCTTTGTCCGCTTTTGCCCATTAACGAACTTGAGCGAGATTTTATGTCCCTTGATTTTATGTATCAGTTTGAAAGAGATTTGTGCAGAATTGGGGAAGTTATAGTGTCCAGAAGAAAGTGATAACACAATTGCTTCGGGAAATTCCGTTCAAAATGCCAATTTTGACATCATTTTTTGAAATATGTTCTGCCTCTATCAAAAAATCGATCATTACTTTACATTATATAGTTTCTGAATAAAAGAATCTAGCAATTGGATGCGTTTGAGAGCAAAAATTAATTTAAAAATGAGTAACAAAATAAGCAGTATGGACTTGAGTGCATCCTTAATGCAATGATTTTTCCAACACAATCCGCTTCGGGAAATTCGGTTCAAAATGCCCACTTTAGCAGCACTTTTTTAAATATAGTCTGCCTCTATCAAAAAATCGACCATTTCGGTACATTATATTGTTTCTGAGTAAGAAAACGTAACAATTGGAAGCCTTTGAGGGCAAAAATGAATTGTAAAATGAGTCAGAAAATAAGCAGTTTGGATTTGAATACACCCTTACTTAGATGATTTTTTTCTTCAACCGCTATGTATTTTTAATTTTTTTTTTTTGCTGTAAGAATTGATCCTATCCAAAACTTGTCTATACAGATGTTGTAGACAATATTAAGAAGATATATGATAAATTCATGGGGATTTTATATCTTTTGAATTGACGGAGTTATGGATTTTTTACTTCTTCAAACCCCCTTTTTGTTTTCGTTTTTAATTTTTTTTTGCGGTACGAATTGGTCCTATCAAAAACTTGTGAATATAAAAGTTGTAGATAATATTAAGGAGATTTATAATAAAATTAATTGGAATTGATATCTTAAGAATTGACGAAGTTATGAATTTTTTTATCCCAAAAACCCCATTTTTTGCGCCCCTTGAGCCCATTTTTAACTTTATCAAAAATCTGTGATACATAAAATTTTGGCCCTATTTTTAGAAGTAATAAAAACTTTAAACTGATTTGATATGTATAAAAATTAAGAAGTTATGGGGGGTTTTCGGTTTTCGCAAAACCCCTCCCTATTTCCACCCCCTTGGTCCGATTTTGCCCATTAACGAACTTGACCGAGATTTTATGCCCATTGATTTTATGTATTAGTTTGGAAGAGATTGGTGCAGAATTACGAAAGTTATCGTGTCCAGAAGAAAGTGATATATATAGATAGATAGATAGATAGATAGATATAGATATATATAAAGTTTTTTACTGAGGGTGGTTTTGGGTTCTAGGGGTCATGATCGGTGTAGATCTGCAAAAATGTTTCAGAAATTCCAACATGGGAACGATCCCAATAGGTAGTATTTCATACGAAATCTACCTAATATGAAAATCGGTAGTATTATACAAAAATGTTTGATAAACACGCTGATGCAGACAGTTTTCCAATCAAAGAATTATTTTAAGAGATATTTAATGCTAAAGTTGGACAAAATTTTCCACTAAAAAAGTTTTATAGGAGCAAAAACTATACATCGGAATTTAATAATTTTTAGATCATTTTACACGTTATAATTTCCCGGTGTACAGAATTAATTTATTTTTTTAATTTGACTCATTTTTCGAGGTTTCATTTCTATTTTAAATTCAAATTTTCAGCATTTCGAGAGATATTTTTTTCTTATTTCAGAATATTGTACTAATTTAACCTGTTGCCAACTTCATAAACAACGGAAACAATAATGTTTGCTTCAAATTAAAAATTTATTTACACGTGACTATTATAAACAGAAAAAACTTTCAAATTAGAATTAAATAATTACTTATAAAAAGCAGGAACTTATTGAAAATTACTTCATCTATAATTACACATGAATTTTAACAGAGAAAGGATATTGTAAAATAATAAATTTATTAATATGCGTTAGAAGTCTTAAATAGGAGAAATTACATCACATTTACGTCACATTACAGTTATTACATAAAATGAACACGAAATAATATTGCAAAACAGTATAAATTTAAAAATAGCGCGAGACATTTACTTGATATTTTGAGATGAATTTTTCAACTATTTTTTTTTTTTTTTTTTTTGGACTGCGCAAATAATATTTCATTTCTAATAAAAGCATTTTCACGTGAATATTAAAAAGGGAAAGAAAAGTTTGGTGAAAATTACGTCAGATTAAAAACGATATATTTAAAATGTCTTATTTAAAAGGACTTTCTTTTCGCTTTGTTAAAAAATACCGGGAGACAAAGACTCTGTTTACTTAATTCATTTTATATTAGATGATTTTGAAATGCCATTGTATCTTTTAACAGCAGCTGATTTTTCCGTAAAATTCCCCAATCAAAGAGAAATGAATAGAAACCCGTTTATAGGGAGATCGCTTTTGTTTTTTTAATTATAATTCAATCTTCCAAAATCTTTTTAAAGCCGATCAAATTAGCGTGGTTTTAGAGACTGCAGTGTCTGAACGGGGGTTGGCGAGCGTAGCTCGTAGAGGGCCGAGCCCCCTAGTATTCTAAAAAAAAGTAACTACCGCTGTCACCGCCGCCGGTTTTGAATTTTTTGTGACCGGAGGTCTTTCTTCGTTAGTATTAAAAAAACTGTTGCATACAAAAATATGAAAATCGGTAGTATTATTGTCTGAGCGAAGCGAAGGTTAATACTCAGCGAAATATTACTGTCCGGACACTTTACTACTACGATGGATATTAACGCCATGTCCTACTAAAAAAAAAGCCTAATAAAAACCTTTCGTCAAGCATAACTCAAAAAATATTTGTCGGATTTCGTTTCTGATTGCACCAGAAGGTACCTATGAGGGTCGCCTACTGAATGCACCTACTATGAAAAGTAAGTTCCAAACCGTTTAAAAATTATATAGAAAAAACTCTTAAAAAAGCACAATTTATCTGCATACGTCAAAGAAATTTGATGTGCGTCACTTTCACCGGTTGATGTTTTCGTAGACAACTGGTTTGAACACATGGAGCAAATAAAAAAAAATACGCACGCAGTAATATTGAATAGATCAGTTTCAACCACGTGATCACAAACCTTGCAACAACCCGTGGCAACCAGTTTTGGTGGGCAAACAAATAATAATACAGTATTCCGTACCACGGTGACCGTTTTTAGCCTGTTGTATAAAATCTGGCATGTTGTATGACATACAATTGTGGATGATTAAAACAAAAGACATGAGTGTTTATTGATCCGGGAGGTTATCTTTCTCTGGATGCCTGTCTGTCTATCATACAGCATGCAATTTTCTTGTAAAGGATGATATTATTATGCAGTAAAACCTCCATAACGGACACACCCGATTAGTGGACACCTCTATTTAGCGGGCATTTTTTCGATTACCAACCCTTAAATAACTGTACATTTTTACTCTCAGTAGCGGACACCTCCAAATAGAGGACAAATTCTGCCCTCCCGAGGTGTTCGCTATTCAGAAGTTTTACTGGCAAAACCTCCATAGCGGACACACCCGATTAGCGGATACCTCTATTTAGCGGACATTTTTTCGATTACCAACTCTTAAATAACTGTACATATTTTACTCTCAGTAGCGGTCACCTCTAAATAGGGGACAAATTCTGCATTCTCGGGGTGTCCGCTATTCAGAGGTTTTACTGTATATAATATTGATAATTATTTTACAGGGCCGCACAAAAGAATAAGAATATATGAAAGGAATATAAACTAAATTCGGGATTGGTAGATCGCTGATGGTAATGTAATTTTAGGATGTTGTTACAATCATCCGCAGCATGTTTTTAGAGTTTCGTTCATCTAACGAAACCTTACCTGTCTCACTCCTTTGTCTGTCTGTTTCAGTGGTGTAGTCGTAAAAGAAACAGAGGGTATGCGCTCTAAGCAGAGGGTATACGCTTAAGGCAGAGCGTATACCAGAGGGTATACGCTTAAGGCAGAGCGTATACCCTAGAGTGTATTTACTATAGCTTTCTTGAGAAACAGAAGGTATACGGTGTTGCTTAAAAAAATCCAGAGGGTATACGGCGTATACCCCCGTATACCCTCCACTGCATCCCTGCTGTTTGTCCGTCTGTCACAGAGCCCGTTCTCAGAAACTATATATGTCGGAGACTTGAACATTTGCATACTTATAGCTGAACACCACACATCAAACGGCAAATAATAAAATTTTGAAAAAGTCTAATATTTAACCCTCTGGGCTCTAACTTGTGTATTTTAAGCAATTTTTCTAACTCAGCCCCTAATTTAATTAAGTTGGAGACATGAAATTTTGCATACTTATAGCTGAACATCTCGCATCAAACGATAAATAATAAAATTTTGAAAAAGGCTTAATATTTAACCCTTTGGGCTCTAACTTGTGTATTTAAAGCAATTTTTCTAACTCAGCCCCTAATTAAGTTGGAGACATGAAAGTTTGCATACTTATAGCTGAACACTTGCGATAACACGATAAATCATAAAATTTTGAAAAAGTCATATTTAACCCTCTGGGCTCTAACTTCTGTATTTTAAGCAATTTTTCTAACTCAGCCCCTAATTAAGTTGGAGACATGACATTTTGTATACTTATAGCTGAACACCTCACATCAAACGACAAATAATAAAATTTTGAAAAAGTCTATTATTTAACCCTCTGGGCTCTAACTTGTGTATTTTAAGCAATTTTTCTAGCTCAGCCCCTAATTAAGTTGGAGACATGAAATTTTGCATACTTATAGCTGAACACCTCACATCAAACAGCAAATAATAAAATTTAAAAAAAGTCTAATATTTAACCCTCTGGGCTCTAACTTGTGTATTTAAAGTAATTTTTCTAACTCAGCCCCTAATTATGTTGGAAACATAAAAATTTGCATACTTATAGCTGAACACCTCACATCAAACGAGAAATAATAAAATTTTGAAAAAATCTAATATTTAACCTCTAATATTTTGTCTCGCGCAATTTTTAAATTTAAACTGCTTTGCAATACTATTTTTTGTTCATTTTGCATAATAAGTGTAATGTGACGTAATTTGTTCTATTTCAGATTTCTAACGCATGTTAATGAATTTATTTTACAATATCCTTTCTCTTTTAAAATTCACATGTAAATATAGTTTTTATGGCGTAATTTCCAATAATCTTTTTATACCTAATTATTTAATTGTAATTTGAAGGTTTTTTCTGTTTATAATAGTAACGTGAAAATAATTTTTTTATTTGAAGCAAACATTATTGTTTGCGCTGTTTATACAGTTGGCAACAGTTTAAATTAATACCATTTTCTAAAATATGTAAAAAATATCTGTCAAAATGAGTAAAATAAAACCTCAAAAAATGAGTCAAATTAAAAAAAAAATTAATGAAATCTGCAGACCGGGATCTTCTATTGAATAAAATGATCTAAAAATGATTAAATTCCCATGTATAGTTTTTGCTCTTATACATTTTTTTTTAATGGAACGATTTTGTCCAACTTTAACATTAAATATCTCTTAAAATAATTCTTCGATTTGAAAACTGTATGCATTAGTGTGTTGATCAAACATTTCGCTATAATACCACCGATTTTCATATATTTGTATGCAATAGTTTACTTAATATTAACGAAGAAAGACCTCCGGTCACAAAAAATTCAAAACCGGCGGCGGCGGCGGTGGCGGCGGCGGCGGCGGCGGCGGCGGCGGCGGCGGTGACGGCGGCGGCGGCGGTGACGGCGGCAGTGGTAACAGCGTTAGTTACTTTTTATAGAATAGAGCGATATATAAAAATGAAAACTTGTCTATCTGTCTGTTTGTAATTCTATAAAAAAATCCACAATTTGGAAGCCAAAATTGTGAAGAGATACGTACATGTGTATTAAAACATGGCCGAGACAACTAAAGTAATCCGGAATCGAAATAACTTATAGTTCATTTTTAATTAATAAAAAACCACCAATTTACCAGCAATTTCTTATCAAATTTAAACATTTTTCGTTATAGCAGTTGCCAACAATTAAAAAACGCAATAAAATTATTACTACAACAATTAATTTTTTACTGCAAGATTTCCACGTGAAAAATGAAAATGAAATAAATAGTTTGCCGAATTTAAAAAAAAAAAAGGTGAATATTACGTCATAACTTTTCTATTGCAAGATGTTCACTTGAAATATGAAAATGAAATAAATGGTTTGACGAATTTAAATGAAAGTGAATATAACTTTTCTATTTCAAGGTTTCCACGTGAAAGAGGAAAATATTACGTCATACTGGAAATATAAAGGGCATGGTGGATATAGTATAAGTCATATGAGTGTGAAAAATGTATTGAAGCATGATAAAAACCCGATTAGGGAAATATTGGCGTATTTTAACATTATTGCTCCAATTATAAATTGAAATAAGTTCATTTATAGCTGTATTCTTTTGCGTCTGTTATATGCATTTATACATTTTTATATAGCGTTTTCATATGATTCATTCAACAACATTTCGACTGCTTTTTTTAATGTTTCTTTTGTGTTGTATGTTAAATTTTGAAATTGATTTTTCAGAACAAACATCCTTCAAATTCTGGGCAACGCCGGCACTTTAGTTTGTACTTTTAAAATTCACATGTAAATATAGTTTTTATGGCGTAATTTCCAATAAGTGCCTGCTTTTTATACCTAATTATTTAATTCTAATTTGAAGGTTTTTTTTCTGTTTATAATAGTAACGTGTAAATAATTTTTTTTAATTTGAAGCAAACATTATTGTTTGCGCTGTTTATACAGTTGGCAACAGTTGAAATTAATACCATTTTCTAAAATATGTAAAAAATATCTGTCAAGATGCTGAATATTTGAATTTAAAATAGAAATAAAACCTCAAAAAATGAGTCAAATTTAAAAAAAAATAATGAAATCTGCACACCGGGATCTTCTATTGAATAAAAGGATCTAAAAATGATTAAATTCCCATGTATAGCTTTTGCTCCAATAAAACTTTTTTTTAATGGAACGATTTTGATCATCTTTAACATTAAATATCGCTTAAAATAATTATTCGATTTGAAAACTGTATGCATTAGCGTGTTGATCAAACATTTCGCTATAATACCACCGATTTTCATATTTTTGTAAACAATAGTTTTCTTAATATTAACGAAGAAAAACCTCCGGTCACAAAAAATTCAAAACCGGCGGCGGCAGCGGCGGTGACAGAGTTAGTTACTTTTTTTAGAATAGAGAGATATATAAAAATGAAAACTTGTCTATCTGTCTGTTTGTAATTTTATAAAAATCCACAATTTGGAAGCCAAAATTGTGAAAAGATACGGACATGTGTATTAAAACATGGCCGAGGCAACTAAAGTAATCCGGAATCAAAATAACTTATAGTGAATTTTTAATTAATAAAAAATCACCAATTTAAGAGCAATTTCTTATCAAATTTAAACATTTTTCGTTATAGCAGTTGCCAACAATTAAAAAACACAATAAAATTATTACTACAACAATTAATTTTCTACTGCAAGATTTCCACGTGAAAAATGAAAATGAAATAAATAGTTTGATGAATTTTTTTAAAAAAAAGGGTGAATATTACGTCATAACTTTTCTATTGCAAGATATTCACGTGAAATATGAAAATGAAATAGATGGTTTGACGAATTTAAATGAAAGTGAATATAACTTCATAACATTTCAAGGTTTCCACGTGAAAGAGGAAAATATTACGTCATATTGGAAATATAAAGGACGTGGTGGATATAGTGTAACGTCATATGAGTGTGAAAAATGTATTGAAGCATGATAAAAACCCGATTAGGGAAATTACTGGCCTATTTTAACATTATTGCTCCAATTGTAAATTGAAATAAGTTCATTTATAGCTGTATTCTTTTGCGTCTGTTATATACATTTATACATTTTTATGTAGCGTTTTCATATGATTCATTCATACAACATTTCGACTGCTTTTTTAAATGTTTGTTTTGTGTTGTATGTTAAATTTTGAAATTGATTTTTCAGAACAAACATCCTTCAAATTCTGGGCAACGCCGGCACTTTAGTTTGTAACAGATAAATGGCTTTTGTATCTGTACATCTAATGCTAATATTATAAAGCGTTATAATATTATAAAGTATATAATATTATTAATGCTTGTACGTTTGTGAGGTGTTATCTCTGAAACTACATAGCCAACTTAAAAAAATGTTGGTGGCCATCTCTGCTCCGAAAAAAAAGACTATTTTATGTCAGTGAAAGAACCTACATCGCTGCAGGAGCAAAAAAGTTCTAAAATTGTGATTTCTGCAATATTGATTGGGTTAGAAACTTTAAATTTGGTGCGGTAGTTACTTTTAAGATGTAAATACTCGTAATGAACGCTCTCTAAAAGGTTCAATTTGACGGATAAACGTAAAAATTTCTAGAAAGGTTCTAAACTATGATTTATTTGGAATACTGAAATTTTTGGGATACTGTTGGGATTAGAAACTAGAACTTTGGCATGGTAGTAATTAATAAGATGTAAATGCTCGTTGTAGAACGAATTCTAAAAAATAGAAAGACTAAACAAAGCGGAAAAAGATCTAAAGATGATCTAAGTAACGAAGAACATGGAACTGTTAGGAATATAAACATGAAAATTGACATGGCTGTATTTATCATGACGTAAATTCTCGTAATAGAACAATTTCTAAAAATGTCGCTATATAAAACAGTGCAGAAACAAAAAACTTTCAAAAATTTTCTATTTCTCTGTTACTACTGAGCCCAAAATCTTGAAATTTTGCTTCCGGTTAGTTTTAAAATATACAATTGTCTCTATGAATGGTTTCTAAAAAATTTTAAATATAAAAAGATGAAATTAACGGAAAGCGATCTCAATTACCATTAATTTGGAATTATTAGGTACAGCAACTTAAAATATTTCATAATGCTGCATTTCCTCCGCAAAACATACGGTTTAAATGCAACAAAACGGATAGATACCCACCTAGCATTAAATAAATTGTGTAAATATTGAATAAAGACCTGTATGAAACAGTGAGTAGGTTGCCCGAAAGTACTTGTTAAAGTGTTCCTTCTCTAGGCTTTTCTCTGTCTCGCCAAGGCCACTAACAGCGGGAAGTGTTGTTTTAAATTTGATATGATTTTTTTTTTTCTGATTCATTTTTCTAGACATTTTATCATAAGTTCATATTCTCAATTATCATTAGTAGATTTTTTACATATTAACTTATTCTGGTGAAATTTTGTAATCGGGTTCATATTGGCGTATGTTAGCTTGCATGATTTGCTGAATAAATAAGTATGGATTTGTAAATTACTTCAAATAACACTTTGACAGCTCAAAAGTTCTGCAGACGATATATTCAGATCTTGTATCATACTTTATGTTGTAATCATTGCCGAATTCTTTTATTTAATACATGCTAAATACAGCTCAACTTGTGCAGAATATGTTTGAAAACAAAACAATACAGCGTATGTAGTGGCCAGCATACACTCATCATTTAAATCCGATCGAGCATATCTAAAACACACTCTAACGAAGCATTGCATGCCACTTTTGATGTATTCGGTACTTTGATACTATATTAGATTTTGAGAAGAGAATTCCTTAAATGTTATCGACAACCTCATTGCATCCGTGGAAAAGAGATATTGTACAATATTAACTATTCCGGGGGAGCACACACCATATAAAGTATATTCCATTCTTTTTAAACATCATATATTTGTCATTTAAAGTTACTCAAATTGGTGCGGAGCGTCTGATTATGCTCTTGACATCATTTTATACAGTTAAAATTCCGATATAAGTAAATTAGTGTTTCATTTTCTATTTTACTTTTAATATATTGCGTACTTTCAATTTTATATCCATGCATGGCTGTCTTGAATGGTTTGATTTCCCATTTTTTTAAACAGTGTATACGAATTTATATATACGATTTTGTAATTCTACAATTCGTTTATTTTCATCATTTCAATTTTTCGCAGTATATGGACAATTAAAGATAACATCTCATTTTCTTTGCTTCCACATGTTATTATTAAATCTATGTTCTCAGTAATATCGCTCAGACTAATCCCTCTGAGGGAAGTCCTAGTAGAAAAATGTTTGATAAACACGCTGATGTAGACAGTTTTCAAATCAAAGAATTATTTTATGAGATATTTAATGCCAAAGTTGGAAAAATCGTTCCATTAAAAAAGTTTTATAGGAGCAAAAACTGTACATAGGAATTTAATCATTTTTAGATCATTTTATGCGTCAGGATTTCCCGGTGTGCAGATTGCAGTTAGTTTTATAATTTGAATATTTTTTCGAGGTTCTATTTCTATTTTAAATTCAAATTTTCAGCATTTCGAGAGATATTTTTTACAAATTTTAGAAAATTGTATTAATTTAAACTGTTGCCAGCTGTATAAACAGTGCAAACAGTAATGTTTGCTTCAAATTAAAATTTTATTTTACACGTGACTATTATAAACAAAAAATATAAAAAGCAGGAACTCATTGAAAATTACGTCATAAAAACTATAGTTACACGTGAATTTTAAATGAGAAAGAATATTGTAAAATAATAAATTCAGTAACATGCGTTAGAAATTCTAAATAGGAGAATTTACGTCATATTACACTTATTACGTAAAATGAACAAAAAATAATATTGCAAAACAGTTTTAATTTAAAAATTGCGCGAGACATTTACTTGACATTTTAAGATGATCATAATACTTCATTTCTAACAAAAGTATTTTGACGTGAATATTAAAAAGAGAAAGAAAAGTTTGGTGAAAATTACGTCAGATTATAATTGTCAGATTCAAATTATAATTCAATCTTCCGAAATCTTTTTAAAGGCGATCAAATTAGCGTGCTGTTAGAGTGTGCGGTGTTTGAACGGGGGTTGACGAGCGTAGCTCGTAGGGGGCAGAGCCCCCTAGTTAAATAAAAATTAAAAATATTAACACTTGTAAACATTGATTTTAAAGTTACAGCGGCGTGAACAGACTGTTTTTAATTCTAACCATGGATATCAATAATAATTTTTATAAAACACGTCTGACATAGTAACGATGGAACTCACTAAACAAAAAAATAATATGCGTTTCAAACGCTTACTTATACAGGGTGTCTACAAATAAGGTGAGCAAAAAAGAATTACACTAGTTTGAAGGATATCAGATGATTAAAACCCAATGGCTGCCCTTGATTCATTTTTCTATGCTGATTACAAAACTGTTCTTAATTTTCTTGTATCACGTATAGTTTGTTTACGACCCGATCGACCCGAGTTCATTGCGAATATTCATCGCTGAGAACAAGCATTATGTGGTAGTCACACATAACGTAAATTTCCCTTCATTACACACGAAAAATTAAAAGCTGGAATTTTCGTTCGTCCTCAGATCAAGAAACTGATTAAGGACAAGGGTTTTGAAAAGACGATGAATGAGAGAGAAGAAGACACATGAACTGCTTTTAAATGTATTACCGGAAACTTTCTAGAGAATAAGAAAGATACAAATTACAGGAATATTGTTGAAACAATGCTGGAAAATTTCAAGAAGTTGGGTGGTAATATGAGTGTAAAAATGCACTTCTGCATTCCCATATCGACTACTTTCCAGAAAATCTGGGACATTACAGTGAAGAATACAAGGGAACATGGAATGTAAATAGGGTGGAAGACTACTGTTGGATGTTGAAGAGGGACATAAACGATGAAGGAGGATCCGCAGGAAAGTCAAAAATAAGAACGTTTGTTGAATTGAACACTGTTTGCTTTTCGTTTTACTAAAGAAATTTCATGAACTTATAAGGACGTTTTTTACAGTATTTTCAACGTGTTTAATGAAATACTTTGTATGAAATTGTGATAAATCTTTGATTGCATTAGCTAAAATATTGAAAACACAACATCTTATTTTTTGTAAAATCCTTACGTGACAGACACAAATGGAGGTTATTTTCGGAATCAGTATCAAAATTGGATTCAGAAAAACTTGTTTATAAGAAATCATCTGACAAAAAGTTTAAAGATGCACGCTAGTGTGGGATTGAATGGAATTGATAAGGGAAAAATTAAAGTACATATTGTTGTAAGATAGAAAACTAGTTCAAGTTTACCATTATCACAAATGTTCCATGTGAACTCTTTTCGTGACTCTGCAAATGTCCCATTGGTAAATCATTTCTTGACACAGATTTGTCTCCATGTTTCCGTCGATCCAGTTAATTGCAGTGTAGATTCTTGATTTTAGTTCAGGATTGGATTCAGGAAATGGTAGCTTGTACACTTGATTCTTTATAAAACCACATACACCGAAACCAAGCGGTGAAAGATCTTGTGATCACGCTGGCCATTCAATAACACCTCCGCTCGCTAAGCGATAGCGTCAGTTATGACACCTAGAGCCATCTATCAATAAACTTCGGTAATATTACTATTAGTCTGACATTCGGATAATTAATTTCATTTAATATTTCGGAAGTTCTTAACTTACGAAACTGCCCAACTAACTTGTAGGCACCCTGTATAATTTAAATGTTGAAAAATTGTATTTCTGACTGAAATTTTTCTTTAAGGTATTAAAATGACAATTTTGGTGAAAACTTTCGCTTTTAATATCTATTTATTTATTGAAAGAGCAGTGTTTACGATTCGTTTTCTGAATTATTTTGTTTCTAAGATTAATTGAAGAGGAGTTATGTTCCATTTAGCTAACAGGAAGTAATGAGTCAAATGCCGGGAGTGAGAAGGAAGGCCAGGATAAATATAAACTATGCTTCTATGCATGATTTTCTTACTTTTTTTACATAAGTACACTAATAACCCTAAATTTGTTGCATGTTTTGGAATTATGCATAAAAGCTTTTTGTTTAAAAATACGTGAATGACTTCATTTGAAAAATTAAATGCAATGCTAAAAAATATTTAAAATGTAATGCTGGCAGTTTAAATTGAGTTTATTTTATTTCTTTATTAAATACTATTTATTTGTTATGTTATTTGAATTATTTGTTTGATGTATAAAAGCATTCTCACAACCTTTTAACTTTCATGTTCCTGAATAATAATTTTTTATTTAATACACTTTTTTTTTAATTTCATATCCTTGGGAACATCGCATTGCTTGATTGCACAACAATATTAACGATATAAATAAGTTTTGGACGATGTTGGGAGTCCAAACACCTGGTAAACTCATCTACCGTCTCGTGTCCCTGATGCTGATTTTGAAGTTTGGAGCTGTCTAGATAAAATTGTTTCAATAAAAATAATTCAATGTAATTTTTTTCTGAAACTGGAACTAATTTTTTATATAAATATGTAGCTAAAAATTAACCGGCACACATTCTTAGGGTTGATATTATTTTTTGAACTCTGTCCCTAGGTTTTAAATTTTTTAACATCCCTCTTCTAACGTTATACAAAATATCACTTCAGAAGAAGCGACAGATTTTTTTTTTCAAGATTTTGCTCATGCAGAAGTATGATAGAGAAAGAATATCTAAAATTCTTTGACAGGAAATTTACTGCAGAATATAAATCAGCATTTAAATATCAATTTCAAGCACCGTGGCATTATTGGTAGTCTTACCGTCCCCAAGGTTTACTCCTGCACTTTTCGAGGTAAATTGAAAAAAAAATAATAATAATTTAGTCCAATGGTAACAGCTGTTTCAAAAAATCAATGAACATTGTGGCTGTCGCTTAGTCTTAACATGATTTCCCTAAAAATAGGTGGTAATTTTCCTTACCGTTCCATCCTTACCGTCGCTTTTTGTACCATTTGTTCCCTTTTTTTACCTTACCGTCCCTTCTTTAACACGCCTTTAAAACAATGTTATACAAAATTCTGTATTAAAAGTACTACATTTGTATTATTTCTTATTTGAATGTACTGTGGGTACTATGCAAATTCATTATAAGTAAAAATTTAGAAGAAAATAAAAAGTTATAGGGGTAAAAGGGTAAGGAAAATTAAACTCGCAAGTTTAACCTAAACCTCAGTTAAATAAAAATTTTCGCTGCTGACGATTTTTTATTTATTTTGAATCATTAAGACATTCTTCTGTCAGATTAAAATGTTATTTTAGCAAGTTTAATTTCGCCAGATTTTTTCCCCAAAAGTCAAAAGATTGTGAGAATGCCCCATAAACATTCTTCGTGGAAGTCTGTAATTTTCAAATGTTATATTTTTAAAATGCTGTCTTTCATACCAACAGAGTTATTTTTTTTTAATTGTTTCATTTCATATTAATTTAATTTTGCGCCAATTATTACGCTTGACGGCGATAGTTTTGGTATAATGGAAAAGTAGCATCAACAATTTCAAGATAGTGAGTGTTCCTTTGAATTCCATTTACCGCATTAACATGGTTAAATAATTATTCGTTGTAATGGCTAAGTGATTAGCCATGTTGAGGACTCAAAATTCGAAACCTCGGAATAAAAAATGAAGATGTCTTAACATTTTAAAATTAATATTTGTAAATATCGTTAAAGATTTATAAGTTTGATTTGTTTTAAGGTTGATAAATTGTAAAGAAACGGTCTAATTTTTCCGATTGAGATTTTGCTGTAGTGTAGCTATCAGAGTGTTATTACCCTTAAACGTTTGTTACATAAATATATATTGTGAAATCTGACTCATCAAGAATACTTGTTAAGATCTTCAAAAAATATTTGAAATTACATTTTGGTACCTGCCCTAATAAAATGTTAAAACGACAATATGGCATAAAGATTAAAGTATTAGCCGTATGTAAAAAACTGGTACATAAATTGTAAGGTTTCTAATGTTTTAGTTCAGTAGCGCCAACTTAATATATATATATATATATTTTTTTTTTTTTTTGGGGGGGGGGGGGGGCTCAAAACTTTTTGAGTAAAATAACATACATTTTTTTTTTCCTTAGTGTATATGTGTGCGGAGAGAGAAAGGGGATTAGCGAATAACTAAAGATGATACTTCGAAATTAAAATTTTTTCTAAGCAAATTTTTAAATTATTATAATTTAATATAATATATATATATATATCTGTGTAATAATAAAAATTATCGCCCTTTTATCTTAATTAAACTATTCTAAATTATTATAATATCTACCTTTCCTACTTAGCTTTAATACTATCTTAAGGTATCCGCACACCTTTGGAAGTGATTTTTTGAAATTTTTGAAATTTTCTCTTGTTATCCATTTTTTATAATGACATTTACTTTAAAACTTTGAAAAATATATAAAAATTTTAGCAATTACCCAGAAATAATTTTTTAAAGAGAAAAATAATCAAAATTATGTCAAAAATTGACATTTTCGCAAAACGTGATAACTAAAAAATAAAACGATGTATTGATATTTCGTAAATTGCATAAGAAACAGAATAACGTTCTTGAAGACTTAGACTACACACATTATAATCGCATCTCTATCTCGGATGATATGGCAGTTAAAGTACTAATGTAATGAAAAATTCGCAAAATTTGTCGCAAGTTTGTCATTTATACCAGTGTAAATATAAAACTATTTAATATATTATCATGAGTGTAGTCTATTCCCTCAAAAGCCATTTGTAAAAGAAGTACAGAAAATTTCGTGGCATTTCGTGCATAATTTTTTATTTTAGGATGTTTTGCGTATAATAAAAACCTCAAACATTTCATTTTGAGAAAAAGCTGAAAATAACTTTTAAACACCATTCAAAAGCTGTAATAGATGTAATTTTAAATGGCTGTAACTCGGGTTCTACTTTATATACAGACAAAATTTAAGCAGATTTCGACAGATAAGAGATTCAATTTTAATATTATTGCCAAAATGAAAAATCGATATTTTGATCTAAAATTGCTTTTTAAAGGTGTTCGGATACATTAAATGTCTTTATCTTTTTTCCATGCTTTAAATGCGCATTCTTTTCTTATTCTAAAAAGCTTATATCCATTCGTCTAATCTTATAAATCCCACTAAATTACTTTTTTTATTTTATTCTGAAACTAAATTCTTTTTGTTTCGAATGTTTTGTAATATCATTTATTCCAATTGTTCTCCGATGTTCTATTTCCCATAATTCCTTGCCAAGCCCGCCAACAGTTGTTTACTTTATAAATCTGACGCCGAGACATCGACGTCATGCTTACTTCCCCCCTTCCCCCGTAGCTAAGTCCTATCGTAGCATGCGTCTCGTCTCGTCGTCCCGGCTATTTTTACGGGGATGGTTCTTTCACTTGTAATGTATTCGTACGCGTGTCTGTTTCGCAAGTATTTAACCTGCTGCATTGGCTGGGAGACAGAGAAGATTACGATTATTGATTTGCTTAAATAACCCATGTCACCTGGAAAGCTTTTTTTACTGTTACTTCGTCATGCTGTCCTAATATTTAACAGCTAGTGGTTTCTATTTACGACGTAACAATAGCCCGGATATGGGTAGCATATTGCTAGTGGAGTTTGGTGCATTTATGATCATCTAATAAATATTTGATGAATCTAAAGGCTTCAGTTATTATTTTTCAGGAAACTACCAATGGACGTTGCGTCGGCCTGATCTTCAACTCTTAACCATAATTTTACGACTGCAAAACTTTGATTTCTCGGTTGAGTTAGATAACGAGTGTATGGCTGCTGCTTAAGACCGATATGTTTATACCATATTAGTGAAAACGTATCATATATATAGTATAGTATATAATATAAAATATATAAAATAAAATTTTATAATTTAATAAATAATTTTATTATATATTTATCAGTATCTATTCAAACTACAAAAATCTAAATATCAAGAAAAGCATACGTTTTAGCCAGTTAAGCGTCCATTCAAGACATCAAAACGGATGGCAAAATAGGCAGCAAATTTGTTTTCGTCAGAAATTTAACTATATATCCGCTGAAGGGGTTTTCAGTGCTCCTGAAAGTCTAATGGATTTCCTTATTATTAATACAAAATCATTTAGAGAACGTTCATAAAACCAAATATCATATTAACGATTAAAAAAAATAAATTATGAAATTATGAATTAAATCAACTGAAATTTGGTGGGTGGAGAGATGAAATTATTGTGTGGGCTCGAGCCCCATGGGCCCATATAAGTTGGTGCCACTGTTTTTGTTTGAGTTTCTTGTTGCATTTCAGCTGCCGAAACTATTAAATGATGTTTCTTTAAGTTACTTTTGTACAAACTGACTGTCAAAGAATACTCGTTAATAATTAAAAAAAAATATTTTCAATAAAATTTTAATCTTTTCCGTAATAATAACAGAGTAAAATCGTATTATATCAGAATGACTGAGTGATCAGCGATACTGAGAATTCAAAATTCAAAAGCTTAAGATCAAAAAGGAAGGCGTTGCAACATTTAAGAATTAATTATTTGTAGTTTTAAAAAGCGTCCAAGATAGATTAGTTTCATTTGCTATTGTGAGTTTGATAAATTGCATGCTTTGTAACGTTTTACTTTGAATTTTTGCTGCATTGTAGCTGTCTGTGATATTTTTCTTTCTATTTTCATGGCGTTTGTACATGTCTCACCTTATTCTATAGACATTCTTCTTATTTTATATAAAGTTTATTTTTCTTACCATTTGAAGCCCATTTTTATCACTGTCCCACATAGTTGAAAAGTGTTTATGAATTCGTTTGTCCGTTTGTCCATGTTGTAACGCTCTTAAATGTGTTCAGATTGTCATGAGATTAATATATGTTGTTGGGGTTTATCATAGCTTGTTCGATATTGAAAAGAAAATGAAGTATGCAGCGTTTACATTTACAGGGACACTCAAATGAATTCTGTTCCATTAAGCTTATAGGTAAATATCGGTTGTAGTGAAGATTAATGCTAATAAATTTTTTAAAACATTTTAAAATTCACGTATATCATTGAGGTGCACTATAAAGCGGTTATTGTAGAATCTCGCGTGTATAAAATTTTTCGTTCATATATAGAGACACATAAAAGTATTTGGCTACAGTACCTATGAAGAATAACGCATACAAGTAACGCATACAAGAATATTACATACAGGGATACACAAAAATTTGAATTTTTTTCAGAATACTGATGGTAATTGCAGTGATTTTTTTTTCAACTGCGTTATACATTTTCTAAATTGCTGATTTAGATATCTTTCCTCTTAACGTATTACAAATGATAGACCCGATTTAAAAAAATCATATTTTCGAAACTACTGCACGTATTACAATAAGTGATACATGAATTTAAAGAAAAATATACCAAGTTTTTTTTTTTCAGTTACAAATGTTCGATGTGTGACCCTCTTGTTACATGGCATACGTCCAATCTGTAATCCAGTTCATCCCAAACATTTTGTAGCATCACTCTGTCAATGGTTATGAATGCTGCACAAATGCGTACTTTAAGTTCTGACAGAGTCAAAACATTGTTTATGTACCACCAATACCGAAAACAATGTGTTCAGAACTTAACTATAAAATGTTTGGGACGAACTTGACTACAGATTGGACGTATGTCGTGTAACAAAGGGGCCCTACATCGAACATCTGTAACTGAAAAAATGTAGTATATTTCTCTTTAAATTCATGTATCACTTATTGTAATATGCGCAGTAGTTTCGAAAGTTCGATTTTTTAAAATCTGGTCCATCATTTGTAATAGCCTGTATATTAAGTTAATTTATGAATGGCGATTTTCTTTTTCTGAAAGAATAGTTGTTTTTTTTTTTCACCTATAAGATAATTTTCCGAAAAAAAAATGAATTACTGAAACTTCTTTAATCATTAATCTTCATATATTGACGGCTTGTTTCAAGATAAATTGTTGCAAATACGGTAATGAAAACAACTAATCCTTGTAGATGACCTATTTTAAGAAACAAAAAGCCCCTTTGATAAATACATTTATTTATTGAAAAATATACCAATTTAATTGCCAGTTAAAAGATGCGAGAATGCTATTGTGAATAACTCATGCATAACTGAACTCGTTATTAAATAAAAATAAATTAGGCATTTTAAGAACTACGTTTGACAGGTTTTATTCTTAAAGTAGGTTGCTAAAATGTGCATAAAACTGTTAAAACTTCAAAATATTCTTTTTTTTCTGATTTAAACAAGACTATGTGAAAGAAAAAAAAAATCTCATCTTTATAACGCGCTGCTCAAAGAAATTCCTGTAATCAGTAGTGTAAATGATCATCCTTGGACGTGAGATACGAATCGTGGTTTCTCTTAAAATTAAGTAATTGATAAAAATAAAGTAATTGATAAAAATGTTCACATATTATTCATTATACTGTTCCTTATTACCCGACTGCCAAGAAAGGTTATGTGTTTCACGAGTATCTGGGCATGTGGATTTTTTATGCCCTCGAAACATCCCAACGGTTGGATGAATTTTAATGAATGAGGTCTCTATCGATTCGTCTTAATCGCCCGATAGTTATAGGTTAGGTTTTGTTTTTATAAATTCAAAATGGCAGCCGTAAAAGACAAAATAGCGGTAGAGACGAAAAAAATTACGCACCCTATTGAGTGGCATATCGTTAGATAGGTTTTTCAAAATGAAGACGATGTTCCCTAGACTATTTTACTGTCAGATGCTCCGTTTAAATATTACACAACCTGGAAGTTTTGTAGATAGGATCTCTAGCTTTACTGCAACTCTAACCTTCATAGACATCTATATGCCTCATCAAAACAGTGTTTATAGATAGGAACTAACAATTAAACACAACTTAAAAGCCATCAATACAAGTAAATAAAAAAAATTGTAAGTAATATAAAAAATGGTTTCACATTGATGAGAAATAATTAATTAGTTCGCTATTTACACAATTGGGTTTTTTGATCTTTTAAATTTTATGGATTCTTATTTTTATTATTCCACTTCAGAAAATAACACGCTGAAAATCGAGTTGAGTTGTGTTTACTTCTTAAACAGAAGCTAATTTCATTGGTTTGTGTTCAGTAACTTGTACATATGCGAGTTCAACTTTTAAAAGCTTTGATGAATCTATATTTTTCCTTTACATAAACAATACTTTCCGTATTTGCTACTGATGGGTGACAAAATAATACGAACACCTATGACACCAATGGCGTACGAATTGCAACTCTTCCATAAATGTTCGAAGCATGAAGTTCCCTTTGGACAGTTCTTGCTGAAATGGATTCTGGATATGACTATTTATATATGACGCTATCTAGGATAAAGATTGCTCGCGCTTTCTGACCACTATGGGGGTCAACACTCTTTTATCCCTCTCAGAAAGATTTCTTTTCCGTCCACTGTTGTACTTCTCAGAAGACAATTTACCGCATTTCGTGTACGCTGTCATAATGGTTGGCACAGTACTCCTTGCACACCCCAAATAATTGACTGTTTCCGTCACGGAGCAACCAGCGCACCGCATTCCAACAATAATTCCTTTTCGAACTTTACAAGTCAGTCATTACTGAGTTTTCCAGAGCGTATGGTAAGCGCATGCAACACCTATGACTGATGTTGAGCGTCTAATACCTTACCTTGCATAACCACTAGGTGGCAGAATTAAGAGCAAAGTCACATGCGCGTTCTGGTCCTTTGAAATGGACCATAGCTTTTTCATGGGTGTTCGTATTATTTTGTCACCCATGAATTAACGTGCCATGAATTAACATCGAAGACATCGTGAAAAAATAATACATTTAGAACAGATTTTTTAATTCTGATTATTTCAGTAATTAAGTACACAGTTCGATTAAGTGTTTGTGAAATTTGTGTTTGATTATGAAGTCTTAATTTTGTTGGCGTATATTAGCCGGGAACAAACAATGAACTATTTGTACTGTTTTAAGCGAAAATGGGTGATGTTCCTTAATTGAGCTGTTTGTTTAAAAATCATGAAAAGTTAGTAAATTGAAATATGCTTTTCAAGCAAATCGCATTTAAAAGTACATTTTTTCACCTAATTAATGATTTAAATATTTAAATTAAGCAGTGTTGAGAAGTTATTAAATTAGTAAAAAAAGAAAATGAATTAATGAGTAATGAAATCAATAACTTTTACATAGAAACATGAAATAAAAAACAAAAATCGATTCTTTTTACAGTTTCAATTTCAGTAATTCATATGGAGAAAATTGAGTTGAGTTGTCGAAACATTTACTTCTAAAACAAAAACTAATTTCATTGGGTTATAAGCGAGTGACACCAAAGGATTTTTTATGACATTATTTTTATTTACATTAACAAAATTAAACCCGATGACTTGGATATGAATTATTAAAATACGCAAGATTTAAACATTAACGCTACAAAAGTTAACGTATTCAATGCGCTATTTTTTATGAATCTCAAAAACGAATGATTACATGCTCATAGTTTACATTAGCAAAATTAAACATGTTTTTTCTAATGGTTTTTTTACTGCAAAAATCATGGAAATTTTGGAATTTTTTAAATGTTTTATTGACAAATATGCTAAATATAGATGATCTGAAGTAGAAAAAACTTCTATTTAGGTAGATAAATCGAAGTTAAGCCTAACATGGCTCCATCTTATCGTCGGCTGGTATTCACGGTTCACACTGGAAAGGTTACCATGCGTTTTATTATATTTAGATTCTGGTTAATACTAAAAATGTGTCATTGTTACAAAATTCCTCCTCCTAGTTTTTGAAATTTGTACATTAGAGGTAACTTGGGCTTGATCTTTGTAAAGTCTTCACTGAAAATAGAGGCGTCTTAAATTTAGACATATACGTGCCTGAAAAAGAATTTCAGACAATTAAGTGGCCCCACCAGTGGCTGAGAGGTTCTGCTCTCGAAACTGGTAGACGGGATGTGCTGGGTTCGATCCCAATCGCGCCCGTCGGCCTAATCGTTCGGAGTTTTCGCGGTTTTCTTCGAGCCATGGATTTCCATGCGTTAATACGGGTTAGGTTCCCTTAGAAAGACCCCCACGAAGGGCACTCCCCCCCCCGGGCCTATATCCCTAGTGTAGATAAGCGGCCGTCACAAAATCAACCAACCAACCAACCAGACAATTAAGTGTCTTAACCTGAAAATTAAGGCAATATAGATGTCTACGTTTAAGCCACATAAGTGCCTTACTGTGATCATGGTGTAAATGAACAGAGAAACATGTCTAAAATAGTCGCAAACATCTTATTTTAAAACACTTTCTTTTTTCAAACGTCTAAAAAGATATTTTGTTTCTCCCCTTCCGTAATAGCCACCAGGGGATACTCTTACGCAGGCTTTTTACATTTCTTTCGTTGGATCTTGGCATATGTTGTAAATCAAACCGAAAGTTTTTTTTTTATGTGCGCGTATATTTTGATTTGTTTTTTGCGGAATGTGAATTTCTGTGATTTTAATTCGTTTTCACGTAGCTTATTTATTTACTGAACACAAACATCCGACATGTGCACGTGACACCACATACCTCTTATAAGCTGCCGTCGATATAAGGAAGAGATAGACACATAAGTATACAACACTTGAAAATTACATCCGGCAACTGTGCGAAGTGTGTACTACGGAGATCGACTTGGTATTAATTGGTAGTAATTATAAATAATATTGTGTTATTCTGCTTTGAATCGTCAAAGTTGGGAAACATCTTTAGTCCTGAGGATTATGTTTTAAGAATGAAAATATTTCATTCTTCTAACACAACTAGCCGGATATATTATTTCTTCTAAAACGATGCAAGTCTTTTGTGGAATCTCCCTTACTGTGACAAATTAAAAAAAAATTAAATCGAGGAATTTTCTTACGTCTTGCAACAGCATTTCAAGTCAGTGTCATGGCTTTTTTATAGTACTAAAATTAGTGTCATTTATAATTTTCTTTATAGTACTAAATAAAATATTACATAAAATGCCATTTAGTTTTGAATCTGTTTTCGAAAAGATTACTAATTCTAGAAGTTTATATTCTTAAATTTATCAAGTTCTCCTGTGTTACAATTATATATTCTAAATTCTCATCTTTTTTTCCCCTCCAAATTTAAAGTAATAATATCTCCAAAAGAAAGACACTTTATGTTAAATTCATTCTCCTCTAATCAATGTGCAACTGCTAATACCTATCTGGTAGTAACCAATCACGAGTCATAATAATAATAATAATAATAAAAAACGTTTAAAAGATCGTCTAAAGTTTTTTTTTAAATATCTTTCTTCCTCTTGATGGGGTAAACGCATTCGTTTAAGTTTGATTAATCAGCTAGTTTCTCTTCTCAACCGCAGATAAAAAGTAAGATAAATAAAGTGTATGAAAATGTATTACGTTGTCATAAGTCTCATGTATTATGTGCTGTTAATCTACTAGTAACCGCAAGTAAAAATGTTGATTATTTTTAGTAAATATGTAATTTGAAATTTAAAATGGGTATTAATAAAAAAGTTATAACTAGATTTTGCACTTAAAATTGTGGTTTTCATAACTTTATTTACATGCACTTATTTAAAAAATACTAAAATAACAATTAGGTGCTAAGATTTTTATGTATTTAAGACAAAAGATGTTTGCAAATTATAAGTAATTTTTTCAACGTGTTATTAATATAGAAATTTTATTTATTTTTGTTGATAGTTAAATTGCTTTTGTCAGGACATGGAGGGGGGGGATTTTGTATGCAATTTTCGTAAAGCTGATATCTTAAATCTTTTTCGACATTGCACTGATTATAATGAATGTTATGAAATTTTAGAGTAAGACAAGATAAAAAATAAAAAATATATTTAAACAAATGCAGAAAAAGCTCTCAATAGCGGACCCTTCGGTATTGCGGAGTTTTTTCGATCTGCTTTTGTGAGGTAAAAATAAGCAAATATGTGTGCATTTTGAATTAAAAAGGGCTTTTGCTAAGATTTGCGGAATTAGGGAATGTCTATTTATCTCTATAACGGACAATCCCGAATACCGGACACCTCTATTAAGCGAACATAATGCAGTGCTGGAATTTTTACAGAAAAAGGTTTTGATTGAAGCATGCGCAATGTGGGCAGTGTCCCCCTCACTCTAACTATTATTTTATGGGCTATAAATTAAATAAGCAGTTTTTCTAAAGCTAATATTTTAAATTTGTTTCGACATTGTTCGGATTATAATCAATATTTTGTTCTTCCAAAGTAGAATAAAGTTGAAAACTACCTAAATAAAAACTCTAAATACAGCAAAACTTCTCAATCACGAGTATTTCGGGAACGCTGAATTTGTCTGCTATTCCAAGGTGTTCGTTTTCTTGAAGTAAAAATATATGTTTATGTTGAAAAAGGTCAGTGTTCACTAAATAAAGTTGTCCTCATGAAGGTATTGCAGTAAAACCTCAGTTGGACACTCGTAAATAGAGGACACCACTATTTAGAAAACATATTTTTTAATCATAACATGCACATTATTTACATACATTTATTTCAGAAAAGCAGACCCCTCCGAATTCAGGAATAATTTTCCTACGTGCAAACTATTGAATGGTTTGATTGTAGTTAGATAAATATTTTTCTGTTCTTAATCTCGTTCTACTCTAGAAGTTAAAAATATTGATTATAATCAGTACGATGTCGAAAAAAATATAAATTAACAGCTTTACGAAAATTTCATACAAACTTTAGGAGCCCCTAAAATCAGGTGTATGGGGTGGAAGGAGCAGGACAATGTCTAATATATTTCCAGGATTGAACGTGGTTAAACATGACTACGTATTATCTTTCTATTAAAAAAAAAGTAATTAACGCTGTTACCGCCGCCACCGGTTTTCTGACCGGAGATCTTTCTTCGTTAATATTAAGAAAAATATTGCATACAAAAATATGAAAATCGCTGGTGTTATATAGAAATGTTTGATAAATACGCTGATACAAACAGTTTTCAAATCGAAGAATTTTTTAAAGAGGTATTTAATGTTAAAGTTGGTCAAAATCGTTCCAGTAAAAAAGTTTTATAGGAGCAAAAACTATACATGGGAATTTAATCATTTTTACATCATTTTATACATTAAAAGTGCCCGGTGTGCAGACTGCATTTATTTTTTTAATATATTTGCGCAAGACATTTATTTGATATTTTGAGATAATCTTTTAAAACTATTGTTGAGAATTCTAAGATAGTGCAAATAATATTTCCTTTCTAACAACAAAAGTATTTTCACGTAATTATTAAAACGAGAAAGAAAACTTTAGTGGAAATTACGTCAGATTTAAAGCGATACATTTAAAACGTCTTATTTAAAAAACTAAGACTCTGTTTACTTAATTCATTTTATAGTTATTAGCTTATTGTTATATGTTTCACAGATCTTATTTGATCAAAGACAAAAACAACCCGTTATCAGAGAGATCACCACTGTTATTTTAATTATAATTCATTCTTCCAAATTTTTTTAAAGCCGAGCAAATTCGCGTGCTTTTAGAGTTTACGGTGTCTGGGCGGGGGTTGACGAGCGTAGCTGGTAGGGGGCAGAGCCCCCTAGTGCTTGAAAACATAGCAGCAAATTATACACTTGAAGTGTCTGAAATTCAGACCCAAAAACTGTCTGAAAAAAATAAGACATTTTAAAACGTCTGAAAATTGAACACTATGTTTCAGACACTTTAAGTATCTGAATTTCAGACATTTCAATTTACAGTGTTCGGTCTGGGGTTCAAAGTGAAGATTGTATTCATTCACATGTTTATAACAAGAAATCATGCGCCAAGCGTACATTGTGAAACACTTTCCAACACTTTCAGAATCATGTAACAAAATTTCATAGTTTAATATGTTGAAACATGATGCCTGATTGAACCATTTGGAAACAACTTATGGAAATGCATTTGAAAACTTAATTTCATCATTTCCATCTACAGGCAGAAATATATATGTATTCTTTGAGCAGCCCTCTATATGATGTATAGATTTGTATCTATCAGCTAAATGCGTACAAAAATTCAGTTCAGTTAGGAAATACATACCACAGTTGAAAATTCCCCTTCCGCAATTTTCGCTAATAAGGAGAATGTTACGTGAATTCTTTTGTGCAACCCTGTATACGAGGTATGCAATTTATACACAATGACTAACAAGCAAAAAATTAGTTAAATTTAAAACCGGATGCCGAAATTGAAAACGCATTTTCAGCAAATCTTGCTCAAAGACAATACTGTAACCGATTTCTTTTGTATGTTCTTGTATATGAAAGATAAATGTTATGAATGTCCTGTTCTATAGTAATCATTCTGTTGTGAAATTGAGAGATTTATATCAATTTAATGCATTTAAAATGGCATAATGTCACTAAAGTACATCGCAAACGATTTTTTACTATTGACCATAAACGTAACAGAATTCTTTTGGATACCCCTGTAAATGAACTCCTAATGCTATGCACTTCATATTCAACACCAAACATGCCATGGTAAACATCATTAACATATATGAATTGCATAAAAATCCGAGTACACTGTAAAAAAAATACAACCAGTTTTCCTGTAGGAATCGGAAAAATAGTTGCCCTTATCGTAACGGAAAAATTTCCGCCCCAGCTCGGAATAAAATCCATAAAATCGGAATAAAATACGTAAAATACCGTTTTATTGACTATTTCCTCTTTCTTTACGGATTTTATTCCGAGCTGGGTCGGAAAATTTTCCGGTACGATAAGGGCAACTATTTTTCCGATTCCTACAGGAAAACTGGTCGTATTTTTTTTACATTGTATATTTACACAAGTTAGAGCGTGAACAGACAAAGCAGACAGACAGACTGACAGACAAACCGAATTCATAAACATATTTCAGCTATATTAGAAAGTGTTAAAAAGGAGAAAAAGTTCTAGTTGTGAAACAAGAATTTAGTTAAAATTTCTTAAAGCATATTACAACCTTTTTAAAATCAGTTTGATAAAGCATTGAATTGCTCATGACACATAATAAGGAGAAATTGTCTATCGGAATTTAAATCCATAACAATGTTGTTGTCAGAAAAATAAAAAAAAACCGTGGGATATTCTTTGTCTATCGTCATTTACCATAATTACTGGAAAACAGAATTAATGACTTTCTGCCATAGTTTCACAACATTTTTTTTTTTTTGCTTAACAATTGTGTCTTTAGCCGATTGCTGCCAGTGCCTGAAAATAAATAACAAAATTTGCTATTTTAAACAGATTTTCAGGTGCATGAAAATCATGAAACGTTGTTATGTGGGAGTATAAATGATTAATACCCATTTCTATATAAGAGGAGATTTTTTAAATGAGAAAATTAACTCTGTAACAATTTAAAAATGTTATAAACAATTTTCGATTGTGTATTTCTAGTATCTACCTCGAGCGGCATCGGCTTTGGTTTACATAACTTTTAGGGGGCTCAGACGAGCGTACATTCGGTATGGATTCAGGAAGGCCGAGGCTTTGATTTGCATAAAATGTTTGTGGCTCAGACGATCTTAGATGTCATATTTTCGGGATCAGGGGGACTTGGGCTTCGAAAAACAACCTCATCTCTATTGTGCATTCCTTGCAACCGCTTCCTGTAAAGGAACCAGCAGTAGCCCGCCATAATTGATTTTAACATCCGGTATCTTTGAGAGCGAATTTATTACTTATAGACTGGGTGGCGGTTGCAAAAATCAACACCTCATCGCGTTCAGCTCAAATCCCGAGATAAGTTAGAACTCGACTTGCATACTAAAATGGAGCAGTTCTGCGAAGTCATATCTTGATAGAAACCACCTGCAGACTCAAATTTTGTGGTTGATTGGTAGATTTCCCATTGCGTTTTCCTGCACCCAGTCCTCTAATATTTCAGAGGGTTTTTTTTTACCACATTGGGTGCAGGAAAACCCAATGAGAAACCTACAAACCACTAACACTGGATCTACAGGTGGTTCCCACCAAGATATGACTAATCAAACCAGAAACCAGTTCTATTTTAATAAGCTAATCGAGTTATAACTAACTATGTAATTTCAGCCTTGAACTCGATGAGGTGATGATTCACGCAGTTGCCCCCCTCACTATATCAAAATGCAAAATTTTACGTCTTTATTAACTGAATCTAAACCTGTGGCTATACAATACATTAAGGATCAGGGCCTACAGTGCCCATCCCTGTTTTTTTTTTTTTTTTTTTTTTTTTTTTTTTACATGGACCCCGCGATGCTGTACAGCATTCATCTCAGTCAGGTTGTCAGTCTAACGCGGGTCGCTCGGTGTTTAGTTCCAGAGCTAGCTTGGTGCTCATTTTATCGAGGCCGAAGAGATGAAAGTCTGAGTGAACCTTATCCGGCTGGTGGTCGAAATCATCTGTAGTGTGGCAATTAAAAATGCTGACTACTACACCACTGGGCTTTGAGGCCTTTATTACTAATTTTATATTTCAGCTAGGAGATAGACGTTTTCAGTTTATGTCGGAACTCTATATGACAATTTTTTTTGTATTTATTTTTTTCAAAAACAGCATACAAAAATTTGTACGAAAAATCCTTTATTTTGAAAGGAAAAAAAATCACAAGCCTATTTATTCACATTAGTAAAATAGTAAAAGTTTATCGGTAGCTTAAGGTAAACACGAAAATTTATTAAACATGACACTTCTCTTAAATAAATCACCAAGCTAGAAAAATGTTTGTTCTATGGTCGTTCAAGGAGCGAAAGTTCTCTGCATTTTTCTCTGCGTGTTATTAAATTTGGAAATGTCTGAAATATATAACGCTGTGAATTTTTATTGTTTCATTCTCTGTGACAAGCAAAATAAATTTTCATATAGAAACCATTCTGCGGAATTTAAAATATTCAAAAGAATTCTCATATTTCAATATACTTATTACTTTTAGTAAAATATAAAGCAAAGATGTTAGTATGAAAACCATCCGAAAAAAACATATTTATTTCTAAAAGAGGGAGGATAAAATACATTAAATTATTGCGTATCACTGAATAGTAATCAGCAATATCTTCTGTAAGTTAAAAAAAGTAATAAAATATAATATCTTATTTTCATTTCGAAAAGCAGTTCATGTATTTAATACGAAATTATATGTTTTAAATAATATTTTCAAGAACTATATTTATCCCTAAATAATATTGTTTTAAATTCTATGAATACGCAAAGAAAAATATATCAATCGGATGGAAATATATATACTATTATTTTAAAGAAATAGCTGTATCTCAAATCACACGCACTTTAAAAAACGATAAATGCTACTTAATCTACGAAAATACATTATAACAACGTACGAAATTACATAATGACTCCTTCCGAGTTACACGTGATTTTGAAAAAAATTATTTTTCATTAGAAACCTCAGAAACCAATTTATTTTCGAGATTTAGAAATAACCCAGGGGAAATGTACCCAAAAAGAGGCTACGTTGACAAAGGTTGGGTAAAAGATTTTTTGTTTCTGACCTGTTTATACTGAGTCCAACATGGAAAAACCCGGTTTTCCAAAAAAATTTCCTTCGAGAGAATTTTCTGTGGCCAAAAAACATCAAAATTTTGGGACTCTTTTGGATGTTTTTAAAATATCTTGAGATCCGTTGTTGTATCATGTTATTTGTCAGTTAAAGTCTTAAAGAATACCAAATTCTCTACAACTTTCAAATTTACAACTTTTTTATGAACCCAATAGCAAGCGCAGCAGGGCATTTCAAACTGAGACAATTGTTTTCAATTTTCTTTAAAACCGTCAAAAACGTCGTCATGCCCCGATTATTCGTTCCCCACAAATATAATGTATTTCAACGTCTACACATTAGTAGCAGCAAAATATCTATTATATCTATGCCCTCTGCTTCATTTTCATCACAACGGACATATTTATTCATAATACCATTCATAATCATTCATAAATTATATAAAATCTCCTCCACTTTTGCATGAAATACTTTTCAGGATTTCTCATGTTATCAGTAGTATTTAATGAAAAAAATTCCATGTACTTTTTTTACTTACAAGGGGAGGTTCCGAGGTAGGTCGGTTACATAGAATGCGGTAAAAGTTTGTGTATTGATAGAGTATAGTTAGGATATAAAATATGAAAGCCATAAAGCGCAACACCCAAGGAGACTTGAGAAAATCAGTTACTACAGTTTATGATAGGTTAAATTTGCGCATTTGGCAAACGACTCAGTGGCGTAGTTGGTAGCGTGCTGTGTTCGATAACTCGAGTAATTGGTCGTTTTTGAGTTCGAATCCCGGTTATGCTTATTTTTCGCAACGAAAATTTTTATATATTATTTTCGAATCGTAATTGAAAAAATGTGTATAATTATTGAAATTTACGAAAAATATAATTTAAATATATATTTTGTAGCATATAAGTACAATTTTAACTATGAAATTTTGCATCTTTAAATATTTAACGAAAAAGAAAAAAATAGCCAATTTATGTTTCTATAGAACATAATTTTTTTTTGTTGTTGTTATTTAAATTTATTTACAGTTATTTCAATAAATAACCTACTGTTTTTCTCAGAGGAATAATTTAAAATACGTAATATAAATAGGTGAATACGTAAGGCAAGATGCGTTTAAAATCCATCATCTCTTACCTATATATAGCAACTACACTGTGCTGCAGTTTCAGCACCGGTTTCTTTAAAAGTGCACAATATGAATAAAACTCCAACTATATTTACTGGAACTTGAAATTTTTTAAAAACATTTTAGAGACTTGAATCGGTGGTTCATACAGAGAAATGGGAAAGAGAGCCCGATGACAGAGGGGACGCCAAAGCACCCTTTTTTTATATCTTTAACATATCATGGGCAGTAGAGAAATCCGTAGTTTCGCTAGCAGTCCAGATATGTTGACGGTATACAATTTCGCCAATTTACAAACTTTTTGATGACTGCACGAAGCTGAACAAAGCATTTGGCACGATAAATTATAAGAAATTATGTCGTATCACTACCAGACGCATGACGCCTGGGTTGCCAAAAAAAAGGTATTCTTATTCACTTAGAAGGCACCAGAAAGACTGGATTTGTTTATATTAAATCCAAATGATTGCTACATATTATTGCACACTACAAAGAACAGGGCATCTGTTTCTAAATTAGTCATAACTCAAGCGAACATACATGGTAGATTTCAAAGACCGCATTCACATCAAATCAATGGTAAAAAGAATTAAATAAAAATCCGTATGACTTTTAAGAATCGAATTAAAATTATATTCTTCAGTTTAACGAGGGGGGAAGGGGACAACATCTATTAAAAGCAATAAAGTTATGTTTAGATTAATTTTGAAGAAAAAACGATATGTAACAGAGAATTCTGTCACATACACAACCAAAGAAAGTTAATTAATTTACAATTCAAAATTAGCCCCTTACTAACTCTGCATAAAATTATCGTAGAAAAAAGATACTGGTACCACACGATTGGTAATAAATTCTACTTTTAAATGATGATGTATGTAAAATTTGCTTAGGGGGCCATCTACATATTAAAACTAACCATAACTTTGTTTTTGTTTTTTAATAGCAGTACACAATTCTGACAGCATAAACGAATTTTACACCCTTCAGTTAGCCTAAAAACAAATTTTTATGCAATTTGTACAATAAGTTTCTGAGAAATTAATTATTTTAAAAAGAGAGTATTTAAGGGGATGTATACAAATTGAAGTTCGGTACTCGATTGTTGACCGATAGAGCCCCCTTCTTGATCAGGACATCTTAAGTACCACGCAAGCAGTCATTGAAGACTCCCAGATTACAGGATAGCATAAGAAATTTCAAAATGTCTAGTCACTTCTAACATAGACGGCCCCTTAAACCATCATTTTGCCATTTTTTAAGCATAATTTCAAAACTACTTGGAAGAAAAAGGTGAAATTTTGGATTTCCATAAAGCAGGACTTAATAAATCTAAATCCATAAAAAAATTGATGGTTGCAATTCATATTTTTTTCGAATATTAATTTCATAATTCATAATCCATATCAAAAAATTATAAAAATTGCAAATTCATTGTATTTATGTTTTGGTATATTAGTATTATTGCTACACAAAAAATTAAAACATTAGGATCATATTTTCAGAAGTTATAACTAAAAATATGAAACTGTAATTTAACATTAGAACCACTAAATTTTGAGTGTTTATAATTCAAAAAACTTATCATTCAAATGACTTGAAATTTGGTGTCTATGCATAGTTTGAAACGAAGATTTGAAATATCTTATTAAAATTGGGTATTGCCATTGAAAAAAATGAAGTTTGTGCTCGTTTTAATATGTAGATGGCCTCCTAAGCAAATTTTATATACATCATTTAAAAGTAAACTTTATTTTCAATCGTTCGGTACCAGTAACTTTCTTCTACGATAATTTGTTGAAGAGTTAGTAGGAGGTGTTTACCTTTTTTTTTTTCCACGCCTGTACTTCGCGAAATTTAATCGCAGAATACGAGTAGGTCTTATTGTCACACTATACTATAAGACACCACGATCGCACGCAAAACCTCAAAAATCTCTCCTGGACGAGAGTACTCTTATAAAATATTAGCTAGGCATTCTGCCAAAATTTTAAGATTAGCTCTAGTGCAATGTTTGGGGATTTTCTTATTTGTCAAACAGAACACTTCTAATTAACCCTTAAATATATAGTGTTACTCTGGGATTACAAGGTATTTTTTTGCATTTGGCGCTTACTATTGTTCTTTTGGTAAACTTATATGTGTTATTTACGTGTGATAACATGCATTTGATGTTGTGAAGTCTGTTTTTGTTCTGATTTCTTATCACGGGAAGGTAAAAAACTGCTTTTTACACCTCTTGTAATATGCTCGGAAGGCGTTTTATCTCTATCTTTATAAGGTAGTCATTATTAATTCTTTAAACTATTAAACGCATTATATGAATTATCATACGCTTAATAGTTCTTATTGTGCAGCGTAAACAGTTTAAAAAAGTATATAATTTAAAATTTCCATTTTGTTTAGCAATTTTTTGTTATGCAACTCATTAGTGACATCATGATATTATGCCCAACAGAAATATAAATTATTTTTTTCACTATTTTTCGAAAATAGACAAAGTTCTATCGAAAGGCTGTTTTACGCATTTCTTATTTTTTATGTGTTATTGAGACTTTTTTTTTAACTTTTATTTGTAAATTGTAACAGTTCTTCAATATTATATTAAAATTTATTAAACAAACTATAATTATTAAAATAACAAATATTTCCCCGCTTAATCAGAAAATTAATGTAGTTCCACGTATAAATGTAATACATAACGATTATGAGGTATGTCTCCAGTAATAATCTCGGCTATTAAGTTCAGTAAACGTAAGCGGCGTGATTAAAAGCTATTTGGGCAATGTGCAAATTCTCCGCAAGATTCATTAATTATTTTGTATTACTTGAAACATAAGCCATAAATTGGTAGTTCGAAAACAATTATTTGGGAGAGTTCGGAGAAATTTCTTTAGCGCAAACTTCTAAGATAGTCCCTTTTTCTTCCACAATAACCGAAGCCTCCATTATACGATGTAGATATTTGCTCGGTATAAAAATAATACCTTGGGTTGAATTAAGTGAATTCATTATTTAAATATATTAAATAGACTAGAGCATAAAGCTAAAACAAACAACGAAAGAACGCAAAATAAAACGCTAAAAGGTTTAACCTTAAAGACGTAATATGAATCAATGCAAAAACCTTTGACGGGTTAAAAGTTTCTGACGCAGCACTTTATCTTATGCTCTAAGAATTTTAAATATGGAACTTAAAAATACTGATATCAAATTTTGAGTGATGTTATGCTATTTCTTAAAAAATATATTTGTATTTATTTCATCATTTTATTTTCGTTTTATTTATAATCGCATGTGCAAAAGTTATGTTCAACATGAAAAGCTGCATAAAATTTTATTCGCTGTTGCTTTATCATTTACATCTCTCATAAATTCAAAATATGAGTTTTAAAAGATATGATATAAAATTTAAGTGACGCCTTGATGTGACTTTAAAAGGTTTGTTTTAAAATTCAATTTAAATTATTTTTGACTTGGTTAAAATATTTTTTTACATCTACACAATACTTTTAATTTTCCAATTCACTGTTAAATATATCACTTTCATTGAATCTATACTATGCATTGAAATGTATTTATTTCAATAAATTGATTTATCTTTTGTGTCACGCTATTCAAAATTGTGAGTAAGATTTATGTAAATGGTTTCTTTGCGTCATTGTGTCCAAACTACATGAAATGTGTGAAAAAGGATAGTTTGACGCAAATAAACCATTTACATAAATCTTACTCACAATTTTGAATAGCGTGACACAAAAGATAAATCAATTTATTGAAATAAATACATTTCAATGCATAGTATAGATTCAATGAAAGTGATATATTTAACAGTGAATTGGAAAATTAAAAGTATTGTGTAGATGTAAAAAAATATTTTAACCAAGTCAAAAATAATTTAAATTGAATTTTAAAACAAACCTTTTAAAGTCACATCAAGGCGTCACTTAAATTTTATATCATATCTTTTAAAACTCATATTTTGAATTTATGAGAGATGTAAATGATAAAGCAACAGCGAATAAAATTTTATGCAGCTTTTCATGTTGAACATAACTTTTGCACATGCGATTATAAATAAAACAAAAATAAAATGATGAAATAAATAGAAATATATTTTTTAAGAAATAGCATAACGTCACTCAAAATTTGATATCAGTATTTTTAAGTTCCATATTTAAAATTCTTAGAGCATAAGATAAAGTGCTGCGTCAGAAACTTTTAACCCGTCAAAGGTTTTTGCATTGATATCATTACTTTTTTGAGGTTAGTCATAAAATGATTAAAAAAAGATACTTATGGAATTTAATGCAGATTTAATTTTTACTATTTTATTACAATTTTCCTTATAGCAGTTTGTATATAAAAACAACTCGGTAAGTATAATCGCAGATCGCACAGAGGGTTTCATTTGATATTCCTTTAAAAACACTTTATCCTTAAATTAATAAATCCAAAATGTTAATTTATAATTATTAAATCCTTACATAGATGGTGCACCAATAGTTCCAATTTTCATGGGGCAGGGAACGCACTCTTTTAAACAAACCACCTTCCAATTGAAGTCATCAAAAACCAAGTTGAATAAGCCAGACCCCGTTGTGTTGTTTGACAAACATCAGTCTCATCTCCCCTCCTTCCCCCCTTTTTCAAAAATTTTCAGACCAGTACCTAAGAATGGAACCGAAATAATTTTTTCTCTTCAGAAATTACGATAAAAAAATAGTATGCAGTACTCATAAATTTACTTTAATGCTATATAGGGTGATTATTAAGTTAATTATAACGTTTGGAATCTGTTGCATTGATGTCCGAAAGGTAGTTTCTGAGTTATGGAAGCTGGACCCATAAGGCGCCATAGAGGGGCGAAGCCCGCCGGTGTCTATCATAATTATATCTGCCATGTGGACTAATTGCGATATTTAATCAAAATAGCCCCCCCCCCTCCTCATCCCCGGAAATATAACAAATACAAAATGTGTCTTTATAAACCTATCGTCAAAGAGGTTTTTATTTCTTTTTCCCTAAAAAAAAAAAACATGATTTTTATATCCGTAACGTAAATAGCGGACGAAGCTAGTTCCTATCATAATATATATTTTTAATAATTTTATATAGTCTATAATAAAAATCAGACTTAAAATAGTCTAGTTCCATGAGTACTTGTAGTGTCAGTTACATGGTACGATTTTTGGATACCAGTATTTTAGAACGGGAAAATGTGACTTATTTTATCGGAGATATCTCATTAATTGAATAAGGTGAAGTAAACTTTTTGAAAAAAAGGTGGCCAACAAGCATGGCAGTTATCAGCTATGTGACTTTGTGCTAAAGTCCATTAATTTGATCTGCTTTAAAAAGATTACGGAAGATTGAATTATAGTAGAACCTGGATTAACCGAGCTTCGATTAATCGAGGTTTCTGTTAACCGAGCTGATAACAAAGTCTGATTTTTTTTCCCTTTTGAATGAGCCTTTAAAATAACCACACTCTTTAGCTCACTGTCCGTGCTATATAAGGCCCTTCTGCCCCCCAAAGCACTCAACTCCAAAGAAACATTGGACCCTGGGAAGTCAATAGCGAACAATGCTTTGTTTCCTGTGGCTGTGTGAACTTTCGTAAATTTTTCAATTTGCATTTTAAAATTTACTACTGGTAGTTGATTTTCTTTTTAAATTTGTTAAGCTGTAAAACAGAACTTTACATATATTTATTTTTATTATTTAAAAAACGTTCTATATATTTTTTTAAAAGAGATGTTAAATTCGCAAGCACGGCGAGTTTTTACACACAGTTCTATTAACCGAGATTTCCGATTCCGATTTACTAACAGTCCCAATTAGCTCGGATAATCGAGGCTGCTCTGTATAATTAAAAAATCAATGGCGATCTTACTGTAAACGGGTTTCCCTTTTGCTGAGGGATTTCAAGACCGAATCAGCTGATGTTAGTTGCTGTTTCCGTGCTTAATTAAATAAGATTAGTTAAACATTTGAAAATTACCAAATGTAAAAGGAACTAAGTCAACAGAGTCTTTGGTTTATGGTATTTTTTAACAACGCTATAAGAAAGTGATTTTAAATAAGAGATTTTAAATGTAACGTTTTAAATCTGACATAATTTTCACCAAACTTTCCTTTCTCTTTCTAACATTCAACTGAAAATATTTTTATTATTAGAAAGATAATATTATTTTTTGCGCTACCTTAAAATTGGCAACTATAGTTAAAAATATCATCTCGAAATTTGAAATAAATCTCTCATATAAATATATTTTTTAATTTAAACAGTTTTGCAATATTATTATTTGGCCACTTTGGCCAATATGACGTAATTTCCTCCATTTACGACTTTTAACACATATCAATGAATTTATTATTTAAAAATTTTCTTTTTCTTTTAATATTCACGTGTAAATATACTTTTTATGACGTAATTTTCAATGTTTTCCTGCTTTTAATGCGTAATCATTTAATTCTAATTTTAAAATAATTGATTATTTTATAATTTTCTTTCATTTTAAGTAAGCATGTGTAAAAACAATTTTTATGACGTAATGTTTAATATTTTCCTGCTTTTAACACGTTATCATTTAATTCTAATTTAAAAGGATTTTTTTCTGTTTATAATAGTCACGTGTGAATAAATTTTTAATTTAAAGGATATATTATTCTTTGCGCTGTTTTAACAATTGGCAACAATTTAAAATAACCTTTTCTAAAATATGTAAAAAATATCTCTGGAAATTCTGAAAATTTTAATTTAAAATTGAAATAAACCGTCAAAAAATTAGGCAAGTTAAAAATAATAAATGCACTCTGCAAACTTCGAGTTTCTATTGAATGATTAAATTGAATGAAAATGATTAAATTGAATGAAAATGATTAAATTCCCATGTATATATTTTTTTTCCTATGAGACTTTTTTAATGAGACATTTTTATCCAGATTTAACATTAAATATTTCTTAAAATAATTCTTCGATTTAAAAACTGTCTACTTCAACGTTTTTATCAAACATTTCTCTATAATACTACCCATTTTAATATTTTTGTATGCAGTAATTTTCTTAATATTTGCGAAATAGACCTCTAGTCACCAGAGATTCTTTCAAAGCGGCGAAAAGCGTTAGTTTTTTTTTTCCGAATATGAGACAAAATGTAGTATGCAATTGCGTCAAAAGATGGCGACACCAGAATTCTGATATGCTTATTATGTAAACTGTAAATATTGCAAAGTTAAATAAAAACAATTGTCTCGGGGTTATCAAACTTCATTGATATTTATAAATAAAACATTTCAACTAAATTATTTATTATAAAAGAATTATTACATCCCAATAGTTTTTATGCAAGGAAAATAATAATTATAATAATAATAATATTATGGATGTCAGTGATTATATATTGATTGACCGTCATAATAATAAAAAATGATATTATAAAAAGAAGAGCTGAAATGAATTATTTTTTTACGTTTCTGATCGTGTGATTTATATTCAAATAATAATTATTAATGTATATTTTTTGTAAAGTGATTGAAATTAAATATATTTATAAAATTTATGGTAATATTTTTATTGTTGAAAAATTGCCAAGAAATAATCATCATCAAATTGGCGTCATTATAATTGTAATTTTATTTAACTTAATAGCAATTAAAAAATTACAAAGGAACTGAGAATAATGGTCAGCTAGCAGACTTAAAAAAAAAAAAAAAAAAAAAAAAAAAAAAAAAAAAAAAACACATTTACACGTGAAAACTCGTACAAGAGAGTATTGAACTGCCTATCTTAAGGTCAGTAGACGATGGCCCTTAACCACTCAGCCAGTGGGAAGACAAAATTTTTCTCCCCAAAAGTGGTTAAAAAGAAAGCATGTGTATGAATACAGTGTCATGCATTTTCGGTGAAATTTCCATAGAATGGCGAAGAAATATAGTCCGATTTTGCATGCGCATTATAAAACGAACAAGAGTCTTGCTGGAAGCAAGTAAATTGTTATTTGGTTCATCTGAAACATATTTATTTGATTTTTAAAAAATCGCCCGTGTCATTTTCGAGAGAAAAAAAATCGAATTATTTAACGAACGAGAGTTTTCCCAGAAAAAAGAAAAGTGTTATTCACCTCGCCTTAATCACATTTATATTATGTATCAATTTAAAAATAATCGTTAGAACCGTTTTGGAGATTTTCAAATTAGGAACTTCCTCGATATAATACCAACGTTTTCACTTTAAAAATGGCTATTTAGATCTCAAAATATACTGCACGTAGAAATGTAAAAATTTCAGTATACGATTAGACTGCAGATATAAGACTCTTCTAGAAAATTCAGAACGATAAGACTTATATCTGCTGAGTTATTAAAAGGCGGCTTTTCGCGTTTTCTTTGATGTCGAGTTAGCTGTATATATGAGTTCCGCCATCTACGAATTCTATGATACGATACGATACGATACGATACGATTTTAGGCTTAAGGCTGCGTCACTCGGAATACTACCGTCTTCCATGATACGAACATTTATTAACTATGACACATTTTCTAATTAAAATGTAAACTTGTCAAGTACAGTAGAACCTCTTTTAACCGAAACTCTCGGTCAACCGAAATCCCTTTTTAAAGCTTTTTTTCTTTTTACTATTACATTCCTTGTGTACAAAATCCATTTTGAAAGTTTTTTTTTTTTAACTATCATATTTCTTGTGTACAAGCTGTCCTTTCCGAACTACGAGTGATCTAAATATTTTCGATCCCCTTTCATAGAGTTCCTTTGGATTTAACTTGATCTCCCATAAGCTGCGGAGTGGAATGAAGAAAAAGAACAAATTAGAAATTCTGATGCTTTTGAATGTTTTGAAAAAAAATTACATTACTGGAACAGCAGAAAGACTGTGATACTGGTGAACTAATAATACTTAAAAACTCCGTGATAGAGCTTCAAAGCAAAGCCAATCGAAACTGCGACAAACAAAGCATTTTTTTCAAACCCTTATGATATATATAAAAGTTACTTAATTTCAAAATTAAAATCCAGGTAATTTATTCTTGTTTCTATATTGCTAATGCTTTATTTTTATTAAGCACTTGTTACCATAATAAGAAATATTGCATATGTTCCTCCTTAATCTTAAAATGGAAGCATTCTCGATTATCCGAAAATTTCGATTTTCCGAAAAAGGGTAGGTCCTAATTACCACGGATAATCGAGGTTATACTGTAATTTGTTCTATGGGCGTTCAAAGAAGAAAATCTTTTTTTCACATTTTTCACATTCCATGTTATTTAATTATATACAACATCTGAAATATGCGCTGTTGTAATGTTTTACTGCTTGTTCATTTTCGGTGAACTCTGTAAAGGCAAGTCATTTTAGATAGAGAATCCATTTTCTGGAATTTCAGATATTTACATAAATTTGATTGCTTGAATACATGACGGTACTTTTAGTAAAATAAACATTAAAAGCTAAATTTTTAAAGAATTAAAAAATGTAGGTTACTGATGTATTAACGAGGTAATATATCAGTAGGAATTGAAGAGCTAAGTGGAAGAACATGTTAAGTAACAAAAATTACATTTGAAGAAATTTGAAGTGAAAGTGTTTGCTGTAAATTTTAGTAATTCATTTTCTGTTTGATACCATGTATTTAAAATACAGTCGAACCTCGTTAACGTGAACACGCTTAACGTGAAGTACTTTTAACATGAACAGTCCCCACTGTCCCCGTCAAAATGAATACGGATTCTTGTGTTTTTTCTCCTTTTAAGATGAACACGTTTAACGTGAAATTTCGCTTAATATGAACAATTCTTGATGTCCCCATGAGAAATTTTGACGCTTAACGTGAACGAAAATTATTAGAAAACTGTGAAAGCTTCCTTTTCTCTGGGACACAATGGGTTATACTTTAGAACTGAAAAGGATTATTCTTTAGAGCGATGGACACGTACTATTGCCGTTAGAATTTTCTCATTTTTGGACAATACAATGCGTGTCACAAACTGCATAACAGTATTAGGGAAGGTTGCTACCTAAAGGCAGTACATTTTTATGTATTGTTTCGTTCTTCACACGTGGAAAATTTACAGTCCAGTATTGCAACTTTCATATAAAAGGTGGCATGCGTTCTATTAATAAATAAAATATATATATAATAGTTTAATTATTAAAATATAGTAATAAGTCTCAATTCTAAAACAAAGTTTTCTCCCATTAGATATCATTAGATGTTTATTAGATATTAAAAAAAACTCATCTTGATGCTTAAATATATCTTGTTTCTTGCTTTGCAAATAGTTAATGAAAAAAAAGTGGTTCAATCTTGTGTTCTTGTGTAATACTGGAAATAACATTTACTGATGAATTTTGACTTTTATATTTTACGAGGAAACCCTGCTGTCCCGTTAGCTCCTATGTCCCATTAGCCCCTAGTCTCCCCTATATGTATTTTTTTTTTTATCTGGATTTTTTGTTACTGATAGCATGAACTACGGATAACATGAACAAAAATTTAATTCCCCTTGAGGTTCATATTAACGAGGTTTGACTGTAATAATAATGAATTTACAATAAAATTGTAAAATAATGAATGTTTGAATAAAACAATACTTGAAAGAGGTGTGTCTATCTCAAGTTATCTATAAATGCGTGAAAATGTAAGTAATAATAATAATGAATTTACAATAAAATTGTAAAATAATGAATGGTTGAATAAAACAGTACTTGAAAGAGGTGTGTCTATCTCAAGTTATCTATAAATTCGTGAAAATGTAAGTAATAATAATAATGAATTTACAATAAAATTGTAAAATAATGAGTGGTTGAATAAAACAATAATTGAAAGGGGTGTGTCTATCTCTAGTTATCTATAAATGCGTGAAAATGTAAGTAATAATAATAATGAATTTACAATGAAATTGTAAAATAATGAAGGGTTGAATAAAACAATACTTGAAAGAGGTGTGTCTATCTCAAGTTATCTATAAATGCGTGAAAATGTAAGTAATAATAATAATGAATTTACAATAAAATTGTAAAATAATGAATGGTTGAATAAAACAATAATTGAAAGGGCTGTGTCTATCTCAAGTTATCTATAAATGCGTGAAAATGTAAGTAATAATAATAATGAATTTACAATAAAATTGTAAAATAATGAATGGTTGAATAAAACAATACTTCAAAGAGGTGTGTCTACCTCAAGTTATCTATAAATGCGTGAAAATGTAAGTAATAATAATAATGAATTTACAATAAAATTGTAAAATAATGAATGGTTGAATAAAACAATACCTGAAAGAGGTGTGTCTATCTCAAGTTATCTATAAATGCGTGAAAATGTAAGTAATAATAATAATGAATTTACAATAAAATTGTAAAATAATGAAGGGTTGAATAAAACAATACTTGAAAGAGGTGTGTTTACTTCAAGTTATCTATAAATGCGTGAAAATGTAAGTAATAATAATAATGAATTTACAATAAAATTGTAAAATAATGAATGGTTGAATAAAACAATACTTGAAAGAGGTGTGTCTATATCAAGTTATCTATAAATGCGTGAAAATGTAAGTAATAATAATAATGAATTTACAATAAAATTGTAAAATAATGAATGGTTGAATAAAACAATACTTGAAAAAGGTGTGTCTATCTCAAGTTATCTATAAATGCGTGAAAATGTAAGTAATAATAATAATGAATTTACAATAAAATTGTAAAATAATGAATGGTTGAATAAAACAATACTTGTAAGAGGTGTGTCTATCTCAAGTTATCTATAATTGCGTGAAAATGAAAGTAATAATAATAATGAATTTACAATAAAATTGTAAAATAATGAATGGTTGAATAAAACAATACTTGTAAGAGGTGTGTCTATCTCAAGTTATCTATAATTGTGTGAAAATGTAAGTAATAATAATAATGAATTTACAATAAAATTGCAAAATAATGAATGGTTGAATAAAACAATACTTGAAAGAGGTGTGTTTACTTCAAGTTATCTATAAATGCGTGAAAATGTAAGTAATAATAATAATGAATTTACAATAAAATTGTAAAATAATGAATGGTTGAATAAAACAATACTTGAAAGAGGTGTGTCTATCTCAAGTTATCTATAAATGCGTGAAAATGTAAGTAATAATAATAATGAATTTACAATAAAATTGTAAAATAATGAAGGGTTGAATAAAACAATACTTGAAAGAGGTGTGTCTATCTCAAGTTATCTATAAATGCGTGAAAATGTAAGTAATAATAATAATGAATTTACAATAAAATTGTAAAATAATGAATGGTTGATTTGGGTTGGGTTGATTTCTGACGGCCAATTATCTACACGAGGGATATAGACCCGGGGGGAGTGCCCTCCGTGGGGGTCTTTCTAAGGGAACCTAATCCGTATTAACGCATGGAAGATCCACGGCTCGAAGAAAACCACGAAAACTCCGAACGATTAGGCCGACGGGCGCGATTGGGATCGAACCCAGCACTTCCCGTCTACCAGCTTCGAGAGCAGAACCTCTCGGCCACTGGTGGGGCAATGAATGGTTCAATAAAACAATACTTGAAAGAGGTGTGTCTATCTCAAGTTATCTATAAATGCGTGAAAATGTAAGTAATAATAATAATGAATTTACAATAAAATTGTAAAATAATGAATGGTTGAATAAAACAATAATTGAAAGGGCTGTGTCTATCTCAAGTTATCTATAAATGCGTGAAAATGTAAGTAATAATAATAATGAATTTACAATAAAATTGTAAAATAATGAATGGTTGAATAAAACAATACTTCAAAGAGGTGTGTCTACCTCAAGTTATCTATAAATGCGTGAAAATGTAAGTAATAATAATAATGAATTTACAATAAAATTGTAAAATAATGAATGGTTGAATAAAACAATACCTGAAAGAGGTGTGTCTATCTCAAGTTATCTATAAATGCGTGAAAATGTAAGTAATAATAATAATGAATTTACAATAAAATTGTAAAATAATGAATGGTTGAATAAAACAATACTTGAAAGAGGTGTGTTTACTTCAAGTTATCTATAAATGCGTGAAAATGTAAGTAATAATAATAATGAATTTACAATAAAATTGTAAAATAATGAATGGTTGAATAAAACAACACTTGAAAGAGGTGTGTCTATATCAAGTTATCTATAAATGCGTGAAAATGTAAGTAATAATAATAATGAATTTACAATAAAATTGTAAAATAATGAATGGTTGAATAAAACAATACTTGAAAAAGGTGTGTCTATCTCAAGTTATCTATAAATGCGTGAAAATGTAAGTAATAATAATAATGAATTTACAATAAAATTGTAAAATAATGAATGGTTGAATAAAACAATACTTGTAAGAGGTGTGTCTATCTCAAGTTATCTATAATTGCGTGAAAATGAAAGTAATAATAATAATGAATTTACAATAAAATTGTAAAATAATGAATGGTTGAATAAAACAATACTTGTAAGAGGTGTGTCTATCTCAAGTTATCTATAATTGCGTGAAAATGTAAGTAATAATAATAATGAATTTACAATAAAATTGTAAAATAATGAATGGTTGAATAAAACAATACTTGAAAGAGGTGTGTTTACTTCAAGTTATCTATAAATGCGTGAAAATGTAAGTAATAATAATAATGAATTTACAATAAAATTGTAAAATAATGAGTGGTTGAATAAAACAATAATTGAAAGGGGTGTGTCTATCTCTAGTTATCTATAAATGCGTGAAAATGTAAGTAATAATAATAATGAATTTACAATGAAATTGTAAAATAATGAAGGGTTGAATAAAACAATACTTGAAAGAGGTGTGTCTATCTCAAGTTATCTATAAATGCGTGAAAATGAAAGTAATAATAATAATGAATTTACAATAAAATTGTAAAATAATGAATGGTTGAATAAAACAATACTTGTAAGAGGTGTGTCTATCTCAAGTTATCTATAATTGCGTGAAAATGAAAGTAATAATAATAATGAATTTACAATAAAATTGTAAAATAATGAATGGTTGAATAAAACAATACTTGAAAGAGGTGTGTCTATCTCAAGTTATCTATAATTGCGTGAAAATGTAAGTAATAATAATAATGAATTTACAATAAAATTGCAAAATAATGAATGGTTGAATAAAACAATACTTGAAAGAGGTGTGTTTACTTCAAGTTATCTATAAATGCGTGAAAATGTAAGTAATAATAATAATGAATTGACAATAAAATTGTAAAATAATGAATGGTTGAATAAAACAATACTTGAAAAAGGTGTGTCTATCTCAAGTTATCTATAAATGCGTGAAAATGTAAGTAATAATAATAATGAATTTACAATAAAATTGTAAAATAATGAATGGTTGAATAAAACAATACTTGTAAGAGGTGTGTCTATCTCAAGTTATCTATAAATGCGTGAAAATGAAAGTAATAATAATAATGAATTTACAATAAAATTGTAAAATAATGAATGGTTGAATAAAACAATACTTGTAAGAGGTGTGTCTATCTCAAGTTATCTATAATTGCGTGAAAATGTAAGTAATAATAATAATGAATTTACAATAAAATTGTAAAATAATGAATGGTTGAATAAAACAATACTTGAAAGAGGTGTGTCTATCTCAAGTTATCTATAAATGCGTGAAAATGTAAGTAATAATAATAATGAATTTACAATAAAATTGTAAAATAATGAAGGGTTGAATAAAACAATACTTGAAAGAGGTGTGTCTATCTCAAGTTATCTATAAATGCGTGAAAATGTAAGTAATAATAATAATGAATTTACAATAAAATTGTAAAATAATGAATGGTTGATTTGGGTTGGGTTGATTTCTGACGGCCAATTATCTACACGAGGGATATAGGCCCGGGGGGAGTGCCCTCCGTGGGGGTCTTTCTAAGGGAACCTAATCCGTATTAACGCATGGAAGATCCACGGCTCGAAGAAAACCACGAAAACTCCGAACGATTAGGCCGACGGGCGCGATTGGGATCGAACCCAGCACTTCCCGTCTACCAGCTTCGAGAGCAGAACCTCTCGGCCACTGGTGGGGCAATGAATGGTTCAATAAAACAATACTTGAAAGAGGTGTGTCTATCTCAAGTTATCTATATATGCGTGAAAATGTAAGTAATAATAATAATGAATTTACAATAAAATTGTAAAATAATGAATGGTTGAATAAAACAATACTTGAAAGAGGTGTGTCTATCTCAAGTTATCTATAAATGCGTGAAAATGTAAGTAATAATAATAATGAATTTACAATAAAATTGTAAAATAATGAATGGTTGAATAAAACAATACTTCAAAGAGGTGTCTCTATCTCAAGTTATCTATAAATGCGTGAAAATGTAAGTAATAATAATAATGAATTTACAATAAAATTGTAAAATAATGAATGGTTGAATAAAACAATACTTGAAAGAGGTGTGTCTATCTGAAGTTATCTATAAATGCGTGAAAATGTAAGTAATAATAATAATGGATTTACAATAAAATTGTAAAATTAACAAAAAAGAATAATTAGAAGGTGATAAAAAAAATAAACACTCACGCTAAAGAAGTATTGTAACCAAGTATTGTACATAAGCATACATAATTATACATATGTATTGTACCAAATTAAAAATATATAACGTAGCAGCAGCCAAAAATTGTCCGAGGGTGTTCCGAGTAACAAATGTCCGCTTGCTCTACCATTGAGAAACCAATCGTTTTCTAATAAAGTTCAAATAAACTACACTCTGGTACTCTACGATCAATGAAAGATCTTTCCCTGCGGTGTTCAAACCTGCTTGGCCATGGGCTCTAAGGTGCTATGCAGCATATGTCCTAGTCATGCGGTTAACCCAACGTAGAATTCTCAGTGTTGCTAAGTAAGCTTAGTACTCATTTTATAGACAACAAATAAATGAAAGGCTGGATGGACTTTGTCCAAATCCAGACTCAAACTCTGGACTTGTAGCGTGGTAGCTGGTAGCTTAACTTGATGACCACAAAGCGGCTGGACTTCCAACAATTGCCACACAGAGCCTCAAAATTTAGCCACTCTCATATTTATGTAATTCAGTTTGACCCGAAGAATTTACAAGGGTGGATAAAAAAAAAAATGGTTACAAGCAGCAGCATTTGCAAAATAATTATTGTGGAGGGAATATTCTTTCCACAGAGTAGATACAGATGGCGCTAGTTGTCTTTCAGTGTTTGTGCGGGTAGGTAGTTTAAGTTCAGAGATGCGTCAGAGCTATTGAACTGGCAAGACGTTTAGAAAAGTGGTCTCGCTGGTGACACTTTGACACGGTTGCGTGAAACCACCTGACGCAAACACCGTGGCATGTTGAGTGTTGGTGTCATCCTCCTGCATGACAATGCCTTCCCCATTCTCCTCGAAAATTTAAAAAAAATACTGCAAAAGTTCAAGAGGGAAGCCTGGAGCCACCCGCATACAGTTCTAATTTGGCACCGAGTGATTGTTTTCTTTTAGCAAAATTTTAGGAATGCTTATCTGGAACAAGAATCTCTTTAGATAGCACTGTGAAAACAGCTTTTGAGAGCTTTTTTAATGGGCAGGGGCGTGATTTCTGCCAAGCCGTGTTAAACAACTTGGTCTTGCGTTTAGATAAATGCCTAAATAGATTTAGTGATTATGTGAAAAAGGGATCGCCAAGTATACCTCTTAATTTTCTTTTATATTTTCCGTCTATTGTTAATAAAAAAAAATATTACTCTTGTAATCTTTTTTTAGATCCATCCACGCATTTTTCGTTAGTCGAATAATTCGCCGTTAGTCGAATAATTAGAGGGACCTCTATTGGCTTATTATGTTAGAATATCAATCTAGCATTCCTGAACGGTTTCCACAAACTGTCACCGATAAGCCAACAACTGTATTACTTGTATATTTTCAATAAGAAAAGAATAACTTGCATATATGTGTAAAAACATGTTACGTGATTTAAAACGGCATCCTAAATCTGTATCATATACTCTATGCAGATTTCGTATGTAGCTTTGCAGAGATTGAGCTGATGTAGAAATTTATTTAATCATTTGATGAGGCTGGAACATTTAAAAAACAGCTTTCTTACTTACTTAAAATAAATATGTATGGCCTGGCTGGATAGCAACAGTTTAAAAAAATGCTTAGCAAAATCTCATAACTAACAGGAAAACAAAAAATTGTAACCCAAATACGGATGACACCCAGACAGGGAGACAGATACACTTTTTTGATTAAGGGGAATGTCCCAATAGCCCAGGAAGAAGGATCTATATTTTCCTAGCAAATCCAGTCAGCCACTAGGCAGGAAAGAATCTCCACTTGTTGAATATTTTAGGAAGAAATTTTACATTATTTTAGAATGGCTTTACAATTTCGCAACTAATATATAAGATTTTTAATGTCACTATTTCAAAGATGCAGTGTGACCTCGGAATCAAATCCGGCAACATCAAAAATCCATCGTCAAAATCATCTACCCGCCCCCTTTTTCTTTACACTTCTAACTCAAGGGAGAAAGAAAAATAGCAATTGTTTATAAAATGAAAACTTCGAGATTTACAACGACGGACTGATGGACAGCGAAATAGCAGACCATGTGCTAAATAGAACCGCCGATAATGCAATTAGCAACTCGGATGAATGAGGACAAAAAGCCGGCAAAGGGAAAATGTATCATTGGAAAAATATATGAGTTTGACTGGAGAATCAATAACAGTTTTAGAGAAACAAGACTGCATTTCCGAAATAGATATCCTTCATTGTATAAAGCCCAAAAAATCTTCTTAAAGAATGGCCAAAAAAACGAAGTAAATAAAATTGACATTGATGTTTCGCAAATTACATAAAGAGAACTGTTTTTTAGAATTTTTTTAACATAGACAATAGGCAAGAATACCAGAAGTAGTTTTTATATTCTTTCAGAAATCCGAGAATTTTCAAAAATCCGGCATAGTCACGGTTCTGACAATTCCTGCCTGATTTTTGAAGTTTTACTGCATACATTTACAAATTATTTACTTTACCAATATTTTCTTTTTAAATATACATCAAATGATAAAATCAGTTCATTAAGTTCATAAAGTTGATAATGAACTGATTTTATTCTTTCACGTATATTTCATGTCACCGAGAATAAGGGGGCAATCATACATGATCGGTATATCATTTGATTTGCTCAGAAATGAGCTATGCGATGATGCTAAATGAATTTTTAAACTTTTAACAACCTGACAGATCATTCATACACTGTAAAAAAAAAAACGACATTTTTACAGTACATGGTACTGTTCATCTCGCGCACAAACTCGATCACAGTGAATGTGCTGTATCTTTCTTTGGTTTCCTGACTATATTAACATGGAAAATACAGTAGTTGCGTAAAATTAACAGCACAATGTGCTGGCAATTTGGACGCAAGCAGTTTGTGCTGTAAAAAAATGCGTCCGAATTGCAAGCACAATGTGCTGTTAATTTTACGCAACTACTGTATTTTCCATCTTAATATAGTTAGGAAACCAAAGAAAGATACAGCACATTCACTGTGATCGAGTTTGTTCTGGCAAATCTACAGTGGTTGTTTTTTACAGTGTACTTGTTTCCTCTAAGCAAATGAATTTTTCTTTACAGTCTTTTATTTAAATAAACTTGGACTTTGAATGGAAAGATGCAATTTTTTAATCGATTTTATTCTCACTTGCTGATACGCTAGAATTATAAAAATCATATATGCGGATATGTGCCCGATGAAAATATAACACTTTAACAGTTTTAGAACTTAATTCTAAGCTAATTAATTTTAACCCTTCAGCCGCGGTAAAAGCTATTTTCACGTTCCAGTGCGTCACTTTCTTTAAATTCAGATTGTTTGATCCACACCACTTTTAAAAAAGCGTATAATTCTGCTTATACTCGCATTATTTAATCTATAATTAAATAAAGTGACTATTTCTACTTCAGAAAAGGAATGAGAATCAAACAATCATAATTTTTAAAAAGTAACCCACTGAAAAAGACGCCCGCGGCTGGAAGGTTAAAGTATTTGTTTATTTAGCCAACAAAAAGGGATAAATCGACAAGTAATATTTATGGTTGCAGCTATTTATGTTTTTCAAAAACAAAGGAGCTAATTATACATCAAATCAAGTTCGCCAAAATATGCCAACTGCCTGCGAAACTGTAACAACACGATATTTTAAACACTAAAATTTGAAAATAGAAATAAAAAGTAAAAAGTGTAATTAAATATTTAAAGAAAATTCTCTTATCATTTATCACTTGAAAGTTACTTGAATTGCAACTACACGTTGAGAAAACAATTTAGAAAGCCTGAACAGAGAGTTTAAATAATAAATTTTTTATTTCCTGTTGCCATATCTTAAAAAAAAAGTGCAAAAATTAAGAATTTTTAAAGTAAATTTACTAGTTAGTGCTTTCTTTCAAGAGTAATTCAAACCGGATAATTTTCAATAATCGAGGTCCACATGAAGTTAATGTATTGTAACGAAAGTTGTTTGGAACTACATGAATTGCAGTCATGAATTGAGGCGTGATTTTTAATATAAAAATTAAACAGTTAGAAAAATAGTCATTTAAATTAAAAAAAAAAACAATTTTTTACTTTTATGAAAAGTTTTCAACCTTCAAAGTAAGTTTCTCTAGACATTATCTATTTGTAATAGCTTCTATTCCATTCACTTAAAAGAAACATTAATATCGCAACAATTTTCACTGTTAAATTGAATGTATATAGTTTATCAACAAAATATTTGAAAATATTTCGAAAGTTTAAATGCAATATTTTAAATTTAATGATGTTTATACATGATGTTTCTTAACAATTTTTGTATAAATATCTATTTATGAGAATATTATACATAATTTTATTTATCATTCGTGTCTGGGATATTTCAATTCCATTCGACTGGAAAATTTAAATTCGCGATTGCTAAATATTCCGATGTTTTCAATTCAAAAAAGTTTGAACTAAAAATTACATTTTTATTGAAAATAAAGCTTATATCGGATTTATAAAGTATAATAAAAATGGATGCATTCTGTTATTAAAGGAAAAATTTTAAATGGAAAAACCTATTTTGTTGATAATAATCAGAATATACATGGTGATTCGTTAAATTTGTTTCGACTCAAATAATTGCTGAACTGAGTTAGATAGAGACATTAATGTGGTGTATACACTATAAACAAGTTGGAAATTGCACGTCAAACGTGGCTAATAATGTGCGTTCCTACTGTAATTTGTTTTATAAATATTTTTTGAACCGCATATCGTAATGAAAGTATATTTTAGTGCATTTCATAAGTGCATATCCATTTCATTCTGCTCGAAAGGCTGTAACATCATTCAAATGCACTTAACATTTATTTTTACCATTGGCCGTAATGTAACAGAAAACTTTTGACTGTCCCTGTAATTAAACTATCCATCCTATTTTCATAAATTTGAAATGATTCGACAAAATGTTGCAACAATTATATATTTAAAATTTCATACCATTCGGTTGGGTACTGTTTGCTCTGTTACATGCGGACAGACAGTCAGACAGACAGACGGACGGGCCGAACGACGACTATAGTTGCTACGTATTTAAATAATTACGAACACACCTAAAAAAGACAAATGATTCATAATTTTCAAACTAAGTTAATACTTGCTGAAAGTGATAGAAATACAATTACAAGGCAAGTAAATACCTTTAATCAGATCGACATATTTCATCACTCAGAGGGCGGCATTGTCAAGATCTATAATGGTGCAAATATTTTCGCAAAAATTTTTTTTATTGAAAATTGGTAAACAAAAATCACGAAATCTCATGTATAATGAAATCAAGTGCAATAATAAAAATGGATATTTGTGATCGTGAATTATTTGATACTGTTGTTTCTTATTCTGCAGAGCATCTCTTTCTGAATATTAGGCAACTCAATGGAGGCTGAATCATGGCATATATTCTCACTTCGTAAAAAAAATCTTCGGTTAATGGATGGCAATTAAAATATACAGGGATAAATTATTCTACCATTTTTAAAATCAGTCTGTATTTGTCTGGTTAAAATTGTAGATTTTTGTTGTATTTGATGCATGTTAAATGTCATTTTATCCTAGTTTTAAGTTTTGTTTGTCATTCCTATACATAATTGCACCGTTCCATCCTCTTTTATGAAGGGTACTTCATATATCCCTGATTATTGATTTGGTTCTATTGGATCTACTAGATTGAGCAAAAAGTTCTGGGAAATTTGTGAAAGTTGCGTTGTTATGCGCAAATTAACAACAAAAGCGACAAGGACTATTCTTCAAAGTAGAGACCATCATAGTCCACTACTTTCTGCCAGATTCCGGATTTGCTGGAAGTCCGAAGTTTGTCACCGTACCAGCATCTTCTTCCTCATTAATCTCATCGACGGTTTTCAGAATCGTTAGAACTTTTCTCCAATAATGCAGGATCAACTGATCAATAGGCCTTTTGGAGCCGAAATTCCTGAACTCCTATAGATATACCACTAGTACTCCTATATACGATGCAAATTCTGGTAACTATTAGATTAAAAATTTCCCAGAACATTTTGCTCAACCTAATATTTTCTTAATTTTACAAAAGGCTTTGCATTAACGGAGATACTAAATTTATTGAGTTTATATTTCTATCTTTCGAAGAAACCAGGAAAATATTGTAAAGCGGATAACTTCGAATGTTGTACATTGAAGATACATTTCTTCCTATTCTTCATATTCATAATTAATCTGTTTATAGGGCTTTCGTTATAACCAATGATTCTTGTGTTATCATATATTTTATTTATTCCTTTTGTTTAACTGCTCAGGAGCTCAGACCGTGAAAGCTCTTTGAAGAGAATGTCTAAATGCAGAAACTTTGTAGGACAACGGTGCTTGAGTATTATGAGGAATAATGGATTGTTTGACTATGTATGTTCTATTAAACAGTACATTCTATTGATCGGTGCATTTTGATTAATAATGCATTAAAATATAATAGTGTACCATTCCAGTCCATTTCTAATGTAAATTTAATTTTAAAATCAATGGTATCAATATGGGTTAATCTACAAAAATATAATATGAAAATGAACGAAATTATACAACAATCTGTTCCAATTTACCCCCATGATGCTGAAAAGAGATCTTTCGTTTAAGAAAATACAGAAACCAATAAATTTTCAATATTTAAAATCATTTACGAAAACAGTTTTTTTTTCTGTTGCCACAGATTTTGGAAAAGTGTCAGCATATTGATCCATTTTGTCAAACTAGTATAACGATTTTTAGGATGATATTAATTTTCAATTAAGCATTATCAGCTGTGTAATTGAATTTAAACATGCAGGAGTAGCAAAATAATATTAATTTGAATGTTAATGTTAAAATCATGTTTGTCTGTAAAACATGCTTGTTGAACATAAAAATGCTTACTTCAGAATTGATAGTATGCAAAAAACTATATTACTAATTAACCCTTAAATGTATGTGAGATTATTCTAACATTGGAAAGTTTTTCTCGTAAACGGAATAACTGGTTGTTATGTTACCAGTACTGCAATGTTGAAAATAATAGAATCGCAGGTAGAGTTGAATTCTCGTCGACTAATATAACGCCTATTACGTTATATGGTGATTCGAAAGTGTGGTTAGTTTCGATGTCATAGTAGATGAATAATCAATCTGGAATCCGTACATTAGATTAAGCTGAAATAGAATGTTTCGTAGTAAATCAACATGGATGTTGGAATGTAGTTGCAGTTATCGAGTGATAGGCCAGGTAACACATTTATCCAGTGTAGGTTTCTCCGTAATAATTGAGACAATGCGTAATCTAAACTCAGGCTTTTATTGAAAGAGCTTTTGGCGGTGCAGTTTCCACCGCTTAAAATTTAAATCAAGCCATCGCTTATTAATATTTAATCATGGGTAAGCAATTATAGATAATAGAAAATATCAGACGGCGACCAGGGGAAGTTATCAAAGTAGAAATACGACAAATTCTGCTGAAACACAGCGAGTATCGACTTTTTGTTCCTCCAATGTAAGGATACAAATATCACGAAGATCGCGCTCTCAACCAATGAATAATTAAGAATGTCACGTCATATAAAGAGTGCGGATAGAGCAAGCGGGTGAATTTGAAGGGAAAACGGCTAACCTCAGAAATACGCGGGAAAGTAAAAATGGAAGCTAAAAGAATATTCTCGAAAGAAAAAAACCCGGAAATGGAACAGTTAATTTAAGATACTAAAAGCGTAATATTTAAGCGATTTAGACAAGTTAGACATTAAATTAAAGGAAATTTAACAGAGTTAACGATAGAGATTATTTAAGGATAAGGATTTAGTGAATATAAAGTAGTAAATTAGAATAAGATAAGGAAATAGCGGAATTAGATCTAATAATGTAAATCGCGGAATTAGATCTAATAATGTAACATGTATTGTGAAGCATATCTGCACCACATTTTATTTAATTCTTAGCAACAAGTACCGGGTGTCCCAAAAAGGACTGATGGATTTTAAAATTGAATAACTTGCAAACGGTGACAGATATCTATATAACTTTTGCAGGAGGATTATGTAAGATGTCAGGAGTTTTTATGCTGCGATTCCCAGTTTTAGTTACAAATAGCAGCGATAGATTGCGCTGCAAGCAATAGTCGCTAAATCCAGGCTCGATTTCTCGGCCTCTCTATTCTTCCATGTGAAAAAAGGACATTAAAATGTTTTGATTGGATCCCGAAGTACCAAAAATCGGGTCTGGAATTAGCACCTATTTCTCGCAACGCCATCCATTGTTTGAAATCCGAATAAAAATCAACAATCACTGTACGAAATCTCCTGACATCATTCATAACCCTCCTGCAAGAATATTTTTTATATCTGTCACCGTTTGCAAGTTATTGACTTTTAAAATCCATCAGTAATTTTTGGGACACCCGGTATATTTATATAGCAATATTAATCCTGTAAAAATTAGAAAAATATAACATTAAAAATCTATCTTATAATTTCTGGTTTGTAATCTTTAATATAACAGTAAAAAACATAATTCTAAAAAAAAGTAATTCATGCGTTTAAGGATTAAGTTTTACAAAATACAAAACTGTATAAAATAAGGTATTTAAATTCATACTTATTAAAATATTTACTAATTTGCAATATTTTGGTTTTTACTTGTATTGCAGGCGTGCAACATAAAAAAAGGTTGACGTATTATACGAAAAATTTATCTCTGATTGTTTTCATTATTTTTCCTGTTTTATAAAACTTTCAGAGAATCATATGTAATTTTTCTCGAAACAAAATAAACTAGTATGTTGTGGTCATCACAAAACTTTCTTCTGTATAAATCACGTCAATTAAATCATTTAAATAGCACAAGAAATAACAACGATTTAGCACCAATTCATATCAAAGTATATCTGAATTTGAAGTTGGATGAAAATTCGTGCATTGGTTCTTGAGATAGAGCTATAGCGGAAATTCTGAAAAATGTAGCATAGCAGCGCCACCTTTTGAGCGCTTTATACCAAAAATAAATAGAACTAAATGATATCAAGGTATACCTGAATCTGAAGTTTGTTGAAAATCCAAGCATTAGTGCTTGAGATAATGCTATTGCGGATATCGCAAAAAATACAGCATAGCAGCGCCACCTGTTGAGCGATTTACACCAAAAATTAAACAACACTAATTTATACGTCAATTCATGTCAAGGACTAACTAAATCGGAAGTTTGATGAAAATCCGTGCAATAGTTCTTGAGATACAGCTCTTGCGGGAATCGTGAAAAATGCAGCACAGCAGTGCCACCTGTTGGGCGATGTACACCAAAAATTAAACAGCACTAATTTATATCAGGAACTAACTGAATCTGAAGTTTTTGAAACTTCGTGCATTTTTTCTTGAGTTAGAGCTATTGTGATAATCATGAATAATGCAGCATAGCAGCACCACCTGTTGGGCGATTTTCACAAAAAAGTAATCAGCACCAAACTATATCCTGAACAAACTGAATCTGAAATTTTATGAAAATCCCGGCAGTAGTTCTTGAGATATAGCTATTGCAAGAATCGGGAAAAATGCCGCATAGCAGCGCCACCTGTTGGACGATTTTCCCCAAAAACTAATCAGGTCCAGTTTATATCATGGTCTAACTAAACATAAAGTTTTGTGAAATTCCGCGCATTAGTTCTTGAGAGAGAGCGCCCACAAAATTTTTGTCACTTACAAACTCACAGACAGAGTGACAGACAGACTCACAGACAGACATTTTCTAAAAACCATCAAATCGTGTTCTGGGCATTCTAAAACGTATAAATCCGTCGAAAACTGGAAGTCGAAATTTTTCACGAATCCAATACTTTCTTCTTGTAAAGATAGAAGAAAGTAAAAATCATGCACTTAAGGGATAATACACTAAAACTAGTTGGATGTGCCAATCCCAAAACTTTCTTCTATCTTATACATCTTAATATTTCAAAACCTAGTTACACATGTTAATACTTCAATATTATTAGTTCAATACTATACCAACTTTGATTTTCATCTTAAATTTCTGCTCAAGTCAATTAAACGGACTAAAAACGAGTTAATCTATATCATGATATTTGTTAAAATTATTAATTTTTCCTTATTCTGTCGTTATCAGCTGTTTGCGAATAGCCGGCATAGCAGGAAGCGAGTTCCCGCCGATGCACAATAGAACTACGAAAAATCAAGAAAAGTATACAAAAATCGCTAGCACGGAGCCCCTTTACCGCGCAATATCCAAATTCAAGGAGAACCTGTTGGCCAAAGCCAAAAACAAGCACAAACATTTTGGTTCAATTGTATGCATAATTTTATACGCTGTTCGATGGTACAATAATGAAAATGGAACAAAGATCGGAATTATAGCGCCCCCTTCTTTCGGAATTTTTTCAAGTTCAGGGAGGACTTGTTTGCCATAGCCAGAAACATGCACAAAAAATTTGGTTCAATTATATGGATAACTTCATACACTTTTCGATGGTACAATAATGAAAATGGTACAGACATCGCAATTATAGTGCCCCCTTCCGGCAGAATTTTTCCAAATTCAGGGAGGACCTTCGTGACATGACCAAAAATAAACACATATAATTTGGTTCAATTCTATGCATAACTTCATACACTTTTCGGCGGTACAATATTCAAAATGGCACAAAAATTGTACAAAAATCGCTATTACAGCGCCGTCTACGAGCAATTTTTTTACAAATTAAGGGAGGACCTCCTTGCCATAGCCAAGATCTTAAAAATTTTTTTTTGGTTCATTTCTATGCATAACTTCATACACTTTTCGATGGTGCAATATTCAGAATCGCACAAAAATCGCTATTACAGCGCCCCCTAACGGCGAAGTTTTTGCAAATTCATGGAGGACCTGCTTGCCATATCCAAAAACTTAAAATAAAAATTTGGTTTAATTCTATGCATAACTTCATACACTTTTGGACGGTACAATATTCAAAATCGCACAAAAATCGCTGTTACAGCGCCCCCTACCGGCGAATATTTCCAAATACAGGGAGGACCTGCTCGCCATAGCCAAAAACTTAAAGTAAAAATTTGGTTTAATTCTATGCATAACTTCATACACTTTTGGACGGTACAATATTCAAAATCGCACAAAAATCGCTATTACAGCGCCCCCTACCGGCGAATTTTTTCCAAATTCAGGGAGGACCTGCTTGCTATAGCCAAAAACTTAAAATAAAAATTTGGTTCAATTCTACGCATAACTTCATACACTTTTCGATGGTACAATATTCAAAATCGCACAAAAAACGCATTTACAGCGCCCCCTACCGGCGAATTTTTTCCAAATTCAGGGAGGACCTGCTTGTCATATCCAAAATCTTAAACTAAAAATTTGGTTCAATTCTATGAATAACTCCATACACTTTTGGATGGGACAATATTCAAAATCGCACAAAAATTGTTATATCAGCGCCCCCTACCGGCGAATTTTTTTCAAATTCCGGGAGGACCTGCTTGCCATAGCCAAAAACTTATAATAAAATTTTGGTTTAATTCTATACATAACTTCATGCACTTTTTGATGGTACAATGGCGACAGACAGGCGGACAGACGGACAGACGGACGGACAGACGGACGGACGGACAGACGGACACACAGACAGACAGACATTTTCTATAAACATGTTTTTTGGAATCTCTGACCCCTAAAATATGCAAATCCGTCGAAAACCGGAAGTCGAAAAAAATGTCGATTACAATACTTTCTTCTATTGAAGATAGAAGAAAGTAAAAAGACTAATTGGAAACGTTTCCAAAATGACGTGGCAGCAAAAAAAAACTTTATTCTTATAAATGCTGCTTTAAATCAAGAAAATATATTGTTTTCAAAGGCTTCTAAACATAACGATCCCTTTTAAAAATCGTGGATAACTCGGGAATGATAATTTTCTTTTTACTTACCCATCACACGTCGTACAGGGTAAGAATTGTAATCGTTTTAAAAATCGAAAAAAAAATTGACGGATTTACACGTTTCAGACACGGTAGATTTCGAAAAATATGTTTTTAGAAAAAAAATTGCCGTCTGTGTGCTGTGTGTGTATCTGTAAATACTCTATCTCCCGAACAAATTGAGATAGAGACTTGAAATCGGGTGTGTACTTAGTATGTAAGAACAAGAAACCTATTAAGTTACATTAACCTCGATTATCCGGAACTATTTTTTTCGGACTCTCGAAATATTCGTTCTGATAAAAGGTATATAAAAATTTTCGAAAATGTTTGTTTTAAGGGGTCAATATAAAAACCAACAAAAAAGTTAAATTTTGCATAAAGAATGAAGTCGATCAGATAATTAGTTATATATACCGAAATATTTGTAATCCTATCTTCACCACTCTTCGCTTTTTCATGATCCTGTATTTTATTCAAATTTCAATTCAAAGATATATTTTAATTGGAAATGAGACGCGTAATCCGACGCAGTAAATTGTTACTTAATATGATTATTATTTTTGGACTTATAAGGATGTTTCTTTTACGCAATTTAGTAATAGAACATTTAAAGTTTAGTGACGTCATCAAGCCATGATTTTAAACACTCTATCTACCGAACAAATTGAGATAGAGGCTTGAAATTATGTATGCACTTAGAATAAAATAGTGCGACAAATCCTATTAAATTTCAGTAAACTTAGATATTCCTGGATATGTATTTTATATGTAGTTTAATCATGTTTTATTTTCAGATTTTATATTATGCATATCCACGATGGTTAAGTATTACGGTGGCTCCCAACGACTAGTTCTCATTCGTCGCTGAATTATATTTTTCTAGATTAAAAAATATTTGTATTTTCTTTACATTGGATAATAATTATGAAATTTAACCACTTAGTTGTAGCGGTTTTCATTTCTCGTGCAACTTGTCCATGAATGTATCGGGCGCGACGATTAAGGGGATAAATGTTTCGTGTACCAGAGAAATTTTTGGTATGTGCCTCCTCGGTCACGCTTGCCATTACTGCTATGAAAGGTTCTACAAAATGTCCAAAAAAAATTTATTGCGTCGTTGATACACCAATAAAAAATATACACGGTATCCACTCTCAAAAGTAAGCAATGGCTAAATCCTAAACCGATAGTCATAGGCATATGCAGTGGACACTCTCTATCTGAACACTCTCTAATGTGAACACCCCGGTATTATGAACACATTCTGACGATCCCGGCAAAACTCCATAGACTTAACAAAAGATGAACTCTCTGTATTCTGAACACCCTCTAATCTGAATACAACGCTATTATGAACGATACTTTTGGTCTCTATTCTGCCCCATCTCTCTATAAACTGAAAATGTGTTTGCAGTCGGAATCAACGGAATTCCTCCATCATGGAAATTCGGAAAACATAGTTGCAGAAGAATAAAAAGGTTCATCGAACTCGTCGAAAGAAAGACTTACCGCCATGTTCTGTGCCAGTTAAGTGTGAAGCTCAAACCACTTGTGATCAGAAAAAGTGAAAAACCACGATGCTTCAAAAATGTGAAGATCGCATCATTGCCTGTGCACTATAAATCAAATTAAAAAGCCCGGATGATAGTTACAATTTTCTCACAATGATTGGAGGGCATTAACGAGATGATGAAGAAGAAAGAAAAATTCTTCTTTTTGTGGATAATGGCAAATCACATACAAACATGCAGCTAAGCAACGTGAGCCCGAAGTTCCTGCTACCGAACTGTACTTCTATAATCCAACCACATGATCAAGGAGTAATCAAGACCTTTGTAGCTTGCTACCGAATGCATTTTCTGAAGAAAATGTGGCTGGGGATCGAGGAGGCAAATTGGCGAACCGAACTAACGAAGAAGATGAACATCGTGGATGCAGTCGATTTGATATCAACGGCTTGGAATGAAATAACCCCCTAAACCATGCACAGATGCTTCTGTGAAGCTGTATTCCCGTGTGAGAATCGGAAATCAAGAATAGAGGACAAAGAAGCAACAGGTGTGAGGGACTTTTGGTCAGATCGACAGGAGCTGCATACTGAAATTGAACCTGCAGCTTATCTCGAAGCCGACGCAAGCCATCTAGTTTGCAAAAAAAAAAAAAAAAAAAAAAAACATCGTTATAGAGGAAGTGGATAGCGAAGAAGACACAGAACCATAATTGACCAACGAAACAAGACGTATGATTACCTTCAAACAATATCGCTAAGGAATTCAAGACCTGTTGAAGCATGCGGCTGAACATCACCCGGAAGCCTTTCCATTTCTTAAACAACTAGATAACATCTGCACTGCACAAGCATACACATTACAAAAACAGACTAAAATTACTCACTTTTTAAAGTAATGTACCGATTATGTTTTGAAATAATGTATTGTATGTATGCAATTGTATTTTTTGTAAACCTTTTTTAAGAAAATAAACAAATGAGATGATAGAATACACGTCCAACTGAATTTAGTTTGACATTGCACTAGCCGCCAAATTTACACTCATGTTCTAAAAAAAAAAAAAAAAAAATGCATATTTTTTCGAATGTCATGAAAAATGCCGAAGAATGGTGAAACTATTGCTTTGAAACAGCGATGTAACTCTTTAGTGTAGAATACGTAAGCGTACACGTGTTTATGGGCAGAGCAAGTAGAGAGACAAGCTTTATAAGTGAGCGTGGCAATTTTGGCGTTTTATTCGCTCGCATACCTCACCGAATATCTTGGTCTTTTTTGCAACATTCCACGAAATTCAAAAGCAAACAGAAAGGATGAGTAACCACCAACATTTGGATGATGGCATGAGGAAGTGAATCGCGGGGAGAATGGAAACAGGGTAGTCCCAAGTGCATATTCCTAGTGACTTCAATGTAATACCCAGTGTCGTGTCGACCTTTGGGAACAGTTTAAGGATACTGGATCCTTAGAGAGAAGGATCTTAGGCAAGGTCGTCCAAGAGTCACGTCGTCTAATGAAGAAAAACTCTTTGTCCCTTACAGGAGTGCAACAGATTCTCAGCTCTCTCATGACCTTTATGCGGTCACATGAAGCCGAGTTTCATGGGCTACTGTTTGCAGAAAGCCACATGACAGAGAGCTATTTACAATAAGTCCTGCCGTTTGCGTTCTGCTCACTTCTGCACACAGGAGAACCCATTTAGCTTGGTGTAGAGATCTTCGACTTTGGACCAGGTATCAATGGGGAACGTTTTATTCACTGATGAGTCTCGCTTAAGCCTAAACACTAATTCTCGATGTATTTTCATCTGGATAAAACCATGGATACTTTCAACTTAAAAGAAAGAGACTAATGGCAGGAGAGATTTGATGGTCTGGCCAGGCATCATGTCTGACGGGCGCACACTCCTTTGCTTGGAAAAGGCTCTGTGACCGGTGTGAGGTTTAGGTATTATATATATTGGACCTCTATGTTCGGCTTTTAAAGAATGCAGTTGGCTCTGATTTCATTTTAATGGACTACAACGCACGCCCAGATAGAGCTCATCCAGTCGACGAATTTCTGAAAACTGAGGATATTTGCTTGATGGATTAGCCCGTCAGATCTCCTGGCCTAAACCGTACAGAGTATGTCTAGAACGCTCTGGGGAAGGTAATTGGAACTCGCTTTTCATCTATCAGAACTACCTAGAGCCTGAAAACAGTGTTGCTGGAAGAGTGAGGCTAACTGCCACAGATTCCCATAAACTGCCTGATTTCCAGTATGAATTCGTTATGAGAGTTGTATACTGTGAGAGCTGTGTAGTAGTAGAGCTGTGTAGAGCTGTATAGTAAGGGGCCAATATGGTAAACTCTTTTAATATCTTCTGACGCTGATGAGTCTTACGCACGATCATGCGTGTTTATTATAACTGTTGAATGTTTGCTTTTTTTTATTATATTAACCTATGTACATACCTAATTTAATTCAAATCTGTCCAGTTGTTTTGGAGATAATCGACCAAATCTGAAAATTCTCTTAATTTTGAACATGAGTGTAAATTCAGCACCCCCATCTCAGTAACTGGCATGGCTAACCAGGCTAAGTATTCTATACAGTCTATAAACCCAATACATAGTAGTCATTTTCAAACTCCTTCTATACTGAACACCCCCATAATCTGAACATTTTTGCTCGGTCCGATGAGTGTTCAGAATAGAGAGAGTCCACTGTAGTTCTAATTACAACAATGTTTTAAATAGTGTAAAGAAGTATTTTAAAAGTGATTTGGATCAATAAAAACATTTCTTAAAATATTACGAAATTTAAATTTTTATACAGTCCCCCAGTCCTGTAAGTTACATTTTGTAATAGTATCCATCGTCCTTTTCATCAACCTAAAAAATAAGAAATCTCAGTCAAATTATTTAGCTATAATAATTTTTTAGACAGTAGAGGCATATATCAATAATATTACTGTGCGATTTATAGTTTTAAGCATAATTCATAATTTATTATATGCCGTTTATCAGCAAAGCCCTTTTCCCATTTCCACGATTGCCTTAAGCCATTTATTTCAGAAGTGCTGTACTTAGGCAATAAATATTCCTAGTGTAAGCAACGAAGTTCAACGAATCCTCTATCAGAAGATTGCATTGCTCAAACAGCTCGAATATTTTAGATACTGAACGCGTTATCAAAAAAGTTAATATTATTTTTATTACACGAGACTCATTAAAATATGCTTAAAACTTTAAAAAAAATAGACAACTGAATATATGAAAAAAATTATCATAGCTGCCAATTTTTACGCTCTTTTGTTACCACATTTTTCGAACAGAAATTTCCTTCTTATTTAAGAGAATCAGAAATGTTTCAAAAGACGAAAATTAATTCAACGTGGAAAATAAAATCCTGTAATTTATTTAAACAGTTATTTTTTTATCTGCATTTATTTATTTATATTTTAGAAAGAAAAAACGTATATTTGTTAAATTGTAAGAAGATATAACAAAATTTTTAAAATTTTACGACAAAGTTATATCTTGCAAAACTAGTTTTGTTATGATTTGGAAGTCCGGGTTCAATATTTCTGAGTCGGGAACATCCCAACTGTCAGTTCTGGGTTTTGACGAGCGTAGTATCGTTTGAAAGCTGTTCTTCACGAGAATCCAGGAATGTACAAGAACTATACTCCCGAATCCTATAGTTTACGAGCTATGCGCCTTTTTCTGTTTCGGAAGATGAGAAATAAGAAGTGAAAAACGGTATGCAATTTCTTCAAAAGCTATCGAAGTTAAGAATTTTTGCATGATTAACTCATTTTCGCCCAAAGGTGCGAAAACGCACCATTTCAATAAATATTTTTGATTAACACTGTGACGAATATTTTTCACTAATTTTATTTTTCTGCTATTTTTAAGGGTTCTGGAGACATCTATATAATATCAGTAATTCAATTGGAGTGAATACTTCTGTTAAGAAATTTTAAAAATACACATTTTTTTTTTAATTGAAAGGGTTATTGACAAATTCGACTTTTTGGAAATGTATAATTATTCCATTTGAGATTAATCATGTGTTTTTATAATGGATTAAAGTTGCAAGTTCTGTAAATAAAATATTAATAAAACAAATGTCATAAAAAGATTAAAAAATATATTAATTTAAAATTTAATGGTGCGTTAGCGCACCATTAACCGAATGCACGAAAATGCCGGATGCATTTTATTTCTCAAATAAAATATTATTTTTCATGCACGAAACTTTTTTTTGTCTTAATGAATGTAATTTAAGCATATTTAAATGAAAATAATACCACATTTTATAAAATTTCTGTACTTGGCTTAAAATGGGTTAATGATGATAGGGTTTTTCTATGTAAAAGTTTAAAAACGCAAGTGTTTTCAACACCTGGCTCAAACAATGAAGGGAATTATTGTTTGATAGTAAAAACACAGTCTTGATTAGTGTTGCGTGGTTCAGCGTTTCAATTAGCCGGACAGATAAACAAGAAAGGCGGGACAGCAAATTCTATATCGGGACATAAAAATTCGGTATCCCCTATTAAAACGAGACATGCCTAACGACATGCTGTTTTAAACATAAAAAGTTCATTTTCCTTACGGTAAGAATTCCATGCAATTATAACCTGACAAGACGATAACCTATTTAAACTGAAATTTTCGTCCGGTCTCATGCGATTTGTCTTGGCAGATTTCACTACACAAGATAGACACAGCAATTTTATACAGTAAAACCTGTTAATGCGGATGTTTTGCCATAATTAAATTTTGATTTTTAAACAGAATTTCGTTATAAACATGTTATCACAGGGTTTACTGATCAAAGAATTATAAAACCTGTGAAAACAAATCGGTATTAACTGCAAAAATGCCGTTTTAGACAAGATTCCGTCTAGGCAGGTTGATTTGTAAAATATTTCTTTATAAATTTAAGGAATTTTACATTATTGTCAGTTTCTGTCTTCACAGGTTTTTCTGTATTAAGTTCCAGTAGATGCAGACTAACGAATAGTACGCAGGCACGAAATGAAATTTAAAAGAATTTGCGCATCACGAAAAAGCGGAATTTTTAGTGTCAGGCGAGACACTTTGAAGATGATGGATCTTCTGAAAATAAGTACGTCCCGCGTAAATCAGGACACTTGGCATCACTGGTCTTGATCCACTCCTGGAATTTCTCACCCGGCCCTGCTCATACCCTCTTTCTATCCTATAAGATCAGGCAAGGAGCTAGTTCATGTTACTAATCATATAGTGAATTTACGATTTGTATTTATTGCCCACTAATTCGTAAAACATTTTGTAAATATTTTCTTCTTCTTTTCATATAGTGAATTTACGATTTGCATTTATTGCCCACTAATTCGTAAAACATTTTGTAAATATTTTCTTCTTCTTTTCTTTTCGCTCTTTTCCACTGAGAATATCTCGTGAACTATTGTATTTGCGAGTATAGTGTCTATACATTTCCATATCCTTATGGGGACAGTACACTTTTAAATTTTTCAAAAATCGATTTTTTTTTATTTTTACATCGTTAGAAAGGTATTGTATTCTGAATAAGTTTATACCAATTTTTTAACTGTGTGATAATTATTTACTGAGATATTAGGGAAAATGTAGACATCACCCCTTCATTTCCGAATTAATAGCACTGCGACAACTGTTATGGCGGCTTGTTTACATTTTGTTTTCGGCTTTCATATTATCGTAACTTTGGAAATATGCTAAAATACGGAAATTGTTATTGGTTAAATACCTTAAACAATAATAAATAAAGCTTTAAAATATTAACTTCAATTTCCACTTTCACAAAATTTGTTTACTTTCATGGTTTTTTACAGCTTTATTTACTATTAAGTGCTTAAATTTGAAACAAAACAGTTTTTTTTCCTAGATCAAGAATTTCCCGATTTTGTAATAGTATTCTACTTCTTAGTATTTATTAGCTTTTTAATGAAAAAATATGCAAAATGTGCTTCAAAACAGCATCGAAGAAGGAGTCAGTTTAATGGTAATCGCTATACAAAATACGATGATATAAATATATTATAAGGTGCTAACTCATCTTATTGAAACTTAAAAGTAGTCAATTTGATGTGATTTTTATTTCAATTGACAGTTTAGAATACGGATTTATTGACATTATATTTTTAATGAACTATCCGAATTTTTGTGCAGCAAAGTACATGAATCAGATATCGAAATACGAGAATCCCTATAAAATGACCTATATTTTACATTAAATAATTTATTTTTATAAAACGTGCACATTTAATTCACTTTATAATCAAAGCTAAACAAAATTTTAAGTTATATGTTTAAAGTTAATTTTTTACAACAGTAAATGCTACAGTTTTACAAATTACATCTATTTAATTTTTAAGCATGTTCCTATATTCTGCAGCATTTTACAAATAATTTTATGTTTATCATTTTAAACTAGCATCTAATTTTATTTTTACTACAGAATACAATATATAATTATTAGTTTTGTTTCCTTTATTATATATTTTAAATTTAAAATACAATTTAAAATTTAAACGGCTTTTACTCAAAATGGCATTTTTTACTCTTGTGCGCATGAAATCTCCAAAACTATTTGAAGTAGAGCTTTAAAACTTTTTCCCTACATAAATATTTATATTATCTTGAAAATGAACTATGATTATAAAGCTGTGTTCAGTATGAAAAAAATTATGCGATTGAATGCACGTAAAAATTCACAGTTTTTCTAATTTTCTAATTAAATGTTAATTAACCGATTACAAATATCCTAGTTCAAATTATAGACCAGAGTGTTATCTTTAATTTAAGATAAAGTTTATGGAAATACAATGAAATTAGCATAAGATATCGTGCGCGCAGTGAAATGTTATCCGCTGTAAAAAAATATAATAGCACTTTGAAATTGACCTCTTGAATTTTTGAAAATTGTAATATATCCAGATAAAAAAATTTTTAAACGTAGGTCAATATCACCAAAATACACTCTAAAAATTTTGTGCTTCTAGAGCGGTTATCTTTTTTATAAAAAATCGCTAAACTCATGACAAATTTCGCATGTTTTATGACCATTAAATGTGTACTGTCCCCTTATGTCAAAAGCTTTCGAATGATACCACTCTAATAAAAATCTAGAACTGATAGTTGGGGGTATTCCCCAGCATTTTGTCCTTTCTTTTCACTTTCTTATATCTGGAATAGAAAAAAGTATATTGAAAGCAAAATGTTTTCGACATCCGGTTTGTGACGAATTTACAAGTTTTAGGGGTCAGAGAACCCGAAAAATATGTTTTTACAAAATGACAGTCTATTTGTGTGACCTTTTTGTACTGAAAAGTGTTTGAAATTATAGTAGCATGGTATTGAACGACATTTGAAGTATGAAGTTAAGTTCGGGTCTTATGAAATGGTCGGATAATCTGGAATACTTCAATATCTGCCCCGTACGATGTTGCAGCCAAGAGTAAATATGACATACGACTTTCTAGAACTCGCATGAGGCACTGTGCTGAGTTTTGTTTGGATATCTGTTGTTGGAGAGATACGATGAAGTAAAATCGTATTCTGAATTTTTTATTTTTTTTTTCCTTGTAAATTTGATAAAATTCGTATTAATTATAAAATTTCCCTGTCCGCTATGCTAAACAAGTTCAGTATAAAGTTGAACAGTTATATTTATTGCTGTGTTAGTCAGTTTTTTTCTATGCTAACTTGTGGGCGAGTGAAGAGGTTATGTTTTTCAAGACGGTGTGTGGTTTAATATGGATTATCAGCTAGACAATAATTTCAAGGTGAATATAAAAATTAAAACAAATTTTCAAATAATCTGATGATTTACAGATGGTGTATTAAGGATTACTCATTAAATAATTTTGGTTATTCTTTTAAAGCATGATTGCTCTTGCAATTTTAATATTCCTTATGACCCTATTTCATATTACCCGACTGCACTGTAAAAAAACGACATTTTTACAGCACAAAGTACTGTTCATCTCGCGCACAACCTCGATCACAGTTGAATGTACTGTATCTTTCTTTGGTTTCCTGACTATTTAAACATGGAAAATACAGTAGGTGCGTAAAATTAACAGCACAATGTACTGGCAATTTCGATGCCAATAGTTTGTGCTGTGGTCCAAATGCGTCCAAAATTGCCAGTACACTGTACTGTTAATTTTACGCAACTACTGTATTTTTCATGTTTAAATAGTCAGGAAACAAAAGAAAGATACAGTACATTCAACTGTGATCGAGTTGTGCAGGCAAATTTACAGTGGTTCTTTTACAGTGTGGTTGCTATTACCCAAAGTGTAACTTTTTAAAAAAGCTAAATATTGATATGTGTTTTTTTTTTCTATTTTTAAAGTATTATAATTATTATTAGAAATGTGTTCAGAAATAGCCAAAGTTTGTTCTTTACTACCTTTTAATATATCTAAATTTGTTTTGTTGACTTAAAACGAAAAATTAAATGGTATTTCATATTACCCAAATTTTCTCTATCTTTTTGCCTATGGCTAGCCGTTCCCGCATAAATTTTGGGATAATCCGCCGAAAAGGGGCGCTGTGGAATTTTTGTGGAATTCTCTCGAGTTTTCGTAGATGTGCTGTACATCGGCGTGTGATTCGCATAAATGTAACTTAGCCATTTGGAAGCCGCTAACGTACAACAGGAAGAAGAAATATATTGATTTTATACAGAAATATGATCGAAATTAGCTCGTATTTACTTCGATCAATAAAAAGAAGCAGAAATTTAAGATGAAAATCAAAGTCGCTGCTGTTGGGTTTCGTACTGGACGCTCGTGCAGCGATGCACACTTCGGCGCCTTGTTTGTTTTTAAAATGCATAACTCAAAACATTACTCCTTTACGAAGTATTAACAAAAATGAATAGAAAAAAGTTTTGGGATTGACACATCCGACTTTTTTACGTTGCTTTTCACTTTGTCTGTCAATTATATCTAAAACAAAATAATAATAATAATTATAAATGAATAAATTAATGTAAAAATAAAAAAATATATACAAAGTTATACATAAAATTTCAAAACCCATAAATTTTATCATATTGTTTCTTATAACATGACAAAATATTTTGTTTCTTTGTTTTTAACATATAATCAGGAGAAACCGCATTTAATATAAAGAAGAAATAACGACTCTTAAATATGGAAACTAGATTCTAAAATCGTTGTAAAATTAATTTTTCAAGATTAATTTTGACATACAATGTTAACGCGGCAGTAGTCGCCGGCCTTTTTACCGCCCATATGAATTATCTTCTCCTAATTCATATTCCCCCTACAAATAAAATTGAGAACTACCATGTAGCTGACTTTAAATGTTTATCCATCACTGTAGTGAAGTAACATCTCTGTTTTTCCTTCAGGTACATTTTTACTAGCAAAGTTGAGATTGGTGAAAAAGTCTGCGCAGCGATCACTAATGTCAGCTCATTTTAACGATTTCCCATTATTGCAAATATCATGAATAAAATGTACAATTTAAATAAACTGTAAATTTATCACTGCACGGAAATGTAATTTTCAAATATTAAGTGTAAAATGTTTCTTACTTTTCATTTTGTGTATGCGGGGCTACGGCAAAAAGACCGAGCGCGACTAATAACGTTCTGAAAAAAAAAAAAAAAAAAAAAAAGACGCTACCTACACTGTAAAAAAAAATCTGTGAAGTTACTAAAGTTTTTCTAGGAAACTGGGATTCCTAGAACTTTTCACGTAACGGCAACAACAAAATTTCATGTAACAGACACACTTTTGCGCCGAAAATCAAAAAATCTGTAAGGTTACTAAGAATTTTTTTTGGAAACTGGGATTCCGAGAACTTTTCATGTAACTGCAGCCAGGGTTACAAATAAAAGTTTAGTAAGATTACTGAAATTTTAGCAGATTCATTTGTAAAGTTACAGATTTTTGTAGCTTTACAAAAACTAGTTTTGTAGATTTGCAGCTTTTTTCGTACAGTTACAGTTGAAAGTTTAGTAAGCATGTAACTTTACATCTGTAGAACTACAGATTTTTTTTTACAGTGTACGGCCGGGTTAAAAATTTTGTTATCGTTTTATATAATTTAAAAAAATATATATTTTTTATTTCTTTAAAACATAAATAAATGAACTCAAAACGAAATAATAGTCTAAATTTTTTTACAGTTTTCATAATCCACGAACAAACTTTAGTCAGTTCTTGCCGTTTGAAATGCTTCTGGTCACCTTAGTCGTAAAATTTCTCCAATTATGAAGATGGAAATTTCTTTTCATTGTATAACATTAATCTTGTCAAATTTGCGTGCATTATTCTAGAACTGTAACAGACGCTGTAGGTCATTAATCATTTATAAAGGCAATGAACTAATTGCTCATGTCACATTTTAATGTATCCTTTAAAATTCAGACATCTGCATTTTAATTAGATTTTGGATTTATAAAATTTTTAGCGTAACTTTTGAAATCACGTTTTAAGTTTTCCTTGTAACTTTCCTTAACTTAATTCTCCTATAAGTAAGTTACATGAATAGCAAAACTTAATTCACGAGAAGAGTTTTCATTCATTCGAAAGGAAAGTAAATTGTAAATATTTTTACAGTTAAATTTTATGAAATGATTTGATGTGAAGAAGTTGAAATTATTTTTTAAGTATAGCTGTAATATGTTACATTTAATCACATATTTTATTTATTTCATTTATAATACTTTCAATAATCTGAATTTATTTAAGCGAAATTTATAAATACGATTATTATTCGTCCGTTGTTTGCAGATATAATTTTATTCGATCACAAAACTCTACATTTTTTGTTCCCAAATCAAATGGGGACATATAAGATTATTTCGAAATAGTAGATTTATATAATGTCAGTCACAGTTTATGTTTTAATGTTTGATGACGTATAATTTTTCACGAAAATGTCAGGGCGTTGTATAATTTAACGAATTTCTCAAATCACTTCTGTTTTAAAAATCATGAAACAATAGAAGCTCTATACATACATATATATATATATATATCACAATATGGCAATAACAAAATAAAATAATTATAAAATTTATAACAAAGATCAGATAACTTCAGTAAATCTTTCATTAAATATATATAGAAAAGTGAAAAAAGGCGGCTAAATGAAAAAGACCGAATTTATGTATAAATAAAAATTAAACTAAAATTATTAAAGTTATCGTACTGAATTTAATCTGTTTCTGAGTTGTATAAAATGCAGAAAAGTTTTATTATTAAAAAAATGCTTGTTTGTACCATTTGTAGTAACAAAGAAGGGATAAATGTTGAAATCTGATGACTGGGTAAAAAAAAAAAAAAAAACTTAGATTCGGAGAACCTAACGAATAGAAAACTAGAAAATTATACTACATGGATTGTTAGTTTTTTGGATAATTTCATATTGTCTATTAAATAAAACAAAGTCATTGAAACAAACAAACAAACATTAAGGAAGACAAACAAACAAAAAATCTGTTAGCTAGAAAAAAAGAAGCATGTTTTGTTTCGAACATTATCCTTAAAAGTTATTTTATTAAAGTTAGTATCTAATTTAGTATTTTATAAGACATGGGTGGAATAGTAAATTGCACTTAAGAAATGGAAAACTAGAAATTACACTACATGGATTGTAGACTTTCTGAATCATTTCATATTGTCTATTAAACAAAATAAATTTGTTGAAACAAGTAAACAAACATAAAGGAAGAAAAGCAGACAAAAAATCTGTTAGCTAGATAAAAAGAAGCATTTTTTGCTTCGAACATTATCCTTAAACGTTATTTTACTAAAGTTGGCATCTAATTTAATATTTTATAAGACATCGGTGCAATAGCAAATTCCACCTAACTAATGGGAAACAAGATAATTACACGACATGAATTCTAGATTTTCTCGATCATTTCATATTGTCTATTAAACAAAAAAAAGTTTTATTTACAAAATTTTTGTTGAAACAAACAAACAGACAGAAATAAACACACACAAAAAAACATTTAGCTAGATAAAAAGAAGTATCCTTTAATTGGATCTTAATACTGAAACCTTATTATATTAAAGTAAGTATCAAATTTAATTTTTTATAAAACATTAGTGCAATAGTAAATTGCATTTAAAAATGCAAAATGCGAAATGGATTTATATTTCGTGTGTCATTTCATGTTGTCTATTAAGCAAAATAAAAATTCCTTTAAGAAATTTGCTGAAATAAACAAACAAAAAAGACAAGATAAACAAACAAACAAACAGGAAAAATTAAACAGACAATCAAAAATCTGATATCTGGATAAATAGAAGTATGATTTGGTTCAATCTTTATCCTTAAACATTATTATATTAAAGTGGATATCAAATTTAGAATTTTATACAACATTGGTGCAATAGTAAATTGCACTTAAGGAATGAAAAAATAAAAAAATTCACAACATGGATTCTAAATTTTCTGAGACATTTCTTGTTGTCAATTAAGCATATTTTTTTAACAGACTTTTTTTGTTACAATACACAAAAAAGTCAAACAAACAAACAAACAAAAAATCTATTACAACATAAGTATCATTTGATTCGAACGTTATCCTTATTTTTTTGTATTAAAGCGAATATTAAATTTAACATTTTATAAAACATCCTGTACTTGTGCATTAGTAAATTGCGCTTAAGCAATGAAAACTAGAAAATTACACTAGATGGATTCTAGATTTTCAGTCACATTTTACATTGTCTGTTAAACAAAATAAAAGTATTTTACGAAAACTTCGTTGAAACAAACAAACAAACAAAATGAAATTTTGTCGAAAAATTCACCTTCTCTTTGTATACCGACATTCAATATCAATTTAAAGAAATGTATAATCATTATCGAAAAGAAAGCCTTCAAGAATATCAAAATTTTGGGAAAAGTAAACTGTTCCTGTGTGATCCAGCCAATACAAAACCGAAGCTGAAACAGAATCAAATATTTTGTATTATATGTAATGTATATTTGATGAGTTTTTTTATGTTTGTAATTTTTTTAAAAAGATATTGGAGAAAATATAATCAGATGAAAAACATCCATATGACCCCAAAAAATATTTTATTTGGAATATTCTATGTAAAAAAAAAAAAAAATTGCGTGAAATAAAAATAATATCGAGTTCATATTTCATAAAGAAATAACAGTCTAGCATATAAAAAACTTGGCAAAAATATTATAAACAGTAACTCATGTTATTACACGGGTAATTTTTTTTAAGCACAGTTAAAAAATTAAATAAAAAATACCAGAATAAAACGGAAGATATACTGTCAGAAAAGTTGTCATATACTAGTCTCCGTATTACACAAAAGTTTTGGTATTTATCCGTTTTCAAAGTAGAAATTTTTCGCTTTTGATGACAGTAATTTCTGTTTTATAAATAAATAAAAGCAATAGATTGATATTTAAAAGAAAAACTATGTAATAATTATATATAATGAAGCCCATTTATACAAAAAAGATATTTTTATTGCATATTATCACACCATGACTTCATCAGAATTTAAAACTGGGTAATCGCTATTAGAGGATGAATGGTTTGTCTCCTATACACATCTGTGGAAAAGAAATAGGATGCATTGCCCTCTATAACTGGTAATCACGGGAAGTTATCACCTTTTAGGTGCGTTCGTAATTATATAAATACGTAGCACCTATGTTCGTCTTATGGTCCGTCCGTCTGCCTGTCTGTCCACATATAACAGCGTAAAAACTCCAAACCGAATGGTTTGAAATTCAATATATGAGGACCCCAGAATCCAAGGGATACTACTGACAAATTTTAGATATGGTAGAAATTGAGTTCAAATTTGGAACATCAATAGTAACTAACGCAATTAAAATATGAAACTGTTGCTTATTTCACACGGGCTTTGAACTCTTATTTCAATAACTGTTAAAGAAAAGTGGAGTACAATTTTTTTTTTTTTTATTATTTTAAGTAGAGATTGAAGAGTCAAGTAGTTAAGTAGTTTAACCCTTTATCTACTGCATTATGATCTACTGCAATTTTTTTTTCAGTTACTACAATGAAAATTAAAGGATAAACATAAATAAAATACTCACCCGTGAGAAATTTAATTATTTAGAGGTAATTAATTAAAGTGGTACTTTAAAGTACCGTCAGTACACGATGACTAAAATATCGTAACAGTAAATCCACAAGGTATTTCAACTGGCACCAGAAAGTATTTTCGATTTAATAAGTATGTGAAATTTAGGCTTTTTCTTATTTACAAATAAATCCTTTAGCAAATTCTGGTGCCAATCATTTATTTCAAAACTTTATAATTGAAAATACTTTGCCCCTGAAAGGGTTAAAAAAACATTTTTTTTAAGGCTTTGATCTTGTTAGCAGTTCTTTAGTTATGTGACGTCTATATTCCAGGGACAACATGTTCTCCCGCACCTCCACATATGCAATATATGAATTTACATATGCCATTTCTAGCATAGCAAAAACGAGCCGGTGCCACAACTTTTTCAATTTCCTATAAAAAATAAAAATGAAACAGAAAAGAAATACCAGGGAAACCATTACTACACTTCATTTTAGTAATTACATTTTAAAGCAGATGAAAACGATGGATAACTACACAGACGAAAAGTAAACAAGAAATTTTCTCCAACACCCAGTGTACTGACGGTACTTATAAGTGCCACCGAGTAATTCAACTGTTAAATCAAATGCATACACCGTTCACCTAAAACAGCTAGTCAAACTGTATTCTAAGATCATAATGAACACATAAAAAAAATCCGACACATATCTTATATCCTTTACTGTGTTTGCAGCATTGACCTCTAGAATATAAAGTATCCTGAGAGTATTGCTGCAGCACTAGAATTTATGCAACGGTATTTTCTTTAATATATTAAAGTAACATTTTGAAAACACTATAGAGTAATCTCTCACATCACCTCATTTATACGTTTCTCTCAGTTATATGTTGATTTTAGCATGTCTGGTGCATACATATGTAATGTTATTTCAGTTTAAGTGTCTCATTTGTCGTTTTTTGGTTAGTACCCTGCACTGATATATGAGTGAGATATTACTGTATATTAGATATTCTGAAAATAAATAAGATAGTTAAACAGATATTAAATTATCCTTTGTAATTATTTTATTAGAGGGGGTTGTTTTCAAGTTATATACTGGAATTCTGTTTTTTTTTCCTATTTCATTTCAGAATTATATATGTATATATATATATTCTTTGAACATGCATTTATGGGTACTGAGTTTTAAAAATTGAATTCGATCCTTTAAAAAAATAAAGAATTCCAATATTATTGAAAAGTTTATAACTTCAATTTGCTTTCTTGTCTGTCTGTTCTTTAACAATTTAGTACTTATAAAAATGTTTTTGTAATAAGTAAAGTGACATCTGACTAAGATTGAATATTGTCTAAGGCGGAAAACTTCCTGAGTCTCAAATTCTTAAATATCACTAAAGTATCTCTGTTTGAGACGGAAATCTGCCTAAGGCGGAATTTTATTTTGGTCCCAAGTGATTCCATTCCAACTTAGACAGTATCACTGCACTTTTAAATTTTTCAAAATTGTTTTCAAAACATCTGTTTTGACTATGTTCTTTTACATGTGTATATTTTCCTTTAACTGTACTAAAAATTTGATTTATATATATAATATATATAAACATAATATTACATAATATATATACATAATATTAGGACTTAAAATGCCTAATTTTAAAAGGCGAAGCTGGTCTGCTTTTATTACAAACTGACTTTTAATGGTGTTTTATGAGAAAAAAATATTTTTGCACTACATATGCAAAGAATTTATTAATACAAATTATGAAGTCAAAAATAGGGCTATACTTCTAAGTTTTTTTTTCTTGATAATACAATGAAGTATTTTGAAATACTTAGAAACATTATACTCAATCTAGGTTTTGCGATTACTGTATCAATCATGTTGTTCAAGTTTTAAAAAAAAATATATATACATTGGACTATTTTTAGCAAGCTCCAGTGTACATAATGTCACGCCTATGTGTGTTCGTCAGATTTATTTATTTCATGTTCAGAATTCTCAAACTGCAAATAATAATTGTAACACAGAAACACATATAAATTTCTTCGTGGTATGAGTTTTAGCTTTATTCTGAGAGTTGCATTTTATTAGTTAAATTTCTTTGTGATCCCATGTTCTGATTTCCCTGTATGTAATTTATAAATTCCAATTGTATTTTGGTGTTCATTTCTTTCCTTTTTAGGTAAATTAAATTTGAAAAGTTCCAGAATGGAGGAAACTTACCAAACCAGTTTGAACTAGTTTGAATTTAGAAATTTGTATTAAATTGAAATCAATTATTTCGATAATACTTATAAACTGACAAATTTTTGATTTAATAACTGAGCAAATTTATTTTTTAATCATATTTTTTACCTACATTTCGATGCAAAACTAGATTTGAATGGATAGATTTGTGTTTAGAGTTTGGCTTGACCATTCTTGTTTAAAAATTTTTGCACTCAGTTAACACTATAAATTAAGCTATAAATTCATAGCATAAAAAAATGTTTCAATAGAAGCAGAAATAGGACAATCTGTTACACTAAAGCACAAATATAGCTGTCCATTTTTTTCACTTTTTCTTATCTTCTGCTAGTATCAGTGTTCAGAGGTTAAAAAAGATATGCACCTATTGACTTATAATACAGTTCCAAGCTTTGTTTTTGTTCTCTTAAAAACTTAAAAGAGAACGTAAACCTATTACCTATGTTCTCCAATGTGTCCAATTGTAATTAAATAGAAGGTCCTTACAAAGTTGGCGGCCCTGATGTATAAATGTAATTTTGTAAGTAAGATGCAAAATCTTAATTTTATATGTTATTTTTTTTTCTTTTGTTTTCAGATGCATGTTGAATATAAACCCAAATAGGGGAAATAAACAGAAAAAAAAATATTAAGGTTTGAATATTCCACGAGTTCTTTCCCTGTTAGATAATATATCTGCTTTTGAGTGGTTGTAATTTATCGTTAATGTGTTATTGATAAATAAAATTTTTCTTTACTGAAATTGGAATTATTATTTATTCCTAATGACATTATCTAAAAAAAAACAGGCCTAATTTTCAGCAAAATCACGGAAGCCTGGTTTATTTACATTATTATATTTGATGTGAAACAAGGTAATTTTAAGTGTGTCTAAAGGAAATGAATGACTATTGTTGACAAAGATAAATGAATACATAAAGTAGTAATCTAAAAGCTGTTTATAATAAAAGCTGTTTATATATTTAAATGATATTTTAATTTAATTTCATAGAAAAAAAACATGTTATAAGAAACAATGTACATAATGTTTGACATTCAGGGTTTTGTGTTCTTTTAGATTTTAAAGCACAAACTTCATAAATTCTCTTCTCTTTATTGTTCTTATTTTTAATGTATATGTATTTAAAATTTTACAAATTGAGCTAAAAAATGTCATTGTTTAGTTAGCTCTCTTTGTAAAACTTAAGATCATGTTAAAATTTGAAAATGTGCTTCTCATTTAAGATACATGATTATAAATTCAATTTTTCAGTGACTAGTGAATGCAAGAAAAAATAACATTGTTTGAATAAAGCACTTAATCAAGTAGATACTATCAAATATAAAACATAAATTTAGCTTATTTATATATTATATTTGGATAAATTACTTTTATTATTACAGTATACTCTCGATCTTTCTCAAAATTAGCTATTTTGTGGAATTAAGGCAATAGCAATATATTCATGTATTACAGTAACAAAATATATAGAAAATGTTATGTCGACAAAATTGCTTATTTTTCTTCCTTCTTCATAGATTCTATTCATTCAATTTTATTTTATTATTTAAGGTTAAAATTAAAGCTCACAAGCTAAATTTTACTATTTTTTTATTTATAAACATTTTCCTCTGACAATGTATGTTTTATTTTTAACATTTAAAGGAGGGTGGAATAAAGTATTTTCTGCTCGTAAGACATTAATCTCAAATACTTTCAGATTCAATGTATTCTCAAAAATAAAGATTTGAAAGATACTTACAGCATCGATGAAATGAAATATGTATATATAGATTTGTGGTCTAAATTTTAAAAATTTAATAGTTTTAAATGTGCATCAAACAATATTATTTAGGGTAATGGCCATAGTTTTTAAAGATTGAAATAAAAATTCTTAGAACGCAAATACAAGAAATGTTTATGCATATTTAAAATTCTTATACATATACTCATAACATTTTATGCAAAAAATAATTAAATATTGAAAACAAAAAGTGTTAAGCAAAATTGAAATTAAAATGGTAAATGGCCAACTCTCCTTTAAGCCGAGGAGAGATGGCCATCCAATACGAGAAAGAAAAGGTGAAGTTAAATAGTAAACAAATAACACATTTCATATAGTTAATCATGAAACACATATTGCAATATGTAAAGATGCAGTTATATGATGAAAAATTTGTGAATAAAACTCGAATAAACAAAATTTGAAGTATAAATTCAATCGTGAAATCTTACCACATGTTTGGCAAAGGTCTTGATAATTTGTGCACGTTTCATGGAACCACTTCAGGTATCTTATGCATTGTATCCAGACATCCATTTTGGATGTGATATTATATTGTTTGCACAACCAACATAGTAATCCTAATCCAGTTCTTTTTACACGGAATCTGTAGAATCTGATAAATAATGTATTTCATTTTCTTCGCTACTGGAAGGGTCGTGTTTTTCTTCTCGCTTTAATTTTAGGTTTATTACGTTAAATTAGTTTATTTAGCAACTTTACCAGTTTCTGTTATGAAAGTTTCGGACTTTTTGAGTATTTTCTGAAACAAATAAATCGTTAGGTCATATTATATTTTTATTATTATTAAAATATTTCTATTAGTTTAAATTTAAACAATTATACCAATTAATATATTTATAAACATAAACGTTATATATTTATTAAAGTTAATTATGTTTAGTTAAAATCATCACTCGATATAATTTTGAAATATTGATTAAAGGTGACCATCTCTCCTCGATTTCATGTGGCCATCTCTCCTGAAATTGAAGGACTGGTGTTTGCCCAATTTAAAGCATCAATAGCCATTGTACGCCCTTGTTTCAGGTTTAGAAGTAAAGATTAGACTATATACATGCTTTAAAAGTCCGTATAGTAAAAAATATATATAATGTACATACTGCAAAACATTCAGATACCTAAGTCAAAAATATAAAAAATATTCAACCACTAAATTAAATAAACATTAAAATTTCACATACTTTTTATAGTCGAAAAACACAAGTGCACGTCGCAATAAATAAACTCGTTGAAATATTTCAAACGAGCAAAGTTTATGTTGCAAACTATGATCAAGCTTAGGTAATATTGATACTGGCCATCTCTCATCTATGGCCATCTATTCTAGAGTTACCCTGCATTTAAAACTGCATAATTAATTTTGATTAAACAAAATTCCACGTATGAAAGATATTTATTTAAATCATTTTTTTCTTTTTACATTAAAAATGTTTATTGGCTAGTAAGCTTCAAAGAACTGTATGTAATTTTTAAAAACAAAATGTTATTTTTTGTTAAATTGTCTATTGAAGATTTATCTCTTCCTCCTTCCTTTGATATAAGACAATAATAAGCAATATTAATGCAGTGAAAAGCCTATCATAAACACAACATTGATGTAACAGTAGTCAAGAGTGTATTAAAATTAAGAGTAATTTTAATTGCAAAACAAAATTGCTGTAAAAAAGGTGTTAAAGTACATTAAAATATACGGTTGTGCTGTAAAACAAAAATACGATTCAGCTGTAAAAAATGTCTAAAAATGCATTAAAATTTACGGTTGTGCTGTAAAATTAAGATACATCGCAGCTGTAACAATAGCGGCTAAAAGTGCCGTAAAAATTACCACAGTACTGTAAAATGAAATTGCGACACTGCTGTAAAAATAACAGCTAAATATGCAGTAAAATTTACTGTTGTGCTGTAAAATTAAAATACATGACACCTGTAAAAATAACGACTAAAAGTGCCGTAAAAATTACAATAATACTGTAAAATAAAATTACGACACTGCAGTAAAAATAACAGTTAAATCTGCAGTAACATTTACTCCTGCGCTTTCAAATTAAAATAACGCCATTGCTGTAAAATAACAGCATAATATGCTGGCACCCAAATTGCCAGCAATTTTTGCTGTAAAATTACAGGACTTTTTCTTACATTGTGGTGTTACGATACTTATATGTGTAATATTACACCAGCTTGAAATTGCATAAAACACCTGAAAATATACTTCTGGCAGTAATCGTTCAGAACTGATTAACTTAACCTTCCAGCTGGTGTGTGGGTGAATCTGCACTGTAAAACATTTATGGAGTAATTTAAGTTATATAACGATGTGATTTAAACTGATATAATTGGTGTATTATTACACATTAGCGTGACGTAACAGCAGTAATATTGGTTCAATTTCTCAAAATAATGGAGGCAGCAACGCTGCCACTTATTTTTCGAGTTACGTTATATAAATTTTTTACAGCGCGCTTCTATCATGCATTTTTTCCCGTTAGTGGCATTTCCTATCGCTTGTTTTATCCTTTAAATTTTTTGATTCCCTATATGCATCAAAGAACCTAGTATTTTTCTCAGAACTTGGTCTTTTATCATTACAGTAAAAACAAAATGACTTTTTTTATATGTTTGGCGACATCTGCTTTAGATGAGGAAACATTGCTCTAAACCGTAAATGTTTATTTGATTTTTTGGTTATTTTCTTTATTGAAATGGGAATCATTCAGTATACACAGTATAAACCCCCCAAATTTCTAAGAAAGTTGAATGTAGCATAAACATTTCGTCGATCTGTCGGATGGTAATCGCCAAAATGAGCCATGTTCGAAATTTCCAATTTAATAACTTTCGTACGTTATATGAATAAAATTTGATATACTGTGTTAATCCTTTAAATAAATTTCAGCTCTAATATCATTGCATATCGAGTTAAAATAGAGAAAATATTGGTTTTAATTTCAATTTTAATTTTAATTTAATAAAGATTTGTTCATTTGAATTTTTCATTTAGTTGATAAAATAAACTCTTCTGTACCAATTTTCAAGTTTCTGTGATATACTCTGTAAGTATATAGGTTTCGATTGTTTTCTTTATAAACATTCGGTTAATGAGTATTAAAATTAACTTTGGGCTAGAGATTATTAAAGGCATTTGGAATTCTATAACTAAATATCTATGTAAGGTGAATGTGTAATATTTAGTACGTTCTGTATTATAATATTCTTATTATTACAATAAAATGTAACAGTAATGTATGCGAATTCTTTTCTGCTGCTTTAAATACTATATTTTACAAATATTTCTGAGTGAAACTAGAATATTCATCTAGAAAACGCCATTCGTGGAGTAACATTCCCTAGATGACAATGCATCCATATCCTTTTGCGCCACAATGTATATAAATGTATTTCTACTATACATAGTTTTTATTCACTTACATTTTTTTGTAGGAGGTATGCACCAGTATTTTTCGAAAGTATTCATTGATTTATTTGATCTGTTTTTTTAAACTAATGATAACTATTCGAAAATACTGGTGCTCTAAACTGAATAAATACCAATTCGTTTTACAATATTTCAAATAGTTTAGCTTGTAGAGCACTTTAGACACGTGCGCTTTAATTCTGGCCATATGGAAACATGTTCATAAATTTTATCAAACTTTTGTGTTAAATATAAAAATGGACATGTCCCTTTAAGACCTAACATACACAATGTGTACGTGATCCTAAAGAAAAAGAAAAAATATTTTCCTCTTTTTGTGCGATTTAAAATCGAACCTTCGCCAACAGATTTGCTCGGATCCTCCCACGGCATAACTTGATTTTTTTTTTCAATCAAATATGATCCTATTAATTAGGAGAAACCACCAAAACCTTTCATTTCTACCAAAAATCTTCGGGTCTTAAAGGGATACAAAACAAAACCACGTTTTTAATTCATTTCATTCTAAACGCAAAATACATTTTCGAAACCTAATTGTATATGTTAAATCCGCACTAATTATTGGAAGCTTACGTCTAAGTTTATTACCCAGACAAATGTACTTTTTACGTTTATATTCATATATATTAGTACTTCATGGATATAATCATGATTATTTTTATGTTGAAGGAAAAATTACTACACATTTTATTAAAAAAACATATACTTAATGAGGTTGCACGCTTTAATCGTCACCTTAATAATTCATTTTAATCCCCAATTGATCGCTTATGTGTCATGTAATACCAGCTAATTAAGGAGTATCGTGGCATCTTGGAGGTTATCTAAGGAGCTTTTAATCTCTCAGCTTACATTTGCTGAAGTTAATAGCTGAGGTTATTAATTGAGATAAACTTTTTAATCTTTAAATATAAGCCCATTCATAGATATGTATTAAATTTATTGACTTAATTCAAGACTGCTTACTATTTCAGATTATAATTAACTTGATAAATTTCGACGGAAATAAATATATTTACTTAGTTTTGTAAATGTAAATTATAAAGTTAAATAACCGTCTACTGTTCGTAAAAGGGAAATTCAAGTATGATTAAGACGAATTTTGATAAGATAAAATAGAATTTTTAACAATAAAATCTTGATTATTCTGCGGATTCCGCATTTACATTTATTATTATTGTTATCCTTACTGCCATGCAGCTTTTACTTGGGTGTCTAATAAATTATATTTATTGTTCCATAGTAATAATATTAAATATAAAAAATGTCGGAAATAATGTACTATTTCTTTGATTGTTCTAAATATTATATTGGGAAATTTCATACTTATATGTATCCAGAATCTAAAAGTGAAAAAGTAATTGTACAGAATTTTACAAAAAGTACTCACCTTGGTGTTAACAATTTATAACGGAAATTTCTCCATGTTTAACATTGATAAAATGCACTCGATCTTGTTTATAGTGTTTTTTGTTCTACTCCACAACATTTCAAATCATGAACAAAATATAAGTTAAAATTTTAATTTTATAATTTTGACTGGAATTAACGTAACAAAAAGTTAATTTTTTTTTCTTTCGCTCATATTGTGCACATACTTGTGGTGAAGTCACTATTAGATTACCCTGTGAGAAAGAGTATTTGTTTAATACGAAACATGTCAGCGCTAAGTCGCAATCTAGCTTCGTTAATGTTTTTCATTGTTATTTTCTTTTTAAAACATGTTCTATAAGTTATTCTGTTTGATCTACATCATGCCTCATCAAGTAACATTTCGTTATGGGCAGAGAGAAACAATTTTACAGTGCAGTAAGTAGCACAAAATATTTTTAATTTGATTTTTGGCACTTCAAATCCTTAAGCCTAAATTGAAAAAAAAAATTATATATATATATATATATATATATATATATATATATATATTCTTCGTTATTTTAGAACTTTTCATTAATCTTTCTTATTTTTGACTCTTCTTATTTCTGGAGAGGATCTGTAAAATTATGTCTCACTTAATGACAATCCAAAATCTCGAGGAAGATATCTTTGATAGATGGAAGCTTAATATTGGAGCTGTATTAATAAAAAATAAACCATTAAGGGGAACATGGACCTTTATTTGAGCAAAACTCGACCCCAAGATCGAAAATTATTTTTGTGCATTTCATGTTTCTCCAGTTTACCCCGAGTCATTTCCCAAAAACCTCATTCATACACATGCGATTATTTTTCGAAAAGTTACAAACTTTCGAATTTTTTACACAAACAATTTTTCGGCCCTTTTAATATACTTTAAATCAGTTTTTCTCAAATCTGATTTTTCAAAGTTTTTAGATTTTTGAAATGCTCCATGCGTATTAATTTTTTATCAACATCCATGAAATTGATAAGGAAGAATCCTGATATTACTTACAAAGAAACTGTATATGCATTTTAAAATTCGACTTCATTAAGATATTTAAATTTGGTTTTTAACTTATTAAAACGCAAAATTTTGATGAAAATCGATATGGAATTCAGAGAAAAATCTCTTAAAAATTACCTATTCAAAGGATTAAAAATCAGATACATGGATTTGTTTGTAAGTGGTTCAAATGCAAAATCGATGAAATATCTCAAAAATTAAGACCCATGGAGAATTTTTAAATTACGTTTTAAAAATTTAAATTTTTTAAATAATCTCAAAATTATAATAAGATTGAAAATTTCTTTTAAGGTGTTCTATGTACTTATAGTGTAATTCACCTTTCCACATAATGCATATCTGTATGGCGAAAATTAAAAAAACAAAATTTTAACGTTCACCGTTCTCTTAAGTGTACGTAACCGGTAAAGAAATTAAACTAGCTAAAATAGCTGCCAATGAAAAGAAATGGATCCAGACTGCCAAAAAAATTCGTTCTGATATAATTCATGCCAAAAGCCTTACTGAGCTGTGTGATGTAAACATTATGTGGCTTCATGTGCTATATGAATAAATTTCAAATACGTTTATGGATTAAGGATACACACATAGAAAGCTACTCTATTAAAAATAATTATTGTTTAGAAGAATAAGCGTAAGTGAAAAGATTTCAAACATTTCTTTTCAAATATTGAATAAGGTCATAGTTACTGAAATAGCAAGTGGCGATGATTTATCACAAATTCTCCTCTTGTATAGTATTCCAGAAGCTTTGAAAATTTTATGTATGATTGAAAAATCGCTTATACTACAGAAAATGACACGTTACAGTCGTTACATTCGTCAAGGATAGAAACAGATAAAAAATGGAGAATGAATCCGAATACATATTTTCTGCGGAAAGGGGTTATTGCAATTTCGAGTGTAACTGCTTTAGAATAGACATGAAAAATCGTAATGCAGTAAAACAAATTGCTGATAGAAAAGCAATTCATCGTTGAATAAAGGAAATCAAAGATCGATGGTATACTAGTAATAAAGACCTGAATCATATGATATTCAACAAAGTTTGTTAACAACCTTCTAACTGATGAATAGACAACAGCTGTACAGTCGTGGAAAAGAAAAAGTAAACACCATCTACTAACTCCTCAACAAATCATCATAGAAGAAAGTTACTGGTACCGAACGATTGGAAATAAAGTCTACTTTTAAATGAAGTATATAAAATTTTCTTAGGGGGTCATCTACATATTAAAACGAATCCTAACTTCATTTTTTTCAATGGCAATACCCAATTTTAACGAGATATTCCAAATCTTCGGATCAAACTATGCCTAGACACCAAATTTCAAGTCATTTGAATGATAAGTTTTTGAATTATAAACATTCAAAATTGAGTGCTTCTAATGTTAAATTATATTTTCATATTTTTATTTATATCTCCCGAAATTATGCTCCTAATGTGCTAATTTTTTTTTGTGGTAATAATACTAATATACCCAAACATAAATAAGCTGAATTTGTAATTTTTATAATTTTATGATATGAATTATGAATTATGAAATTAATATTCGAAAAAAATATGAATTGCAACCTACAATTTTTTTGACGGATTTAGATTTATTAAGTCCTGCTTTATGGAAATTCAAAAATTTCAGATTTTTCTTCCAAGTAGTTTTCAAATTATGCTTAAAAAACGGCAAAATGATGGTTTAAGGAGCCGTCTATGATGGAAGTGAGTAGACATTTTGAAATTTATTCTGCCGTACTGTAATCTAACACGGTTCATTGGCTCCTTGAGTGGCGCTTAAGGTGCCTTGATCAAGGAAGCGGTTCTCTCGGTTAACAATCCAGTACGGAACTTCTATTTGGATACAGCCCTTAAAATACGCTCGTTTTAAAATAATTAATTTCTCGGAAACTTATGGTACGAATTGCATAAAAATTCGTTTTTAGGCTAATTGAAGGGTGTAGAGTTCATTCATGCTGTCAGAATTGGGTACTGCTATTGAAAAAAACAAAGTTATGGTTCGTTTTAATATGTAGGTGGCCCCCTAAGCAACTTTTATATACATCATTTAAAAGTAGGCTTTATTTCCAATCGTTCGGTACCAGTAACTTTCTTCTACAATAATTTGTTGGGGAGTTAGTAGGGGGTGTTTACTTTTTTTTCCACGACTGTACATTTCACAAATGTAAAGATTGAAATTTATTTACTGAATTGTATACTTGTTACTACAAATAGAGTACTACATATTACTACCATGCAGTTTGCTGTTGATAAAACAGCGACAACTCCAAGTATAGGAACAGTCCTAATTACAGTGCTTAATGGGGGTGGGACGACTAATCTCACACTCAACAACTTTGTGTGTGTTCCTGATAAAATGTAATTTGCTGTAGGCATCAAAAGCAATAACTAACAATAGCCCAATGCTTTTCAAAGAACGATTGATTAAAATAACTAACTTAATTGTTCTATACTTGTACAAACTGTTCGTCATGGTGGCTGTCGTTAAGGTCGTCAAGCATTGAAAGAACTGCAATGGCACTGATGTGTAAATTTGTGAAATGGCGTCTGAAACTAGGTCATTTAAATTAGTTTATTTAAAATGTCTTAAATCTTAAAATATGAACGTAAGTTTAAACTTTAATAATAATAAATCTCTTAAATGATGTGAAGTTTTTATCAAAAGAATACAAAAGGTGGAACATTAAAAAAATTGAATTTCATATTTTGGAATTATTAAATCTAGTTCATTCAGATATATGTGGAACCATGCAAGTCCCATCTCGAGCAGGCTCGCGAAATTTTGTTATTTTTATTGATGATAAACAAAGTTATAGTGAATTCAGTTTTCCTAAAATTAAAAATGAGGTTAATAATGCATTTTTTAATTCTTTATGTACTGAATTATGAATTCATGAAAATTTATCATCTAAATCATTTTTCGTGAATTGTTTAGACTACATTACAAGATTTACATATTCATTTAAAAAATTACAGAAGGAATTTAGAAGGATTGAAGAATTTAAAAGGATTAATTAAATTAAAATTTATAGGGATTTTGTGCAATATTTATAATCCCACTCAAATGTTTTATTTTGAATATTTTTCTTACTATTTTGCAGAATTAGGAAATTACAAATAAAAAGTTTTTAAAATAGAAATATTTTCGAATTGAAAAATTCCCCCCCCCCCCCCCCCAAAAAAAAAAAAAACAACGCCAAGAAAGCTGAAAAGATGCAAAGGCAAAAGAAATCATCTTTTTAAAAATATTTTTGTTTTGTGTAACCAATAATGCTTTTGGAACAAGATAAAGTAATGTATCTATAACTCATTCTAAACTGTATTACAACTTATCGATGTATTAATTGAATTTTATAACAAGTTATTTTAATGGTACTTATAAGTACCGTCAGTAGATAAGGGTTAAATACAAAGCAACGGCTGAAAATCATGCAGGAACGAAAATAAAAATCCGGTTCAATCTGAAAAAATCATACAAATAATGTCTTGAAATATCTTGGCAAGGAATTTGTTAAATATTTTCAAGAATACAGTATAAAATGAAAATCGTCAGCCCCTATAGCAACACTACAGAATAGGAGAGCCAATAGAGCTAATGGGAGTTTAACTGAAACGGCAAGGTCTTTAATATTACAGAGAAACCTCTCTCATTTTTTTAAGGCTGGATTTCTTAACCTTCCGTCTACCAGACGGGTCCATTGGAGCCGACAGCAAAATTTAATGTAAATTTTTCTCATGAAAAATAGCATTCAAAGTTTCGCGATTACATGACTTTTCCTGCAATTGTCTCCTCTATGTATATGCAATTGCGATTAAAATTTTGTTCGAAATTTTTTACCTATTTTTAATTTGTTTCATTGTTTACCACGCGGGTCCATTGGACCCAACATTAAAACAAACGTAATATACTGTTGCTTTCTTTTTCTAGGGTTGCCATAAATCATGAGGAGGAACAGGGTTACCATAATTGGCTGTTTATCGCCCATTTGGCGATGGATTTTTAGCGCCAATCTCGCCAAATTTGGCGACTTTATAATGAAGTTTTGATAATGTTAAAATAAATAAAAAGGCAGACATAAAGACGTGGATCGAAGTGAGTATATTTGATATTAACAAGAACAATTACACAAACATACTGAAAGAAAACAGAAAATTTACAGGTATTTATAGATTTTGCAAGGCCCATGGCAGAGAATTGGCGGCCGTGAAAGAAAGCTACATTAAACAACCAATCACAATAAACATAGTTGTACAAAAAGAAATTAATAAGAATTTAATGTAATGCTGTGATTATTTTCAACACCCGCCCATAATCTAGCATTACATCAGAAAACAAAGAAATTTCTTGAAATCAATCATTAATAATAATATGGCACAATTTAAACATTACTTGTACAAACAACAAAGAAATAATAGTTCATAAAATTTAACTTTAGGTAATGCCTTTGTAAATAAATCAGCAATTTGCATATTCGTAGGAACATATTCAATTTTGATGTTATTTTCTTTTATAATATTGCGAACAAATTTCAATTTAATATCAATGTGTTTCATTCTACCATAATTACTCTCATTACTGATACATTTTATACATGATTGATTATCCTCAAAAATTACTAAATCCTTAATATTTACAATTTCACTAGCAATATTTTTAAACCATAACAAGTCTTGCAAACTTTTAGTTAAAGCAATGACTTCAGCTTCAGTTGACGATAAGGCAACTGATTTTTGTTTATTACAACACCACAAAACAGGCATGTTACAAAACATTAAAATATAACCTGTTACTTATTTGCGGTCATTTGTGTTAGCCCCCCAATCAGCATCAACATACATGGATAATTTAGGATCAGAATTTTGCTTTTTATACACAAGTTTTAAAGACAATGTTTCTTTTAAATATCTTAAGATTTTCTTAAGTGCTTTCCATGCAATTTCAGTAGGGTTTTCTTGCAATTGACTTAAACAGTTAATAGCATACAAAATATCAGGTCGAGAAATATAAGCTAAATATAATAAACAACCTACAAGTTCACGATATGGGCCATTAAAAGGTTTACCATTTTTGAAATCAGATGGGGTGGACTTAGGAGAAATAGGAATGTCACTGGGTTTACAATCTAGCATATTAAACTTACTTAACAATTTAATTATGTAAGACTCTTGATCCATTATTAAACTATCAGAATTGAATTTCATTTGAATACCTAGAAATTCTGAAACACTTTCCGATTTTGACATGTGAAACTCGTTATGTAATAGGGAAATAACTACATTAGTTTCATTTACATCTGAACCTGCAATTAACATATCATCTACATACAAAGCAATAATTATTTTATGATCATTATTATACCGAATAAAAATACAAGGTTCATTATCACAAGATTTAAAATTTAACTTTGAAATAAATTCATCAAACCTTTCAAACCATTGTCGTGGGGCTTGTTTTAAACCATATAAACTTCTTTTAAGTTTACACTTTCGCCCGCTTTTATCATCATAGCCTTGCGGCTGATCCATAAAAACAAGTTCATTTAACTTACCATTCAGGAACGCTGTTTTAACATCTAACACAAATGCATATAAGTCTTCATTTAAAATCAAAATAAGAACCAAACGTAAAGCTGGCATACTTATTACAGGGGAAAAGGTTTCACTATAGTCTAGCCCTTCTTTTTGCATAAATCCACGAGCTACGAGTCTCGCCTTATATCTACCATCTCTTTTGATGGTAAATACCCATTTGCAGGAAATAGGTCGTTTGTCAGGTGGTAATTTTTCAAGATCCCAGACATCGTTGATTTTCATACTTTCAATCTCCGCGTCCATAGCTTCTTTCCACAAGCGTTGTTCATCACTAGGGAGGGATCTGATATCATCAAACGTTAATGTTTCTTGTTGACAAAGTAATGCTTCGTAAACTTCAGGATCTAGATACCGTACGGGTTGCTTTTTAAATCTTTCAGATTTTCTTGTTTTGTCTTCTTTCTCTTCAGGATCATCTAATTCATCACTCGTATTTTCTAGAACATCTGGATCAATTTCATTATCGACTGGTTCTGAATTTTCTAGAATGTATTGTTTCGACTGAACATTTTCCTTTTTCTCTTCGTCGAATTTCTCATTTCTTGATACAGTTATGCGTTTCGTTTCAGGATCTAGTAATCTATATCCCATTGAAGAATAACCAATGAAGATCATTTGTTTAGACCTATCGTCAAGCTTCTTTCGATGAACGGAAGGAATTAACATGTAAGCACTGCATCCAAAAACACGTATGTGCTTGAAATCGGCTTCTTCTCCATATTTCAGGAAGTACGGAGTTTTGTTATCAATAGTGCTGCTTGGCATTCGGTTTTTCAAGTAAGCTGCTGAAAGGATAGCTTGACCCCAAAAAGTCTTTGGTAAATTTGATTCAGCAATCAAAGCACGTCCTATATTCAGAAGCGACCTATTGCAGCGTTCAGCTACTCCATTCAAAGATTGCGTGTATGGAGGAGCGGGATCTATCACTATACCAAGATCTCTAGTAAAATTCACTAAATCATTAGAAAAATATTCCTTCCCGTTATCACATCTAATTTTCTTCACTGTAGGGTTGGATTTTAAGAACATTTTTAATTCTTCTGAGACTTCACTTTTATGTTTCAGTAAACGTACTTCAGTAAAACGAGAAAAATCATCGATAAGAGTCATAAAATAGCACTCACCAGAAAAGGTTGTCGGAAAAATAGGTCCACAAATGTCACTATGAATCAAAGTCATTGGCTTGGTTTCTCTTTTTCTTGGTCCTCTTCCCATTGGTGTTGCACTCTGTTTTGCCCGAGCACAAATATCACAAAAAGAGTCAGGTACCGGAAGCTTCATATCTTTCAATACTTTGTCACTCGGATGACCAAGTCTGCGATGCCAGATATCACAATGATTTTTCTTTGAAGTAAGAACGGTTTCGAAAACAGGGACAAAGTCACTTACGTATTGTCCATTCAAATCCCGTTCACCGAAGTAAAAACGGTTTCTCCCTTTTTCGATAAATACTTTTTGGTTCTTGAAAATAACTGTATAATTTGCACTTTCAATTTTCCTAACGGAAATGAGTTGCCCGTTTAAGTCTGGGACATAAAGGACATCCTTTAAAGTAATTTCCATTCCATTTGACAGTTTTCCATTAATATTTCCAATACCTTTGATTTCTAGATTCGTTGTTTTTGATGCGCATTTAATAGTTCCTGAAGAATGTACTAAGGATGCGAAATAATTCTCATTAGAACACATATGGGAAGTTGCTCCGGAATCTACTATAAATTCATTCCTTTTCCTGGAAGCATTTCCAGAAACGAAAGAAACAGCTGAAGAGGCAAATTTTTCTTCATTTGAATTTTTAACAGCTTTACAGTTACGTTTTATGTGTCCGAATTTTCCACAAGAATGGCAAGTAATTTTCTTTCTACAATATTTCGCTGTATGCCCTTTAGAGTTGCAAATTTTACAAAAGAATTCTTTGCGAGTCGACACAAATGCAGTATTATCATGAGCAGCCTTAGTATATACTTTTTCTTTCTTTGAATCCAAAAGAAGTGCTTCAGCATCTAATAATCTTTGTGTCACGAAATCTAATGTCAAAACAGAATTCGGTTGGTTTTCTAAAGCAATCTTAACATTTTCAAATTCCTGAGGCAATGACATCAAAATATAAACAATAGTATCCGTTTCATTAACTTCTGCCCCAGACAGCTTAAGATCCGAAATTAATTTATTTATTTCATCAATGTGATTTCTCATAGAAACTGTACGATCTTTCTTAATCGTTGCCAATCTCTTCCGAATTAAAATTTGATTCACTGCACGCTTTGTATCATAAGTGCGTTCTAATTTATTCCATATTTTATGAGCTGTATTTTCATCTTGAAGTGACGCAAGAACATTATCACTTAATAATGATAATAATAAGGCGTAAGCCTTTTTTGCTTTCACGACATCGGCGGCATTGTCTAGAGCTGCTTCATTTTCCAGGAATTTTTCCAATTCTTTAGCAGCAAAAATTGCCATTACTCTTCGTTTCCATACCGAAAAAACTTTTCCATCACCTTCAAAAAGAGAGATGCCGTAAACATCCTTTGAAGAATCCATTCTGCTCGATAAAATATATAAAAAGAAAGATAAAATCTTTTTCACTCAAAATCCCAGCAGAAAATGAAAAACAGAAAGATAACGGCGTCAGTATGTCTCGCAGCTCATTTCAAAACTTGCTAACCAACGCTCTGCTGTTAAAATAAATAAAAAGGCAGACATAAAGACGTGGATCGAAGTGAGTATATTTGATATTAACAAGAACAATTACACAAACATACTGAAAGAAAACAGAAAATTTACAGGTATTTATAGATTTTGCAAGGCCCATGGCAGAGAATTGGCGGCCGTGAAAGAAAGCTACATTAAACAACCAATCACAATAAACATAGTTGTACAAAAAGAAATTAATAAGAATTTAATGTAATGCTGTGATTATTTTCAACAGAGAACATTCTAGACTGATCTAGTAAACTTCGTGCTCTATATACAAAAGGTTACTTCTGGTTCAGAGAGTCATTTATCAACAGACACAGTTAGTGAGCGAATGGTGTCTATTGATGTTTTTGAGTCTTTTCATTGAAAATAGGACTTGATATTTGAAGACAAGTAATAAGTGTAGTTTGTACGTGCTTTGTTATTTTACAAATATTCATCATTTTCTTATTTCCTAACTTATTTTTTGTTAAAAACTGAATTGAAGATGAACAGAAAAAAAGTATTGACTCAAGAGGAAATTCAAAAAATTATGGAAAATCCGGACGATATAGAATTCGACACCGATGATGAAAATCTGTCGTCTGATGAAGGTGAAGTAGATTATGTTGAAATACATAATGAAATTTCTGATTCCTACTCAGAATCTGATAATGATTCCAATGAAGTAAATGTAGCAACCACAAGTACTTCAAATTCTACTTTTGTTTCCAAAAATAATTCACAGATCTGGTATAAGAATGAAGTTGCCAGACCACAAGGAAGACGTACTGAAATCAATATTTTACGTGAAAAATCTGGACCTTCAAGATTTGCAAATCGTGAAGTGGATTCCATATCATCCTCATTTCTTATCTATTTCCGAAAAAGACTTTTGGAAATTATAGTAAAATGGACAAACGCGGAAGGCAATAGAGTATTCGATAAAGAGTGGAAACCTATAGATATTATAGAACTTAAAAAATTCATCGGACTTTTATTACTTATTGGAGTATATAAATCGAAAAATGAAACAGTAAGCGAACTTTGGAGCATAAAAAATGGAAGACAAATATTTCGGGACATTATGAGTCGCAATAGATTCACAAGTATATTACGTGTCATAAGATTTGATGATGCTGCTGAGAGGCGTAAAAGAAGATCAACTGATAAATTAGAGCCAATAAGAGAATGCTTTGAATTGTGGAATAGCTATTTACAAGACCCTTATATTCCTAATTGGTCTATGACTGTCGATGAGCAATTAGTTTCTTTTCGTGGAAAATGTCCTTTCCGTCAGTATATGCCATCTAAACCTGGAAAGTATGGATTGAAGTTCTGGGTTATTTGTGACAGCGTAACATCGTATGCTTGGAAACTGGAACTATATACAGGCAAAAATGAAGTAAGCGAATCTCATCAGGGAGAAAATGTAGTTAAAAGATTGACGAAGGAAATTGAAAATTCTGGTCGTAATATTACATGTGATAACTTTTTTACGTCATATGCATTAGCAACACATCTTACTTCAAAAAAATTATCTCTTATTGGAACAATTCGAAAAAATAAACCTGAATTACCCGCTGTGTTCACAAATCCAAAACATCGTTCTGTATATTCTACTTTATTTGGGTTTCAAGAGAAGGCGACCATCATCTCTTACTGTCCCAGAAAAGGTAGAATTGTTACTTTGCTAAGCACAATGCATAACACTTATGATATTGACAACAGCTTAGAAAAAAAGCCACAAATAATACTAGATTATAATAAAACCAAAGGCGGAGTAGATACGATGGACAAAATGGTAAGAGCATATAGTGTGAAACGCATGACACGTCGGTGGCCTTTGATTGTATTTTATAATATGATCGATATAAGTGCGATGAATGCATACATAATATGGTTGTCACTGAATGCTGAATGTGATCCGAAAATGAAAAAAAGGCGGAATTTCATTATTCAACTTGCAGAAGAATTAGTAGGTGAAGGAGGTATCGCCGTCTCAACATCTACTTCAGAACAACTTTACGCAAATAGTTTTGAACCGCCACGAAAAAAATCAAGATGTCATATTTGTCCCTCTAAAAAAGATCGAAAAACACGAACATTATGCAAGAAGTGTACGAAAAATGTTTGCGGAGAACATTCCGTCGTTATTTGTACTTCATGTACAGAATAATTTTATTATGATGAAAAACGTTTTGTAGTCATTATAATATACTATATATATTACTTTCTTACTGTATGTGTTACTTTCTTACTCTATTACTATATATATCACTTTTATATATTGTATAAGGTGCATTAATAACAAATATATTCATTGTAGATAAATGGGTGTTTTGTATATTTTGAAATCCTATATATTTTACATATGGGTCCAATGGACCCGAATGGTAGTTCTTGCATATACTTTTTTTTGGTAGTCTGAAGGTTAATTGTGCTGTGTTCAATGAGAGTTTAGGTGAAAACAGTGAAAAAAAAATGCCTTATAAGTTATTCTTTTTTTCGTCAAGCCAACTTCATCATATTCCAAACTATTTAGATAAGAAAGTTTCGTATTTAATAAATGGCCTATTAAAACACGTTTTTTCAAAATACTCTAATAAATTAGAAGCGTATATACTATGGAACATGAATTTCATCGATTTATTAACGGGTTTGAAAACAATATCGCATGTAACAGGATAATAATTGTTTTTTTTCGTTTTTCTGAAAATACAAAAATACGAATTTACAGTCATGTCTCTACAAGACTTATCTGTGAGCAAGAGTTTGGTGCTGAGTAACAACATGTGAAGTTTAACCCATTAACCGCCGAAGCTGTAAGATAGTGGTCTTCAACTTTTTATACGTTTGCCACCACAAATATTAAAAGATAACCTTAGATTTAATTAATGTTCAAACTTTCTGTAATTAAGCAATGCATTTTTAATTAAAAAATAGTGGTATCTACATAGTTAATTTAAATTTAATTTTAACGCTGCGAAAACGCACCATTAGCAGGTAGTGGTAAAGTTGCATTTCATCGTTGCAAATATTTTCCCCTGTGTTTGAATTGGTGAAATGTTTCATATAAGTCTGAATAGTCTGCATGCGTCATAAACCAACATGTACATTGAATATAAAATTTATAAAAGAAAAAGTTTTAAAAAATCCGGAGAATTTAAAATTTATTTCAATAAAATGCCGTGTAAAATATATTGATACAAAAATTACCTTTCCAAAGATGCTAACTATAAGCTGTAAAGGTTTTAAAATATATTTTAAAATTATAGCAATTTTTTTTTTTTTTTTTTTTTATTTTTTTTTTTTTTGTAATTATACGAAAAATAAAGCAAAAAATGTCAATCTTCTTATGAATTTTTATTGGAGGAAGTGCATTACAAAAAGGATATTTTATATAAATCTGAAAGTGCAAACAAAAATAAAAAGTACTTCCAGGGGAACAGATAAGCAAAATTTGGGGAAAAAAATCGATTTTTACTTTTTCATATTATTAAATATTTTAAACTTTTATCTTTCCAACGATGTGTCACACATGTTTATTTATAAAAAAAGAAGTGTTGAAATTATTCATTCCTTCTAAGAGTACTTCACAGCTTATTGGCCATTTAAACATTTAACTGACTTTTCTGAAAAACTTGGATTTTTCATGTTTGTGTTCCTTTTTTTCAATATCCATTAAACTTACGAACTCAGATTGATTTTAATACGTATGTTACATTGTATACTTTAACACAGGGTTTGATGATTTGTTGAGAATTATTTAATTTAGGCAGTTAAATCTTACCAAAAATGCTAACTTAAAATTCACTTTCAATAAATAATTAATAAATAATTTTCAGGTTCACTTAGAAAGAAAACGGTCTGCTAAAATGCGTAAAACATGGTATTCTAACTACTCTAAAAAGTCTAGACCTCTATCTTTCACCATTTCTGAGAAAAAGGTACATGAAGTTAGTGAATTTAACATGGCTGAGATAGGGCTTTCCCGGTCCCCTTAAAAGTATTTTAAGTATATTATAAACACTATTTTTTAAATTCTATTAGACTAAAACAAAATCGAAAAAAAGTGCTATAAAGATAGTCTTTAAGTACGTTGCAAGCGTAAATGTAGGTATACATTTCATATTGTTAAATGTCAATAAAATTTGATCGTATTCGGTAACTGTAAATATTGATAACTTTCATAAATCTAGAATCGTTTGATTTGCTTTAAAACTACACTATCATACACTTTTAAAATTCGAGGCTACTAAAATGGCTGACTATTGGATTTCCGAAAAATGCATACTAACAAGGAAGGTCTCCATACTGGGCATACTCAGAATATGTTGAAAAAAAATGCTAGTGAAAGTACTCATGTATGCAATAAAGGATGAGTTAAAAATAGCGGCGGAATTACAGTAGAAAATTTGTAAAAAAATAAAATACTTTCGAATAATTGGCGTGAAAAGACGAAAGCGGCACGCAATTTGGCGAGCAGCACTTTTCCTCGCCAAAAGCAAACGATTTTAATGAATCTGAAAATTGTTTGTTAATTGATGTTGAGAATATGCGGTATTTAATGAATTTAAACTTAAACCATGAAACAATTTTTTATTATTATTCCATTTTGTATGATACTTGTTGCTTGTTGCCGATTTGAACGAAATTTTGCCATTGTTTTATTCTCCAATCCACAATTTTTTAAATGTCGGCTTTATCGGTTATAAAAATAACTTTTAACGCCAGATGCTGCCCTAATACATTTCCATACCGAAGAAATTGTTTCCATAGCATCAAAGTTGAATAGACAGTGATCGATGTGGCATATTTTTGAGTTTGGAACAATTTTAATCAATTTAAATTTTGTTTTAAATCATAAAATATGATAGTTAAAATTCGTTATAAGTACATATAAATATGTATGACAAAACTATAGATAAAACAAACTAAAAATGACAAAGCTAAAGTTATTTAAATTAAACTTATTTAAATAAATTCAACATAAAAAGTTTTTCCTTTAAAGAGTATTCGACAAACGTATTTTTTTTTAACTTAATTTCTTCGCAAAACGATGATAAGCCGCCAAATAAGCGAAATTTTCATTTTTTTACGGTCGTTCTACAGAGGTTCCGCCATTTTTTTTTAATTTATTTATTATTATTTTTTTTTTTATAAACATATATACCCATGAGAGAAGAACATTCTGTATTTTTTTTCAGATTTTTCTGAGTATGCCCGTATGGAGACCTTCCTTGTAAGTATCATAATGTACCGAAATATAACAGCTTTTAGAATACAGTAGAGCGCTGAATATCGGAACTCCAATTAACCGAACTTCCTATTATCCGAACTGCTTATTTCTCTCAAAAAAATTTTAAACCGAACTTTCAAGTATCCGAACAGCTTATTTCTCTCAAAAAATTCTTAAAATCGAAATTCCAATTATCCAAACACCCTATTTCTCTCATTTTTTGGGTAAAGTTCTTGCCACCGAATGTTACATATGTAATCCAACCCATGGAACAAAGTGTGATAGAGACATTCAAACGACTTTATAGAAAGCAAATGTTAAGAATGCTCCTTTTATCAGAAAAAACAGAAGAGCCTGATTCCCAAGATACCATAAAAATTGATTTGGAAGATAGTTGTACAATGGCTTCTGACTCTGGAATCTAGTAAAATCGTCAACATTAAAAAAAGGCTTGGAATAAAATTTTAAAGAAAGAAAAAACTGATAGTAGATCAGAAAATGAGGAATGTAAAATAATAAAGGAGATATGAAAAATCCTATGCTATGAAAAAAGTGAAATTAACGAGTGGTTAAACAGTGACGTACATTACCCTGAATATCAGTTTTTAAATGATGATGAGATTGTCGATGAGATTCAAGATGAAAAAGAAATTGAAGAAAATGAAAACAAATGCTCTGAAAATCACCCAGGTTCATCACATAATGTTCCCTTGAATGTTTGGAAACAGCTATGAAATGGCTTGAACGACAGAAGAACGCTGATCCTATTCAAATAAAGTATTTAAGAAGAATTCGAGAAATGACAACATTGAAAAGAATGTCTCTTGAAGCAAGCAGTAATCGAAAGATTTTTTGCTTAAATTATAATCTCTGAAGTTCAGAAAGTGATAAAAAGATAAAAATAAATTTTTATATGATAAAAAAGTAAACAAGAAAAATTAAAAATATAAAAAAATATATAAATATAAATGATTTTAAACACGCCAGCACTAACTGGTGCTCGCAGTTCTAAGCCCGAATAAAGTACAGGGTGTCCAGCGAATAAGACCCTGATTTCAAAATTAAATATCTCAAAAAAAAGATCAATAGGATTATGCGGACAACGGTTTGTTTATTAGCTAAGCTGTAAAAATGTTATACAGAAGTTTCAAAAATTAGTTGCAAAAACCGCTAACAGATGGCGCTGTAATCGCAATGCCTATAAATTGTGTTTTGAAGTCCAGAGTACTAGCGTCTCGTTATTAGATGGCTTCCTATGGATGAACGAAAATTGGCAAAGACCACTTTTTCGTTGGGGTGATGTGCAGAAGAGGGGACATCTGGCCAAAGCTTCAATTTTAGATAATTTTAATTAATAGAATTTTCAATATAAAGTTTATCAATCATTATATAAGAACTTATTAAAATATTTTATTTGGGTAATGTGCAGAAGTGGCGCCATGTGTTGACAGAATTGAGATTTGTTTCAAATTTTGTTACAAGCTACTTCGGTCCGGATACCAGTATCTCTGTGGCATGTCTTTTCTCTCCTAATTCGTAGATCGTGGAATCGAATCCAAGGAGAGGAGGATTTGAAAAAAAATGGAAATCTTTACTTTTTAATGTTTAAACTGAAAAAAAAGTTTGAATATAAAAGTCCAAAGTTTCTGGTTTTAAAATTTAATTAAGCTAAAAGAAACCCCTGTTTTTAAAATCATTGAGCATTTTTAATAATGATTCATAAATCATTTTTTTTATTATAGAGAATAGTTTGAATGAAAAAATTCTAAGTTTCTATTTTTAAAACTTAATTAAGTTAAAAAAAATAATTTTAATTTTAAAAACTCGTTTTCATTTTTTTTTTATCATTGACACAGAAATATGTTGCAGCTTCTAGCGATAGGATCCGAAGTGTTGGAAAGGAATGCAGCATCCAAAATACTTTTGCTTTGACATTGATGATATGACTTATCATCAATTCCTTTTAGAAAAAGAAATAATTTAATGCACAATTTCTGTCTCTAAAACTTTGTTTACAAAGAAAAGAAATATATGTGTTGTGCTAAAATCAAAGTATTATGCCGTGATTTAAAAATAAATGAAAAGTACAAAATTATTTTTTTATTTATAATAATTCAGGTATAAATAATAATACCAAAATATTATGACGTGATTTAAAAATATAAAAAATAAATAAAAAGTACAAAATTATTTTTTCTAAATATATGCATTTTGATTTAAATAATTATATGGCATTAAAAACTGAATTTAATAAAATATTTCAATAAGTTCTTATATAATGATTTCTAAAATTTTTATTGAAAAGTATATTAATTGAAATTTTCTAAAATTAAAGCTGATGCAATAATTCTGTGACCAGATGTCTCTACTTGTGCACATCACCCCAATGAAAAAGTGGACAGTTTCAATATTCGTTCTTCCGTAGGGAGCCATCTAGGAATGAGACACTAGTGCTCTGAACTTCGACGCATAGTTTACAGATATTGCGATTACAGCGCCATCTGTTAACGGGTTTTTGTAACTAAATTTTGAAACTTCTGTATAACATTTTTTGCAGCTTAGCTAATAAACAAACCGTTTACCGCATAATTCTGTTGATCTTAGTTTTTGAGATATTTAATTTTGAAATCAGGGTCTTATTCGCTGGACACCCTGTATGAAGATTTTATGTAGTCAGAAACATCCCTTAAATTGTCTGTCTATTTATCCGAACCAGGGTCGTTCCCTACTTGTTCGGATAATCGGCGTCCTACTGTATTGAAATTATCATTTTGCTTTAAAATGGTAAGATATTTCGCCTTTTAATCGAGCTTTAAATTTATGGGAAAATAGTGTAAAACCGTTTGGCCGGGTGAAAACCGAATTATCTAAGTTTGACTTTATTTGAGCAGTCCTATAGTGGGTTATGGTAGAAGCACTTAGTTCTTAGAAAGAAGAAGAAGCAACCATTATTGTATTTACATACTCCCACTTGTGCCGTTTTCGAGTTAGAAAGTGAATTTTCTCAGTTTTCGTTTTAATATTTGATAGTTTTCAAACTTTTTAAATATGAACACATTTACACTTACTGAATACAATATGAATTGCAATATTTAAATATTGAATTATGCCTGTATTTTCCGTGCATTTAGGTGACAATTAACTAGATATAATACTAATAGAAAGACAAAAATAATTGGAAATTATTAATTAATAATAAAATGGCATTCTTATGAACCTATTTATTAAAAAAACAATATTCTATAAGCGTTGCCGTTCATAATTTCCAACAGTCTCTGTTCATGTTTAAAGTAAGTTAACTTGATTTTTAAGGCTTTCCAACGGTGTTGAAAGTATTTTTGAATTAGGTTTTGTTTGTCTGTACAACTCGCCGTGCTATAATTCTCGTAAGTATCCTCGGATTGCTATGTACTTTTTAGATGCTAATGAGGTTTACTATTTTCTATTTAAAATGAAGGGAGTAGTATTTGTAGTTCGTTTACAGGGACACACAAAAAATTCCCTTACATTCTGTCCTAAGGGAAAAATCTTTTCAGGTGCATTTTACTGCTTGGTAAGAAGAAGAAGCAGCCATTCATGTATTGAAATACTATCATTTTTATAGTTTATTGAGTTGGAAATTTAATTTTAACTTTCCAATACAAATTAAAAGTATTTATGAATCGGGTTTGACTGTCTGGCCGAGCTCTAACTCACTTAAATGTATTCGAATTGCCATGTAATTGATACACGTTATTCAGCTTTACCCGGGCATATTCGGTATTGAAAATGAAGTATTTAGCGGTAATCTTTTATTTATTAGGTGCGTTCGTAATTATATAAATACGTAGCACCTATAGTCGTCGTTCAGTCCGTCTGTCCGTATATAGCAGAGCAAAAACTACCCAACCGAATGGTCTGAAATTTTAAATATATAATTGTTGCAAAATTTTGTCGAGTCATTTCAATTTTTTTGAAAATCGGATGTATAGTTTAATTATAGGGACACTCAAAAGTTTTCCGTTACATGACGGCCAATGGGAATAAATTATTGCAAGTGCATTTTAATGATGCTAGAGCCTTCCGAATGGTCTGAAATTTTAAATATATAATTGTTTCAAAATTTTGTCGAATCATTTCAAATTTTATGATAATCGGATGTATAGTTTAATTATAGGGACAATCAAAATTTTTCCTCTACATTACGGCCTATGGAAAAAAATTATTTCAAGTTCATTTTAATGATGTTACAGCCTTTTGAACAGAATTAAATTGATAGGCACTTATGAAGTGCACTAAAATATACATTCAGTACAGTATGCGATGCAAAAAAATATTTATAAAACTAGTTATAGTACAAACGCACCTCATTTGCCGCGTTTGCCGAGCAATTTCCAACTTGTTATCATCGCCGAGAATTATCTAATTTTACAGGGTGTCCGCCCATAAAAGATTATACCAGTTATAAATTTTAATAGTATCAATTGTAAGAATAAAGTAATAAAAAGTAACTCAAACAGTTTCATATGAGCGCATGCGTGAGTACTGCTTTGTTATTGACTCGCTTGCAGTGCTATATACGCAAAATGGCGACTCCTGAGCGTAAAGCGTTATTGCTGGGCTAAGATTTAAAAGCCGTTAAGAGCTATCCGAGGTTTTTCTTTCCCAGATAGCATGAACATTAGCAGCAAGTTTGATTTTTTTCTGACATTATCTAACCATATTTCAAATGAAAATCAAATTTCAAAGTGATTGCTTAAAAGGCGCAAAGGCCAACATAGTGAAGAAAATTCCAAGCCGTGACTCGAACCCGGGCCATCAGTATAGCGCACTGACGTTCTACCGACTAAACCACTTGGAACGATACCTAGCTCGGAAAATTTCTCACTATTATATGTTGGCAAGGCTACAAACGTAGCACAAGATGGAATATTTTTATCGTGAGCCACCGACCTGGGGCGAGCACGAAACATAATTAAATTCAGCATATCTGGATTTAAGCAATCATTTTGAAATTCGATTTTCATTTGAAATATTGTATGCAAGGCTAATATTTCTCTCTGGAACAATTTCCATGTATTAATATAGATTCTATCGATGCTGGATTTAATTATGTTTCGTGCTCGCCCCAGGTCGGTGGGTCACGATAAAAATATCCCATCTTGTGCTACGTTTGTAGCCTTGCCAACAGTTAATGGTGAGAAATTTTCCAAGCTAGGTATCGTTCCAAGTGGTTTAGACGGTAGAACGTCAGTGCGCTATACTGATGGCCCGGGTTCGAGTCCCGGCTTGGAATCTTTTTCACTAGGTTGGCCTTTGCGCCTTTTAAGCAATCACTTTGAAATCTGATTTTCATTTGAAATATTGTATGCAAGGCGAAAGTTTCTCTCTGGAATAATTTCCATGTATTAATATTATCTAACCATAACAAATTTGAATTGAGAAATTCGCAACAAATTTCCGCAAGGTATACCATCCCCTACTTGCATGAGTAGTTTGTTGTGAAACTGAAAGCAAGACTGTTTTTATTTCACGAAAGTGGCGAAAGCAAAAAATCCCTCTGTTGAGAGAATAGACAAACAGCACATACGCAGAACTTGCAGAAATTGTATTTGGCTGGCACCGCTTTTTCTAAACGCTATATTTATCAAATACCAAATGGCTCGTATTGAAAAGTACAAATATTACCTTAACTTATTTATGGTGATGACAACGATGTATGCACATTCAGACGGTGTGTTCACATCAATAGACCAGATTAGGTCTATGGACCCTTCCGAAGGGGTTAAACGTATAGTGTGACAGTTGTAAACAGATAGTGGGGCGTGGAAAGATTACTACTTTGCAGTATTTTTGATTACTTATTTGCAGGATAAATTACAATAAATTTGATACCGCATGAATTTAACTTGCACGACAAGTTAGCTGCAAGTTCAAAGTGTGGTGACTTCGGCGTTTGCGTTATCTTGCTGCAGTCTTGTTATAAACTTTCAGTCTTGTCATGCTAAGCCTGCTGTAACTTTGCAAGTTTTCAAAGCAAGACTGCTGCAAATTTTCCGAAAATTAAAAATGTTATCTGCGTTTGTGTCTTTATAAAAGATCGTGCCTACATTCCGCCGCTACCTAATGATTTGTCAGAGTTGAGACCCAGAATCGAAGATTCTATTATTTCCATTATTCCGGACTTGTTAAGGGTGTCCGCGAAACATTTTAAAATATTTTTTTTTTTTTTTTTATTGAGTTAAAATTCTGAATTTTTTTGTGAGAGTTAATGTTATCATTTGTAAACGAAATCACGTGATAAAACTTCTTAGATTTTTTTAAATTTAAATTTAAAATTTATTAAAAAAGCGGGGTAATTTAAAATCGTTATAACGCGAAAAATTATTTATAGAATTTAATTTTTTTTTCATTTAAATAAACAAAATATATAAGTTTTAATTTCGATTCAGCATTTTTAAAAATATTAATTTATAGAAAAATTAAAAATATTTAACGGAAAAAAAAGTGGTGCAACTTTAAAAAAAAAAATCATATTTTCAAAAGTAAATATTTTTTTCAAATGTGCTAAATCAAAATTAAAGTAAAACAATTTAAAAAGATCTGTTACAAGTTTGAATCCTGTATCTTTAACGGTTCTCGAGTTATAAGAATTTAAATACGAGAAATGGTGAAAAAACCTATCACGAAGAAAAATGCAATTTTACAAGAAATCGTTTCCATGACACCCATTGCTTCAAAGCTAGATTTTGAAAACAAACCAAAATCAAAATATTAATATTTTTTGTTCTAGTTCAGATAGAAACATGATTTAAGTGTCATTCTAAGCAGGAAAAAAAACAGAGAAATGTTTTATGAAATAAAATGTTTTAGCAAAATTTGAAGATTTTTGTGTCCCGGACCCCCTTAACAGAAGTGTGGGAAGAATTGTACTTTAGGTTGGATGTGTGCCGTATACTAAAGATGCACATATTGAACATTCGTAAGAAAAACTAGGTTAATTTACCTTCAATTTAGTGCAGGATTTGTTGTAAATAGTCTAAATTAAACTGTTATAATATACTATTGAAACTGGGACATTTTCACGGATACTCTGTATTATGGTCTATGGAGAAAATCATTTGCGGTGTATTTTAACGATGTTACACTACTTCAAACATAATGAAGTTTGTATACATTATTGAGGTGCACTAGAAGATGATTACTTTAGAATATGTTATTTGTTGCATTTACAGTATGTACGCAAGAAAACTCAAACGTATTCCGTTATATAATGGTATATGAAGAAAAATTATTTGCTGCGAGTTTTAATTCTGTTACTTTATACAAATATAATGAAATTGGTATGAATTGCTGAAGCATACCAAAACATGCTTTCTGTAGAGGGGGTGCAAAGCACTTATCATTCACTTACAGGGTCACGCTTTTTTATCACAGGATCATAATCTACGCCTGATACATGATTTTTCTTTCTTGATTCCAATTTTTAAGCCTTATTTTTCAATAATATTCTGATAGTGTCGGAAAGTATTTCATAATCTATGCCTGATGCATGATTTTTCTTTGATTTCTATTTCTAAGCCTTATTTCTTAATAATATTCTGCTGGTGTTAGAAAGTATTCCATAATCTATGCCTGATGCATGATTTTTCTGTCTTGATTCATGCTTTTAAGCATTTTTTTATATATATATTTAATATTTTTAAAATAATATAATTGAAAATGTTACAACACATGTAGCTATGTTTTAAAAATACAAATTTCCTTGAGTGAAATTTATTTTTGTTTCCTCCCGTTCCTAAATTAAATAGAAAGAAATAATTCTGAAAAACTGCTAGAAGACAAGAAAGTCTAATAATAAAATAAAACGTATCTTTAAAATTTCGTCAATGGAATTTATTTTTATTGAGCTATTGTTTAAAAGTTCTTTTTCTTTGCAGACCGATATTCGTAAATAAGTATCAGATCTAAAGTTTGAATTGGAATTTTTTCTGCTTTTTCAAGTCAAAGAGTCTTTAGCAATAAACTATCTTTATCCATCTTATGTAGTTCAAAATATTAAATATTTCAGTTTAATTCATGAAAACAGTCTGTGTTTTTGCCGTTTTTAAATACAGGGAAGACTGGGGAGTGTTGACCTATTTTTTTACAAAAAAAAAAAAAAAATTAATATTGAACCCAAAATAAAGTTCTATATATTATTTTATGCGTTATACAATCAGTTATCAAAATAATATTGCGCCATGAGTTTAATATATAAGAAACTTGAAAAAGGATTGATTTTAATAATGAGAAAATAAATGGGTCAAGGTTCACCACAGATGGGAGTCTTCACCAATTTATTTTATTCTGAAATATTTGTTCTAGGAAATAAATCAGTTTAAAAGAAGGCAGAACAACTTTATGCTATTTGGTTTAATTATTATTGAAAATTATATGGGAAAATGTGATGCGTAAGCAAACCTGCTTAAGCGAAACACAAGGTACAAGCGAAAAATTACGTGTTAAAAACCCACTTTTTGTGAAACTCTGCCACACAATTTGGCTTAAACTCTTTGTGTTCATCTTGGATACATTTGTCTACATACCTTCCTAAAGTTTTGTTCAAGTTTTGTTTTTAAGCCTTATTTTTTAATAATATTCTACTAGGGTTGGAAAGTATTTCATAATATATGCCTGCTGCATGATTTTTCTTTCTTCATTCCCGTTTTTAGGCCTTATTTTTTAATAATATTGTGCTAGTGTTGGAAAGTATTTCATAATATATGCCTAATCCATGATTTTTCTTTCTTCATTCCTGTTTTTAGGCCTTATTTAAAAAAAAAATATTCTGCTAGTGTTGGGAAGTATTTTATAATTTATGGCTGACGCATGTTTTTTTCTTTTTTCATTCCTGTTTTTAAGCATTATTTTTAAATAACATTCTGCTAGTGTTGGAAAGTATTTCATAATCTATGACTGATGTGTGATTCTTTTTCTTGATTCCCGTTTTTAGGTCTTATTTTTTAATAATATTTTGCTAGTGTTGGAAAGTATTTCATAATATATGCCTAATGCATGATTTTTCTTTCTTCATTCCTGTTTTTAAGCCTTATTTTTTAAAAATATTCTGCTAGTGTTGGAAAGTATTTCATAATCTATGCCTGATACCTGATTTTTATTTCTTGATACCTGTTTTTAAGCCTTATTTTTGATAATATTCTGCTACTATTGAAAGCATTTCATAATTTATGCCTGATACATGATTTTTCTTTCTTGATTCCTGTTCTTAAGCCTTACTTTTTAATAATATACTGCTAGTGTTGGAAAGCATTTCATAATCTATGCCTGATACCTGATTTTTCTTTCTTGATTCCTGTTTTTATACTTTATTTTTTAATAAAATTCTGCAACTGTTTGAAAGTATTTCATAATCTATGCCTGATGCATTATTCTACTTTCTTGATTCCTATTTTATGCCTTATTTTTTAATAATATTCTACTAGTGTTGGAAAGTATTTCATAATCTATTCCTGATGCATAATTTTTTTTTCTTGATTTCTGATTTTAAGCTTATTTTTTAATCTTCTAGTATTCGAAAGTATTTCGGAATCTATGCCTCATGCATGATTTTTCTTTCTTTTAAGCATTATTTTTTAACTATATTTCATTTTTTTAATATAATTGAAAATATTATAACACATATAGCTAAACTTAAAATTACACTATGTGCAAACTACTTAAAAGAGGAGACAATATTTAAAAAGATGTTCAATTACTTTAATATCCTTAGTACTTTCAAATATGAAAACATAGCCTTCGTCAGAGGAATACAAAATACCACTGTTATTAAAGTCTTATTTTCAAAATTCACGTAGATGGTGTCGAAAAGAGTGAATGTGAAAGTCGATTTTTAGTTCCGGAAAACATTGGGAAAATAAAACATGGATATAGAGGGATGTGAAACATTATTAGCCTAGTGTAGGGGAGGGAAAAAAGGCCGAATTCGGAATTAATTAGGGGAAAGCTGGAAATTGTCTTAATCCATTTAGTTTAGGTCTAGAATGAATATGCTAAGTTTTCCCCCTCGTAGTAGGTGAGCGTTGGAAAATATGTACAGATTTATAATAAAAAAACACGTTTTTTTAAATACCTCAACAGTATCTCAAAACAGTTAACTCTGTCAAAAACATTGTCAGTACAAATGTTGTAGAGATTAAAATTCTGAGTCAAATGAGTACCTACACTTAATATTTTTGTTGAACATTAAGGTTACAATTCTACTTGAAAGATTTAGACCCGTAGTCCGGGGGTTGAACTCAGAATTAATTAGGAGAAAATTGGAAATTGTTTTAATCCCTTCAGTTTAGGTCTAAAATGAACGTACTATGTTTCCTTCCTCGTATTTGAGTGAATGTTAGAAAATATGTACATATTTATTTTCGAAAAACACGTTTTTTTTTTTTTTATTACGTTAACAATATCTCAAAACAGCTAACTCTATAAAAAACATTGTCAGTACAAATGTTGTAGAGCTTAAAATTCTGAATAAAATGTGTACCGTCATTAATATTTTTGTTCAACGTTACGGTCGCAATTCTATTTCAAAATGTTTTAAATCAAGAGCTTGAAGCCAGGAGAGACCAAGTTAACTTAAAAATATCGCAAACTTTCGGCCTTAATATTGAATTAAAATGTTTAGTGTAGGTACTCATTTTACTCAGAATTTTAAGCTCTACAACTTTTGTATTGACAATGTTTTTGATAGAGTTAGCTGTTTTGAGATATTTTTAAATTAACTTGGTCTTTCCTGGCTTCAAGTTCTTGATTAGCGATTAAGGCAAAATTTTGAAATAGAATTGCGACCTTAATGTTGAACAAAAATATTAATAATGGTACTCATTTTATTCAGAATTTTAAGCTCTGCAACATTTGTATTCACAATGTTTTTTATAGAGTTAGCTGTTTTGAGATATTTTTAAGGTAATTAAAAAAACGTGTTTTTCGAAAATAAATATGTACATATTTTCTAACATTCACTCAAATACGAGGAAGAAAACATAGTACGTTCATTCTAGACCTAAACTGAAGGGATTAAAATAATTTCCAGTTTTCTCCTAATTAATTCTGAGTTCAACCCCCTGACCAGGGGTCTAAATCTTTAAAGTAGAATTGTGACCTTAATATTCAACAGAAATATTAAGTGTAGGTACTCATTCTACTCAGAATTTTAAGCTCTACAACATTTGTATTGACAATGTTTTTGACAGAGTTAGCTGTTTTGAGATACTGTTATGGTATGTAAAAAAACGTGGTTTTTTACTATAAATCTATACATATTTTCTAACGCTCACCTAGTACGAGGGGGAAAACATAGCATATTCATTCTAGACCTAAAATGAAGGAATTAAAACAATTTCCAGCTTTCCCCTAATTAATTCCGAATTCAACCCCCTAACCACTGGGCTATATGTGTTTTATGATTCTTTAAGTAAACTGAGCCAAATTCTGGGTATGTTGTAGGATAAAACGTTATTACAAACAGTATTTTCTTTAGTAATAATTTCTATTGATTCACGGATAATTAAATCATGATAATTCTTTAAGGCATATATAATTTTTCTGTCTTCGAAATGAACTTGTATATTCTGCTTCTAGCTAAATCTTGACAGGGCTGTTGTTGGTCGGTTGTACTTTAAATCTGTCAAATGTTCTTTAATACGAACTTTAAGTTTACGCGAAGTCATCTTTTTAAATATTGTCTCATCTTTCAAGTAGTTTGCACATAGTATAATTTTAAGTTTAACTTTTTAAAGATGAATTAAACATTTCTATTTATTTATTTACATATAGCTAAGTTAAAAAAAACCAAGTTCCTTCAGTGAAATTTATTTTTGTTTCCGCCCGTTCCTAAATTAAATAGAAACAAATAATTCTGAAAAACTACTAGAAGACAAGAAAGTCTGATAATAAAATAAAACGTATCCTAAAAATTTCGGGAATCGAATTTATTTTTATTGAGCTATTATTTAAAAGTATTTTCCTTTACGGACCGATATTCGTAAACAAGTTTCAGATCTAAAGTTTGAAATGGAATTTTTTCTGCTTTTAAAGGCAAATAGTTCTTAGAAATAAACTATCTTTATCCATCTTACGTAGTTTAAAATAGAAAATATTTAAGTTTAATCCGTGAATATAGTCTATGTTTTTGATGTTTTTAAATACAGGCGAGACTGAGGAGGGTTGACTCATTTTTTTACAAAATGATTTTTTACTTTATTAAATGTTGAACCTAGAATAAAGTTTTATATATCATTTTATTCGTTATACAATCAGTTATGAAGATAAAATTGCGTCATAAGTTTCATATATAAGAAACTTGAAAAATGTTTGATTTTAATCATGAGAAAATAAAGGGTCAAGGGGTATGGGTATATATGGGTGGTTTGACTAATTTATTTTATACTGAAATATTTGATCTGGGAAATAAATCAGTTTAAAAAAAGGCAGAACAACTTTATCTACGTGGTTTAATTATTATTAAAATTAATTGGGAAAATGTGATGCATAAACAAACCTGCTTAGATTAAATACAGAGTACAGGAGAAAAATTTCGTTTTAAACTCCCAGTTTTTGTGAAACTTGACCTGGGATCACTAACTGCCATATAGTTTGTGTTAATCTCATTGTGTTCATCTTCATGAAATTTGTCTACATACCTTCCTAAAGTTTTCCTTAATTCTATGTTCTTTTACAGAGGCACGAACACAACATTTCTTAATGCTGCAGCTGTCTTCCTTTCAAGTCTTTTCCATTCATTATATTTACCGACAACGGATACAATTTAAATGAAATCCAAGTTCTTATTAACTTTCCCATTTATATTACATTAAAATTTTTCTTGATTTTATAGCAATCTTTCAAATCTTTCTTTAATAAATCCTTTCTATCAGATCATTTTACTGTAGTTTTATAGAATAAATTTACATTATTTTATAACTATAACCGTTAAACCTTCATTATGTACAATGTATAATAAAAGGATTTCCAAAAACACTTAGTTAAGTGAGCTTTGATCATCTGATCAACCTTCCTTCACATTGTTTCGGTGAAGTCTCCCCACATAGCTGCTTTTAAAGATAGCACATTGTTATGTTAAGCTTAATTTATTGTATAATCTTCATGCCTGGAATGAAAGAACAATATTTCTGCATTACTTAAAATGTGCTTACTTAAATTTGTACGATATATTTTATCCAGAAGAATCTTACAAAATATTTCTAACAAAATCACCTTTTAAGTTGAAAACACTTCACAATTGACTTTTCCACATGTGTTTCGATTATCTGCATATGAAACAAAGACATTTGTTTGAACATTACAATAGCTTTGGTTTCCCCTTTATCGGTAAAACTCTGAAATTCTTTTAAATATAAAAATTGAAGCGTGGGTCAAGTCTCACTTATAGTTAACGCTGCCTAGTCTCCACTACATGTGATTTTCCTAATATAGTTGAAAATGTTAAAACGTAATACATTTTAGTTTTAAGAAAATTCCAAGCCCGTAGGATAAAATTTCCTTTTATTTTCTGTCATTCACAAATTTAACAGAAAGAAATAGAGAATAATCGGGATAGTTTACGAGAAAACAGGAGAGTCTAATAATAAAAAAACAAACATATTTTTAAAATTGCGAGAATCGAGTTTATTTAACAACTTGGTGAATAAATTTTTCTTTTCGTATTTCCGTAAACGAGTTTCGGATCTAAAGTTTAAAATGGAATTTTTCTGCTTTTTTGAGACAAATAGACCTTAGCAATAAACTATTTTTATCCATCTGACGTAGTTCAAAATAGAAAATATTTAACCCATGGATATATTCTATGTTTTTGTTGTTTCTAACAAATATGATTATTGTAATATAATTGAAAATTTCACAACGAAATATATTTTAGCTTTATAAAAGTACCAAACCCGTATCGCAGAATGTAATTTGTATTTATTTCCTATCATTTACAAATTGTATAGAAATTAAAAAAAAATCGAGATAGTTACGCGAAAACAGGAGAGTCTGATAATAAAATAAAACTTATCTTAAAAATTGCGAGAGTCGAATTTATTTTTATTTAGCTACCGGGTGAAAGTATTTTTCTTTACTGTTCTCCATCCATAAACAAGTTTTAGGTATGAAGTTTAAAATAGATTTTCTTCTGGTTTGTAAGTCATATAGCTTTTAGCAATGAGCTATCGGTTTTCAGTAGCTCGAAATAAAAAATATTAAAGTTTAATCCATACATAGTAAATTTTGTTGTCGAAAAATCATAAAGATTAAATATTATTATTACGTTCTCCTATCTATATAATAATAATGTTGGTCATTCGTTAACAATGTCCTTTTTTGACAGATTTATACGTTTTAGAAGGTCCTAAAAAAGATTCGACTCTTTTTAGAAAATGTCCCTATCTCTTTGCCTCTTTCTCTGTATGTGTGTATGTGAGACAAATTTTGTGTATGGTATAACTCCCAAACTACTGCGTAGACCAGAATGAAATTTGACATGAAATTTATTAGTTTTCGGACCAAATCGCCCCAAGAGGGAAGGAGGGTTCCGGAAATCGATGATTAGTTCAATTTAGATAATGCTTATATCTTCAATAAGCGCAAGATTCAACGAAACATCAAATTTTTAATCCTCATGATGGGAATAGGTTATCATTCAATTCTGATTGCTATCAGTTATAACAGGGATGTCGAAATTGGATGATTTGCTGCAATTATGCGATGCATAAAGCATAAGATTCAATGCTTAATATCCCGAATTTAGGAATATATTTTGTAAAAAAATTTTAAACGGTTATTATTTTTCTTAAAACGATGTTAACGTTTGAAATTCCAAAATCATTTTACTGATTTGATTCATTTACAAGAATCTTTTTGGATACCCAAAACATACTAGTTCGTTGCTGTCATTCATTAATTGAGAACATATAAGTTTGATTTTTTGCATACAAAAGAATAAATCGCTAGTTTAAACACACAGAACTCAACACATAACATCTGTAATATCGGAATAAATTTGGTAAAATAAATTTTAATTTGTGATGGCTACAACATATTATCATTTTCTGTCATTCATTAACTGAGAACAGATAAGTTTGATTTTTGTATACAAATGAATAAATCACCGGTTTAAATACACGGAACTAAACGCATAACATCTCGAATACGGAAAAAAATTTGTAAAAAAAAATTAATTTGTGAGGGACACAACATACTAATTATTTTCGGTCATTCATTAATTGAGAACAGATAAGTCTGAATTTTGTATACAAATTAATAAATCTCAAGTTTAAATACACAGTAAACAACGCATAACATCTCTAATAATGGAATAAATTTGGTAAAAAAGTTTTAATTTGTGATGGCCATAACATACTAGTTTTTTCTGTCATTCATTAATTGAGAACAGATAAGTTTTATTGTTGTATACAAATTAATAAATCACCGGTTTAAATACACGGAACTAAACGCATAACATCTCGAATACGGGAATAAATTTTGTAAAAAAAAATAATTTGTGAGGGACACAACATACTAATTCTTTTCTGTCATTCATTAATTGAGAACAGATAAGTCTGAATTTTGTATACAAATTAATAAATCTCCAGTTTAAATACACAGAACACAAAGCATAACATTTCTAATAATGGAATAAATTTGTTTAAAAAGTTTTATTTTGTGATGGCCACAACATACTAGTTCTTTTCTGTGATTCATTAATTGAGAACAGATGAGTTTAATTTTTGTATACATATGAATAAATCACCGGTTTAAATACACGGAACTAAATACATAACATCTCGAATATGGGAATAAATTTTGTAAAGAAATTTTAAATTTGTGATTGCCACAACATACAATTCCATTCCTGTCCTTCTTTAAATGAGAACAAATAAGTTTGATTTTTGTATACTGATGTAAAAATGAAAAAAAAAAAAAAAATGTTTTTACATTTTTCAAAATGTATATAAATTCTTTTCGTTTTATCCCAAGTTTGTTGTTCCAGTTCGTGAACATCCCTTCAATCAATTATTCACACCGAATTTTAAATAAAATTGAATCTAAAGTTTTAAAATGGCATTTTTTCACAGTAAATACCCTTTATCGATAATATTTGCATCTTGCTTACGTAGTTAACAGAAAATTAACCATGCGCATATTAAAAAATATTCAACAAAATACATCGCATGAATAAAATTTGCTTTTTTTTTGTAACATAAAATCGTAAACAATCAAATATAAAGTGCATACTATCCGTAAATGATATCTTATTTGAAGTTTAAACTGCATTTTTTAGCCAGTCACATTTTTGAAATAAACTATTCATTTTTTTTTGTTCTAAATTAAAAGTCAGAATATAAGTTTTATTGAAGACTGATTTTTGATTTCTTAACCCATTAAGGATCGCTTAATATTTATTAAAACCATAAAAAGTACCTACTTTTTTATTGCAGAAATTGAATAATTATGAGATTTTTAACTAAATTTTGCAATAAATTGTATGTTTAATGCATAAAAAAAGAAAAAATACATTATAGAACTAATTCACATTTGCCAAAAAGTCATCATGCGGGAATTTTGCACCTTAATGATTGTTTTACACCATACAAATGAATACGGTAAATTTTTACTACTTTACAAATATTTACAAACGATATTTAAAATGGTATATACATTAAATGTTCTAATTTAAACGACTATCAATTAGAATCAATTTATCATCAGAAATGCTTGATTCATCAGAACCCATAATTTATTCAAATATAGATCGTTCAAACCATATTCGAACGCAGATTTTCAAAGATTTCATATAGAAATGACAGTTAAATTTTTCTGGTTTTAGAGATTTTTTTTTAATTTTAAATCTTCAGCTTGGCAATATCCCGGGCATGAGAAATAAACAAGAACACCTCAGCCCGTTATATTGATGGGAGCGAGAATTAAGGGGCTAAAGTTCAACACTATAACAAACTAGAGAACTAACGCAAGGGAATTATATTTTAACCCAAACATCAATGGTATTTAAGTAAAGTACAGTATACACCCGAGCCTAATATGGATCTTTGTATGTGAAAGTGTAACAGAATACGAAGTTTGGTGAAATTCCGTGCAGTTTTTCTTGAGATATGACTGTCTCTAAAATTCAGCATAGCAGCGGCATACGTTGGGCAATTTACACCAAGACCTAATTAGCAATAACATATGCCAACGCCTAACTGTATCTATACTTTGATGAAAATCCGTGCTTTAGTTCTTGAGATAGAGCTATTAAAGAATTCATTAAAAATGCAGCATACCAGCACCATCTAATGGGCAAATTACACTAAAACCTAATTAGCAACAACTTATGCTAACATCTATCTGAATCTGAAGTTTGATGAAAATCAGTGCATTAGTTCTTGAGATTAGCTCTTGCGTAAATTGTGAAAAATGCAGTACAGCAGCAGCACTTGTGGTGCGATTTACATCAAAACCAAATCAGAAAAAACTTATCAACGTCTAACTAAATCTGAAGTTTTATGAAAATCCATGCATTAGTTCTTGAGATAGAGCTCTTGCAGAAATCGTGGAAAATGTAGTATAGCAGCGACACATAATGGGCGACTAAACCATTACCAAAAACTAATAAGCACCAATCCATATCAAGGTATAATGCAATCTGAAGTTTGATGAAAATCCGTGCATTAGTTCTTGTGATACAGCTATTACAGTAATCGGGAAAAATGCAACGTAGCAGCGCCACCAATTTAGGGCAATTTGCACCAAAACTAATCAGCACCAATATATATCAAGGTATAACTGAATCTGAAGTTTTATTGAATTCCGAGTATTAGTTCTTGAGATAGAGCGCCCACAAAATTTGTGTCACATGCAGACAGAAATACACTACGCACACAGATAAATATTTTCTAAAAAAAAACCAAATCGTGTTGAGGCTCTTAGTCCAGGCAAGTTAAAATAAATGCACTTTCAACACGAACAAAATTGTAATAGAAGATCTGTTAACTAATTTTGAATCAGTAACCATTACTGAGAAATATTACCAAAAGCAGACAAAGTCCGAGCACGGGAACACCCTTAAGAACTGATTTAAAAATGGCGGACTAAGTCATATGTCTTTTCACGTTGTGTTGTTATTAATTTCTGATTTTTTTGGATTTATGGTATTTTAACAATTGAGTTTTATTTTGTTTCAGACTGAATGTCCTGTCAAAATGGACAGTACTGAATTTCGTGCGATTTGTTAAAAAGAAAAAGACAATGGACAAAGCGTAGTTAAATTTTCTCAAAAGGGAGAAACGGTATAAATTACGCCAGCCGAAGCCGTAAAAGCATTGTAGTTGCAACTGCTGGAATAACTGTCCATGTTTTGTGTTGGACGGCATTTACTGATAAAAAGAGCATTGGAATTACAAAGTAGAAAGCTGGCTGTAGAGAAATGCCAAGGAAAAGTGTTCGCTTAATTGAGGGTCCAGTTACCAGTGCTTCTTACTGCTTATTTTGTGAAAAATTTTTAGTCTTTTCTTCTAAACATAAACCTAAATCAGAATATGTGAAGGTAAGAACTGCACAATATTCTGAGGCCATAAAAAAATGCTGTGAACGCCGCTGTGATGAATGGTCACTTGAGATAAGAGGCAGGTTGGCTTATTACTCAGATGATCTTGTTGCTGCAGATTGTGTCTATGATAAATCATGTTGTACAAATTTTCGTGCGGAAAGAAATATTACTCGGGAATATTGCTCTTCCAATAGATCGACAGGAAAAGGGAGACCAAGAAGACAATGATGAAGGCAAAGAGTTATTGGCGATCTCGTTTCTAAAATGGAAGAATATGTTGAAGGAAGCCAGAGCAATGCGTACGAACGAAGGAACTGAGGCGAAAACTTTTAGAACGAACACTATGGGGAAAGTATTATAATATTGGGTAAAAAAGGGAAGTCCGATATCGTAATGCTTTATGGGGCAGAAAATGAAATTCTTCGAAGTTATCAACAAAAGTCAACACCACTAAAGTTTATGAGTATCCATTACGTAATAACCTCAATGAGGAAAGAGCTTTGGATTTACGCATTACCTAGTAGCTTGAAATTGCTATTATCAAAATGATTTGTGCGAAAGGAAAGGTCCATGAAAATAGGTCGGTGCTGTTGGTCAGACCGTTATGTAAGCTATCAGTTCCGGAGCATTACTATTTCTGCTACAAATAGGTCTGTCCGTTCAGCTTCACCATAACTACAGATCAAGATACCTTATTAATATTCATCACTTTACAATCTTGGGTTTTGTTCATCCTACTCAGAATTAACAAGATTCGAAAAAAAACCCAGCTGCAATATCAGGCGGTTCCGCTTCCTTGAGTGTTGTTGAAAACACCACATTACTTCTAGCAGCAGATAATGTCGATCACAATATCTGCACTCTGGACGGGAATAATACCTTTCATGCTATGGGTATATTGCTTTAGTAATTTCAATAGGCGTGATGTTGGTGATATTGATATTAAGATTCTAGCCAAAGTTGATATTTCAGAATACAGACATGCGAAAATAATCATGAAGAAGATCTTATTCTGTAAAGTTCAATTCTACCGAATGCTTCGCTAAATAGGCTCTGTCTTTTGTGTGCAATCTCATCATCCAAAAGACAGGGTCCAAATTGGTCAAGAGGTATACAATTAATTAATTCCAAATCAGAAGTTTCACATCTATCTCATTTCTTCCTACCATTGATATGGTTTGACTCCGACATGGCTTGTATTTTTTCGACACTGATATATTAACAAAGTTGCATACGATCATAACATTCCATGTGTAGTTACTTTTGAACAGCCTTTATCTTGGAAATCTTCCAAAAAAATTAACGGACAAACAGACCTTCAAGATATTATTTTAATGCTAGGAACTTTTCATACTCTAATGAATATTTTAGGTGCATTCGGAACTCTCATGAATGGCTCAGGGTTATTTAAAGTGCTTGAGGAAATCTATGGATCAAATAATTTGGTACAGTCGTGGAAAAAAAAGTAAACACCCCCTACTAACTCCTCAACAAATCATCATAGAAGAAAGTTACTGGTACCGAACGATTGGAAATAAAGTCTACTTTTAAATTATGTACATAAAATTTTCTTAGGGGGTCATCTACATATTAAAACGAATCCAAACTTCATTTTTTTTCAATGGCAATACCCAATTTTAACGAGATATTTCAAATCTCCGGTTCAAACTATGCCTAGACACCAAATTTCAAGTCATTTGAATGATAAGTTTTTGAATTATAAACGTTCAAAATTTAGTGCTTCTAATGTTAAATTACATTTTCATATTTTTATTTATATCTCCCGAAATTATGCTCCTAATGTGCTAATTTTTTTTTTTTTTTTTTTTTTTTTTTTTGTAGTAATAATACTAGTATACTCAAACATAAATAAGCTGAATTTGCAATTTTTATAATTTTATGATATGAATTATGAATTATGAAATTAATATTCGAAAAAATTATGAATTGCAATCTACAATTTTTTTTTTTTTTGATGGATTTAGATTTATTAAGTCCTGCTTTATGGAAATTCAAAAATTTCACATTTTTCTTCCAAGTAGTTTTCAAATTATGCTTAAAAAACGGCAAAATGATGGTTTAAGGGGGCGACTAACAAGGAGAGGGCCAACCTTGTTAATCACAGATTTTGATTATTATAATATATGTTGTAGGGTAGAGGCCCCTTAGTGTCAGGTTCAACGGATTTTATCCAATGCTCCTTAGTTCTTGAGAAACCGGGTGGTCTAATATTAGTACACAACTTAAATACTTACTTTGCTACAGCGATGATAGGTCAGTCGTAGCTCAGTTGGCATGGTGTTAACCGGCTGATTGGCGCGCCCGGGTTTGATACCTGAGTGCGCTACATTTGTTTTTCTCATTTTTTGTTTTATAAATTTACTTGTAAGTGTAACTTAATAATCTCACTATCAATTAAAATTTTTAATATTGTATATCAATTATAATTTTAACCTATTTAATTTTTTACTTTTAACTGAATAGTTTTAATAAAACATCATAAAACTGTTATTTTTTTTTAATCACTTTTAAAATGTATTTCATATATTCTTTATCGATGCAATGATATTGAGCAATTGTGTCAATTCGTGATTTTAAAGAAACATCATTCACGCATTGCTTTAACAAAGGAAGTCAATGAGATAATACTATTATTCTGTGTTTAAAACAACAAGCATAATCATATTAAAAATTAGCATCAGAATTAAATTACAACCGATTTTTTGCATATTAAAGATTTTTAAATTTGTAATAAGTATGCTTGCACTTTCAATTATTTTGCATACCCTTTATCTTTTTTCTGCTTTTATTTTATTTGAATATTCCTTTTTTTTATCATAACTAGATGGCACCACAACAGAATTTGTCACGATTTTGGAATTTTTATCATTAAATAATAGATCCAATTTCTTTTTAAACCTCTTTAATGCATGAGAAATAATAGTTTACAAATAAGAAATGATAAATTTAAGTTTGTTAACATTATAATTAATGTTTGGTGTTAAAAGTTTTAATTGAAATTATTAAATTATAATTACAACTATATTTATAAAACAAAAAATGAGAAAAACAAATGTAGCGCATTCATGTATCGAACCCGGGATCTCGGATCAGCCGGCAAATGCTATGCCAACTGAGCTACGACTAACCTGTCATTTTTGCTGCGAAGTAAGTATTTAAGTTGTCTACTAATATTAGACCCTCTGGTTTTTCAAGAACTAAGGGGCATTGGATAAAATCCGTTGAACCTGACACTAAGGGGTGTCTACTCTACAACATATATTAAAATAATCAAAATCTGTTATTAACAATCTTGGCCCTCTCCTTGTAAGGTGGAAGTGAGTAGACATTTTGAAATTTATTCTGCCGTACTGTAATCTGACACGCTTCATTGACTTCTTGAGTGGCGCTTAAGATGCCTTGATCAAGGAAGGGGCTCTCTCGGTTAACAATCCAGTACGGAGCTTCAATTTGGATACAGCCCTTAAAAGAGGCTCGTTTTAAAATAATTAATTTCTCGGAAACTTATGGTACGAATTGCATACAAATTCGTTTTTAGGCTAATTGAAGGGTGTAAAGTTCATTTATGCAGTCAGAATTGGGTACTGCTATTGAAAAAAACAAAGTTATGGCTCGTTTTAATATGTAGATGGGCCCCTAAGCAAATTTTATGTACATCATTTAAAAGTAGACTTTATTTCCAATCGTTCGGTACCAGTAACTTTCTTCTACGATAATTTGTTGAGGAGTTAGTAGGGGGTGTTTACTTTTTTTTCCGACGACTGTACATATGATGGCTGGGAAAGCTATTTCTTGGGCGATACGAGGAAATATGCTCGTAGATGCAGCTCTGAGTTGCATACTAGTTTCAGATATTTTTCCTCGCAATGAACATCGATCTCCCCACGACCTGGTAAAGGAAGCTTGTGATCTGTTCGAGATTATTATGACCAGCCAAAAATAAATGAAACAAGTTGAACTGTGTGATGCGGTATATCAGATTGACATCGCTCTGGAGACGAAGAAAAAGCACTTGCAATCTACTTTGAGAACAAGTAAACTCTGGTTAGAATTTCAGTGAATAACCAGTATTGTAAGAACATTAATAACAGATGACAAGATCGGCTCTTGGTAATTGCACTTCTGTGCTATGCTGGAGATTCTCCCCATAATAGCAGCAGCAGCATATGTTAACTATCTCAAGTCACTATACCTGCACTTACAGAAAATGTTTAATCTGCCATCTGAAAACGCAAAGTTGCACAAAATGTTTGTAGTAAGTAAATCCTCAGCATTTCTCAAACTGATGAAGGAAACAGATCTCCGTTCTATTTCAAAAATATTTAGTTCAAATTCATGTTTACATCAGATATCGCTGAGGCTGGGAGAAAAACAATGTTTCTGTTTTATGACTCCAAGATACTGTAATCCACAGACAATCTACGTCACCAAATATTGATAGGGAAGGTAACAACAGCAAATACATTTGTTAGACCTGAACGTTTGCCTCCGACGGATTCTTCTGCAAAATATCGTAGATGTCGCACTTAATTACAAATAAATATCTGGAAAGCTACTGAAGAAAGAAACAAACCAGAAGAATGGGGTCGGTATGTAAAAAGTAACTCATACTACCCAATACTCTGCGACTTACCACCAGGTCTACATTATCTACTTAATAAGATTCGATGTTGCTGCAAGACAAACAATGCTACTTTACGATGCGAAGGCAAGCGTAATGGATTGCCCTTTTCTACAGCTTGTGGGGTGTGCCAAGTCAATGGATATAACAGCAACTACCTAACTTCTAACTATGAATATGTTGAAAGTGATAAAAATTATTGATACAATTTTTTTTTCACTGGAACATTTCTGTAAAAATGAACTTAAACAGTAATGTGTAAGTTATAGTAGACTTTTGTGAACTATTTAACGTTTTTGACTATACTTCAAAGTTAAGTTGTCAAAATAAAGCAATATATTTCCATAAGCGATATATATTCTTTACCTTAGTTCCAGAAAATCCCCTCCGCCATTTTGAAATCCGTATTTAGGGGTGTTCCCGTGCTCCGATTTTGTCTGATTTTTAGTATGTTATTAAGCAGTAGTTCTTGATTAAAAAACTGTGTAAAAAGCTTCTATTACAATTTTGTCTATGTTCATTCTGAAAATGCCTGGACAATCTTCTAAAACGTATAAATCCGTCGAAAACCGGAAGTCTATTTTTTTCACGAATCCAATACTTTCTTCTTCTCAAGATGGAAGAAAGTAAAGAACTATAAACATACAAAAAAGAACTTTCAGTATGTTTATAATTTGTTAACACAATTGAATAAAAAGTGTTATTATAACACATGCACTCAGCATGTGTAAGCCTGGATAAGAATACTAAAAATGACGTGTAAAATTTATTTCCTTTTTGATAGCAATAAATTGAAAAAAAAAATAAATAAACGTTTTGGATAGAAAAGGTATACTGAAATATTGCACACAAAATAACATTATTTTATGAATACTGCAAAAATCGAATTTACTTTTATTTATTTGGTTCATAAAATAATTTTCTCACAATGTTCGATAATCGTAAATAAGTTTTAAATACAAAGTTTAATAAATAATTTTTTCTTCTTCTTTTTGCAAAGGTAAATAGCTTTTGATAATAAAACATTTTTATGTTATTTGCATGATTTCAGATATAAAGATAAATAACTTTGATCAATGCATTTTGTAGAAATCGTTGATGGTTTCCAAGAAATTAGTCGTAGAATAATTGTATACCTGTTATGTGATTCATAAATTGAAACCCAAAAGAAAAACTAATTTCAGGACAGTAACTGAAAAAGGTATGCTGCGAATAAAATATATTTATTCCTAGAAATGCGCAAAACTTGATTTAGTTTATCTGTTTAAAAAAAAAAATAATTTCCTAATAGAACCACCTGATCGTAAATATGTTTTGAATCTAAAATGTTGAATATATTTATTTTTAATTTTTTTCAGGGATATATATATTCTTTATCAATAAAGTGCTCTCACCTTATTTACATGCTTCCAGATAGGGAAAAAAATTTACTTTCACCGATGCATTAGTTTGAATATCGTTGAACACAATTTGAAAAGGAATATTAATTTTCCGTCGGTCATAATTTAAAAATCAACAAATAACAGTCTGAATACCAAAAAACAAACGGGTATGTTGCAACTAAAATAAAACTATTCTTTGAAAATTACAAAAATTGAATTGAATGTTATTTATAGCATTTGTAAAACTATTTTCCTTTAGAATCTTGTAATCATGAAAAAATTTTGAGCCGAAGTTTAAAATGAATATGTTTCGTTATCTTTCAAATAAACAGCATTGGAAAAGAAATATGTTTATCTTATTCGCATAATTTGAGGAAAAAAAGTATTTTAATAAATGCATAAATTCAAATTCCTTGAACGTATTGTAAGTATAAAATTTATTTTACTTTTCCGTTTTTCATAAATTTAAAACAAAAAAACAAAATAAGATGTCTCTATAATAATATAAAAAGGAAATTCTGTGAATATTAAAAAAATTGTAGGTTGTAACCATCTCAAAATTTCCTTCTGTATAAATCAAATCATTTGGAAGAAAAAATAAATGACAATCTATTTGGTTTTTAGCCATAGTTATATCAGAAATTGTGAAAAACAGAGCATATTAGCGACACCCCTAGAGAGGTATACACTTAAACTCAACTGGGAACCATATATGTTAAGGTTTAACTGAATATGAAACTGGGTTAAATTCCGTTCATTAATTCTTGAGATATAATGATCGCGAGAATGATGAAAGATGCCGATTATGAACTCCGCCTGTTGGGTGATTTAATCCAAAGTCTAATCAGCGTCTATTTATGTCAAATTCCAAAAAAAAGGTGAAGTGTGATTAAATTCCGTGCATTAGTTGTCAGATATTGCTATTGCGAAAATCGCGAAGAATGGGGTACTGCAGTGACACCTGTTAAACATTTTACGCCACAACATAACCAGCATCAATTAGTGTCAAGTTCTATATGAATATGAACACTCTCAGAAATGAAACTCTCACTTGTGTCGATTTTGCAATCCTTAAGCTTTATAGATCAGTTTCAACCACGTGACCACATGCCTACCAATTTTCCAACAACCAATCAAAATAACCGATCATTTAGCACTCAACCAATGAAAGTGGAGAAACCCAGCAAATTTGGGAGGCAAACAAAAAACGTTCACGAGGTTGCCAAGCTCGCTGCTAGGTTTTGACGTCAGTTGAAACTGATCTATTTCTTTATTTTCTACAAACATTTCATCTCAAAATCACGTGATTTTTAACGAAACGATAACTCTCAAATATTTGACGAAACAGTTTCCTCACTCACGGCCAAACACAACGCATTTTAAAGAAACAGTTGCATTAGCTGTTTGCGAGGATACCTCCTCAAACAGCTAAAGCAAATAGCTGTTAGTAAGCAGATGTAAGTTTGACTATGCTTCCTGTTAAAATTTATTTAAAAAACAGCACTTTTTAGATCTTCTCAGGGAATATTGAAATATAAGTAGTTATTGTTTCTGCATTAGATAATTGTGTAGCTGTTAAAAATTTCAGGAATGTTTATTATTTTGTTGTTGTTATTCCTTATGATTTAAATCTGAAAGAATAAATTCACTGCATTTTGCAAAATCGTCCAAAAAGAAAATCTTCTCAATTAAATTTCAAAATTCGAGGAATGCTTTTACATTTATGAAATAAGTTCATTTAACAATCAAATTGAAAATACGCATAATTGATACCCGTACCTCCTATAAACAGTAAAGAGTTATAATCTTAACCACCATCTCAAATTGATAAAATGTCCCTCAATATGTACTGCAAAATTAGTTACTCCTGAGCAGCAAATTAACCAGATCATACTCTAACCATTTAATGAGCAAAGAAAATTTCTTTAATAAATTATACAAATCAAGCTATATTCTAGCAATTCATTGAGCAAAGAAAATTTCTCTAATAAATTATATTAATCAATCCAAATTCTAACCATTCATTGAGAAAAAAAAAATCTATAATAAATTATATTAATCAAGCTATATTCTAACCATTCGTTGAGCAAAGAAAATTTCTCTAATAATTTATATTAATCAAGCTATAATCCAGTCATTCATTGAGCAAAGAAATTTTCTCTACTAAATATATTAGTCAAGCTATATTCTAATTCAATAAAAAGTTAAATTTCAGTGCAAAATTCACCTTGATTAATAATTAAAACTCTTAAAGATACAATTAAATGTAAATATATTGTTTGAAGTTCCGTCAAACATAATAAAATCATTTAAAAAGATATTAAATTCATTTTAAAAAGCCAAAATGTTTTCAACCAAATATTACTCGGCCTTCATCAGTGAAAACCTAATAGCTGTTGTCTCTTTGCGTCTTCTAGCTTTGTCCGGAACAGACCATTCTGCTTCAAGGGTGGTATGGAATAGAAGGTGGAATGGAAAACGTTATTCAAAATTTCAAAAAACAACCTACATCTTTCATTCTACTTTATATTCCATACCACCCTTGAAATAGAATGGTCTGTTCCGGACAAAGCTAGAAGACGCAAAGAGACAACAGCTATTAGTTTTACACAGATGAAGGCAAAGTAAGTTTATGTTGAAAACTTTTTTTTATAACTTTAATGTGTTTTTAAAGGATTTTAATATATTTGACGCATTTTTAAGCAATGCATTTACATTTATTTGTATCTTTATGAATTTTATATTCTAATTATTCATTAACTATATGAAAACGATAACAATAAATTAATCTTAATAAATAAAACTTGCAGGAATATAACAGTGCAGATAAAATTAAAAGTTAACTTGCAAAAATGTAAACACACCGTAAAATCCATTACCTGCATTTAAAATCCCGTCCATGCAAGGGCCCAATGGCAAGATACGTAAGTGGATAGGTTCCTACACCCGAAATAGTGAGTTCCTTGACACAAAAGATGAACGACATAATTTTGACCTATCAAAAAATACAGATACTTTTAAAATGTTCAATAGATGGCACCACAGGCACTTTTTGAACAAGCATTTTTGACGAAAATAGTATCCGCTAACAAGTAAGGAAAGTGATTTCTTCAATTTGACGAAATGTTCCCTCGGAGCATTTCCCTGGAAACGGTTTCGTCAAATACGAAGAACATTTAATGAAATCTGAGACTCCACTTCTGAAGTTTAATTAATATCCGCGCGTTATGTATCTAAAAACTATCGAATATTATTCAGGACTTTCCAAAACATAAAAATCTTACGAAACCGAAAATCAAAATTTTCATGAATCAATTACTTTCTTCGTGCAAAGAGAGAAGAAAATAACAAAGCTTTAACATTGCGAACAGCGAATTTATTTCTATTTAGTAACAACGCGGAAATAAGTTTAATACCAAGTCTGCTATTTGTAAATAACTTTATGATCTAAGGTTTAAAATGTAATGTTTTCTACTCTCCCGAAGTCTTTGGAGCAGATAACCTTTTTACTCCTGAATTACTTTAAAATAGAAAGTATTTAACTTTAATCAATGCTGGAACATCCACTTAAGAACAAAGATAAACAAAAGAAATAATTTAATGAGGAATCCTTTTGTAGCTCAATGGAACCAGAATGATTTGAAATGGTGAAAACTAACTGAAGTTTGATCGTGTATCACGATGCCTTTAATTAATTTATATTATTGGTAGATAAAACAACGTTTTACGCAGCAGAACCTTTTAACTAATTCCAAGCTATTTTCAATAGAATTCAGCATATCGTCATCCGTGCAAAGAAAAATCGAATTTTGTTCATATTATATGAAGGAGAAGCAGTTCCATGGGGTAGGTTTATTGACCAATAGAATTAGAGCAATGTACAGGGAACAGCCAATAGGAAATTGCATTTGTGAAAAACTGGGAATTCGGGAAAATATTAACTGAAATTAAGAAAATGATTTTTTTACGTAATATGTTCAGCAATCTCTCTTCTGGTGGCATAGTTAAGTAACAATTGACAATATTTTTATAATTTTTATAGTCATAGAATGCTTTCAGTATGTTAAGTCAAATCACAGAAGTGAGATTAGAGGAAAGATTAGCTGAGTTAAAATCGAAAGTATAGTTATTCTTCGTGCAATGTTACGTATTTGGGAATATTATATAAAATTTTCCTTTTCTTTATTTCTATTAACGTATGTCCACTTTCCCAGTTCCAATCACTATATAATTTCTTATTTGCTGTATTCCAGTAATTGTGTTCATCAATAAACCTATCCCACGAGTCGGTTTCTACTGCATATAAACGGGCAAAATTTCATGATTCTTTTCACTGTACGCTGGACGGTACGCTGGATTCTACCAAAAATAGTATGCGATTAGTTTAAAAGTTCTGGTGCTTAAAATTTGTTTTTATTGGCATATATTTATTTGTTTTAAAGAAATAAAAAGTAAAAGTATAAAATTGGTAGGACGGACTATTGAAGTGATTCATAATCGAAATCAGTTTTCCATTTTTTGATAAATAAATTACTTATCGAATTATTAGCAATTGTGGTCACGTGACGACCAGTTTTTCTCTTTTCTCGCTCTGTCGCGTGCAGTAACTAGGAACATTGACAGTATTTTCAGGCAGATCTTCTGCGTTTACCAATAAATGCAAAACGTCTTTCGATTATATAGTTTTTGAGTAAGAACTCCTGCCAGTCTCATGCGTTTCCAATTGTGTTCAATTCAAACACTTTATCTTGTCCGGGAGAGATCTCATTGCTCCTGGGAGGAATCCCCCCCCCCGGGTCACCTCCTGAATTCAACACTGGTTTCCAAACAGAAAATGAATTAAATCGTGTGTAAGAAAATAGGTCCTTAGGATTTGAGAACAGCCTTAAAACGTTTTCAGGTTACAATGCATAATTCTTTGAATATTTATTTGATTATTTCAAATTATCTACATTTATACACATCAAATTTATTCATTGTATTTTTTCTAGTAACTTCGTGAATTTACACCATACGGAGTTTCTGCGTACTATTTCAGATCTAAGGTTCAAAATTTTCCGGATTACAGATCGATTTATTTTGAAAATGAAATACTATTTTTGATTTTAACCTAAAAATGATACATTGATTAAATTTTATTTTATATAAAGAATGCATTAAAAATGCATTCTCATATTTAAAAAAAAACGTAACAAATGGAATTTTATTAAATTTGAAAAAATATATAAATTCTAAAAGACCTTTTATTATATTTATAACGTTTTAACATAATTGGACAAAAACCCTTATTATAAGGCACTACTGCATGTACATACCTGAGTAAGAATAATCAAAAGCGGCGTTGAAATTTTATTTTCCGTTCTGTTTTTCATAAATTGAAAAGAACTGTTTCGAAAACAAAAAGTATATTGAAATGTTGCACATAAAATACAACTGTTCCTTATTTACCTGGAAAATCTAGTTTACTTTTATTTATTTGTTTAGCGAAATAATTTTACTATAATGTTCTTAAATCGTAAACAAGGTTTGAATGCTAAGTTTAGAAATGAATTTTTCTTCCGTTTAAAGCTACATATAATAAAGCATTTTATCTTACTTATATTCATCGAGATAGGAAAAAAACTTTGATCAATGCAATCATTAGAAGTTATTGTTCGTAATGTACAATAAAAAATAAAATTTATTTTTCTTTTGTGTCATTCAAAAATTGGAAACAAATAAAATCAGATTTCTCGACAGTAATTTGTGCTTCGAATAAAATATATCTGTTCCCTGAAAATTTGAAAACTGGAATTAATTTATCTGTTTCATAAAATTATTTTTCAATAGAAACCTATAATCGTAAATAAATTTTCAATCTAAAAGTTCAAATAGAATTAATTATTTTTTCAGGGTTATATATATATTTTATCAATGAAGCATTTTTATCTTATTTACATATTTCGAGGTATGAAAACATTTTTTTTTTTTTATCGATGCATAGTTTCAAAATCGTTGAACAAATTTAGACAATAAATATTTATTTTTTGTACTTCATAATTTAAAAATCAACAAATAACAGTAAACAAACGGGTATGTTGCAAAGAAAGTAAAACAGTTTTTTGAAAATTGAAAAGAATTCAATTGAATTTTATTTATATCACTCGTAAAATTATTTTGCATTCGAATCTTCTAACCTTAAAACATTTTTGAGCACAATGGTTAAAATATATTTGTTTCTTTATCTTATCTCATTCACCTAATTGTGCAAAAACTAAAAGAATTTTAATCAATTCAGAAATTCAAATTCTTTGAACATACTGTAAGTATAAAATTTATTTTACTTTTCCATCTTTCAAAAATTGAAAATGAACAAAATAAGATTTATCGATAGTAATCTAAACAGGAAATGCATTGAATATTATAAAGCATAGTAAGTTGTAGCTATCACAAAATTTTCTTCTATACAAATCAAATCGCCTGCAAACAAAAATAAATGAAAATCTATTCAAACTTCAGCTATAGCTATATCGTAAATCTTGAAAAAAAAAAATAGCAGCGACACCTGTAGTGTGGTATACACTCAATCCGGATTGGGATTCATTTATATCAAGGGTTACATATACATTTTTTGGAAGTTCTGTGCATTACTACTTGAGATATAACTATCGCGGAAATCGTAAAAAACGCAGAAAATGTGCGCATAGTAGGTTGTAGCCATTTCAAATATTTCTTCTATATACAAATCCAATAGGCTAAAAATAAATATAAATGACTATTTATTCGTTCTTTAGCTATAGCTATATCGGAAATCGTGAAAAAAAAGTATAGCAGCGGCACCTGTAGGGCAGTAAACAGTTAAACCCAATTGGGATCTATTTCTATCAAGGGTTAACCGAATATAAAGTTGTGTGAAAATTTTGTGCATTAGTTCTTGAGATATAACTATCGCAGAAATCGTGAAAAACGCAGCATATGAGCCCCACCTGGTGCACGATTTACACCGAATCCTAACCAGTGTCAATTTATGTAAAAATCTAACAGAATGTGAAGCTAGATTAAAATCTGTGCATTCATTCGTGAGATCTTGCTATCTCTGAAATCTTGTAAAATGCAGGATAACAGCGATAGTGCGTAAGATATTTAGATAGAAACCTAATCAGCATCAATTTGAATCAAGATCTAGATGAATCTAAACTTTGATTAGATTCATGTTTAGAATTTTCTAAACCGTCGAATACCAAAAGTCGAAAATTTTCACGAATCCAATACTTTCTTCATGTAAAGATATAAGAAAATAATAATTCTTGAAGATTGCCAGCAGCGAATTCATTTTTATTTAGCAGCAGCGTGAAATAAATTTAATACCAAATCTGTCATTAGTAAATAACTTTATTTTATAATGTTTAAGAAATCTTTGTCGTCAATTTCGATCAAAATTTCAATTTTCTGTTTTCTAAATTAATATAAAATTTTAATATTTTTATTTCAACTTTGGTTTACATTTTCCTTTATATTTCTTTACAAACTTCAAAAAATCATGTTGAAAGTTGTTTTTTGATTATTTTTCAAAAGTGATTAAAAAAAAAATGTGTTGAAAACTTGTCATAACTCAATAATTGTTCAATAACCACAAAATTTTTAAATTATCTTTTGAATATATATTCAAAAGAACTAGATTATTATTATGCAGATTTATTGAAAATTTTATGAGTTACACAGTTTTAATTTATGAATTATTAACTTTTTTCATGAATTTTCAGCGTTAATCAGCTTGAATTAGCTATTCAATCTTAGTATAAGCGGGTTGAAAAAAAATATTGAAATGTAAAAGCGCTATGTTAAATCGTGACGTCATTTACCATTTAAAAGTTTTAAAAAATGTTATTTTTAACTGCAATATGAAAACGGCATCTGTAATGATAGGGTATTGCTATCAATGTGGAAAAAAATTCATAAAGAACTTTTAAAGTTAAAATTTAAATTTAAACATAAAAATAAAAATAAAAATAACGTGTGCGGGAACATCTACAAATAAGGTGCTTTAATTAAAAAAATAATAATAATTAAAAAAAATCGGTTCTACAGAAAGCTCAGGCCAGATGACTAAAAATACAGCTTTTCTTTTAAATATATAGACAGTTTTGAATTTAACTAGTTTTAAGAAAACAGCTATTTTTCGGATAATTTTGCACTAATTTTTTAGAAATAACAAATAAATAAACAAATAAATTACTTATTTGTATGTTTATGTCACATTTTTAATAATTTGCAGTTTTAAATCTGAAAGTTACAAAAATTCAAGATATTTGTTCCAAAGCATACAGATACATTAAAATATAATGCTTCTACTTTTCATAAGTCTTGAAACACATCACCTTTTTACGCTTGAAACAGTTTAAAACAAGTTGGAAATTGCTCGTCAAACGTGGCAAATGAGGTGCGTTCGTAGTATAACTAGTTTTATAATTATTTTTTGCACCCCATATTGTACTGAATGTATACTTTTTTGCACTACATAAAGCGCATAGTCTGATACATCATTAAAATGCACTTCCAATAATTTTTTCCCATTCCCCGTAATGTAACGGAACACTTTTGACTGTCCCTGTAATTAAACTATACATCCGATTTTCCTAAAATTTGAAATAGCTCAACAAAACTTTGCAACAATTATATCTTTTAAAATTTCAGACCATTCGGAAGGCTGTAATATCATTAAAATGCACTTGCAATGATTTTTCCCATTCCCCGTAATGTAACGGAACACTTTCGACTGTCCCTGTAATTAAACTATACATCCGATTTTCCTAAAATTTGAAATAGCTCAACAAAACTTTGCAACAATTATATCTTTAAAATTTCAGATCATTCGGAAGGCTGTAATATCATTAAAATGCACTTGCAATAATTTTTCCCATTGGCCGTAATGTAAAGAAAAAATTTGACTGTCCCTGTAATTAAACTATGCATCCGATTTTCCTAAAATTTGAAATGGCTCGACAAAATTTTGCAACAGTTATATCTTTAAAATTTCAGATCATTCGGAAGGCTCTAATATCATTAAAATGCACGTGCAATAATTTTTCCCATTGGCCGTAATGTAAAGAAAAACTTTTGACTGTCCCTGTAATTAAACTATACATCCGATTTTCCTAAAATTTGAAATGGCTCGACAAAATTTTGCAACAGTTATATCTTTAAAATTTCAGATCATTCGGAAGGCTGTAATATCATTAAAATGCACTTTCAATAATTTTTCCCATTGGCCGTAATGTAAAGAAAAACTTTTGACTGTCCCTGTAATTAAACTATACATCCGATTTTCATAAAATTTGAAATGGCTCGACAAAATTTTGCAACAATCACATATTTGAAATTTCAGACCATTCGGTTGGGTAGTTTTTGCTCTGTTACATGCGGACAGACGGACGGACGGACAGACGGACAGACGGACGGACAGACGGACGGACGGACTGAACGACGACTATAGGTGCTACGTATTTATATAATTACGAACGCACCTAATAAAAAGTATTCAATTTAATCGATGCTGATAAATCCAATGAACAAAGACAAACAAAAGCAGTAATTTAATAAGGAATCCTTTTGTAACTTAACAGATGCAGAATGATGTGAAAGGACGAAAACTGACTGAAGTTTGGTTGTGTAATACGATGCCTTTAACCATTTATCTACTGACGGTACTTATAAGCACCATTAAAATAATTTGTTATAAAATACATTTAATACATCGAATAGTTGTTATACAGTTTAGAATGAGATAGATACTTTACTTTATCTTGTTCCAAAAGCATTATTGGTTACACAAAACAAAAATATTTTTAAAAGGATGCTTTATTTTGCCTTTTCACCTTTACAGCTTTCTTGGCAATGGGGGAGGGGGGGATGAATTTTTCAATTCGGAAATATTTCTATATTTCTATTGTAAAAACATTATATTTGTAAATTTCCTAATTCTACAAAATACTAATAAATATATTTAAAATAAATGATTTGAGTGGGGTTATAAATATTGCACAAAATCCCTATAAATTCAAATTTAATTAATCCTTCTAAATCCTTCAATCCTTCTAAAATATATTAAATGATTATGTAAATCTTCTAATGTAGTTTAAACCTCCAAAAATGCTTCAGAAGATAAAATTTTTATGAATTCATAATTCTGTACATAAAAGGTTAATTAATTAATATATTGCTCAAAAAAATTAGGGGAGCAAGCAAAAAAGTGATCATAACAGTGGAAGACAGCCATGTATTGCATAAAATGGATAGTGCACGTGTATTAATGCGCAATACAGAAAAAAGTCGCAAGCAAATTGTAAGGGAGTTTCTATTTTTTGAAAACATGAAAAGATGGTTTCGGGCAACAATTTGGTTTCATGTAAATGATAAAAAAAATATATTGTTTAAGAAATGATGCAAGATTTTTAATACGGCGTGTGGTCCCCTCGAACATCTAAGACTGCTACACACCTGTTTTTCATGGGTGCGGTGAGGTTATCAATAACACTTGGTGGAATACTGTTCCACTGCTCAAGAATTGCAATCTCCATGTCCCGGACAGTAAAAGGAGGCCACAGTCTCGCAGCAATGCGTAGTCTGAGTATGTCCCAAACATGTTCGATCGGATTTAGGTCGGGAGAGCATGCTGATCATTCTATACGCTGTATTATTTTAGCTTCAAGCTTGTTTTCCACAAGACGAACTGTATGAAGTCTGGCATTATCATGCATGGAAAAAAAGAAATTACTAATTGCTGCAACATAAAATACGACATGAGGTCTCAGTATCTCATCTGTATAACTTCGGACCGTCAAAGTGCCATGCCGAATGATAAGCAGGACCGTACGTCCACCTATGCTGATTCCAGCCAATATCATCAACCCACCTCGTCTGTAATGTCACCTTTCACGAACAAATGTGGGATTATTTTGAGTGCTTCTTTCTCTCCATGCCAAAACGCATCAGATATAACCTCCAGACTGAATCGGGACTCGTCAGTAAACAGAATTTGACTCCAACAACGTTGCCTCCAAACTCGATGTTCAATTCTCCACCTTCTTTGGGACGCACAGTGGCTTGAGATCAACGCAATACAGACCACTAGCTTACGTGCATAGAGACCACCCTGATGAAGCCTATTTCGGACTGTTTGGCTGGACACCCTTCGTCCTGGGGCCAAGAACAACTGTGTTTGTAGCTGAGTAGCATTGCCCGTTCCGTCTCGACGAGCTGTTAACAGGATATATCAGTCATCGGTTTCTGTTTTAGCACATTTTTGACCTTGCAGTTGTCGATGACTACCATTCCATGTGTCTTGGAATCGATTCCACAGCCTTTCATGGACACTTCTTGCGACTCCAACAGCGTCCACTACACTTCGTTGTGTTTCCCCAAATTCAACTGTCCCGATAGCATGCCAAGCCTCGGATTGTGGTAAATCATGTTGTTGTGACATTTTCAAGCCACCTTTTCTCAAATCACAAGCTGAGCAATTGAATTTTACAACTGAGGCAGTGAAACAGACGTTTCTGAAAAATCCCGATTTCTGCACTTATCACTTTTTTCTAGTTTTTGACGTCATAAACTTTAATTTACATGTGAAGTTTTCGTTATCTGTTTTCTACAACACTTTAAATTATGGATGTTTTATTTTACGTTACTTATCGCTGTAAATATTTGCAAAATTTCGTTAAAACAATGTGCTCCCCTAATTGTTTTGAGCAGTGTAGTAATCGTAGATAAAATGATATTTTAATCACCAGAACTTTTTAACTAATTTTAGGCTATGTTCAGTAGCTTTTAGCATATCATAATAAGCGCAAAGACTGATCAAATTTTGCTAATATTTCTGAAGGGGAAACATATTCAAGGGACAGTTTTATTAACCAATAGAATTACAGGAATTTACAGAAACCAAACGATAGGAAACTGCATGGGGGTAAAACTGGAAATAATTATTAATAATTATCAAGATGCTACTTGGCGCAGAATGATATAAATTTAAAAGCAACGTTAAAAACGCCAGAATAAGCAAACATTCAGCAGACTAATTTCGGTAGCGTTTAGCGTACCGTTTTCAGTGCAAAGTATAACGGAAACTTGCTCACTTATATAGAGGAGATTTTTTTTCACATTTCTGGTGGCATTACCTATATTATTCTCCCATTGGCTGGTACCCGCATTTTCCTGTTTCCCCATTGGTTAATGAACTTTTCAGTTGAATCCGCTTCTCCTCTATATAAGTGAGCAAGTTTCCGTTATTCTTTGCACTGAGGATGATACGCTAAATGCTGCCGAAACTAGTCTGCTGAATGTTTACTTATTATGGCGTTTTTAACGTTGCTTTTATATATAAATATATATATAAATCTGGGAATGCTGAAAAATGTTAATAGAAATTTAAAAGTAAAAAAAACGATTTTTTATACAATATTTTCAGCAATTTGACAATGGGGAATAGCAAAGTCAAAATTAACAATATTTTTTATGATTATTATAGCTATGGTTATATATAAAAAGATAAGTCTATGTATACAGTAAGTTTAGGGATAATTTTATATGATTTTAAGTCTCTCCCAGTAATAGCAGATTGTTGGAAATATTATTAATAAAACCTTCTTTTCGTAATTTCTTTCAACATATTTTAGCACTACCGGTTTCTTTCTCTATGCAATTTCCTATTGCCTGGTTTTCTGTAAATCTATTGGTCAATAAACCAATCATATGAATCTGCTTCTCTTCCATATACATATGGGCGAAATTCGATCGTTTTTCGCACAGATGACGGTACGCTGAATGCTATTAAAATTAGTATGTGATTAGTTAAATGTTCTGGTGCTTAAAACGTTGATTTATGAGTCTATATTGTAAAGCACCAATATCATCTTGATTGTTAATTTGTAGTATTGTTTTTGCGTACGTTTAGTTCAGTTTTTTAGATGCAGTAGGACCTCGATAATCCGAAGTAATTGGGACCGACCCTCTTTCTGAAAATCGAAATTTTCGGATAATCGAGAATGCTTAAATTTTAAGTTTAAGGAAAAATATATGCAATATTTCGTATTATGGTAACAAGTGTTTAATAAAAATAAAGAATTAGCAAAATAGAACCAAGAATAAATTATTCAAATTTTAATTTTGAAATTAAGTACCTTTTACATATATCACAAGGATTGGAAAAAATCTTTTGCTTATCCCAGTTTCGATTGCCTTTACGTTGATCAGCCTTTACGTACTGTATCACTGAGTTTTTTAATATTATTAGTTCACCAGTATCGCAGTCTTTCTACAGCTCCAACTGTACCAAACCTTTTGCAAAACATTCAAAATCTTCAGAATTGCTACTTTCTTCGTTTTCTTTGTTCCATTCCGCAGCTTACGGAAGCTCAAGTTCAATTAAAAGGAAGTCTAAGAAAGGAGATCGAAAATATTTATATGTACTCGTAGTTTGAAAAGGACCGCTGAAAAAATAAAGTTTTCAAAATGAATTTCGCACACAAGGCATGTCATAGTTAAAAAAAAGCTTGCAAAATGGATTTCGGTTAATCGAGAGTTTCGGTTAAAAGAGTTTCGGATAAAAAAGGTTCTATTGTATTAAAAATTTTTGATAAATTGTGGAAATCAATAGCTAAAGTTTTATTTCTGAACGAAAAAAAATATTTACTGCTCATTAGCCCATGTTTGACCATCATACTAAATATACTACAGCATACTTTTCTAGTTGATACTCATAAAATATTTGCTCTATTGCTTTTGTTTCAGTATTATATTACTGTAAAAGTATCATTCATCAGACTGGTTTAATCTTTAATTTTTTTAATTTTTAAATTTAATTATATTAAAATTTCAATATATGTCAATTTTGAGAGAACGGAAGACAACGTCGTTGTCAAGTACATAATTAGCTCAAATAAACCAACAACTATCTTCAAAAAATGTGATGTTGGACTGTGTTTGACCTGTTTGTTACCAAATCATTCAAAAGAAGAAGTTCGAGTATGAAAAAAATCAAATAGTGTCATAGCCGTGGATATGACCATAGTACAGCCTGTAAATTTGAAGATAATAAAATTTTGGTACGTTTTTTAGTCTTGTGTCTCTATGAAGCTAAACCATAATTTTTGAACAAAAATTTTTGAACGAATTATTTTGAATACTTAGTTAAATGTGGGTTATGTTGATTCTTGATTATACCGGAAACAAAGAAATAAATTAAAAAAAATAGAATATTATCAAATTTTTGTCATAACTCAAAAAACTGCATTATTTTTAATTTGTTTTCATTTTCGAATATTGTATGCAGAGAAATTTTATTTCATTTATTAAGATAATATATATGCAATAAAAAAATAAAAACATACTTCCATTAAAATTCACTATGATGCAGAAAAAAAAAAACATTTTAAGCACTACCAAATTTGGCGATAGTTCGCCAAGTGGGCTAAACATTCGCACTATTGTGGTAACCCTGTCATTAGTACATTTAACAAACACTTATTGTTGAAGCTGATTCTGATTTCCCTATAAGAAATCAAACTACAATTCTGTAACAAAGCGGTTAGGGGAAGGCCACTCCCCTCTCCCCTTAGGGTCGAATTTTGAAAAATTCCAAAACACGTGTTTACTTATTTTACTTATACTACAATTATTTCAAGTTTCAAGATTTTATTTCCATTGGTTTATGACTTATGGTGATTTTTAATTTTTTTTTTTTTAACTTTACCCTGGTTGCCCTTCTTAGTGATCGACTTTTTAACCTCTTAACGCTCGCTTAATATTTGGAAAAACCATCAAAAAGTACCTATTTTTTTATTACAGAAATTTAATAATTATAAGGTTTCTATATAAAATATGTGATTAGTTTTTTTTTTTTTTTTTTTTTTTTTTTTTTTTTTTTTTTTAAGGCAAAAAAAAGTTGTTATAGAACAAAATCCCATTTGTGGAAAAGCCATCTTGCGAGAATTCTGTGTTTTAATGTTTGTTTTACATCATACAAATTAATGCGAATAAGACCTTTATTTTTCACATCTTAGATCTTTATTTATCATCATCAAACAAATTTTTATAAATAATATTTCTAATAATATAATATAAATTAATTTTTGATTATTAATATTTTTTTGAGTGCGATACATTTCGAAACATGCAATACTAAGTCCAACATCACAATCTGCGCGAAAAACCAAACCCAAACGCTGATATTCAAAGACTTCACACGGAAATGCCAGTTAAATTTTTCTGGTTTCAGAAGTTTTTTCCAGCAATACATCTCCAGCCTGGAAATAGGAAGGGCACGAGAAATAACGAACGACACCTCAGCCCGTGATATTGACGAGAGCAAGAATTAAGGGGTTAAAAATCAATGCGCAATTCAGGTATTGCACTCAGGAATACATATATATTCCAAATTTCAAAGCTCTATGTCAACAGGAAGTGGGTGAAAAATGAGTCACAAAATTTGACTGAAACATACAAACAGATGCTAAAAGAAAGCATTCAGAGAAAAAAATATTTCCGTCAAATTGTTCAAAAGTTATCATGTCAAAACCACCTAACCCTGTATCTACTGGCGGTACTTATAAGTACCATTAAATTAACTTGTTATAAAATTCAGTTAATTCATCGATTAGTTGTAATACAGTTTAGAATGAGTTATAGATAAATTACTTTATCTTGTTCCAAAATCATTACTGGTTACACGAAACAAACATATTTTTAAAAGGATGATTTCTTTCGCCTTTGCATCTTTTCAGCTTTCTTGGCGTTGGGGGTGGGGAGGGGGAATTTTTCAATTCGGAAGTATTTCTATAACATTATATTTGTACATTTTCTAATTCTACAAAATACTAAGAAAAATATTTAAAATAAAGGATTCGAGTGGGGTTATAAATATTGCACAAAATCCCTATAAATTCAAATTTAATTAAACCTTCTAAATCCTTCTAAAAATTATTAAACGAATACAAACTGGTTATCAAAAATTAAGGAAAAGTCACAAAATGCTAATTTTCAAATACACGAACACTCAAAAGGAAATAATATAATTCGAGTAATTACTATCTCTACAACACAGCTAGCCCATATAATATCTCATTCAGGTCATACATAGTCATAAGTGTCGCAGTCACTACGGTGAAGCAAAAAAATAGGAAATTCCATACATCTCATTATGAGTCTCAAATGATCACTATATGTGACTCCACTGTGAAGTCAATGTGACTGCTGCTTTTTGACGAGTCACCATGTGACTTTACAATGTAGTTACATTGTAACTCTCATGTGCCCGTCATTTGTAGACTCAATTTCAATGTCATCGTAACGCTGCATTGTGATAAGTTACCAAATAATGTCACATAAAGTCACATGATGACTTTTCCCAAAAGAGCACAATGGTTGTGACGGACCCGGCCGTACCGCCACGTGTCGTCATAGTCATTACACAAGCCCTATAGGATAAAATCCTTTTATTGAAACTAAAATAGGGTGAGTGGTCTGATGAAGCAGATTCAGATTTTTCCTAAACGGTCATGCACACCAGCTAACCTGAAATGCCGCCCGTGTCAGCCAACATATTTTATTCACATGAACAGGGCAAACTCACTAAGCTTGACTTAAAAATAGTTCTTACCCAACGGCACTCTCCCTCTGACTTCAAAACTCGCTATGTGGATTTGTCCCTCCAGTCTAAACCGTCTCCAAGGAACTGACTTCACTCATCCGGACTTCGCCTTTTATACTCTTGCAGACCGAGCCAAATGCCCTAAAAATTTGCATAAGCACTCGCGGACGCAGCTAACTGTAGACACCAGGGACCACAATCATACTTCTTAAAAATAAAATACAGATGTCGCTATACACGCTACAAATGTTAAAACATTGGCGTCACGTTCTCATTCAAATAAGGTGCCTCTATAACGGAGTAACGATACCTTACAACCTCCCCCCCCTCGAGTTTACAGAGAAAAAGGGCTGGGCAAAATGCATGCCCTGGCCTTTTTCTTGAAATAAATTTTGAGCCGAAATACAAGAACACAAGTGATGGATAAATTCAAATTTTGTGCCGAAAAGTAAACGTTTAAAATAAATTCAATTTTAATCCATCACGAAAGAAATCAGTCTGCAAAATGCTTCACACTCATAATCAAACAAACCTTCTTCTAAACTTGCAACAACTCCTATACTGCAAACTCAACGCCTCCAAAACTAAAATTTTAAAACTTAACCTGAGTGCCGAAAACTTCCACAAATACTCAAAAGTTACGAAATTTTCCTTCAAATGCAAAAATAACTTAAGTTTTGCCAAAATCACCATCGCAAAATTTTCCTAACGCATGAATTCGCACAAAGTCCAAAGAACCCCATGCGCAAAATTTTCCTCACACACACACAAAAAAAAATCAAGACTCCAAAGGCCAAAAGTCTAACTCCCAGAAATTCAGTGAATCAGCTTCATCGTACAAATAATGGGGCACATACAAACAGCATCACATCGCTGTGCAATTTCAGTAGATCGATAAAATTCACAACACAAAAATGACGTCATCATACATCAATCTTCATCTGTATGAGCTAAAAAGGAAAAGTACTACCAAAACATATCAAGATGCATTTTCCTGAAATAAAATCATATTAACATTCAATATTTAACCAATACAATTTCCAATTCAGGTGAAACAAAACTTCGCAACTTGCGGAAACTACTCCCAACTAACGTAAAAACGCAACGCAATGAACCGACACGATAAGAAGAAAGTTATTGAATTACAATATTAGTAAAAGAGACAGAAACGCGTGTCAAGGACATCTTGACCGCGAAACACGTGTTGCCTAAATCCGCGGCGCGTGTGCAAAATGACCCAAACTATCAACGATATCTGAGACTTAAAACATATTAAACATACATAATAGAATATATTTAGATATATAACAATATTTATATACATATAACAATTAACAATAGTCCCAGAATATTTAAAAGCATAAAATGAAAAAATACAATATTTTAACAATTTTGACAACAAATTTTAAAGAAGCACAACTCGTGAGACCGAAAAAATTCCAAACATGGCCAAAATAAAATTCAAAAACAGTCCACCTGCTTTTCATTCCTTCACATTGCTACATTATAAATGCACTCTCACAGAAATAATAAGAAACATCATCACCCGTTTAAAGAGATGACTCGCTGCTTGCCGGCTGCATACTACCGGAAGTCTCTTTCCTCTGGTTCCAGAATCCTTGGACAAAGGATCTCTCGTCGTCAGAACTGTAAGGCGAGGCTACCGTCGACTGCTTTGCCTGAAGTCGGGTCCTGAACGGGTATCGTGGGACGGCTGTAAATTCCACTCGACGACTCGGTCTAGGTTGATTCCTTGGGGACACTCCATGTCTGGACTCCTTTTGATGACTCGGTCCCGGTTGATTGATTGAAGTCCCTCCATGTGTAGGCACCTTTTGATCAAAGACTGTAGATTGCGGGAACTGTCCTTGAAATGGTTCTCGCCTTTTTCTAGGGGCACCAGAAGTTACTGTTGAAGCTAGGTCGCGTTTTTGTCCAGACCTGCGCTGTTTTTTAATTAACTTAACCAATGCTTTTCAACTAAAACAAAATCACCAACTTTAACCTCTAACTCCCTTCTACGCATGTTATAATACTGAGCTTGCTTCTCCTGTGCCTTACCCATTTGAACCTGTGCTCCCTTAACCAACTTCTCAATATCCTGACACATGTAATTATTCTCAGCATCTGATACCATAATTAATCTCTGAAATGGCGTAATTATCTTTCTACCCAAAAATAACTCAGTAGGCGTTTTACCTGTCGACTCGTGAATTGCCGTACGAAGAGCATACGCAAAGTGCTGAAGAAACTGGTCCCAGTTTGAATGATGTGAACCAACATACGAAGAGATCATTTGAATGAGAGTTCTATTGACTCTTTCCGCCATATTAGACTGAGGCCGATAAGGAACCGTAAAAGAATGATAAATTTCCAGCTTCTCACACAGAGCCTTGAATATATCTGATATAAAACAAGGGCCATGATCACTAACTACCCTAATTGGTGCACCATATTTAGATATATAATTATCAAAAAAAGCATCGGCGACTGCTGGAACAGAAGCCTTTCTGAGGGGGACTAACTCCACCCACTTACTAAAATAATCTACAATTACTAATACAAATCTATATCTTTTAGGATTAGATAAAGGACAAGGGCCACTTAAATCTACACCTACACATTCATTAGGAAAATTTACTTTAATTGGAATTAATTTGCCGGCCGGACTTACATTTTTATAATTATAACGCTGGCAAATGCTACAGCTGGAGACATAAGCGCGCACTGTTTCCCGCATTTTAGGGAAATAGCAGGATTCACAAATTCGTGCATACGTTTTCCTGATTCCTAGGTGTCCTGCTAATGGATTGTCATTGAATTCCTTTAAGATGGCCTTCCGAAGAGTAGCCGGAATAAAAACTCTCAATTCACCTCGTGAATTTACAATTTTAGAATAGAAAAGACCATCAATAAGTTTGAAAGAATGGGACCATTTCTCTAAAATAGGCACATTTGAACTAGGAACATCGTCTGGATTCTCTAAATAACGATACAACTTCCCGAACTCCTCATCTTGTTTCTGTTCCCGTATCAATTGTTCCCGTGATCTCAACACCAAAGAAGATAATGCACAACACTTAACCTTCTCAATGACCTCTGAGCTACCATGCGGGTTGCGAGACAAAGCATCGGCTACCGCATTCTCCTTGCCTGCCCTATGCTCTATAACCACATTATACTCCGCCAACTTTAAACACCATCTAACCATGCGAGAAGACAACCCTTTTCCATTAGTCAACTTAGTTAACGCCGAGTGATCCGTAATAACTTTAACAGGAAGATGTGTAAAGAAACAACGAAACTTATTCAAAGACCAGAGTACAGCAAGACACTCCCTCTCTGTAATAGAATAATTCCGTTCAGCCGCGTTTAAAATTCTAGAAGCAAATGCGATCGGTCGACATTTTTGTGCTAACATCGCTCCAATCCCCACTGCACTCGCATCACAATAAATTTCAAACTGAGAAGAATAATCAGGATGAGCTAAAACAGGTGGCGATACCAGTGCCTCTTTCAACAATTCGAAAGATCTTTGAGCCGCCGCTGACCACACAAACTTTACTCTCTTCCGCTTCAGATTATATAATGGTTCGCATAATTCAGAAAACTGAGGAATGAATTTGGCAAACCAAGCTACCATTCCTAAAAATGTTGCTACTTGTTTGCCATTCTTGGGGTGAGCCATAGCTGTAATTGCTTCAATTTTCTCATTATTAATTTTGATACCTTCACGTGTAATTTTCACACCCAAGTATTTGATTTCTTTTCTTAAAAATGCACACTTTTCGAGGTTCACGGTTAAACCCGCATTCCTTAATAATGTAAATACTTCTCTTAGCAATCTTATATGTTCGTCAAAGGTAGCTGACATCAAACTTATATCGTCCAGGTAGACCAAGACACCCTTACCAATTAAAGGTTTAAGGATGGTATTCATGGCCTTCTGGAATGTCGCAGGAGCCCCTGACAGTCCGAAACTCATTCTCTTAAAGGCAAAGCAACCATTCCTAGTTATAAACGCAGTTTTTGCAATATCTTCAGGTTTCATAGCAATCTGAAAATAACCAGATGTGAGGTCTAAGGTAGACATGTAACTGGTGCTATTTATGTTAGCCAGGATATCATCAATTACCGGTATGGGATATTGAGGATATTGGGTTATGGCGTTCAATTTTCTGTAATCAATGGCAAACCTCCATGCTTCAGGATCATCTATATTTTTACCATTATTCTTACGAGATAGTACTACTGGAGATGCAAAAGGGGACTCAATGGGCATGATAATATCATCGGCGAACATTTTCTGTATATGGTAATCAATTATTTCTTGCTTTACTTTATCATACCGATAAGGTTTACTGGCCACTGGTGCCGCTGAACCTATATTGATCTCATGCCATGCTACATGCGTTAACCCCGGTTTATCAGAAAATACTTCTCCAAAATCCATCAAAAACTTATTAAACTCCTCTTTCTGCACTTCAGTTAAACCAGACTCCCCCAAATCTATTGACACACAAACTGCTTTCTCTTCCCTAGCTTCGCTATCATTATTCAGAATTAAAGACTTTTGAAAGAAATCTAAACTTATACCTCTATACCTCATGTAATCTATGCCCACAATACAATGCACTGTTAAACCATCTACAACAAAAAATTCCCAACATGTTTTTACAGCACGAATTTCCACTTATAAATCTATTACACCTTTATTAACACATGTTGCTCCTTGCGCCGAGTGAACCACTAAACTAGACTTTTTCAACCTTTTATAAGAAAAATACTTCCGATAAAAGTCGTAAGAAATGAAAGATCTCTCCGCTCCTGTATCGAAGAGACTTCTAACCACAATTCTATCTAAAATTATTAACAATTCAGGCAATTCCACAGGATTAATCGTTACACTATTTAAAGAAACAGAAGGCTTTTCTTTTTTCACCTGTGACTGCATACCCCCTGAAATACAGCCACCTACCAGTTTAACTGACCAGATTTTTCCACACTTTCCCTTTCTATTGACCTGCCCCCAGAATTTTCCACAGATAATTGCCTTAAACGTGAAGGAGGTACATTCCTATCGCGGACATTTCCCCCTCTTTGACTTAAACCACCATTCTGCTTATTACCCCCATCATTCCTTTCCTGTCCTCTAAAATTACCAGAATTACTGAAATTTCTATTACCATTAACATTCGACACATTTCTACTAACACCATTATTAACATTTCTACTATATCTATAATTGACTACAGGCTGTTCCCCTCTCAAATTTCTAGCCCCCTCATTTCTATACTGGTAGTTCTCAATAGGTCTCTGTCGAGGGCTAGGAGACTGCCTTTGGCCCCAGCTGTGCCGAGCCTCATACTTCAGAAGAATTTGATAAAGTTCAGAAGAATTCTTAGGTGCCTTTAATTCGATATAGTCCTGTACCGCCACGTGTCGTCATAGTCATTACACAAGCCTTATAGGATAAAATCCTTTTATTGAAACTAAAATAGGGTGAGTGATCTGATGAAGCAGATTCAGATTTTTCCTAAACGGTCATGCACACTAGCTAGCCTGAAATGCCGCCCGTGGCAGCCAACATATTTTATTCACATGAACAGGGCAAACTCACTAAGCTTGACTTAAAAATAGTTCTTACCCAACGGCACTCTCCCTCTGACTTCAAAACTCGCTATGTGGATTTGTCCCTCCAGTCTAAACCGTCTCCAAGGAACTGACTTCACTCATCCGGACTTCGCCTTTTATACTCTTGCAGACCGAGCCAAATGCCCTAAAAATTTGCATAAGCACTCGCGGACGCAGCTAACTGTAGGCACCAGGGACCACAATCATACTTCGGAAAAATAAAATACAGATGTCGCTCTACACGCTACAAATGTTAAAACATTGGCGTCACGTTCTCATTCAAATAAGGTGCCTCTATAACGGAGTAACGATACCTTACATGGTGACTTCACAGTAGTCTCTCTGTCACCTGAAAGTCATCATGTGACTTTATGTGACATTATTTGGTAACTTATCACAATGCAGCGTTACGACGACATTGAAATTGAGTCTACAAATGACAGTCACATGAGAGTCACAATGTAACTACATTGTAAAGTCACATGGTGACTCGTCACAAGGCAGCAGTCACACTGATTTCTCAGTGGAGTCACATATAGTGATCATTTGAGACTCATAATGAGATGTATGGAATTTTCTATTTTTTTGCTTCACCGTAGTGACTATGACACTTGTGACCATATGTGACCTGAATGAGATGTTATATGGGCTAGCTATGTTGTATAGATAGTAATTAGTCGAATTATATTATTTCCTTTTGAGTGTTCGCGTATTTGAAAATTAGCATTTTGTGACTTTTCCTTAATTTTTGATAACCAGTGTATTAATCTTCTAATGTACTTTAAACAGATTCACGAAAACTGCTTTAGAAGATAAAATTTTCATGAATTCATAATTCAGTACATAAAAAGTTAAAGTTTTGCCGTTCGCGTGTATCGCCGGTTCTCGGCACAATGTTTACAGTCCGTATTACCGTAATTTTAGACGTTTCCTATCAGACGAACCGTACTGTGTTAAAAGTATGCGGTAACTTGTTCAGTCATTCGACCGTTTTTGCAAATACAGGTTACTTGACCGTATAATGAAGATATTATGACTAAATACGACGTAAACTAGTATGATGTGGCATTCCCAAAACTTTCATCTATCTCATACATGTTTTTACTTCCTGAAAAATACAGCATGTCAGCACCATCTATTAGATGATTTACATCAAAATCTAATTATCAGCAACTTTGACAACTTCTAACTGAATCTGAAGTTTGATGAAAATCCGTGCATTAGTTTTTTAGATAGAGCTATTGCGGAAATTATAAAAAATTCTGCATAGAAGCGCCACCTGTTGGGCGATTTACACCATAAACTAATTAGGACCAATTTATACCATGAAGTAACTGAATCTGAAGCTTGATGAAAATTCATGCATTAGTTCTTGAGATATACCTATTGCGGAAATCGTGGAAAATTCAACACAGCAGCGCCACCTGTTTCTATTGCTTACACCATAAACTAATTAGGACCAATTTATACCAGGAAGTAACTGAATCTGAAGCTTGATGAAAATTCATGCATTACTTCTTGAGATATACCTATTGCGGAAATCGTGAAAAATTCAGCACAGCAGCGCCACCTGTTGGGCGATTCACACCAAAAATTAAACAGCACAAATTTATATCAGGAACTAACTGAATCTGAAGTTTGATGAAAATTCTTGCATTTTTTCTTGAGTTAGAGTTATTGTGATAATCATGAATAATGCAGCATAGCAGCACCACCTGTTGGGAGATTTTCACTAAAACGTAATCAGTACCTAACTATTTTCTGGACTAATTAAATCTGAAGTTTTATGAAAATCCGTGCAGTATTTCCTGAGATATAGCTATTTCAGAAATCGTGAAAATGTCACATAGCAGCGCCACCTATTGGGCGATTTTCACCAAAAAACTAATCAGGACCAGTTTTTATCAAGGTCTAACTTAGTCTAAAGTTTTGTGAAATTCCGTGCATTAGTTCTTGAGATAGAGCGCCCACAAAATTTTTGTCACATACAGACTCACAGAGTGACAGAGTGACAGACAGAGTGACGGGCAGAGTGACGGACAGACATTTTCTAAAAACCATCAAATCGTGTTCAGAACATTCTAAAACGTATAAATCCGTCGAAAAACGGAAGTCGAAAATTTTCACGAATCCAATATTTTTTTCTTGTAAAGATAGAAGAAAGTAAAAAGAAATATGCTTCTTAATTTATTATTTTTTTTGTAAGATATTTCTAAAAGTATACCTTTTATGCAGTTTTATTCGACAACGTTTTTTATGTATGAATGACCTAGCATATGAAGCGAAACGACCAGCCCAGAACTGTTGATGACAAACTCATGAATAAGGCTTTTATTGTACAGATAATTGAAATATAATATAACCATGTACGAAAATGTAAAATACCACCTCCTGGGTTCCCATTATTCCGAAAATCGTTCTTTACGTTCAGAAACCTCAGAAATCAATATATCCTCCTGAGACCTAAGCAAAATATAATGCATATATTTTTTTAGTATGCGTATTTTTCAATAGATAGGCATCAAAAATGATGCTTTTAAAGAAATTAATAAATTTCGATTTTTTCATTTTGTTTTACAGCACGTCCATCTAAATGGATGTTCAGGCAATTACTGACTTTAAAATAATTTAAAAAATGCTAAAAGTATGGGAAAGAATAGAATTTATTATAATGAATATAAGGCAGGTATTAACATTTGCTATTAAAATTGCAAATATATATATATATATATATACAAAGTAAAATAACATAAAAATAAAACTTAGCAGCAGAACTTAAAATTCCAACTTGACTGATTTATTACGCCATTTTGTAAACAAAGTAGTTACTGTTGCCAAAATCGAAAAGCTGAATGTTGATTTTTGATTCATACATTACCATGCCAAACTGGTTTTAGATTGCTACAATGAAATTTAACGCAATAGAAGGAGAAAGCAAAACATCCATTTAAATGGATGCCAGGTCTCAGAAGGATATGTTTGTAATTTAAAGAAATATTTATTTAAAAGAAAAGCTTCTATTCCTACTACCGGTTTTTGGAAACGTTTCCGAATACTTCTTATATTGTATATATGGGTTTCTCCAACTGGAAAAGATGTTTTTGCCACGCTACCAGTTCTTAATTAAACATTTTCAGCTTTGTAACTAAATTTATACATGCAAAAGTAACAAAATAATATTAATGTTAGTGTTATTTTAAATGTTATTAAGTTATCATGTTTTACTGTTATCATGTTTAACATGAAATTTTTTATTTCAGAATTGATTATATCCGTAAAAATTATATTGCAGATTAAGAAAACGGATTAATACACTATCAAAACCATATTCAGAAACGTTTCCGATAAATCAGTGGCAGCAAAATAAACTTTGTTTTTATACATCTATAAATCATGAAAATATATTGGTTTTTGAAATTTTAAGTGATAAAGAACGTTTCTCTGAATAGCAGTATATGTGGTAGACATTATAACATATTACAGAAGATTAAAAAATGGTTGCTTTTATTAACACTTTCCAACAAAGTTGAAAAGCGTTTATGAATTCGGTTTGTCTTTCGGTCTGTCTTTTCGGTCGCTAACTCATGTAAATGTACTATGATTGCCATGTGATTTATATATGCTATTGAAGTTTATCATAACATATTCGGTATTCAAAATGGATTTTGTAGAATTAATGTTTTATTGACAGGGGCAATCAAAAGTGTTACGTTACATTATGTGTAAATAGAATAGAGCAGTTGCATGAAAATTGTGATAATAAAATTTACGTTTATTTATATCTTTCGTAATATTTTTTCCTCGTAAAGTCTTCTAGTCATGAATAAGTTTTTAATTTAAAGTTTAAAATGGAACCGTGTCTTTATTTTTAAAGTAAATAGCTTTTGGTAATAAATTAATTTTATATTACATAGTTGGAGATTGAAAAAAAAATAATTTTAATCAATGCATATATTTAAAGTCACTAAAAATAATGTATCACAAGAATAATAAAATTTTATTTGATTTCTTGTCATTAATAAATTAGAAACAAACAAAAAATATTTTTGTATATTAATGATAACAATAAGAATAAAGAAATACTGGGAATAACGTAAATTATTTCTTAAACTTAGTGAGAGCAGCAAATTCCAATTTATTTAGTAACCATGCAGAAATAAGTTTTATACCGAATTAACTGTTTGAGAATAACATCATGTTCAAGTGTTTAAAAAAAAATAATTCTCTCTACTTTCCAGTACTCTTTGTAGCAAATTACTTTTCTCAGTCTTAAATAGTGTGTGAAATGGAAAGTATTTCATTTCAATCGATGCCGATACATCCAAAGAGAAACGAACGAAAAGCAATTAAAGGGTGGTTGTCATCGTAAATTAATGTAAAATTAATGCAATAAGAATAATTTAATACCACTGAAACATGTTATATGAATTATTTCGTAAAATCAAAAAAAGATTTATTTAAAACTACTTAAAAGTGGCTTATTAAAATATATGCATTGTGCAACTAAAATATCAAAATCAAGTACATTCGATCATCTGACGCGCTCATCATCTGGGTTAAAATCTTTAAAAAACAGAGGTCGAATTTTCGAGAAACACTTTTCGAGTTCATTCATTTATACTTGATATACTGTCGAAAATTCAAACTGAAAATGGGGGAACGTTGTATTGCCCTGATTTTTTCAAAATTCAAACTGAAGTGGGGAGTTAGTTCATGTTATTTCTAGTAAATTATACCACAATTTGGAATGGCATATTATAATGTATCAATACACGTATAAGTAGTTCAACATTTCATACACCATTCCCAAGATTTGTTATAATTTGCTAAGAATAGCATGAACTCACCCCCCCACACACACACTTCAGTTTGCATTTTGGAACAATCCAAACAACACAACCTCCCCCCCCCCCCCTCCTTTACTCTTTGAATTTTGGAACAACCCATCAAGTATAAATGAATGAACTCAACCTCTGTTTTTTAACGATTTGAACCCAGGTGATAAATGCGTCAGATGCTCGAAAGTACTTGGTTTGATATTTTAGTTGTACAAAGTATATATTTTAATAAAATAACTTAGAATAATTTTAAATGGATTTTTTTGTTTTTACGAAATAATTTATATGACTTGTTACAATAAGGTGAATTAAGGATTCAAGAAACTTGATACAGTTTATATAATTTTCAATTAACAAGGGAAACATGTTTAATTATTAACACCAATGCATTCGGGAAAGTGCTATTATGAATTTTTAAACTATTCTGAAAGCTTCGAATAATAATTCAAACAAATTATTTTTAAATGAAAATTATATATAGATGCACTCATCGAATGAAATCTTCTTATGTTTATTATTATTTTATTTCATATTGAATTCTGCACGCAACCCAAGTCTACGTAGGAATGTCAATTTAATGGATTTTAATTGACAAACCTGTCGCTATTTCACATTAGCAATATTGGCCTTTCTTTCTTTCTAACCGCTGACCAGGCCCCTACCTACCGAGCTATAACCCAGTTTTAAGGGTTTGAGCGCCTGGAAACGGGCCGAAATCGCGAGATCGTCGCATGGCGGTTGTCTGCTGAACAAGCACTTATTCTGCCTTAATGGTAGCTCTGATTTCCTTTCTTTTGGTTCTATATTGGCCGGTTACTTAAAGTGGATTTGATTATATAATTTTATGCTGCATTGCACACCTGTACATGATGCCGAGCACCACGCTTTCCTTGACGACGAAGCTCCAAACTCGCGTTCTGTTTGTTTGCCATCCTACTACAAAAATATGAGTTAGAACAAAGACCAATAATTGAAAAATAAAACTCTGAGCATCCAGTAATAACAAAATTATCAACCGTGACGTAACTTCTAGTCAGCGTTGTGTTATTTCTGGTCACCTTATATACATGATAAAGAAAGTTTCAGCCTACACCAGGGGTTTATATCATTTTCATTAATATTTCAAGTATTGCAAAATCACTAAAATGCATTAAAATGATTTTTCCCTATAGATCATAATGCAACGGAATTCTTCGGTGTCTTCCTGTAAACTACTTATAAATTCTACCGACTTCATTTTCGATGCAAAACATTATGTATTAAACATCAAGAACATATGAAGATTGGATGGCAATCCATATATACTTACTGCAGTTAAAGTACAGACATAGACAAACAGACATATATCAGGGTTGCCGCGCTTCAAGGAATTTTCCTGGTGAAATATCAGTATTTGTTTATAAAAAAAATAAATCTAAGTTAAATGCACGAAACTGCGCCTTATTTAAGGAGAGATTTTCCATAAGAAAATACTGGTACCGAAGAATATCCTGGTCTTGAAATATCCTGAAATATGGCAACCCTGTATGTAATTCATAAACATATTCAAGTGTGTTATAAAATGTTAAAAAAGAAATAAAACTTCCTGATGCTGATAAAACAGACTGGAAAATTCCATATAAAATGAAATATTTCATGACGCTTACGGTTAGCGAATTAAGTTCTAGATTTGTTTTGTTAGACTAATGTAAAAACGTTAATGAATGGATAAATATCTACAATTTCAGAGAGAATAGAGCAGAGATAGGCATAATTTAATGTTAAACAATTGAGCATTTCACAGTAAGGGCGGCAATTCATTTTAGATTGATGTTCAAAGGACTTCAGTGTGATTTGCCGAATGATTATATGGAACACATGAGTTTGACAGTCAGATGAACTGATAAATTATGTAGTTATTTTGTAAAGTAATTTTAAATCAGACTATTGCTTGTATTAATACTTACTTCAATAATATCAATAATTATCTTAGTTTTATTTTTACTTTTGATTACATTGCATAAAATTACATTTCATTACAAGGGATTAGTTTTAAATTGAAAGTTTTGTTTTATAGCTAAGCGTAGTTATTTAGCTTGCATATATGCAAATATAAAATTACAGTTTTAATCAATTTATGCAATATTAACACATCTTTCATCTCGTCATAACATGTTTCGTTTATCGCTCAATGAGTTATATCACATTTTTTTGCGTATCCTGAAAAAAAAAAATACATTACATCAAAAAATAATAATTTCATTTTAATGTACATTTTATGTAATTTTATACATATGTGTAATTCTTTGTCGTGATTTTATTAACACATTGTGAATAACCAGCTATATTTAAAGCATGTTTCTGTTGCCGTTGCAATATTTAACAAAAAACGATCTGTTTTCGTAATTGCATTACAAATAAATGTATATGAAAATTATACTCTTCTTAATCTATGTAATTATATGTAAAGTACATACTTGTAATTACATATACGTTGTATATTTTTGAGGATTTTGAGGATATAAATAGACAAAAAATTACTATTCAAAATTTCTCGTATGAATTCTGAATTTCTGTATAAAAATTATGCCAAATTAGCAACCCTTACAAAAGATGCGTCAGACGTCACCAATGTGTTTCAGTAATTGTAATGTGTGTATAAAACACACTTGATTCATCCGGGCGTGTCCGAGAGTTTTACAACTAAATCAGCTTTGTACTTAAAGGTATTTAGTCCAGTTTTTTAAATTAAATCTTTTTATGTTTCTCCAACATTTATCTATCTCAATATAAGAGCATATATTTTCTGAAACATTATTTACATAATTAAAATGCATATAAATCACAAATAAAATGTCCTAAAATTGCATGTAGGTGCATAATTATCGTATAAAATTATTTCAATTACATTAAAAGGCCTAAAAGATACATTAAAAGTCCATTAAAGTCCAAAAAAAGTCTAAGCCAAATTCACACGGCCATCTTCAGTGATTATTTAAATATTGTTATTCCTCTTTGCGCACATTCGTCAAGGAGAGACCATTGTAATTTAATATTGGTATCTTTTATTATAATGCGAGCAAAAATTGTGTGTGTGTGTGTGTGTATGTAAATTTTATCTTAAAAACGGCTCTAACGATTTTGACGAAATTTTGTATTTTACCATTTTCGAGCATGATAAGAACATTGGGCTAGGTCACGTGTTCGAGAAAATTCGAGTAGTGGGTCATTTTGGGTCGTAATGGGTCAAGGTCAAGCTAAGTCACATGTTCAAGAAACTTTGATTAGTGGGTCATTTTTGGGTCACTATGGGTCAAGTCAATTTTATCTAAAAAACGGCTCTAATGATTTTCACTAACTCTATATTCTACAGTTTTGGATTACGAGAAAACTATTGCGCTAAGTCACATGTTAGAGAAAATTCGTTTAGTGGGTTACTTTTGGATCACCGTGGGTCAAGCTAACTTTATCTAGATAACTTCTTTAATGATTTTGACGAAATTTTGTACCCTACTGTTTTCGGGCACGAAAAGAAAATTGGGATGGGTCTCGTGTTCGAGAAAATTCCATTAGTGGGTCATTTTGGGTCATAATGGGTCAGGGTCAAGTTAATTATATCTAGAGAACGGCTCAATCGATTTTGAATAAATTTTGTATCTAACCATTTTCGGCACGAGAAGATCATTAGGATGGGTCTCGTCTTCGAGAAAATTCGATTAGTGGGTCATTTTGGGTCATAATGGGTCAGAGTCAAACTTATTATATCTAAAGAACGGCTCAATCGATTTTGACGAAATTTTGTATTTTACCATTTTCGGGCAGTATACGACCATTGGCCTAGGTCACGTGTTCGAGAAAATTCGATTGGTGGGTCATTTTGGGTCGTAATGGGTCAAGGTCAAGCTAATTATATCTAAAAAACGGCTCAATCGATTTTGACCAAATTTCACATCCAACCGTTTTTGGACACGAAGAAACTATTGGGCTAGGTCACATGTTCGAGAAACTTCGATTAGTGGCTCATTTTTGGGTCACTATGAGTCACGCCAATTTTATCTAAAAACGGCTCTAACGATTTTCACTAAACTCGATATTCTACAGTTTTGGATTACAAGAGAACTATTGGGCTAAGTCACATGTTCGAGAAAATTCGATTAGTGGGTCATTTTTGGGTCAACGTAGGTCAAGCTAAGTTTATCTAGATAACTTCTTTAAGTGGTCTCAGGACTCTTAAAGCTTTAAAATTTTCGAAATTTTAATTTTTTTAGATATTAATCTACTATCTTTTCTGAACATTTTGGCATAAATGTTTCCTTGAAATTCCTATTAGAACAGAAATTATGGGTTTTAAAACTATACACGCTCAATAGCTGAAGCGGCGTTTCAGAAACTTTGAAGTCAATTTTCTCCAAATGACGTTTTTGGGCATAACGCGCACGATAACTCAAAAATTTCTGAATTTTTTTTCATGAAATTTTCAAAAAAAATGTTTCATGTTAGTCTGTATAAACTGAACCTAAAATTTCCTTCTTATTGTTCAGAAATATATTCTTTATAGGTGATTATACTGTTGAAAATTTCTAAATTTTGCATTAACTAAATACAACTTTCTATTAAAAATAGAAAAATGCTTTAAATACAAATTTATTTAGGTTCAGAGTAATTATTATAATGTGAAGCATAAGTAGGACCCAAAATTTCCCTTCTACTTGCAAAATTTATTTTGTAATCGTGTGCATAATCTGCTATGCCGATTTTCCGCTAGTCAAATGTCTGGCATTTTGGAGCCCACTGTAAATTCTAATTCTGCATCTTGTAATTTTTCAAATACATGAAATGAAAGAACATACTTATATCTTTCCTCCCAATATAAAATTTTGTCTTAAAATCAATTACATTTTAAGATGTTATATGTTGAAAATGGTCCTTTTTTTTTCGATTTTTCCACTTTTAAGATTCCTGAGACCCCTTAACGATTTTGACGAAATTTTGCATTCTACTGTTTTCGGACACGAAAAGACCATTGGTATGGGTCTCGTGTTCGAGAAAATTCTATTAGTGGGTCATTTTGGGTCATAATGGATCAGGGTCAAACTAATTATATCTAGAGAACGGCTCAATCGATTTTGACTAAATTTTGTTTCTAACCATTTTCAGGCACGAAAAGATCATTGGGATGGGTCTCATGTTCGAGAAAATTCCATTAGTGGGTCATTTTGGGTCATAATGGGTCAGGATCAAACTAATTATATCTAGAGAACGGCTCAATCGATTTTGATTAAATTTTGTATCTAACCATTTTCGGGCACTAAAAGACCATTGGGATGGGTCTCGTGTTCGAGTAAATTCGATTAGTGGATCATTTTGGGTCATAATGTGCCAGGGTCAAGCTAATTATATCTAAAGAACGGCTCAGTCAATTTTAACTAAATTTTGTATCTAACCATTTTCGGGCACGAAAAGACCATTGGGATGGGTCACGTGTTCGAGAAAATTCGATTAGTGGGTCATTTTTTGGTTAATGTGGGGCAAGCTGTTTTTATCTAAAAAACGGTTCTAACGATTTTCACTAAACTCTATATTCTACAGTTTTAGATTACGAGAAGACCATTGAGCTAAGCCACATATTCGAGAAAATTCGATTAGTGGGTCATTTTTGGGTCACAGTGGGTCAAGCTAAGTTTATCTAGATAACGGCTCTAACGAATTTGACGAAATTTTGCTCCCTACTGTTTTCGGGCACGAAAAGACCATTGGGATGGGTCTCGTGTTCGGGAAAATTCAATTAGTGCGTCATTTTGGGTCATAATGGGTCAGGGTCAAGCTAATTATATCTAGAGAACGGCTCAATCGATTTTGACTAAATTTTGTATCTAACCATTTTCGGGCACGAAAAGACCATTGGGATGGGTCACGTGTTCGAGAAAATTCGATTAGTGGGTCATTTTTTGGTTAATGTGGGGCAAGCTGTTTTTATCTAAAAAACGGTTCTAACGATTTTCACTAAACTCTATATTCTACAGTTTTAGATTACGAGAAGACCATTGAGCTAAGCCACATATTCGAGAAAATTCGATTAGTGGGTCATTTTTGGGTCACAGTGGGTCAAGCTAAGTTTATCTAGATAACGGCTCTAACGAATTTGACGAAATTTTGCTCCCTACTGTTTTCGGGCACGAAAAGACCATTGGGATGGGTCTCGTGTTCGGGAAAATTCAATTAGTGCGTCATTTTGGGTCATAATGGGTCAGGGTCAAGCTAATTATATCTAGAGAACGGCTCAATCGATTTTGACTAAATTTTGTATCTAACCATTTTCGGGCACGAAAAAAACCATTGGGATGGATAACGTGTTCAAGAAAATTCGATTAGTGGGTCATTTTTGGGTCACCATGGGTCCAGCTAAGTTTATCTAGATAACGGCTCTAACGAATTTGACGAAATTTTGCTCCCTACTGTTTTCGGGCACGAAAAGACCATTGGGATGGGTCTCGTGTTCGGGAAAATTCAATTAGTGCGTCATTTTGGGTCATAATGGGTCAGGGTCAAGCTAATTATATCTAGAGAACGGCTCAATCGATTTTGACTAAATTTTGTATCTAACCATTTTCGGGCACGAAAAGACCATTGGGATGGGTCACGTGTTCGAGAAAATTCGATTAATGGGTCATTATGGGTCAGGGTGAAGCTAATTATATCTAAAAAAAAGGCACGAGACGTTTTCGCGAAATTTTTTAATATACGGCCGTTTCTGGTCATGAGAGGACCATTGGGCTAAGTCACATGTTCGAGAAAATTCAATTAGTGTGTCATTTTGGGTCACAATGGGCCAAGGTCAAGCTAATTGAATCTAAAAACATGCTCAAAACATTTTGACCAAATTTTATATTACGTATACCCTTTCTAGGCATGAGAAGAGAATTGGGCTAAGTCACATGTTCGAGAATATTCGATTAGTGGGTCATTTTGGCTCACAATGGGTCAGGGTCCAGCTAATTGTATTTAAAAAACGGCTAAAACGATTTCGACTAAATTTTGTATTCTATCGTTTTCGGGCTCGAGAAGACCATTGGGCTAGGTCGCATGTTCAAGAAAATTCGATTAGTGGGCATTTTGGATCACAATAAATCACGGTCAAGCTAATTGTATTTAAAAAGCGCTTCAAAACATTTTGACATAATTTTGCATAATACCGTTTCCGGGCGTGATAAGAGCATTGTGCAGGGTCGCATGCTCAAGAAAATTCAATCAATGGGTCATTTTGGGTCCTAATGGATCAGGATGAAGCTAACTGTATCTAAAAAACCGTTCAAAAGATTTTGACAAAACTTTGTACTAACCCGTTTCTGGACAAGATAAAAACATTGGGCTGGGTCTCATGCTCAAGAAAATTCTATTAGTGGGTCATTTTGGTGATAATGGGTCGGGGTGAAGCTAACGGTATCTCAAAAACGTTCAAACAATTTTGGAAATTTTTTTTTTGTTATACCGTTTCACAGTGCAAAAAGACCATTGAAATAGCTCACATCTGTCGATGAATTTCGGTTAGTGGTTTTTTTAATCAACGTGGATCAAGCTTATTTGACCTAGAAAACGACTAACGATTTTCACTAAATTTTGTATTCCATCGTTTTCAGGCTCGAGAAGAGCATTGTGATAGGTCGGATGTTCGAAAAAACTCGATAAGTGGGTCATTTTGGGTCACTATGTTTCATGGTCAAGCTAATTGCATCTAAAACAGCAAGAATGATTCAGTGGGAAAAATATATCGAGATAAACAGAAAGCTAATTTTGACCGAGCTTAGCTCGGTCATTCCTGCTAGTGGAAGATAATTTGAGAGGAAAAGGTATTCAAATTTTAACAAAACATGCCTTCATCTGCTATATAGCAGTTTTTCCAAACTCCATGGATGTCAAGTGACAATGGATCGATACAAACTATGACTTTAATTTAGATTACTTCAAGGGATTCTGTGATAATGGTTTCCTGGTAATTAAATTGTATCCCTGGTAATTGCCACTGAAGAAGGCTGTGTGAATTTGTCTGAAAACATTTTGGGATTTTGATGGATCCACTGAATTTGGCTGAACCGTGTGAATTTGGCTGAAATGCTTTTTGAGATTTTAATGGATTTTTAATGTTTTTTGTGTTATTTTAATGTATTTTAAATAATTTTATATTATATGATTTTAGTACAGATTATTTGTTTATTTTATGAATTTTAATTATTTACTCAAGGTGAATTTAGCACCAGAATTTTAACATTCCTTTATAATTTGCATATTTAAAAAAATGTTTATTTTGTGTGACATGAACGTTACAAATTCTTTGGAATGACCCAGATATGTTTTGTTAAAAATAAAAAATAAAAAAAATAGAAAGCCCCCACTTAATGTTTCCTGAACGGCATATCACCAATGCTCAAATTTTGTTTTCTTTTTTCCTGATACTCTTACATATAAGAAAACAACATGCTATGTGAAATATCAAGAGAATATTTGAAATGAATGTACTATAGAAAAAATGTTAAACCTCTTAAGTTCATCTTTCTAAATATCATGATAGCAAGTAAACACTTTAAATAATTCTGAACAGGATTTTTTACATTGTTTCATTTTTATTAAACTCTTCATTTAAATTATGATTGATTTAAATAACATATTAAAAAATGTAAAACTTTAAAAAGGAAATTTAAGTTATTTATTTGAATAAAGCACTTATTTCCTGTTAATTTAAATTAGATCAGTATTTATGAAATGAATTTTTCTCAGTTTAGATTAAAATTAAATTTTGCAGATCTTAAATGTAACTTGTAGTAATACCTCAAAAGCGCCTAGGGGTGTTAAATGGATATTTTAAAACAGTCTATAAATTGGATTATTTTAATAATTTCTAAGTTAATTATTGTTTTAGAGGAAAATTACAGTCTATATAACTTTAAAAAATCATATATGGCAGTTCTTTAAGTCCTTAACAAATATTATAATAAGGACAAAATCTTTCTTGTGTTTTGTGTCGTCACTACCGCGCCAGGAAAGCGTTTCCGACCCTGGGTTGCTATGCAAATCTGAATCCTTGTGATGTCCCCTACTTCCCCTTAAAGTTTGTCCCATTACTTCTGAGACACCCTGTATATATTGGTGTAGGCCAGGGTTGGCGAACCTATGGTGCGCGTGCCAGAGTTGGCAAGTAAAATAATTTCCCTGGCACGCGAAAAATGAAACAATGCAATTACTTTTGCAGGAATTAACACATCAAAAGAATTTTTTTATGATGTTATACAGCGTTTTTGACATGCATTTTGCCTTTCTATAAGATTTTATAAAGCTGCATTTTCCAAATTAATATTTTTAGCCAGTCACTGCAGTAAGATCGCAAATGGATCCAATATATATGTATATTTAGAAAATTATTGAAATATGCATCAGGCATAATGCATTCTACATCGAGCATATAGCAACAAAAATCTCATCAATAATTTATTGATACATTGTTTAATGCAACTTAGATAATTATAACTAGATGTTGCATTAATATTAAGGTAAAAAATTTCTAAAATAAAATTTTGTATTTTTGTTTCCTTATTACAGTGAAAATATTACATAAATGAATCATAATTACGAATTAAAATTTCATTAATTTAATGACTTATTACAATATACAGAGAAATAGCATTTTGATTTTTAATATTTTCTAAATTATTAATTCTTAATGCTTGGAAGCAACTGCTTCTTTAACTAGTGCTTTGATAAACATCGTACGTTGCAAAATTATTTTATGTCAAAATGTGGCACGCTACACTGTTGATAGATAAGTTCGTAAAAAAGTTCTCCGAACCTGGTGTAGACATTAATAGAGAAGGAAGAGACTCACAGAAATTAAATACAGAATTTGTCAGCAGAGAAAGGATGTAAAACTATTAAATTCTACTTGAGGGAGTAAGGAGATCTCTAGGTAAAGAAAACATAATATATACAATTCTATTGTAAAGAGCATATTGTTATATGGTGCAGGAGGATAGAGAATTATGGAGACAGAAAGAAAGAAATTAGCGGTAGCAGAAATGGATGTCCTAAGTAGATCATGTTGGATATCAAGAATAGAAAGAGTATGTAATGGAAGAATCAAGGGAGGGATGAAAATAAAGAAAACTAAATAGATGACAATCAAAAATAGCAATTAATCTTGTACGGTCATGTTAAAATGAGTGATGCCCAAAATCGCGTTTAATTATAAAACTAATAATAAAAAAAGGAAACGGGGAAGACCACGAAAGAACTGGAAAATGATATTGAAACGGGATGACGGATAGAGGTTTAGAAGAGGAATAGACAATGGTAGAATTTTCGGATGGCGACATCTGAAGCCATAACCGAGTATATACATATTAATGATCTATATAATACGAAATATCCCAGCAAAGAGAAAATTGCTGGCCAGCAGCAAGATATGTGCTGGAAATGATGGGGAAGTGCTGGCTAATGGTCTACTACTGCATGACCACTGCTGGACAGCTTCAGTCAACTTTGCTGCTGGAAATCATCAGATAAAATCCTGTTGGGCTCCCGTTTTATCTCATGCACCACTACATGGGAGTACGCGAACTTTTGCAGTATTATTGCTGGGAACCCTTACGCTAGGTGGCATACCGAATATCGAAGACATTGAGTATTTGAACACAAATCTGAAATGAAAATCTTAACACAATTTAAGCTGTGAAACTATTTTTTTTAAACTGTAAATAAAATAGCACCACCGCCACCAACAAAATAAATAAGTAAATGAATAAATAAATAAGTTCTTTATTTCAACACACCTTTTTTCTCTCCTTAAACCTGGTTTTACTAAGTTACAAAGGATTCCGGTTTTCATAATTTACACAGTTGAGAAACAAACAAAAAAAAAGTTTAAAAAAAAGCGTATAAAATATATAGGATTTGTATACAATACAATAATTTCTACACCAAATTAATGATTGGGAAGTCACAAAAAAACAAACTTGAAATAGTGTAATGAGAGCTTGAAAACTACGAGCGGTCGTACAATACGCTGAAAGTATTTGTTCATGTCCGATCACGAAAACCAAACAGCACCGAGCGCGGTTAATGCCTGGGAGGGTGACCACATGGAAGCCGCTGCAAGTTCAAATATTTCTATAGACATTTCTATTCTAGACACTTCTACAGATATTTCTCTAACTCTTGGTGAAACTAGCTTATAGAAAAAAGGGGTATAATACTTTGTTTTTTTTATAGAATTCTATAAGAAATTTTTGTAACGAAAAGGGCTGGGCCAGCAAAGGAATAGTAGTAGGATAGGTGCTAGCACGGCAGGAAAAGTGCCGGATTGAATTAATTTGATGGCATACCAATACTGGCCTGATGTTGTCTATCACTGATGGGCCAGATGCATTCCGCACGGACACTTTTGTACTGGTTTAAGTAATGGCACAATTGCACTTTACCGCTGATGGCAGTGCTGGCTGCCATCTTTTTTTCCAGCTGATGGCCCACTGTTTCTTTCTTTGCTGGGATAATACTAATACATAATATTTGCTTATATTGCACATGGACTATTATTTTTTCAAAAGCATACATATTGCTTCGCTTAAAATATTTTGATATTTTTAAATTAATGCTAGCATGTTGGAAAGTGATTGTAAAACTTTAAGTTACTTTTAGTTTTTATAAAAACATTTTATAAAATTAGTAATTTGTGATACTTCCTCAAAATGAATAATATATATGTCATTTTAGATGTATATCATTCAAATATAATAATATATTTGAATAACAAGTAAAATCAACTGTATTTAAATTTTCTTATAAGTAAGGGAAAATCTAATTTAATTGATATATCTTTGAAAATTTTCCGGTGTGTTGTTGGTCAGTGTTTAAAAGAAAGTGGATAGTGATTAAAAGAAGTGAAAAGCACCTCTAACTATCTCCAGTTTAATTATACAATGTTATAAAGATTAGTCAACAATGCATTCACTGAAAAAAAGAAATACTCACAAAAGAGTAAATTGGTGTATCAATATTTAATTGAGTGTGTTTGGATAAAAAATTAACCTATGCTTTCCCAATTTTGAAGCATCACATGTTACCAAACACATCGAGACGATAATTTTGTACATTGTAATTGTGTATTTCATTCATGCGGCATGAAAGATGTTCATTAATAGGAAATAATCCAATATATCCTGCAAATCAGGGGAATAATATAGTGAAACCTCCTAGTGCGACCACCCCCATTAAGCGACCACCTCCCTGAACGACCATTTTTTCATGGAACGAAATTTATTCCCATAGGCTCAATACTAATTTTACCTCCATACAGAGCCCATCCTAGTTGAACTCCCTCCATGAGCGACCCAATTCTTTTAAGAAAATGAAACAAATTCCGTTTTTTCCTGGTCGCTTGAAGAAGGTTTTATTAGAAAAATAATTCCGGAGAGCGCATTATTCATCAAACTTCTAAACTAAGTTTAGATTTTTTTTTTATTATTCCGGTAACTTTTAAGCGTTTAAACCCGTGTGTGCGTTTTTAGGCAATGAATTTAAAGCTCATGTTATATTAAAAATAACGGTCAATAAACTCCCCTGCTCTATTTTGTCAGGAAACTCTCAAAGAAATAAATTTATGAAATCGTCGTTATTTGTTCCCGTTCAAAAAAAAAAAAAATGCATTTATTTACTGAACTTCGAAAGAACTTGGAAATAAAAATTATAAAAGATAAAACCGTAAAATCAAAGCAAACGTCAATGTATTCATTTTTTAAACTCTGCAGTAATTAACTTATGTAATTAACTTTTGTTTTGATACTAGAATTTTATATTTTTTCCTAATGTGAAATATAAATTTTAGTGACATTAATATTGTTACCTTTTTTCAACAATTAAAATCTAGATTTAAATATGACCTCCATTAAGAGACCAATCTCCATTGGAACGTAACGCGGTCGCTTTAGGGAGATTTTACTGTATTACATTATCATTTTTAAGTCGTAAGGTTACATTTCGTTGAAGTTATGAGTGCTTCGTCTATTTATGCATAGTCGTTCCGGTCTGTGTGCTAAGTGAGATGGATTTGTTCGTAAAAAAATAGAATAATATTATTTTCAAGATTTCGCTGACAACTTTAAAAGAAGTGCTCTCTGTTAGATATTCAATATTTTTTTTATTGTTTTATGCAATCCGCTGTACCTATTGTAAATATTAGATTAATGTTTATATTAAATTATGCATAGTATTTTAAAATAATTTTAGAAAGCTGGAAAACAATGCTCTTGACATAAAAATATTTGATTAGCGCATCATGATAATGATTTTGCTATTCGTCACGGAAGAAATAATCAATTAAATGTTTCTTGTAAATAATTTTGAGCGGGAAATATAAATGACAACAATTTTTGCTTTAACCTGTGTTAAATGGGAGTGGTGGGGGATGAGGAGACGAAGCCCCTTTGACAAAAAAAATATTTTTTTCCATTTAACGTATTTTAGTTTTGTAAGTGTTTTATTAACTGTCGTTTACCCTACGTTTTTACATTAATTTGGTTCCGCACATGTTATTAATGGACCATCTTGGAAGCCATCGTATTTAATTTCATATTTTTATGACAAGAGCATTGAATTCAAACACTTTTAAATTATTTCAAAGTACTGTGTATTATTTGATATTTGGATTAATATAGTATTTACAAAACGTGTAGCTAGTTACATAAAATAAGAAAAAACTAGTCGGATGTGGCAATCCCGAAATTTTCTTCTATCTCATACATCTTAATACTTCCTGAAAAATGCAGCATAGCAGTGCAACGGGTTAGAGGATTTACACCAAAATCTAATCAGCAACAACTTTTGTCAACTTCTAATTGAATTTGAAGTTCGATGAAAATCCGTTCAATAGTTTTTCAGATAGAGTTATTAGCGGAAATTTAGAAAAGTACTGTATAGCCGTGGCACCTGTTGGGAAATTTACATCAAAAACTTATCAGGATTTAAATCAGGGACTACCTGAATCTAAAGTTTGATGAAAATTCATGCATTAGTTCTTGCGATACATCTATTGCAGAAATCGTGGAAAATGCAGCATAGTAGCGCCATCTGTTGGGCGATTTACACCAAAACCTAAACAGCACTAATTTATATCAGGGCCTAACTGAATCTGAAGTTTGATGAAAATTCGTGCATTAGTTCTTGAGGAGCTATTGCGATAATCATGGATAACGCAGTATAGCAGCGTCACCTATAGGGCGTTTTGCGCCAAAAAGTTATCAGCACTAAATTATATCAAGGAGTAACTGAATTTGAAGTTTCCTTAGAATCTGTGCCTTAGTTCTTGAGATATACCTATTGTGGAAATCATGAATCTAAAGTTTTATTAAAATCGGTTCATTAGTTCTTGAGATAGAGCACCCACAAAATTTGTGTCACACACAGACAGACAGGTAGACAGTCGACGGACAGACACACTCAGAGACAGACATTTTGTAAAAACATTTTCTTTCAAGAACACATGAATCCGTCGTAATCCCGAATTCGAAAATTTTCATGAATCCAATTCTTTCTTCTTGTAAAGATAGAAGAAAGTAAAACTGTATTGAATATTTAAGAGAGAGTACTTACTTTCAGAGTTCATATTTGAACATATCCATGTAATCAAGAACTAGTACATGTGTTTCTCAATTTCGAGTACATTTAGATCGGAGCTATTTTGAGTATGTGACATATTTTAGATTGAGACTTTTTATTCATTTTTGAGAACCCATTTTTTTCAGTGTTAAGTTACGTAAAAGTCTTTCGAAAATCTATCGTTACATTTATAAGTAATAAAAACCCAATTTTCTTTATATTTCACAGTTTGTAATATTTTACGAAAATCGTTAAAAACTAGAAGATAATGATTTTGATATTGACTAATTATATATATATTTTTTTTTCTCGTTCCATGCATAAATCACAAAACACGATTTATTAAATATATAACAACAAGTAAGAAATTAACATAATATAAATTCATGTAGGAATAATACTTCTGTACCATATTTAATTTTATGAAAGACTTATATTTTATTGAATACCATTTTTCCCCAAAGTAATGACCGTTTTTCTACTTTCATAATTCTCTTAAATCATTTTATTTCTAGGGAATATGAATTGACCAATAATCAAGCCAAGTATTTATGTTAACGAGAAAAAGTCTAATATCTCTAAAAGTAGAAAACATGATACAGAAAAATATATTTAATGCTTTGCATTTAAATAGCATTTAAGAAAATTTTTTTGAAGTTTTGGGTGGCTTTTACTTTTAACAATAAATATATAAATTTAAGATTCTTATTTGATTCTTATTGATTTTTTAATCATTGCATTTCACAAAATTTCAGCTTAATTATAAGAATTATACAAAGAATGGTGTTTTAAATTTAAAAATCCGAAATTTTAGTTAACATTAAAACTAATCCATACATTTTATGATCTGTATCAGAGTCTTCAGTCTGTAACATTAACTTATGAAATAAATCAGTAGAATTGTATAATTATAATAGACAATTTTGATTATGAATATAACAATTTTTAGTTATAAGAGAATTCTGTTATTCATTCATATTTAGTTATATTGTTCAGTCTATAACATTAATCTTATAACATTTTCATATTTATTCAAATAATTATAACATTCCTTCTTTGAAATCTTTTAGGCAATTTATAAAAATATTAAATTTATCGTTTTTTCTGAGATTGTTTACCCTTTTAGTTTTATTACAATTGTTACCATTTTAGTTTTATTACCTTTGTTACCATTTTAGTTTTAATTACCTTTGTTACCATTTTAGTAGCAAAGTTTTCATTCTGTAATATTAATATATGTAATACATCAGTAGTATTGTGTACTTATAATAGACCAATTTGATTATAATTAAAATAATGTGTAGTCATAAGATAATTCTGTAATTAATTCATTCTATAATACTAATTGTATGATTACAATTATAATTCTTTAATTATAATTTAATTTTAAAAGTCTTTAAATAAATGACATTTCAATTAAAGTTCTAAGGGTATGTAGAATGTTTTTTCAGTCTATAACAATAATCTTATAGCATTTTCATATACATTTAAATAACTTTAACGTTTTTTTTTTTAATATTTTAAGCAATTTATAATATTATTAAATTTATAGTTCCCCTTTGAGGTGTTAGTTTAGATTTTAGCTTACAACATTGGGCACAAAATTTATAGTTCCCCTTTGAGGTGTTAGTTTACATTTCGGTTTACAACATTGGCCACAAACTCAAATTTAACTTTATAAAAAACTAAGCATAACATTTAAAATCGTATTTTAATGTTTTCTTTAAACATTTCTTTCGCTAATTATTCAATAAGTAAGTTACAAGAATAACAAAATTCAATTTAAGAGAAAACTAACGTTTTCACCCACTTTAAAACAAAATAAATTGTAGCAATTTTCACAGCTAAATTAAATCGAATAAAAGTATCTGGAAATTTTTGTAATATATTGAAATTAATCTCAGTTTGTAAATACAAAGAAAGAATATCATGTTTAATCACATTTTCTTTATTACAAAATATTTATGACATGATTTCAATAGATTCTATAACTATTCATTTAGAAGAAATTATTAATAATTTTACACTGTAAAATAATAATAAAATGTTCCTATCTAGCAAGATGGGAGGGGGGGGGGCAATTTTATTAATCTTCTGATAGATTTGACTATATTGCTAGAAGAAGTCAAAGTTAATTGTTCTGCAGAGCTCATACGTGGGGTGCTACGTTTACGTCGCAGCTATGGAGAGAATATCTAAGCGGGAATCATAAGGATGGTAAATGTCAGGAAAGTACGAGTAAAATGTCCCTATCTAGCAAGAAGGGAGGCGGGGTGATAGGCGATTTTATTAATCTTCGAAAAGATTTGACTATATTGCTAGAATAATTCGAAGTCAGTTGTTCTGTAGAGATCCTACTCCAGGCGCTACGTTTATCTCGTATCTATGGAGAGAATATCTAATCGGGAATCATTAGGATGGTAAGTGTGAGATAGCAAAATGTTCCTATCCATAAAGAAGGGAGGCGGGGGGGGGGGGTGAGATTTTATTAATCTTCGAACAGATTTGACTATATTACAAGAAGAAGTCGAAGTCATTTGTTCTGTAGAGATCCTACGTGGGGCGCTACGTTTACCCCGCATCTATAGAGAGAATATCTAAGCGGGAATCATTAGGATGGGAAATGTCAGATAGTAAAATGTTTCTATCCATCAAGAAAGGAGGCGGGGGGGGGGGACGATTTTATTAATCTTCGAACAGATTTGACTATGTTGCTAGAAGAAGTCGAAATCAATTGTTCTGTAGAGACCCTACGTGGGGCGCTACGTTTACCTCGCATCTATAGAGAGAATATCTAAGCGGGAATCATTAGGATGGGAAATGTCAGATAGTAAAATGTTCCTATCTATCAAGAAGGGAGGCGGGGGGGGGGGGGGGTAAGATTTTATTAATCTTCGAACAGATTTGACAATATTACTAGAAAAATTCGAAGTCAATTGTTCTGTAGAGATCCTACGTTGGGCGCTACGTTTACCTCGCATCTATGGAGAGAATATATAAGCGGGAATCATTAGGATGGTAAATGTCAGATAGCAAAATGTTCCTATCCATAAAGAAGGGAGGCGGGGGGGGGGAGATTTTATTAATCTTCGAACAGATTTGACTATATTACAAGAAGAAGTCGAAGTCAATTGTTCTGTAGAGATCCTACGTGGGGCGCTACGTTTACCTCGCATCTGTAGAGAGAATATCTAAGCGGGAATCATTAGGATGGGAAATGTCAGATAGTAAAATGTTCCTATCCATAAAGAAGGGAGGCGGGGGGAGACGATTTTATTAATCTTCGAACAGATTTGAAAATATTACTAGAAGAATTCGAAGTCAATTGTTCTGTAGAGATCCTACTTGGAGCGCTACGTTTACCTCGCATCTGTGGAGAGAATATCTAAGCGGGAATCATTAGGATGGTAAATGTCAGATAGTAAAATGTTTCTATCTATCAAGAAGGGAGGCGGGGGAGGGGGACGATTTTATTAAACTTCGAACAGATTTGCTATATTACTAGAAGAATTCGAAGTCAATTGTTCTGTAGAGATCCTGCGTGGAGCGCTACGTTTACCTCGAATCTATGGAGAGAATATCTAAGCGGGAATAATTAGGATGGTAAATGTCAGATAGTAAAATGTTCCTATCCATCAAGAAGGGAGGCGAGGGGGGGGACGATTTTATTAATCTTCGAACAGATTTGACTATATTGCTAGAAGAATTCGAAGTCAATTGTTCTGTAGAGATCCTACGTGGAGCGCTACGTTTACCTCGCATCTATGGAGAGAATATCTAAGCGGGAATCATTAGGATGGTAAATGTCAGATAGTAAAATGTTCCTATCCATAAAGCAGGGAGGCGGGGGGGGGGGGTACGATTTTATTAATCTTCGAACAGATTTGACTATGTTGCTAGAAGAAGTCGAAATCAATTGTTCTGTAGAGATCCTACGTTGGGCGCTACGTTTACCTGGCATCTATGGAGAGAATATATATGCGGGAATCATTAGGATGGTAAATGTGAGATAGTAAAATGTTCCTATCCATAAAGAAGGGAGGCGGAGGAAGACGATTTTATTAATCTTCGAATAGATTTGACTATATTACTAGAAGAATTTGAAGTCAATTGTTCTGTAGAGATCCTACGTAGAGCGCTACATTTACCTCGCATCTATGGAGAGAATATCTAAGCGGGAATCATTAGGATGGTAAATGTCAGATAGTAAAATGTTCCTATCTATCAAGGAGCGAGTCGGGGAGGACGATTTTATTAATCTTCGAACAGATTTGACTATATTACTAGAAGAATTCGAAGTCAATTGCTCTGTAGAGATCCTACGTTGGGCGCTACGTTTACCTCGCATCTATGGAGAGAATATATAAGCGGGAATCAATCGGATGGTAAATGTTAGATAGTAAAATGTTCCTATCCATAAAGAAGTGAGGCGGAGGGGACGATTTTATTAATCTTCGAACAGATTTGACTATATTACTAGAAGAAGTCGAAGTCAATTGTTCTGTAGAGATCCTACGTGGGGCGCTACGTTTACCTCGCATCTATAGAGAGAATATCTAAGCGGGAATCATTAGGATGGGAAATGTCAGATAGTAAAATGTTTCTATCCATCAAGAAGGGAGGCGGGGGGGGGGACGATTTTATTAATCTTCGAACAGATTTGACTATGTTGCTAGAAGAAGTCGAAATCAATTGTTCTGTAGAGATCCTACGTTGGGCGCTACGTTTACCTCGCATCTATGGAGAGAATATATAAGCGGGAATCATTAGGGTGGTAAATGTCAGATAGTAAAATGTTCCTATCCATAAAGAAGGGAGGCGGCGGGGGACGATTTTATTAATCTTCGAATAGATTTGACTATATTACTAGAAGAATTCGAAGTCAATTGCTCTGTAGAGATCCTACGTTGGGCGCTACGTTTACCTCGCATCTATGGAGAGAATGTATAAGCGGGAATCAATCGGATGGTAAATGTTAGATAGTAAAATGTTCCTATCCATAAAGAAGTGAGGCGGGGGGACGATTTTATTAATCTTCGAACAGATTTGACTATATTACTAGAAGAAGTCGAAGTCAATTGTTCTGTAGAGATCCTACGTGGGGCGCTACGTTTACCTCGCAACTATAGAGAGAATATCTAAGCGGGAATCATTAGGATGGGAAATGTCAGATAGTAAAATGTTTCTATCCATCAAGAAGGGAGGCGGGAGGGGGACGATTTTATTAATCTTCGAACAGATTTGACTATATTACTAGAATAATTCGAAGTCAATTGTTCTGTAGAGATCCTACGTTGGGCGCTACGTTTACCTCGCATCTATGGAGAGAATATATAAGTGGGAATCATTAGGATGGTAAATGTCAGATAGTAAAATGTTCCTATCCATAAAGAAGGGAGGCGGGGGGGGGACGATTTTATTAATCTTCGAACAGATTTGACTATATTACTAGAAAAATTCGAAGTCAATTGTTCTGTAGATATCCTACATGGGGCGCTACGTTTACCCCGCATCTATGGAGAGAATATCTAAGCGGGAATCATTAGGATGGTAAATATCAGGGAAGTAAAATGTTCCTACCTAGCAAGAAGGGAGGCAGGGTGAGGGGCGATTTTATTAATCTTCGATCAGATTTGACTATATTGCTAGAATAAGTCGAAGTCAATTGTTCTGTAGAGTTCCTACGTGGGGCGCTACGTTTACCTCGCATTCATGGAGAGAATATGTAAGTTAAATCATCAGGATGGTAAATGTCAGGAAAAAGTAAAATGTTCCTATCTAGCAAGAAGGGATGAGGGGGGGTGGGAGATTTTATTAATCTTCGAACAGATTTGACTATATTGCTAGAATAAGTTAAACGCAATTGTTCTGTAGAAGTCTTACGTAGGGCGCTACGTTTACCTCGCATCTATGGAAAGAATATCTAAGCGGGAATCTTCAGAATGGTAAATGTCAGGAAAGTGAAATGTTCCTATCTAGCAAGAAGGTAGGAGTGGGGTGGGGGCTATTTTATTAATCTTCGTACAGATTTGAATATATTGCTAGAATAAGTTAAACGCAATTGTTCTGTAGAAGTTCTACGTAGGGTGCTACGTTTACCTCGCATCTATGGAGAGAATATCTAAGCGGGAATCATCAGGATGGTAATGTCAGGAAAGTGAAATGTTCCTATCTAGCAAGAAGGTACGAGTGGGGGGGGGGGGGGCTATTTTATTAATCTTCGAACAGATTTGAATATATTGCTAGAATAAGTTAAACGCAATTGTTCTGTAGAAATTCTACGTAGGGTACTACGTTTACCTCGCATCTATGGAGAGAATATCTAAGCGGGAATCATCAGGATGGTAAATGTCAGCAAAATAAAATGTTCCTATCTAGCAAGAAGGAAGGCAGGGGGGGGGGGCGATTTTGTTAATCTTTGAACAGATTTGACTATATTGCCAGAAGAAGTCAAAGTCAATTGTTCTGTAGAGTTCCTATGTGGGGCGCTACGTTTACCTCGGATCTATGGAGAGAATATCTAAGCCGGAATCATCAGGATTGTAAATGAAAGTCTATAGTTCGTCTCGTCGCTAATTGTGGTGGAGTGGTGCTCAGGAGATGGAGTTTCTTGATCAGGTGAACTTTGAAGATGACGAAATGCAGCCGTAGTGAGAGGGGGTGGGAGGTTTAAATAGAGAAATATATTTTTAAATAAAAATAGAATAGGCTAAAAACAGTAACTAAGAATTAAAAAATATTTATATAAATACAAAAATGCGTAAAATATGTATAAGAATTTTTTTTTATTTTTTCTCCAAAACAAAAATAATGGGCTAGGAAGATTGATAAAAAAGGTGAAAAGGTGAACGGGACACAATACCAAAAGCAAGGCAGGAAGACGTCATATAAGGTGCATATTGTGGAAATATGCCAAATTGCGAGACAATTAACCCTTATGTCAATGACCAAACTTTGCCCGTGTCTCCAGTGACCGGGGTGTCCGGGTATCCCGGGCAATTTTAACATACCCGAGCCATGAAACACACTTATTTCATAGGATGTAACTGCCCCGGCTTTGGAGAAGAAAAATTTGACGCATTTTTAAGAATATTAATTACATCATGTGTCAACAAGTCAAACAAAGGTCACACATTAGAAATGTGAACACAAAATCATATCCGTTATATCGAACAAATATGAGTATTAACCGATTCTGGAATATTCCAAGATTTATTCGGGTTGACAACCAGAACACACGAGTAAAACATCTTCAAAATGATAAAGCTGCAGTGATTCGTGATTTTTGGACTATGCTAAAGTATAACCTAATGAAAAAAAACGCAACAACTGGAAAGTTAACGGTTGACCAGCAGTTATTTCAGTATCAAGGAAAAACAAGATTCACCCATATTCAGTCAAAACCGGGATCAAAATATGTTGGGTATGTGATGCAAAAAATTATTATCCTCTCAACTGCCAACTGTGCAGAGGAAAAACAGGTACAGACCGTGAAATAAACCAGGGTGAAAGCTTTGTGAAAGACATGGCCACTCCATTGAAGGATTTCTGGCCGAAACATCATCATGATTTTTTTTTCTCTTTCTTTTCCAAGCTTTTATTATACTATATGATCAACGAGGTTGGCACTTTGATAAGAAACAAACCTTATATTCCCATAAAAATTAAGTCATGTAAATCATGCAAGTTTTATCCACATAATTTGGATTTCATGATGAGGCAAGTATTTGTTTTTATGTTCCAACAAGTAAAAATTAAATTTAAAAAATCAAAAAACCCGACTGCGTAAAAAGTGAACTAATTAATTATTTCTCATCCATGTGAAACTATTTTTTTATATTACTTGCCTATTTTTTTTATTTACTTGTATTGTTGACTTTTAAGTTGTGTTTAATTGTTAGTTCCTATCTGTAAACACTGTTTTGATGAGCCTATATATGTCTATGATGGTTAGAGTTGCAGTAAAGCTAGAGATTCTACCTACAAAACTTCCAGGTTGTGTAATATTTAAACGGAGCTCCTCACTGCAAAATGGTCAACGAAATATTGTCTTCATTTTGAAAGACCTATCCAAAGATATGTCACTCAATAGAGTGCGTAAAAATTTTTTTCGTCTCTACCGCCATTTTGTATTTTACGGCCACCATTTTGAATTTATAAAAACAAAACCTAGCCTATAACCATCGGACGGTTAAGACAAATCGATAGATACCTCATTCATTAAAATTCATCCAGCCGTTGGGATGTTTCGAAGGTATAAAGAAATCCACATACCCAGATACGCGTGAAACACACAACCCTTCTTGGCAGTCGAGGAAAAAGTGGTTGGCCCTTGCATGTGTTTATAAATAGCTCAAAAAACAGGTCAGATAAACCAGATATCATGGCAAATAACGTGGAAAGCCAGTACGTGATGTACATTCGTACACCCTTTGTTATTGCACAGCTTTCCCACAAAATTTCAATATTTTTTAACGTAAAAAAAATATGTCTAACTCTTATTTTCAAATGAATGTCAAGTTTTATAATAATCAAGTTTTATAATATTAACAATCTATCAATTTCTATATTTTTCCACAATAAATTCTCACGGGTACCTGGAGTCAATGATAAAAGGCATAAAAATGTTTAAAGCCGCAAAATAGTAATGAAAAATTTTTCAAATTTTAAAGTGGTTACACTAATATACAGTGAATAACTACAAAAAATGAGGATATAAATTAATTTTTGCTTCTTTTGATATTAACTCATGAAATCGGGATGAAAAGTAATAAAAAGGCACCCGGGTACCCGGTCGCTGACATAAGGGTAAAAATGAAAAAGAATTAAAATTTGGAATTTGGAAGATCAGAACGATGCGTTTAGGGTGGCTCTCTCCTTCGTCGTTTGGAAGTTGGGACAAAACCGCCATATCTGCTCAAGATGGCAATCGGTCTTTTCTTACCTACAGAGCAATCTACTCTGTAAGTTCTGATGGACCGCAATGCTTCGTTGGAAATCAGAATTCGATCTCTCTGAAGGTGTTGTGCATTTATTTTTATAATTTGCGAGATAAGCCTAATATTGAGATCGGCATGGATGTCGTCACATGGCCTTACAAGCCCTACACTGTAAAAAACATAGGACCAGTTTTCCTGTAGATATCGGAAAAAAAGTTGCCCTTATCGTACCGGAAATATTTCCGACCCAGCTCGGAATAAAATCCGTAAAATATCGTTTTATTGACTATTTCCTTTTTTTTACGGATTTTATTCCGAGCTGGGTCGGAAATTTTTCCGGTACGATAAGGGCAACTATTTTCCTGATTTCTACAGGAAAACTGGTCGGATATTTTTTACAGTGTACGCAAGAATAAATTTTGAAATGTTTGAATTTTCTGCATTCGACTTTCACAGACCGATACCTTAAAGGGTCTCAGGACTCTTAAAGCTTCAAAATTTTCGAAATTTTAATTTTTTTAGATGTTTAACTACTATCATTTCTGAACATTGGGATATAATTGGTTCCTTGAAATGCCTATTACACTGTAAAAAAATATGACCAGTTTTCCTGTAGGAATCGGAAAAATAGTTGCCCTTATCGTACCGGAAAATTTTCCGACCCAGCTCGGAATAAAATCCGTAAAAAAAGAACATAGTCAATAAAACGGTTTTTTATTCCGAGCTGGGTCGGGAATTTTTCCTGAGGGCAACTATTTTTCCGATTCCTACAGGAAAACTGGTAGTATTTTTTTTTTACAGTGTCGAACAGAAGTTATGGCTTTTAGAATTATATCCGCTCAATAGCTGAAGCGGCGTTTCCGAAACTTTGAAGTCATTTTTCTTCAAGTGACATTTTTGGGTATAACGCATAAGATATCTCAAAAACCTCTGAATATTTTTTCATGAAATTTTCAAAACATATAATATTTCATGTCAGTCTATATAAACTGAACATAAAATTTCACATTTATTGTTCAAAAAATATATTTTTTGGTGATTATTATACTGTTGAAATTTTCTAACTTTTGCATTAGCTAAATACAAGTTTGTATTAAAAATGAAAAAATGCTTCAATTACAAATTTATTTATATTCAGGATAATTATTACAATCTGAAGTATAAAAAAGCACAAAAAAATTCATTCTAGTTGGAAAATTTATTTTGTAATCTTGCGCGTAAGCTGTTATACCAATTTTCTGCTAGACAAATGTCTGACAGTTTCAGCTTCCTATAAATACTAATTATGCATCTTACAATTTTTTAAATATATGAAATGAAAGAACATACTTATATCTTTCATCCGAATAAAAATTGTATTTTAAAATCATATACATTTTAAAACTTTAAATGTTGAAAATGGTCATTTTTTTTTCGTTTTTTTTCAATTTTAAGAATCTTGATACCCCTTAAAGGGGGATTTTTTAAAATAAATTGACCCGAATTATCGTTCTCCTGCAAGATTGTATGATCATAGCACTCAACCCGCGCTGGTTTTAAACTGGTGAAAATCAGTCCGAGCTTCTTATTTTATGGCGACTGAGATAAAAGGCTGTTATAGCAAGATGGTTCATGATATATATATATATATATTTGTTTATTTAACTTTTTCCGGGTTAACTATAATTCAGAAAAACGTTCATATATCTTCAGAAACGAATAGATATCCAAAGTTTAAAGAGAAATTTCTCAAAGGAAAATATAATTTGCTGCCCCTAAATTTCAAAAATATTTACAATATATTACTCAGTTTTCACAATCCGGTATTAGCCCTTTCAGGAGCAAAGCACTTCCGTTAGTAAAATGTTGAAATGAATGAAAGACACCAGAATGTAAGGACATATTTATTTAGAAATAAGAAAAAGGCTATATTTCGCATACATAATAATCGGAAATTTTTACACCAAAATTCTGGCATTTGGGAATTAAAATTAAGTGGTTTCATAAACATACCACCGAGCCCTGAAATATAAACACAAAATATTGTTTTTTGAGGAGCTATCGTCTCTCAAATAAACATTTTCAACTGCGTAGCAGAATTTATACATACCAGAGTCAAAAAATAATGCTGAAATTGCACGCTTTTAACCGTTTGATTACGGGTCAGGGTTGGCGACTGTTTTAGATTCAATCATACAAAGATTTACAAAAGAATTGCTTTCTGGTAGATTTCTCTTGAAAATATCCTATTATAAGTGTTTTTCTGATATTATGTTTCAAAATGTGGTGTATTGGATAAGAAATAATCCACTTGGACGTATGTGTCCCGATACGTACTCAAAGGAATGTGTGTCTATTAAACATGTTTCCTGAACTTGAAAATGTACACTGAGAATTTGAATTTGGTGTTAATACCATATTGAGAAAATCGATTATTTCAAAAGAACCCGGAAATGTTTTCGAATACTGCAAGCAAAAACAAGAACAACAACAACAAATTTGTTTCTAAAATGCTTTTTTAAATCTGGATATCTATTGGTTTCTAAGGTTTTTGAAGATGAAGGAATGCCATTTTCGGGATCGATTATTTCAAAAATACTCGGAAACGTTTTGGAAAATTGGAAGCACAAAACAACAACAAATTTGTTTCTGAAATGCTTTTTTAAATCTGGGATATCTATAGGCTTATTAATTTCAGCTTAATTCTAAGAATTATATAAAGAATGGTGTTTTAAATTTAATAAACCGAAATTCTAGTTAAGATTAAAACTAACTCATACATTTCAAGATCTGCATCAGAGTCTTCAGTCTGTAACATTAACTCACGAAATACATCAGTAGAATTGTATAATTATAATAGACCAGTTTGATTATGAATATAATAATTTATAATATATAAGACAATTATGTTATTAATTCATATCTAGTTATATTGTTCAGTCTATACGATTAATCTTATAGGATAATTTATTTATATAATTATAACATTTTTGGAAATCTTTTGGGCAAACACTTAAATTATTAAATTTATCGTTCTTTCTGAGATTATTTATCATTTTAATTTTAGTACCATTGTTACCATTTTAGTTGAAAATTTTTCATTCTGTAATATTAATACATGAAATACATCAGTAGAATTGTGTAATTATAACAGACCATTTTGATTATAATTATAATAATTTATAGTCATAAGATACTACTGTAATTAATTCATTGAATATTCATAATTGTATAATTACAATTATAATTGTTTAATTTTAATTTAATTTTAAAAGTCTTTAAATATATGACATTTTAATTAAAGTTCTTGGAGTATGTAGAATATTTTTCAGTCTATAACATTAATCCTATAACATTTTCAAATATATCTAAATAATTATAAAGTTCTTTTTGGAAATATTTTAAACAATTTATAAAATTATTTAATTTGTCCTTCCCCTTTGAGGAGTTAGCTTAGATTTCTGTTTACAACATTGGGCTCAAACTCAATTTTAAATTAATAAAAACTTTAGCTTAACATTTAAAATCGTATTTAATGTTTTCCTGAAAACTTTCTTTCTCTAATCCTTCAATAAGTCAGTTACAAGAATTACAAAATTTAATTTACGTGAAAAGTAACGTTTTAGCTCACTTTATAACAAAATAAATTGTAACAATTTTCACAGCTAAATTAAATTGAATAAAAGAATTTGAAAATTTTCGATATATATTGAAATTAATCTCAATTTGTAAAAGAAAGTATATCAAGTTTAATCATATTTTACTTATTACAAAGTATTTTATTTATGACATGATTTTAATAGATTCTATAAATATTCACATTTAAGAAACTAATAATGCTTTCTACTGTAAAAAAAATGTTCCTACCTAGCAAGAAGTGAGGGGAGGGGGCGATTTTATTAATCTTCAAACAGATTTGACTATATTGCCAGAAGAAGTCAAAGTCAATTGCTCTGTAGAGTTCCTATGAGGGGAGCTACGTTTACCTTGCATCTATGGAGAGAATATCTAAGCGGGTATCATCAGGATGTTATATGAAAGTCTAAAAGTTCGTCTTGCAGCTAGTTGTGATAGAATGGAGCTCAGGAGATGGAGCTTTCTTGATTAGGTGAAATTTGACAATGATGTGATGCAGTCGTAGTGAGAGGGGAGGGGCGTCTATAGAGCAACATTAAAAAAAAAACTAAAATAGGCTACAAGCAGTAACTAATAATTAAAAAATATTTATATAAATACAAAAAAGTATCAAATAAGTGCAAGAATTTTTTTCTATAACAAAAATAAAGGGCCAGAAAGAATGATAGGAAAAGTGAACGGACACAATGGCAAAACCAAGGCAGGAAGACGTCATGCCATATAAGGTGCATTTTGTGAAAATATGCCAAATTGAGACAATTAAAATGAAAAAGAATTAAAATTTGGAATTAGGAAGATCATAACGATGAATTTAGGGTGGCTCTCTCCGTCTTCGTTTGGAAGTTGGGACAAAACCGTCATCTCTGCTCAAGATGGCAATCGGTCTTTTCTTACCTACAGAGCAATATACTGTGTAAGGTCTGATGGACCGCAGATCTTCACTAGGAATCTGAATTCGATCTCTGTGAAAATGATGTGCAATTCTCTTTATAACTTGCAAGAAAGGCATAATATTGAGATCGACCTGGATGTCGTCATTTCGGAAAAACATTGCCGCCTTACAAGCCCTGCGCAAGAATGAATTTTGGAAAGTTTGAATTTTCTGCATTCGAATTTCACAGACAGATGCCTTGAAGGAGGATTTTTGAAAGGAAATTGACCCTAATTATCGTTCTCCTACAAGATTGTACGATCACGCCACTCAAATTGTGCTGGTTTTAAACCCGTGAAAATCGGTCCAAGCTTATTATTTTATGGCGACTGGGATGAATGGCCTGTTATAGCAAGAAAGTTTATAATATATATTTATTTATTTGTTATTTAACCTCCGCCGGGTTAAGTATAATTCCGAAAAACGTTCATAAATCATCAAAAGAGGAATTTCTCAAAGAAAAATATATTTTGTTGTCCACAAATTCCGAAAAATGTCCGAGTTTTACAATGTGTTAGTCAGTTTTCAAAATCCGGTATTAACACAATATATTGTTTTTTCAGGAGCTATCGTTTCTCAATTAAACATTTTAAACTGTGTAACAGAATTTATACATACTAGAGTGAGTAACAAAATAATGCTCAAATTGCACGAAATTTAACTGTTTGATTCCGGTTCAGGGTTGACACTATTTTTAGATTCAATCGTACCACGATTTACGAAAGAATTGCTTTCTGGTAGAATTTTCTTGAAAATATCCTATTATAAGTGTTTTTCAGAGATTATGTTTCAAAATGTAGTGTACTGAATAAGAAATTGTCCACTTGGACGTATGTGTGTCGATATGTTGTCAAAGGAATGTGTGTCTATTAAACATGTTTGCTGAACATGAAAATGTTCAGTTGAGAATTTGAATTTGGTGTTAATATCGTGTTCAGAAACTCGATTATTTCAAAACTACTTGGAAACGTTTTCGAAAACTGCAAGAACAAACAACATCATCAACAACAACAACAGCAAAAAATTTGTTTCTGAAATGCTTCTTTAAATTTGGGGTCTCTATTGATTTCTAAGGTTTCTGAAGATGAAGAAACGCCATTTTTGGAATCGATTATTTCAAAACTACTCGGAAACGTTTTCGAAAACTGCGAGAACAAACAACAACAACAACAACAACAAATATATTTATGATATGCTTTTTTAAATGTGGGATATCTTTTGTTTTCTAAGGTTTCTGAAGATGAAGGAACGCTATTTTTGGAATCGTTTATTTCAAAACTACTCGGAAACGTTTTCGAAAACTACATGCACAAAAAACAACAAATGAAGATTTGTTTCTCCAATGCTTTTTTAAATCTGGGATATCTTTTGTTTTCTAAGGTTTCTGAAGATGAAGGAACGCTATTTTTGGAATCGTTTATTTCAAAACTACTCAGAAACGTTTTCGAAAACTGCAAGCAAAAAAAAAAAAAAGTTTATGAAATCTTTTTTAAATCTTGGATATATATTGGTTTCTAAGGTTTCTGAAGATGAAGAAATGCTATTTTTGGAATCGAGGGTTATTCGAAAGAGCTTTTGTATATCTCCTTAAATTTTTCAGCTATATCAAGGCACATTTCACTATTTTACAGTGTGTTTTGTCATTAAGTATGAAGGAAATTTTTTTCATCCCATATTTAAGATTAACCGCTATGAAATTATGACAAAATTTCAAATCAATAAAGTGCAGCATTTTTTTCGATTCAAGAAAAAGTTATTTTAATGATTTTAGATATGGAAAAAATATAAAACATCAAGCAAATTGTAGGTGAAAGATAAATTTAAAAACATGCTTATGTTTTGTTGATCGTATTGATGTTTACAACCGCGCATTCTTAAAGCTCAAATATTCGAGATAATTATACGAAATCCGCTTAATATATATGCTCAATACTTTTAAGTATTGAGCATGTTATCATGTTCTGTTAATATCCACGAAATTCATGAATTAAACAGAGGAAATATTTTTTTTCATATTTAAAGCGTTTTTGTTTTATTCGTGTTTTTGTGTTAATAACTGTCATATTCATTTCTTAAGGAGATGCCAAAATTTTTTTTCTTTCAATTTTTAAGTGGTTAACATCGTGTTTTTATTGCAGCAATAGTTTGCTGGTAATGTTGATATTTCAAAAGAAGGTAAATACACTCATAATAAAATTTGAATGTCCAACTTAAAACCTCTGTTTTTGTTCATGGATAGGTGAATTGTTAGTAAAAAAAAAAAAAGAAAACATAATGACATGCATTTGATATATTCTGAATTTGATGGAAAATTCAACGTTGTATGTCATACAGAAATAAAACATGTTTACAAACATGCCCTTGAAGAGAACAAAAAATAATGCGAAAAAAATTCCTTTTTGTATGTATGTCGACATAAACAAAATGTATTTTTATAAGAATTCTAAAAGACTCAATCTTTCGAGCAATAATCCAAAAGATCATATTGTTGGGATGAAGGTGATTGAACACCTCTTGGGGATGCAGTCTACGCGAAATGTATTCGGTAACATTTTTGAAATATTTTATGGATGTTTCAAATATTTTTCTGTGGAAGAAAGTTTTTTTTTAAGTTAAAGACAGGCCTTAAATATAGATACTCAGATTCCTTGATATATGGTCGATTTCTTTTTTAAATGTTCTGATAATTAAAAAAAAAATGAGAACTTTTTATTCCGATGGAACTTAAATGCAGTATTTAAAAGTTTGAAATAATAATGTCAAAAACACTAACTCACGTTTTTCCGAGATAAATTTTGTTTTAAATGACATAATGTTTTTTATGGAGCATAAAACGTTATACTTTGATATGTTGAAATCAGCTGCTCAGTTTTGAGACTAAGCAATTGATTACAATAATTTTTTTATGCTTATTAATTCTTTTATCAGTGTAATTTTGATTACATTAGAGCTTCTCCACAGTTTATAAAGTTAGAAATTGGATGTATTAATGGCCTTCCGCATTTTGGAGTCATCTATTTGATCACGTGAGTGTCGGATAATAAGGTATCTACTCTATATAAACTGTATACTCCTAAAATATCCGCGGAACGCACTAAAACGCTAAAAATCGCAAAAAGTTTCCAAGAAAAGCCGCTAAAATTCACGTTGAATACGCCTTAAAAATTGTTAAAAATTAAAAGATCGCGGATAGTAAAATTTACTATGTTAGGCTTTAAAAATAGCTAAAAAAACATAAATCAAGGAAGACAAAATTTATCATATTGAGTTAAAAGATTAAAACTGGATTGCTTTTCCTGTTAAAAAAGCAGCCCTGAAACGTGAAAAAATGCTAAAAATAGCGAAAAAGTTAAATAAAAAAATATAATAAAAAAATCCAAAATTGGTCTTTGAGGTGCATAGTTACAGATAAAGAGTTAGCTTCCTACCATATTTTGTAACTCTGGGTGCAGCAGTCTCTTTAGAATGCAAGACACAGACAAACACATAGATACACAAACTTTATTATTATAGATGAAAACATGATAATACGATATGTTGGGTTGAAATTCTTTGTTCGAAACTAAGCAATTCATTATAAATTTTTATGTTTATTAACTACTTACCAGTGTACATTTAATTACAGTAGATGTCATACAAAGTTTATAAAGTTAGAAATTGGATCTATTACTGTTCTTCCGTATTTCTGATATTACTTGATCCTGCTAGTGCATATAATCAGGTGTCTACTGTATAATGAAAACAGTAAACGTATTTCAAACCTCCTTAATTTGAAAATATTCATTACATAGCTTCCTCAAAGGATTTTATGTAATTTCACGCTTACCTAAGTTTTCAAAATGCAAATATCTAATCTATAAGGATATGGAATACATACTTAAAAGCATTAGTGTTTTACCCCGTAATATTGGAAGTTCTGATAGGTAATAAGGATTTCATATGATCTTTGGTTAATAGTTACATAAAAAAAAATAATAATGTAAATTTAGTGTTAAACTATATGCATTCAAGATTGAATTAGAATTAATTTTTAAATATGATCTTTGTTTAACGTTACACCTAATCTGTAATCAGAAATCTGCGTAAAAAAATAAAGTATGTCTCCATATTTTATATGTCTAATTGTAAATAGTAAACTTTAAAAACTATATAGATTTTTTCTAAATATGAGTAAATAAAACCTTATTCTGTATGTATCATACTTTTATTAACATGACAGACAGGCTAAAGTGTGTGAGCAAACAGAAAAAATTACCAATTAGTTCCTTCCATAAATTTCTAATAATTTCCTACAAACCAATAATAAAGCAATACTTAGGAATGTAATTTATTTGTTATGAGATTAAATTATTTCTTTTTTCTTTGAAACAAATGATTTTCGGCTTACTATTGCTGTTTTGTATAATACATGTTAGAAATTTCATTTATCGTGTATATTTTTCATATGTTTTTCTATCACTGAAATATATTGTGTTATTTTTTTTTCTCTAAAAAACTGTCAGCCTTGAAAAAATGACAAGATGACAGTGAAGCAAATTGTTTAAAAACTGTGCCTGAATTTACTTTTTATGGTTTAAAAATAAATTTGTGGAATTTTTAAAAAGTGATTTCAAATAAAAATCTATTGTTATCTCGAGAAGCCAAGCACGAATAATTAATCCATTTGTATGAAGAAAAAAAAATTAGAAATCATTCAGCATTTATATCTGGATAATATCCCATAACGTAGTTAAAAGTCCAACAAACAAAATAAGAAAATTATATAAAATAAAAACACAAATTTAATCAAATTATGCTCTTTAACTATTACAATTATAAAAATCAAAAGGTCTGCTCGAGGTACCCATGTTTGGCGATTTCTACGACTATTGCAGAGGTGTGAAAATTATTAGAATAATTGTGAAATTTGCATTAAAATCTTTGTTATATTAAAGAAATAATACATTATTTAAAAAATATTGATACATTTAATATTCAGTGTGCATCCCATTGTTTTATATTAAAGATTCGATACATCTTGGCATACTTTGTATGAGTTTTTGTTTTGGGCAATTAATTTGTACTTCATTGTCATGATGCCTTTGGATGAGTCTTTCTATCAGACCATTCTTGTTTGTGATGTTGCATTTTTTAAATTTCTAATTAAAGAAAACACTTCCATGGCCTGGAAACAGTCCAGATGAGAACCCCATAGAGAATCTTTGGGTCATTGTAAAGAAAAAAATTAAAGAAATGTAACATCACAAACAAGAATGGTGATAGAAAGACTCATACAAATTTTGGCAGTTTGAAAACGAAATGCAAATTAATTGCCAAAAACTCATACAAAGTATGCCAAGACGTATCAAATCTTTAATAAAAAACAAGGGAATGCATACTAAATTTTAAATGTATCAATATTTTTTAAATAATGCATTATTTTTTAATATAATAAGATTTTATTGTAATTTTCACAATTATTCTTATAATTTTCGCAAATCTGTATTTCCTGTCATGCGGCTAATACAAAAATATCGCTTTTAATAAATTTCAAAACTCTATTTAACTACATTATCGATATTTCCCATATAATAGGACTTTCTGGTGTTGTTAAAGGCCAGTTAATATATATATATATTAAATGTAAAAATCTATTAGTTTTAAACTTTAAAAAAATTATTTTCACCTATGTACTGCAACCCGAAACCCCATATTATTTTCCCTAGTAATAGTAAAATCCAACTTTTTTTTCGACTAAACCCAAAGGACTAGTTTTCTTTTACTGCCAGTTATTTGAATTGTAATAATTTTTCTGTAAGAATAGATAATGACTTTTAAAAAAAGGGAACCAAACAAGTCTAGTTTAGCCGAAGGACGAATGAAGTACGTGTATTAATGAAATCTAAGACAGATTCATCACTTGTTGAAAGAAAATGGTTATTCAAGTGAAATTTTTACTTGGCCCTAAGAATTCTTGCAGTCCAGGAAATATTTTTTTTTATTATTATTTATTTGTTTCTTATGACTTGTAGAACTTGAACAAAATATTTTATTTTTGCTTTTCACTTTTTTTAACCTTTTCTATTATAAATTGTAAAAATATTATGACAGTACTACAGATTAAATTCTTTTAGCACAGAAAAAGGATTTTTTTATATTTTGATGACACATAAAAATGTTATTTAAGCCTCTAATTTTATGTTTATTTATACACTGCCAATAACGATTTAAGCGAAACGTGTTTTTTTTTTTTTTATTTCTCTGTATGTTTTTCCTACTAAATTTCTTTTAACCTGCAGCTTAACAGTTTAAGTCTTTCTGCTTTATTCGGTTTTCAGTTTGCTTATTTAAGAATAAACTGTAAAAATACTGTGGCAGTATTATATAGTATTATATCAGCAAAAGTTTTTTTTTTTTACATTTTGATGAAAGATAAAATGTTATTTACGCTTCTAATTTGATGTTTATTTATACAGTGCCAATAATGATTCAAGCAAAACATGTTCTTTTCAATTTTTCTGCTTTTTCCATGCAAAGTTTATTTTAAATTGCCGCTTAACTTCTTAATAGGTTTTTCTGCTTTATTAGTTTTTCACTTTTCTGTTTGCGTATTTAAGTATAAAATGCAAAAATAATGTGGTAGTATTATAGCTTAACACTAGAACGCCCGGAAATTTTACTCAAGTTTCATAAAAAATATTTTACGCCAGAATTTTTATTTAAAATTTTTGGACTGATTTATTTAACGTAAATCTGCGTTTTTAAAATTTAACTTATTTTGCTAAAGAATTTCTGGTTCCAATTGACATTAAATCATATGGTCGGAGTCGAATCGACTCCTTCCGGGCGTTCTAGTGATAAATTCTCTTAACTCTGTAAAAGGTATTTTTAGGTAGCTTTCATTACAAAAAGCTACCTATCGCAACCGTTCGGAGGAAAGCGATTAAAAAAAATTTTGGTATATTTTAATCGATCATGACCCCCAGATACCGAAACCACCCTCCGTTCAAAAGTTGATATATATATATATATATCTGATCTTTGTCACACTGTAACTCTCGTATTTATGAACCGATTTGGATGTAACTTCGTGTATTCTTAGTACATACCAATGCCGCGACCGAGTTCGTTAGCCAGCTTCATCTTGTTTAAAAATGGCGGCCATTTATTTTTTTTTTAAAAATTTGAAATTTGGTACCAAAAAATTGAAAATTGAAAAATATTTTTTTCTTATGTGTTTGACCTTGATACAAAGATTCCGGAGCATTTTTTGTTTCGTCTATATCTTAAAAAATGACTGAGTTATAGCACTTTGAATTTCTAGCTTGGCTGACATTTTGAAACGACTTGAATTGTCACGCGATAATAGGAGTATTTATGAATCGATTATGATCTACCTTGGTGTATAGATAATACGTACCAATGTCTTGACCGAGTTCGTTGGCCAGCTTCAACCGCGATCTTGTTTCAAAATGGCGGCCATTTAAATTTAAAAAAAAATAAAATCTGAAGTGTGGTACCAAAAAATTGAAAATTGAAATTTTTTTTTCTTATGTGTTTGACCTTGATACAAAGATTCCGGAGCAGTTTTTGTTTCGTCTATATCTTAAAAAATGGCTGAGTTATAGCACTTTGAATTTCTAGCGTAGACATTTTGAAACGACCTGATTTTTTTAACGCGATAACAGGTGTATTTATAAACCGATTTCGATGTACCTTGGTATATACATAATACGTACCAATATCTCGACCGAGTTCGTTCGCCAGCTTCATCCGCCATCTTGTTTCAAAATGGCGGCCATTTAAAAATCTTTTTAAAATTTAAAATTTAAAATGAGGTACCAAAAAATTGGAAAATGAAAAAGATCTTTTTGTATGTGTTTGACCTTAATACAAAGATTTCGGAAGAGTTTTTGTTTCGTCTATATCTAAAAAAAATGGTTGAATTATAGCACTTTGAATTTCTAGCATGGCTGACATTTTGAAACGATCTGATATTTGTCACGTGATAACACGCGTATTTATTAACCTATTTCGATGTAAGAAGGCATGTGGATAGTATATCGTCTCGACCAAGTTCGCTGGCCAGCTTCATCAGCCATCTTGTTTCAAAATGGAGACCATTAAATAAAAAAGAGTTATATTTAAAGTGAGATGCAAAAACATTAGAAATTGAAAAAGGTTTCATTCTTAAGCATTTGACCATGATATAAGAATTCCGGAGCATTTTTTGTTTTGTCTTTATCTTAAAAAATAGCTCAGATATAGCAGTTTCAATTTCTAATGTGTGTGACATTTTGAAGAATCTGAATTTTTGCCTGCGACAGCACTTGTATATATCAACCGATTCCGATGTGAGTGAGCATGTGCACAGGAATTTCTAAGATCTCGACCAAGTTCACTCATTAGACTCATCCACCATGTTGTCTTAAAATGGCAGGAACTTCAAGATATCGCCGAAATTGGCAACCAAATATAAGTTACTTTAAATAAAAGCAGCTTGGATAAAGCTGACTAATTTCGCGAAATTCCCATTCATAATGATTTAATATTGATAAAAATTAGTATTGAATTTCCTATAATCGGTTTCCACTAAATTGAGCTTCGTATGTTTGAATAATATAAGCTTGCTTTTTAAAAATAAGGAATATGAAAGCTACCTCTTCCTCCCGGCACTGGCCGGAAGGACTTTTTTTTTACATTTTTATAAAAAATCAAAATGTGATTTTACGCTTATAATTTGATGTTTATTTATACAGTGCCAATAAATGATACAAACGAAATATGCTCTTTTTAATTTCTAGGGGGTTTTTTAGTTCCTTTTTACTTGCAGTTTAACATTTTAATAGATCTTTCTGCTTTATGGTTTTTAGCTCACGGGCTATCAAAGTCTGAGAGCTACTGTGCCCGCCCGTTCTGTATGTATGTACGTACGTATGTATGTATGTATGTATGTATGTACGTAACGCGATAACTCATGATAGAAACATCCGATTTGCTTCAAAATTTTTTTCTAGGTTCATTGTGATAAGGCTGATTAGTTTTGGGAGTTCATTGGTTAAGGATAAATGGGGGAAAACGGGGTTAGTCCAACCCCTTAATTCAGATAAATGGGTTTTTCATGCAGAATCATTCGATTTGCTCCGAATTTGGTATACCGGTTTATTATGTTAAGGAACTTCCCTGAATAGTTTTGGGAGTTCATTGGTTAAGGATAAAGGAGGAAAAGGGGTGTTAGTCCACCCCTTAATTCAGATAAATGGGTTTTTCATGCAGAATCATTCGATTTGCTCCGAATGTGGTATACCGGTTTATTATGTTAAGGAACTTCCCTCATTAGTTTAGGGGGTTCATTGTTTAAGGATAAAGGGGGAAAAGGGGGCTTAGTCCACCCCTTTTAATTCAGATAAATGGGTTTTTCATGCAGAATGATTCGATTTGCTCCGAATTTGGTATACCGGTTTATTATGTTAAGGAACTTCCCTGATTAGTTTTGGGGGTTCATTGGTTAAGGATAAAGGGGGAAAAGGGGGGTTAGTCCACCCCCTTAATTCAGATAAATGGGTTTTTCATGCAAAATGATACGATTTGCTCCGAAGTTGATATACCGGTTTATTATGTTAAGGAACTTCCCTGATTAGTTTTGGAGGTTCATTGGTTAAGGAGAAAGGGAGAAGGGGAGCTAGTCCACCCCCTTAATTTATATAAACCGGTTTTTCATGCAGAATTATTCGCCTTGCTCCAAATTTGGTATACCGGTTTATTATGTTAAGGAGCTTCCCTGATTCGTTTTGGGGATTCATTGGTTAAGGATAAAGTGTGGCTAGTCCACCCCCTTAATTTAGATAAATGGTTTTTTTTTGCAGGATTATTCGATTTGCTCCAAATTTGGTATACTGGTTTATTATGATAAGGAACTTCCCTGATTAGATGTGGAGGTTCACTGGTTAAGTATAAAGGGGGAAACGGGGGTTAATTCCCCTTCACTTATTTTTTTGAGGGGCATTATTCTTTAAAATAAGAGTATAATATACAATTAGTGTGAATAGCTTGTGAGCTCAATGCCATCAGTTTAGCTGGGAACTTTTCTTTTTTTATTATTTCTCTGTTTGCTTATTAAGTATAAACTATAAAAAAGGACAAATGTTCCGTAATCTATGAAACTATAGTGTAACCACAAACGGAATAATATAATAACCTCTCCGAGTTTTCCACGATTCTGAAAATCAATTCTTATCTTTAAAAAATTCAGAAACCTATATATTTTCAAAATTTAAAGAAGCATTTCGAGTAAGTCTGGTATAGTTGCCCTCCTTAAGCCCACTTCCTCTAATTGTTTCTTTTTTATAGAAATGATTTTTGCTGCGCACATGTAACCTATCTAATCAAATTTTATCTAGATCTCAATTAAAAATACTACTATAATGTAAATTCCAGATAAAATAGGATTTTTATAAAAACACTTAATCAATGATTTTGACCATTTTCCTCGGATCTCAGGGTTACACGCTCTACTTGATCCTTCGTATTTTTGACAAGGTAAAAACAAATTCAATCAGCATAATTAACAGCAATTTAGAATCGGCCAACACAATAATAAAAGTGATAAAATGAATAACGATACAGCGATGAAATCCAAGGTACTATCAGGTGCATCTCCGTATTAGGCTGTCAGTGAACTTTCGGCCCGCGGCCAGGTACAAAACTCTTTAATCTAGACATAAACCAGCAAGCTTAAGCCGGCCACCGTTTAAGTTATGCCGGCAGGTAGGGGACTGGTCTGCGGTATATTAATAACAATAATAATAATACACCATTCGTAAAAAAATAGAAAGCATGAGTAATTAACATTAAAAAAACTAAATTTGCATTTCGCTTAGTGTCTTATTTACATCAAGTTTTGGATTTTCTTTCAAAAATAATAATTAAAAAAATCTTGAATAGAAACTTTTTATTTTTTACTTACATTTTCTGCTTTTTCATTTTCCCCAGAAATATTGCAACGGATACTAAGCATTGTGCATGTCTCATGACTAATGTAGCCATTTCAAACAATCAACACTCTGCCTTCCCCCAATAAGTCGGCATATAAAATTTCAAGACGGTCGGATCCTAACGAAACCTAAACTTGTTTAACTCTTAATTTCTGTAACAGAAATAGTCGCATAAATATTGTGAGCTGTCTGCGAGACTGCTCCCTCGAAAAATGAATAAAAGGTTCCATTAACTCACATAATGCTGTTTTTGTACTAAACCTTTTCTACAAGACTATTAAAATTAAATTTCGCCGATTCAAAAGTCTCTAACGATAGTACGAGTACTGGGTAGTATTAATTTTATTGTTAATCTTAATTGTGTTAATTTATGTGTCTTTCAATAAAACACGTTTGTTGAACATTACAATGTTTAAAGGTATATATAAATATTATACAGACATACAAACAATAAATACAATAAACCCAACTGGAGTGAAAAATTAGCTAGAGCCAGGAATCGAACCCGGGACCACAGTATACAAGACTGCTGCTCTAACCACTGAGCTATTCCGTCCGATGCCTGATTCTGCAATTTCTCACTAATAAACCATGTTGGGGAAGCCAGCAGCCATCTATACGACAGCCTTGGATGACCGGACAACGATGAATAGATTTTACTATTACATTGATCTACGATAATTATAATAAAACACTCATACTACAATACATATTAAAATACACATACACACATAAATAACGCCTGCATTCAACAGTTAAAGGTATATATAAATATTATACAGACATACAAACAATAAATACAATAAACCCAACTGGAGTGAAAAATTAGCCAGAGCCAGGAATCGAACCTGGGACCACCGTATACAAGACTGCTGCTCTAACCACTGAGCTACTCCGGCAGATGCCTGAGTCTGCAATTTCTCACTAATAAACCATGTTGGGGAAGTCACGATGAAGTCATTTATGAAATTTATTTTATATCTGTCAGTCCCTTTTAGCTTATTTTAGAAGCAAATTGCGAGTGATGTTGTTGTTAGTTTATAAACGTTTCGATAAAGAATAAATTAAAAAAAACAAGCGTTTTCAACGTAGTTTGGAAATTTTCAATGCAGTTGGAAATTTACATCTGATATGATTTATTTACCAGTTAGAAAAATTGTGTTAAAATTAATCTAGTGTAATTTCGTATCCGGCGATTTCTTGAGTTCAATTACCTGAGATTTATTCTGTTGGGCTGAACCAGATTTCAGACCATATGCTATTGCAGTCCATGCTATTGCCAGATGCAGTCAATAAGATTAGCTGGGTGAAAAAGTTACATCAGATTCGTCCTGGATAGCTCAGGTGGTAGAGCATTGGTGGCTTCAGCTAAGAGATCCCTGGTTCGAATCCTGGTCCGGACACTTTTCGCCCAGTTGGAAATTTACATCTGATATGATTTATTTACCAGTTAGAATAATTGTGTTAAAATTAATCTAATGATTTCAGCGTGTTTAATTTTTTTTATTTTGTCAGTAATGATGCGAAGTCTTCCAAGTCTCACACAGACATATGTTAATTTACAGTGTTGATGGCTTAATAAAAGGCGTAGGTTCGTAATCGGTTTAAAAAATTTCGTTCCGTATAGTTTTTTTTCCAAACGTTACGAACGTTTTAGTCAACCTGCTAAAGTTGATGACAAAATCAAAACTATAATTGAATCGGATTGTGATATAACTGTAGTATGTACTGTAGAAAGGTTACATTTATCACGCATAACAATTTAATATAGCTTAAAATATCTCAGAATCATCAAGATGGTCTATTTTTTTATATAGTTCAATATGAATCTAAAGAGATTGAATTAGCACAGCGATTAAATGTTTGCAATTACATCTCAAACGCAGTAAAATCCACCTTTCTTTTTTTAACTTTCTTTTTCTTTTTTTCAACTCGTGATGCAAAAATAATTATCGCTATCTACTAATCGCCAAATTTTATCTACCATTAAGTAATTAAATAGACTTCTGAACAGAATAATCGGTCCAACTGTCAACATGCTATCTTTTGCTGTTCGTTAAGCAAACTACTAGCAAGCTAAAGCACAATATGATTTTCCTCGTGCTGCTCCTTATGCTTTTCGAAATATTGAATTTGTTATAAAGTTTTTGTGCCTAAATGCGACGCGATTTCCCATAGTTTGTCGCAGGATACATCTGGCATCATTAAATTAATATGCCTTTCCACAAGCACAAATGTGTTCAATATTGTGCCTTCAATTTAAAACAAACTAGTTTTCTAGAAATTGAATCGTTATCTGTAATATAAACCAACAATATCCGATTCTCACATGTACGGTAGTTAAGACCTAAATGTAATACTCAAAATCATAAATGTGACAATACGTTTTATGCATGCTAGTTCATTAGTAGTCATTACATTAATATAACCTTGTGGCCCTTGATGTCCTTAAGGTTTTTTGATCTCCAAAGTTTAAAAAAGAGAAAGTGGGAACCATTTCAGGATTTTTCGCTGCATTTAAGTAATTTCGGTGCACTTTTTAATGAACGATGTGTAATGGGATTTTAAAAACAAAAAGAAACACTTTAAATCGAGAGAAATGTTTAGCCTTTTGATCCTGAAGTTCAGATGTCTGATTATATAGCATTGTTACGCGTTCCTTGCGTTAATATAAAGTAGAAGAGCATTATCGCTGTTGCGGTCGTCACACTTAGGCACAATCGTTTTGCATTCGGATAAGCCGGAATATCCTACTGCAATATTTTGTTATATTTCAGCAGCTGAGTAAACGGATAAATTTATTGTGTGCATTTTAGATGTTCATTATATTTATTCATTATCCAGTTCATACATTCGTTCTATGATAATCTAGCTGACCCTCCCGATATAGCTGCGCAAGATCGGGATAATGAACTGAAGTGTTAAGATGAAAAGAACTTCCTAAAAACACCATAAAAAATCAGTGATGCCGCTGTACTTGAAAAAACCTGGGTCCCCGGGACCCAGGATTTCCAAAAATGTGGGTCCCTTTTTTACAAAAGCGGGTCCCCATCAATAATAATTTATATTTGAAAGGAATAAATGAAACTTGTTTATTTGGAAAAGATAAATGAAATGCATTAATCACTGTTTTAATAATAATTAAATAATGAATTAAAACCAGTATTATTTGCAATCAAATAAGATATTTTTTAAAAATATTAAGAGAAATTTTCTTTACTTTTTTAAAAGTAAAAATGCAAAATACAATTTTAATTGTAAAATAATGTTTATTTAAGAGTAGAAGATACCAAGTTCAACTTATAACAAGTATCACTAATGTTCGCATTTCTTTTAAAAAGGGGCAAGACGGGTTTATTGAAAAAGATATTTTTGCTGAAAAAAAGAATACTTATGTTAAGTAAAGATGTACTTTTTGTTGAATGAATGGGTGCATTATACTTCCCATTGAATTATTTGTCGCCATGGATCTGTGTTGGAATCAGACATTTTCCTTGGAAGGGAAATTTACATCGAAATCATTAATAAGCGTCAAATCCTAAATGTTCTGAAGGCGGGATACATTTCAATGCAGTAATGAGGGGGGGGGGGGGATTTTCACTGGTCCACCTACTGAATACATTATCAAAGTACACTGATATCAATCTGTATTTTTAGGAATCTCATTAACAAAAAATTAAATCCCATTTTATGAATTTTCTACCTATAAGTTTAGTTTGCACATCTTTTTTGGAGCTTTGACTAAATTCAAGTTTTTTCCGCGTTACTTTGACGAAATTCGCGTTTTTTCCGCGATCCTTTTGTCGAAATTCGCTATTTTTTCGCGAGCCTGTCACGAAAATCGTGTTTTTTCCACGATACTTTGACAAAATTCGGCTGTATTCTGCGATTTTTTGATGAAATTCGCGATATTTCGACGAAATACACTATTTTGTCTCAGCTGTTTTACGAAAATAGCGTTTTTTCCGCCATATTTTGATGAAATTTGTGCTTTTTTCGCGATTCTTTGACGAAAATCGGCTTTTTTACGCGATATTTTGATGAAATTTGCTCTTTTTTCGCGATCCTTTGACAAAATTCGGCTTTTTTTCGCGATTTTTTGACGAAATCCGCTATTTTTCGCTATTTTTTAACGAAATAAGCTAATTTGTCGCGGCCCTCTTACGAAAATCGCGTTTTTTCGCAATATTTTGATGAAATTTGCCCTCATTTACGCGATATTTTGATGAAATTTGCGCTTATTTCCGCAATTTTTTGACGAAATTCGCTTTTTTTTCGCGATCCTTTGACGAAATACGCTATTTTTTCACGATCCTTTTACGAAAATCGCTGTTTTTGCGCGATATTTTGATGAGATTTGCGCTTTGTTCACAATTCTTTGACGAAAATCGGCTTTTTCCCGCGATTTTTTGACGAAATTACGCGTCCCACGGGACGCGTAAGAGCTATTTTTTTGCGTCCCGTCTCCGATTTTTCGCGTAATTTACGCGCTATAGCGCGTCCGCGGCATCCCTGAAAATTGAATAAATGCGCAACCCAACTGTACCAAAAAGATGTTAAATTCAAGTATTTAAAAAAAAAGATTTCTGCCGTTCCATTTGGGGGGGGGGGGGGGGGAGGGAGAGAGAGTGGAGTTCCGTGGTGGAGTATAAATGCATTTCAAGACCATTATTATGCATAAACCAACTTGTCTCTTTCTCTACGTACTATAAAAAGAGCTCATGTAAGGCGAGGTCGTTACATATATACATATATAACTATACGACCAAAGGTGACCAGTCACTTGCGATTTTAGACATTTTGTTAAATATCTTGAAAAATACATGAGGAATTAACCTGAATCTGCCGGTGTGTAAACAGTATAGTATAGGTCATTTATTTTCGCGAAGATTTTTTCCCGAAACCCCATAGGAGACCGTCAACAAATTGAAGAAGAACGAATATCTTTTGGATAACCCTGTAAAATCTAATGCAGCAAAAGCGTTCAAACTTGAAATTATTAATAAGTGGCTTATTTTAATATACTGTGTTCATTTTTATGAGGATAGCTTGTATACCTGTAGCGAAATTAAGGTTTTTATAAAAACAGTCCCAAATTTCGCCAAAGTTTTGGCTTATAATTTGCAGAGTTCTTAATATAAAAAAAAAAGTTCTTTTCAGAAAATTTGACGAATAACATTGTACACAATACTCTGCAATCAGAATTAAAAAATAATAAAAATTGGATAAAAAATGAGCAGGTTTACTAAAAAATGTTTTACTGCGCATGCGTGAATGCAATCAAAATATAATGTGCATAATAGGGTGGGCCGAAATTTTTTTTTCTTTTTGATTCGCTATACCGCGGAAAACTTGTGTCTAGGGTAGCTTAGTAAAATGCAATAACAAAATAAATAAATTTTTACGTTTGGCGGTAGCGCATCGGGACTAAAATTTGAGAAAAAACACGATTTTGATAATTTTTCTAATAAATGGAAATAAATCAAATAACTTATATAAAAAGCAGCTATAGACATATTTTAGTAGAAAAGAGTATAGGAATGATAAATAAATGAAAAAATAAATACATTTCGTAACACATTGGAAGCGGATTATGTTTAAGAAAAAGGCATTTTTTTAAATGACAAATTTTCATTGAAATAAAAACTACTTTTCTTATTGTACTATTACCTGATCTGATTACATTTATCTGATTGTACCTGAGTGTAATTTCACTTTGTAATAAAATATAGTCTTTTACTTGTCTTTACTGTGTTTTGGAAGTTTGAAGCAAGATTTGCTTGAAAAACTAGGCATTGAATATCTCAAGATAAGTGTCGTTCTTATAAAACCATATCTTGACTCGAAGACTTTTTGTGACGTCTCAGTTACCAGCTTCACGCACCATTCTACTGTTTGGGTGTGACATGGGAATTGGTCAAATTTCAACTGGGCCGCTGTTTCACCTGATTCGACCTTAGACCAAATTTCTTCGTTGGTGACTCTTTTCAGAAAAGGTGGTGGTGAAAGTGTAGCAGAGTTCCAGTGAATCATTTCGATGTAGTCTGTAGCTAGGAAAATGATTTTGGATGTTTGAAAACACCTGTTTGACTTTCTTTTAGAAGCTAAGTTTCTAGCCTTTATAATTCTTCTGAAACATAACTCTCATATATGATCCCTTTTATCTACTATCATACTCAAAAGCAAATTTTCTGGATTGGCAAAAAATGCCTTTCTCTCAATTATTGGGTCAAAGACCTTCAGCCAGTTTTCAGAGAGGAATTTTGACGATTTTATAATTGCAATACATGTTCCGGCTCATTTGTGAAGTATTTACTTTTTTATATTTAATCATACAGGGACATAAGACTTTGGCAGAAAAGAAACTATAATCTTGTGTTCGTCTGTGGGATTTTCAATACATAAATAAAACTGTTCTCTGTCGTTACCCACCTTGAGTAGAAAGTGTGCCAGGCTCAGAACAGATATATCTTCAGGACAGCTGCCTGCTTTTATAGTACAGCTAATGTCCAGTAGGTACGTCTGATCTTTGCTTAAAATTCGCCGGTCAGTTCTGGAAATTCACACTCAACATTGTCAAAATTTACTACCGGGAGTTTCTCCCATTTCCTGAGCTGCGTGCCAATCAGACTAATGATTTTGAACCAGTCGTTTCACCATCTAAATTTTGAAATAAATGCCAAAATGGCAACTCGTTGAAATGTAAGAGGCATACACAACCACCTCTCCCCACTGTAGTGGTCTTTTAACTTCTTCTTCAATGTGAATAATACCGGTTTTCCAACGCGTATTAGTAACAGTGCCATCACATCCAAACACATTTTTTTGTTTCCTGTACGTCCATACTTCCAATTTTACAATACCATGCATTCTTTGGAGATACAAGAATTTTAGTTCAATGATGGGTGTATTTTTTGCTTTTTCAAAGTTAAGGTTAGTTGGGGCAACTGGGACATGATGATTTTACAATGTGACTCTGGAGCTTCTGACAACTCAGCTTCAAATAGCTAATGTTCATTTCAATTAAAGTCTGAACTTCTGTAAATGTGTTCAGTTAGGTTCCCTCTATCAAACAGAAATGCTGAAAATTACATTTTAATATTTAAAAATATAAAAATATGCATATTTAATCTTTCTTTCCTCATGGGTCCAGTTGCCCTAAAAAATGGGGGAACTGGACCAGGGGGGTCTATGTTCCATACGCGTTTGTATTTTTTCATATCGGATATCAAGTCCTGTTTGAAAAAGTGTAAACGACTTAAAAAATTTTAAACCAAGTAGATCATGTAAATTATATGTCAATAAACAGCGTTGTAAGGGAAACCTTTGCTGTCAGTGTGCCTAAAAAAAAGCACTAAAAGTGAAAATATTAGATTTATTTATACCAAAAATATAAAACTTAAGTAAGTACTTATGTACTTTAGTATAGATAATAAGTATAAAAGTCACATGGGTATTTTAAGGAAAAAATAGCAAGGTAAATCTCTGAACAGAATTCTACATAAGTACTTTATCTTTATCCAGGGGTCGCATTACATAGGGAAAATTTTATTGTTCCTTAAAGAATGGTGCGATGAAGATATTATTTTCAAAATACTGGTAGGGACGATAAAAGATTCCTTATAGCATAGCTGCCAACTTTTACGCTTTCCTCTTAGTACTAAAATATTATAGTAAATTTTGTCTTATTTAATCGTCGAAATCTTATGATTAAACAAAACGAAAATCTCTATTAAATTTTAGCGGTAGTAAGAAAGCTTAAAAATTGGCAGCTATGCCTATAGAATGCGACCCCTGTGTATAGTACAATTTCAAGGTCTGGCTATCTGGCTTTCAGGGGCAAGGTACTTGCATTCGTAAAAAGTTGAAAAAATTTAATGACACCAATATTTACAAGAGAATCTATCTGAAAACATGTAAAAGTATATTTTCACGTACTTAATAAAGGTTAAATTTTAATTATAAAATTCAGGTGCCAATGTGGCAATTAGGAATTAAAATTAAGTGATGCCCTAACCCTTTAAGACTCAACCCGCACAATCGTGCGGGTTAGACATTCATTTAAATGCTTGCTTCTGAGTCGTATGTAATAAAAACTCGAATCGAACGATCGTTCTGGTTAGCAGATAGAGTGAAGTATCATTTTTTATCAACAGGTAGCGGTTCCAGTCCATATTTTACTTTCTACAGGCATGACAAGTTTTGTTTACAAATCCATCGGGTCTTAAAGGGATAACCGCATCTCAAGGGGTCAAGAAATTTGATTTGATACCACTCAATATGCTTTTTTTTTTTAATTTCATTACGTTATTTTAATAAGGTATTCTATCTTTCCCTTATTGTGAGCAAAAACCAATGGAGAAATTTACTTCCCGTAGTAAGAGAAACACAAAAAAATTATTTATAACTATTGGGGTAACTGGATCCAGCATGGCCCAGTTACCCCGGATACATGTCTCAGTTACCCCATTCTTGAAACATTTATTGGGTAATTGGGACACCGGACTTACATTTAAAACATGAAGTAAATATGTATAGATACCTAATAATATTAATGTAGTTATATGTCTAATCTTTAAACAAAAAGATTGTTTAATAAAAGTACTTACAGTATTTTAATAAAAATCCGAGGAAGTTCAACCATATTGACGTTGTTTTTAAAAAAAGAAACGTAAATTTTTGACAACCTATCGCAGCAAAGTTAGAGCTATGATTGAGTTGATACACGTTGTTTTAGAAAGGGAGGGTAGGATAATGGGGCATTGCTCACAAAAGCTAAAACTTAAAAAACACCAACAATTTTTTATAAAATAGCCTATGGCCCAGTTATCTCGTGGTTCCAGTTACCCCAACAAACCTTACAAATGATAGAGACAGGACACTCACAAACCTCAGGGACCATTTAACAATTGCAGTCTAATGTCGTTTTCACTTACACGCAGACACATCAAACAGTAACAAAGATTTTTTTTTTTTTTTAATCTTCAACTCTCTTTTTCAACTTTTACTTTCCCTTATCATGCTTAAAGGACTCCATAAGATTACGATAACTGCCATGATATGCATTTATTAACTGAACAATTCTGTAAGGCGTTACTGTCAGTATTGAAGCTTTATCAAACACAGATTTAACTTCTGGCGTCACAATAATCGAAGCGTGAGAAAAATTAACCGATCTGTTGTTTTATTTCAAGGCTAAGTTGTAATTTTCATGGAAGCAACACTTGAAAACGTCTTCATAATTTGGAAGTTTATTCACAGGTAACTCTTTTTGGTGGCCAAATAACGGGCAATTAAAGTCTCTGCGAGTAATTTCCTTGGAAACAGCCATAACACAGCGATTAATATAATCAATAAATTTAATCACTTATTAAGCGGTCATTAATTAAATCAGTCTTTAAGGAACGCGATTGAAACGCACAAGAAGAACACACTGCTAATCATTCTAATCAAAATTCTAGTGAACAACTTACAGAAACCGTTGTGTCATAAAGCACACGCATTTGTACCGCACGGTGCATTGTGAAGCCTCAGTACAAGTAGTATTCACGGGCTCCAATTCGCAGCAGGGCTCGTCGCGCTGGACTGCTGCCAAAGTAGAAGGACTCAAATAACACAGCGTGAATGCATCAATTTAAGGATATTTTAATTGCTTTGCGCTACCCTAAATAAAGTAATTTTGTTTCTTTTTTTATTATAATGTGTTTTTTTTTTTATCTTTCTTTTAGAGCCTTTTCATCATAGCAGTTTTTTATCTTTTTCGTTTATAGCTTTAAAAAATCGAAAGAAAACTACTGCTTTTTCAATAAATTTCAAATATTCAAGTGCGATGCGCTACCGCCAAACGTAAAAAAATTATTTCATTTGCTTTTGCATTTTACTAAGCTACCCTAAAGCCAAGTTTTCCGCGGTATAGCGAATCAAAAAACAACAAAAAAGTTTTTCGGCCCACCGTAGTGCATAATGTGTTAGCTAAATGTATAGAGCAACTTTTGTAAAAGTCTCAAAAATATAGTTTGAAAAGTCTAATAATAATCGTTTATGGAATAAGCTCAAAATCCGTTGTTCCCAAAATGAAGCAAAAAGATGAGGGGTTGTATCCATATATCCATTGATTAGTGCCAATGTAGCATACATAATATTGCACGTACTACTGTATTTGGATACAGCCCTTAAAATACACTCGTTTTGAAATAATTAATTTCTCGGAAACTTATGCTACGAATTGCATAAAAATTTGTTTTTAGACTAATTGAAGGGTGTTGAGTTCATTTATGTTGACAGAATTGTGTACTGCTATTGAAAAAAAAAACAAAGTTATTGTTCGTTTTAATATGTAGAAAGCCCCCTAAGCAAATTTTATGTACATCATTTAAAAGTGGAATTTATTTCCAATCGTTCGGTACCAGTAACTTTCGTCTACGATAATTTGTTGAGGAGTTAGTAGGGGGTGTTTACCTTTTTTTTCCTACAACTGTACGTATGTACGCGTATATATATGTATATAATATATAGACACACACACATATATATATACGTTACATATATATATTAATACTGAAATTTGTCTCTAATTTTTTTCTCTGCGTTTTAGGAAAAATATCGAAAGCCTTGCTTTCTTTAAGAGCTGATTTTTAAGAAACTAATTGGTATTAAAAATGTACTAATATATTCCTGTAAGTGTGACCCAGACAGGGGTATAAAATAAAATATTGTATAGATAAAGGTATCATATAGAAATTTCTTTATGAAACACTTTCGGCAAAATGGAGATTAAAAGAAGAAAAAAAAAACGCGAAAACTCCAAAAATTGCTGTACGAATTCCGAATAAACTTTATTAAAACAATGATATCAATGATCTTTATTAAATCAATTTATTATATCTGCCAACAAGATTGAATTTCTAATGCTTTTAAGAAGGGGGGGAAACTAGCCGTTAGGTTGAACGATTGAGGAAATACGTGCATCGTTGAGCTCAAAATGAAAAACCTAATAAAAATTTTAAAAAACTGAGCCTCAAATACATTCGTAACAGTCTTTGTCTATCCGAAACCAAATTTCCCAACCTACGTGCGATAGATTTCCACAGACATCGTCAAAAAAAGAAGAAAAAAAAAAAAAACAGACACACTCACACAAAACTTCCCTTTATAAATATACTACCAAAACCCGCTCCTTTGATCGAGTAATAAATGAAATATGTCAAGTGGTATATGTGTTCCTATTTTTATTAGAAGAGTTGTAATGGATAATTAAAAAATTACTAACTAAGCCACTGTTTGACTAAACTTCATTAGTGGAGAGTAGCCGAATTTGGACCACTTCACTTATTTTTAGGTGTAACTCACTCAATTTTTGGAATATCTGCAAAACATCGCTGCACAGGGTCAATCTATTCATCTACTTACTAAAAAAATCTTTAGATCAATTTCTTTTTGAAAATGTTAAGTTTTATTTTAATTTTTAAAAAATATCAAATGTGGTCCAAATTCAGCAACTGCTCGCCTAAGTTGAACCCCCAGTCTCTTAAATTGGACCAAACAATAACAGGTTGTTTTAATGACTACGGAATATAACTAATTTTATTAAAAGGAAAGTTTTCGATTAATGAAACAATCAAACAAAATAACAGCAGTGAAATATAATGAAATCAAATATCTGAAAATAAGAGTAATCGTTTTAAATGAAAGTGTATTCAAAACATAAATCAAAGTTATCAGTAATTAAGAATAGGAATTATGGAACTAATTGCCAGTTACTTGAATATCATGTAAGAAGTGATGCAAAGCTTACACATGATCTTTGTTTATTCATTTTTTATTCCAACGCACATAACTTGGAACCGTATTTGGCAATCGGAACACTGAATCATTTCAGATATTTTATTTTTCTTAGAAGTTAGACAAAACCATTCATCACTGTCTAGATTTTTATTTTTAGATTCTGAATCATTAGATTTTTTTTGCAACAGAAGTTTTCTTTACATTTTGTTAGTATTCCTTCCCTTCCATCATTTTCTTTCCAATTGCATTAGGCCTATTTTTTAAAACTTTGTGTTTCAATTGCTTTTGTGCTGTGATAGTTTCCCTCTTGTCGTTTTTTTTTTTTCATTCCAAGATTTACTTTATATGCAAAGATGTTAACACAACTGTTTTTTGGCTCCTCTGTACTTTGATTTAACTGAATTTAGCAAGAGAGATAACATCTCTATTGCCGTAACTATGACTCTAATGATTATTTGGCTTTTGGGGGATTTTTAGCTGTATCCTTCTTGCAGGTCAATTTCTTCACAACTTATTCTCTCCTTTTTGTTTCCTATATCTTTACAGCTTTTGCTGTCACGGGTGTTTTTCTTTCCAGACAGTTTCTCTGGATCGTTTTCAATATTTTTGAATTATATTAAAAAATATTCTCTATTAAAAAAAATACGCTACGATTAATGAAAAGCAAAACATTATATATTCAAACAGTTGAATTCAGGGGTCCCCCACCGGAGCTATGAAATATCCCCCCACCGGAAGGTTTAAGATTTTATGCGTGTTTACGGCAATAAAGTGTAATTACACCCTCCAGAACTGTAACAATTTTGTCCCCCCCCCCCCCCACCCTCAGGGAATCGCAAATATCCTTGAGGAAAATGTTTGAATTCTACTCTGTAAATCTAATACGCCGTAGGAATAAAGAATTAAAAAAAATAAACAAATACATACAAGATAAAACAAACTGAAAACACAATTTATTGCATAAACATGTAAAAATATTTTCATGTTTATGTAGGCCTAAACTGTATAAAGAAATTGATCCAGATATACAAGATAAAATGTTCAAAGCTTGCGTGGAGGTAGTAATCCATTATAAAATATTAAAAAATAGTGTACAAAGCGTACAGCCATAAATCATCACTTACTTTTCAAATTTATGATGGTATATTTGGTCCAATTTAAATAACTTAAATTGGCCCAATTTAGGCAACTGCGCCTATTTTTTTAAAACAGATAGTCTCAAGACTAAGAACAAAAACGAAATCAAACAACTCAGAGTGAAAAAATATGTGCAATAAACACATGAATTTAGATATGTATATGGGGCATTCTCACAATCTTTTGACTTTTGAGAAAAAAAAAATCTGGCGAAATTAAACTTTCTAAAGTAATATTTTAATCTGATAAAAGAATGCTATAATGATTCAAAATAAAGAAAAAATGGTCAGCAGCGAAAAAAAATTTATTTAACTGAGGTTTAAGTTAAACTTGCGAGTTTAATTTTCCTTACAATTTTACCACTATAACTTTTTTATTTTCTTCTATTTTTTTACTTATAATGAATTTGCATAGTACCCACAGGACATTCAAATAACATATAATGACAATGTAGTATTTTTAGTGCAAAATTTTGGTATAACATTGTCTTAAAGGGGTGTTAAAGAAGGGACGGTAATGTAAAAAAAAAGAAATGGTATAGGGAAAAAGGGACAAAATGGGGAAAAAAGGAACAAAATGGGGGGGAAAGGAGCAAAATGTGGGGAAAAGGAGCAAAATGGGGAAAAAACGGACAAAATGGCGAAAAAGGGACAAAATGGGGTAAGTGGGACGGTAAGGATGGAACAGCAAGGAAACTTACCACCTATTTTAGGCAGATCATGTTAAGACTAAGTGGTAGCGAAAATGTTCATTGATTTTTAGAAACAGTTATTTACATTGGATTAAATTTAAAAGAAATAATTAATTTACCTCGAAAATTGCAGGATTAAACCTTGCGGACGGTAAGACTACCAATAAGGCCACGGTGCTTGAAATTGATATTTAAATGCTTATTTATATTCTGCAGTAAATTTCCTGTCAAAGAATTTTAGATATTCTTTCTCTAGCATAATTCTGCATGAGCAAAAACTTGAAAAAAATTCCGTCGCTGCATCTGAAGTGATTTTCAGTATCATTTTAGAAGAGGGATGGTAAAAAATCTAAAACGCAGGGACAGAGTTCAAAAAATAATATCAACACTAAAAATGTGTGCAGGTTAATTTTTAGCTACATATTTATATAAAACAATAGTTCCAGTTTCAGAAAAAAATTACATCGAATTATTTTTATTGAAACAATTTTATCCAGACAGCTCCAAACTTCAAAATCAGCATCAGGGACACGGGACGGTAGATGAGTTTTCCATGTGTTTGGACTCCCAACATCGTCCAAAACTTATTTATCTCGTTAATATTGTTGTGCAATCATGCATTGGGATGTTCCCAAGGATATGAAATTTAAAAAAAAACACAAAAAAGTGTATTAAATAAAAAATTATTATTCAGGGACATGAAAGTTAAAAGATTGTGAGAATGCCCCATGTGAAAACATACCAATTTACCTTAGTTTTAAAGTATTCACTCACGTTTAGTAGGAAAAATTTAGATCAAGACAGCTGATTTTTTTTTTTTTAATTGTCTGAAAACAGAACGTGGTAGGCGTGTGCTCCTTCTAATCGCAAATGACGTCATTCTGATGAGTAGGATTTCAGCGGTAGATGGCGTCTCTTTCTGTAATTAACGACAGAATTACAACGGTCCAATTTAAAGGAGCTGTCCAAATATGGCTACTCTCCCCTATTACGCCGAGCGAAAATGAGACTTGATTAAATGAAAATTCTTAAAAAAATTAGAATTTAGAATATACTTTTTTGAAGCTTTTACACTCAGTTCAGTTTTCACTTAAAGTTTTGAATTATTTAGAAACAATTCTTATCAAAAATTTACATCTTAAAAGCAACCATCATGCCATATTCCAAGCTTCTTGTATAACGATCGTCCTTCCTCCTCGGTGGTAGTGGCATCAACACAAAATATAGCTTATGTTGGAGCAGGTACTGTTACCACCAGTTCGCTATCACTACTTTTAAAATCGGTTTGTATTTCAGTTTGGTATTTTTAGTATTTGGTATAGAAATCGTAATTTAGAAAGTTTTTGGAATGCTTTTGGCTCATTTTACCCTTTTAAATTTTGAATCTTTTAGAAACTGTTCTTAGAGAGCATTTGCATCTTATATCTATCATGCCAAATTTTAAGTTTCTATCTATAGCAATTCAATTTAAATCGTAATTTAAAACATATTTAGAACGCTTTTTGCTTATTTCATGCTTTTAAATTACTATTTTTTTTATGTTCTTAGCGAGCATTTACATCATATAAGTATCTATCATGCAAATTTGAAGTTTCTATCTTTAACCATTCCATAGAAATCGAAATTTAGAAAACTTTTAGAACGATTTTCGCTCATTTCACACTTTAAATTTCGATTTTTATAGAAACTGTACTTTGAGAGCATTTATATCTTATAAATAACTGTCATGATAAATTTCAAGTTTCTAGTCCATTCAATATCACAAAAATCGCAATTTTAGAACATTTATCGCTCCCACATCCTCCCACTTTTGGCACCGGCTGGGACATAAAGTATAGCCTTTGTTGGAGCAGAGACCGTCACCATCAATTTGTAACCCTTACTTTTGAAATCGGTTTGTTATTTCCTGAGATTCCACAGAAGTCGTAATTAAAAAAGTTTTTAGAACACTTTTCGCTCATTTCACTCGTTTAAATTTCGAAATTTTTAGCAACTCTTAATAGAGATCATTTACATTTTATAAGGATCTACAACGCAAAATTTGAAGTTTCTATCTTTAGCAATTCCATAGAAATCGTAATTTAGAACATTCTTACAATGCGTTTAGCTCATTTCACCCTTTTAAATTTCGAATGTTTTTCTTCAACTGTTCTTAGAGAGCATTTACATCTTCTAAGTAACTTTCATGCCAAATTTTAACTTTCCAGGCACTTCATTATCATAAAAATCGCAACTTTAGAACGTTTCTTACTCTTGTAACCCCTTGTTGGTAATGAGAGTGACATAAAATATAGTCCATGTTGGAACAGAGACTATCACCATAAATTTGCGGCCATTACTTTTTAAACGGTGTAGTATTTCCTGAGATTCCATAGAATTCGTAATTTAGAACACTTTTAGACCGCTTTTCGCTCATTTCACTTTTTTCAATTTTGAATTTTTTAGAAATTGTTCTTAGAGAGTATATATAAGTATCTACCATGCCAAGTTTCAAGTTTCTATCTTTAACATTTCGATAGAAATCGTAATTAAAACATTCATAGACCTTTTTTTCGCCCATTTTCCCTTAAAATTTCGCACTTAATTTTTCACATTAAATTTCGCATATTTTATAAACTACTTTAAGAGATCATTTACATCTTATAAGTAACTACCATGCCAAATTTCAAGTTTCTAGACCCTGCAGTAGCACAAAAATCGCATTTTTAGAATTTTATTGCTCCTGCACGCATCTGCGGGTAGTGGCACCCATATAAAATATAGTCTATGTTGGAGCATGGACTGTCACCATCAATTTGCTACAATTACGTTTGAAATCGGTTCCGCAGTTTAAGAGAAACCCCTACAAACACATAAAGAAACAAACAAACAAACGTTACATCTTTATAACATTAGTATAAATATATAAAAATGGAGACATATAATGCAATGTATTTTCTACTCGATATCGTATTTTCCTTTTAAATGTAGATTTTTAAACATAATTTGTGTAATTAAATAGATCAATTTGTGCCACACTCATTAAAGAAGTTAAAATCAATTTGTTTATAATAATTATATCTCATCAATACAATAAAATCCTAAATTATATTAAAACATGAATATGCTTATATATCCACCTTCTTTGTTACTATATTAATTAGTACTAAAATAGATCTCATAACTATTGCGTATGTAAAAATATATTACATACTTTATATACATAAAACATACATTTTAAGTAATTGCACCTTTAGTAAATAATTCTAATGTTCTTTGAATAATTATTATTTAGTGAGATGCAATTTATGACATGCATCAACTAATACAGACTAATTAAAGCATTTCCTGGAGAAGCTAAGGTTATCCAAACCACTTTTAATCTCTCAGCTAGGTTTATTGAACTTAATAGCTGAAGCTATTATGTGTGGTGTACTTCTTTATCTTTACATACATTATGATTGTGTACTTAGTTTATGATACAGTCGTAAAATAGTTGCTCTTTTCACAATTATAGTTCATTTAAGGTATGTTGTTGTAAATTAACCCATGGAGCGTTAGACAATATATTTTTAAAAAATATTTTTTTAGCGTCTCATAACATAATATCTAAGCAAAGTATTATTTAAAAATTATGTAAGTTAAATCAAGTTTAAAGTATTATTATATAAATTCTATCTGAATATATTACATACTTTTTAATTTTATATTTGTACTAGCTAAATTACGCGGCGTTTCCCGGAATTTTGAGAATCTTTGTTTTGAAAAATCAATGTCAAAATTAAACATACAGTATAAAACAAACAATAAAAAAATGTGCTAAAGCCATCTTTATTCCAGTTTTTCACTACGAATGAGCTGTAGGGCCCCAAACCTTTGTGAAAATTCTAATATATACTCATGCACACAAGTGTATATATAGAATAGGTTTAAAAATGACGAAAATAAATTCAGAGTACATCAAAATGTTAAAATATGCCAATATTTGCATAATCGGGTTTTTATGATGTTTCATTACGTTTTCATAAACTCATATAACGTTATATATTCACCTTCTTACGTCCATTATATTTCCAGTATGATGTAATGTCCACTTTTTTAAATTCATCAAACTGTTTATTTCATTTTCATTTTTCACGCGGAAATCTTGCAATAGAAAAGTAACTGTTGTGGTAAGAATTTTATTAGAGATTTTTAATTGTTAGCAACTGCTATAACGAAAAATCTTTTAATTTGATACGAAATTGCTAATAAATTGCAGTTTTTTTATTAATTAAAAATTAGCTATGAATTATTTCGATTCCGGATTAGTTTAGTTGCCTTGGCCGTGTTTTATTACACATGTACAGTCGTGGTATAAAAAGTAAACAACCCATACTAACTCTACAAAAAACTGTTGTAGAAGAAAGTGACTGGTACCACACGATTGGTAATAAAGTCTACTTTTAAATGATGTATAAAAAATTTTCTTAGGAGGCCATCTACATATTAACGAATCATAACTTTGCTTTTTTTTTTAAATAGCAGTACACAATTCTGACAGCATAAATGAACTCTACACCCTTCAATTAGCCTAAAAACACATTTTTATACAATTCGTACGAAAAGTTTCCGAGAAATCAATTATTTTAAATCGAGGGTATTTTCGGGGCTGTATCCAAGTTGAAATTCGGTACTGGATTGTTGACCGAGAGAGGATTCTTGATCAAGGCATCTTAAGCGCACTGCTAGATTACAGGATAGTATAAGAAATTTCAAATTATCGAGTCAGTTCTATCATAGACGGCCCCTTAAACTATCATTTAGCCGTTTTTTAAACATAATTTAAAAACTACTTGGAATAAAAATATGAAATTTCGGATTTCCTTAAAGCTGGACTTAATAAATTTAAATACATAAAAAAATTGTAGGTTGCAATTCATAATTTTTTCGAATATTAATTTCATAAAATTTTTAAAATAGCAAATTCAACGTATTTATGTTTCGGTATTTTAGTATTATTGCTGCACAAAAAATTAGCACTTTAGGAGTATAATTTCAGAAGATATTATTAAAAATATTAAAATGTAATTTAACATTAGAAGCACTAAATTTTGAATGTTTATAATTCAAAAACTTATCATTCAAATAACTAGAAATTTCGTTTCTAGGTATAGTTTGAACCGAAGATGTGAAATATCTTGTTAACATTGGGTATTGCTATTGAAAAAAATGAAGTTTGGGTTCGTTTTAATATGTATATGGCCCTCTAAGCAAATTTTATATACATCATTTAAAAGTAGACTTTATTTCCAATAGTTCGGTACCAGTAAATTTCTTCTACGATAGTTTGTTGAGAAGTTAGTAGGGGGTGTTTACTTTTTTTTTTCCACGACTGTACACTGTAAAAAAAAATCTGTAAATCTACATAACTAGTTTTTGTAAAACTACAGAAATCTGCATGTTTACTAGAATTTTATCCGTGATCGGGGAAAATATTTACCACTCGCATAGTACAAATACATGAAATATCTTAGTTTGACCTGTCAGCCAATGAGAAAGGACTTCAATGGTGACGTAATGACTATTCACGCAGCCACAGAGGCGTTCAAGGCATCCATCTTGATTATGATTTCAAATTAGTAGGTAAGTAAATATTTCTTCTTTATGAGTTAATTTTTTTTATATTTCCATTCTACTTGATTCCTAATAAGTACAAATCAACTACACAGTAAGACTGTTTGATTTCGAATTATAATATAACATGATTTTAGCAGGTATTAATGCGTAATCTTCCTATTATTTTTTGTTAAATATTTATTATTCAGTCAAATGACTATTCTTTACACCAGTGTTTATTAGATGCGTGCAATTTCTAATGTTTTATCTTTTAAATCAAATTTTATTGCAATATGGTTAGCAGATTAAATATTTTATTTTTAATTATTGATGCAATGAATAGTACTCCCCCCTTTGACTGATAATGAAGGCCAAATATTCCACTATTCTTCCGCAGAATATACTTAAAATGTATACCAAAATTATCTGTCTTAATATTAGTCGTGCCGAGTAATCGGTATTTATTGTACTGGATTCCAGCATCGCGTCGGGTTTACTTTACTATTTTGGTTCGGATCGGGTCGGTTTGGGTTTCTTTGAATCTTGCGTGTCGGGTTCGGGTTGACTGATTTTTCAAAAGAATGTCCAAAATATTTTTTTTCATGCTAAACATCTAGGTGTAGGGCAGATGTGCCAGTAATGGACAAACTTCTACATATTTTGTTTATAAAAAAATTAAACAATAAAAATTTTACTTTAAAAAATTTTCATAACTCCACCCCCCCCCCCCTTACATGTTTTATAATCTGTATTATTGTTGATACTCTTAATCAAACCAATTAGGAAGCAAAAGGTGATCCTTCGAAGTTCCACTGTTTTTCATTTATGTTGGCGAACATGCAACGGTTTAACTTAATAAATTTATATATTCTTTTACTTTCCGGCAAAATTTATTAATGACTATTAATGACTATTAATATTAATGACTTGTTTATGCATAGATGTAATAGTTTCCCTATTTATGGAACATTATACTGTATATTATCCATCATATAAACTAAGCCTTAAAGAATGGTTCTAAGCATGGATTAAACTAAGCATGGGACAAATTTTGAAACTTGCAATTTCTTTAATTATAAAATTGTTTCTGAAAACTATGTTTCTATATTGTTCAAGGACATTAGAAATTTTTTCATTTTGTGTTCTATAAACTGAAATATTGTTTTTGTGTCAAACAAAGTTCATTTTCTTATTTTTGTAAAAGGTGTCCCATTCCTCCACACTCTCTCCTATGATTATAACTCTGAATATTGGGCACTTCTCTATCTATACGCACGTATCATGGGTATATGTGTTAAAACTATCAGAAATATTATATATATGAATGCGTGTATATGAAAAATGAAATGTTGTAATATTTTTACCTATTCATAGAGAAGAATAAATGGTTCTTAACTGTGCCGTAAATAAAAAGGATTTATCACATTTCTTATATACTTTTGATTTCTTAACCTTTAATTGATGTTACCGGTCTCTCAGACCGCGTTTTTTTTAAATTTTCATAGTTTAACTTGCAATTTTCAATTTAACTACAAACACTATCGAAATTTTGTTCCGTTTGGAAATTTAGTTATATCACCAGACACTTTTGAATAGGTGAATTTTAATTACAACAGTGCTGTACAAAAAGTTTAGTACAAAAACACCATCCTATGAGTTAATCGCGCCTTTTATTCATCTTTCGATGAAACGGTCTCACAGACCACTTCACACTAGTTACGTGACAATTTCTGTGACATCAGTTAAAAGTTAAGCAGTATATTGAAATATGTATTTATTTTATCTGAAAATTGTTCTGCTCAAACTTTTTGTAAAAATCTTTACAAGAATTGGAAAAAAACCTAAATATAAACATCTGCATTTTAATTTTACGTGAAGTTCTGAGCAATAAAATGCTGAGTTTTTACTTTCTCATGCAAAGAGAGATATAGGGTAGGTAGGGGTAAAGATACGAACGGGGCAAAAATACGCACCGGCTGATTTCATATGAAGCAACATTTCGGCTATCATGACCAATAGGTGGCAGTTTGGTTTCAAGTGTACTAGTCATTTATTTAAACCTTTTGATAAAAGTAGCAATTTGTGGTAAGAAAATGAGGTAAGTTTAAATTTTCGAATTTTGATATAATATTTTGTATATTTCACTTTTTTCTTTACTTGACAATACCTGGAATTTTTACAAATCCAAAAATTCAGTGGAGATCGAAAGCTTTTTAGCTTCTAAATGCCATAGTTTACCTCGATCACATTTGTTTATACTTATAGGTAGCCGGTTAAGCAAAATATTGCAGAATGGGGTAAAAGTACGCATACGCCTTGGGACAAAGATACGCACATGTTTATGATACGGGACTTTGCCCTATCGTTTTAGCTAGATGCAAAGCTTTCCACTTTTCTAAATTTGTATTATATAAAATATAATAGATACATAACTAATATAAGTTAGTAAACTACATTTTCCTTTTTCTAGTTAAGTTTTTTAAATATAGAACATATGTTCTACCTACCTACTTTTAAAAATCAATATTCTTGTTTCATGAATCGCTTTTGTTTTAAACCTTAATCTTTAACTCCTGTTAACGATCTCACCGACAGCTGCAATATTCAGTTTTCACAATTTAACTTTTAATTTTCAATTTAAGTATTAATTTTTGTTTAATTTTGATTCGTTCGGTAAATTAGAAGTATAGCTGAAGACTTCTGAATGCGGGAAAGTTTACTATAATAGTCCTTTACATAAAGTTTAGCGCAGAAACCGCCTCTTATGAGCCAGTAAACCATTTTATTCAATCTACGATTAAGCGGTCTCGGAGACCGCTTACAGTATTTATGAAACAATATTTGTCACAATAGTTAGAGGTTAACTGCTATTCGCGAACTTGCAGACCGCTGTTTTTTCATGGTCTAGTTTACAATTTTCAGTTTAAATACTATAAAAATTTACTAATGCTTTTACATTACTCATTCATTTTAGTGGAAATGGGGCAAAAACCGGCCGTAATGGGCAAAAATACGCACTGCGTATCTTTGCCTCATCACTGCGTACTTTTACTCCACCCAATGGGGCAAGGAGGAGGATGGCCACCCAGGGAAACCCAGCAAATGCTTTTGAGTTTTAGTGCAGTGCCTGGGGGAAGAAACCAATGGGGGAAAGATGCAGAGCAAAAATTACAATTTCTTACGGAAATGTAATTTGACAGAATGTCGTATGATAGCGGAACGTGCCTAAGGTTTTAATACAACATTTTAATAAGTCGTCGCATATCAGTGTTTTCGTTAAGAATCAAAATTAATGATAAGTGCGTAATTTTACCCCCCACCTACCCTAGATCACTTAGATGTGTCATGTGATTGTGAGCCATGTTGAGGACAACTTGTCACCAAGCGCCATTGAGATCCACCATGATGGCGCTTTTTAACAAGCTGTCATCACTTCAAATACTTGTGGGCATGATACCTACATATGTTTGAATATTAAAGTATATACATTTGTCCATTTTCCTACATAAAACATAAATTGTTATTAGAGATGTAATTGTAGATTACATTTCATAATATCAATAAAACATGATTTACTTTCCTTTTATTTCGGGTTCGGGTTGAGATAAGTCTGGGTTGAGTTGCAGGTTGCCGAAAATTATTTTAGCTGATTCTGGTCAGTTTGAGGATCGAGGAAATATTTTTGGCGTGTTCGGGTCGAGTTGCGGGTTGACTTAAGTATTATATTCTGTTTTGTGTCGATGCAACTTGACCCATGCATGACTACTCTGTAGTCGGCTAATTTTAAATATATCAGGATTCGTACGGTCCTTAAAAGTACTTACATGTTTCAAAAGGATTTTTTTGTGCTTGAAAGTGCTTATTTTCATACAAATTTTTTTAAAGTCCTTAAAAGTGCTTTACTATCATTCTATTTCTTAATCGGGGGTGGAACTCTTCTGCATTTCTTTTCATTTCTGATTAAAAAAAAAAAAAAAAAAAAAAACGCCATTGCTAACTTTTCTTCTGAAATTTGACCTCCCCTTTTTGCTCCCTTCTGCACAATACCAAAGTTTAAACTGTTTAAAACTTTTTTTAACCTTTAACTGATGTTACCGGTCTCTCACAGACCGGTGCTTTTTTCAATTTTCATAGTTTAACTTGCAAATTTCAGTTTATCTACAAACACTACTGAAATTTTGTTTCGTTTGAAACTTTAGTACTAACACCAGAGACTTTGAATAGGTGAATTTTAATTATAACACTCCTGTGCAAAAAGTTTAGTACAAAAACATCCTATGAGTTTATCGCGGCTTTTATTCATCTTTTAGTAGGAGAGCTGTTGAACATTTTTGTGTAGGTATTTGAGGCACCCTGAAAATTTGTGCAACACTTCTTTTGTAATGCCTGAATACAAAATCGAATGTCTGGCTGAAGGATCGTGGCCCAAAAACTGTGCCAGACACGTGTCAAGTGCCATTTGGCACTTGACACGTGTCTGGCACAGTTTTTGTGCCGACTAAAGTGTCTGTCATTTTCAAAATACTTTTTTCTAAGCATAAATATTATTCTGCCTCAATCTCAGCGTGCCTCAAAAACCTTTTTTGGGTAGTCAAAAAATGGCACTTGACACATGTCTGGCACAGTTTTTGGGCCGACTAAAGTGTCTGTCGTTTTCAATATATTTTTTTCTAAGTATAAATATTCTGTCTCAATCTCAGCGTGCCTCAAATACCTTTTTTTGGGGTAGTCAAAAAATGGCACTTGACACGTGTCTGGCACAGTTTTTGGGCCACGATCCTTCAGCCAGACATTCGATTTTGTATTCAGCCATTACAAAAGAAGTGTTGCACAAATTTTCAGGGTGCCTCAAATACCTTCCCTAAAATGTTTAACAGCTCTTGGACTATTTCGATGGAGCGGTCTCGCAGACCGCTTCAGACTAGTTATGTGACAATTTCTGTGACATCAGTTAAAGGTTTAAAAAAATGGCTCTACTCTATTTGTTACTTTAAAGTGAACAAATAATCAGTCCTAAATTTCATTAACTATTCATTCCATCATATTCATTTCATTAAAATTTTAGTCTAGAATGAATGTACTAAGTTTTCCCCCTCTTACTAGGTGAGCGGTTGAAGATATGTACAGATTTATAGTCAAAAAACACATTTTTATTAATTATCATAACAATAACTAAAAAAAACTAATTCTATCAAAAACATTGTCAATACAGATGTTGTTGAGGTTAAAATTCTGATTGAAATGTGCACTTAGACTTAACATTTTTGTTGAATTTTTACAATTATAATTTAAAGTTTTGCCTAATTCGTTAAGTTCTTGAAGCCAGAACAGACGAGGTTATCAATTTACCCTGTTTCTAATTTATATATATATTTTTAATTTATTGAGGTATTATTTGAGGATTTTGTAATTATTTTAGGCTTTATTTTGGATATTTTCAGAATTATGGCTTAACCCCTTGATTACGGATTATAGCCCAGTGGTAGGAAATGAAAAAAAAGGCCGAATTCGGAATTAAATACGGGAAAGCTGGAAATTGTTTTAATCCCTTCGACATAGGCCAGAAATAAACGTACTAAGTTTCCCCGTCCTACTAGCTGCAGTTTTGCCGCTACGAACAAATAGATAACTTAAAGTGTATTATTTCATGATTTTTAGCATATTTCAAAAATGATTTGTAAATGATGGGAAATATTGTTTACGATCTCTGATATTGTATTTGAATTATGCGTCGTATTTAATTTGACATATATAGTGAATAACAGTGCGTATGCCTCACATTTAAGGAGGTCGAAAATAGTGGGGAGGAGCGAGGGAACAAATGAGCCTTGTCGCTACAGGAATTATAGGTCAACCAATAGCACGATTTTAAACTTCGATATTTTACTAAAAGAACTAAGATGGTTTTAATAAAAAATATTTTCGACTAGTATACGAGCATTTTAACACGGGAGAACTCGCTGCATGAGATTTTCTCTCACAGTCGTACTTTTTTCAGACTCGTATTTAAACCATTTTTCATTTTAATTAAAATTTCAAAATGTTATTTCAATTATTTTACCTCTTTTGTGAATAAAATTACTAAGCCAACCAAAGAAAGTTGATATTATATGAATGTAAAGTAAAAGAAAAGGAATTGGGCATTCTCACTAGCGAGTTCTCCCAGGTTAAGTTAAATTCATAGATTTTTAAAACCTTTGGAATATTGAAAAAAAGTATTATAATCTTTACGTATTTTTTTTTTAACTAAGGTTTAAGTTTGACGATATCAGTTGGGAAATGGTATGTAAAATGGCTGTCAATTATGTACCTCTTTCTCGATAACTACTAAATTATAATCCTCAAAATATACAAAATAAAGCATTAACATAATTACAGAAACATCGGGAGGTCCTCAATAACTTAAAGAAAATACATGTATGTAGTAAACGGAGGCAGGGCGGATTGATAACTCTGTCTTTCTCTTGATTAGCGATTAACCCGGGAGAACTCGCTGCATGAGATTTTCTCTCACAGTCGTACTTTTTTAAGACTCTTATTTAAATCATTTTTCATTTTAATTAAAATTTCAAAATGTTTTTCAATTATTTTACCTATTGTGTGAATAAAAGTATTAAGCCAACCAAAAAAAGTTGATATTATATGAATGTAAAGTAAAAGAAAAGTAATTGGGCATTTTCACTAACGAGTTCTCCCGGGTTAAGACAAAATTTAGAAATAGAATTGCGACCTTAATGTTCAGCAAAAATATTAATATGGGTACTCATTTTATTCAGAATTTCAAATTCTACGACATTTTTATTGACAGTGTTTTTGAAAGAATTAATTGTTCTGAGATATTAAGATAATTTAAAGGATTTTTCGACTATAAATATGTACATATTTTCTAATGTTCACCTAGTACGAGGGATAAAACTTAGTACTTGCATTTTAGTACGGAAGGGATTGAAACAATTTCCAGTTTCCCACCCACATAATTGTGAGTTACATCCGCCGATCACGGGGCTTTGAAATAGAATTGTGACAATGTTGAACAAAAATATTAAATGTAGTTCTCATTTTACACTGAATTTTAAGCTGACGACGAGCTGAACACGAAAATTGCAAAACCTGAATTTCATTTTAGATTTCAAAGTTCTGCCATTTGCAAAATGACGTCAGCGTTACGCACAGATATGTTTGTCCTTTATAATATAGATAAATATAGATTTTATTTTCATATCAAAATCTTAGTGTTTTTTTTTTTCTTTTCAAACTTTTTTCACTCTTAAATCCATTTATATCTGAACCAAATCAATACTCGATCATTTCAAAGCTACCGTATAAAATCAAGTGTGTATTTTTAAATAATATATACGTAATGTGGGTCATACAGTAAAATGCGCAGAAAAAATGAAAAGTGACTTCGGACAATGAATTTTTTTAAAAGATTAATTTTTGTATTTTTTGTTTAATGTTTTGCAGTATTTCAAAGAGAATTGAAAGTATATGCTTTTTGGTATTGTTATTATTATTTGGTATTAATATTCTGCATAATTTGATTTTTGGAGTCTTATATGTAATTTTGAAATATGCCTGGAAAGGGATGGGGAGGACACGATTCTTCCAGAATTTTAAATTCTAAAAAGTTTGTCGTTATCATCCAGACTCTTTGAAATTTTTAGACGTTAAAAACATAATGTTTTCGTAGCCCGAGTGAAAAAATATTAATATTTCGTGGAAAAAGGCTGGTAAGATTTTTACCACGATGTAACACTCAGGTTTTTTTCTAATTTTGTCGAAGTTTCTGCACATTTTATTTAGTAAAAAATATTTCTATTTGTCCGAATGTTTCGAAAATTTCGTAGGTAAATGTAAATCTGGCCTGTTGTGTAAACAGATTGTGTTAAAATACGGACGTTTAGTTAGTTTTAGGGTAAAAAAATATAGCCTTTGTGAGGCGCGAAATGATCTATTAGTCCCCGAGCCAGGTACAAATTTCGTGAGTTATTTCCTCTCGGCCGATAATTTGTAAAATGCTTCAGAGAGTTGTATCATGAAGCTCCGTGAACGTTAGCTGCAGTTCCGTGGGTGGTTTGAGCAGCGGTAGCCTCGCAGGCACGTAAAAAAAAAAAAAAAGTCACTTTCTCCCGATTGAAAAATTTTCAAATTATAAATAACCTAATATACTGAAGAAAAAAAAAGTCAGCTAATTATAAAGTGGTGGTTAATACGTCAGCTGGTCACACGAACATGGAAAAAATATACAAGGTGCAAAGGAAAGTCTCTTTAACCTGAAAATACTTGCGAAAGGAGAGAGATACAACTATGTATTGAAGTAACGGCGAATACGCCCGACCGTGCGTAAAGCGAATACGCCCGACCTGATGCAAACGACAGAAGCGTCCCTAGTGGCGAAATTTGGAAGTTACCTATTGAAAACCGTAAGCGAAAAGAGATAGAGCAAAATTTCCAGTTTGAAAGATTTGGAGCATCAATTAATTAGTACGAAACGACATTTGGTTCACACGGATAAGATAAATCGTTGCCTGTATACACAAAAATGTCCGAAATCAATGAGCGACGATTCTACTTTGCATATTCACATTCTGTAAATGTAGCAGTGCAAAATTTTAGATTGTGACGTTGTACTGTGCTGTAATGGCTGTAAAAATTTAATTTCCAATGCATTTAAAATTTTAGATTAACCCTTTCAGGGGCAGAAGAATTCTGTTAGTAAACTTATGAAACAATTGACTGACACCAGAATATTCAAACGAATTTCACAAAAAATAAAAGCTCGTTAATTTTCACTTTCATTAGGAAAGCAAAATTTTGTTAAAATATTATTGCTGCCATTTGTCCATTTTGGAATTAAAATTAGGTGGCTAGACCATCTAGCCACCGCCCTTGAAAGGTTGAAATCTATGTCGTCGTATTCAAGAGTCTTGAAATAGACGTTCTATGCTGAGAAATGTGCATGTAGAATTACGCCACGAACACAATTGTGTATCGTGAGCAATGGCGAACTTTTCGAACAAACTGAATATTAACATTTTATCACTGTGAGACTGTTTGTCTTTTTTGTTTTTTTATGGGATGTTATCAAAATACATTCAGATAAGCACATATTTATACCAGAAATTGTACGTATTTCTTCATACTTCTGGCTATTCCATCCAAACGTTTACACAAAATACAGTGCTTCAATTTTGGACCTTTTTGGGTATACAGGCAAAGATTTATCTTATTCATGTAAACCAAATGCCGTTTCGTACTAATTAATTGATGCTCTCAAACATTCTGATTGGAAAATTTGCTCTATCTCTTTTCGTTTTCGATTTGCAATGGCTGTATTCCAAATTTCGCCACTAGGGAGCGCTGCCGTCGCTTGCATTAAATCGGGCGTAGTCACTTTACTATGCCGTTACCTCACTTCCATAGCTTTAGTTCTCTCCGTTCGCAAGTATTTTCAGGTTAAATGGCCTTTCCTTTGCACCCTGTATATATTTTTCATGTTCGTGTGACCAGTTGACGTATTAACCACCACTTTATAATCAGCTGAATTTTTTTCCCTTCAAGATATTGGGTTAGCTATAATTTGACAAATTTTCAATCGGGAGGAAATGACTAATTTTTTTACGCGCGTGGGAGGTTACCGCTGCTACACTCACCCACGGAACCGTAGCTGATGTTCACAGAGCTTCATAATACAACCTTTTGAAGCATTTTACAAATTATCGGCCGAGAGGAACTTGGTCATCAAAATCTGTTGCTGGCTCGCGGACTATATGTTCACCAATGTATTTGAAAGAGTTAAAATTCATGTTTTAAAAAATCAATTGCATTATCAGTTAGAAGATTTTAACTTTTAGAGCATATATATATATATATTTATTTATTATTATTATTATTATTATTATTATTATTATTTGCCGATACTTCTAAAATGTTATCCTGGAATAAATTGCTACAAGTTTTCGAAAAATCTTTTCTATTTATATTTTTTTCAAAAGTTTAACTTCTGGGTGGGGAAAATATAGTAAATTTAATATCGGAATATATCAACGTGTTAATATTGGTGATATATCGCGATAACTACCGTAAAGTTTATGCGAATAGAAAAATTGCTTACTTTAAAAGATAAATAGCATGTGACCTAAAATTTTAGTATAAACAGATGTAGAAAGGAGTTAATAAATGTTTCATGCTATTTTCTCCTACAGCATCCTTTAAATATATATATATATCTATATATATAAAAGAAAGTCTGAATTTTGTATTAATCAACGCGCAGCCCAAACTACTGAACCTAAAGTCTTGAAATTTGGGGTAAAAATTCTTCTTATGACATAGAGTGCCGCTAAGAAAGGATTTTTTAAAGTTCCACCACTAAGGGGGGTAAAAAATCGAACGAACTTTTAAAAAATTCCTTAAAAATCTGATTTTATAGCTATTTTTGAACTGATAACATATTTTGGTGTATTTTTGTATGCTGAATCGAATGGTACTAACTAAATTCTTTTAAGCCTAATAGTTCGCGAGATATTTCATATATTTCTAATTTGGCGATGTCTTTGGCGCCAAAATGTCGAAATACCTAACATTATAAGTGATAATTCATCCATATTCATTCATCTTATACATCCGTTACTGTAGCAACGGAAGAAATTCAAATTAAATCTTTTTGTTAAATCTGTGGTTAAAGAATTGAACCGGCTATATGAGTTTGAAAAAAATAAATAAACACAAACGCCTTGAAAAAAAGAAAAATATATATTGAATTTATTTAAAATACAAGGAAGCGATCCACTTAGAAATTAACATTATAAAACCAAAATATTTAAAAAATGAAAGCAATGCTTGTACGACTTTAAAAATTTTGTGGTACTTACATCCGGGCCATGTCAGATACAACTGCGCCAAGCATGGCAATTACATTAATTACAGCAACCCTTATTTTTTGTCCATTTGATAGTTCATTTAGTATAGTTTTAAATTAATTTTATTATTATAATTTTTATTTATTATAGTTTATAGTATGTAGTTTTATGTTATATATTTTATTTATTTATTTACTTAAAACAATTTGCCATTTTTAACAAGGTTATGTATTTAAGAATGTTAAATTACTTTTTTGAACGCAATTGGCAAACGATAAACAAGATTGGCAGTTGTCAGCCATTTTTGGCGATCTATCTCATGGTCCGAATAATGCGTAAGTATTTTTTTTTAATGGGAGAAATTGGAATTGAAATAATACATCGCGATTTATCACTTGCTCCTAGATAAGAAGAAAGCATTTTTAAAATTGCCAATAGCAGTAGTTACGTTTCGCGTATGTAAATTAAAAACAATTCTTTGTTTTAAGTTATGGCATTATTTCCTATTGTTTTACTTTTCATCTTTTTCACTGACATTAGTGTACAGCATATATTATAAATGAAATCAGTGAAATACTTTAATTTTGAATGAAAATAATAAAATAAGAATAAGATATGGAAACAATCTTTGTTGATTTATTGCTTGCGCACGGCTAACATAAAAGTATCACAAAAGCCATATATTCACCTTTCTTTGGGTAGTTGTTCATGGAATTCCTGGTTAATCTTCCGTAATCGGATACTTCTTCAATCGGTGTATTAATTACAATGTTGAAAGCATCGTTTATGTATGAAGCGAAAACTTCATGATGAATTCTATTACAGAAAATCGTATCGTCATCATCTACTACATATTAAAAACGGAAATTTGCATTTTATTCCTATTCTTTATAATATTTTGATAGGATATGCCACTATTAGTTAGGTAATGTTTTTGGAACGGTTTTATGTATACACACAGTGTTCTACGTTGCTTAGTTTTATTTATAGAGCTATTAGAAAAGCTATACAGAAAGGTGAACGCACTTATGAAAGATACATCTACTGTAATTATATAAAATGCAAATTTGCTTTTCCATCCACCCGTTTATAATTTTGAGTTTTGATGGATGTATTTTGATGGGACTTACACTGTTAGATTATTTTTTGTGGATGGTTGGTACTTCTTGAATGGATGGTACTTCTCTGTAGCGAAGTTTTCTTCTGGGTTATTGTTTTTCTGAAGCACAAACTTGGCAACAAATCAGATTGCAGAAAATTAGATTACAAGAGAAAGTTCCAAAACTAGGTGAACCCAAATGTGAATGATTACCTTTTATTTAAAGTTCTACTGAACGTATTTTGATTGGAGTTGCACAGTTAGGTAATATTAGGGATTGTTGCAATATTTGAAATGTCATTCTACATTTTTAGTTATAGAACTATGAGGAAAGTTCTCAGTGGTGTAGTTGAAAAAAAAGTAGGATAAAATATACAGGCAGAGGGTATATATTAGAGAGTATATATGTTATAGCTATGGAGTGCAGAGTTTCTAGATAACACCAAAAGGTCTACGGCGTATAGTCTATGCTACATTCCTAAAAATTATACAATCACGTTAACTTGATTATGAAAGATATATTTAACTATTAACTTCAAATATAAAATAAAAAGGGTAATTTAAGTCCGACCGCTTATAACTTGAGTTCTTTTCAATGGATTTTGAGCAGATTTGCATAGTTAGATAAATTTTCAAGAAAGTGTTTCATATATAATACATATTATTCTATGTTGCTCAGTTATAAAATTATGTGCGGAAGTTCTTTAATCAGTGAACCCTATTTTGAAATATTAGCCTTTTTAAAAGGTTCTACTGAGTTAATTAGCACTGTTGTTAGATATTTTTTCAGGAAAGATTTTAGTATATAACACATATTGCTCTATATGCTTTGCTATAGAATTATAGCTAAATGTTGTATTATCTGGTGAACCCGATTATGAAAAATTAGTCTTTTTAGAAGGTTTTACCGAACGGATTTTGATGAGATTTGCATTTTTTTAATTTTCAGGGATGATTTTAGTATGCTACACATTGTTCTTCCGTTCTTTTTTATATTGAATCATAAATAATCAACTAAAGGATTTGCTTCATAACAGTCCAAATTTTGTCTGAGACATTAGAAGATATAAAACCGTAATGGCGTTCATAATAGTTTTCAGCAATGCGGATGATCATTAGAGATAAATGTATTTATTGCTATAAGACACAAGATCTTATACACCGATATATTTCGTTTGATTAAAGTTTCGCTTGGAGAAACCGACCAGCGTAGAGGGCAAAGGCTTCTATTACTATATGTAAAGCGTAAATTCCTATTTCATTCTGATTGATTATAACTCAGATTCTACTGAACATAATTTTGCGGAACTTACACTATTAGATAGTAAATTTGGTTTATAAATAGTTTAATCTAAAAACCATCGTTCCAAGTTGCTTAGTAATAGTTACGGGGGTTCTAAAATTAGATGAACTCGATTAGGAAAGATTTCAAGTTTTACTGAATGGATTTTAATGACAGTTGCACAGTTAGATAATATTTCAGGGATTTTTTCAATATTTATCATATCTTTCAAAATTGTTTAGTTACGAAGCTATGCGGAAAAACTTATCTGTTGTATAGTAAAGAAAATTGGAGGATAATACGCTACAGACAAAGGATGTATACTAGAATGCTATAGTTATGGAAGTTGTACAGAGTTTCTTTAAAAATCCAGAAATGATGCGACGCATACCTACCCCTACATCCCTGAGAGTTCTATATAATCAGGTTAACGCAATTATGATATCTATATTTAACTATCTCAATGTATATAAAATGCAAAGAGAAATTTCATTCCGGCTGCTTTTAAATTTACTTCTACTGAATTGATTTTGATGGGGCTTACATTGTTAGTTAGATAATTTACAGAAAATATGTTAGTATAAAATATAATGTTCTACGTTGCTTAATTAAATAATTATGGGTAAAGATCTAAATCAGATTAACCCAATTTCGAAAGATTGGTTTTTTTAAGGTTCCGCTGAATGAATTTTCACGGGATTTAACCCCTTGAGGGGCACCGGTATATATTATATACCACCTACGATTAATGAAGTTTTACACCAGAAAAAAATTATTAAATTTTAATTTTCTAACTTTGGTGGAAAAAAGCCGTAATATTGCTTTTACTTAATTTGAAATAGAATTTTTCAAAGATTCCGTTGGGAATTCAGCATTTCACAAACGTAATTGCTTGCCCCTCAAGGGGTTATACTGTTAATTAGATTATTTTTATGAAATGTTTCGGTACATTTTCCCGTTTAAAAGATCCTGCTAAGTGGATTTCGATGGAACTTGCTGGATTTAATTAATTTTTCAGTGAATGTTTTAGTATAAAGCACATATCATTCTCTTGGTGTTGCTTGGTCGTCAGGTTGCTTGATTATATAATTAAGGCTGAATGTTTTAGAAGCAGGCGAACCAAATTATGAACGATTAGCCTTTTCAGTATGTCCAATTAACAGATTCTGATGAGATTTGCACTGATAATTTTTCATGAACCCTTTTAGTATATTACATATTGTTCTATCGTTCATCACCGAATACTACACTAAATGATCAACGAAAGAAGTTGGCCCTAAACAGCCTAAATTTTGTATTGCTCAAAAGATATAATAGCGTAATAACGTTCATATTGTTTTCACCAATTAGATTGGGCATTCCAGGTAAATGTCCATATTGCTTTAAAGCGCATGATCAAATTCACAGATATATTTCGTTTGATTCAAGGTTTCTTTAGAAAAACTGACCAGCGTAGCGGGCGTTAGGCTGCTAGTATATATATATAATATAGGGAAGGTGGGGCAAAATCGGGTACCATAACAGTTTGTTAGTCTCAAATGCTGTGAAATGGGAAAACAAATTTTGAACACTGTTTTTAATGTAAAATGAATCCTTGGCTATAATAAAACATTATTTTCAAAAAAATATATATATAATTGTTTATATAAAAAAATAGCTTTTTTCACACGTATGCAAAAATCCGGTTTTACTTCGCTGGTTGGGTTAAACCTGGTATCCATTTAAAACTATTGGAAAACTCATTTTGGTCAAAAATGTCTTTCTTTAATATAGTAAAAAATACATTTTTAATATTTTTAACAAAAAGAAATTGCACCTGTGTTCGTCCATGTGTAAAAAAAATAAATCGGTGGCAAATTTTCTACGTTGTATAGGCCTGCTTACTTTCCTCTGTACGTTTTAAAGTTCTTTTAGCTTCAAAAATCACAGATGAATTTGTCATCATATTCTTCTGCATTATATGTTTCGTGGGCCTATCAGTGGCATTTCAAACATCGTATTTGGATTTAGAGTTTGAGTAAAGTTCATAGCAAAACATACAGGTTTAATTATCCTCTTCTTCTGATGATGTGTTCGCAATCTTTTTTTGCTTTCTTTTTTTCTTTTTAAAGAATCTTCTTCTTTCTTCGTCTTGCAGTTTGTTTGGCTTATTTCTGCTTAATATCTGTTTCGATCTGTCATTTATAGGGAGAAGAAATCAAAAGTTTTTCCCTTTCTTTTTCTCAATTCTGAAGCCTTCCTTAGAAGGGGATAATAACATTTTAGGCAAAATTGGAAATTCAGATTGCTGGACTACATAGTCTGAAGATGTCAAATAGATAATTTTACTAATATATTCTGTAGATGTAACATTTTGAATCAGTGATGACGTCTGTGATTGTGATGTTAACTGCTGCATCTGGAAGCAGCTCGACGTGAAAGACGCTGGATAGTGTCAACTTGTTGATGTTCGGAAGGTTGAGCTCCAATATCCTGTGATGTATCAGAAATTTTTATTTCTGCCGCTATGCCAACCTGTGGCTGGATAGACCTAGGTGTGTTATCATGACTTTCGTGGGTTTCTCTGTCCCTTCCGAAGGAGCAAAAAGATGGTCTGAAAAAATATCATTGTTGTAGGGGGAAATCCCTGTTTTCTCGAACCTTCTGATTGCAATATTTACAATTGCTGCTATCGAAAATGTAGCTTTAAATAATTTTCCAATTTGCTAAGTTGTTACAGATCACGCAGTGTTGGAAAATAACTACTTCCTCACCTCTTGACCTTAGTATGAGCTTAGAGGTGCATGAATGATGCATCAAGGGGCTGAAATCGATGCGTTGCGTAAAAAAAAGAAGTTTAAATAAATACATTGCTTTCTCTTACTAGATTAACTGGATTCTTTTAGTGTGAGTTGAATACCTATTAAGGATTTAAAGAACAGGCTTTTCAGGACAAGGATTGGAAAAAATCTATACATTTTTTAACCAAATAAAATAAAGACCTCTTTCGTAATCCACACTGTAAAAAGAAATACTGCCAGTTTTCGGGTAGGAATCGGAAAAATAGTTGCCCTTATCGTATCGGAATAATTTCCGACCCATCTCGGAATAAAATCCGTAAAAATAAGGAAATAGTCAGTAAAAGGGTATTTTACGGATTTTATTCCGATTTTACGGATTTTATTCCGAGCTGGGTTGGAAAATATTCCGGTACGATGAGGGCAACTATTTTTCCAATTCCTACTGGAAAACTGGCATTATTATTATTTTTTTTTTTACAGTGCATCCACTCCTATTATATACAGCAAAAGAGTCTGGAAAAGCATCATCCACCAAGAGAAGGTTTTTTTCCTGCCTGTTTAATATTTGAGAAAAAAATCTTGTTATATTTTAGGTAGTCTAGTTATATAGGATTGAGATTTTAATGATTATTTGTCAATTTGGGCAGATTATTTTATTTAGAGAAACAAGTCACGAAATATATTTGCATTTTAAGTAGACCTATAACGCAAGTTATTACACCCCAGATTAGAAAGTTATTTATTAAAATGCAATAAGCATAATATAAAATTATGCCTTAATAAGTGCCATTATTTTGTTCAATAATAATTGCAAGTTATTTAATTTCATAAATGTAAGTTAAAAATTAGACCCACTTTTTAATATAAAACAAAATCAAAATTAAAGTTTTCATTATAACTAGAAAGATTTAGAATTATAACTTGACAGCATTAAGAATACAATTTAAAGTTCCATGCTAATTTATTAACTATACTAAAAAACCATTCTATGAGTGCCGGACAAAACCCCGGGTATACCCAGTTTTGACCGAATCTTAAGTACCTGGTTTTACCCCAACATGACACAGTTTAAAACATGGCGTCACTACTCTTAATCCTATAGCAAAAGATCAGTAAAAATGTTTAAATATTATCAGGAAAGGAAAGAATTAGATATGTTCAGTAATATTTAATATGCTGAAAAAAGTGGTTATACGCGTAAAATCTAGAATCAAATAAAACAATTTTTTAAGAGTAATTGAAACTAAATCGTTCACACGAACGAGAACCGCACACAGTAACGTTCCAATTGGCTATACATGCCATAATGGTTACCGACAAGTAATTTCTCGTGTTGGCTGCTAGACAGAAGTACAAATGAAGGAGGGGTCTGCGCTACCCGGTTTTACTCGCCTACCCTGTTTTGTACAACTCATCCACACACACACACACACACACATATATATATATATATACATACCAAGATAAAAATATTTTTAAACAAGAAAGTAAAATAATCAAACTTCAACGATAGATTATAATTTTCCAACAGATTCAGAATTATGTAAAAAAAAAAATCAACGTTTAATAAGGTTAAATATGATGGCTAAGTAAGCAAATTACAAAACACGTAACACATTTCAAAATTAAAGTTCAGCAATTATTATCAGTCATCTGAAAAATATCAGAATTCCTTTTTTGCAACGCTATATATGATCTATAGATTTGAATATATACTGAATAGTATGCTAAACATTAGTTCAGTTAAGAAACGCATTTGCACAGTTTAAAATTCCCCTTCAACATATTTCGTCAATAAACGGAAATGAATACATCTTTTTTGCAGCCCTGTATATGATTTACAGATTTTATACATACGAAGTAACTAAATTAGTTAAATAAAAAAAAATAAAAATAAAAAACTCGTACCACAACAGATAACGAACTACCAGCAATTGTTTATTTATACAGATAAGCGAATCCTTTTGTGTCCCCCCATAAATAAACGATGGATGCTATGCTCATCATGTTCTATAGTAAGCATCTTTTTGTACACCTCAGTGATGTGTATCAATTTCTATATGTTTGAAATAGTGTAATATCATTCCAATATACTACAAATGATTTTTCCCTATAGACCATTGAAATAGACCATAGAAAATTTGTGATTTTAATCAATGATTTTTTTTTAAATCAGTTGATTAAAATCATGATTTTAATCGTTGATAATAATTGTTAACACCCGTTTACAGTCAAATGGCAAGCATGAGTTTTTGTTAATCTCGATTAATTGATAATTTTTTCCTTCAACCAACTGACGCTTTTTGCAATATTTTTCCACATTTGATTTAAGAATTTCACAATATTTTTATTCTACCCAACAATTGGAGAATTTTGCAGCTTTTTCTTACAAACTTCCTTGGCAGTTATCCAAAGTTTTCAGCATAATAAGATATAAAATTATAACTAAAAATTAAATAAACAGCACATAAAGAAAAACTATGAAATTATTAATTTAGATATTTTATTTCCAATATTTCGATTGGCTGAGGTTTAATGCAGTTTTATTTATTTATTTTTTAAAATAAATAAAATTGTGTGATTTGTGTTTGGTTGCGGTTTTCTCTGGGACGGGAAGTTTACCTGTGAGCCCGTGAGAGAGGGTGGAAAAGTTACTGTTCCTGCTGACCACTTAAATTTTCAAATTAGTGGTCCAAATGAATTTTTGGTGTTCTCGGACCAGCGGACCACCAATGATTTCGAACACTGATTGATTTTTCAAATGCTGAAGATTTCCTTGTAAAAGATATTTAAATTGATATACTGTTTAATTTTTTTATTATTTTCCTTGTGTGAAATTTGATTATTGTTATGTCTGCACAAGAAACAATTTTATGTCTTAAAATATTTACTCTTCTATTTAAAACAGGTGGAGAAATTAACCTGATGCGTGGACCTATTCCATTTTACCTGACTTGAAATTCTGATTCAGAACATACTAAGCTTCAAGAATTCTTTATATTTGATGACCTGAATGGTCAGAGAGGGTGCAGCACCCTCCTAAAACTGTGAGAGAAACTTTATGTAAAATGATATTATATTACAGTAAATATTAGTCAGACATACTATACATATAATTTAATGATTATATAATTTGTATTTTCAATAAATGGAGCGGCATACCGCAAACCAGCTTTAAATGTGTTGCTATTTAATTGTGTCTGTAATCATTTCTTTTTTCAGCTATTGCAAGGCTGCTGTTGGTGAATACTTTTCTTTTCTACGAGCATTGTTATAAAATAAATAACTCTTCGTCATAGATTACCATTTTGGAATACTGAAAAAATACATATATAAGTAACAATAATTAGTCGCTTGGTGGCGACACTGCTGTTATTAAATTAACCCTTCAAAGTAAGTATTTAATATACTATAGAAATACATTGTGTATTTAAAAAAAGCTTTAAAGTTTAAAGTAATACTTTTGTATTAGCTGATATTAGAGGTTAAATGGATTCTGCTACTTATAGCTGCCTTTTTGATACTGATTATTTCATTGTTGACGCATATACTTTGATTATGTATCAGTTATGTTTGTGCTTTATTTATTCAAAAGTGTTATATTCATTATTGAATGTTAAACAGAAACAAATGCTGAACTTTTTTTGTTGTTGTTTTATATTCAAATGAATTAATTTTGCATAATTGAGCTGTGTTGCAATATAAATTTTAATTTTTTTTTTTTTTTGTGTGTGTGTGTGTGTGTGTGAAAAGGTAAAAATTTGAAAACTGTACAATATAAAAATTTCAGCATCTATAGATTCACAACAATTAAAGAAAAAAAAACAGATCATGGAAGTACGGTGCATAGGCACTAAGTGCATAATGGAAAAAACCTTTTTAAACTCGTGCAAAAATTAATATTGGTTGAAGATATTCATTCAGCCATTGTTTAAAATAAAATAATAATAAAAACAGGTATGTATTTAAATGTAAGAAAATTATTTTTTTTAAATATTTTCTTTGTGAATAAGCAAACACTAAATGGACTATAAGTGTAACCGAGTGCGGAGAAATATTCCAAAATGTACAAGGACAGAATGGTAATATTTGTGGGGGTAAAAAAAGCAATTATTTTGTGAAATAGATCAAACTGGTTTACATTTATTTTTTTAATATATTTCAAAGACAATAGAATCAATAATTAAAACTTTAATAATTTTCAGTTTAATGAAAAAAAAAGTTTTCTACTGCAAGATAATCTCGCAAAATCTGAAATTTTGTTTTTTATTACACCATAATGATAAATCGAAAACCAAAGTGAGGGGGGAAAAGAAAGCTACAATCCAGTGTAACCTTTCCCCATAAAGATGAGAGAAAATCCTGAATCGTGGTTCAAACTTTTAGCAAAAAATTGGAATGGAGAAAACCTTGAATTTTGATTTAACCTTTCACCAGAAAATTTTATTTAAAAAAACTCTGAATCATGGTTAAACGTTTTACCAGAAAATTGGATTTAAAAATAATCCTGATTCGTGGTTCAACTTTTTCCCAGAAAATTGTATTAAAAAAAAAACTAAATTATGGTTCAAACTTACACCAGAAAATTGGATTAAAAAAAAAAAAAACCTGATTTATGGTTCAACTTTTTACCAGAAAATTGGATTAAAAAAATCCTGAATCATGGTTTAATATTTCACTAATATAATGGTATTTGTGAAAGCACCAATAAACTGGTGAAACTTATCACCAATATCTTGGTTGCAGCTAAATTTCAGCGACTTTTCACCATTTTCTTGGTGAAACATCACACTTTATTTTTTAGTGTATCGGTAATATATATATTTTTTTAATTTAGGCATACTTTATAAACTCAGTAATGATACTTTACTTTCATTATTGTTTCTATTCGCTTTTTTAATTTAACAAAAAACCGTAAGATCTGCTTCTACTTATCTGCTCATTTACTGCTGTTGTTATAATGTTCATTTAATATCGATATGATTTTGTACCTATTTGAACATCTAGAGTAAAGCCTCATTCAGTTTTCTAATGCCATAATATATAAATATTTCTGTCAATTGCTGTGGTATTGCTCAAAAACACGTCAGGCGATATTACTTATTTTGCATCGAAGTATTTTGATTGAGGAAAATTCCACTCTAAATATCTAAAACTGTAAAAATTCAACTCCATATTGAAAGAATACCATAACAATAACTCTAAATAATATAAGTATTAGCATACAAAAACAATTACGTAAAATATTTTCGTAATACTGCTGAAAAACCGTTAGTGATCTACTGAAATTTTTTTTTACAGTTACAAATGCCTTTTGATGGGTGTAATTTTAGACAGAACAGAAAGAAATCATTAGCAACTGTACTGCAATATCTCTTGCACGGTTACAAAAAACTTTATGGCGAGAATACAAAAACTCTTTTAGATACAATACTAAAAAATCATTGGTAATTTTCCTGAAGGTACTTTAATAAAGTTACCGAAATTTTTTTGCAAAAGTATATGCAAAGTTTTGGGTGGAATACTAAAAAAATTCATAGTAAATGTACTATGAAATCCTTCGCAAATTTAGAAAAAAATTCTTAGTCAATGTACTAAAAATTCCTTTGTAAGTGTACTAAAAAATCATTAGAAAATTCACAAAGTATTGTTTAGGAAACTACCTAAAAAATCGTTAGTACCTTTACTAAATAATCCTAAGTAAATTTACGAAAAATTCTTTAGTAAACTCGCTAAAAAATCGTTAGTAAGTTTACTGAACAATATTTAGTAAACTTACAAGGAATTCTTTGGAAAACTCTCTAAAAATCCTTAGTACGTTTACTAAACTATCCTTGGAAAATTTACCACAAATTCTTTAGTAAACTCCCTAAAAAATCGCTAGTAAGTTTACTAAGAAATATTTAGTAATTCACAAAAACTAATTAGAGAAACTCCCTTGAAAAACCGTTAGTAAATTTACAGAACAATATTTAGTAAATTTACAAAAAAGTTTTTGGAAAACTCCCTAAAAAATTGGTAGTACGTTTACAACATATTCGTTGGTAAATATACTAAAACTTATTTAGTAAACTCCCTAAATAAGCATTAGTAAGTTCACTAAACAATATTTAGTAAATTTACAAAAGTTTTATTGGGAAACTCCCTAAAAAATCACTAGTACGTTTACTAAACAATATTTAGTAACAGTTACTGAAGAAACTTTTGTAATTTTACATGATTATCTTTTGTTGTGGTTACATAAAATGTTCTAGGAATCCCAGTTTCCAACAAAATTCTTAGTAACCTTACACTTTTTTTTTTTACAGTGTACGTAACATTTCACAATTCTGGCTTTCAAACTGTGGATTTGTATAGAATTACAGACAGGCAAATATTCATTTTTATATATTATATAGAGGAAGATTCGGGTATTATTGAAAACCCTTTACATTTTTATTTGTAAGTCAACAACAACAAAAAATGAGATATCTTAAAAGTTAGTAAAAAATGAACTTTGACTATTTCTGAACACATTTTTAATGAGTTTAAAGTGGAAGAAAAAATTACATATCTATATTTAGCTTTTAAAAAAGTTTCACTTTTCGGGTAATGGTAACCAGTCGGTTAATATGGAATAGGGTTATAAGGAATATTAAATTTACGAGAAAAACTACGATTTAAAAGAATAACCAAAATTATTCAATGAGTAAAACTCGGTACATCATTTATAAATCATCAGGTTCTTTGAAAAGTTATTTTGATTTTTAGACTCTCTCTAAACCGTTGTCTAGCTGATATTCCATATTATAATGCACACCAAACGTAGCCTTTTCACACGTCGACAAGTTACTCGTAGTATAGAGGAACACTGACTAAAACAGCAATATATATAACTGTTCAAATTTATATTGAACTTGCTTAGCATCACTAAAAAAGAGATTTATAATCAATGCGAATTTTATATAATTTACCTGTAAAAATTAAGAATAAGATTTTATTTCACCGCGTCGCTCCAACAACAGGTATGCAAACAAAACTGTGCATTGTGCCTAATAGGCATACTAGGAAGTCGTATGTCGGATTTACGCTTGGCTGGAACACGGTATGCACCAGATATTGAAGTATTCCGTATTGTCCGACCATTCCATAATACCCGAACTTCCTCTAAATTTAAAAAAGGACATTCCTTAAATTTGTTTAATTCATGACTATAAAAGCCCCGCTCAACGCTCATAGAGTTAAAGAATAACAAACTTCAGTAAATACTGTTTTTAAAATCCTAGATTCGCAAGTGAATATGATATCACACTATTTTAAATATATTGAAATTGATATATATTTAAATTATTTTATATTTCTAAAAATTGGCCATAATGGTTGTTATATGCCATTATGAATGCAAGACTAGCGGGTGTTTTTCTGTGTCTCTGATCAGCAGGCCAGCAGGAGAAAAGCATATTTTTTTCAAGTAATGAGTGAAAAATGTTTAAACGTTTATACACTTTTAAGTACTGGGGTAAATTCAGTACCGTATATACTGTTTCGTATAAAATCATGCTTCATATACAGGGTGTTTCACTACTAGACCTACAAACTTGCAGGAGGTGTAGGAGGCACAGGGACGATTCGGAATCACATAAAAATGCAGGGTCGAAAATGCAATCCTAACGAGATAGAGAGTTGTTAGAGGCTGAATCATCGTGACAGCAAATTGGCATTTTAAGACCATAAGCTTAATCCTCCGAGCGTCTTGCAAAAGGGTAAAATTGTAATGTGGTTTTCTTTGCATTTTGTTTAAAATGCTAAGAAAATGTGGTTCTTTCAACATTATAAAAAAAAACTCAATTACAAATATGAATGCAATCCTTGAGAGTATTAATCATTCTTTAATGTACTTAAATTTATTAAATCTATAGAATTATATTATCTTAAATATTTCTTGCATTACTGTGAAACCTGGAGATTAGTGAACGGAATATTACGCCCCAAATACTTAGAGGGTTAAAATAAGTCAAGATTTTCCTAATAATGAAGTTTTCCGAAGTTCATCGAAGGCTTTTCATTCCTGCATGTTTGTTTATCCTCCAGCTTATCAGAGGTAGTAGGGGCGTTTTGAAATGACTTATCTTCGTTTCTAGCGCGAACGTCCGACGGATGCACGGTGTATTTTAAAACATCTGAAATTCAATGCAGTGCCCATGTTACGAAACTTCAGGCAACTTGATAATAGGAATGTCATGACTTATTTTAATTTTATGGTCTTTAAATGTCTATTTTCGATCACGATCATTCAGTGCCTAACAACCCCTTTACCCCTCTATCTCGTAAGGATTACATTTCCTACCCTGCATTGCAATGGGATCCCGAATCGTTTCTGTGCCCCCTACACCTATTGCAAATTTGTCAGTCTGGTAGCAAAACATCCTGTATACGCCTTGCAATGTATCATACGTATCCAAAATCTTTACCCCGTATAATACGTATACTAATATAAACGTTTAATAGGGAGCACTAATAAAACACGGGCCCGTTTCGAGCACGAGTTTGGGCTTTGGCTCAGTTCGTCTGATTTCTAGTGTATATTGCATACCTTCTGCGTAAAAAGTACACGAAATTATCATTTAAAAGACTCCCGTAAAATATACCACGACATTTTTTTCTGTAATTTGGGACCACTGTGCCAAGTTACAATTTGGAGTTTGAGCAACGCCTGTAACTTAGAGCGTTGAGAGCAGATGTTTTTCTTTTTTTTTAGGTAGATTTCGTAAGAAGTACTACCTATTGCAGTCGTTACCATGGTGTGACTTTTGAAAAATTCCTTCATAACTTTTCATTATAGGACCCCAGGAACCCAAAACCACCCCCACTTAAAAAGTTTATATATATATATATATATATATATATATATATATATATATATATATATATATATATATATATATATGTGTGTGTGTATGTATGTTTGTATGTACTAAATTTTGTCCGCACGATAAAAGTCGCAATTATGCACGGATTGTCCTCAAACTCGCCAACAACTTTGATATGGCTAATATCTCGGCGGGGATTGAAAATGGGTGAAATCGGCCCAAGAGGGTGGAAATGGGGAGGGTTCAAAATTTTGAATACTGTCTTAACATAATTCTGATAAAACCAGCTCTTACACAACAATGGCAGGAAAAAAATAAAAGTTTTTCGTTATAGCAGTTGCCAACAATTAAAAAAAAAAAACAATAAAATTCTCACCACAACAATTATTTTTCTATTGCAAAATTTTCACGTGTAAAATTAAATAGTTTGACAAATTGAAAACAAATTGAATATTACGTCATAAGTTTTCTAGAGCAAGATTTGAGCATGAAAACTCAAAATAAAATAAATAGTTTGAAGAATTAAAAAAATATGTATATTGCGTCATATTGGAAATATAATGGACCTCAGCAGGTGAATATGTAACGCCATGTGAGTTTGAAGAAACGTATTAAAACAGGATAAAAACCCGACTATGAAAATATTAACATATTTTAACACTTTAAGATTATCTGAATTTTTTGTAGCCATTTTTTAAACTCATTCCATATGCATGTGTGTGTGTATTCGTGTATATTATAATTTTCACAAAAAGTTTAACTCACTCTTTGTGAAGAAAGTGGGTTTATCTCTAATCTTGATTTAAGTTTTGTTGGAGAATTTAGTACTTTACATCGAAATCTACCTCCGCCTGTAGGCCCGAGCCGGCAGGGATTTTTTTTTTTTTTCAGACACACTTTATAGTGTTTTGCGATTTTTAGAATGGAAAAGTTAGTTCAACAAATAATTTGCCTTAAAATTTACATTTCAATTAAAATTTCGGGTACCCAATAAATAGAAATGCTTCCCAAGGCCTACGGTGAATCATGTATGTAAAAGACAGTCATATGAATAGTATAAAGCATTCAAATAGAATCGAGAAGTGGCAGTTGATTTGCCACGTTCTGGTCAACCTTCAACGTCTACCAATGGCTCAAACATCGATAAAATTAAGAATCTAAGTGTCTGAAAACCGTCGTATGAGTCATAGAGATTTTGTTCAAGATATCATATATATCTTTGAAGTCACTGCATAACGTTTATGACATATATTACAATACATGACTAATTTTTTAAGCATAAAACGCATCGCCACACGACTCGTTTCGAACGAGCTTATTTTTTCCCTATTGCTGTACAAAAGTTTTTGTATAAAAACGAAACTAATGCCATCGACCAAGCGTCGTACTCCTCTGGTACGACCTCGTATGACTTTTTCCTATTCACGAAGCTAAAATTGCTATTTTGAGAAAAATGTTTTGTATCAATTGAGACCATAAAAGTAAACTCATAGAATGTGCTAAAGGCCATAACAAAACCTTCTTAACTAAAAAGTATGATACTGGCCTAGTTGTAATAAACTCGGGGTCAACTTTGAACGTGGCGAAATAAATTTTGGCGAAAAAAAAAATGTGTTTTATTTAGCATTTTCGGTACTTCTTACACAGAAGGTATTTTCTAAATTATCTACGGCTTAATTTTAAATAATGTTTTTTATTTACAGTGATGTCTTTTGAAAAATTAATGTAGAATTACATGTCACATTTAATGTCATAATTTGTATGTAGTTCGTATAATATGCAACAATTTATATAATTTCTTTGCATCAACCTTTACATTCTTCAGAACATTGTTATTACTGCCTTGCGCGAGTAGTCACAAGGCTTCAAAAGTAACTTATTCGATGATGCAATAATCGGCGCGCTTTGAAATGGAAGATGATTTAATAATATGCAAAACGTTTTAAAGATCGTTTTTCCTAATTATAAAAGTTAAATTAAGTTATACTATGCTAATAATATAATAATGTTAATAATATGCAAAACGTTTTAAAGATCGTTTTTCCTAATTATAGAAGTTAAATTAAGTTATACTATGCTAATTTTTGCGATGAATAATTCTAAAACACAATTCTGATTTTTTAGTGATTCTAAAAATACGATTCTGATTATTATTTATTTTTTTAATTTCATGAATTTATTACAGCAAAAATTACAAATGTGTAGTTCTATTCTTCGCGTTCCTCGATAAAAAAAAAAAAAAAGAAAACTACTAAGGCCGATTGGTCATTTAAAATTTAATATACTAAAAATATTACTGAGTTTATTATAAACAAATGTTTGAGACAGTATATATATTATCGGAGAGAAAATGATATATTGCTTCCTTCTATATTATCTGAAACACTCTTCAAAACATTCAATCACAAAATTATTATTTTTTTTTTCACAAATGTTCCTTAAATAAAAAAGACATTTTTGGCAAACGATCATTTTTTTTCCTGCACGTTGACATTGAAATTTTGGATCCATATTTTACAAAAAAACTATATTTTCGGAACATAAGTTTTTTATGCCTAGGGGAGGGGGGAATGAATTTCTTTGGGCAATATCAATGTGAATCAGATGCTGAAAAGATTTCATCTATTTTGTTTTATATGTAATGGATATTTAATGGATTTTTGATGTGTATAATATTTTTAGAAAAATTTTGAAGAAAATAAAATCAGATCAAAAAAATATGTATGTAAGAAAAGCAAAGTTTTTTAATAAATATTTTCTTAAAAAGATATTTGAAAATAGTAATATATTTATATATCTAAAATAGTAATATATTTCATTTTTATATTATATTCTGAACCTGGTTTTTAATGTGAAAAATGTGAAAGTATGTTGAAGCATTTTATAATGGGCAAGTATTTTGATTTTTAAAAGTTTTGCGTAATAACTTAATATTAACTACTCAAATAAGAAAGTTCCAAATAAGACGTTAGGTAATTAATTACGGCTTATTAATTGAAGCTAATCAAAATCCGGAATCTGAGTTGAAACAGGAGGGAAAATGCAACTATTTCTAATTTCAATATTGTTTTTCTAAGAATACATTGTCCACATTCTACACTTTTGGAACCAAATAGAACCAGTTTTGAAAATGAAACTATCCTCACATAAAAGAAACTGTAACCAAACTCGAAAAAATATAAGTCTACAATAAAAAGATATCGATCTCACATCGAAGATATCCTATGCAAAAAATAAAAAAAATACAAAAATACAAAATACAAAAAGAGCCTACACTAGTAACGGTAAGAAACGATAACGTTAATGTTAAGTTTATGCGAACGTGATGTTCAGTTCTCAGACTTGCATTTTAATATTTTTAAATAATCTTTTTTTTTCCATAGGATAGCTGAGATCTATCTCTAACCGAGCTAGTTTTTACTTTTTTGATTTTGGTTAATATTTTTTATATTAGGATAATTTCAATTTCAGAACCAGTCAGTTCCAACCGGTGGGTTTCTGTAGTAACGAATGGACATATAGCGTAATAAAGCGATTTTCCGGATAACTGCACTTATGAGACTTTACCTGTAGTAAGTATGACAACTAGTGGAATAAAACGCAAAATGAATTTTGGCGTGTTGTGTTGCTTTACTTGTGGGTGAGCGATATATTGAGAAGTAAATGAAGGTCCAGGCTTTCACGTAAAAACAAAATTTTTAAATGATGACCCTGTGCTTTTTTTTTATAATTAATTTTCAGGCTTTCATATAAAAACAAAATTGCTAAAAATAACCTAATGCTTTCTTAATTAAGGTCCAAGTTTTCATGTACAAACAAATTGTTTAAAAATGGCGCTGTGTCTTTTAATTAATGTCTAGGCTTTCTTGTAAAAATAAAATTGTTAAAAATGGCCTTGCGTTATTATAATTATAGACCAGGCTTTCATGTAAAAAAAAATTTAAAAAAATGGCCTTGTGTTTTTATGGTTCCGTAGTTAACATGTGAAAACAGAACCATTATAAGATCACACCTGCGTCTGTCTGTCACAGCCATTTTACTCGTAAACTATGGAAAGTTCAAACTGGCTGAAGTAATAAAGGCTATTGACCCAGATATTTGTACATTCTTAACCATTCACAAATATTTTTAGGAAAAAATGTAAAGGGGCTAATGAAGTTACTTGAAAAAAAAAATCTTTTCTTTGTTTATCGTGTGAAAGTTTTCGTAACACCGAACTCAACAGTACACACTGCAAATAGAGGCATCTTAAATTAAGACATATATGTGACTGAAAAGGAATTTCAGACACTTAAGTATCTGAATCTGAAAATTCAGTCATGATAGATGTCTTAATTTAAAACATATAAGTGTCTTACTATGATCATGGTGTAAAGGAACTGAGAACTGTGTCACAAAAAATCTGCAAGTGTCTAATTTTAAGACACTTTGTAACTCCGTTCGCATTAACCACCAGGGGGCACTCTCAGTTGCGCATGCGTTTTAGATGCCTTTTGTTCAAATTGGATGTTCGTTTGTAATTCAAACTGAACGTGTGTTTTTATGTACGCGTACATTTTAAGTAATAATTTATTTTGACTTGATGCGGTTTTTGCGGAATGTGGAGTTCCGGGATTTAATCCGTATCGACATAGTGGTATTTCGTATTAATTTATAGCAATAAATAAAATATAGTGTTCTTCGTCTCGTCAAAGCAGATAAAGAGAACTGTTGTCTGGCGGGCTATGTTTTAAGGGTGAAAATATTCCATTCTTTTAACAGTGCTAGTCGGATGTGCAAAAGGATTTTCTTTTTCAAATATCAAAGTCTGCATTTCACGGATACTAACGTAGCCTCCAATCTGGACGTCCCCTGGGCGGATGTGTTTAGGAATAATCACACCTTTTTCCAGGTAAGTGAGGCCTTCACTATGCATTGAAAACTCTCTGCGAATGTTTTCTCTTTAAATAGAGACCTCGCACGAGTCTATAGCTTTATTAGTTCCTGAGTTAGCCAAAATTTGTTTAAAGCATTTTGCCTATGGGATTTCCATGTTAAAATTTTATCTTGCTAATATTTAAATTTCTACTATTCAAATCATCTGCAATCATGTTTCTGTATTATTTTACATCCTATGTTATCCTTAAAATAAGTTTTGGCGAGTCTGCATGGTGCATTAGTGGTTATTGAATCTACTGAAATACACCATCCTAAGCCTTCTTTCTCTGTATACTCGCACGCCATTACTTTAAAAATAGCAGTGACAGCAGCTGTTGATTGGCTCATAATTTCTTAACTGCCATCAAGACTATCTTAACAGTGTTTTTTTAGAGTAATTATTACACCGGAGTACCTTTTATATGGGTTTTATTTATGAATACAATATTTTTATAAGCATTTAATGCGACAGCATTTGTAACGTTCACATCGGTTTTACATTTCCCATAGGTTTAATATGTGATATGTACTGAAATTCCCAACTCTTTATAGTAAACATCCTTATTTAATTTTTTATTGCATACATAATTGCATACATAAGCATACATAACAAATTAATTGTATTTATTATGTATGCTTTTCATGTCTGATGACGTTTTCTTGCGTCTCATATTTTATACACCGTGATAAATTTTAAGTTATTTAAAAGAATATAGTTCGAAAATCCTTCCATTTACCCATATCATTAATTTAAACTGTTTTGACTGATAAAACTCGTTAAATCCGGTCATGGAATCTCTGTTTTTCCTTCTGCTATATACTTTTGTTGTTTCCGAGCATTTTAGAACTATTCTATTTGCTATACTGAAAGTAGTCTACTTCAGATGTTTTCATTTTCAAGCCCGGTGATTCACACCACAATTTGAAGACTCATCAGAAATCGTCTGAAATCTGTAGACGTAGAAGCGGAGAAAATTTTGTTGGCGTCGTCAATAAATCTTCTTATTTAACCATTTAGAAAATGTTCTCGCCTTATCTCTGTAGTAGTCATAATGATTATTTGTAAATTCTTAAATTCATGTAATTATGTGCTGTTAACAAAATTGTAAAAATACGGTAAATATATACAGCTATATTTCATTTGAAATCAATTATAATATTGATGTTTTGATTATTTTTAGTAAAAAAGAAATCTGAAATTTAAAATGAATATCAGTAAAAATATAGAATTTTGTATTTACCGAATCACAATGCAGAGTTGGAATTTTTCTGGAAGAAGGACTTGATTAAAGCACGGCTAAACTTTGACATGTCCCCCCGCCACCACCATCACCTACGATTTTTGCTGCCCCAAATTCGGCATGCAATTTTTTTAAAGCTTATACGTTAAATGTGTTTCGACATTGTATATTGGTTATAATCAGTATTTTGAACTTAAAAAGTAGAATAAGATTAAAAGTTAAGTACAAAAAATTTTAAATACAGTAAAAACTCTTAATCGCGGGCACCTTCAGAACGCTGAATCTGTCTGCTATTCGATTGTGTTAGCTTTTATGAGGTAACTATATATACAGTGAAACCTCCCTGTGCGACCACCTCCCTGAACGACCATTTTTTCATGGAACGAAATTTATTCCCATAGGCTCAATACTAATTTTACCTCTATTCAGAGACCACCGCAGTTGAACTCCCTCCATGAGCGACCCATTTCTTTGAAGAAAATTAAACAAATTCCGTTTTTTTCCGGGTCGCTTAAAAAAGGTTTTATTAGAATAATAATTCCGGAGAGCGCATTATTTATCAAACTTCTAAACTAAGTTTAGAATTTTTATTTATTCCAGTAACTTTTAAGTGTTTAAACCCCTTTGTTCCTTTTTAGGCAATGAATTTAACTCTGATGACAAAGTAAGGATGACGGTCAATAAACTTCCCTGCCCTATTCTGTCAGGAAACTCTTAAATGAATAGATAAAGTAATGAAATCATCATAATTTGTTCCAGACCAAAAAAAAAAAAAAAAAAAAAAAATAGCATTTATTTACTGAATTTCGAAAGGACTTGGAAATAAAATTTATAGTAAATAAAACCGTAAAAGCAAAGCAAACGTCAATGTATTCAGTTTTTAAACTCTGCAGTAATTAACTTATGTAATTAACTTTTGTTTTGATACTTAAATTTTCATATGTTTTCTTAATTTGAAAAATATAATTTTAGTAACATTAATTGTTACATTTTTTCAACAATTAAAATCTAGATTTTAACATGACCTCCATTAAGAAACCACCTTTCGGAGCGACCAATTTTTATTGGAACGGAAGTGGTCGCTTTAGGGAGGTTTTACTGTATATTGATAAAGATGAGTGTTCGCTAAAGACAACTGTTCGTATGAAGGCTTTGCAGTAAAATCTCCATAACGGACACTCCTAAGTAAAGGACACCACTATTTAGGAAACACATTTTTTTCTTGAAAATATTCAAAATTTTTATACACTTATACCTCAGAAAAGCAGACACCCGTCGGAAAGCAGAGAACGTCGGACAAATTCCACGGTTCCGAGGTGGCCGCTATTGAGAGGTTTTACTGTATTAAGACAAATAAATATATTTTGTTTTTAACCTTATTCTACTCTAGAAATTCGTAATATTGGTTAATAATAAATATTGATTAATAAATATTACAATATAATACTCATATACTGTAAATTTGGGGGAATCCAGTGTTAGATTTTATTTAACACAGAAATAAAAATGCTTAAACTAATTTACTGGGAATATCTTATTTAAATGGGAAACAATTGCACAACATAGCAGGGATGGGATTCTTTCTGAAGGAGTGAATCATTTTTTATAAATGGGAGTAATTTGTTACCATAAAGCAGAGCTGATTGCAGCATGGGCAAACTGGGCTGTTTCTATGGGCCTTTAGCTGTACGGGCCCCTAAATTTGGTGCAATTTCCATAAAGCTGATATTTTAAATTTGTTTTGATCTTACACTTATTTTAATAAATATTTTGCACTTTTAGAGCATTAGGCTAAAGAAAATGATATATTTATCCAAATATGCATCTGACGGCATCGAACAGGCTTAATTTTTTTTTGTAACAGTATATGAATGCAATGGGGGGATGGGGTGAATGAATACTAGGTCTTTGGACTAGAAGCAATTTGAAGTTCTCACCAAAAGTAATAAACATTTTTGATGCCGTAGGACATATATGATAACATATAAATACATATTTAGGTGAAAAAAAATTATATATATTATCCTATTCTAAAACTACAAAATACTGATTACAATCCTCATAAGGTCAAAACTGATTTAAAATATCAGCTTTATGAAAATTTCATACCCAATTTGGGGTACCCTAAAATCAGGGGGCAGAGAAGCATACCAGTTTTCCCACGCTGCAATCAGCTCTGCTGTATGGTAACAAATTATTCCCATTTATAAAAAATGATTCAATGTGGTCAAACATGGCTGCGTATATGGCTTAGAAAGAAAAGTGGTCAAAGATGGCTTCATATTGGCTAAAAAAAAGGCTCAAAGATGGCCGCAATTAAGACATTTGAAATGTCTGAAATTCAGACGTAAGAAGTGTCTGAAAAATGTAAGGCACTTTAAAATGTCTTAAAATTGAACACTCTTGTTTCAGACACTTAAGTGTCTGAAATTCAGACGCAAGAAGTGTCTGAAAATTTTAAGACATTTTAAAACGTCTGAAAATTGAACACTGCGTTTCAGACACTTAAATGTCTGAATTTCAGACATTTCAGTTTACAGTGCACTTCTTTAAAATTTAGATAGTATATTTTCAGAGAAATGCTCAGAAATGTAATGAAAAATTTGTTCCCCTTGTTCTATTTACGAATCTACTGAAACTAAAATTACGAAAAATCAAGGATAATAGAAATGAATTTAAACCTTGCAGGAAAACTATAGCGCTTACCGTAGGTCACACATTTTCTGAGAAAATCGCATTGTTCCGTTACACACAAATTTCGATTTGCAGGCTTTCAGCAAAGACGTTGAGGAGTGCTAGAAGTACCTATCTTAGGAGAAGTATGAAACAATTGGTGATAAGGATTTTCGAAAAATACTGTCGGTAATTAGCCGGTATATTAACCCTTCAAGACACGGACGGTTTGGACATACATAAAGACATGGATGATGTACTCTATGTGCCATCGGCTTTTAAAGCACAGATAACAATTTTTATAAGAAATTTCTGTAATGGAATGTCCAGTAGTTGTATAAAAGAAAAAAACGCCAAACTGTTGAAAAACAGACTAAATTAATTATAATTAATCGCATAATTACTATGTGTTTCGCGACTAGTTTGCATTGAATGGCTCTCTATATACAACACCCACGTCTTTAAAGATTAATTAAAAACCTATCGAGAAAAACTCTGCACGGACCGAGGCGGCGTTGCAACTTCGCGACGTCCTTTCGAAACGTGTTTAGCATAATACCAAGTTTAAACTTTGAACAAGGGTTTTGTTTTAGGTACACTGTAAAAAGAAAACACCATTACTACGCTGAATTTGTGCTTATAAAATGCCAAATGAAGCACTATACTGAGAAAAAAATATAGTTATGGCATTTAGAATCTACATTGTGGATCTAGAAAAAATAGTTCCATGTCATCCTTATAATTTCTAGTTCCCTTTGCTAGAGAGTTCTAAAGTATCCTATTAGAATTCAAGAGCGTTTTCCTATATTCCCGTGGTCAAACTTATTTAAAAATCCCTGCAAATAGATGCGAACACAAAATGTTAATTTTCGTAACTATAATTCTTGTTTATGAAACTATTCCAGAAATCAAGCGATAATTTCTCGCTATTGAAACGATTCATTATAGTTCCGTCACCTAGAAAACAAGAGACTAGAAATTCTAGATCATTTCGTCTATTCAGCTTAGTTGTTTACTCTATTCCCATAGCTCGGAAATCTATATTTCTAGTTTAGGGATACAGAAAATGACTACCAATTCATTCTAGTTGAAGGCGGTATATTTTTTTCTCAGTGTAGTTTTATTTTCCGCATCGATTTAAGTTCATCATAAACAGATTAGGATAAGATTAAAAAAAGAGTTATACAGAATGTGTTATTTAGGCTTTATAGCTCTCTGAACTTTCATGGTATATCCATTTATACTTTTCTAGTATTTACAGCTACACACAACACTAAGTTGCATAGTTTATTACAAAGTCTTGTTATTCTTTTAGCAACGATTGTTTTGTAATAATACAGTTACTAATTAATATATGTATCGTACGGTATCCTATGTGCGCGAGTAATAGTCGCACTTGACCGTTTATTTAATTTATGTCCAGGCTTTCATGTAAAAACAAAATTGTTGAAAATGACCTTCTGTTTCCTTAATATGTCCAGGATTTCATGTAAAAACCAAATTGTTAAAACATGGCCTTGTGTTTTCTTAATTAAAATCCAGGCTTTCATGTAAAAACAAAATTGTTAAACAAGTGGCTAGGTGTGATCACAGATCGCATAGAGGGTTCCACTAAATATTTCTTTCAAAACACTTTATCCTTTTGCAAAATCTGCTAGTTCCACATTTTACAACCAGGGCGCGCACTCTATTCTAAAGAAACCTATATCTGAACGAAACTCCGTTTTACAAACTATCAGTAGATATATTAGTCGAAGGGATCGGGCCCTTAGCACCCGAGATATCCAAAATTTCAAGCCTTCAACTTAATTAGGGGCTCAGTTAGAAAAGAAAAAGCTTCAAATACACAAGTTAGAGCCCAGAGGAGTAAATATGGGACTTTTCCAAAATTTTATGATCTGTCGTTTCATGTGAGATGTTCAGCTATAAGAATCCAAAATTTCAAGTCTTCAACTTAAATAGGGGCTCAGTTAGAACAAGAAACTAAAAATACACAAATTAGAGCCCAGGAGGGTAAATATAAGACTTTTTCAAAATTTTAGTATTTGTCGTTTGATGGGAGGCGTTCAGCTATAAGAATCCAAAATTTCAAGTCTCTAACATATACAGTTTCTGAAAACGGACTCTGTGACAGACAGACAGATAGACAGATGAGCGAGACGAATAGTTTTTCGTCATATGAACGAAACCCTAAAAATGGCCTTATGTTTCTTTAACTAATGTCCAGGCTTTCATGTAAAAGCAAAATTGTTAAAAAAATACTTTGTATTTTCTTAATTAAGGCCCAGGCTTTCAAGTAGAAACAAACTGTTTAAAAATTGCCTTGTATTTTTTAATGTCAAAAATGGAACTTACTTAACAAACATGTCTCATATATTTATCAGTTTTTTAAATTTAATTGAAAATAAACTTATTTTAAAACACACATTTCGTGACCCGAAAAAATATCATAAATCCTAGAATAAATTTTGTATATATTTCTTGTCATTCATAAATTAAAAAGAAAGACATAAAACTTTTGGATTCTAAAAAGAAAAATTCTGCAAATAAAGTACAACGCATCTGGAAGATTGCGGAAATCGAATTTACTTTTATTTAGCAGCTTGCTGAAATTATTTTCCTACAGAGTCTTCTTACCGTAAATAAGTCTTGGTTCTAAAGTTTTAAAGTGGAACTTTTTCTCCTTTTCACGGTAAACAGTTTCTGGCAATAAACTTTTTTTATATTCATTCTATGCTGATCTAGTTGAAAAATATTCAAGTTTAATCAGTGCATGCGTTTAGTATCCTTTAACATACTACATCACAGTTGTAAAATTTATTTTCCTTATGCTGTTCATAAAATTGAAATAAATTGAAGAGTATTTGAAAAAACAAATAGAAAAAAAAGAAATATAGATAATAAAATAAAAAAAATCTTGAAGATTGCGAGCAACTATTTTCTTTCCTTTTTATTTAACAATCTTCTAAAATAAAATTTTCCCCAAGTGTGCTATTCGTAAATAATTTTCTGTTGTAAAGTTTAAATGGAATCTTTCCTGCAATGCAGTTTATGTTATCATTATGTTTACAAACACTGAGAGACACAACGTGGCCTTACAGAATATAAGTAAAAACCACTTTTTTGGAAAATTAAATAATCTTATAGATTTATTTTCATTTAAATTACTTTTTAAAATCGCCACAAACCAAAAGCCTTTTTCATATGCAAATAACAGGATTTGTGTATTATACAGTTTTGAAATTTATTAAAAGCGATATTTTTGTATCAGCCGCATGCCGAAATTTAATCTCTCTAAGGAATAGCCAAAAATCTCGCTACTTACAGAAGACTACATTATTCTGGAAGTTTCAGTGGTTTAAGCGCGTAGTTTTATTACATGTGTGTTAAATTTACGTTTTATTTATATTGTGACGTCTTAATTTCGTTATGTAATATTTCTCGCGGACCTACACTGTAAAAAAGAAAACGGACTAAAAAACGGAAATACTACTGGCAATCTACACGCCAGTACTATTTCTGTTTTTTACGGGGATTTTTGCCCAAAACTTACAGAAAATTTTCCGTTTTTCGGATTAAAAACGGAAATTTTTCTGTAATTTATTGGTAAAAATTCCCGTAAAAAAACGGAAATAGTACTGGCGTCTAGATTGCCAGTAGTATTTCCGTTTTTTTTTTTTTTTTTTTTTTTTTTTTTTTTTACAGTGTATGGATCATATGAGGGGCTCACAACCATAATTACACAACCAATAAATGTAAATATCGGTAGTATATAATATAGTTTTAGATAACTAGGGGTTTCTGGCCCCTACTTGTTATGCTCGTCAACCTCCACCCAGACACCGTAGACTCTAAAAACACGCTAATTTGATCTGCTTCTAAAATATTGCGGTAGATAAAATCGTAATTAAATGACTAGTGGTGATCTCCTGTAATCAGGTTTCCATTCATTTCCCTTTGGCTGAGGAATTTTAAGATAGAATTAATTGCTGTCGAGACAGCTAATTGATATTTTCGTGATTGATTAAATAAGATCAACCCAACAATTTAAACTTACCTTCTATAAAATGGCTAAGTAAACAATTTTATAAAGACGCTATAAGAAATTTATTTTAAATGAGACATTTTAAATATATCGTTTTAAATATGACGTAATTTTCACCAAAGTTTTTTTTTTCTCCTTTTAATATTCAAATAAAAATAATTTTAAAGGCCTATAAAAGCCAAACTAAATCGGTCGGACAATAGCAACTGCGAATTTCCAGGTGTCTCAAGCCTTTATAAAAAGAAATTAGATAAGACGTCAAAGGGTAGAAAGACAGAATCATCAACTGACGATGATATGATGATGATTAAATTCCCTCCAAAGATTCAGAACACCAGGATTTTTTAAAAGTGATTGTTAATGATTGTTTAGAGTGTCTAGCAGAGTTTAAAAAAAAACCTCGGGAAATTGTGATGGGAGCAATTACATTCAGTGAAACTTTTTGTTATATAAAAGCTGCTCAAATTTCCTAAACAAATGTGCAGTTTGTGCCAGACCTGAGATATTGCCAAAAAGAACAAAGGGAAGTATGAAAAACATTAACAAGAAAGCGTGATTCTAAAGCACTCTATCACAGTGGCTTCACCGTAGTTAAACTTGTTATAATATTTAAAAATAGGCATTCTGAAGAGCCATAATTCTAGAAATGTAAATAAGTGCGAGTAGTAAGTCAAATATATAATACTTTAATATTATGATATGAGCCATAATTCTTTTAAATGTAAAGTAGAACTTAATATATTAAATAAATATTACACAAGCAAATATATTAACATTAATAATTATATAACAAATAAATATTAGTTTGTTCTTTTATTATATTGCCAACGTTTGTTACATTCATATTTTTGTGATTTCCTACATTAAGTAAGTTAATAACTTTAGTAGGTCTAAAATATTAAAGTTACTTTTATTCGTCCCATTATGTTTTATACTTCTTCACAAAAATTATTGTTTACATTGAAACTCCATAGGCATCACACTTATAGATAGTTGACCATTTTACCCATACCTATGGGTAAGATGCCGAACTGCAAGTGTTTACAAAAACAAAATTTTCGATAATTTCTATAACATCTGATAAATGAAATAAGTTTTTAAATCATACATAAGAGTCTAAACTTTAACAAGAAATCAATGAATAACAAATATAAACAACAGGCGATTTTTAAAACAATTAAGTCAAAAACTACGGCATCTTCACCCAATTTACCCTACTTTCTCAAATATGTCATCTGTTTACGGACTTGGCTCACAGTGAGAGTAGATAAAACAGATTTTAACACATTCACGCCGGCGTGCATCACCGGTGGGTCATGCTTGTCTGTCGCATCGGTCGACGTGCATCACCGGTGGGTCACGCTTGACTGCCGCATCGGGCGGCGTGCATCACCGGTGGGTCACACTCCACTATTCCATAGAAGGCGTGTACTACAGGTGGGTCACACTCGACTATGCCATAGACGGCGTGCACTACATTTGGGTCACACTTGAATATTCGAAAATTCAGTAGTAAAAAAAATTCAATATTATAAATCTTATACATTCACGACGGGAAACGAGAATTCTAGTTTTCATTCAAAAGATATCATTAACTAAGGGCGTGGCTTTTACCTTACAGAAAATGTATTTATATGATGTTGTCCATATTTCTTTAGATTTTAAGACATTTTATATTAAATTTGTACATATGCAGTCAATAAAATCATGTCTCTAATGAATTTGCTTACTCCTTAGGAACTTTCAGACATTCACAATCAACTCTGCTTGTTATATTTGAGTTCAATGTAATAAATATGAGGTAGGCGTGTCATTACATACAGTGTCTGAATAAGCGAAAGTACCGTGCCGCCAGATGAAGCAAAAGATGAATTCAAGAGCCGCCTCACAGCGAGAAACATGAATATAGGCGCCGACGTGAACGTGTTAATCAACTTTTAAATGGACTATCTCACTTTTTACCCGACTGCCAAGAAGGGTTATGTGTTTCACGCGTATTCCGGTATGTGGATTTCTTTATACCCTCAAAACATCCCAACTGCTAGGTGGATTTTAATGAATGAGGTCTCTATCAATTCGTCTTAACCGTCCGATGGTTATAGGTAAGGTTTTGTTTTTTAAATTCAAAATGGCGGCCGTAAAATACAAAATGGCTGTAGAGACGGAAAAAAAGTTTACGCACCATCTTGAGTGGTATATTATTGGATAGGTCTTTCAAAATGAAGACGATGTTTCATTGACTATTTTACAGTCAGAAGCTCTGTTTAAATATTACACAACCTGGAAGTTGTGTAGGTAGGATCTCTAGGTTTACTGCAACTCTAACTTTCATAGACATTTAAAGGCCTCATCAAAACATTGTTTATAGATAGGAACTAACAATTAAACACAACTTAAAAGTCATCAATACAAGTAAATAAAAAAATAGGTAAGAAATATAAAAAATAGTTTCACATTGATGAGAAATAATTAAATAGTTCGCTTTTCACGCAATCGAGTTTTTTGATTTTTTAAATTTAATTTTCAAAATGAACTTGGTCTACTATGTTTGCGAGTCCCTCAAATACTGGGTATGAAGATTTTGACGTCTTAAACTCTATATATCTGAAAACAGTTTTAAGATGATTATTCACGTAGCATCGGTGATTTATGAAGCAGGATTATAATCACCTTTTTAATATGAGAAAAGATAAATATCCAGTTTATAGATGACATCCAGGTGGTCCAGTAAAAAGGAGTATTTATTTTTGCAGGGTCCGTACATATCGAGAGAATTCCGGCAAATAACCGGCGATGCTGGAGAAGGACAAGCTACATTTTATGTTTACAGATGCGCGATCAGGAAGAGAATGATGTCAAAACCACATTTTAGAGCGTTGAGTTATTGGGGAGCAGTAATTTTAACATAAGCAAGCCAGTAGCAATCTGACGACAATTAAATTGAAATGAGACAAGTATTCAAAAACCGTTAATGTATTATCAACGAGGAGGGGGGGGGGGAGGGCTACATATGTAATTTTAACGCCAACAGATAAACAGCAAAATATGAAGTGCTAAAAAAAACACAAAGCTGCAATTGAATGGGGGATGGCAAATCCATGTTAATAGGCGCCGCAGAGACGACCCAAGGCATGTGAAATTAAGAAATAAAAGATATTGCAAGCTAAATTTATGACAAGAAAAATACGTTATGGGAAAAAGTTGCAGCTTTAGAAACTCACTCAATAAATAAAGAAAGAAAAAGAGAAATAACGGCCTATCAACCGAAATAACTGCGTACAAGGAATGAGTAAAATATTTCAATGAAAGTTAAAAAATAGCATGACTTGCATAATCAATTACTGTTTTTGAGAAATAAAACGCGCAGCGAGAATGTATTTCGAAATGAAATGAGTAATGTAAATAAATTGAATTTTTGATTTCAGACGGAATAAAAATAAAAGTTAAATAAGTAGTTTAGTAAAATAACTATACATTTAAAAGGGGGGGGGGGGGGCGGAACGGGAAAAGCTATTAAAAGAATATGGGAAGGAAATGTCCTTCACACAGGGTACCACAAAGAAATCGTACATTTTTCGTACTATTCATGGTAATTGAGAAATTGGGTTTCCAAATGCGTCATGCATTTTCTAAATTGTTTATTTATACATCTTTCACCTTAATACATTGTAAAGTTTAGTTACAGTGTTCTGAATGTGTTGGAAAGTGTTTCATAATCTATGATGGAGCCATGATTTGTCGTTCTTATTTTAATGAAAGTTCAGTCTTTCGTTTTAAAATAAAACTGTTAAAAAATGGCCCTTTTTTTTTTTTTTTTTTTTTTTTTTTTAATTATCAAAACTGTACTTACTCAATAAACACGCCTCGTATATTTATCAGTTTTTAGGTAGCTTTCATTACAAAAAGTAAAAAGCTACCTATTGAAGACGTCCGATCGAAAGCACTTCCGGAAAAGTTTGGTATATTTTCATCGATCATGACCCCCCCCCCCCCACCAGACACCAAAACCACCCTCCGTTCAAATGGGATTGATATATCTATCTCTCTCTCTCTCTCTATATATATATCATATGCTTGTCATGCTATAACTCTCGTATTTATAAACCGATTTGGATGAAATTAATTCTATGCATAGTACATACCAATGTCTCGACCGAGTTCGTTGGCCAGCTTCATCCGCTATCTTGTTTCAAAATGGAGGCCAGTTAATTTGTTTTTAATTTAAAAATTTAAAAAGCGGTTCAAATAAATTAAAAACTGAAAAATGTTATTTTCTTAAGCGGGCACAGGACCTTTAAACTTTCAAAAAATCAGTTTTCGGTTTTGGCTTTATTCTGAATGTTTTAAAATTTCTCAACAATATGCAAAAAACGCATTAAAAAATCTGCATTATCTCTTGAGTTATAATCATTTATAGGCAATGATTATAATGGAAGGTCCGTAGACATTGAAACTTAACCCGGCAGGATACGCATCATGAAATGTAACACGAGAATGGGCATGGGGTGTCAGCACACCCAAAACATATTAAAAGGCTTAAATAGGAAAAAAATCTTTAGAATTCTATCTGTTAGTGAAATTCGTGATAATTACATTCTTTCTCGTGAAAAATGATAACTGAAATGTTAAATTATCATTAATTTTAAAAATTAATAAACAGTAAATTAAAAGCAATCACCTTTATTTTCCTCATTCGAAAAACTTAATTTTTCTGTACAATTTTTATTATAACAAAATTATAAATTATTGTGGATAAAAATACTAATATTTATGAATTTTCATAATAATTAGGGTGTACATGGATCAGAAATTTTAGATTTTTTGCAGTTTTTACATGTAGCTTCAATTTCTATAAGACTTTCTATAATTCAATAAGACAAAAAAAGAATCTGAATTCACCATTTCCATACTCTACGCACGGAAGGTGACCTTCGCAGCAGATACTGATGGACTCCAGCGCATCGGTTTATAGGGAGAGACAGCAGACGAATATTTTCGGGTGTGGGGTGTCAAAACACCCCGCGCCCGTCCTGCCGGGTTAAAAAGCGTTTTCTCGGAGTAGTAAATTTGGAGTTTGCGCGCACTGTTACTTTAAACTATGTAAGCTACAGCTTAAACAAAATTAACCAATAAGCGTTTCTTTATAGTCTACAGGCTAAAACCAAAAAAATTCTCATATTTTGGTTATTTATATTTTTGAATTTGAAAAACTTGGAAAAAAGTTTAAACTTTTTTTTATTTTGTGCTAAAATTAAATTTTAAACGAAACTTTTTTTGTATATTTTTGTTTTAAGTTAGAAGGAGGGGTGTTATGATTCTACTGTTCAAAAATTGTTTCCTATATGCGTAATTTAGAGTTTTATCATGCACGCAGCACTTAATAACGCATTAGTGAAATGAATTTTTAAATTTTAAATTTAAATATTAATTTTCTACATACGACATTTATTTTTCTGTATAATGTAGTTAAGGATATATACTTTAGGCAGGAAGGGGAAAAAATATCTTAATTGCATATTGTTTGTGTTTTTGGTGCCTTGAAGAAGGGGATGTTTTTTATTGTTTCGAGAAACTCAAAGGCCCCCTTAAGAGTTTGACCTTAATACAAAGATTCCGGAGCATATTTTGTTTTGTCTTTATCTTTTAAAATGGCTGAGGTATAGCAGTTTGAATTTCTACGGTGGCTGGCATTTTGTTTTAATTTATTTTAATACACACATTTCCTGACACGAAAAAATATTATAAATCCTAGCATAAAACTTATATCTATTTTTTTGTCGTTCATAAATTGAAAATAAAGACTTCTAGATTCTAAAAAGGAAAATCTCTATATAAAGTACAACGCATCTCAAAGATTGCGGAAATCGAATTTACTTTTATTTAGCAGCTTGCTGAAATTATTTTCCTACAGAGTCTTCTTACTGTAAATAAGTTTCGGTTCTAAAGTTTTAAAGTGGGACCTTTTCTCCTTTTCACTGTAAATAGCTTTTGACAATAAACATTTTTTTTTCTTTTAATTCATCCCATGTTGTTCAAGTTAGAAAAAATTCAAGTTTAATCAATGCATACATTTAGTGTCCATGAACATACTACGTCGCGGTTGTAAAATTTATTTTCTTTATGCCATTCATAAAATTGAAATAAATTGAAGAGTATTTGCGAAAACAAATAGAAAAAAAAAAAGAAATACCGAGAATAAAATAAAACAATTCTTGAAGATTGCGAGCAGCTATTTTCTTTCTTATCTTTTTTTATAAAAAAATCTTCTAAAATAACATTTCCACAAGTCTTTTATTCGTAAATAATTTTATGTTCTAAAGTTTAAATGAAATCTTTTCTGAAATGGCATTTGTGTTATCATTATATTTATAAACACTAGGAGACACAACGTGGGCTTACAGAATAACAAGTAAAAACCAACCACTTTGTTAAATAATCTAATATATTTTTTACATTTAAATTACACTTTTAAATTGTCAGAAACAAAAATAGCATTTTTATATACAAATAATAGGAAATATGTATCCATATACAATTATGAAATTTATTAAAACGATACTTTTTGTATTATCCGAATACCAAAGCCCCACCAGTGGCCGAGAGATTCTGCTCTCGAAGCTGGTAGACGGGAGGTGCTGTGTTCGATCCCAATCGCGCCCGTCGCGTCGGCCAAATCGTTCGGAGTTTTCGTGGTTATCTTCGAACCTTGGTTTTCCAAGCGTAAATACGGGTTAGGTACCCTTAGAAAGACCCCCACAGAGGGCACTCCCCCTCCCCCTTTGGGCCTATGTCCCTCGTGTTGGTAATTGGCCGATATAAACACAACCAACCGAATATCAAAATTTAATATCTGAAGAAATCGCCAAAGATACCGCAACTTACAGGAGAATATTTTCTTCTGAAGTTTCAGTCGTTTAAGGGCGTAGTTTTATTACACGTCTGTTAAATGTACCTTTTATTTATATTATTTTCTTATTTAATTTTCTTATTGTGAAGTTTTAATTTCACTATGGAATATGTCTGGGATACAAGGGCCAAACTGCTTAAAATATTTAATTGCAAATGTTTTAATCTTTCATAATTCTGCTGCACGCGATAAAGATATGTTTTTTAAAAATCCTATTTTTAAAATATATTTGTCCATAAAAAATCAGTAAATTTAGAAACAGTTTTCAATAAATTATTTTTCAAAGAACTTCCCCGCTTTTTTCGAATTGGACAGTGTAAAAAGTAAAATTGTACGATGTTTAAATGTTAAAAAAAATTGAATTAAATGCTAAATTTATTGTCAGGTCGTATGCGACGTCATCGTTTCTCATAGATAATGGTCTTGCTCTATAATATGGATTAAGTACCCAAACATATAAATGCGTAATATATCCACCTAACAGTTTAACTTTTGGGCTACTTCAGAAGCTAAATTTATATTTTTATTTTATGATTATTTTTTTAAATAGAAGTCTAATATTTATAACAATATATCATTTTGTTTAGGGAGTGTGGTTCTTTTTACTTAAAGTTTCCATATACATGAAAACATCTTCAGGTTCACTCAATTTTCCATTGGTTATTAACTGCATACTGGGCAACTGGTGTAAGTACATAGTTAAAAAACAGGTAACGGATTAAAACCGATTAATTCTGTAACCTTAAGAAAATGACATGTTATTTTAATGAGAATATCCTGTTTAAAACTTTAAAAAATCCATCTTTTCCCGTTTTCTTTCTTTCTTTCTTTCTTTTTATTAGCACTTTCCAACAAAGTTGAAAAGTGTTTATGCATTCGGTTTGTTTGGTGGTCAGTCCGTCTGGCCGTCTGTCCACGCTCTAACTCCCGTAAATAAACTCGGATTTTCATGAAATTGGTAAAGGTAATTTAGGGTCACCAAAGCATGTTCGGTATTGTATATGAAGTATGTAGGATTAATCGTTCATTTACAGGGACACTCAAAAGTATTCCATTACATTATGGTATATGGGAAATAACTCCCGTAAATAAACTCGGATTTTCATGAAATTGGTAAAGGTAATTTAGGGTCACCAAAGCATGTTCGGTATTGTATATGAAGTATGTAGGATTAATCGTTCATTTACAGGGACACTCAAAAGTATTCCATTACATTATGGTATATGGGAAATAACTCCCGTAAATATACTCGGATTTTCATGAAATTGATAAAGTTATTTAGGGTCACCAAAGTATGTTTGGTATTGTATATGAAGTATGTAGGATTAATCGTTCATTTACAAGGGCACTCAAAAGTATTCCATTACATTATGGTATATGGGGAATAACTCCCGTAAATATACTCGGATTTTCATGAAATTGATAAAGGTTATTTAGGGTCCCTAAGTATGCTTGGTATTGTATATGAAGTATGTAGATTTAATCGTTCATTTACAGGGGCACTCAAAAGTATTCCATTACATTATGGTATATGAGAAATAACTCCCGTAAATATACTCGGATTTTCATGAAATTGATAAAGGTTATTTAGGATCACCAAAGCATGTTTGGTATTGTATATGAAGTATGTAGGATTAATCGTTCATTTACAGGGGCACTCAACATTATTCCATTACATTATAGTATATGGGGAAAAATCGTTTGCAGAGTATTTTAATGACATTATGCTATTTCAAATGTATTGAAACTGATATAAATCACTGAATTTCACTACGATCACGTTAGAACAGGACATTCATAGCATTTTTATTCATTTACAGGGACACACAAAAGAAATCGGTTACAGTACAGTACTGTCTTTGAGTAATAATTGCTGGAGTGCACAGTTTAAAATTCGGTATGGCTTTTAAATTTAATTAATTTTTTTGCATCTTACCCGTTTTATATAAATTCTATACCTCAAATACAGGGCTGCACAAAAGTATTCTCGTACCGTTCTCCTTATTAGAGGAAAATGCTGAAGGTAAATTTTCAACTGAAGTATATGTAGCTCTTAAGTGAACTAAATTTTGGCTTGCATGTAGCTAATAGATTCAAATCTATAAATCATATACAGGGCTGCAATTCGCATCATTTTCCGTTGTGGATGGGGTCAGCTGAAATTGGCTTCTGAAATGCATTATGCGTTTCCATATGGTTGAATTAGACGTAATATTTTAATTTTTTAAACTATGCTGTTTTGTTACATTATTCTGAATGTGTTGGAAAGTGTTTCATAATCTATGCTTGACGCATGATTTTTTCTTACTTGTTTTTATATATATACAGTAGAACCTCAATTATCCGAAGTAATTGGGACCGGCTATCTTTCGGAAAATCGAAATTTTCGGATAATCGAGAATGCTTCAATTTTAAGATTGGTGAAAATATATGCAAAGAGAAATATATGCAATATTTCTTATTATGGTTACAAGTGCTTAATAAAAACAAAGCAATAGAAATTAGAAAGAAGTATAAATTACCTGAATTTAAATTTTGAAATTAAGTTCCTTTTACTTGCATCACAAGTGCTTGAAAAAATGTTTTGTTTGCGCAATTCCGATTCTTTTTCTTTGAAGCTCTATCACGGAGGTTTTTTTTAAACATTATTAGTTCACCAGTATCACAGTCTTTCTGCTGCTCCAGCCATGTCAAACCTTTTGCAAAATATTCAAAAGCTTCAGAATTGCTAATTTGTTCGTTTTCTTCGTTCCACTCCGCTGCTTACGGGAGCTCAAGCTAAATTCACAGGAACTCTAAGAAAGGGGATCAGAAATATTTATATGTACTCATAGTTCGGAAAGGGCTGCTTGCACTCAAGGAATGTGATAGTAAAAAAAAAAAAAGAAACTTGAAAAATGGATTTTGGTTAAAAGAGTTTCGGATAAAAGGGGTTCTACTGTATATAGTTTATAGTAGCTAGAATATAGCCTCACAACGGATTTTGTTAATTCGAATTATTAGAAAAGCTACAGCGACAAATATGAATTTTTTTAACCCCTTGCCTGTGGGAAATATGTAAGAAAAATTAGCCAAAAATAGAATTTTTTTTTCCTTCAATTTTGTTTGTAACTGCAAAATTACAAAAATCTGACAAATGGCACGAAACTGCCGAACTTTTTGCTGGAAAGTATCGCCGTCTATTGGGAAAAGGGAAAATTTCATTTTACGCAGTAGACGAATTGAGTTCGGTCTTCACGGAAATGAAACACCGATTTTCCTCTTGCCCGAACTCAGGTCAGTCATTCCAAAATTGGCGCATTTGTATTGCCCGAACTGAGTTCGGGGGTCACAGGCAAGGGGTTGACTGACTGTATTTAACAGACGCTAAAGAAAACTTTAAACGCATCTTTTATAAAACGACATTTTTTTTAATTGTTAGCTTGGTTTGCTCTAGAACCAGACGACCGATTGCCTTTCAAATTTAATACAAACGTTCAGAATTGAATTACCTATAGTGCTGCACATTGTTTTTATATACAGTAGAGGCCGATTATCCGGACCGGTCGGGTACGAGGCCGATACGATTAATGAAAAATCCAGATAAATGAACAATTTTATAAAACGGTTATAGCAATGTTTTTTAGGTAACTTTCCTTCACACTTTTTCCAAACTTCGGACTGGCAATTGTAGTAGTGCATATTTTAGCATATTACAAATGGCGAGTTTAGAAGTTATTTCTTAACTGTTTTTAAATTTTATTATAATGAAAAATCCGGATAAATGGACAATTTTATAAAACGGTTATAGCAATGTTTTTTAGGTAACTTTCCTTCACACTTTTTCCAAACTTCGGACTGGCAATTGTAGTAGTGCATATTTTAGCATATTACAAATGGCGAGTTTAGAAGTTATTTCTTAACTGTTTTTAAATTTTATTTTCTTCAAAATTGCTACAAAGTTAACATAGAAATTATTGCATGTATATATGCATATACACTGTACGAACAAACGCGAGCCGAGAGAGGGGGGGGATCCCTCTTTCCGATGATACCACGGGAAAAAAGATGCCATTTTTCGACCCACTTCTTAGATTTTGAAGATAAAGAGGGATGTTCCTGGGGGGGGGGGGGATGTGTGGGACTTTCGCGCGATGGAAGTGAAACTTCTTAGGTTCTATAAACAGTTGATTTTATGTATTGCTCTCTTTGCATTTGTCGGCAATTTTATTTTTTCTGGATTAGGAAATGGTTATTTAACGGTTGACTTTCGTGACATCCAGCCTGAATTTATCCTACCACGCCTAAAGAAGTTTCACTTAAAAAACTTTCAAAAAGGCGAGATAAAAACGTATGGTCCTTGATCGACACGGTTAATTGGGCAGTCTGGTTAATTGGCTTCCGGATAATCGGCAATCTACTGAATTTTTACTTTTATTATAAGCATTTTAAAGCGCCAAAATTCATTTTTTAATGCCGAAATTTTTACAAATATTTAGTGTTTGAAGCAATTTTACTCTATGCCATGGCCAATACGCTTAATATTCGTTACATTAAGATTTTTCTATTGTTATATTTCTGTTTCAGGAGCTCATGGTGCACACGGGATTTTCAACACACCATCGTTTGCAGTGATGTCAAGGATGAAGCAAGATTTTTTAAATTAAAAAATAATGAAATTCTTTTCAGACTTAACTTGATATATTGTGAATATCACCAACCCTTTATGCTTTATTGAAACCCATAAAATTTTCCAAAATTCTGACACTTATTCGACGTTCAATCTTGTGTGAACCTCCACTCCACACACACATATCCCACCACACATACACACCCTCCATGAGGATGATTGCTATATGGCTGCACAAGTACTTAGAGTATAAATACAACTTTCCTGTGAGTTATTCTTTTTCTCTTTTAAACGAAAATTAATGCGGATCATTATTGTCACTTGTATTGTTTTTCAATTGCGTTTCTTCGTTACTTAGTACCTGATCTTAGTTTACATGCGTATATATATTTTAAACCGTGTAACATTAAATATTAGATACGTAACATTTAAGACACTTAACTACATGGCACATCTATAGTAATGGAGGAAATCGGGGAGCCACTTTAGCTTAAATTCTAGCCATTGCAGAATAAGGCTGTCCGCATTACATTTTCTGTCACGTGATTTTACATACTCCCAATGTTCTACAAATTCTTTTGAGGCCACGCATTTCTTTTTATGCAAACTGTAAAATCTCAGTACGATTTTATTATTTATTTGTCATGCCCCATTTGCATAAATCACAAACTCCGACTTCTGCATCTTAAAAAAGTACGCTAAATGTGTATAAAAATGTTTCGAGACCCCTATCAATACTGATAAATTCGCTTGGAAAGATTAGTGATATTGCTGTTGAAACTATTAAAATGTAATAGTTTTAAACGATATCGATAAATATATCGATATCGATTTTACAAAAAATTCTGACGTGATGGGAAAAAATGGAGGTCATTTTCGAAACCAACACACCAAATAACACAAAAATCAGCGAAAACTTCTGTTGTATTTTTCAAAAACTTCAATTTCGCAGGCCTGTGATATCGTTGAAAGGACCTTTAGATTTTAAGTGAATATCTACCATGGCATCTTTATTAGGATCTACAATGATCTATTTAACCATTGAAAAATGTCCCATATCTCTCGGATATGGGACTATATTGTTTTGCCTTTAGGAAGATAGTGAATTAGTAATATTTCCATAGCATCCCAAAAGACTGACGCCATAACTTTGCCAACTCATTTCACGGACAGTGCTTTCTTTCGTGGTGGAGAACCACTATATCTTAATTCTTTTGATTGCTGCTTGGTCTCAGGGATAAAATGGTGAGCCCAAATTTTATTCTTTTCTAACAAATCGATGGACGAAATTGATTTTATTCGTGTAAAAATGGTCTAGACTCTCTTGACAAATTCTCATTCTCTGACACTTTTGATCCAGTGTCAGTATGCGTGACACTCGACTTTCCGAAAGCTTTTTCATCCCTAATTTCACAGTTAGCATATGAAATGCCCATATCCTTAGATATTTCATAGACTTTAAATAGACGATCCTGCATAACCATATCGTGGACTTTTTCGACGATTTCAGGCGTTGTGGCACTTTTTGGTCTTTCACTGTACGGGTCATATTCTAGGCCAGGTTCGGCGAAACTATGACACGCGTGCCATAAGTGGCACGCTGCAGATTATGTTTGGCACGGCATAGATTCAGGTTCTACATCAAAATATAGTAGAATTTCACAAAATGCATTAATTTATGTAGATATTGTCTCTGTTTATCTGAATTCGATTAGTTCGGTTGGTTGTCCTTGTCATACAGATTGAAGAAACTGAAATATAACTTAATGTATCTAATCTAGCTCGCTATTGGCTTACAAAATTTTAAGGATAAGAGAGAATTAGGGGATTATTGCAAAAGAAAGGTTAAAAGGCATTATAAGCAAAAATGTTGATGGTAAAATTATAATAATTTGGAATTCAATTCCAGACGCTAAAAGCTGCAGAATCTGGCACTTGCTATTTTGAAAATTTTTCTGTCGGACATTCTTTTTGAAGATAAATAATAAGAAAATTTCAAATAAAAACATTTTGTCAAATGAGTGCAGTTCAACTTGCATTCTTTTAAAAATAGCTAAGTGCGAAGCTGATGCATAAATTATTTGGCATAAAAGATGATACAACAGAAATAATATTTTTAAAATAAATTTTTAAAGTATAAACTATAAATGTTACCTATTTTTTTTTTTTTTTATGCGAAAAACAAAATTTTACTTAACTTTGATTCATTACTATTTGGTCCATTAATTTTTTTTATTGTTGGCACGTCCTGATCATGTAAAATATATTTTTGGAAAAAGTTGGCAAGTGGAGGCGAAAAGGTTCGTCATCCCTGTTCTAGGCTCTCACGATCCTATCTAAATTTCGTCACCCATTTATGCACAGTCGTAAATGATGGAGTGGTGTCTCCTAAAGTATCCTGCATATTTTTTGAATTTCTGATGACTTCCAAATCTTTTTTCACAAAACATTTTAAAACAACGCGAATTTCAGTTTTATCCATTTTGCAACACTCACAAAACTAGCTTTATTCAAAGCAACGCCAAATTGAATACTGTTTAGCAGAACAATATCTAATTTGTCCTTAGAGCACACGAAAGTCAATGCTACCTGCTGTGCATAATTTATTCCATATGATGCTGAGATCTAAAATTCATTTCTCGAACTTTTCAAATCATCCCCGTATTATGCGCTTTTTAAATTATTTATTTGGATATTTTCTTTCACTTTATTATCAGACAAATTTTGTTACAGCATTCTCAATGTATCGGAAAATGTTTTATAATCTATGCTTCAAGCGTGATTTTCTTTTTTGTTATGCTTTTTCCAGATTCATAAATAGTTTTTTAAGCTTAAAATGATAATATTTAGTACAGTTTAATTTATGTAAACCTTGAAGTAAAAAACACTTTTTTCACCTGTCGTAATTTAAATAATAATAATATTTCCAAATGGTATAATGCAAAGAGGATATGTTGAAAAATCAGTGAAACTTTTCATTATAAATAAAATACGAGTACGAATTTAATTTTAGATTAGTTAACCATAGAGTAAAAAAAACTTTTTTCCCCTTTCGTAATTTAAAAAAAAAAAAAAATTCCATATGATATGATGCAAAGAGGAAATGTTGCAAATTTAGTGATACATTTCATTATAAATACGTATACGAATTTAATTTTATATTAGTTACCCATAGAGTAAAGAACACACATTTTTTCCTTTCATAATTTAAAAAATAATAATTCCGTAAGATGAGAAGATTCCGAAAGAGGAAATGGGGAAAATTCAGTGAAATTTTTCATTATAAATACGAGTAGTACTTAATTTTAGATTAGTTAGCTATAGAGTAAAAACACTTTTTTCCGCTTTCATAATTAAAAAAATAATAATACTTCGTATGACATAATGCAAAGAGGAAATGTTACAAATTCAGTGATACATTTCATTATAAATACGAATACGAATCTAATTTTAAATTAGTTACCCATAGAGTAAAAAACACCTTTTTTCCCTTTCGTAATTTAAAAAATAATAATAATTTCGTGTGATATAATGCAAAGAGGAATGTTTAAAAGCGAGTACAAGTTTAATTTTAGATTACTTTCTAAAGAAATTTTTAATTAAGATTCAATATCTATAGTTTCGGAAAGAGCAGAACGGTGTAAGGTTTGAATTAAGGTTTAACAGTTGAGAGTTTCAGAATAATGGCCGTAATACATTATAGATGGATGTTCAAACGATTTCACTGTGATTTGCACATTGATTATGCGGAACATCTAAGTCTTTGAGTTAGATGAATTGATAAGTTATATAATAAATAGCTTGAAGAGAAATTTAAATTCATTTTATTTGTATCTAAGCTTATATATCAGTAATATCAAATCTGTGTAATTTTTCTTTATTTTTACGTAATGCAATATAGAAATGATTTTTTAGCAACATAACAATTACAAGTAGAACAGTTTTATTCCATTGTGAATCGCCGTTATTCAGCTTATTTGTGCTATAAAGTAGCAATTTAATTAATTTGTGTTGATGTAAAATTGAACATTTTAACTACAATTTTCATATAATTTAATTAATTTATGACATACAGTAAATGTTTCTTAGCGTGAATTATTTATGTTATGATGTAATTTAAGGGTGTATAGTAATTAGAAAATTTACATTGGAGAATAAATAATTATAAAATTGCTTTCAGCATTATCTGTTTATTTGTTCGTATTTGTATAGGTGTTGAGTTTTAAGAACAATTCTGGTCTGTGTTTTAGTTTCTGTTATATAAGGGAGCGATAGAGGAATTTGTTCGTGGGTGGTTAGGTTTGTGTGTGTGGTAACATACGGCATGAAAGGGGACGTATTTACTTTCCTTGAGTAGTTTTCTGAGGTAACCTTTGGTTTTGAAAGCAATAAAAACGAAATGTGAGATTAAGATTCGACATTTGTAAATCCTGCCAATGTCCTGTGAAGCAACAAATATAACAACGAGTGTCTAGAATAATCCCGAGGATTAAAAGAGGTTAGGAATGTCAGCGTTACTTAATTATTAAATAGAATTACTTAAATATTACATTTGTAGCATTCCGTCTGGGGGAGTAGTTGAATTTTAACCAATTAGCCCTTAGCTGTACCCCTTGCCATTCCAAATTTTGGACAATAAAAAAAGAGAGAAAGTTGATTGTGGAACATAACTAAAAAAGACACATTTGTTTGTTTGACAAAAGCTGACTTGTAAGTATAAAAATAGGTGTTATTGTCCCGAAGTCCTAATAAACTTTTTTACCAAAAATAAAACCGACTTCAAAAACTACTACAAAGTAAAAAATAATTTTTTTACATAATAGTTAATAAGAAATTAAATTAAGAGCATTGTATTTACCATGCGTATTATTATATTTATGTACATTAATTTCCTTTTTTGGAGTCGGTGCCAGCCAAACGAAGTTAAGTATAACTATCCAACAGACACACATCCAAATATCTACGAGTTTTTTACGATTTGTTATTTAGTTAAAAAATTTGAATTTTACCATTTTTGAAACATTTCATTTGATTTTATAAACGTGTATTTTCAAGTGAGATTAGTTGTAATTATGTGTGCTAAATTAAGGGTTATTGTAAAATTAATGCGTTTATACAGGCTATTATGTAAAAAAAATCGTAGCCAAGCACAGATTTTCAAATGCAGGATGGTGTCAGAGTTGATTGAGAATGGATTTTTTTTCCTAAACGGTTTTGCTGAATCTTGTTACGATTTGTATTGGATAAACAATTTTAATTTTCAACTTGGCTTGGCTGGCACCGACTCCAAAAAATCAAATTAATGTACATAAATATAATAATACGCATGGTAAATACAATGCTCTTAATTTAATTTCTTATTAACTATTATGTAAAAAAATTATTTTTTACTTTGTAGTAGTTTTTGAAGTCGGTTTTATTTTTGGTAAAAAAGTTTATTTTTCACTTTTTAGTTTTTTTTGAGTTACAATTTTTGCATGATTCTTTTGGAGGAAATTACGGGCTTTTAAAGATGTTATTTTGATAAGTAAATACTTTTGTCCAGATTTGTGTGTACATTAATAACACAGGTTTTTTATGAAAATTCTTTATATATATATTACATTTATTCTTCTTCAGATTTAATAGCTTTATTTTTTAATTAAATATTTTTGTTTCTCTATTTGGACATGGGTGGAACGACAAGAGGCTCGCATGAAAAAATATCGAACTTTGGAAACTGACAATAAAAAGTTCTTCGGCTTACTAAAAATGCTCTATAAAATAGAGAAGAGAGACCCAATGACTTATTTTCCGGGTTGCCCTAGATGAACGGGTTTGATACCTGGCATCGGCGTAGGAGACCACCTAATCGCCACGTAGCGGCAATAAACCTGATGAACGCCTAGATCGTTTTACTATCGGCAGTGCCTGTTTCTTAATTATGAACATTTTTATACCAGTTACTTAACATTTGTATCTTGTTGTTTAGCACCTGCGCATTGCTACTCATGTTGATCTCGTAATTTAGAAATTAATCAGATGACGAGACATTCATATTGGCAAGGCACCTGAGAGGTATAATTCATAGGTAAATTCGGGGTCTTCGCACCTATCGACGGAGTTTACATGCACCAGGAGCCATTGGGGTACATGACAACCGAATAACTTATCAAAAAATGACCGTGAAAAGACTACAGGGGGAAAGTCTTAAATATCGTTCCCTCAAATGGCTGGTCATTGATGAAATTTCTATGGTGTCAAAAGAGAATTTATATATAATTCATTTGAGGTTTCAAGAATTAAAAACAATTTATTTTTGGATGGCATTAATGCTTTCTTATATAGAGATATTATGCAAGTGCCAATATGTAATGTATACGTAATGCCAATGTGCTTAAATGCATGCTAAGCATTTCAGCATGGTACTTTTATTCATAATTTAAATTATTTGCTTAATCTTTCGCCAAATCTAAAGATTCTGATAGAGAAATTGAGAACTCATTGCATCATGACGGCATTTTGTTTATTTTTGTTTGTAATCTTTCTTGACAAAATCAGCTTAACTCACTTAGGCATTTATGCTTCTTATTGCATCATCATTTGCAATACACTGGGCAGTGGCGATTTTAAAACTATTAAGTAATCTACCGTTATTGCGTCCACTGCCAATTGTTGTTTCCGAGCTAATATGATTTAATGCATTTAAGCGTTTTGCGAATTAAATATTTTATGATACCCACATTTACATTAAACCAATTGCTGCAGATATATTTTTTGTTTCACGCTAGCCTTAACTGTGGGCTCGATTACGGAAGATTAGAAATTCATCGTCATGCTCATTTAATAGTCTTGTTTAACGTGTCATTGGTCTGCATAGTAACTGACGTATTTTAGTGAGTATAGTGCTGCAAAACATATAGAACATATAGAACTTTCGGAAGCAACTTATGATATTCGCATTTCCTTTAAACCATGTTTGCTGTTAGTATCGTACACTTTTTGCTTTTATCGGGCAATCTGATTCAAATTTACTTGCTCTCATTTCTTGATACAATTCAAATGTTTTCATGACTGCGTAACTCACTGATTTGCTTTCGCCATTATGCTTATTCCTACTGGTGTTTAAGTTCTGTGCCATGTAAATACACCGCAGCATAACAATGCCGGCTGTAATACTAATTAGAGTAACTCCTTTTATTTCTTTCTATGTTGTTTATCTTGTACTTTAACAGCATAGGGATCTTGGCTCAACTTCTGTTTGCATATATAAAAGTAGACAAATGGTTGTTTACAATAAATAAAGTTATAAATATTGAAAAACTTGCTTGTGTATATGAGACAGTGGTACTACTTAGTTATCCCGTCGACCAAAAATCTATCGCCAAACTATAAGATTAAATGCCAATAATGGTTGATCGTAAATGTCACATTCACTTGACTTTAAGCAAGATACATGTGTTTACGTCATCAAGTGATTTTTATTTCGACGTTTTATTTGTATTTCGATTAATGTTATACTAATTTATTTGTTCTTTCGTTATTTAAAATAAAAATTATGTCAATTTGTATAATTTGGCAAGTGGTTTGGCGATTTATATAATCTGGCGAAATTGGTCGACGGGATAACTAAGTAGTACCGAGACAGTTAATAGGTTGTCAGAAAATATGCGTGAAATTTTCATTTTCTCTCCAAGGCCCCTATACAGGAAAGTTATCATTAATGTTATCTTGTGGAACTATTAAAGGCAATTAAAAAGCATTCATACATATAACTGTTTAATATAATATAATATAGGTATGTATATAATATTATGGTACTTCTTAATTATCCCGCCGACCAATTTTGCCAAATTATATAAATCGCCAAACCACTCGCCAAATTACACAAATTGACGTAATTTTTATTTTAAATAACGAAAGAATAAATAAATTAGTAAAACATTAATAAAAATACAAATAAAATGTCGAATTAATGGTTTTATTGGCCATTATTGGCATTTAATCTTACAATTAATTAATTAATGGCAAACCATTATTGGCATTTAATCTTACAATATGGCGACAGTAATTTGGTCGACAGGATAACTAAGAAGTACCAATATTATATAGATATATATATATATATATTATGTGCCGCCAGTCTGATGTTATGTGTTTAATTAAACTAAACTATTGTATACTAAATTATTGTTTTGTATTTAGTTTGCTTCTGTATTATTTAGCCTTTGAAATAATGGTGTATTTTTAATAAATGTATATTAAATTACTATTTTGAATGCGATTGCCAATTGAGAATTTTAAATATGAATGTCGATTAGAAAATGCGAAGAAACAGATTGGGGAAGATCCATTACAGAATTTGAATGGGAATATCGCCAAATTAGTCAGTTACAGCCAAGTTGGCTTTATTTATGGCGACTTATTTTGGTCACAAAATTTGGCGATAATTCACGCAACTACTCAAAGTTTTGCGACAACTTAGCGCTAACGTATACGAATACCTAGTTTTATTCTTATATTGAGAAACCGGTTACAACAATGAAAGATAATTTGGGTGAAATCCTTCATTTTATTGGTTTTTGTTGAATTACTAAAAAACTACTCAACCAAATTCGATGAAACGGAAGTGGTACCAATTCGAGAGTATCCTCTTTCAATTAAAACAAAAATCACATAAATCGGACAAAAGGTTCCGGAGCAATCGGTGAACATACATAAAAAAAAAAAAAACATACATACGCGTCGAATTGATAACCTCCTCCTTTTTGAAGTCGGTAAAAAGGGAAAGTCTCTCTCCTGATTTTAAGCTGAGCTCTGGCTGTTATGCCGCGGCTGATTCTCAAGGAGTAAGTCTACACCTGAAAATGGGGAGACCCTTCTACCGAAGTGATAGCGAGCGATCATCGAATAACGGGAGGCCACTCCCTTCCTTTTCCATGTGGAATTCCCGGATTGTGCGGAAGAGAAATAAGGATCAATAGAGGGTGAACGAAATTTTTCGACCGATAACGGAATTACCGGATGCTGACGCTTTGAAACTAAAAGTATTGAATGCTGTTTGCTTCCCGATCATATGCTGAAGCAATGTTACTTGGTTATGTTAATAAAAATGAAGAATATCTCAAGCTGATCACGAGGAGCAAGATTCCCTGTTACTACTATCAAAATATGAGTTTATGTTTGTTACAACCTTGTGCGCGGCTGTCCAACGGTTTGACAGCCTGGACAGGAATGTCAGGAACATTACTGAGGAGTATTTCTGAGGAGTATTTATGAAAAAGATTTCTGAGGAAGATGTGTTTGGAGGATTTCTGAAGTGATACTACATGACGTGGTAGGATGGTAAAAAAATTTGGAAACTGGAGAATCTAGGTGTATGAACATTTGTACACATTTATAGTGACCTGGAACAGTATGCGATTTTCTTATGATTTTGAAATTAAAAGTTATCGATTTATGAATGTGCTTAAACTGTGTAGTGGTTACGTGAATTATTATAGGGACTCAGGTTGGAAGTTAACGTTGTCATTGGATATATTGTTTACAATAGAGAAAGTTGCTCAACTCCAGATTAGTCCATTTATTTTAAGTTTGTGTAACAAATATGTAACTAAGATTTTCAAATATAAATTTCCATTTATTTTAAATTAAGCTCACGATTTGTCTAACTAACTAGGGCTAACTATTAATATTATATTTATGCTTACAGACCTGTATGAATTATATATAAATATGGAATAGGAAATAGGAAATAAATTTTATAATAAATATATTTTAATAAATTTTATAATAAATAGGAATAAATTTTAAAACTTTTGCCAGTATTGATTTTTAAAATTTGTGTTTTTAATTTTTTTAAAATTCCATTGTTACTGATTATGAGAAAATGCTCCATGTGCATCATTTTATTTTTCCCTGAATTCTTTGAAAATTCCCATAAATATATTATTATTCTGTATGAAGCAGGTTTTGCGATGTTTTTCCACGCCCTGATTAATACCCTTTAACCGGCTAGCCCAGATTTTTCCGTTTCTAATCTTTTCCGCTTCCGAAATCATGTTAAAATGGCTGTAGACAAAAATATTTTAAACAGAATTCTATTTCTAACCCTATATGGAAAGAAGTGATATTAAAGGTATTATAGCATCAAACTGCAATTAAAAAAATATATATATCCTGGAATTTCCAAGCATTCTTATAATAATATTGGAAAACTCTCGGACGGTGAAAGGGTTAAATAATTTTACGATTGTTTTCAAGACCGATTGACAAATCTTACGATATTTTTCGTTTACAGTCTGAAAAGATTTCGAAATTTCTTTCCGTGCCTTACTGAAAAGTTTCACGATTGCTTCTGATTGGTTTATCGGCTGACAAATTTTGCAGTTTTTCCACATAACCCGCAGAAGAATTTCGAGATATTTTCAGATGAACGATTGGTGAATTTCAATTTTTACTCGTGACTAATTGACAAATTTTGCGCTATTTTACTTCTATCGATTGTTAAACATTGCGTTTTTTTCTTGTGGCCAATTGACAAAACTTGCAAGCTTTTTTTTTTTTTTTTTTTTTTTTTTTTTTTTTTTTTTTTGTTCGAATTTTGCAATTTGTTTTCACAACTGACTGAATTTCCAAATTTTTTCAAATTATTAACTGACGAAACTTAATATTTCTATTAATTAAAATACTCTATTTCATAAATTGTAATTCATTGAATTTCCTTTACTTCAAAACTTCACGGATTTTCTAAACATGATTGTATATTTTATGAAAATTACTCTTAATGTAAAAAAAAAAAAATACTTAATTTCATAAATATTAATTCATTGAATTTGATTTGCTTCACAGTTTCGCAGAATTTCTAAATATTATTTTATAGTTTATTAAAATTACCCTTGTTTTTAACACTTTCCAACAAAGTTGAAAAATATTTATTAATTGGGATTGTCTTTCTGTCTGTCCAAAAATTCCGCCTTCACCTAGAATGAATAGATAGTCATTTTCTGAATCCCTAAATTAGAAATATAGAGTTCCGAGCTATGCGAATAGGGTAAACAACTAAGCTGAACAGACGAAATGATCTAGAATTTCTAGTCTCTTGTTTTCTAGGTTCCGAAACGATAATGAATAGTTTCAGTAGCGAGAAATTATCGCTTGATTTCTGGAATGGTTTCATAAACTAGAATTATAGGTACTAAAACTAACCTCTTGTGTTCACATCTGTTTGCAGAGATTTTTGAATAAGTTTGACCACGAGAATATAGGAAAACGCTCTTGAATTCTAGTAGGGAACTCCAGAACTCACGAGCAAAGGGAACTAGAATTTATAGGGATGGCATGAAACTATTTTTTCTAGAGCCACAATTTAGATTCTAGATACCAGAACAATATTTCTTTCTCAGTGTAACTCTCGTAAATATAGTGCGATTAATATGACATTGATATATGTTACTGGCAGGGATGTAGTGGAAGATATACGGGGGTATACGCCGTATACCCTCTGGATTTTTTTTTAAGGAACACCTTCCCCTTTTGAAAGGAACCCTGTACCCTCTGTTTCTCAAAAAAGCTATAGTATATACAGGGTGATTCAAAAAAGATGGGGAAAATTTTAAGAGGTGATAGTACACACCCAAACAAACATTTTGTATCAAAGAATGCATGGTCGAAAACTAAACGTAAAAAAGCTAGAGGACGCCAAAAGTTATGTTCTTATACGAGGCAAAAACACACAATGAACGATTAAGTTAAGTTACGAAAACAAATTTAATGGCATTTGATTACAATAAGTGCTCAAAACATTGATCGGCAGCTGTTATGCACGCAGTACAACGGCGAAGAACGGATTGGCGAATTTTCTGAAACACACCAGGCATATCGCGAACTTCCCCTACAGCAGCCGAAAGCTTGGCGACAAGTTCTTCTGCGGATTCAATGGGAGTCTCATACACAAGAGCCTTTAGCTGTCACCACACAAAAAAATCGAGACATGAAAGATCTGGCGAGTGCGGTGGTGCTGGTGTGTTTCAGAAAATTCGCCAATCTGTTCTTCGCCGTTGTACTGCGTGCATAACAACTGCCGGTCAATGTTTTAAGCACTTATTGTAATCAAATGCCATTAAATTTGTTTTCGTAACTTAACTTAATCGTTCATTGTGTGTTTCTGCCTCGTATAAGAACATAACTTTTGGCGCCCTCTAACTTTTTTATGTTTAGTTTTCGACCATGCATTCTTTGATACAAAATGTTTGTTTGGGTGTGTACTATCACCTCTTAAAATTTTCTCCATCTTTTTTGAATCACCCTGTATACACAAGGGTATACCTCTTAGCCTGTATCAATACAGGTCTGATATACACTTATACTGCTATCAGCAGAGAATCTATAAACGTGCTGTGGAAGATACCTGTAATACAACTGTGTGTTAATCTTTATAGACCATAGAAAAGTCAAATATTGTTGACAAGGGTTCTTTATTTAAATTGCATTTCATTCAATGTATACTTCATAAAAATACTTAAAAAGCAACTTTAAGTTGAAAAGTATTCAGAGCCAACTTTGTTTCAAATAGCTAAATAAATCATTAAAAATAACTTTGGTTGAAACGGGATTAAACTTCAATACACCTGGTGCTTTTCAAAACAGCTTAAATTTAAATCATAACTATAACCGTTCTCTAAAAACATCGTAAAAACTCAAACAAAATATCTTACTGTAACTTAAACTCAAACATACTAGGACTTCCCTCAGAGGGATTAGTCTGAGCGATATTACTGAGAACATAGATTTAATAATAACATGTGGAAGCAAAGAAAATGAGATGTTATCTTTAATTGTCCATATACTGCGATAAACTGAAATGATGAAAATAAACGAATCGTAGAATTACAAAATCCTATATATAAATTCGTATACACTGTTTAAAAAAATGGGAAATCAAACCATTCAAGACAGCCATGCATGGATATAAAATTGAAAGTACGCAATATATTAAAAGTAAAATAGAAAATGAAACACTAAATTACTTATATCGGAATTTTAACTGTATTAAATGATGTCAAGAGCATAATCAGACGCTCCGCACCAATTTGAGTAACTTTAAATGACAAATATATGATGTTTAAAAAGAGTGGACTATACTTTATATGGTGTGTGCTCCCCCGGAACAGTTAATATTGTACAATATCTGTTTTCCACGGATGCAATGAGGTTGTCGATAACATTTAAGGAATTCTCTCCTCAAAATCTAATATAGTATCAAAGTACCGAATACATCATCAGTGGCATGCAATGCTTCGTTAGAGTGTGTTTTAGATATGCTCGATCGGATTTAAATAATGAGTGTATGCTGGCCACTACATACTCTGTATTGTTTTGTTTTCAAACATATTCTGCACAAATTGAGCTGTATTTAGCATGTATTAAATAAAAGAAATCGGCAATAATTACAACATAAAGTATGACACAAGATCTGAATATATCGTCTGCATAACTTTTGAGCTGTCACAGTGTCACTTGAAGTAATTTAGAAATCCATACATACTTATTCAGGAAATCATGCAAGCTAACATACGCCAATATGAACCCGATTATAAAATTTCACCAGAATAAGTTAATATATAAAAAAGCGACTAATGATAATTGAGAATATGGCCTTATGATAAAATGTCTAGAAAAATGAATCGGATAAAAAATTCATATCACATTTAAAACGGCACTTCCCTCTGTTATTGGCCTTGGCGAGAGAGAAAAGCCTAGAGAAAGAACACTTTAACAAGTACTTTCGGGCAACCTATTCACTGTTTCATACAGGTCTTTATTCAATATTTACACAATTTATTTAATGCTAGGTTGGTATCTATCAGTTTTGTTGCATTTAAATCGCATGTTTTGCGGAGGAAATGCAGCATTATGAAATATTTAAAGTTGCTGTACCTAATAATTCCAAATTAATGGTAATTGAGATCGCTTTCCGTTAATTTCATCTTTTTAAATTTTAATTTTTTTAGAAACCATTCATAGAGACAATTCTATATTTTAAAACTAACCCGAAGCAAAATTTCAAGATTTTGGGCTCAGCAGTAACACAGAAATAGAAAATTTTTGAAAGTTTTTTGTTTTTGCACTGTTTTATATAGCGACATTTTTAGAAATTGTTCTATTGCGAGAATTTACGTCATGATAAATACAGCCATGTCTATTTTCATGTTTATATTCTTAACAATTCCATGTACTTCGTTACTTAGATCATCTTTAGATCTTTTTCCGCTTTGTTTAGTCTTTCTATTTTTTAGAATTCGTTCTACAACGAGCATTTACATCTTATTAATTACTACCATGCCAAAGTTCTAGTTTCTAACCCCAACAGTATCTCAAAAATTTCAGTATTCCAAATAAATCATAGTTTAGAACCTTTCTAGAAATTTTTACGTTTATCCGTCAAATTGAACCTTTTAGAGAGCGTTCATTACGAGTATTTACATCTTAAAAATAACTACCGCACCAAATTTAAAGTTTCTAACCCAATCAATATCACAGAAATCGCAATTTTAGAACTTTTTTGATCCTGCAGCGATGTAGGTTCTTGCACTGACATAAAATAGTCTTTTTTTCGGAGCAGAGATGGTCACCAACATTTTTTTATGTTGGCTATGTAGTTTCAGAGATAACACCTCACAAACGTACAGGCATTAATAATATTATATACTTTATAATATTATAACGCTTTATAATATTAGCATTAGATGTACAGATACAAAAGCCATTTATCTGTTACAAACTAAAGTGCCGGCGTTGCCCAGAATTTGAAGGATGTTTGTTCTGAAAAATCAATTTCAAAATTTAACATACAACACAAAACAAACATTAAAAAAAGCAGTCGAAATGTTGTATGAATGAATCATATGAAAACGCTATATAAAAATGTATAAATGTATATAAAAGACTCAAAAGAATACAGCTATAAATGAACTTATTTCTATTTATAATTGGAGCAATAATGTTAAAATAGGCCAATATTTCCCTAATCGGGTATTTATCATGCTTCAATACATTTTTCACACTCATATGACGTTATACTATATCCACCACGTCCTTTATATTTCCAATATGACGTAATATTTTCCTCTTTCACGTGGAAACCTTGAAATAGAAATGTTATGAAGTTATATTCACTTTCATTTAAATTCGTCAAACCATTTATTTCATTTTCATATTTCACGTGAATATCTTGCAATAGAAAAGTTATGACGTTATATTCACCCTTTTTAAAAATTCGTCAAACTATTTATTTCATTTTCATTTTTCACGTGGAAATCTTGCAGTAGAAAATTAATTGTTGTAGTGATAATTTTATTGTGTTTTTTAATTGTTGGTAACTGCTATAACGAAAAATGTTTAAATTTGATAAGAAATTGCTGTTAAATTGGTGGTTTTTTATTAATTAAAAATTAACTATAAATTATTTCGATTCCGGATTACTTTAGTTGCCTCGGCTATGCTTTAATACACATGTACGTATCTTTTCACAATTTTGGCTTCCAAATTGTGGATTTTTATAGAATTACAAACAGACAGATAGACAAGTTTTCATTTTTATATATCTCTCTATTCTAAAAAAAGTAACTAACGCTGTCACCGCCGCCGTCGGTTTTGAATTTTTTGTGACCGGAGGTCTTTCTTCGTTAATATTAAGAAAACGATTAAATACAAAAATATGAAAATCGGTGGTATTATAGCGAAATGTTTGATCAACACGCTAATGGATACAGTTTTCAAATCGAAGAATTATTTTAAGAGATATTTAATGCTAAAGTTGGACAAAATCGTTCCATTAAAAAAAAATTTATAGGAGCAAAAGCTATACATGTGAGTTTAATCATTTTTAGATCATTTTATTCAATAGAAAATTCCGGTGTGCAGATTTCATTATTTTTTTTAATTTGACTCATTTTTTGAGGTTTTATTTCTATTTTAAATTCAAATATTCAGCATCTTGACTGATATTTTTTACATATTTTAGAAAATGGTATTAATTTAAACTGTTCCCAACTGTATAAACAGCGCAAACAATAATGTTTGCTTCAAATAAAAGAAATTATTTACACGTTACTATTATAATCAGAAAAAAACCTTCAAATTAGAATTAAATAATTAGGTATAAAAAGCAGGCACTTATTGGAAATTACGCCATTAAAACTATATTTACATGTGAATTTTGAAAGAGAAAGGATATTGTAAAATAAATTCATTAACATGCGTTAGAAGTCTGAAATAGAAGAAATTGCGTCACATTACACTTATTGTGCAAAATGAACAAAAAATAGTATTGCAAAACAGTTTAAATTTAAAAATTGCGCGAGATAAAATATTAGAGGTTAAATATTAGATTTTTTCAAAATTTTATTATTTGTCGTTTGATGTGAGGTGTTCAGCTATAAGTATGCAAATTTTCATGTCCCCAACATAATTAGGGGCTGAGTTAGAAAAATTGCTTAAAATACACAAGTTAGATACCAGAGGGTTAAATATTAGACTTTTTCAAAATTTTATTATTTGCCGTTTGATGTGAGGTGTTCAGCTATATGTATGCAAAATTTCATGTCTCCAACTTAATTAGAGGCTGAGTTAGAAAAATTGCTTAAAATACACAAGTTAGAGCCAAGAGGGTTAAATATTAGACCTTTTTCAAAATTTTATTATTTGTCGTTCGATGTGAGGATTTCAGCTATAAGTATGCAAAATTTCATGTCTCCAACTTAATTAGGGGCTGATTTAGAAAAATTGTTTAAAATACATAAGTTAGAGCCCAGAGGGTTAAATATTAGATTTTTTAAAAATTTTATTGTTTGTCGTTTGATGTGAGGTGTTCAGCTATAAGTATGTAAAATGTCATGTCTCCAACTTAATTAGGGGCTGAGTTAGAAAAATTGCTTAAAATACAGAAGTTAGAGACCGGAGGGTTAAATATGACTGTTTCAAAATTTTATGATTTATCGTGTTATCGCAAGTGTTCAGCTATAAGTATGCAAACTTTCATGTCTCCAACTTAATTAGGGGCTGAGTTTGAAAAATTGCTTTAAATACACAAGTTAGAACCCAGAGGGTTAAATATTAAACCTTTTTCAAAATTTTATTATTTGTCGTTTGATGTGTGGTGTTCAGCTATAAGTATGCAAATTTTCAAGTCTGCGACATACATAGTTTCTGAGAACGGGCTCTGTGACAGACGGACAGACAGACAGACAAAGGAGTAAGACAGGTAGGGTTTCGTTCATCTAACGAAACCCTAAAAACATGCTGCGGATGACTGTAACAACATCCTAAAATTACATTACCATCAGCGATCTACCAATCCCGAATTTAGTTTATATTCGTTTCATATATTCTTATTCTTTTGTGTGGCCCTGTAAAATAACTATCAATATTATATACAGTAAAACCTCTGAATAGCGGACACCCCGAGAATGCAGAATTTGTCCTCTATTTAGAGGTGACCGCTACTGAGAGTAAAACATGTACAATTATTTAAGTGTTGGTAATCGAAAAAATGTCCGCTAAATAGAGGTATCCGCTAATCGGGTGTGTCCGCTATGGAGGTTTTATCAGTAAAACCTCTGAATAGCGAACACCTCGGGAGGGCAGAACTTGTCCTCTATTTGGAGGTGTCCGCTACTGAGAGTAAAAAATGTACAGTTATTTAAGGGTTGGTAATCGAAAAAATGCCCACTAAATAGAGGTGTCCACTAATCGGGAGTGTCCGTTATGGAGGTTTTACTGCATAATAATATCATCCTTTACAAGAAAATTGCAGCTGTATGATAGACTGACAGACATCCAGAGAAAGATAACCTCCCGGAGCAATAAACACTCATGTCTTTTGTTTTAATCATCCACTATTGTATGTCATACAATAGGCCAGATTTTATACAACAGGCTAAAAACGGTCATCGTGGTACGGAGTACTGTATTATTATTTGTTTGCCCACAAAAACTGGTTGCCACGGGTTGTTGCAAGGTTTGTGATCACGTGGTTGAAACTGATCTATTCAATATTAACCACTTCAACGGCTTCCCCGAGATAAGTCGGGGGTAAAAGCACTGATTCCCTATACCAGTCGCCGGTGAAGTGGTTAATGCGTGCGTATTTTTTTTTTTTATTATTTGCTCCATGTGTTCAAACCAGTTGTCTACGAAAACATCAACCGGTGAAAGTGACGCACACCAAATTTCTGTGACGTATGCAGATAAATTGTTCTTTTTTATCAGTTTTTTCTATATAATTTTTAAACGGTTTGGAACTTATTTTTCATAGTAGGTCCATTCAGTAGGCGACCCTCATAGGTACCTTCTGGTGCAATCAGAAACGAAATCCGACAAATATTTTTTGAGTTATGCTTGACGAAAGGTTTTTATTATGCTTTTTTTTAGTAGGACATGGCGTTAATATCCATCGTAGTAGTAATGTGTCCGGACAGTAATATTTCGCTGAGTATTAGCCTTCGCTTCGCTCAGACAATTAAAATCATAACGATAACTTTGAAGAAACGAACAGAAAAGAGAGAGCGCGACGTTTGATTATCGAAAGGCAATTTATACCTTTGAAGATATTGAACTGGAGGATTCCACTTTATAAAAAGGGTAGGCTTAAGAATAGTCGATTACGGAACAGCTAACTAGTGATGGGCGATTTCGATTTTTTTAATCGATTTAATCGATACTATGGCCAATTCGATTTAATCGATACTATAAATTTTTTAATCGATGTCTCTAAAGGTCATATCATTTTCATTTTCCTTCAAAAATTTAAGGTCAAGTAGTTGCATGTCCATTCCCAAAACTTTCTTCTGTCTCATAAATGTTAAAACTTCAAAATTCGCTATCACAGTGTCAAATTTAAATAACCTATACCCATCATGAGGATCCAAAAGTATAGGTTCGTTGAAATATGTGTATTTAAAAAATATATATAAGAATCCCATTTTCCTAGCAAATCATTGAATTTCGGCCCACATCCTCTTAGATGTCCGCAACGGAAAATCTCAGTTCAAAGGGCATAAAAGCGACACCTGCTGGGTAGTATACACCCAAGCCTAATAAGGATCTATTTATACGACAGTGTAACAGAATATGAAGTTTGATTAAATTCCGTGCATTAGTTTTGAGATATGGCTATCATTAATATCATGAAAAAAGCAGTATAGCAACGCAGCCTATTACATGATTAACACGAAAGACTCAGAAAAAACAACTTACGTCAATGACTAACAGAATATTAAGTTTGATGAAATTCCGTTCATTACTTCTTGAGATGTTATCGTAAACATTGTGTAAACCCTGAAAAACAGTGTTGAATTCAGGGGCTGGTACGGGTGGACCCCCCCCCCCGGAACATTGAAATGTCCCCCAGGGAGATTTGAGATTTTATGCTTAATGGACGAAAGTCCAATCCTTCCCCCCTCGTAACTCTAGAATATTCCTCGCCAGAACCATAGAAATCCCCCCCGGAGAAAAATGTCTGAATCCAACACTGTTGATAAAAGAAGCATGGCAGCACAATTTGTTATATCATTTACACAAAAACCTAATCATGGATAACTTATGGCATTGTCTAACAGAATATTAAGTTTGATGAAATTTCGTTCATTAGTTCTTGAGATATTATCCCTAAAATTGTTTAAATCCTGAAAAACGTGTTGAATTCAGGGGGGTGGCCCGGGGGGATGATATTCCTCCCCCGCAACAAAGCATAAAATCTCAAACTTTCTGGGGGGCATTTGAGTGTTTCGGGAGGAGGAGAATGTCACCCCCCCGGGCAAACCCCCTGAGGTCAATACGTTTTTGTACATTAAAAATTGATGAAATTTCGTTCATTAGTTCTTGAGATATTATCCCTAAAATTATTTAAATCCTGAAAAACGTGTTGAATTCAGGGGATGGCCCGGGAGGGTAGCATTCCTCCCCCCCCCGCAAAATTCAAATGCCCCCCAGAAAGTTTGAGATTTTATGCTTTTTGTACATTAAAATGTACAAAAGTTCCCCTCCCCCACTGAACTGTCCCTCCCGGAGAAAAATGTCTGAATTCAACTCTGCTGATAAAATCAGCATAGCAACGCCCCCTGTTGGGCGATTTATACCGAAACCTAATAAGCAGCAATTTATGCCAACGTCTAACTGAATGTGGTTTTATGAAAATCCGTGTATTAGTTCTTGAGATAGAGCTATTGCGAAACTCGGGCAAAATGCAGCATAGCAGCGCCACCTGCCGGTAGATTTACATCAAAACCTAATCCTCAACAACTTATGTCAACGTCAAACTGAATCTGAAGTTTGGTGAATATTCGTGCATTAGTTCTTGCGATAGCAATCTTGCGGAAATCATGAAAAATGCAGCATAGTAGCGCCACCTGTTGAGCGATTTTCACCAAAAAGTAATCAGCACCAATTTATATGAAGGTCTAACTGAATCTAAAGTTTCAACAGATTCCATGCATTAGTTCTTGAAATAGACCGCTCACAATTTTTTTGTCAGAGACAAACAAATAGACAGACTGACAGACAAAAAATTTAAAAAAATAGTCAAATCGTATTCCAGACAAGAAGTTCTAACACTATAAATCCTTAGAAACCGGAAGTCGAAAATTTTCACGAAAACAACACTTTATTTTTCTAAAGACAAAAGAAAGCAAGAAAAGATGAACGCATCGATTCTGCCCTTGGATCAGAAACGGTGAATCGATTCAGTTCAGATTCGATGCCGATGTCGATCTTCAGATGCGATCTTCAGAATCGTTACTTTTTTTATTTACTTCAATTCTTTAGATGCAATGTCGAATCGTTATATTTTGATTTACTTTCAATTCTTTAGATGCAATGTCGAATCGTTATGCTTTGATTTACTTCAATTCAAATCGCATCGCGGTCGATCCACGATTCGGGTTGAATCATTTCTTCCAATTTTGCTGTTTTAGTGCCAGAATTGCTGTAAAATTTTGTATAAGAGCCTTTTTTTACTTTCTAGGTTAAATCAGTGTTGAATGCAGGTATTTTTCTCAGGGAGGGATTTATGCGACTCCGGTCGGGATTGGTGGTGGTGGGGGGAGGTGGGGGGGGGGCACATTTGTCCATTAAAAAGCATAAAATCTCAAAACTTACGGGAGGGACATTTCAATGTCCCGGGAGGCATGTCCTCCCGGGCTACCCCCTGAATTCAACACTAGGTTAAATCGTTATACTTTTGTTTAGAAGCCTAGTTATTCAGGTTACTAGTTTATTATATTGTATTTTTCAAGTTCGTCCCTTCTAATCTCTCCACCCCCCTCTCCCCTTTTCCTCGCTAATCTTAATTTACAGGGCCGTTCAAAATTTGCATGCAATTTTTAAAATGTCCAATTCTTGTTCTATTTTATTATAAAGCCACATTTTGAAACCTTGACCAAAGATACTTTTGAGGTCGCCCCTCCGACCGTTTGGGGATTACCTGTTCCCTCGGGGGGGGGGGGGATTTTTTTGTTTCTTCCAAACCATATCGTATAACATATCGTTGGAAAGCTTTTAATGTGATCTTTTATTTTCTGTCTCTAGCCTTCCTTCTTTTTGGTAAGGGTCAATCGTGCTCCAACTTTTGAATTGATATTTTTGACAGTAATTTCAAAGGAATATATATTTATTCTTTCGGATTTACTGTTTTAAAGGCAGAACTGCTGTCAAATTTCGCATAAGAGCCTTTTTCTTTCTAGGTTAAATTGTAATATTTTTAGTTTAGGAGCCAAGTTATTTGGGTTACTAGTTTATTAAGCTGTACTTTTTCAGTTCGTCACCTATACCCCCCCCCCCCCCCCCCGATCCGAATTTTCTTAATTATGGTCCAATTTCAATGGGACCTTTTTTGACATTCTTCCCGAATCATTTGTTTACCAACTAAACACTGATATTATATCTGCAGCTCTTGGTGAGCACTATTTATGAATGGTAATAACAAAGTTCGTCTCTTTTCCATTTTAAACTTATCATTCTTGGTTTAAAGCCGCGTGACTCAAGGTTCTCGTTAGTTAAGCCGTATTTTCACCCGTAAGTTTGTCAAAGTGTTTGTGTAAGTTGTATTATAAAAAAATTCAGTCGTTTGCAAACAAACTTACTGATTTATGATACTTTGAATTTTGTGAAATTTCGGAGCTTTCCGAAACTAAAGGATCCCCTGTATGTTATTAATTTTTTTCAAGGGTGTAGGTATGAAAATACGTGCTAAAATGCTTTAAAACCTTTTTTTTCAAATAATATATTTAACAATTTAAACAAAGTGATTCCCGAGAATTTTGTACTGTTTTAAAAAGGGACCACATCTTAGAATGTAAGGGGCGTAAAAATTCGAAACTTGGACAGGGCGATGCAAAAAAAAAAAAAAAAAAAAAAAAAAAAAATTCTCCTTTCAGAAATTCGAAAAAATATTATCTTAATTACAAGCTGAGATATTAATTATTATTTCACTAATTGGTTTATTTCTATTAAATGCTTATTTTTAAAGGCAGTCACGTGATTTTTTATAGTAGCATTAACGTTTTCTACCGTTTAGCGTGCGGTTCTTTGACGGCGGGCTGAGATAATTACTACTTTTTCAAAATCAAAAATTTTATAAGTATTCATACCACTATTTTCGAATAGTAATTTCACAAATATCTTGAATTCTTGCTTAAGACTACCACTAGAACCTAGACTAATGTATCTTCGGATAGGTTGTATAAAGGAGTTTCGTTTAGATACACTTTAGTTTTGAATAGAGTGCGCTCCCTGGTGGTGGAATATAGAACTAACAGACCGCGATTTCATTTAAAGTAGAAAATCTAACAAGGCGATCTGTTCGAAACTTTAAAGATAGTTTATAACACATAAGAAAAAGTTTAATAAAGAATGGTGTAAAAATTTCGGGAGGAGGGGGGGGGGGAAGGCCGCTAGAATTTTTTTTAAACCTTAGCGTTCCTTACCGTTTTAGGTGGGGTTTTTTGACAGAGTCCTGAGATAACTGCTACTTATTACATATAAAAAAGTCAAAAGTTTAGTTACCACTATTTCCGAATAGTAATTTCGGCAAATAGCTTAAATTTTTGATCAAGATTGCCACACTCTTGAGTAATATATCTACTGATAGGTTGTTTAACGGAGTTTCGTTCACAGTTTTGTTAGGAATAGAGTGTGCACCCTGGTGGTGGAATCTGGAACCAACATAACGCGATTTTGTTAAAATTAGGAAATCTAACAATGCGATCTGTTTTAAGTTTTAAGATTGTTTATAATACATGATAAAAAATTATAAAAAATAATGGCGCGTCACATTTCGGGGGGGGGATAGAGGGGAGGGGCAGAACAAAATTAGAAAATATAACAGGGCGATTTGTTTGAAATTTTAAGATAGTTTATAACACATAATAAAAAATTTTTAAATTATGAATGTCAAAAATTGGTGTGTGTGGCGGAGGGGAGGTGAGCGCGTTTTTCCGACCCGGTGGGCAAAGGGGGGGGGGGGGGGGTACACCTGCACGATGCTGTAGGCAGCGGGAACCCGGATAGCGGTTCGTTCGCTTCGAGATTTCATATTAGGCGGAACCCGCTAGTTACTAGCTATAATGTTAAAGATTTCCAAGCAATATACATGTGCGTCCACTATCCTTCTAAGACAGTAAAATTAATTGATTTTTATTTCTTCTGAGAAAACTAAATTTTCACGTCTTGCAGCGACGATTTTTTTTTTTTTTTTTTTAAATAAAAGAACTTTAATAAACTTTGCTAGTTACATTATTAAACTCAAATTGTAAGAATACTAAATCGGTTCTTATGGCAACGTGAATTATGTCCCTGAAAATTTTAATTTTAATTCAGGCTGGAAGAAAATCACAATGATTTAATTACAGGGACAGTCAAAAGTTTTCCGTTACATTACGGCCAATGAAAAAAGTTATTTCAAGTGCATTTTAAGGATGTTACAGACTTTCGAACAGAATGAAATTGATATGCACTTATGAAGTGCACTGTTATAGTACGAGCGCACCACATTTGCCACGTTTGACGCGCAATTTCCAACTTGTATTTAACCGAGACTTTTCTTAAAAAATAAATTTAAATAAAATCTAAATTACAATATTAGTAAAATTACATCTTAAAACTAATAATTTAAAAGTTAAAAACTTTATTATTTGACTCAAAGGTCTGTAATAGCTTACGACTGGGTCCCTGACTTTGTCTACCCTCTAAATGTGAGGCATGGGAGGTGGTCGCTACGGCTCTGCTGATTCGCTAAGTTTTGAAATTAATATTTTTGAGCTTATCTGTGCGAATCTGTGACTATCGAAATATCGATTCAGTATCGATTCTAGAATTTGGGAATCGATTCTTATTGTGATCGATTCAGTTTTATACGATGTCGATTTTAATCGATTCCTGAATTTTCCAGAATCGCCCATCACTACAGCTAACGTCATCTATGAAACACTGAAGTTTAATGTCGGTTCTTTTATATTAATTTATGTTTTAGAAAACAATTAACATTATATCCTACATAATGAAGGTATTGCTTTTAAAATAAAGAAGTTCTATAAGGATTAAAATGTAGAAAGAAAAGCTTTTAAATCAATATAAGTTTACGTAAAGTTTTAAACCCATATTAGCCATAAGTGACAAGTAAAGCCGGCTGACTAGATAACAATACCCTCCGTCTTGAGCGTATATCCTCTGCTTAGAACGCGTACCCTGTGATTTTTTTACGACTACACCACTGTTTATTGGACTTTATTAATGTATGTTCAGTATTTAAAATGAGTGTAGTATTAACGGTTCATTTACAGGGGCATTCAAAAGAACTCCGTTACATTAAGGCATGTGACGCAAAAACCGTTTGCGGTGTATTTTAATGATACTACACTATTTTAAATACACTGCTCAAAACAATTAAAGGATATTGCAGTTTTAGGTGGATTTTGTATCTGGTAAACTGTTTAGCTGATTGATACATGGTCGACAGACATAGTAGGTTATATGAGAATAAATTACACATGTTTGGCAGAAAAAAATGCATTTTATTGCGCATTTGTGTACTAAAGGAAAAAAACACAATTTGTGCATATGAGAAAAAAAGAATAAGAAAAGGTGTTTTCTTCAAAGAAAATCATTTTCAGTAGGGGGTATGGTTTCCACGGGCGGCCAGCAACGTTGAACACCTTTGAGGCATGGACTCAATGAGGCTATTAATGACGAGTTGGGGTATTCTGCCCCACTCTTCCAGAAGAGCTCTTTCCAGTTCTTGGAGAGTTTGTGGGGGTTGTTGGCGGCCAAAAACTCGTCTTCCTAGAGCGTCCCAAACGTGCCCGATTGGATTCATGTCTGGAGAACACGCTGGCCAATCCATTCGAACGATTCCTTCCTCGAAAAGAAAATCCTCCACCAGGTTTGCACGATGTGGCCTGCAGTTATCGTCCATTAAAATGAAGTTATCTCCGATTGCTGCAGCGTAAGGGACTACAATAGGTCTAAGGATCTCATCCCTATATCGGCGACCAGTCAGAGCTCCATCTCGAATGATGTAGAGGTCAGTGCGCCCGTCAATGGAGATGCCACCATACACCAACACTCCTCCACCGCCAAATCTGACACTTTCGTGCACGAACGCAGGATTATTCCTACTGCCACGGTCCCTCCAGATGAAAATACGCCTATTATCCGGATGCACAGAAAAACGGGACTCGTCAGAAAACAGAATATTGCTCCATTCATTTTTCCTCCAGTTGACATGCTCGGTTGCCCACTCCTGCGGTCGCGATGATGCCTTGATGTTAATCTAACACATACCATCGGTCGGCGAGCATACAGACCTACAGCATGGAGCCGGTTTCGGACAGTCTGAGTTGAAATCGTGGTGCCTGTAGCCGAGCGAATGTGTTGTTGGAGAAGAGTAGCGTTCATGGTTCGGTGTCTCCGAGCTGTTAACGCTAAATACCGATCTTCATTGGGCGTTGTTGCCCGTCTACGACCTTGCCCTGGTCTTCGGCCTGCACATCCACTCTCCAAAAAAACGGTTCCAGATCCTGGAAATGACGCTTTGTGACACTCCAATGGCTTGCGCTACTTCGGCTTGAGTTTGGCCCCCTTCTAACCTACAAACAATTCTCAAAGCTTCTGAATCTGTCAAATGACTTCGCTGAGACATCGTACTCATCGAAACAAAGCAATCACTGAATGCCGATCATCCTTGTCTTCATTCTCTTTTATCCAGTTGAAAGTCAAATTTCATTCGCTGCCGCTGAAGCGCCGTTTTTGACGTCGAACTCAAAATTTGCATACTCCACAGTTTGAAAACCAGAAAAATTTGCATTTGTGATTCTCTTCTTTTATTTTCGGCAAAAAAATTTCGTTTATATCTTTATTTTATATAAAACTTCAAATATCCTTTAATTGTTTTGAGCAGTGTATATCACTAAGCTGTCCTACAAAACGCGTACTGTAGAATCTGGTTTGCACATAATTTATCGTTCCTTTGCTGGGACACACGAAATAATTTGGCTACAGTACTGCCCGTGACAGCGTTTCTGTCGCATATATATCTTTTTATTCAAAATTAATTTAATACATAACATTATTGCTTTTATAACATGCTATCCTACCCCCCCCCTTTTTTTTTTCTATTCTGAAATACGCAATTAAATTCATTTCTCAAAACCATACAGTTTTCATTAAAGTGTTTTTATTTTTCTAAAAACATCTTTAATTCAGTGCGCTCAAGGATTCAATTACTTTTTCTCTTTCTCATTCAATCAGTCATTTGTCGATTACCGCTCCCAGTGCAAAAAAATAAATAAAAAATTAAAAAGCACAGCTGCTGGTAGCAATGTCTTCATTTATTTTCATCGGATTGTTCTCCCGCCGCAGTGAGGAAGCAATTTTTACCTCTGCTAATATTTGACCGTAGAAATTGTATTAACAACAAAAGTAAAAAACGAACGGATCTTATAGGAACCAAGTACTTTTCGTGTATTGTGGTCGAGCTAAAAGCCAGATGCCTGTGATTTTCGGCATTCTTCTCATGCGGCGGTCTGCTTTGTACAATTTTATAAAACTGTTAGTTGGGCAAAGGCCTATCTATATGATAAACAATTTTCGGTTTTTCTGATGCATTTCTCATCGTAATTAGAAGCGCTTACTTGCAATCTCGGCGTCACCCGTCCGGTAGAGACACCACATTATTTGCGGTAATGTTTATCGCCAAAAACCTTTGTTCACTTTCATGCAGTCACCAAAAGTTTTTAAATTGGCGATACTTTGCAACGCCAAGATTTCTAGACTTCTAGCGAAAACTGGCACTTCTGTTCTAGCCTTCGATATGTGAAGGTTTCTAAAACGTAAAGGCGCTTTGGCGCCCCATTTTGTAATTGGGGGTCTCTCTCTCATTTTTCCAGCTGAACCACCTCTAGAGTGTTTTTGAATAAATAATTGTTTCAGTAAATTAATAGTTGGTATTTTTTTAATCAATTTTTTCGTGCATATTAGAACCCGGCCTCCAATCTCTATTATACTGCCTATGAAGAATAATTGCTGGCAGTGCTTTTCAGTTCCGGTACGCGTGTGGCAAATTTAACCGCATTTTTTTAATTTGCTTTTTGTGTATCGATTTCGTAGATCCTATACAGGGAGACGAAAACGATATAAAGTGCATTTTCGTTCACTGACTCGAATTGCTAAATAGGAATTTTAAAATATGCTATGCGCCAGATTGAACCAACATTTAGCATATGATGTAGTATAAAGACCAAGCTATAGATCAGGGACGGCAAATCTATGACACGCGGGAGAATATTTTCGGCACGGCATAGACTCATGTTCTAAATTAAGATATTGCAGAGCTCCCGTGGAAAGCAAGATAGTTAAAAAAATGGAACTTTTGATACAGTCAATTTTCAAATTTTGTGAAGAAAATAGACACAAAACTATTATAATTGTTTCCTGCTAAACAGCCGATTTGTTAAGAATGGAACTTCAGTTAACTTATGTGCAATATTTTCCTCGGATATACTTTATTTTAGGATTTATGTGCAAATCGTTTTCATTTTGAAAATTATTAAATTAATATATATTGTGTAAAATCTCTGTACTTCTGGAAAGTTGTTACGATGCAGTTAAATAATTTTACGAAAAAAAAATCTATCACAATTTTTTCTTAAATGTCAGTTGCCACGCTATACACACCAGCGCAGCGTTTCATATAATGAAGATGCACTATTTTGAATTTAGACTTGCTGAGTTTTTCTAGATTAGGTAGCTTGTCATTGTCATACACATTGAATAAACTGAAATGCAACTTTATAAATACCAATCTATCTCAATATTGAGTCAAAAAATTACATTGAGAGAATTAGGAGATTATCGGGAAATAACGACCATAAGCGAAAATTCCGATGGTGAAATGGAAGTTGGAATTTCGAATTCAATTCCATAGTAAGAAGTTTTTTTTAAAGAAACCATTTTGATATACTATTTTTTGTGATAGTTATTTTTATGTTTATTATTTTTATTTTATTTTTTTTTTTTGGGGGGGGGGGGATAGGCATGAAAAGTATGAAAAACTCAAGTAGAAACTTGTTGTCATCTGTCTCCAATCCAGTTGGCATTCTCATAAGGAAAAACTGGAATACGAAGCCGATCTGAACTATTTGGCATCTAAGACGTAACAAGAGAAGTGGGATTTTATAACATACTTAAGTATGTTACAAAATGTTACTTATATATTTTAAATTCTAAAATCAGTATTTTAATTAATTTTGCTGCTTCGATCCACTAAATTTGTTGGCACGCCGTGATCATTTCAAATATTTTGGGGAAAAAATTGGCACGTGGATGCGAAAAGGTTCGCCGACCCTGCTATAGATCATATATAGCGATGAACAAAACAATTCCCATATTTCCAATTATTGATACATACTATTTTGAATGTGTTGGGGAACAGATGTCATAAATTCACGAGGTCACCATCTTGTAATTTTTCTTGGCTTGAAAACCCCTTTTCTGCCAAGTAGTAAATGTCGCCAAGCACCTTAACGAAAATAAAATTTAAATACTGAACAAAACTCGTTGAAATGGCAATCACTGAACGTTGTATGAGCGCTATGCGCTCATTAACCAAAACAAATCACTGGATTCAGCAGTTCTCGCTGTGTAGCAATCTCAAAATGTACAAAACTCGTATGGCAACAAAATATACATAAAATTATCAACATACCTTAACAGACATCTGCTTTTTTGAAAGCTCAAGCGCGAAATACATGCTAACATCACCGCCATTTTCCAACATAGACTTATGGATACGCACTGACGCACTGTAAACAAACATTCTTTATTCGTCAAAATTTCCTCATATTTCTTAATTACTTCAGCAAGAGCATTTAAACGGACTGGACTACAGAACCCATATTCAATCAAATACATCCAATAAATTTAACATAAAAGTAATTGACAGAAACATACAACACGGTATCACGAGCAAAAACAGCCTTCTCGTGTACTCGCAACACAATCTCAAATGAAAAACGGGGTTACCAGATCACACACGTCACACGGGGTTCCACATATCGATAAAGATCGCCAACATAAAATCGCCAAGAAATCTCAAAACATCCAAGATGGCAGCCATCTGGGAATATGCGTCATCTAAGCCTGTGTTGGAAAGTGTTTCATAATCTATATTTGACGCATGTTTTTTTCCGGTCTTGATTTCGTGCTAAATAGCAATTTATTGAATTTAATTCACTTCAAAACTTAACAGAATTTCTAAACATTACTTCATATCATAATGAAGAGAACAAATTTTTTTCAACTGGAAAAATCATATTCAATGCTGGAGTAGCTCAGATCTGGATATTTTTCGCTCTGTAGGAAAAATTTCAACTGAGCTTCTCCAGCCATTGAATATGATTTATCCAGTGGAAAAAATTTCGTTCTCTTCATTAGTACCTAATTACGTGGTATATAGCAGGAGTTTCCATGTTGTAACATACTTTCATCATGTAAATGCTAAAGTTTTAGCTCGGATGAATGAAACTAGCGCTGCATTTCGCAGCCATGTCCAACAAATAAGAGTGGATTATGTCAGCCAGGTATCGTCCGGATAGCTTAACAGGTAAAGCATTGGCACGGCAAGCCATGTATCCAGTTCAATTCCTGGTCTGGACATTTTTTGCTCTGTTGGAAAAATCTCAACAGAGCTACTCCAGCCATTGAACATTACTTTATATTTTACTATAATTATTATTAATTACATAAAATATTCTATTTTATAAATAGCAATTCCTTTTATTTGATTTACTTCACAATTTCACGAAACTTCTGAATATTCTAATTTATACATTATCAAAACTACTCTTAATGATTTATTTTTCAAAAATACGAATTTATTGAATTTGATTTACTTTATGACTTAATAAAATTTCTGAATGTTATTTTATATTTTACTATAATTTTTATTAAGTAAGTAATATATTCTATTTAATAAATTTTAGTTCATCGAATTTCATTTACTTCAGAATCTCGTAGAATTTATAAATGTTATTTCATTTTTTATCAAAAATACTTTTAATGAAAAAATACTATATTTTATATATATAATAGTAATACAAAAGCAATAAGAAACTAAAGGAAATTTATTATTTTATGTTTTTAACTTAAAAATAACTTTTTCTATGAGATTATGCTTCATTCTCGTAAATTTAAATTTTCAATGTGTTATTTCTGAATACATATCATTATTTACTCTTATAAAAGTTTACTTCTGCAATATGTATATATATTTCAACAAAACTGACACATGAAATCTTCATTATATATACTGCCTTGTTAGAAACCCGAAATAATAATGGTACTGATTATTTTTTTATTCCATTTACAAGTCGAAAATAATAATGTTCGGGAGCTTTCTTCGGTAGAACTTCCGGTAAAAATAGAAAATAAAATGCTGTAAATAAAAAAAAAATCGTTTCTTGAAAACCGTTACTATTGATTTTATTTTACTTTGTTAGCTTTGTTGATTTTGTTAACTTGTTAAAAACATTTTCTTGAATGCTTTCTATATATGAGTATATTTTGGGTTTAAATTTGAAGATACAACTTTTCTACTAATTAAGATAAATAGCCTTTGGCAATTTTAAGCCATCTTATATACCAGAAATTAGAATGTTCTAAGTCTAATTGATACTAGTCTACAGATGAAGTATTCAGGTAATCAAAACAAGAAATCTATTAAACATATGTCTTAAAACTTGAAGATACACGTATGACAATTAAGAAATATTGGAAAAGGAAACAGAAAAGCACTTAGATACAAATTTTATAAATGATGCATCTACTACATACCGCGTAAGCCAGACGTTCGTTAAAACTTTTAAAACTAATATAAAAGGAAGAAATTATGATAAAGGAGTGCGGTTTTCAAGGAAAGGCTCACAAGGTAGTCAGATTTTTTTTAGCAGCAAAAAAAAAAAAAAAAAAAAGTTAAAAAATGACATGCAGAGAGCGCTGACGATCCAAAACACAATGAACAGGACAACAGTTGTGTTGTAGAATTTTCTGGAGGTCATGTTGAACATTTTTTCTTGGTAAAACAAATGAATGGAGCGTTGTTGTTGTCCTCTTCATTGTGTTTCGTGTCGTCAGCGCCATCTACATGTGATTTTTAGCTGAATTTTTTATTGCTGCTAAAAAAAAACCCGACTACCTTGTGAACCCTTTTCTGCAGACCGCATTCCTTTATCACAATTTTTTCTTTTTATGAGCTTTTAAAGTTTTAACGAGCTTTTGGCTCACCCAGGATGTAAGAATAACGTAATTCTGATTTTCTTCTTTTTGCTCAACTATTTATGTTCATCTATTCCGATATATCGATATCTTTTATCTTTAAATTGAATTCTATTTAGAAAGCGTTAACGCATAGTAAAACTTTTTTGCTGCATTATATTTCTCCTTAGGGATAGATTTTATCGAGTTTTTATCATGCTTCAATACATTTTTTTCACACTTATATGACGTTATATTAACCACATGCTTTATATTTCCAATATGAAGTAATATTCCATTTTTATATTCGAGAAATTAATTAAATAATTGTAATGTTATACATGGAAATCATAAAACAGAAAAATTATGACGTAACATTCACTTTGGTTTTTAATTCGTCAAACTATTTATTTTATTTTTTCACGTGAAAATCTTGCAGTAGAAAAGTAATTGTTGTGGTAGGAATTTTATTGTGGATTTTTAATTGTTGGCAACAGCTATAACGAAAAATGTTTAAATTTGATTGGGAATTGCTGTTAAATGGGTGTTTTTTTTATATTAATTAAAAATCAACTATAAGTTATTCCGATCCGGATTAATTTAGGTGCCTCGGCCGTGTTTTTATACACATGTACGTAACATTTCACAATTCTGGCTTCAAAACTGTGGATTTGTATAGCATTACAGACAGACAAATTTTCATTTTTATGGCGACCGTGAGTCTAAGCAGTAGTCGGCCTTTTCAGACGCGGAAACGTCATTTGTTATTTCAAATTTAAATATTTCAGAGCTACATTCTATTTTTTTTTTTACTGTTTCAAGTTTTCTTTTAAACTGACGTCATTTTCAATGACAGAAAGAATGCTGATGCCTTTCAGGGCGTACTACCATGAAAATCCCCACTAAAATCAAAATCAAAATCAAATAAAATAAAAATAACGTGCTTTCAAATGTGTTTGCTGAATTAAATTTTACATGTTCTGTTTATTCTATTTGATTTTAGTTTCCAAGAGTTTGTTCATTTCTTTAAGTAAGTGTTTATAGAATTTTGATATGATTAGTTTATTTGAAATTTATCATTTTAATTTTTGCGCTAAACATTTTTTATGATTAAATAATGACTAAACGAAAAAATGATATTGGACGCAATGCAAGACATAGTAAAAGAAAAAAACGAAAGTCGGGTGTCCACAGTTAGACTGCATAGACCCGTGGTAGCCATAGATCCATGATCAATATTTATTTGAATCATAGGAATGACTCTCTTTGTTTACATTTTCAATTCTGGGATGAGACGAATTTCAACTGCGGATGTCTCGAATTATATGGGTACTTCGATATATAAATTCTCTCAAGATGTTTTTGTTTTTTCACAATGTGCATAAAAATATAAATTTTGTGCACCATTATTCGAAAAATTAATTCTCTGAAATTCACAGAAAATGGCTAATATTCAAGTGATTTTGCTCAGCCCGGATTCAACATTTGGCGCTTTTTTGGCAAATTAAAATTTCTCCTAATAGACGTAATGATACAGTAAAAATGGATACCCCCAAGTGGGTAATCAATCGATTTTCACAATTTTTTTTGATTCCTTAGTTTTATAGTGTGAACGAAATTCACACCAAATTTGAAGTATGTAGGTGCAGTAGATATATGAGATCTTTTTGATGAGTGAGTCAGTCAATGATAAAATTATCGATTATCAGACATTTTCAAATGTCATTATCTCGGAAACTAATAATGCGTTACTTATAAAATTTTGGATTCTGGGTAATTAGGGGCGGCTTACTACGTACTTCTTATTACAAGTACATAAGTCAAATAGGTATTCAGTAGTAGAGTGGCGAAATTTGGCGAAAACAGCTCGAAATGGTTCGTGTAATATAACACACTAGTATGTCAGACGAACTTGGCTGACACACTGCCGTGTGTCTTGATTACATTTTTCAGTTTTTGGGTTTAATATAATTAGTGAAATATTATTGGCAGTGGACGCAAATTGTCCAATTTGAGATATTAACGCTTATATATTCTCTTGCAATGCACACAATTCAACTGATCTATACCTTTAGAATCCTTAGGATAGACATGGATTGTCGTTTAATTTTGACACCGTGATAGCGAATTTTGAAGTATTAGCATGTATGGAAGTTTTGGTATTGACATATCAGACTAGTTTAAAAGATTAAAAATGTATTTCCGCTATTTCTTTTCTTTCTTTTTTTAACACTTTCCAACAAAGTTTAAAAGTGTTTATGCATTCGGTATGTCTGGCCGTCTGTCCACGCTCTAACTCCCGTAAATAGACTGGGATTTTCATGAAATTGATAAAGGTTATTTAGGGTCTCCAAAGCATGTTTGGTATTGTATATGAAGTATGTAGGATTCGTTCATTTACAGGGGCACATAAAAGTATTCCATTACATTATGGTATATGAAAGGAAAAACTATTGCAGAGTATTTTAATGACATTATGCTATTTCGAATGTATTGAAACTGATATAAATCACTGATTTTCACTACGATCACGTTAGAACAGGGCATTCATAGCATTGTTTATTCATTTATAGGGACACAAAAAAGAAATCGGTTAAAGTACTGTAATGTCTTTGTAGTCCAGGCAATAGAGACCGTATAGGGGCTCCACCAAGCAAAATTCATGGTAGTTCTTGAAAAAGGCTTACTATATGTTTTATGGGTCGCTGAATCCGAATTTTTAACTTCCCACCAAAATTTCCCCCGGCAACCCCCCAAAATTTTGGTAAAATGCCCCCCAAAAAAGGTTTTTATTAAAAAAATCAATTTTTTTATTGATTTAGGGGAAAAGTATCTAGAAATTCAGAAAGTAGACAAAATTTTCAACAAATTAGATACGTGACATTATGACTTAGGATGAAGGGGAAGGGGGGATCTGCCTCAGAACATGCGCGCGGTGCTGAGTGGACTAAGTTGCGCAATTCCACTTAACCACTCACAGGTTTACATTCGCCATCCCATCTTCCCTCCGAACTTTCCTTATAAGGTTTACTTTAAGTTTTTTGGGTCGCTGAATTTGAATTTTTAACTTCCCGCAAAATATCCTCCCCCCCCCCCCCCACGAAATCCCCTCAAATAGCTGTTTTTAACATAAATTTCTTATTTTTTTAGGGGAAAAGCATTACGAAATTCAGAAACTAGACAAAATTTGCAACAAATAGGATATATGACATTATGACGTAGGATGAACTAGGAGCGGGAGGGCTGCCTCTGAACATGCACTGCGGCGCTACGTGCACAAAGTTAAGAAGTCCAGGCAATAGGGGATTTTACCTGGAAGTTGTAGGAAATGGAGAGTTCAACGACCACAGGATCGATCATTGCGCAGTCAATGCGCAATCAGTGTACAATCGATGATCATACTCATCTTTCTCTCAATCATGACAATTATTAATATTATGTTGCTGCTCCGTTTAATACTTTCTCATTTTATTGTTTTCTCTGATAAATTCTTCAAAAGATGTGTGTACATGAATACGTTTTTTAATAAATATACATGTTTTCCAGGTTATTTAAAATAAGTGTTAGAAAATATGCGTGTCTTAGTAAGTATATATGTTAGTAAGCATATCTCTCTCTCTCTCTCTATATATATATATATATATATATATATATGTTTGAACGAATCTAAACAAATGTCTATGTTTAAAAAATTTATGTATTAGTATAAAAATGTTTAAGTAAAAGCACACATCATATCTACATATCTCTAAAAATATAAAAGTTAAATGTTTATAAAAGGGTTCTTGTGTAATATATATATATATATATATATATATATATGTATAAAGTTTATTAGTTTAAAAAAAAAATTACAAAAGTTTTACACAGGTAATAAAAAGGTTTACAAAGGTTTAACAAAGTTAAAAAATAATAATAAAAAAAAGTTTAAAAAATGTTTTACAAAAAAATTACAGAAAAGTTTTAACAAATTTAAAAATAATAGGAAATTTACAAAGATGATAAAAAGTTTTACAAAGTTTTAACAAAAGTTAAAAATAAAAATAAAAGTTTTAACAAAAAATGTTTTAACAAAAGTAAAAAAAGTTTTAAGAAAAAACAGTTTTACAAAAAGTTTCAACAAATTAAAAAAAAAAAAAATAAAAAAAATAAATATGTTTTTAAAAAATTCTGAAAGAATAAAAAACTAGAGAAAAACTTAGAAAAACTATACATTAAGCAAAATTATTTACAATGAGCATAGCTATATATATATATATATATTGTATAGATGTATATGTGTGTATATGTATATGTTTGAATATACATGTTACACATATCTAACAATATGTTAGGAAGGTTTGTGTAGAAGTTATAAATAAGCACTCATATAAAAAATCAATATTTTTTTTATTTTAACAAAGCAATTTACAGAAAGTATATTTACAAAAAAATATATTTACATAAAAACATTTTCTTGATAATTCTACATCATATTAATAATTTTCATCACTGATACAATCTTGATTAATTTTATAATGTCCATAGGCAAAACTTGATATTCCATCATCCACAGTGCCTGTTTGAATTGAAGAGCTTTATACACAGCTGTCAGTTTTAATCCAAGTTGCAAATAATATTTCAGATTTCGGTAATGAGTGACATAATTCTGCTTATCTCGAAGATTTGGGATAAGTTTGGGAGTGCCTTTAATTTTTTTATTTCCAAGCATCTTCTTCGCAGTAGGTGACAACATCTCTTCATTCACAGTCAGGCGTTCCGGGGCCAACGGATATTCGTTATGAAATTTGTGAAGCTTCTTAGGATATTTAAGGTCCACCTCGAAAATATATCCAATTTCAGAATCATCAGATAGAGAAAGAATCCACTGTTCTGTAATATGACTTGTCACACACCATTGAAACCCTCCATATGGTAGATATTGGGACATAGCCCATCCATAAAGATTGTTCGCATCCCAATCCATGATGAATCTGGGTGCTTCATTTTCCATAAAATCGGGCGTATTAGGGATGTTCGCTAAGGCGTGTCTATGACTAATCATACTGATACCACCACGTATTCCATTTTCAATCATTAACAACATATCAATGTCCGTTAACAATTCTAGAGGTGTTTCAGACATTTTCAAGGATGCTTGCTATGCGAGCGAACGGCCTGTATATAAATGGCAAGGATCGATATCATAATACTGTTGGCACAGTTTACGAAAATTTTGGAAAACATCAGCTAGTAATAAAATATCTGTTTTTACATACAGTTCATGATATTCACCCAGATTCCGAATATTAAAGGATTTCCACACGTTCAACGCATGTTGATAGTCTTCATCTTTAATAGCTTCATCTGTGAGACTGTTATAAATTGCTGCAGGTGGGGGTAGTTCCTTTTCATCGAATTTTTCAAAAGAGGTGAAGTAGTCGTAAGGGTATACCCCTTTTCTTGTAAGCATATGCAAATTAGTATTTTCAGGGAAATTTTCTTCAAGTATGGTGAATTGCTCAGGATTAAGGTTTTTAACATGGTTTTCTAAGGAGTGAGTCAAAAACTGGAATGAATCTAAAAAGATCATCTGTATAGGACTTGTCGGCTTTCTTAACTTGAAGGTTATATAATTTTCCATAGAGGAAGCAATCACATCAATTTCATGATCTTTAAATTTACCAATCTTACTCATTAGATGATGCCCATCATAGTTTTTTAGATTATGGAATATAGCAGGAATTGTTTTACATTGCTTGTAGTTTAGATTACAGCTTGCATGGGCAGCTCCTCTGTATGCAACCGTCACGTGGTCATGGTCACGAACACGTTTTTCAGATAATGGTTGCTTGCAAATAAAACAAAATTTCGTCCAAACATTTTATCACATTCATGGCAAGAGAATTTCGAACTTTCATGTGATCTTATATGTTGTGTCAAATTGTCCTTTCGTGTAAAAACTTGATCACATTTGTTGCACTTAAATGTAGGTCTTTCATTGTGAGTTTTCAAATGTCTTCGCAGGTTAGATCTAAATCTAAATGACTTCTGACACAAATCACACATATGCACCTTGTCATTAAAGTGTATCTTCATATGTTGAAACAAGTCGTAAGAGTTTGAAAACATCTCATCACAAGTTGAACATGCAAACATCTTCTTGTCAACAGTTAAAGTCTTGAAAGGTTCTTCAGATGTTATATCAACATCCAGAGAATTCAACGATTGATTGTTCTTCGATTAAAAAGCTTGAGAATGCTCATCACGCTTAAAAGTTGTTGCTTCATCATTGATATGAGTCTTAGAATGTCTTCTCAAATCGGATCTACGGCTAAAAGACTTCTGACATACTTCACATTTGAAAAACTTTCCACCTGAATGTATCTTCAAATGCTGATTCAGGTTAGAAATAGTTGAAAATGTCTTATTACATTTATCACATTCATGGCAAGAGAATTTCGAACTTTCATGTGATCTTACATGTTGTGTCAAATTGTCCTTTCGTGTAAAAACTTGATCACATTTGTTACACTTAAATGTAGGTCTTTCATTGTGAGTTTTCAAATGTCTTCGTAGGTTAGATCTAAATCTAAATGACTTCTGACACAAATCACGCATATGCACCTTGTCATTAAAGTGTATCTTCATATGTTGAAACAAGTTGTAAGAGGTTGAAAACATCTCATCACAAGTTGAACATGCAAACATCTTCTTGTCAACAGTTAAAGTCTTGAAAGGTTCTTCAGATGTTATATCAACATCCAGAGAATTCAACGATTGATTGTTCTTCGATGAAAAAAGCTTGAGAATGCTCATCACGCTTAAAAGTTGTTGCTTCATCATTGATATAAGTCTTAGAATGTCTTCTCAAATCGGATCTACGGCTAAAAGACTTCTGACATACTTCACATTTGAAAAAATTTCCACCTGAATGTATCTTCAAATGCTGATTCAGGTTAGAAATAGTTTAAAATGTCTTATTACAAATAAGACATGTAAAATTCTTCTTCATAGGCGTAAAACTTTCCAAAGGCATGGCTTCGTCCAAAGTCATAACAGCATCCATAATAGATTAATAAGAAAAAGATTTAACTCCTAACGGAAAACAACAATCTTCACAAATAAATTACCGGAAAGGCAGAGAGCACTGAAAGACACGTCTGATCGCTACTAGAACAAATCATCAAAGGATGCATATGAAAAATTTCACTGCTATTTATACTCCTCAGGTGTTCACCCTAAGGCAACCTAAACTTATCGATACTTTCCACATCAACAAACACAAATTGTTTTACCATCAAATCGGTTCTAAGAGTCGTGATTCATTCGAAACATCGTATCTGGTTTGTAACCACCGATCGCTCAATGATTTCCGAAACCAATCGAGGTTCTTAACATCGACCAGTGATTGGTTCTTGAACCCATTCATTAAAGCTAAATTAAAATCAAGGTTCTAAAAGACAATTATCAACCAGTCATTGCTTCTCAAACTCAAGTATTATCACAGAAGTAAGTCAAGACTGATTATCTTGGAATCTACAAATTAAAAAAATATTTTAATTTACGAAATCTATTTCATTAAAAAATTATCTTCATTTAACAACAGATCTATTCTAATTTCCTGTCACGGCTTGGTGAGAACCAAATGAAAGATTGAGAAGGACGCCAACTAGACGAAAAAACTAGACAACAAACAATTAAATACACAACCTTCATTAAACATTAAAAAAAGACTAATTTTATAAATTATCATCCACAACTACTCGCTAAAAATATTATTATTAAAAAAGTCTCTATCAAAATCCTGTTTGCATAATTAAAAACGAGCGATTAAAAAGAAAATGTTCAATTCCCTTCAGAAGATTACTTTCAAAATCAACGAGCTCAAATACATTCTAGCAAGATCCAACAACTTCATACAAGCAACAAAAATGCTGACTACGCTCACTAATAACAAATCACATGACTGCTAACCTCCAATCACAGATCAGAATGATAACATCGTGTGACAATACCTCTACACAGCGTAATATCCTCCCCCTGTGAACAGGGAGCATGCCGAAGCATGTACCGTCTTGCTGGCGCCAGATGATTGACAGGGGGCGTGATGGAATGTCTGGAATGTAGACACAGTGGTGCCCACCTGCTCCTGACACAGGTCATGTGATCTGCTCAGCCAATCAAAAGCGTGTAGGGGGCGCTCCCGTCGCCTTCGTGCATGACGTCATAACCGGTTTTATACTGAATCATACACCATTTCTTCGGAGGTTGTGGATGGGAACGGACGTACAAAGACGATGCCCTGCGGTAAGTAGTTTTAAATGTCTAGGTTAAGGATTGTTTTAAGAAACTTTGCTTTTGCATGTTATTTCAATCTACATTTTCAGATAACAAGTGTCTTTAATCACTTTTTAGAAGAATAAGTTTAACTTTCTCATAAAAAATACTACCACAAAACTTTTAAGGAATGTCTTTTAAAGACTATCTTGTTAATTCAAGTTCAAATTCAATAAAAATTTGAAAAATAATGATTATATCCTAATATATGAACTAATCTCTAATTAAAAAATCTCTCTTCCACAAAAAAAAATCTACTTCAAATTTTAAAGTCTAGTTAACTTCAAATTTTAAAGTCTAGTTAACTTCAAATTTTAAAGTCTAGTTAACCTCAATTTTAAAGTCTAGTTAAAAAAATACAATCATCACGTTAAAGAACTCGGTGAAAATTATATAAAACTTAAAACAAGCTCTATTTGAAATATAATATTAATTATTGTTAACTCAAAAATCCTATATCAACAAAAATGAACCATTAATAAATTAGTCTTTCACTTTAAAATAGCTACTTCAATTTTTTAAGTTTATTTTATAAAATATAATCATCTTGCAAAAACACGTTGTGAATTAAATACAACTGTTTAAACAGACTCATCAGGAAATAAAATATTAATTGTTATTAACTCATTTAAAAACTAAATCTTATGTCAACGAAAGAAATCTAATAATTAATTATTCTCTAATTAATATAAATAATTTAATCTCTAACATAAATGTATCAACAATTTCAAAAATTATCTTAAAAAAAATACAATCATCTTGTTTAAGTACACGCCAAAAATTAATTAAAACTGTTAAAATAAAATCATTAAAATATATATATACATAAATTAATTGTTATTTACTCATTAATAAAATTAATCTTACATCAACAAAATCTAAAAATTAACAATTCTACAATTAATAAGATTAACTCAATCATCCACATTGAAAATACCTGCTTCAAATTAAAAAGTCTATCTAAAAAATACATTTATCTTGGTTAAAACACAGACATTACACTTGAACTTCAAACAAACAAAGTGCGCAAAAACTCACCACTTCACCCTCAACTCAAACACGTCTGAATCCCATCTCGTATAGTGGCTAGCACGCTAGAGTCCTGTCCAGAAGATAGCAGGATCGAACCCCGTCGTGGGAGAGTTGAAAATGCTTCTTTTTAATTTGAAGTAGGTATTTTCAATGTGGATGATTGAGTTAATCTTATTAATTGTAGAATGGTTAATTTTTAGATTTTGTTGATGTAAGATTAATTTTATTAATGAGTAAATAACAATTAATTTATGTATATATATTTTTTAATGATTTTGTTTTAACAGTTTTATTTAATTTTTGGCGTGTACTTTAACAAGATGATTGTATTTTTTTTTAAAGATAATTTTTGAAATTGTTGATACTTTTATGTTAGAGATTAAATTATTTATATTAATTAGAGAATAATTAATTATTAGATTTCTTTCGTTGACATAAGATTTAGTTTTTAAATGAGTTAATAACAATTAATATTTTATTTCCTGATGAGTCTGTTTAAACAGTTGTATTTAATTCACAACGTGTTTTTGCAAGATGATTATATTTTATAAGATAAACTTAAAAAATTGAAGTAGCTATTTTAAAGTGAAAGATTGATTTATTAATTTTATAATGGTTCATTTTTGTTGATATAGGATTTTTGAGTTAAAAATAATTAATATTATATTTCAAATAGAGCTTGTTTTAAGTGTTATATAATTTTCACCGAGTTCTTTAACGTGATGATTGTATTTTTTACTTTCTTCTATCTTGACAAGAAGAAAGTATTGGTTTCATGAAAAATTTCGAATTCCAGTTTTCGACGGATTTACACGTTTTATGGGTCAGAGATTCCAAAAAACATGTTTTTACAAAATGTCTGTCTGTGAGTCTGTCTGTCTGTCTGTCTGTCTGTATGTGACACAAATTTTGTGGGCGCTCTATCTCAAGAACTAATGCACGGAATTTAATAAAAATTTATATTCAGGTAGACCATGATGTAGGTTGGTGCTGATTAGTTTTTGGTGTAAATCGCCCTGCAGGTGGCGCTGCTATGTAGCATTTTGCAGGATTTCCGCAAAAGCTCTATTTCAAGAACTAATGCACGGATTTTTATAAAACTTCAGATTCCGTTAATCCTTGATATGAATTGGTGCTGGTAACGTTTTGGTGCAAATCGCCCAACAGATGGCGCTGCTATGCTGCATTTTGCAGCATTTACACGATTTTCGTAATAGCTCAATCTCAAGAAATAATGAACGGATTTTCATCAAACTTCAGATTCAGTTAGTGCTTGACATGAATTGACGTTTCGCCCCTTGTGGTGTAAATCGCTCAACAGATGGCGCTTCTGTGCTGCATTTTTTGTGATTTCCACAATAGCTCTAGCTCCAGAACTAATGCACCGACTTTCATCAAACTTCAGATTCCGGTATACCTTAATATGAATTAGTGCTGTTTGTGTTTTGGTGCAAATCGCTCAACAGGTGACGCTGCTATGCTGCATTTTTCAGAATTTCCCCTACAGCTCTATCTCAATAAGTAATGCACGAATTTTCATCAAACTTCAAATTCAGGTATACTTTGATACGAATTGGTTCTAAATTGATGTAATTTATTTTACTATTTAAATGATTTAATTGACGTGATTTATATAGAAGAAAGTTTTGTGATGGCCACAACACACTAGTTTAACTAGACTTTAAAATTGAGGTTAACTAGACTTTAAAATTTGAAATTAACTAGACTTTAAAATTTGAAGTTAACTAGACTTTAAAATTTGAAGTAGATTTTTTTTTGTGGAAGAGAGATTTTTTAATTAGAGATTAGTTCATATATTAGGATATAATCATTATTTTTCAAATTTTTATTGAATTTGAACTTGGATTAACATAGATAGTCTTTAAAAGACATTCCTTAAAAGTTTTGTGGTCGTATTTTTTATGAGAAAGTTAAACTTATTCTTCTAAAAAGTGATTAAAGACACTTGTTATCTGAAAATGTAGTTTGAAATAACATGCAAAAGCAAAGTTTCTTAAAACAATCCTTAACCTAGACATTTAAAACAACTTACCGCAGAACATCGTCTTTGTACGTCCGTTCCCATCCACAACCTCCGAAGAAATGGTGTATGATTCAGTATAAAACCGGTTATGACGTCATGCACGAAGGCGACGGGAGCGCCCCCTACACGCTTTTGATTGGCTGAGCAGATCACATGACCTGTGTCAGGAGCAGGTGGGCACCGCTGTGTCTACATTCCAGACATTCCATCACGCCCCCTGTCAATCATCTGGCGCCGGCAAGACGGTAGATGCTTCGGCATGCTCCCTGTTCACAGGGGGAGGATATTACGCTGTGTAGAGGTATTGTCACAAGATGTTATCATTCTGATCTGTGATTGGCGGTTAGCAGTCATGTGATTTGTTATTAGTGAGCGTAGTCAGCATTTTTGTTGCTTGTATGAAGGTGTTGGAACTTGCTAGAATGTATTTGAGCTCGTTGATTTTGAAAGTAATCTTCTGGAGGGAATTGAACATTTTCTTTTTAATCGCTCGTTTTTAACTATGCAAACAGGATTTTGATAGAGACTTTTTTAATAATAATATTTTTAGCGAGTAGTTGTACATGATAATTTATAAAATTAGTCTTTTTTTAATGTTTAATGAAGGTTGTGTGTTTAATTGTTTGTTGTCGTTAAGTTTTTTTGTCTAGTTGGCGTCCTTCTCAATCTTTCATTTGGTTCTCACCAAGCCGTGATAGGAAATTAGAATAGATCTGTTGTTAAATGAAGATAATTTTTTAATGAAATAGATTTCGTAAATTAAAATAATTTTTTAATTTGTAGATTCCAAGATAATCAGTCTTGACTTACTTCTGTGATAATACTTGAGTTTGAGAAGCAATGACTGGTTGATGATTGTCTTTTAGAACCTTGATTTTAATTTAGCTTTAATGAATGGGTTCAAGAACCAATCACTGGTCGATGTTAACAACCTCGATTGGTTTCGGAAATCATTGAGCGATCGGTGGTTACAAACCAGATACGATGTTTCGAACGAATCACGAATCTTAGAACCGATTTGATGGTAAAAGAATTTGTGTTTGTTCATGTGGAAAGTATCGATAAGTTTATGTTGCCTTAGGGTGAACACCTGAGGAGTATAAATAGCAGTGAAATTTCTGATCTGCATCATTTGATGATTTGTTCTAGTAGCGATCAGACGTGTCTTTCAGTGCTCTCTGCCTTTCCGGTAATTTATTTGTGAAGATTGTTGTTTTCCGTTAGGAGTTAAATCTTTTTCTTATTAATCGATTATGGATGCTGTTATGTCTTTGGACGAAGCCATGCCTTTGGAAAGTTTTACGCCTATGAAGAAGAATTTTACATGTCTTATTTGTAATAAGACATTTTCAACTATTTCTAACCTGAATCAGCATTTGAAGATACATTCAGGTGGAAACTTTTTCAAATGTGAAGTATGTCAGAAGTCTTTTAGCCGTAGATCCGATTTGAGAAGACATTCTAAGACTCATATCAATGATGAAGCAACAACTTTTAAGCGTGATGAGCATTCTCAAGCTTTTTTCATCGAAGAACAATCAATCGTTGAATTCTCTGGATGTTGATATAACATCTGAAGAACCTTTCAAGATTTTAACTGTTGACAAGAAGATGTTTGCATGTTCAACTTGTGATGAGATGTTTTCAACCTCTTACGACTTGTTTCAACATATGAAGATACACTTTAATGACAAGGTGCATATGTGTGATTTGTGTCAGAAGTCATTTAGATTTAGATATAACCTACGAAGACATTTGAAAACTCACAATGAAAGACCTACATTTAAGTGTAACAAATGTGATCAAGTTTTTACACGAAAGGACAATTTGACACAACATATAAGATCACATGAAAGTTCGAAATTCTCTTGCCATGAATGTGATAAATGTAATAAGACATTTTCAACTATTTCTAACCTGAATCAGCATTTGAAGATACATTCAGGTGGAAAGTTTTTCAAATGTGAAGTATGTCAGAAGTCTTTTAGCCGTAGATCCGATTTGAGAAGACATTCTAAGACTCATATCAATGATGAAGCACCAAAATTTAAGCGTGATGAGCATTCTCAAGCTTTTTCATCGAAGAACAATCAATCGTTGAATTCTCTGGATGTTGATATAACATCTGAAGAACCTTTCAAGACTTTAACTGTTGACAAGATGATGTTTGCATGTTCAACTTGTGATGAGATGTTTTCAACCTCTTACGACTTGTTTCAACATATGAAGATACACTTTAATGAAGAGGTGCATATGTGTGATTTGTGTCAGAAGTCATTTAGATTTAGATCTAACCTGCGAAGACATTTGAAAACTCACAATGAAAGACCTACATTTAAGTGTAACAAATGTGATCAAGTTTTTACACGAAAGGACGATTTGACACAACATATAAGATCACATGAAAGTTCGAAATTCTCTTGCCATGAATGTGATAAAATGTTTGGACGAAATTTTGTTTTATTTGCAAGCAACCATTATGTGAAAAACGTGTTCGTGACCATGACCATGCATACAGAGGAGCTGCCCATGCAAGCTGTAATCTAAACTACAAGCAATGTAAAACAATTCCTGTTATATTCCATAATCTAAAAAACTATGATAGGCATCATCTAATGAGTAAGATTGGTAAATTTAAAGATCATGAAATTGATGTGATTGCTTCCTCTATGGAAAATTATATAACCTTCAAGTTAAGGAAGCCGACAAGTCCTATACAGATGATCTTTTTAGATTCATTCCAGTTTTTGACTCATTCCTTAGAAAAGCTTGTTAAAAACGTTAATCCTGAGCAATTCATCATACTTGAAGAAAATTTCCCTGAAAATACTAATTTGCATATGCTTACAAGAAAAGGGGTATACCCTTACGACTACTTCACCTCTTTTGAAAAATTCGATGAAAAGGAACTACCCCCACCTGCAGCATTTTATAACAGTCTCACAGATGAAGCTATTAAAGGTGAAGACTATCAACATGCGTTGAACGTGTGGAAATCCTTTAATATTCGGAATCTGGGTGAATATCATGATCTGTATGTAAAAACAGATATTTTATTACTAGCTGATGTTTTCCAAAATTTTCGTAAACTGTGCCAACAGTATTATGATATCGATCCTTGCCATTTATATACAGGCCCTTCGCTCGCATGGCAAGCATCCTTGAAAATGTCTGAAACACCTCTAGAATTGTTAACGGACATTGATATGTTGTTAATGATTGAAAATGGAATACGTGGTGGTATCAGTATGATTAGTCATAGACACGCCTTAGTGAACATCCCTAATACTCCCGATTTTAGGGAAAATGGAGCACCCAGCTTCATCATGGATTGGGATGCGAACAATCTTTATGGATGGGCTATGTCCCAATATCTACCATATGGAGGGTTTCAATGGTGTGTGACAAGTCATATTACAGAACAGTGGATTCTTTCTCTATCTGATAATTCTGAAATTGGACATATTTTCGAGGTGGACCTTAAATATCCTAAGAAGCTTCACAAATTTCATAACGAATATCCGTTGGCCCCGGAACGCCTGACTGTGAATGAAGAGATGTTGTCACCTACTGCGAAGAAGATGCTTGGAAATAAAAACTTTAAAGGCACTCCCAAACTTATCCCAAATCTTCGAGATAAGCAGAATTATGTCACTCATTACCGAAATCTGAAATATTATTTGCAACTTGGATTAAAACTGACAGCTGTGTATAAAGCTCTTCAATTCAAACAGGCACCCTGGTTTGCAAGCTATATTGCAAAGCTATATTAATTTTAATACAGAGAAAAGAAAGAAAGCAAAATCCTCTTCTGAAAAAGAGTTTTTTAAATTAATGAACAAATCTGTATTCGGAAAAACCATGGAAAATTTAAGAAAGAGGCGTAATATTGTGCTTTGTAATAATGAAAAAAGAGCAGAGAAATTAGTAGCCTCACCTACATTTAAGGCATTCAAAACATATAACGAAGACCTGAGTGCCGTAGAAAGGCTTAAAACTACTATTTTGATGAATCGGCCGATTTATGTTGGCTTCTGCATTTTGGAGCTCTCAAAGCTCTTAATGTATGATTTTCACTATAATTTTATAAAGAAAACATTTAAAGATGATGCAAAGCTATTATTCACAGATACGGACTCACTGTGCTACCATATTAAAACAAAAAATATTTTTGATGTTATGGAACATAATGCAGGGCTATTTGATTTCTCAGACTATCCAAAGCATCATTCACTCTACTCAGATATCAATAAGAAGGTGATTGGCAAGTTCAAGGATGAGCTCAATGGAGATTTAGCCCTTGAGTTCGTTGGTCTAAAATCCAAAATGTACTCTCTGAAATCTTCGAGTGAAGAAAAGAAGCGGGCGAAGGGTGTGTCTACGCATGTTGTTCGACTGAAAATCAAGCATCAAGATTATTTAGAATGCCTACAACAGGTGAAAACTAGCATGGGGAAGCAGACAAGGATCGCTCAAGATAACCATCACCTATATACATTAATAGAGAATAAAATTAGCTTAAATCCTTTTGATGATAAGCGTTACTTGCTAGATGATGGAATATCAAGTTTTGTCTATGGACATTATAAAATTAATCAAGATTGTATCAGTGATGAAAATTGTTAATATGATGTAGAATTATCAAGAAAATGTTTTTATGTAAATATATCTTTTTGTAAATATACTTTCTGTAAATTGCTTTGTTAAAATAAAAAAATATTGATTTTTTATATGAGTGCTTATTTATAACTTCTACACAAACCTTCCTAACATATTGTTAGATATGTGTAACATGTATATTCAAACATATACACATATACATATACACACATATACATCTATACAATATATATATATATATATATATAGCTATGCTCATTGTAAATAATTTTGCTTAATGTATAGTTTTCTAATCTTCCAGAATTTTTTAAAAACATATTTAAAACTTTTTTTTAATTTTGTAAAACTTTTTTATTCTTTCAGAATTTTTTAAAAACATATTTAATTTTTTTTTTTTTTAATTTGTTGAAACTTTTTGTAAAACTTTTTTTTCTTAAAACTTTTTTTACTTTTGTTAAAACATTTTTTGTTAAAACTTTTTTTTTTATTTTTAACTTTTGTTAAAACTTTGTAAAACTTTTTATCATCTTTGTAAATTTCCTATTATTTTTAAATTTGTTAAATCTTTTCTGTAATTTTTTTGTAAAACATTTTTTAAACTTTTTTTTATTATTATTTTTTAACTTTGTTAAACCTGTGTAAACCTTTTTATTATCTGTGTAAAACTTTTGTAATTTTTTTTTAAACTAATAAACTTTATACATATGTATATATATATATATATATTTTACACAAGAACCCTTTTATAAACATTTAACTTTTATATTTTTAGAGATATGTAGATATGATGTGTGCTTTTACTTAAACATTTTTATACTAATATATAAATTTTTTAAACATAGACATTTGTTTACATTCGTTCAAACATATATATATATATAGAGAGAGAGAAAGAGAGAGAGAGAGAGAGATATGCTTACTAACATATATACTTACTAAGACACGCATATTTTCTAACACTTATTTTAAATAACCTGGAAAACATGTAATTTATTAAAAAACGTATTCATGTACACACATCTTTTGAAGAATTTATCAGAGAAAACAATAAAATGAGAAAGTATTAAACGGAGCAGCAACATAATATTAATAATTGTCATGATTGAGAGAAAGATGAGTATGATCATCGATTGTACACTGATTGCGCATTGACTGCGCAATGATCGATCCTGTGGTCGTTGAACTCTCCATTTCCTACTACTCCTGGAAAAATGAATACTAGTTCTGAATTTCGACCCACTTTATGTTTTTGGGGTCGCTGAATCCGAATTTGTAACTTCCCACTAAAATTTCACCCGGCAACCCCCCAAAAAATTGACTTTTTGAAAAAAATTGGTTTTTGAGAAAAACGCGCGAGGAATGTTCCGAGGCAGCCCCCTCTGTCCCCGTTTATCCTACGTCATAATGTCATATATCCTATTTGTTGCAAATTTTGTCTCGTTTCTGAATTTCGTACTGCTTTTTCCCTAAAACAATAAGAAATTTAAGTTAATAACAACTATTTTGGGGGGTTTCCGGGGGGGGGATTTGGGGGGTAAGTTAAAAATTCGGATTCAGCGATTAAAGTAAACCTTATTAGGAAAGTTCGGAGGTGAGATGGGAGGGCTAATGTAAACCTGTGAGTGGTTAAGTGGAATTGCGCAACTTAGTTCACGCAGCACCGCGCGCATGTTCCGAGGCAGATCCCCCCTTCCCCTTCATCCTAAGTGATTATGTCATATATCTAATTTGTTGCAAATTTTGTCTACTTTCTGAATTTCTAGATACTTTTTTTAATAAAAACTTTTTGGGAGGGGGGGGGGGTGCCGGGGAAAATTTTGGTGTGAAATTACAAATTCGTATTCAGCGACCCCAAAAACATAAAATAAGCCAATTTCCAGAACTACCATTAATTTTGCTAGGTAAAATTCGCTATTTCCTGGACTATTGAGTAATAATTGCTGGAGTGTACGGCTTAAAATTCGATATGCGCTTTTAAATTTAATTAATTTTTTGCATCTTACTCGTTATATATAAATTCTATACCTCAAATGTAGGGCTGCACAAAAGTATCCACGTACCGTTCTCCTTATTAAGGAAATTGCTGAAGGTTAATTTTCAACTGAAGTATATGTATCTGTTAAAAGAACTAAATTTTGGCATGCATGTAGTTAATAGATCCAAATCTAAATATCACATACAGGGCTGCTCAAAAAATTTGGATAATTTTCCGATTGTGGAAGGGAACAACTGAAATTGGGATTTGAAATGTGTTATAAGTTTCCATGCGGTTGAATTAGACGTAATATTTAAAATTTTTAAACGGTGCAGTTTTGTTACATTATTGTAAATGTGTTGGAAAATGTTTTATAATCTATGCTTGACGGATGATTTTATTCTTTCTTGTTTATTTTTACCATGGTACATTAAATGATTAATTCTAGCTACAACACTACGATCTGCAGAAAATATTTTTGATTATAAAAAAAAATAATCAAATATTTAAAAATATATAATAAGCCATTGAAAAAATATTTGTATCGTATAAAATTTCAAATTTTAACGAGAATTTAGAAGTGGTTTATATATAGCGAATTGATTATTTATAAAACACCATTAAAAACACGGCGAATATAATCTCATAAATTTCAAACAAAAGTTAAGCACAACTTTCTCGTAAAAATTATTTTTCTTAACTGCAAAAAATCTTGTATTATTTGAAGGCTCAAAGAAAAGAAAATTAAGCAATTTTCAGAGAAGTAATCCATTTTCATCAAAAAAATTTAAGATAAAAAAAAGCTTTTGTACTTTAAAAGCCCGAAATTTAAACAAAATTCTAAAGTAAACTTTCTACGAAGAATCGATTCTCTTTTTTTTTTTTTTTTAGATCTAAGTGCTGGATGTAAAAAAAAAAAAAAAGTTCGAAGTTTTAAAAAATCCATTTCTTAAGCAAAAAAAAATAATGCATGTTTTTTTTTTTTTTTTTTTTTTTTTTTTTTTTAAATCTAAAACAGATTTTGTTTTTTTATATTTTTTATGATAATAAAAACTAACTTCGTTTTTTTCTCGATATGTATCTTAAACAATACTGGTGAATGTTTCAAATTTGTTTTTTTTAATACAGAAAGAAACGTGGAGATTTGTAATTATACATAAGCTGTTTGCTACACACAATTTTTTGGCTGTTTTTCATCTAGACTTATTTTACGTATTTGTCCCTTTCCATGTCATGTGTGGGACAGCTTTTCTACATACTACTGCTGTTTCAACAATGTTATTATATCCTCAATTTAGAACAACAATGCTAATATGAAAATGTAAGGTTTTTTTATGTATAGTTTAAACTTCTCACTTCCGTGAACTAATATATTTCACTAAGCTGTAGGTTTCACTGAAATAGAAGCATTATTTAACGGTACAGTTCCCCTTCAACCAGTCAAAAATGCTAGAAAACTGATTCAATTTCTATACCTTTTCATAAACTAACTAATAATGCAAATTCAATGACATTTTTTGGATTGTTCAGTATAGCATTACTTATTACAATAAACAAAACAGATTGATCAAAAATACTTAATTAAACCAGCTGTTTTTTGTTTTCGAAATTACTATATATTACTGCGCGCATGATATCTTGTGCTCATTTTAATTAATCAACTTTAAATAGATTTTAATTTAAAGATAACACTTCGCTCATTATAATGAACTAAAATATTTTAATTATCTTCATCTATAATATTTATAATTAATAATAAAATTTAAAAAAAGAAAATCTGTTTCTCGCATATTTTTTAAATAAAATTTTTATTTTTTAAGATAATTCTACGATTTTAGTTCATTTTATGCAGAAGTATAATATTAATGCTCTCAGAAATTCCAACCCATTATATTTAATACTTTTTAAGAAATCATGCGCGCAGTGATAGATAATAATTACGAAAACAAAAAAAACAGTAAGTTATTTAAGTTTTCCTTAAGAATTTAAATATTTTTTTTTCAATCTGTTTTCTTTCTTATAACAAGTAATGCTATTCTTTACTTAAAAATACAAAAAATTTCATTAAATTTGCTTTATTAGTTAGTTTGTGAAAGCTATGGTAATCGAATCAATTTTCTAGCATTTTAGACCATTTGAAGGGGAACTGTCCCCTTAAATTAATATAATTTTGTAACTATAATCCAGTTTTAAAATATTATGTTATGATTAATACTTTCAGGGCTTATAAGCCTACATGTAATGAAAGTTTTTAAATCTAGGTGGAAAACAGGCCCGTAACTACCATCGGGGCAACCTGGGCACTACCCCGGGACCCCCAAGTCCGAGTGGCCCCAAACTGATGGTTAAAAAATTGTTGTATTTTAATATCTTATCTAACTTCCTATAAAATACCCAGCGCTTAGCTAAAAGTTAATAATTTTAAAAAAATCCATCAAAGTGCTAGAGTAAATGTTTTTGAGTGTGCGTTGATATACTCCATACGCAGTGCCGGAATCATGGTACTTTAGAAAACGTTTTCGACAAAAATTTGGAGAATGAAAGAAACTTCTGGCGAAAAGTTCTTGAAAGAATCCTAAATGTGACCTTAACACTTGCAACATGTAATCTCGCATTTCGTGGATCTAGGTAAAAGTTAGAATATAGCAACAAAGGAATCTTTCTCTCGATAGTTCAGCTCCTGCCAAAATATGACCTAGTACTGCAAGAATTGATTCAGCGTCAGCAAGGGGCTGTGATATATCTCGGTCCTAAAATTCAGAATGAACGTAGAAACTTATTAAACTCAGAAATCAAAAATGAAATTACTGTTGAGCTTCAAAACTGCTTGTTTTTTCATTGATTTTAGATACCACTCAGGACTTTAGTAAAGTTCATCAGTTAAGCGAAATTTACAGGTACGTCAAAATAGTTAATGACGAAGAAGGGACACAATGTCATCAAAATATGTGAAACTTTTGTATTCTTTAATGAGGTAAAAAATCAGCGATGACAGCGATGACCACCTCGGGAACTCAGCTTTCGCTTTAGAGTGTTAGTGCAATCCCGAGGGGTAGAGAGGTAAAAGATCAGTCTGCCCAAGGTCTTGCATAAGAAATACTTACTTCATTGGAAGAAAAGACTTAGATTTAACCAAATGTCATGGACAAGGTTACGACGGGGCTGTAGTCGTAAGTGGGGCATACAGTGGAGTGCTGTAGCGTATTAAAGTAAAGGCCCCACGCGCATACTTTGTGCACTACGTTGCACATAACCTTTTTTTATTATTAAAAGATGCTGTGGGATGAAACCGAGTGGTCTGCCAGTTTTTTTAAACCATTCAAAGTGTGCATTGCTTTTTTGGTCATAGTATTTTGCGCTGGCAGGACTTGAAGTCAGTGTACGACATCTATCCTCAGACTGATTCATTGAATTCGAAAGTAATACTGGAAGCTCTTAATTCAACTCGCTGGGCTGGTAGGCTTGAGGTAGTGTATGCACTGAAACACAGGTTTTGTGACGTGTTGAAAAGCCTTAACCGCATAACTTTGACTTCCAGGAAAAGCAAGAAAAGAAATGAAGCACAGTAGCTAAAGAACAAACTTGAAAGTTTTGATTTTGTATTGCTTTTGGTTGTGCAGTGTGAAGTTTTAGAGTCTCTCAACCTCGTATCAAAATCCTTACAATGTGAAACCATGGACCTGTTGTATGCATATGAGTTATTGGGTAATTTATTGTTGAGGCTAATCGAAATACGTGGAAAGTTGAAGATCTTATTTCTGAAACATCAGATGTTTTTAGTCGATGGGGAATAAACAAAGAATTTCTTCAGAATAGACTAAGGAAAGTTCAAAAACACTTTGATGAGTTGAGTGAAGACGAGAGATTAATAGACCCAAAATCTTGTTTCCGAGTCACTGTGTTCTATCCAATGGTGAACACACTTTGTACTTAACTTGATCACCGTTTTGAAGGAACGAAAGCTGTTCTTGACACTTATCAAGTAATACAACCTGATTTTTTATCCAATGCAAGTCAAAGTGATATTCACAAAAAAGCAGTTGATTTCGTTAATAAGTTTCCAAATGATGCGAATCCAGTCTTTCTTTCACAATTATGTTCAGTGAAAAATTCGTTTCAAAACAAACTGGAAAAAATGAAAAGTGTTAAGGATTTTGCTAATTCTATAATAGTTGACCACATTTCGCTTCCATCTAACTATTCAGATGTTTGCATAGCGTGCATCATGTATTTGACTGTTCCCGTGACAGTATCTAAGGCTGAACGGTCCTTTTCTAAGATTAAATTGGTGAAAAACTGTTTGAGCAGTACAATGGCTTAATAAAGACTCAGCAGCTTAGCTTTGCTCTCAGTTGAGAATGATCGAGCTCAACAAATCAACTTTGACAAAGTAATTGATGAATTTACTTCTTTGAAAGTTAGGAAGCAAATGTTTAAGAAATAATCAAATGTAGCTAATCTTTAATGTTTTAAATCTACACTACTTTCCATACATCAGTTGCTGATTCCTTGTCTTTTAAGCAAAGCATGCATTTTAACAAACTTAATTTACATCTATTGTAACTATATTTTTAACCTCCCTTAAACTTTTATTTAGAAAAGTCCTATTTTAAATTATCAATTAAAAGTTTCCGCTAGTTTAATCTAGTTTTAAATAATGGCTAACAAAATGTAAGTAATTTTTTAAAATTATTTTTCCCATTCATTTGAATAAAAATTATGTACGTTTATGTAAGGCGTTTTCTGTACTATAGCTTTCTCATACCATTAAATGTTTTTTCATTCTTGTTATAGGCTTTTTCAGTAAAAAATGACTATGATATTTCTGTATTTGTACTTAAAAATTAAACTTATTATAAGTTACTGTTTTAAGTTTTTTTGATGTTAACAACAGTGTAGTGCATATTTTACCATGTATTTTTAATGTGTGATTTTATAAATTTTTAATAAACATACTCTTTTTAGAAATTGTACTTTTGTAAGTATTTTACTTTTGTATTATTCACCTTATTCTTTTTACAATCATATGCACTGAATATTTAATTTCCAAAACTTGTATCATAAAAATAATCCATTTAATAATTTGTTAATTATATAAGCTAGATAAATACTTGAATATTTGACTTAGTGAACATTTTGTAGCTAGTTTTGTTACCATTGCATGGACCAATAGATAAAAACAAATTTTTGTCGAAGTGAAATAAACCCCCATGTATATAAAAAGAAAGAAATATTGAGAGGCCTCAATATGATGTTTTGCCCCGGGGGCTCCAAGTTTATAGTGACGGCCCTGCTGGAAAAAATCTCTTTTTTTAGCACTTTAAAAAATTACAGAGAAAACAACATTACAATTTTGACCTTTTGTTCGGCTGTCAGGGGGTTAAACCATAGAAATTGAAGCGTGAAGAAGGGAAACTTCCATAGACGCAATGTAAATCACCAACCGTCAGCGTAACAGTGCAAACAGCAAAGCGGTAGAAGTCGCATAAAGGGGTGAAAGATAAAACGGGGTTTACTTGGCGCGCTTTTGCATGATCGCCAGTAGCGATAATTATCAAAATGAGGAGTAACGCTGTGCTCACCGCTGTCCTCTGTCCGTGCGATGTGCGAAAGCAGTGCGTCCCTCCCCCCTCTTTTCGTGGATGCAGCTTCTCTCTGAGGGAGAAACCCCTTTAGTGGCGATTAGGTCAAAGATCGTACAATACGTTAGATGAATCTGTTAGTTGTTACGTTAGATTTCGAGTGAAAGGGGAACTTTCGGTACGTAAAATTTATTATTTTACAGAGTGCTGCATCACTGAAGATTTTTCCATTGTGCATATTCATCGGCTGTCTACTTGCAATGCAGAAAATATGTCATAACAACAGGACATATACAGATCACATTAAAAAATCTGTCACAATCGCTGTTAAGTCACAAGTCAACTGACAAAGAAATGCCGTTTTGAATTCTCTCGGGGCGTTGGAGCGAGGGTGTTATCTTACGTTTATTACAAAAAAAATTTGGCGAATTGGCAAATGCAATGAAGAATGTCTATGATTGGATCTCCCCTTTGAGTGTGTTTCCCAGCAGAGCGGTTTGCACTGTTTCGGTTAGTTACGGTTTCCAAAGCCTTCCCTTCTTTCCTTCTACGTTCTTTGGTTAAACTATATATACATAGGCAATACGGCTATGACACCATACAATGTAAGTTCATTTTTCCACATAGTCCCCAAGAGACTGTAAACATTTCTCGGAACAGTCAACCAACTTTTCGTTTCCGGATGCGTAGAAATCTCCTCCAGCACTATGTAACCATCCGGAAACAGCGAAATCCAAGGTGCTCGTGAACAATGGGGAACACACTGCCGTGCGAAATGTTCAGCATGCTGGCAATTTCCTGGAGTGTTATGCGACGATTCTCTCTAATATTCGCATCGACACGGTTAATATTTGCAACGGTACTGAACGTTGCAGGCCTCTTCCGCGATATTCGTCGGTGATATCCGTGCAGATGAACCAGCATGCTGAACATTTCGTACGACAGTGTGTTCTCCATCGTTCACGAGCATCTTGGATTTCGCTGTCTCTGGGTGGTTACATAGCGCTGGAGGAGATTTCTACGCATGCGGAATCGAAAAGTTGGTTGCAGTCCAGAAAAATGTTTACAGTTTCTTGGGGACTATGTGGAAAAGTGAACTTACATTGTATGTTGTCATAGCCGTGTCGCCAGTGTACATGTGGTTTAATAAATGGCCATAACTTGGAAGTGTAACTTATTTTTTGATTTGTTCTCGTATCTTAACAACTTATAAGTTAATAGATGTAGCTATTTATGTAAGTTTCACGCTCTGGAAATTTTGTTCATTTTTCATGGAATGGTCCTGAAACAAGTAGCTTAATTAGGTCTAGGGTATAAAATGTGGAAATTTTTAAACCTATTAAAGGGTCATTCAATATCTCGTATGGGATAGCTTTCCTAGATCTTACTGCTCCTTTAACAATACTATTGTGTCCTCTAATATGAAAATGTGTGAAAATATGTGTTGCTAATTTGAAAATCTAAGAGTCTTTCTTAATTTTAATGTATATTTTTTATTCTATGAACTTATAAGCTAATAAATATACAGTAGATTTCCGTGTAAAAGCTGAGAATTTTTGGGCATTTTTTTGGCTCCAAAGTGAGGGGCCGGCTTATACACGAGTATAAGACAATTTCCAAATTTGGTATTCTAAAATAAAAAGGTTGGTAAATATAATAAATATAAAAAGGACTTAAAATTTTCCAAAAGTACTTTAATACCCTATTCCTTTACAATGAAAAAGGTCACCTATCATCATTTACTATCCAAGTTATTATCAGAATTTTCAAGCAACTCCCTTAAATTGCTTTCATTGGTACATCAGTATGAATATATATTATCTAGTTCATCATCACCGCCAACCTGAATTATATGCATCGCATTATTCATGCAACATTTTTGGAAACATCGGACGATCATTTCTTATGGTAATTCAAGCCAAGTTTTCTTCTCCATTTCGTGATAGCAACTATGTCATCTTTTTTTTTTTAAATTACCGCCATTTGTCATAGTTGCATCTGTTGATGACATCGATTCAGTCCATTTCGAACGGAGCCTGTCTTTAAATGATTCATTTAGAAAACGTCCGATTGTTGCAGATTAGAAGTAAGTATCACCGGGGGTCTACTGAAGATCTCTTGGAGATATCAATAATTTCGGCAAGTGCATTTAATTTCTATTAGCTATGTAAAAAAAATGCTAACAAGGAAGGTCTCCATACGAGCATATTCAGAAAAACCTGAAAAAATTACAGAGTGTTCTTCTCATGTGGATATATATGCTTACAAAAATTTTTTGGCGGAACCTCGATAGAACGTTCGTAAAAAAATAATGAAGATTTCGTTTATTTGGCGATTTACCATCGGTTGGTGATGAAATGAAATTTCGAAAATTACTTTTTTATGTCGAATACTCTTTAAGATAAAAATGTTTCATATTGAAATTGTTTAAATAAATTTAATGTAAATAACTTTAGTTTTGTCAGTTTTAGTTTAACTATAGTTTTGTCATATTATATATATATATTTATAATGAAAGTTAAATATCAAATTTTAGCAACTAAAACAAAATTAAAATAAATCAAAATTGTTTCAATATCTCAAAATTAAGTCCAAATGAGCACTACCGATTCAACTTTGTTGCTATGGAAACGACGAATTCTTTGATATTGAAATGAATAACTGGTAAATGAATCTTGCCTTTATTTTGGAATACGCTTAAATATATGAAAGTATTTTTTATATATGAAATTGCTTTTAAAGTAATAAAATTAAATAACAAGCAACATAAATATGTCATACGAAAAAACGTATTTATTAAACTCTCTCATTGTTTATGTTTAAATTCATTAAATGCTTTTTACACGCATTGTAAAATCAATTAACAAACAATTTTCGGGTGCATTAAAATCGTTTCTTTTTGTCCTGGAAAAGTACTGCTTGCCAAATCGTGTCACGCTTTCGTATTTTCGCGCCAAATACTCGGAAGTTTTTTATTTTTTTTTACAGACTTTCTACTGTAATTCCGCCGCTAAATTTGACTGATCCTTTACTACATACATAAGTAGTTTAATTGTTATTTTTTTTTTAAATATTCTGAGTATGCCCAGTAAGGAGACCTTCCTTGTAACTTTTCGTTTGCGGAATTTTTCATCACATTAGTTTAATATCGGCTTCTATACGGTTTTCCCATTTTGGACGATTTTTCACTGAAAAGTCGTATACTCGGCTTATCCGCTGAAATATATGGTAGCTATTTATGTGTGTATACATGCAGGACATTTTGTCTGTTTTTCATGGAATGACCCATTTGTTTTTGTGTCAACCGTGAGAACGTGCCATTCTTTCTGCTACACGAAAGTTTGCTCTGTGTTTCAGTCCCAAAAATTATATTCTTCAAGAAATTTGCTGAAAATTATGCTTTTTATTGAAGTATTGCATGCGGAATTCTCACAATCAATCTTGACTCCACTGATAATCCCATCACTCTTAAGATGATAGATGGAAAATTCACAAATGTTCGACACGTCATTGAATCTAATTCCTTTTCAAATTACTTCATCTACCTTTTCTTTATCTTCTCCAATAATAAATTCTTTATCAGTTATCACTTCAATTAATAAAGTCTATAAATATTCCATGTCATCTTATAATTCAAATAGTAATTAGTTTTCTAATTATATATATACGTTTTAAAATAAAAAGGAAGAGCATATGCACCATGTTATGAATAAAGAGAAGGAGACATACAGTGTATTGTCTACCAGTTGCGAGTGAAGTAACTGAGGAGATTGTCACAAGATGGCGGTTGATTTTTACATCGGATCAACAGTTTCTGAATACCACCGGTGCAAACTTCCCACCACTAAATTCGAATAGAAAATTTCGTCTTCTTTAAGCGCTTTATTCATGAATATATTTTCTCACAAAGATGGTTTAAATTTCTATTTATTTTTAGTGGTGTCAGTTTGCCTACGTATTAAAATATTTTTCACTGACATTAACAGGAGGTTGTCTTGGTTGTCACAACATGGTGGAAATGCAGTGCTTGACTATCGCCAAAATAAACTTCTACCAGTAAAAATGAATATTTGTTTCTGCCATTATTTATGACTGAAAGTTCGGAATAATGATTTTTTTAAATAAGAAGAAAATTTCTATTTAAATTTACTGGTGGAAGTTTCCTCCGGCGGTAATCAACCACTGCGAAAGCGGTTACAGTTGAAGCCTCACTATTTTAAGTATATGTCAGTTCTTTTTTATTAATAGTTCCATGGCTTTGATAGCCTGTGAGCTAATTGAATAAGATGTAAGATGTAAAGTGTCAAGATTGTTCTGTATGTTCAAGAAGAAAGATGAAAGCCTGACTATTGAGACTGCTTTGAAAGATACCACGCGATGGAGAACAGTAAAATACAAAATCTTTCATAAAGTTAAAACACATTATTCTGTTACATATCATCTAGATAAAAAAAAAATGAATAAATTTTGTTTTTCCTTCATAATCTTGCATATTATGAATTACTATTCGTCCAACGAAAATTAATTCCGACCAGTATGACACCGATGTATTAACTTAATACGACTGCAAAGGCTTAATTTAGCTTGTTTGTATGCTGAACATGTTTTTGAACAAGAAAATGCCTACTAGAAGATCGATAGCATCCGATAAAGACTGTATCCTTGTTGAGAAAACTGATTAATATCCTGTAAAAACTACGCGGAAACGTTTCTGATATTTACGGACAGCAAAAGAAATTTTTGTTTGAGAAATGCTTAGTTCAATATCACAAATACATTGGTTTATGAGGTTCCCGAAGATAAAGGAGAACTTTTCGAAATCGTGGGTAGATTGGAAAAGGCTATATTTTATTCGTAAACCACGTAAAATTTCGTAGCATTTTTTCAAATATTTTTCCAAAATATCTTTCACTGATGTGAGATGTTATGTATATGAAAAACTGAAATTTTGCCAAAATGGAAAGAAGAATTTTTTAAATATATCTTAGTACAATTTAATCAAATCAGAAACCTACGGAAATACGAAACAAGAATTTAAAACATATTACAAACAACTGATAAGAGGAAGTCTGTTACTTTTTTTTTTCACAAATAATAATTTCTCAACATCTAAATATTAAACTGCAGTTTTGTTTAAAGTAAATTATTTAAAGCAAAACAATTATTGTAACACAATCAAACTGATTGGTAAAGTTATCATACAAATTGAATATTTTCAACTAAGCGACAAAACGCCCAGGCCGGGAATCGAACCCAGATCCTTGGCTTACAAGGGCAATGTTAATCATATTCACCAATAAGGTTATCTGATCAAAGTATGCTCACCGATTGTCGCCCCAGTTAGCTTAAACGGTAAAGCATTGGCCTTGTAAGCCAAGGATCTGTGTTCGATTCCCGGCCTTGGCATTTTTTCGCTTAGTTGAAAATATTCAGTTTGTATTTCAAGCAAAGATTTAAAACTTTTTACATGCGTTTTTGTGTTTAAGTGTTAAAAAATCGACGTACTGCTTTGTTTTTAAGTGCATTATATTGAATGATAATACTACTTTTTGGACTGATTGGGATTATTTAATATACTCTTGAGTTTAATTCATAAAATAAAAATTTCATCTGTAAATTACTAGCATAAATTACTGCTAAATGTATATAATATTTACATTGAAACATTCTTGCTATTCACAAATTAATTAAATAATAAGGATAATTCCGGATAGTGATAAAAACGCGAACTGCTACAAATCAATTAAAGTTGTTGAAGGGAATTAACGGTATCGAACTTTTGTAGTAGTTTGTACCAAATTTTATTGCTGTAACAGATACAAACATAAGATGATAATTCCGGAAAGTTATAAAAACGGAAACTGTTACATATGAATTAAAATTCTTGAAGGGAATTAACGGTGGCGAACTTTTGTAATAGGTTGAACCAAATTTTGATGTTGAAACATCTGCAAACAAAACATGGATAATTCCGAATATTTATAAAAACTGGAACTGTTACAAATGAAATAAAATCCTTGAAGTGAATTAATACGTTCACGCCGGCGCGGTGTGTCGCACTCGACTGTCTCAGAGTTGTCAAGTCTCCGGCTTTTTGCACACCACTATTATTTTAGAGAAAATGTTTTCCCTTTAAATCGCACAATTGTACTAATTAAATAAAACAACATTTTCTGTATTAAAATAAAGGTATCCAAAAAGCCGGAGACTTCGCAGCTTCGAGACAGTCGAGTGTGACCCATCGCGCCGGCGTAAACGTGTTAACGATAGTGAAATTTTGTTGTAGACTGAATCAAATTTTGGTGCTGCAATTGCTGCAAACAAAAGATGGATGATTCCAAATTCTTATAAAAATTGGAACTGTCAAAATGAAATAAAATCCTTCAAGATTATTAAAGGCAGCGAACTATTGTAGAATGTTAAATAAAATTTTGGTGCTGCAGTAACTACAACCATATGATGATGAAATATAGTTCCGGCAACTGAAAAATTGGTCAACCGGAGTTCCAATTATTGGAACAATATTTCACAATCTTATGGTTGCATTTACTGGTCCACCAAAATTTGATTCATACCGCTAAAATAATCTTAAAAGTTGCGAATTTTTAATTAAGGATTTGTATAAGCATTTTCTTGTATGATTCGAAATGTGCACAATCCTAAAAAATAGAGAGGTATTAAATCTGATTGAAGATGAAACAACTCATTATTTTAGAATAAGGGCAATAGTACATAGAGATTTATGTTTAAACATTTCACTGTGATTTACAAAATCATTATGCGTAACAGCGAATTGTGCCAGTAGGATTTGTAGATATGTTCTGTGCAGTTACTATCTTGCCAAACTAATCCACATTTAGTTTCATTTGTATATATATACTTATCTACGAAATTACAATAAATATCTTATTTTATCTGTAGTTTTATTTGATTGACATTGAAATAAAAATATTCAAAACGTATCAGTTTCAAATTCAAATGAGTGTATTCATCTCAGGATAGGGATATTTTTAGGGAAATAACAATTTAGGAAAATTTCCCTCGCACGAAAAATCGCACGCTTACTAGAGGGGTAAACGCCATAGGGAAACGGTAGGGTGTAGTTACTCGGCATTTTTATTGTAAAACGTTACATTTTAATCAATTTAATACATTTTCGGTTTCTTTTTTCTGTGCAAAGTTAAGTTTTATTCGTACTTTTAATGCAGTGCTTTATTGTTATCTTTATTTTTTTACGATATGTCAGTAGATATATTTATATTATTTATTTATTTGTACTCTTTATATTTTTACGGGTTTGGAAACGCTAGCATAGAAAACGGATAAATTATATTGTTTTTAAAGTAACATTTACTTATTTGCTATTCTCAAATTTGGTAAAGAAGAAAGGCAGATTTCAGAAGCTGATAACAACAAGAACATCTGTAAATAAAATAAAATTCTTCATGAAGCTTGCGCGTAGCAATTTCAGATTTATATTCGTCTTGAAGAGTTGATTAGGAGCATTTTCAAAAAATGATCCATCATCTACACACTGTAAAAAAAGATATGCAACGTTATGACATAAAATTAGTGGCAACATGCTGCCTCGAATTTTATGGATTAATTTAACTTATATAATGGGTAATTTAATCTAATATAACTGATGTAATATTACACGTTAGTGTAACATAACACCAGTTATATCGGTTAAATTACTCAATAAAATGGAGGCTGCAAGGGTGCTACCAAAAAAAAAAAAAAAAACTAGAAAAAACGAATTCTGCTTTTTCAGAATTTAGTGTTAACCCCGATGAAAAAAAAGGGTATCTATAAATAATACAAAACATATTTCAGTTTTAATACTTACAGAACACCCTTTTATTTTATGTAAAATGACGTCAATGCGCTTAAGAATTCCACATATACGATCCACTCTTAAACATCTACACTAAAGTATGCATAGGACGTCACTATCGCGAAATAATACACAAATGCAGCAAAAAGCTGCCGTCAGTAACAGAATTTTTTTTTCAAAATAGCACGTATTTTAAATGCATTTTCTTTCGGTTGTTATGAAAAAACGGCAACAAAAATATATAATTAATATTTTAAAACTATTAAAACAATTTTTCCTTAACTTTCTACAGAAATGGAGTACTTGCGTTGCCAATATTAAGCAAATTGCTCCAAAAACTACAAAAAAAAAAATTAATATTTCAAAAATAAACGGAGATGCAGTTAATCAAACAAATTGCATTTAAAAGTACACTTTTTTTCCAATAGGGTGGTATAAAAATTGAAAATGTGTGATGCTTAGAAGTTAAAATAATTGCTTTAATCGTACTGCTTTGTTTTACGGCTGTAAGGTAACGTTATTTTTTGGAGGCGACACAAAATAAGCTGGGAGAAAGAAATAGCATACCGTTCCGGAAGCTAAAAGAAAAAGAAAAAGAAAAAACCTATTTTTTCTACAATGATTACATCAGCTGATATGACAGTTTTTCTGCTGCACTATCAGCTCTTCACCGCCCGTAACTAAAACAATAAATCCATTTGCATACACAAGATGTGTTTTGAAAATGACTCGTGTAGGGTCAAAACATGTAAACAGTCGAATAAATCTATTTTTCCTGTTTTAAAAACTTTTAAACTTACACGTTTTAGCAATTAAAAAAGTCCTTCCGGCCAATACCGGGAGGAAGAGGTAGCTTTCATATTCCTTATTTTTTAAAAGCAAGCTAATATTATTCAAACACACGAAGCTCAATTTAGTGAAACCGATTATAGAAGATTCAATACTAATTTTTATCAATACTAAATCATTATGAATGAGAATTTCGCGAAATTAGTCAGCTTTATTCAAGCTGCATTTATTTAAAGTAACTTATATTTGATAGCCAAAATCGGCGATATCTTGAAGTGCCTGCCATTTTAAGACAACATGGTGGAAATGGCTAACAAGTGAACTTGGTTGCGACCTGAGTAATTCCTGTGCACATGCTCACTCACATCAGAATCGGTTGATATATACAAGTGCTGTCGCAGGTAAAAAATCAGATTTTTCAAAATGTCACCCACATTAGAAATTGAAACTGCTATACCTGAGCCATTTTTTAAGATAAAGACAAAACAAAAAATGCTCCGGAATCCTTATATCATGGTCAAATACTTGAGAAAGAAACCTTTTTCAATTTCTAATTTCCTTGCACCCCACTTTAAATAAAAATTTTTATTTAATTTAATGGCCTTCCATTTTGAAACAAGATCCCTAGTAAAAATAACCGGCTTCTGCTACCTTCTAAAGAAGCCGGTACTGCCTTTGACTGTCTTGCTTTAAGCCGGTACTGCCTTTGACCGTCTTGTTTGAAGCTGGTACTGCCTTAGACCGTCTTGTTTGAAGCCGGTACTGCCTTTGACTATCTTGTTTGAAGCTGCAGCTTCAAAGGCAGTACCATGGTACTGCCTTCGATCATCTTGCTTGAAGCTGGTACTGCCTTCGACCATCTTGCTTGAAGCCGGTGTACTATCTTTGAACACCTAACTTGAAGACAGTCAAAGGCGCTGCTAAAATGATTATTATTATTTTTTTTTTTTGCAATTCATGGTTAAGTATACTTAAAATAAATGCAGATGAACTAACCAAAGATGCATTTTAGTTATCTTTGAATTAAAAAATAAATCACAGAATATCTGATCACTATTCTTTTTTGTCAAAATTAAAGGAAAAATCCTAAAAAAATGTTTGTCTACTTTCATTATAAAAACATGTTTCTGTAAAAATTAACTTTTTATTTTGATACAGTTAGTATTCAACAAATACGACTTCAACAAATCGACACAATAAGACTTCTGATTACTATCTCCTTACAGGTATTTTTTTAATTTTATTTCAATTAAGAGGTTATTAAGATTCTGTTTGAAAATACAAATCAAGGTTTTTGTTTTGGAGAAGCAAACAATTTACTAAAAAAAGACAATTATATGAATAATAAGTCTTGATTTAGAAACAACAAAACATGATTTAATGTTGCTTGTTTAGATACAAGTTTCAGCGATAAATTTGTCTGTTGACATTTTAGAAGATCATACAAGCACAATATCAAATTGGGTAAAGATATCAATGAAGAAAGATAATAATAACTCATTTTCATTAATACCTTTAAACCAGACAAAATACTTGAATGTGTATCAAAAGTTTGATACTCTACAACTAAATTTTAATTACAAACTTTTTATGAAATTATATATTCAGAATATTGATAAGCGGAAGCTCATGGCTGTATTTCTTGAGACACCACAGCATGCCAAATGAATAAATTGCCAAAAGTTCTACAATTATATCTACTATTATTTTTTATAGTAACATTTTGTCTTTATATTTTTAGTGAAACATTCAGATATAGATAACCATAAGAAAATACTGGTGATTTTTAAATATGGCATGCTGCGGTGTCCCAAAATATGCAGCCACAAGCTGCCACTATTGATAATGATGAATTTACACATACATGTAGATGTAATTTGATCATTATCATCTGTATATGTAATTAATATAATTCTGCATATACAAATTAATAAGATTCCAATTACAAACTACAATAAATGAGAATGAAATAACTTTTTCAAAATAAATATATAAATTTCAGATTTAACAAGCACATCAAAGACTGCACTCCTGATTTTTTTACTTACAACACACACATCTAAGCACAAAAATATAATAAACAGGAAATTTAAAACTCAATCAAATGAGACTGCAGCAACCTTTGGACCAGACAGATATTATAACAATTTTGTATTGTGCATTGAGATTCAAACAAATATAAAATAATTTTTCTGACATATTTTGAACATATAACAATTTCAGGGCTGCATATCTCTTTTAAAGCAATTTCTTAGCAGCATTTCTGAAGTTTATTTAGTGTTATCAAGTTTATCAGTGCTAAGAAGTGGCTATAGCTAGACTTCAATTAAAGAAAATTAGCCCTGAGGAAATTTCATATTATTAGAAAAATTAAGAAGTATTTAGAAAATTTTGTACTCTGCATCTAAATTTTTACAACTATACCTCATTCAAAAAAATATTCTATTTCCCATTAGTTATTTTACATAGAAGTACTTTCTGAATATATTTCAGGTAAAAATATAAAACATACATTAAGCACAAGTACTAGTAAGAATCTCTATGAAAAAGCACATCTCTATTTCTAATTTAAATTTTAAAAAATGTTAAAATTTTTTATCTATCAACAATGAAAATTTCAACTTTATAATTTCTAATTTATGCCATTAGAGATTAGATTTCAAAAATCAGAGAAAATATACTTAATTTTTATTTATTTTACGTAATGAATTAAATTACAAGTGTCTACCCTACCTAAAATCGCTTGTGATGTAAATTGAAATCTTTTAACATTTTAAGTCCCAAGGTTGAGCATACTTAGCATGCTTAAATTAAAGATTCTTTTATTTTTTTAATCTTTTTCGACAAAATTAGGAAAATCTGTAATATATAAGTTACTTTCTGAGAGTAAGGTTTTTCTGTTTGTACATATTTTTTTTATTTTCATTATTATGCTTTTACAAATGATTTTATCAACAGGAAATACCGTCATTTTGCCATGATATGATTGGCAGTTCTTAATGTGAGAAATAGAGTATGATTTTTTATTTAAAATTATTTCTTTACCAATAGCATAAAGACAGGAATCATCAGTGGTATAATACATAAAATTCAGTATTTGGTAATATTTATTATCCATTTTTACTATAGAATCATTTCTTAATGTTCCTACTTTGTAAACTGCAAGCATCATTCCATTCAAAATCACTTTTTGACCACAGATACAATTTTCTGGAGGAGATAAGCTAGCATCTTGAAAGGTTTGTAGCTGTTCATTTGAGGCTACAAATGGTTTATGAGCACCTAAAAGTGTTCCAGAAGAAAACACTTTAAACTTTTGAAGTCTTGGATAAGAAAACAGGTTATCACAATACTGTATTATATCAGAATTTTTACCATCATACAAGGCAATGGTTTTCGGCATTTGAAAAAGACTACAGTATTTTTTGGCAAGTTGACTTAAAACATTGGTCTTTCCGTTTATAAATTTTAAAAGAAAGCCAAGACCCGATTCAAAAGAGAACATTGAATTTGCCCATAGAGGCCCATTTTATCGCACAAAAGCCAGAAGATGTGTTACCTGATGCAAGTTGAATGTCATTCTGGACAGGGAATATAATGGTTGGAATTTATCAATAAATTTAAAAAGACATTCCTCTGCATACATCAATTCGTCCTCAGAAATTGAATCTTTCAGCAGTATATAGATGCTAGATACAAGCAGTGAAAAATGCTTAAGATACTGCTCCGTTAAAACACCTTGTAGACAAGGAATAGAATAAAATAAGAGCCAAGCCCTCCACTCATTTGCTTTGTACATATGACATTCTGAAAAACGGCGAGGGGCTCTTGATATATTGGAAGGTGGTTGAATATTCAAGAGCCTTTCATCGATGCAATCTATACAGCTTCTTGAAAGATAGAAAGGTTCACCATGACATGATGTGTCAATCCATGTTGTACATAGATACTTTGTAACCCCAAGTAATGTTTGATGCATATAATCAATGGAATATCCGTTAACTAAATCAAACTCCTTCAACAAAATCATAGGTGAGAGACCTTTAATTCCGTTAATTTTTGTTCCCTGGGTATCAGCTTTTAGCATATCATGCTTCACTTCATTGTGAGTGCGCAATGGATGGAGAGATTTGTCAAACCTCACTTGTTTTTTATCCAATGTTCCTGGATGATAGCAGTATGGGCAACTGTAATACCCATTAAACTGGGTCAAAGACTGAAACAGACATTTAGCAGGGGCATCAAAAATTCCATATGTTAAATAAACTTTAGTGGAATGCAATGTTCCTGTTTGAGGTTCAGTCCATTTGACAGGTTCAGAGGAAAAATTATTTATCTCATCCAAAAATGGCTTGAGATATGTAGCAGGAACTGGTTCATGCTTTCCAAACCAAAATCCAGCCACCATTAATCTATGTGGTAGAAACTTTTCTTTTGGTGGTAACTCATTAATTCGGAATTGAATTGGCCAAAGGGATCCTTTACTATTTTTAAAAACAGCTCCTCCATCACAGCTGAATGTTAAAGTTATACTGTCAATGTCTGGTCCAACAATGCCATCAGTTTCAAGTTTTTTGTATGTGGCCCCATCAAAAATATCTCTAATACTATCTCTTGGCGCTGGCATTTTATAAGGATAGGATAGCATATCTGCTACACCGTCTTCTTCTAAAACTTGCTGAATTTGCTGACGACAGAAACACTAATAAAATAATTCTTATCATTCATATTTTTAAAGGAAAAAGGTTCTGTACAATTATGACACTGAGTTACAGAGTCACATTTATCTTTCTCCCCTATATAAATGAAACATTTGTGACAAAAATAATGCACTTTGTATGGTAGATTATTCGAAAATATTTTATCAATCTTGTACATAGTAGCAGGAATAGCATCTTTTTCTCCTAGTATAATATTGATTAAATCAATAAGTTCGACAATTGCTACACCATGTAAATTGTTAGATATGCTGAAATGCAAGATACCTAACAAAGCTTCAAACTTTGTAACAGTTAAAAATGGTCGAACAGGTTCATTTAAAAAATCTTTTTCGTAGGGACTACTTCCCTTATTTTGGTTTTCGGGTTCGTCAGAGTCAGAATTATCAACTGAACAGTCTGATGATAATAAAAATGCGTAATCTTCATTTAGATCATTGTCCAATTCAATATTGCATGTTTGATCTTCTGAAATGTCACCATATGACAAATTTATCGCCGAAGATTGCACCTCACTAAGCAACTTTAAATCACGTTTTGTTTCAAGTCCGCTATTATTCATAGAATCATGCCTTCTTTTAGTAGTTCTACTTCGTGGAGCTCCAAAAATAAAATTCTTATAAGATCTTCGTCGTGCTTGGGACATATCTATGCAAAAATTTCTTTTTATTTAGATAAGTTGAACAATAAAAGCAAGAAATTAGCATAAAAATAAATATAACAGAAATACTCAATCAAAACCACGAACAAACTACCTCTATGATCAAAACATAAGCGCAGGCATGTAAGTAAACATAAATATGGTAGGGAGGTTGGTAGGGAGGTGTAGACATATATTAGGACTTATGCAATGTTTGAAACTGGAAAATAAACATTGTAATGTAATGCAAAGAAAAAAAAGCAAAATGTCTTTAACTGAATCGTGAGCTGAAAAATAATTTTTTTCTTGAAAACAGTTAGAAGCAATTCATTTCAATTTTAAGATGAGATGGAATATATCAAACTTATTTTGAAATTGAAAAACAAGTCCGCTCTTCTTTTAATTTTAATTATTATTTTTTTTTTTATGAAAATTCTTTTAAATGTTAGGAAATAATTGTTATGGTTGTATTTTTTTTGTATTATTTTATCTTTTCATGTGTGGCAACAGTGTTGTATGTTTATGTATTCGGATTCGGATTCGGTATTCTAATAAAAATCAAGGTGCTTCTAGCCGTTGATAATAAAATCCATTAAATGTTTATGTTTCTATTATAGTTCTGACTTTTCTCTGCTATAAATTTAAGGTATGTTTTTTAACGTTATTAGGGTATGGGCGATAACACGCTCACCGCACATTTCAGAATATAAGTTAAAACTTAAAACGGAAAGTTAAGCCTAATCGTTAGCGCACATTTAGAATGGATCTGTCAAGAACAGTAAAAACTTTAACAGAGCTCCCACGCACTTTAAAAAGCCCTTAAATCTAAAATAAAAATTAGGGGCCCCTAAAAAGCCCTTTATTTTCTATCTAAAGCCTTAATAAAAATTATATGCCTTATTTTTTCTTCATTTTTTTCATAGATAACTTAATTTACCTTCTAGTAATTCCCACTGAAAATATCAATTTACATCAACTAACAGACATTCTTTTCAATACTACCCCCCCCCCCCCCCTTTTGGCCTTAGAAAAAACAGCTATGATCTATATTCTTTATCACAGAAATGGAGGGAGAGGTCATCTTGATTTGGGGTCGCAAAGCTGTTCACTTGAGCTATAAAAAAAAAAAAAAAATCTTTCTAAATAATCTAATAGAACATAAGAAAATGTGAAAATACTATTGCATTTTTCTCCTCATTTATTTAATTCATTCTGATAAAATTGTTTTATGATGCTGTAATGTGTTGTTTTGCTTTTAATTTATTATTTTAATTAATTCATAAAATGCAGTAATTAATTTTAATGATTGGGCATAATTCTATAAATTTGCATTTATTGATAAAAAATTGAATTTAAGTTTAATATATACACTGGTTTCCAAAAATCATGAAAAAACGAATAAAGAAAATCTTAAATTAGCTCAAGGGATATTTGAGCTACAAATATGAAATTTTTTGGGCAGTTTTTACTTTATAACAAACATTGTATTAAATCATTTTAGAAGACCTAATATTATTAAATTAAATGTGGCAACGGTTTTTAACAAAATTCAGTTGTGAGATTTTACAGACAATCCTAAAAAGAAATAAAGCTCCCAGCTTCAAATTTATCCAGCTGATAAGTTACACAATTCATTTGTTTTTAAAATGGATTTGGTGAAATTGGAATGAAAAAAATGAAGATTGGCTGCATATGTTTTGAGTATAAAGAATTAAATATATTTCACTTTTTTGTTGTTTTCTTCACTGTCATCATTACAGATAGCCTTTTTTCTTGAAGTTTTGAGTTCAGCATAAGGATTTACTGCAAGTATTCTTCTACAGGGCTATCGTTGCCAAAAATTAAAAATTTTCAGAATTTCTTGGAAGAACAAATTGTGATACATTTCTTTGGATCTCAACAGAATTCAATCAAATTTTGTACATTTGCAATAAAGTCACTTCGCTAAGTTGTGAATCAGTTTGGAGTCATAAACTTAATTTTTTCTAAAGGTATTGTTTGTGGAATTTTGGAACTGACTTTTGTAAAAAAATTGCTATAATCTTTAATTTTTTAATATTAGCCCTTCCAAAGTAATGTATTAATATTTCTTTTGAAAAATAAAAACTGTCCTCAAAATTTCATATTTGTAGCTTAAACATTTCTTGAGCTATTTAAGATTTCCTTTCTTTATTTTTTCATGATTTCCTTAATTTTTGGAAATCGGTGTATATATATATTTATAATTATATTCATGTCATATATTAATATTTATGTTGTACAATAACGGCTACTAATTATCCTTAAAATTGGTCTTAAAAAGTCCTTGAAAAGGCCTTAAATTTTAGAACAAACAATGAGTGGAACTCTGTTTAACTGGAGAAGCAGATTTTCCTGTGGAGACGGAAGATTAAAGATTTATTAGATTATCATGAAGGAGCATTAGATGTAATAGAAGGCAAATTAAAGAAACCAGAAGAGTTACCTGATACATCTGAAGAATAAGCTTCATATATTCCACGAAATTTCACGTTATCACAATTTAAATCCAAGGTTGGGAGAGCTTAATTATAGACTTCACGATTCAAGATATTTTTATTGGGAGAGCATATTTGTAGAATTTACGATTCGTTTTAAATCATATTTGGGAGAGCTAAGTTCAAGAATTCACAATCTGTTTTAAAATAATATTAATGTAAACAAACATATTTCACAACTGAAATGGCGCTGGTGTTTTTCAGTATAAATCCAAGTCAAGCACAGGATAATTAAAAACTTTGGGAACAGATGTGTTATTATCCCACCCTCCGCCATCTTGGATTTTTTTTGGTGAGAAAACCCCTTTTCCGCCAAGTAGTAAATGTCGCCAAGCACCCGTTTATACGCATGTTTGGCTCAACGAAAAAAAAATGTAAATAATAAACAAAATTCGCTAAACTGGCAATCAGTAATCCGTGTATGAGCGCTTCGCGCACATTTAACGGAAAAAAAACATCGCCGAATTCAGCATTTCTCGCAATATAGCATTCTCAAAATTCAGCAGTTCTCGTCTTGTAGCAATCTCAAAATGTAAAAAACACTTAAAACAGCAAAATATACCTAAAAAACGAGACTCGCTAAAGTGGCAATCAGCAATAGTTGTATGAGCGCTTCGCGCTCATTTTCCGAAAAAAAACATCGCCGAATTCAGCATTTTTCGCGACATAGCATTCTCAAAATTCAGTAGTTCTCGTTTTGTAGCAATCTCAAAATGTAAAAAACTCTTAAAGCAACAAAATATACATAAAATTATCAACATACCTTAACAGACATCTGCTTTCTTGAAACCTACAGCACAAAATATAACACCACCGTCATTTTCCAAAATAGGCTTAATACGCATTGACACGCTATAAACAAACCCCCCTTTCATGTCAAAATTTTCTCATATTTCTTAATTACTTCAGCAAGAGCGTTTAAACGGACTACAGAAACTATAGTTAATGAAATACATCCAATAAATTTAACATAAAAATAAAAAGACAGCCATAGAACACGATATCAAAGAGTATCTGGTACAAGAGTCAACCAAACGTCAGCAACGACACCCGGCAGTGAAATGAATGTTCACGCTCTCACGTCGTAAAAAAGGGGGTTGCCATAATAAGTTACTAGACGCCAAAGGCCGGGGTTGCCAGAGCGATAAAAATCGCCAAATACTCAACATCACGGAGGGTGGGATAATAACACATCTTAGCCAAACTTTGTATATTTACACTTTTAATTCTATATTTACACTTTTAATATGTACAATATTTACAACGAAAACATTTGAATAATATTTGTTAAAGGCATTATTCCTCACTGGGAATCAAAGATTTCTTTTATATATTCAAGAATATTCATTTCTCCCTTTGCGGAAGATCAAGAATTGTACAGCCAGAATGTTGCGTTCGAGATTCACATTAAAACTGAACTAAAAACAAGAGAAATGCTTTTAAAACAATTAATACTTCAGAAACTATTTCTTCTAACAAGAAGTCAAGCATGATTTCATATTCGGAAATAAATTTCCCCTTTTTTTAAATTAAACATCATTTCTTCTAATAGAAGACCACGATAAAAAAACCTATACACAGCTTATTACCTGCTACATTCAAGATTCACATTCACAAAACCAACTAAACTAAAAAAAAGAACAAGAAAGAAAAAATGTTTTTTAATATCATTTCTCTAGTCAGACCACGTGACCTGGGATCACTGGCGCCTAATCAGTCTGGCTGAGAAAAGAAGAGGTTTGCGAAATTTCACAACATCAGACGTTGCAACCGTAAAGAAACATAAAGCAAGCGCCGATATGTATCGGAAGGCCAATAGTTATGCCAAGAGTATGATCGCCATCAAAAAATTATGGACAAAGATAAGGCTTATGAAGCATGGGAAGTGCTGAAAATGTTTGAAGCAACTTCAAAAGATCAACTTTTCAAATTTTGTACAGAATTTTTGCCTTCAGTTGGAATTTTGGCGACAATGTTTCAACTCATGTCGCAAAACTTTTAGCAGTTTGTGGAATGAACTGAATAATGGGCTTATCACGAAAAATGAGAACAAATTACCAGAATTATTACTAGTATGTAAAATTCTGCATATTTTGCCAAGCAACTTCAAATCATTCAAATCGAGTTGGATGCTTCTCGCAAAAGATGAAGGAAAAGAAAATAAGAGAAAGTATTATGGTTGTATTTTATTTTATTTTTTATATTATCTTTTCATGTGTGGCAACAGTGTAAGTAGTTGTATGTTTATGTATTCGGTATTCTAAAAATCAAGGTGCTTCTAGCCGTTGATAGTAAAATCCATTAAATGTTTATGTTTCGATTATAGTTCTGACTTTTCTCTGCTATAAATTTAAGATATCTTTTTTAATGTTATTAATAATGTCTCTTAATTTCAGATGTAACAAATAATTTGATTAGCTGAATATATAATGTGCTGTCCTCTAAAAAAAACCCACTTTTTTAATTTCTCACTACATAAAATTTAATAAAAAATACAAAACAATTTGAAGTAGCTACATTTTCACAGCCTGTCCTGACAAAGATTTTAATGTATAGTATTTTTTTTTTCTATCAATATATTACAAAATGGCAGCCAATTAAACAAGACTTTGAAAAAAACCCACTTTTTCCTAAAAATAACCCACATGTAAAAACACTTCTAGAAATCAAAATATTAAACAGCAAAGTTTTTCTTTCATTATTAATTAGTTTTAAAACACAATTCTGCCAAAAAAAATAATATTTTAATAATTGTAAATTGAAGGATTTACAAATGAAAAATTATAAATGTAATTTTTTGCTTATTTTTTAAAAAACTAAATAAACACTTATGTAATTTTAAATGCTTTTATTATTGTAAATGGCATATAGAAACAGGACAAAAAGAAATTTTGACTTCTGTGATATTTTTGATTAAGTTCTAGGATGGGTTTTTTTTAGGATACATTTTCCTGTGGGTTTTGTTTAGAGGACAGCACTTACACGTGTGTATATTTAGCCAATCAAAACTTCATTATTTTGTACCTGTGACATTTTGCAATTTAATTTCACTGTTACTTACTTCCACAGAATAAACAAATTACTTCTACTTCTAACCAAAATATTATCGTTCCGCGCCGCTCTGTTATTGATTGCAATCGTAAAATTTAACTTGTTTTTTCCTGCTTTATTCATTTAGAATTAATATGTTTGCTGGAGTTAAATTTCAAAGTGACAATACGGTAGGCGTTGTCCCCATCAACTATGTTAAAATTTTCAAGTTGCCTGTGGATGCCAATAAGAGCTATGAAGTATTTTGGAGCAAAGATCCCAATGAAGAACCCAATTCAAAGCTCAAAAATGTCGACAAAATATACAAATGTCTGGGCAGTAAAAAGGACAAAAAAGAAAGTTTGCCTCCCAGCGACTATTATAATGCCAAAATTTTATGCATTGCAGGTAATAATTCATTAATTATTATTATCCGTAATCTCTAATATTGTTTAAAGAATGGCATCGAAAGTTTTTTTTTTTTTTAGAAGGTTTCACATTGTGCTCCACTGATCTTCTTACATGTGTTAAAATATTAGTTTTCTTTTAAATATCAAAAATTGTAAACTAAGGCAGTCAGATTTATTTTCATGTTTTACTTATTTGCATTTAGTATTTTGTTGTGGGTAACCATTGATGGGTATATATTTAAACTTCCCCATAGTGATGACAACCGTAACCACTACTAAAATAAAGACTGCCTTTATACACCTTCAATTTCAATTATGCTGGAGCGGAGAATACAATATGAATATTTTCATTATGTTCAGATTAGTTTTAGTCATTGTGTACTGAACAAAGAATTTTTCAATATTAATGTGTCTATTTGAAATAAATTTTGAGATGGTTCCTTAATATAATATATATATATACCAATAGCATGAGCATCAGGGCTTCAGCTACGGTTAAATATTTCGCTAAATGAGAAAGAAATAATACCATTTTTGAAAAAATACTTTTATATATTTTAAATTTATTTCCATTGTTGCATTTTGTTAAAGCTTTTTTCTACATTTTAATTTTTGTGTGAAAATAATTTTTAATCTACCTTAAATCCTGATGAGCACAAATCAAAACCATCTTATATATTACCTAAAAAACAAAAAATATGGAAGAGCTATGGTATAAACCGGGTTGGCGGCCATTTTTTTTTTTAATTTTTCACCAAATCCTTGCCAAAAAACACGTTTTTGTGAAGAAATCTGCTAGAAAAACATCCCAAAAGCGGCATTAAAAAAAAAATAATCAAAAAGAATTAATAGTAAAACACTGTTTATTGTATATTTATTTAACTGAAATAAACAGTGTTTTACTACTAATTTAATTTGATTATTTTTTAGAAACTCCATTTTCGAGGTGTTTTTCTGTTTGTTACACTTCCCGAAAATGGCGTTTCTAAGAAATAATCAAATACTATAATTTTAAAACACAAAGAACAATTAAAAATAAAATTACTTGGTTTAATTATTAATAGTTACTGCGAGTGTCATCCAATTTCCTTTCCTAAAATAAATACTTTTGAAGTATTTTTCATAGGATTTTTGCCAAAATCGGCAGCCATCTTTAATTGATATTTTATAGTTTTCAATAAATTTGTGCAAATACGAATAATAATTTTTAAAAAACTAGAAAATTGTCTTTCTAAGAAATAATTAAATACGGCAGTCATTTGTCATTTTTAATTTGATCTTTTATAGTAAATTCACTGTTTTAAGTAAATTTGTGTAAATACAAAAGAAAGGAAAAGAAAAAAAAATCTGTAATAAGCAAACGTAATCTGTTTAATTTAAAATTAATCTAATTATATCTTAATTTTTTTAAACCTAATGATAAGTTTAATTTTTGTCTTTGTTATATAAAATATTTCTGTCAATGATATTTTTAATTATCCTTATAATGAACATAAATATATACAATACATATATAAAATAGATATGTATATTTTATACATATAAAATATACATACACAATAAATACATATAGCTATGTATCCAACAGATATTAAGTCTTATATCTTGCAATATATATAGATTTTTTTGTGAGTAAATATTAATAAACGTTTATAATTTAAGCAGTTTTTTTATGTATTTTATTATTTCTTACTAAATAATGAAAGAAATGTAAATACTAAATTCAATATACATGTATATTTTACATAATTTTTAAGAACATTATTTAATGTTTAAATTGTCTTAAAATGCAAAGTTAAGATGTTTTTAATAAACATAGATTGTGATGTAGAAATAATGATTCAGCATTTTTAGGTGATGGTGATAGTCTATTTCTTTTTTATAAATAAATGTTACCTGCTTCTGAAAATAACCGCCACTGTATTTTCTGATGTAGAAAAGTACTTCTTGGCTAATTGTGTGAATTGTTTGGGAATTTTTCGACCACTATTCCAAAAAACACTGTTCTCGTTCCTTAATCTGTATTAAATTGAAGGTTAAAATGAAAAAGGAAAGGATTCTAAATATTGTATATATGTATTAAGATAAATTGCATAGCTCATTTTTTGGTGCATTTCATTGAGTTTTCACAATTTATCTCTTCTTTCATCTAAAACATGAAATTTCTATATTTTTTAGTTCTTTTAAATTTTGTGATTATTTAAAAAATGTAACAATTACAATATACTATCAATTGAAATGTAACAATATAGTATTTAAAATACTACATATTTAATATTTTAAAATTTATATCTATTTTGCTTTTCCTTACATATTATTTTGTCCCTCTGAATTTGAAAACATTCACTATACACTTCTTAATCTACTGACATAGCAAAAAGAATATATAATGTAAATATATGGTTAAAGTATCTGTCTTACCCAAATTAACTATCTATCAATTTATATATATGGAGGGGGGGAGGTACAAATTATATTGCAGCAATTCTCAAGATGAACATTGCCGAATATTTTATTAAAAATAAAATAATGCTTTAAAAAATTAAAAATTGCATGTAAATAATTGTTACAAAGATTATAATGCATTTTAATTGTGAAATATACAAGAATTGTGCATATATAGTGCATACTATATTTTGTTTTTAGACAAAAATGAGTTCATTTTTCAAGGGGAATACAAGAAAAATAGTAATTTTGTCAGGAAATCATTGAAAAAGTGGCAATTTTTGTCACAGTAATATCGGGAAAAATGGCATATAAACGTTTAGTGTTGCAATTTTTAAGTTTTTATTATTATTTTTTTTTAACGTTTTTGTTTTGTTTTTCAGATACATTTGACGAGACCAATGAATCTTTGAATGGTCTGGGTCTACCAATAGAGAAAAAGAATGTTGAAAGTATTTCAAGGACATCAACAAATAAATTAATTAGCTCTGCCGCATCATCTCTTATTCGGGCAAGTATTAGTGAAAATAGCTTGGAGTTCACTGATGATGAAGATGATGCAGATGCAGATGAAACTGTAGAACCGGTGAGAAAATATAAAGAGAAACTGAAATATATGGAATCTCAAAATTTCAAGCTTGAAAATGATGTGAAAACCTTAAAATCACAGTTATTGACAACTAAAGAGCAGCTGAAAAAATCAGAAGATGAAACTAAAAAGGTTTCAGAAAAATTGATGCAAAAAAAAAGAAAATACAGAGCTATAGAAGACGAATTTAAAACTGCAAGGCAGCTAAACTACGAGTTGCAAAAGAAACTTATTGGCTCATTCAATGTTATTGTGTCTCCAAATTCAAATGTATCTAATTATGAGCAACATAGTTCAACAAGTGAAAGAGAACCATCAAGCCCATCTTTAATTTCTTCAAATTCCTGTAAAATGAAACAACCAAATATCAGTATTGTTGACCAGTGTCAGCAGTCTGAAAATTCAAAACCAACTAACTACACTGACATGCCACATCTGGATGAGACTCAAGATATAATTTTTGAAACAGCTGAGATAGAGAAACCTGCAGAAGATTGTTTGAAATCAAAGGATGTCAACTTGTTTTTAAGTGATGCTATAATCCAGAGCAGCTCAATGGGGTGTCGAAATGGAAAAGATGGGGATAAAGTATATGTAAAGAACTTAGCCGTCAACATGTTTGGGAAAGATGTTCTGATGAACTCTAGTGCAACGGGTCGTAAACCTCCGACTGGAGGGCAATCTGCAAGGCCTGCTTTGCCCAAGGCAGGGATTGTATGTATAAGAAATCTTTTAGAACAAAGAGTATTATGTGAACTTAACCAAAAAAAGGATTTGACAGAGGATGAAAAAAAATTAATTGTGGATCAGCGATCATCCTTTGTTATTGTTATTCAAGCAATTGGTGACAAAATTTCTTCTCTTAGACGAAGTAATAAATAAATAAATATTTGTATAAAGATAAACAAATAAATCTATATCAATTTTGATCTGCATGTTTCTCCTTATGACAAAAGCCTTTATAAACCGGTCTATAAATCAATTATTATAAAGCCGTCTATAAATCATTTTAAAACATCTGATGAGTTTTTACTTGGTCACTTCATGTTAATTCAACATAATTTTGAAAAAAATTTATGATGCATGCTTTCAATTTTTGATGAAACTTGTTGAATTTAGAGGCTTTGCATAATAATGAATGATATTTGTAGAAAAAATCATGCATTTAATTAAAAAGTTATGAATTGTTTAAATATTTCTTTAAAATTGCTCTACTTTGAGACAGTTAAGTTTCTTTCTCTTAACTCTTTCGCGATGAGTGCTTTTTTAAAACTTTTAAGTACCAGTTTTTTTATAAAGAAACTTTCAGCTAATATTACTAGCCGAAATGCTTCGATTAAATTAAAGAAAATTTTTATTATAAAATTCCTGGTGAGAAAAGTGAGGTTAATTGAGCACACTGTCTGACTTGTCCTGAAACGAATCATGTCCATTACCACGAATTTGTTCGCTTTAAGAATAGGAAATCTGTTGGAACAATGGTTGATTTGACATGAAATGACCCACTCACATTTTATGGTAATATTTATAAAGTTTTTCATTTGTTCATCCATTCATTACCTATTCCAGTTTTTTTCACCTATCTTAAATATTTTATTACAATAAAATTCATTTCATTATCTGCATTCTATAAATCAAAGATCTGTGTGATTTAAATAACCTTGATTTGTGCTTGTTACAAATAGATTTTAAAACTCTTAAGTAAAATTTTATAGCAAAAATTTGTAAATTGGATGATATAAGTTAAGATTTTTGTCAATTACAAACATCATTGATTTTTGGTATGAAATTTAGGATTATTAATGTGAAATTTAATTAAGTGAAAAAAAAATACATTCATTTAAAAAATTTTACAATATTACTTTTCCACTTACATATACTCAATTTTTATTTACCAATTATAAAATTCTGAAAATTAAATAAAAATATGTCAGTTTAGTTTTGATGACATATTTTAAAAATAATGATGCCAGAAAAAGTTTGATAAGCTTTTCTTTCCATTATTGACTTGTAATTGTTTTAACTATAAATATTTTAATCATTTAAAAATATATACAGGATGCCCCAAAAAGGTGGTTACACAATTTATTTCTGAAACTATAAGAGATAGATGCATGATGTAAATTAGAAAAATGTTAGGAAGGTAGATCATCCTGTCATAGATTCATTCATCTCCAAAGGGGTATTTTCTGCAAAATAATTTTTTTTTAATGGCACCCTGTATACAAAAAATCCCAATTACAAAAATATCTATCCTTGTATCCTTATTCATATGCAACAAGTCCCGATTCAATATTTTTAAAAGTCACAGAGTTATAGTGAGTAAAAAATCATGACTTCACTTTTCCAGTCCTCAGACTGCAAAATCTTGGTGAAATAAGAGACCGTCTATAAATATATGATTTTATCATGTAAGTTAGTCCTGTTTATTTTTCTGCTTATTTCATGTGCTTAACGTCAATGATCTTCATGCAAGTGCCATAGGAAACTGCATTTTTAAAGTGACCAAAATAGACATTTTATAAATCTCTTCAGTTGACAGCCAAATGGATTCATTAGTGGTCTGTTTGCACTATCATATATATTATGTTCCCATGGGAATTTCAATGTATTTTACATTTGAAGAAAAATCAAATTTTCAAGTGCTACTTTTTTTTTAATTTTTTTTTTTTTTTTGCTTAGTGTATACTAATCATACACGAAGCAAAAAAAAAAAATTGTTGCCCTTGAAAATTTCTGATTTTTCTTCAAATGTAAGTCTACTGGATACGTTTTTAAATTGAAAATGTTATAACTTTTTAAATAACCGCTGAAAGTTTACGGAATTTTTAAAGTAAGATTCTCTTATTTTTTCATTGTTAATTCAACATCAACATTTTTCAGATCCATTAATTAGTTGTGACATAATTAACGATTTTAGTTTTAAATTGTGTTTCGATTTCCCATGTTAAGTCTACGGGATATTTTAAAACAGTATCTTTTTAAATAACCACTCCTTTAATTCCATGTAAACATTTTTTAGATCCTTTAATTAGTTCTGACATAATTAACGAATTCAGTTTTAGGGACACTTTGCACGAGTTAACATTGTTTTTGTATCATTTAAAGCACTTTTAACAATCATCTCCGAAAGTTATCAACAGATCTTCTTCAAACGCTACAAACAGTTGAATATTCAGGGTGAAGCCCGAATGAATATTCAATATTCAGGGTCCCTGGGCACTAGGCACCCACTGCCTGGGCAAAGCCTGTGTATCTGGGCGCGCAACGCCCTAAAACGGGCACATAGCGCTTAGGAACCTGGATTCATAGCTCCAATGGCCCGAACGAAGCCGGGCATAGCCCTAGTAGTGCAATAAGCTGCGACTGACTTCAATAGCGGTTTTTGGGCAGGTGGTAATAGACGGTCAATGCTGGCTTTGACCGTCTTCAACTTAGACGGTCAAAGCCGGCATTGACAGTCTTCAATTTAGACGGTCAAAGCCGGTATTGACCGTCTTCAGCTTAGACGGTCAAAGCCGGTATTGACCAGCTTTCGCCGCCTGTCCAAAAACCGCCTTTGAAGTCGGTACAAGTCGGTCATTTTCACTAGGGATGGCTGATGAAGCTGGCCAGCGAACTTGGTCCAGACATTACGATATACTATCCACATGCCTTCTTACATCAAAATAGGTTATTAAATACGCGTGTTATCACGTGACAAATATCAGATCGTTTCAAAGTGTCAGCCATGCTAGAAATTCAAAGTTCTATAATTTAACCATTTTTTAAGATATGTACGAAACAAAAACTGCTCCGGAATCTTTGTGTCAAGGTCAAACACATAAAAAAAAATCTTTTTCATTTTTCAATTTTTTGTTAACTTATTTAAAATTTAAAATTTAATTTTTTTTAATGGTAGCCCTTTTGAAACAAGATGGTGAATGAAGCTGGTCAACGAACTCGGTCGAGACATTGGTATGTACTACGTACACACCAAGTTACATCCAAATCGGTTCTTAAATACGCCTGTTATCGCGTGACAAACAGGGGCGCGCCAGCAGTATCCGGCGCCTGTGTGCAGAACTTCAATTGGCGCCCCATACTCCTAACTCCCCCCCCCCCCCTCCAAAAAAAAAATCAATTTTTTTCCCAAAGAGTGTAAATGCATAGCTGCCAAGCCAACCTTCCGGGGTTTTTCTCCAAATCAAATAAACTAATTTGGAACCAGAAAATGAATTTAATGAAATGTGTCTTGTTTCCACAGGGTTATTTTTTATTTCATTTATTGAATTAAATTTCTGATTAAAAATATTGTTGTTTGAATTAAAAACTAAGGAATGTTGTCAGATATGCAATTAACGGACATCTCTAAAAAGTGGATGCTTCAGCTGTTTGCTCTCTCTCTCCACAATGACATACCTCCTAAGTAAATAAGCTTCTTTTACCTCCATCACTCCCGGAATTTTTAAGATCTGATCTTTATTTATATTTATACTTAAAACAGTTCAAATAAACTTTAATTTGGAAATATAGCTGTGTTGAATTAATCAATGGTAGGACTATGACACAAAGAATGGGGTGCTCGTAATACAGTAAATACACATAAAAGTAGAAAATCATTTTCTCAAATTATGATGTTTGTAATGCACAGGAACGCGCGTTATAGTACTCTATTTTTTTAAAGTAATGTAACATCAATTAAGGTGCGCCTTAAACAATCACCATACGTTGATCATAATTAGGAGTGCATTCGAAAATGTTCCAGTCCCGGAATATTTGATTTTATATTACCAAATATAATACCTTTATTAGTACGTTATAGTACTTTTATTTCTTTTAAAGTAATGTAACATCAATTAAGATGCATCTTAAGCAATTACCACTCGTAGATCATAATTAGGGGTGCATTCGAAAAAGTTCCAGTTCCGGAACATTTGATTTTATATTAGAAAACATAGAACCCTGATGCTGGCTAAAGTTTCGCCCGGTCTGTGTGCGATGGCTAGCAAAATATAAGGCACATACGAGGCTCAAACTTTCTGTGAGGATAGTCAATATCCTCACCTGATGCACCGTGCACCTAAGTTTCAGAATTTTAAATCTCTACTAATCCTTCTATATATAAAAAAAAGTTTTGATTTGGAAATGGACCAATGAACATCTGCGTAGATATTCCGGGTTGATCCGCATCCAATTTGAATGCTTAAGCATGGCCTTTCATCGTTAATATTAAGAAAACTGTTGCATACAAAAATATGAAAATAGGTGGTATTATAGAAAAATGTTTGATAAACACGCTGATGCAGACAGTTTTCAAATCGAAGAATTATTTTAAGAGATATTTAATGCTAAAGTTGGACAAAGTCGTTCCATTAAAAAAGTTTTATTTGAGCAAAAACTATGCATGAGAATTTAATCATTTTTAGATCATTTTATACGTTATAAGTTCCCAATGCGCAGATTGCATTTATTTTTCTTATTTGACGCATTTTTTGAGGTTTTATTTCTATTTTTAATTCAAATTTTCAGCATTTCGAGAGATGTTTTTTACAAATTTTAGAAAATGTCATTAATTTAAACTGTTGCCAATTGTATAAACAGAGAAACAAATTATCATCTCAAATATTTCTTCAAATTAAAAATTTATTTACACGTGACTATTACAAACAGAAAAAAAAAACTTTAAAATTAGAATTAAATGATTACATGTTAAAAGCAGGAAAATTACGTCATAAGAACCATATTTACACTTGAATTTTACGTCATATTTAAAATGCCCAAAAAATATGGTAAAACAATTTAAATTGAAAAATATATTTGCGCGAGATATTGTGAGATAATCTTTTCAACTATTATCGTGAATTCGAAGACAGCGCAAATAATATTTCCTTCTAACAACAAAAGTATTTTTACGTGAATATTAATAAGAGAAATAAAAGTTTGGTGTAAATTACGTCAGATTTGAAACGATACATTTAAAATGAATTATTTAAAAGAACTATCTTATAGCGCTGCTAAAAAATACCGGGAGACAATGACACTGTTTACTTAATTCATTTTACATTAGCTTATTTTCAAATAACTAATGTGTTTAATTAAATGCGAAAACAGCCATTGTATCTCTTAACAGCAACAGATTTGGTCTTAAAAATCCCCAATCCAAGAAAAACGAATGGAAACCCGTTTACAGAGAGATCGCTACTGTTTTTTTTTTTTTTAATTTTAATTCAATATTTTTAAAGCCGATCAAATGCGTGCAATTAGCGTGCTTTTTGGATTTTGGTGTGCCTGAACGGGGGGTTGGCGAGCGTAGCTCGTAGGGGGCAGAGCCCCCTAGTAGTTGAAAAATTAATTAAAAGTCCAAATTAAAAGAATGAAAAGTATTCATAATTCAAAAAGAGCATAGATATTTTTCAAACCGCAGAGAACTTCTTCAAAAACTCGGAGATAGGGGGAGGGTTAATAGAATTACATAGCTGCCAGGGCGATAAATGTACTGGGCCTTTTTAAAAAGGACGGTATCTTAAATTCTACTGGTCCTGACAACTGGAAAATTGCACAACCAGACGCAAAAAAAAAAAAAAAACCTTTCAGAACTCCTAAAAATTATTCCGGTACGGTTTGAGGAAGTAAAAAAATCTGCGAAAAATCGATTCGTAAAAAATCTTTTTTACTTCCTTCGAAAGAAAGGTTCGAAATCTCTCCCATGGACGCCATGTGTTCATTGCAGGCAATCGACGTCTTTCAATAGTGGACATTTTCGAACGAATATAAAATTTTCAAAATATAAATTTATAGATTTAATTTTTATTCATCCAGATACAGAATTTTTCGCTGCTTTCAAATATGTAAATTTCTTCACGGTCGCTCAATTACAACATTAGATATTAATTATTATTTCATTAATTGTATGATTCCTTTCAAACTCTCAGTATAAAGCCCATCTTTCGAAACCACAAATGATTTTTATAATATGATTCTTTGGAACGCAGTCAATTTTATTAAAATACATCATTTAGATATTTTAAAGTTATGCATCTAGCCCTATCTTTAAACGCTGTTTAATAATATCTAAATTTTATAAAAATCGATCCGCAAGTTTTTGCTTTATAAAAAAATCGATTTTTAAAAAGGAAAAGAAATGCTTTGTTGAAACGCGAATTTGTTAAAATTAAAAAAACGTGACGAACCGATCTATTTGGGACTTCCATATAGTTTATAACACATAATAAAGATTTTAAAAAGTAGGTGGTGTCAAATTTCAGGGGGGGGGGGGATAAAAAAATTGGGGCGGGGGATGATCAAATATTTAAAACCGTACCATTTTCTACAGTTTTAGATGCGGATTTCTGACGGAAAACTAATGTGGAACTAAAAGATTCAAGATTTGTATTTTTGCAAGATTTTACAGTGCGTACGCAGCACGCCTGTTAAACCCTCATGTGATATATCATCGGAAAACCCTTAAACCACTCTTTCATATTATGAACCTTTCTAGCCCCCTCACCCAGACCGCCCCCCCCCCCCCCACCCGCCAGCTCCTAATTATGCTGCAGCAAGACTTGGGCAGCTCATTTGAAGGCTTCACCGAAGGTGAAACTCTTCACTGGCCTTCGATTCGTGAGGTCTATGTTTGATCCCAGATTATTAGAAAGCATTTTTCCGTGGGGAGGGGGCGGTAAAATGGACTTTTTCATGTAACATATCGTTTTAAAGCTTTTGGCCTGTATTTTACTAAGCACTCACTCCTCTCCTCTTAACTCATTTTTTCATCAGTAAGTAGGTGTCATTTTAAAATTTTAATTTGTTCATTACTACCACATACAATTTTCCGAAAAATCATAAAAAAAAAATTACATAACAAATCTGAACAATTAGCAGCTCCGCCCCCCCCCCCCCCCCCATTTTAACACAGTGAGCGGGTTTTCGTATTTCAGACAAAATCGAGTTAAAGATATAAAATCATACAAATTTAAGGTTCATTTAAAAATCACCAAAGAGGGGAGGGTAGAGTCCTGCATCGGGTCTGGTTACCCGCTTTTACCCGAACCCGACCCGACCCGCGGTTCGGGTCGGATCGGGTTGGAACTATATTTTCTCGCTGCGGGTCGGGTCGGGTTGACTTTAAATTTGTTTGGTGCGGGTCGGGTTGGCTTCCATTGTTTCGGGTTCGGGTTGGCTTTTTTACTCTTGCGGGTTGGGTTCGGGTTGACCCGCTTTTTTAAAAGAATGTGGAAAATATTTTTTCCCGTAAAAAGCCTATATAAACCGCAGATCAAAGTTTCACAAAAACAAAATGTGTGTCTGACTGTTTTGTCTTTAGTCATCCTTTCACACCAGTCTTCGAAATAACAAACTGCATTATATTTTTATCCTGTTTTAAAAATACAATATGCAGCAAAACGCTAAATGGTCTTTCCTGTCTAATGTATCAAGTGAATAATTTAATTGTGGTGATACGCGATGCACTATGTTAGACGGGAAAATTTTCAAAATAATAACTGCTGATAAACTAAAGGCAGATGGCCACTTGTGTAAAACAAGATGTATCATTATAAGCGGAACTTTTGAAACCGCAACTAATTTTAAAGCATATTTAAATATTAGATTTTTTGTTTTATACCATTTAGAGTCCTGCATCGGGTCGGATCAGAGGTTTTACTATAGTTGAATATAAAAGAATATAAATTTGTTCATTCTTCTGCATAAAACATAAAAATGCTATTAGAGAATTAGAGGTCTGTATAGGCCGGAATTTCCAAGCCCGCTCGCTCCGTCCCGTGTAAAACTTAAAAGTTCGGTCCTGGCCCGGCACGGCCCATTTATAATTTTATCGGCTTCGTCTAAATATTTATATCGGGCCGGTAGACCGGCTTAATTGTAGTTATCGGCCCGACCTAGCACGGCCGTTAAATTTTTTTGCCGGCCCGGCCCGTTGAAAAATCTGTCTTAATAAAGCGGCCTGGCCAGTTTGAAATTTTGCCGCCCCGCCCGCGGCCCGCACCGGAGCAGACCTCTATTAGAGATACGATTGTAGTTTATTTTTCATAATGGTGTTAAACATGATTTGCTTTCCTTACATTGCGGGTTGAAATATTGCGGGTTCGGGTCGGGTGCGGATTGATATACTTCGGGTTCGGGTCGGGTTTCGGGTTGTCTGAAATTATTTTTGCGGGTTCGGGTCGGGTTGCGGGTTGTCTGAAATTATTTTTGCGGGTTCGAGTCGGGTTGCGGGTTGACTTAAAATGGAATTTGCGGGTTCGGGTCGAGTAAAACCCGACCCGCGCAGGACTCTAGGGTAGGGTATCGTTCGAAAAAGCTCTCAACACAGAACTCAAAAATATTGTTTTACTCTTAGATACTATTATATTTCAGAAATCCGTCGAAAATGTATGGCAAAATTATGCCCCCCCCCCCCCCCCTCCTATTTCCGAAACTACTAAAAATAAATTACGAAAAAATTAGTAGTAATTGTAATTTATTTAAATCTTGCAGAAAAACTATAGCAATTATCCTAGGTCATGCAGTTTTTCAGAAAATCGCAGTTTTCCGTTATACATAAACTTTATTTGGCGGGCGCTCAGCGGGTGTGTTGAGAGAAGTTCGATGTACCTATTGACGCGAAATCATCCAAGAACTCTCGATAATAATTTTCCAAAAGAATTGTCGATAATTAGCCCAGATATTAGAAAAACAAAACTATCTTGGCACAGACCAAAGTGGCCATGCAACTTTGCGACCACTTTTCGAAGCGCACTTGGCACAATGAGAAGATTAAACTTTGTACAAGGTCTTTGTTTTAGGTAAGATGAATCACAATGATAAATAGTCAGCGTTTTTCATTTCAATTGAATTCAATTATTGAAAAATATTTGATAAAATAATTCCAAGTTATTTGCAAAGTCTTATTATTCGTTTAACGAGTATATTTTGTAAGATTGCAGTTAGTAATTAACAAATTTATTGTATGAACTCTCTGTACGCGAGTGAAACTCGCTCTTGATCGATTATTCTTTGTTCGAAGTAAATCTATAAAATATACAATTAAAATTTCAATAATAAGTAATTCATTTTGAGATTGTTCTCAAAAACATGTTTCCCGACTGCAAATGACATGAAACTTTCTTACATGCTCATGCGCTCGTTTTTTTTTATGCGTTGCATACAGTGATAGGCGTGACTGTTAAATTTGTTTGGAATCGAATGGAGTTTTTCATTTCTTTTTTTGCATGCATTGCATTTTGAGTTGCAACCTGTTTTATTTATTTATTGTTTTTGTTATAATGTAGCCGATTGCTATGAATGATTTGTGCTTTTTTCGGCAATTTACTTTTACATGGGTACCGTACATAACCTGGAGGCTTATGTTGCTGTACTACTCTGCAATATAATATCTACTTGTTTTTATATCGTCAGTATGTGTATCTCTACCAATACTACAGTAAGATAGAATTGTTATATATTTTCAATTATTTGAATAATGGAGCCTTCCATGTTTGCTACCAGCTGTAGTGCACCCCTGCTTTCTGAAAAGCTGGACAGGCCTAGGCCTGATCTAGAGCAGGGATGTCAAAAGGGACATTCGCGGTCGCCTTTCCGAATTTTTTATGTTTCTAGCTTTTTTAAATTTATTTTAGGCGCTTGACGGCGCTCTTAAGCCTTCCGTGGCACCTTACGACCGTGACCTTTCGACAACAGAGCGCCTTTCGACCGTTACCTTTCGATACCGTGGCGCCTTTCGGTATGAGACTCTCCCCTCCCCCCACCTCTAAAACTACGCCGCTGACAATTTCCTATATCTTATAAGTAAAAATGAACTCAGAAATATATCAGAAATGACGCACTTTCGATTTAAATACCGCTTTAATAAATTTAAATTGGATAAAAAAATTTCAAAATTTTCAACTTCAACTAAAATATTTGGCGCCTTTACTATTCTGGCACCTGTGTGCGGTGCACACTTTGGACACTGGGTCGGCGCGCCCCTGGTGACAAAAATCAGGTCGTTTCAAAATGCCAGCCACAATAGAAATTCAAAATGCTATAACTCAGCCATTTTTTTTAGATATAGACGAAACAAAAACTGTTCCGGAATCTTTGTATGAAGGTCAAACACATACAAAAAAATATTTTTCCTTTTTCAATTTTTTGGTACCTCATTTTAAATTTTAAAATTAAAAAAAAATTAAATGGCCGCCAAATTGAAACAATATGGTGGATGAAGCTGGCGAACGAACTCGGTCGAGACATTGCAACGTATTATGTATACACCAAGGTACATCCAAATCGGTTCATAAATACGCCTGTTATCGCATGACAAAAATTAGGTCGTTTCAAAATGTCAGCCACGCTAGGAATTCAAAGTGCTATAACCCATCCATTTTTTAACATATAGACGAAACAAAAACTGCTCCGGAATCTTTGTAAGTCAAACACATACGAAACAAATATTTTTCAATTTTCAATTTTTTGGTACCACATTTCAAATTTTAATTTTTTTTTAATTTAAATGGCCGCCATTTTGAAACAACATGGCGGAAGAAGCTGGCCAACGAACCCGGCCGAGACATTGGTACGTATTATGTATTCTCCAAGGTACATCCAAATCGATTCATAAATACGCCTGTTATCGCGTGACAAAAATCATGTCGTTTCAAAATGTCAGTCAAGCTAGAAATTCAAAGTGCCATAACTCAGCCATTTTTTAAGATATAGACGAAACAAAAAATGCTCCGGAATCTTTGTATCAAGGTCAAACACATAAGAAAAAAATATTTTTCAATTTTCAATTTTTTGGTACCACATTTCAAATTTTAAATTAAAAAAAGATTTAAATGGCCGCCATTTTGAATCAAGATGGCGGATGAAGCTGGCCAACGAACTCGGTCGAGGCATTGGTATGCACTATGTATATACGAAGTTACAACCAAATCGGTTCATAAATACGAGAGTTACAGTAAAGATCATATATATATATATATATATATATGTGGATATATATATATATATATATATATATATGGATATATATATATATATATATATATATATATGGATATATATATATATATATATATATATATATATATATATATATATATATGGATATACATATATATATCAATTTTTGAACGAAGGGTGGTTTCGGGGTCTGCGGGTCATGATCGATGAAAATATATCAAAATTTTTTGAAATCGCTTTCCTCCGAACGGCTGCAATAAGTAGCTTTTTATAATGAAAGCTACCTAATAACTCAGATAGAGTTGAAGCATGTAAACAGACAAATAAACCTGTTTTTACTTCTTTTTACCCGACTGCCAAGAAGGGTTATGTGTTCCATGCGTATCTGGGTATGTGGATTTCTTTATGCCCTCGACACATCCAACGGCTGGATGGATTTTAATGAATGAGGTCTCTATCGATTCGTCTTAACTGTCCGATGGTTATAGGTTATGTTTTGTTTTTATAAATTCAAAATGGCGTCTGTAAAATACAAAATGGAGGTAGAGACGAAAAAAAAATTACGCACCCTATTGAGTGGCATGTCATTGGGTATGTCTTTCAAAATGAAGACGATGTTTCTTTGACTATTTTACAGTCAGAAGCTCCGTTTAAATATCATAAAACCTGGAAGTTGTGTAGGTAGGATCTCTAGCTTTACTGCAACTCTACTCACCATAGACATCTATAGGCCTTATCAAAGCAGTGCTTATAGATAGGAACTAACAATTAAACACAACATAAAAGTCATCAATTCAAGTAAATAAAAAAATAGGTAAGTAGTATAAAAATAGTTTCACATTGAAGAGAAATAATTAATTCGCTTTTTACGCAGTCGGATATTTTTGATTTTTTAAATTTATTTTTTACTTGTTAAAATTTTAATCTTAAACCTCTTAGGAATAAAATTTAGTTTAAATCCATTTATTTTAGCATGGTTATTTTCATAATTTGTCATTTTTACAAAACATATATCTAGTCTTCCTAGTTAGATATTAATAAGAAATTCTATACAGAGATTTTGTGTTATGTTTTTAATACATTTTCCGCAGGATTTTTAAATTCATGTGAAAATTTTAGAAATATTCTCCTAGAAGTAAAACTTACTCTGGAAAATCCTCTTTTTTTTTATTTCGATTTTTTTTTTTTTTACATTTTCTAAGTAATTACTAATGAAAAAATAATGAAATCGGGCAAGTAGCTTATGAGTTATATAAAAAATTAATAAGGTTAAATTTAAAATTTACGCTAAAAATTCAATACTTTCAAAAACTGTTTTATTCGAAATGTAAATGTTAAGACACATTTCAAGTAAAAAGTACACTTTATGTCCACTAATGACCGGAAACTTTCAATTTTAGACATTTTGTCGAATATTTAAAGATATGTTTGTCGGATTTTTTTGTAACTTCAGAAGAAGATGTACTACTTCATATTTATCAATGGCAGTTTGTTCAGAAGTACAATTAGAGGGGCAACAAAAAATCAAAGAAAAAGAATAATGTTTGGGATCACTCTGAAAAATAAAATGCACGAAATGCTCTATCGCTATAGCTTACGAATATATAGATATTGTACAATATATATATTCATTTGTGGAAGAATAGAACGTATGTTCGTGGAGATATATAGATTTTTTTAAAGTTCAAAAATATTTTGTGTGTTTTTTCTTTATATGATGCAGGGTTTTTTAACAAATTTAACGCCAGTTTCAGAAAAATTGACAAAATGTAGTAGAAATAATATAGTGTAATTGAAAAGTAAATATATTAAATATTTGATTAAGTATGAGCAGTTGAATGGAATTTATTTTTATCTGCGCATGCGCGCACGATAAACAATATACAGTATAACTTCAAAAATCTGCCATCATCGGAACTGTGACTATGCCGGATTTTTGAAGGAATATCTAAAGTTGTACTATATTCTTAATGGTGGCTTTAGCCATAATTTAATTCATTACTAATTGATAATTATGTAAGAAAAAGAGAAAATTAATTATAAGAAAAACTTACTTTAATTAATATTTTCTATGTTACAGAAAAAAAAAAAAATCTAGTAAAGAGTGAAATTATTTCTTCTTTTAAAAGTTCGGAAATATCAATGTCAACTTTGTTTAACTTTTTTTGGCCGTTCTTTAAAAGTTTTCATTTTTATTTTATCCAAATGAAGAATGCCTATTTCGCAAATACAGTCTTGTTTCTCTAAAGCATATATTAATTCTCCAATTAGATTTATCCATTTGTTTAGTAATACTTGTTCTTCTGCCGATTTTTCGTCCTTGGCTCCTGAGTTGCTACTAGCATTATCAGCGGTTCTATTTAGCACAGCATCAATGATCCGTTATGACCAATGATGTTAATCTTTCGTTGTTGATGCATTTTCGTCAATGATTAGCCAATCATCTATATTCCTATTTCCGACACTTAATTCATTTTCAGATTTTGCGTGTTCAATCAGCTCATAAATTTCGCTCTTTTCACAGCAAATTTAAAATCCTGAAAAGTCTTCCTCATCATTGATGTCGCCGTGGCCGAAAATTCGTTCTAGCCTTATATTGTGCCATGCATTCGCCAAAGTTTCCCCCAAAATTGTTCCCGTTGTTAAGCAACAATGCAGCTCCGAGAAAATAATTGCCTCTGACAAAGGAAAAAGAAAGTCAAATATTCTTTTTTTGCATTTTTATTTTCGATCTTGAAGTTTTTAATTCATAAAGAACTGTTATTTTTCTTCTCTCATAACTTGAAAGTGTAAAAGAAAAAGCAAGGGAAAAGATTATTTTGATGCCGGATTTTTGAAGTTGCCGGATTTCTGAATGCCGGATTTTTGAAGTCATACTGTATATTTTTTTCATGATTTGATAACCAACTGTATGAAACAACTCATTAAAAAAAACCCGTTACATACGTGAAAATTGAGAAAGATATCGGCAATAGACTGAGCTGATTTTTAGTTGATCTCTAAAAACAGCTAAATGATAAGGGGTTTTCCATAAAATGTCATTTTTAATTTTTACTTTTTTTACTTTTCATGGATTGGAGAACGCCTAGCCCGGAATGCCGCACCCACGAGTACACCACATGAACTTTTGCTACGTGTGGAGGCAGCGTGGAATGCCATTTCCCAACAACACATCCAAAGCCTCTTTCACTCTATGCCGCGGCCTGTAACAGCGGTTATTGACAGCCGTCGAGATAACAGTTCTTACTCATTTTCTCGTCTACCTCATTTTAAAGAAGGTTGGTTTTGGAATCAATTAACACTGCTACTATGTGTAATCTCTAAATAAATTTGGTTTTGATATCTCTTGTCTTTCATGGTGTTGCATTTTGGATGGCCAGCAGTGTATTTACATTCCAATTACACCATATTATTTCCAATGCATTTTGTGAAATTTTCCGAAAGTGACATTACATTTGGTAAGAAATCCCTGCATGATATAAACCAAATACATGCACAAATTTTTTTAACTTAAAAAAAATATCGATATATCTTCACGAATATACATTCTTTTCTTCCACATATGAATACATATATTGTGCAATATCTACACTGCTGGTCACACAAAATGCAGCACCAAGAAGGACCAGAGATATTACAGCGAAATTTATTTGGCAGATAACATGTTGTACAAAGATCAAACGATTAAAATTACAGCATCTTGTGACGTGTGGATGATGACAAAATCAGTAGTTAGTGTAGCCGCCATTATTGGCTATAACCGCTGCCACAGCAGTCCATTCAGCTTCCATATGTTGCCAAAGTTGATCTGGTGTAGCAGCGGGTGGTGCGTCCCGGGCCAGTCGTTGTGCAAGCATGGACCCCAAGTTTTCGATTGGCGATAGATCGGGAGAACAAGCAGGCCAAGGAAGCAATTCAATCTGATGGGTAAAGAAGAACTGTTGAACATTGCGTGCCACGTGTGGTCGCGCATTATCCTGTTGGAATATGGCTGATGGCAAGCGCTGAAAGTATGGGAGGACCACGGGTTCCAACACCTCAGAGATGTAGCACTGGCTGTTCAGTGTACCGGCAACGCGTACTAGAGGGATGCGGCAATGAAATCCAATACCACCTCAAACCATGATATCGGGTGCAGGACCAGTGTGGCGATGCATAACGCAACAGTTCAGCAGCCTCTCACCACGGTGTCTCCAAACTCGAATCCAACCATCGTGATGTTGCAGGCAGAAGCGGGATTCGTCAGTAAACACAATGTAGTTCCATTCCGTTGTCCATATCCACCGTTCCTCGCACCACTGGTGGCGCAAACGCTTGTGGTTTCCAGTCAAGGTAAACGAAGCAATGGACGCCTTGCGGACATTCCACTCTGCTGCAAAAGGCGTCGAATGGAACGAGTGGACAGCGAAGGATGCGTAGCAGACTGAATCTGTTGTACTATGGTTCGTGATGTGGTTGCGTGATTCATCACTGCCATGTGCACAATCCGTCTGTCATCACGGCCAGTGGTGCAATGAGGTGGGTGCAATCGGCCCGGTCTGTCCGGCGTTCGCTCCTGTATCCAACGATTACAGATTCGCATCACAGTTGCTTGGTTTCATACAACACGTTGACCAATTTCTCCGAAGGATAATCCGTAATCCCAATAGGCTACTACTCTTCCTCGTTCGAATTCAGAAACTTCTTAAAAAGACGCTCAGTGTCTTCCACGAGGCATAGTTAAACAGCTTACGCAAAAAAACGCACGAAAAAAAAGTTGCCATACTTCAAATCGCCAATCTGTTCTCTAATTGTGGGTGCTGCTTGCGGGTGGCGCTACGGTCGCCCGTGATGTGCGTCTACGCTGCAATGCTAATAATTTGCATATTTCATCGCCTCAAACGCATGATGAAAATTTCACATGATTTGCATGCTTCCTTCAGGGTGTTGCATTTTGTGTGTGCAGCAGTGTATATATTCGTAAGCTATAGCGATAGATTATTCCGGGCATTTTAATTTACAGGGTCTCCCAAACACTATTATTTTTCTTTAATTTTTTGTTGGCCCCCTAATTGTAATTCTGATCAAATCATCGGTTATTAATATGAAGTCAAACATATTTTTTATAATCCTGAATTTCCAGAAAAATCCGTCAAATATAACTTTAAATATTCAACAAAATGTCTAAAATTGAAAGTGTCCGGTTATTAATTGCCATATAGTGTACATTGAAAATGCCTAAAAATAAAAAAATAAACTTTTGACCCCTTTTAAAAGATTGATGTTAACATTTTCAAGAATGATGCAGTATCTAGAATTTCGAAGAGAATAGAATAGAGTTAAACCTAATTTAATGTGAAACAACTGAAAATTTCAGAATAATGGCTGCAATAAATTATAGATTGGTGTTCAGTGGATTTCACTGTAATTTGCACAATAATTATGGCCAGCATCCGAGTGTGGCAGTTTAAGAGGTGAATATATGAATAGATAGACGAATTGATAAGTTATATAGTTAATAATCTGGAATAAAATTTAGATATGTTTTATTTGAATTTATATTTATCTTAACAATATCAATAAATATATATATAGTTATTGTTATAGTTAACTATTATATAGTTAATAATGTGGAATAAAATTTAGATATGTTTTATTTGAATTTATATTTATCTTCACAATATCAATAACTATCTTATCTTATTTATCTATATTTTTACTTATATGTCATTAAATAAATTCATTGTGCATAAAAACTAGAAATGAAACGAGTGTATTCCATTCAGACAGTTATTCAGCCAATTGTTTATACAAAGTTTCATTTAATCAATTTATAGTTCATACAATCTTAATATCTTTTTCACAAACTTAATTTGGTCAAAATTTAATATAAGGTGATTAAAATTTTTCTAATTATATAAAATACAAAATTTGCAATCTAAAAACCCTGTACTTTCACGTACACATGTACTCGTCATCAGGGTTTGAAATAAAATACAAAGAACTGAGTCCTTTCAAGCCAAGAACCACATTGGAATGTTCCAGAATAGTGCGTAGGGTACAATGGTAGGTGGGTTAAAACCGCTATTCTAACTAAGTAAATTGATCCAGATTTACGGGATATTGTAGGATAAAGTATCCTCACAGATTTTAACATTTCTGCATATGATTTCCAAAGATTCTCTAATGCATGAACAGTTACAATCAACTATTTTCTTGATGAACTTAGCTTTGTTAATCTGTATATTATTATCACTTCTTTGATTTAGTATAGAAAGTGCTGTGAGGACGTAACTTGAATTTCCGGGTTGTCAAGCCAATGTAATCCAACATCTTTTCTGGTCACCAAGCTGGGGTGACCACAAATGATGACAAGAAAGAAATGTTGGATTATATTGGCATGACAACCCGTAGTGAGCACAAATGATGGCAACAAGAAATGTTTTATTATACTGGCACGACAACACGGATATTCAAGTTACGTCTTAATGAACACATTTCAGATATAAAATTTGGCCGCCCTCACACAGCACTTTCCAGACTAATTCAAAGAAATAATATTAATATACAGTTTGACAAAACTAAGATCATAAAAAATAGTTGGTTATAACAGTTCATCTATTACAGAATCTTTGGTAATCATATGCAGAAATGGTAAAACATGCAATGAGACTTTGGCCGGGATCCAGATAGATTTTGCGCTGTTAGCAAAACGAGATTGACCAATCGGAAACCTGCATTTTTACGAACTTTTCGCTGTTTTAAGTGAGCAAATTTTCTGATTGGCCAAAATTTACTCACTTAAAACAGCAAAAAGTTCGCAAAAATGCAGGTTTTTGATTGGTCAATCTCGTTTTGCTAATAGCGCAAAATGTATCAGGATCCCGGCCATATCCTACAATTTCCTGCAAAGCTGGATCAATTTGATTAGTCAGAATAGCAGTTTTCACCCACCTACCATTCTAACCTACTCTCCATTTGGATAATCCCAAAGCGATTCTTGGCTTGAAAGGACATAGTTCTATGTTTTGTATTTTATTTTGATCCCTGATGACGAGTACGTGTGTAACTTGAAAGTACTTGTTTTTTAGATGTAAAATTTTTGTATTTTATATAATTAACAACATTTTAAACACATTTTAGTAAATTTTGACTAAATTATTTTTTTATTTAATTCATGTATTATATTATTAGTTCAGGGTTCGTACGGGTCCTTGAATTTCCAGACTAAGAAATTCTTCGGCACCAGTATTTTCTTATGGAAAATATTTCCTTAAATAAGGCGAAATTTCGCGCGTTTAAACTAGTTTTTTTTTTGTATAAATAAATATCGATATTTCGCCTTGAAAATAACGGTATCCGAACAAACCCTGTAGTTAAGTTGATTTTATGGTTTCGATTTTTGATATATATTTGATTTATATCATAAATTAATTTATTTTATTCATAATTGAAACGAAATTTATTTTTATTTCAGTTTTTGTACACTTATTTATTGAATATATTTGTGTATTTCTTTATTTGTTTTTTGTTTTTTTACTTTCAATTTCGTAATTTTTTTTTTTTTTTTTGTAAAAATAAATAAACAAATAAATAAATAAAATAAAAAGATGGTTCGTAAAGATACCAGGCTGTAAAAATAAAAGAAAAGGTTTCTTAGTCTACGAAAATGTAACATAATGCAAAAGAAAATATACAATAACCTATTCTAAGTTACCCACTATTTCGAAAAGCGTTTTTATTTATAATAACCAGAAACCAATATAATTTCGAGAATTAAACAAAAAATTATTAAAACGAAGTTCGTTTTGCAGCCACTAGTTTTCGGAAACGTGCCCAACTAGTTTCTATAGTGTAGTAATCTGACTTCTCAAACCGGAAAATTGTTTTCTAGGATGCTATCAATTCTCATTTAGACATGTGTAACCTGATTTTATACATGCAATCGCTTACTTAACCCCTTAATTCTCGCTCCCGTCAATATCACGGGCTGATGTGTCGTTCGTTATTTCTCGTGCCCGTCCTATTTCCGGGCTGGAGATTTATTGCTGGAAAAAAATTCTGAAATCAGAAAAAATTAACTGGCATTTCGGTGAGAAGTCTTTGAATAATAGCGTTTGGGTTTGGTTTTTGGCGCTGATTGTGATGTTGGACTATGTATTGCATGTTTCGAGATATATTACACTCCAAAAAGTTATTAATAATAAAAATTTAATGTATATTATATTATTTCAAATATTATTTGCAAAAATTTCTTTGATGATGATAAATCAAGATCTAAGATATGAAAAATAAAGGTCTTATTCGCATTAATTTGTATGGTATGTTGTAAAACAAACATTAAAACCCAGAATTCTCGCATGATGAATTTTCCACAAATGTGAATTTGTTCTATAACATATTTTTTTTCGCCTTAAAAAAAAAAACTAATTGCATATTTTATATAGAAACCTTATAATTTTTCAATTTCTGTAAAAAAAAAAAAAAAAAAAAAAAAAAAAAAAAAAAAAATTAGGTACTTTTTTTATGGTTTTTCCAAATATTAAGCGACCGTTAAGGGGTTAAGTTGAGGAGCTCACCGATGCTCAGCCCCCGCACTTCTTTGTTTTTACTGACTAAGATTGGTCGGAATTCACCGGAGCTCATAAATATTGCGCTCCTGAGCCCAACGGGACAAAGCTTCCAAAAAACACCAGAATCCTAAACTATGTTTTCATCTATACACATCTCCAATCCTTTGTGCTCCTTTGTTACCAAAACTCTTACGTATATGATATAGCATGTCGCACACGTAGGAGAATACTTATTTTTACCGCTCGCAAGTATAGGGGGCATTCTCACAGTCTTTTAACTTTAATGTCCCTGAATAATAAGTTTTTATTTAATACACTTTTTGTGTTTTTTTTAAATTTCATATCCTTGGGAACATCCCAATGCATGATTGCACAACAATATTAACGAGATAAATAAGTTTGGGACGATGTTGGGGGTCCAAACACATGGAAAACTCATCTACCGTCCCATATCCCTGATGCTGATTTTGAAGTTTGGAGCTGTCTGGATAAAATTGTTTCAATAAAAATAATTCGATGTAATTTTTTTCTGAAACTGGAACTATCGCTTTATATAAATATGTAGCTAAAAATTAACCTGCACACATTTTTAGGGTTGATATTATTTTTTGAACTCTGTCCCTGGGTTTTAGATTTTTTACCATCCCTATTCTAAAATGATACAGAAAATCACTTCAGATGCAACAACGGAATTTTTTTCAATTTTTTTCTCATGCAGAAGTATGCTAGAGAAATAATATCTAAAATTCTTTGACAGGAAATTTACTGCAGAATATAAATAAGCATTTAAATATCAATTTCAAGCACCGTGGCTTTATTGGTAGTCTTACCGTCCGCAAGGTTTAATGCTGCAATTTTCAAGGTAAATTAATTATTTCTTTAAATTTAATCCAATGAAAATAACTGTTTCTAAAAATCAATGAACATTTTCGCTACCACTTAGTCTTAACATGATCTGCCTAAAATAGGTGGTAAGTTTCCTTGCTGTTCCATCCTTACCATCCCTTTTTTCCCCATCTTGTCCCTTTTCCCCCATCTTGTTCCTTTTTTGCCCATTTTGTTCCTTTTTTCCCCATTTTGTCCCTTTTTTCCTATACCGTCCCCTTTTTTTTAGAATGCCGTCTCTTCTTTAACGACCCCTTTAAGACAATGTTATACCAAAATTTTGCACTAAAAATACTACATTGTCATTATTTCTTATTTGAATGTACTGTGGGTACTATGCAAATTCATTATAAGTAAAAAAATTAGAAGAAAATAAAAAGTTATAGTGGGAAAATGGTAAGGAAAATTAAACTCGCAAGTTTAACTTAAACCTCAGTTAAATATATTTTTTTTTTTTCGCTTCTGACCATTTTTTCTTTATTTTGAATCATTAAAGCATTCGTCTATCAGATTAAAATGTTATTTTAGCAAGTTTAATTTCGCCAGATTTTTTTTCTCAAAAGTCAAAAGATTGTGGGAATGCCCCATAGACTTAAGGGGGCTGGTCACTTAGCTTCCGATTTTCCCTCACTAATGTAAAGTCTATGGGCATATGATGCATTCGTCTATTTAAAATACCTCCTCGGGAAATTCATATTTTTATCTTCAGTTTTTGTGTACACTTCCTAAAAGATGTCTTTTTTTCTTTGTTCTCAAAATATTTCTAAAGTACAGAGTTAATTTTGTATGAAGTGTTAAAATCTTACTCACAGTTCGCACGCTTTTAACTTATAGAATATTAAATTAAGCATAGGTTTTAGAAATATTTTGAAAACTAAGAAAAAAAGAGACATCCTTTAAAAAGAGTACATAGAAAAAATATGTTAAAAATATAAATTTCCCGAGAAGATATTTCAAGTATACGAATGCATCAAAAGTCCATAGACTTAACTTACGGAGGAGAATTCTTATGCTGAGTGACCAGCCCCTTAATAGCTTTCTGACTTGATGGTTTCCGAAGGGCAAAGAAGAATGCCAGAATTAATCGCAATCGTATCTGCCGTGTTTGCTCGCGGTTGTGTTACGTTTGTGAAATATTCTTACTGATCAAATTTTTTAGCTCCATGCGGCGCTTAATTTTCGACGAAGTTCATAGGAGCACAGTTCTATTACTTCTTTATCTCCAGTGAATATTTAAGATTTAGTCGGAACCCAACAGGAGTTATAAATACTGCTCACCCATGCCCCCCAGAACAGCCCAGTGTGTTGTGTTTTGCTTAGTTGATAAAAAGGAATCCTTGGCGAGCAGGATTTTCAGAAAATTTCACACTTCAGACTTTAATGTTTTGATCTGTTTTGATCTGTTTTCTAAACTTCTAAACATCGCACATTTTCAATTTTTATACCGTCGTATTGGGGAAAAAAAGTACTTTTAAATGCAATTTGTTTAAAAACTGATATCTCAATTTATTTTTGAGTGTTTTTTTTTTTTTTTTTTTTTTTTTTTTTTTTTTTTGTAGTTTTAGCATTTTTTTTTAATATTGGCAACTCAGGTACTCTGTCTCTGGAGAAAGTCGTAGAAAATAAAAGGAGAAATAATTTGATAATAGTAAATATATATTTTTGTTGCCATTTTTCCATAGCAACTGAAAAAAAATTTAATTAAAATTCGTGCTGTTTTGAAAAAATACAAATGAATGATTTCTTATAAAAGATGGACTATTATAAACTATATTTAATTTTAATTATCTATATTAATATTTCAGACAAATGAAGGCACATGAATCATTAGATAGCTGATTTTTTTGTCGAGATTCTTGAATGATGACATCTCCTTTTTTTTGGGGGGGGGGGGGGGATTTGTGCATTACTCAGCTTTAATGACGTCATATGCATACTTTACTGTAGATGTTGTTTAAGACTGTATCGTAAATGAGGAATTCTTCAGCGGATACGATTGACGTCATTTTATATAAAATAAAAGCGTGTGTTTGAAGTATTAAAAGTGAAACATGTTTCGTACTATCCATATTTATACATTTTTTTTTCATCGGAGGCGGCACTAAATTCTGTAAAAGCAGAATTCCTGTTTTCCAGTTTATTAGATTTTATTATCTATAAATAATGGATTTAGTGAAAATTTATTCAAAAATTTATTTTTCTGAAGACGAAATTGCTTTAAATTTTGCAAATAATGTATGAAAGATAAATATGCGTATGGAGATGACAGGTGGATACACTACCCTTGCTAATACTCAAGAATATTAGAGATCCGGTACTATTTTTATTAGAAATTAAGCCCTGCGTGCAAGAGTAACAAAATAATATTAACTTTACCGTTAACACTGTCACTTTATCATATTGGTCTGTAAAACATGTTTGCGGTGCATAAAGATGATTGTTTGAGAAATGCTAGCGATTCCGAAAAATGTATTTTTCATATTCAGGAAGCTAATTAATACACTATAAAACCTACTCAGAAACGGTCCCGAAAATCAGTTGCAGCAAAAGAACTTGGGTTTATTTTATATGCTTCCTTAAATATTGAATGTAACATGGTTTCCCATTTTTCTCACTTAAAAAAAAATCCATTAAAATACTGAAATTGTACTAGCAATCAAGACGCCAGTGCTATTTCCGTATTTTAACGGAAATTTTTTGCCGGTATATTCCAGAAAAACGGAAAATTTTCTGGAATTTAAAGGGAAAAGTTTCCGTTAAAATATGGAAATAGTACTGGCGTCCGATTGCCAGTACAATTTCTGTATTTTAGCGGATTTTTTTTTTTTTTTTTTTTTTTTTTTTTTTTTTTTTTTTTTTTTTTTTTTTTACAGAGATACAAATGAAGAACACTTTTAGGAAATGTGAATAAGTCAGAAGAGGTTATTCTACATTTTCGCTCGTGGTTATATTATATTTTCCTATAATAAGGGATATTTGTCATTTTTTACATTGCCCGCAAATGTATACATAACCTTCGGAGAAAATTTTACTTTTTTTGTATTTACAAATTTAACTACTTCGGTGTGCCAATCCTGAAACCTTCTTCTGTCTCATGCATGTTAATACTTCGAATTTCGCTATCACCGTTCCATAAATTAAATGACAATCTAAGACCCATCATGTCGATTCTAAGAATATAGGTTCGTTGTACACTGTAAAAAAAATACGACCAGTTTTCCTGTAGGAATCGGAAAAATAGTTGCCCTTATCGTACCGTAAAAATCTCCGACCCAGCTCGGAATAAAATCCGTAAAAGCGGAATAAAATCCGTAAAATACCGTTTTATTGACTATTTCCTTTTTTTTACGGATTTTATTCCGAACTGGGTCGGGAAATTTTCCGGTATGATAAGGGCAACTATTTTTCAGATTCCTACAAGAAAACTGGTCGGGTTTTTTTACAGTGTATTGTGTGCATTTTAAAAGGAGATATGGGTCAATATCTGAAAACCGGACAATTTCATTCCAAAATTTTTAATTTTTAAAATTAATGTACGAACTACCACATACAATTATATACTACGATATATGTTTTGTCATTTAAATTCTGTAGTATTTTGAGATCAAGGGTGTATATTTTAAGCGTAGGATAAACTTTTATGGAAGAAAGTGTCTGTTAACATCATAATCGGTGTCTTATAAATGGAACTGAGGCGATGTTTTTGACTTAACAGCTGCACAGTTATTTTGTTGTATCATTTTGCACACATATAAATTATTAAATATGCCATGTGAGATTTGTAAGTTACGTAAATAAAGTTACAATAAGCTTTTCTTTTTTTATAAATAAAAAGTTAAATATATGGGACATGAATGATGCTATGAAAAATAGTCGTCCCTATTCAGAACAAAAACTAAATATTTCTAAGTATGAAACAAAGAGGAGAACAACTCACCGTCATCCATGGTGGGTAGCTGAACTTTAGTTCCTGTTGCAATGTAAATAATTCTGCCAACGCCACCTAGTATCTGTTAACCTAAATGTGTGTTTGAAGGGACTGAGATGATGGTCAACGTCAGAGACAAATATATTTACTACAATATTTTGCTACGCAATCTATACTAATAAAGGATAATTATATTTCCCCATACTGTATATACAGGGTGATTCATAAAAGATGGGCAGAACTTTAAGGGGTTATAGTACACTTAAAGACAAATAATATTAAATAGGAGACTAAGGGTCCCAGACGTATTCCCAAGGAGATAGGGGGCATTAAAGTTTAGGGTCCGAAATTTCAAATGATTATAAAACATGGAAAAATTGGTCGATTCGTTTGCGGTTTTTGCAAAAAATTTTCTTTATGCCAGTATTTTCTTGAAATAAAATTTTAAAGTTCAATTTCAAAAAATGCCGATAGGGGGCGCTTTAGACTTTGGAGTAACAAACAACTATTTTTAACGTTATTTTTTGTATTTCTTTAAATGATTTCGAAAGCTTAGACTTAAACTTAAATTTTGATCTAAAAATCTGAGTCCTAACGAGTAGTTAAGTAGCATAAACTGAAATTTGAAATTTGAAACCCTTCTCCCCCCAGAACAAAAATCAGTTATTCCCGATCTTTGTGTCGTAGATTAGGCTCTAACTACTGCCGCGTTTTGCTAAAATTATTCTTTATGTCAGTATTTTCTTGAAAATAAATTTTAAAGAAAATTTTCAAAAAATTCCGATAGAGGGTGCTTTAGACTTTGGAGTAACGAACAACTATTTTATACCGTTATTTTTTGTGTCTCATTAAATGCTTTCTAAAGCTTAGACTTAAACTTAAATTTTCAGCTCAAAATCTGAATCGCTGAGCGTGGTTCAGTAGCGAGGGGAGGGGGTTCAAATTTCAACTTCTGAACATAGTTCAGTTTGCACTACTTAACCATGCCCAACGATTCTGTGCTGTGATACGAGGCAAAAATACAACTTTCGTCAAGGACTGCATAGTCGGAATTCACTCATAAAGGCACTGGCACAGTTGGAAACGTCGCTCATGCAAACGTTAAAGCTCCATTCCTGACGCTAGTCACCGAGTGAAGAAGGAAACAGAAAGTATGCAAATGTCAAATGGGGAAGAAGAAGAACACGTATGCAAAATTTCGACACGATTCAGGCATAAAAACCACTGAACGGTGAGTCAAGTGTAAGTCGCTGTAGTAATGAATCGGAAGATGGTGCCCTTCATGAATAAGGAAAAGGCTGAGATGCATTTAATTTACGGAGCGGCAGATGGAAATGGTGCAGAGGCACAACGAATGTACGGAGAGCGATTTCCCAACAGGCGGTTGCCTAACCGCAAAACTTTCGAGCGCTTGCACAGACAGTTGTGTGAGACGGGATCATTTCTCGCTTCCCGGTCGAATGCAGATCGTGCAAAAAAGGACGAATCAGTAGTTGTTGCAGAAGTCATTCTGGATGTAGTAGCGGCGCAGCCAAGTACAAGTACACGAACAGTGGCTAGGCAGGTGGATACCTCACAGTCCATGACTTGGAGGGTACTGAAGGATGAACATTTGCTCCCGTTTCATGTGCAACGAGTCCAGAAACTGTCTACAGGGGATTATCCAAATCGTATTGAATTCGCCCGCTGGTTTCTGCAGCAGAACGCGCTAAATCCACATTTTGGACGAACTGTGCTTTTCACCGATGAATGTACCTTCACACGTGAAGGTACATTTAACACACACAATGCACATATATGGGCGGATGTCAATCCACATGCTCATCAGAGACGCTTTTCCATCAATGTTTGGGCAGGAATCCTCGGAGACCACCTAATCGGACCGTACCTTCTTCCTGAACGCCTCAACGGTAAAACATACCTCACATTTCTGCAACATGTGCTGCCAGACCTGTTAAACGTTATTCCTCCACGCATCCGGCGGGTCATGTGGTTCCAGCACGATGGAGCGCCAGCCCATTACGTACGAGACGTCCGCAACTATCTGGACATCACATTTCCGAACAGATGGATTGGTCGAGGTGGTCCTGTTGCTTGGCCTGCTCGCTCGCCAGATCTTTCACCCCTCGATTTCTTTTTTTGGGGACGATTGAAGGCTCTTATGTATGAGACACCCATTGAATCCCCCGAGGAACTGGTCGCCAGACTTTCCGCCGCTGTAGGGGAAGTGCTCGAAAAGCCTGATGTTTTAGCGAATGTTCGCCGTTCCATTCTTCGCCGTTGTTCTGCGTGCATAACCTCTGGTGGTCACAATTTTGAACATTTATTGTAATTACATGTTAATAAATATGCTTTGGTAACATAATCCTAATTTGTGTCTTTTTACCTCGTATCACAGCACACAATGTGTGGACATGGTAAACTGAACTGTGCTCAGGAGTAGAAATTTCAAACCCCTCTCCCCAGAAACTTAACCACGTCTAACGATTCAGATTTTGGGCTGAAAATTTAAGTCTAAGCTTTAGAAAGCATTTAATGAGACACAAAAAATAACGGTATAAAATAGTTGTTCGTTACTCCAAAGTCTAAAGCGCCCTCTATCGGAATTTTTTGAAAATTTTCTTTAAAATTTATTTTCAAGAAAATACTGACATAAAGAATAATTTTAGCAAAACGCGGCAGTAGTTAGAGCCTAATCTACGACACAAAGATCGGGAATAACTGATTTTTGTTCTGGGGGGAGAAGGGTTTCAAATTTCAAATTTCAGTTTACGCTACTTAACTACTCGTTAGGACTCAGATTTTTAGATCAAAATTTAAGTTTAAGTCTAAGCTTTCGAAATCATTTAAAGAAATACAAAAAATAACGTTAAAAAATAGTTGTTTGTTACTCCAAAGTCTAAAGCGTCCCCTATCGGCATTTTTTGAAATTGAACTTTAAAATTTTATTTCAAGAAAATACTGGCATAAAGAAAATTTTTTGCAAAAACCGCAAACGAATCGACCAATTTTTCCATGTTTTATAATCATTTGAAATTTCGGCCCCTAAACTTTAATGCCCCGTATCTCCTTGGGAATACGTCTGGGACCCTTAGTCTCCTATTTAATATTATTTGTCTTTAAGTGTACTATAACCCCTTAAAGTTCTGCCCATCTTTTATGAATCACCCTGTATATATAGATTTAAATATATAATAGCAAAAGTTAATAATATTTGTAGGAATTTTTACAGCATACATTTAATAGTGAATATTTGTACCTCGGGACAGAGACTGAAATAATGATTTCGTTTTTTAAAGCTTATAATTAATCATTTATACATCATTATATGTCCATTTATCATTGTAATTGTTATAAAAAATGTTACAATATATTACATTTTTCAGTTTTTGGTTTTAGTATAATTAATGAAGTATTATTGGCAGTGGACGCAAATTATGCAATTTTCGTATATTGACCCATATATGCATTGCATTTTCCATACAAATTATTGAATTGACGGCTCCCACTCTCTTAAGTATGTGCAACTAAAATTCTAAACCCAAACAGCATAAAAGTGATACCTGTTGGACAGTATACACCCAATCCTAATACGGATCTATTTATGTGAAAGTGTAATAGATTAGGACGTTTGATTAAATTCCGCGCGTTAGTTTTTGAGATATAACTATCCCGAAAATCATGAAAAATTCAGCATAGCAGCGCATCCTGCCTTATGATTTACGCGAAAAGCTAATCAGCTAATCAACTTATGACAAAGTCTAACAAAAAATGAAGTTTGGGAAAATTCCGTGAATTATTTCTTGAGATGACTATCGGTAAAATCGTATAAATCCTGAAAAATGCAGCATAGCAGCGCCATCTGTTGTGCGATATACACTGAGACCTAATCAGTAACAACTTATGTCAACCTCTAACATAATCAGAAGTTTGATGAAAATCCGTACATTAGTTCTTTAGATAGAGCTATTGCGAAATTCTTGAAAAATGCAGCATAGCAATGACACCTGTTAAGCGATTTGCGCCAAAAACTAATCAGCACCAATTTATATCAAGGGCTAACTGAATCTAAAATTTTATTAAATTCCCTGCATTAGTTCTTCAGATAGAACACTCACTAAAATTTGTGTCACATATGAACAGACAGAGATTTTCTAAAAACAATCAAATCGTGTTCAGGACCTTCTAAAATTTATAGATCCGTCAGAAACCGGAAATCCAAAATTTTCACGTATCAAATACTTTCTTCTTGTAAAGATAAAATAAAGTAAAAAGAGGAATAATTCACTAAGCAGATAATAAAAGGCATTGCTGAAAATAAAATAAAGTTCTGCATGAAAATTAAGTGATGCGAATTTAGTTTTACATTTGTCTTAAAAGATTGATATAAATATTTTAAATGATGATCCAGCATCTACGATTTTGCAGAGAATTAAACTGCGTTAGATCTAATTTCAGGCAAAACAACTATGAGTTTGAGATTAAATGCTCCAATACTTTATAGATTGATGATCAATAGATTTCACTGTTATTTTCAAAATTATTATGCGTACCATCTGTTACATGAAAGAGTCTTTAAAAATATCTTTTGATCAATAGTATTCGGTCTTATTTATAGCTTGTGGTTTGGCAATATGTTTTATCGTCTGCGTTCTATTTTGCTGTTGTACGATGGATTGTATGAAGATTAAGTGAAGCGAATTTAGTTTTACATTTGTCTTAAAAGATTGATATAAAGGTTTTCAATGATGATCCAGCATCTACGATTTTGGAGAGAATTAAACTGCGTTAGATCTAATTTCAGGCAAAAGAACTGAGGGTTCGAGATTAAATGCTCCAATACTTTAAAGAAAGATGATCAGTAGATTTCACTGTTATTTTCACAATTATTATGCGCACCATCTGCTATATAAAAGAGTCTTTAAAGATATCCTTTAATCAATAGTGTTCGGTCTTATTTATGGCTTGTGGTTTGGAAATGTGTTTTATCGTCTGCGTTCTATTTTGCAAATTGTACGATAGATTTGTGTTTGAGAGTCAGCTATGAGTGGTGCCTTTTGTTTTTGTGGATAAAATTAAATGTCATTGTGTATTTAATCGAGTTTTTATTGAGTAAGAAAGTGTTTTAACCCTTTATGTACTGAATTATGAATTCATGATTATTTTATCTTCTAAAGCATTTTTCATGAATTTTTCAAACTACATAAGAAGATTTACGTAAGCATTTAATAAATTTTAGATAGATTTTAGAAGGATTGAAGGATTTAGAAGGATTCATTAAATTTGAATTTATAGGGATTTTGTGCAATATTTATAATCCCACTCAAATCTTTTATTTTAAATATTTTTCTTAGTATTTTGTAGAATTAGGAAATGTGCAAATATAATGTTCTTACAATAGAAATATTGAAATATTTCCGAATTGAAAAATCCCCCACCAACTCCAAGAAAGCTGAAAAGATGCAAAGGCAAAAGAAATCATCCTTTTAAACATATTTTTGTTTAGTGTAACCCATAATGCTTTTGAAACAAGTTTATGTATCTATAACTCATTCTAAACTGTATTACAGCTAATCGATGTATTAAATGAATTTTATAACAAGTTATTTTAATGGTACTTATAAGTACCGTCAGTCGATAAAGGGTTGAACTTGGAGTATTAAACAAATAGCATAGTACAAGTCCGATTGAATGCACTGGATACTCGGGAAAGACTCTAGTTTATAATTAATGAATACTCTTAAATGATTCTTTATTATATTTGTTTATTAAGTATCAAAGCAAAAATGTAAGGTTGAAAATGATGAGTAGGGTAACTGAGGGAATTTTTTTATTGATCTCTCACAAGTGAAAAGTCAAGAAGAGAGTCAGTGTGAGAGAAATGGCGAATCTACAGCACATTATATAATTTGTAATACCCATAGTGGCACAATAAAATCGGTGAAAGAGCATATGAATTGAATGATGTCACGCAAGCTGAAATTATGATCTTCGACTCATATAATTAACCCTTTGATCACCCCCCTTCTTGAATTGAAAATGACGGCTGCCGAAGTCGGATTTATTTTTTAACGTCTGTACAGTCCTTTAATTTAGACACAAGTAAAATATTGTTACATAGTGAAAAAAGTAAAAGATTGTTGTAAAAAATTTCTTTGACTTTTTTAATCTCAGATAAATAAGGCGGAAATAACATTAAAAATTATTGGTACCAAAATTCAAGGGACCGTACAGAGACTGGAAAAAATTCGGCAGCCGCCATTTTTGTGTCAGCGCTTAGTCCTAGTACTCAGGGGGCGATGCTTTGATCATGGGCCAAGGCTGATGACTATTTTTATATTCAATAGTATCACAATATGCATAATGCTTTGTTTGTTGTAGATATCTCTTATATTGCAAATATCCTACACTGTAAAAAAAATCCGACCAGTTTTCCTGTAGGAATAGGAAAAATAGTTGCCCTTATCGTACCGGAATATTTTCCGACCCAGCTGGGAAGAAAATCCGTAAAAAAAAGGAAATAGTCAATAAAACGGTATTTTACGGATTTTATTCCGATTTTACGGATTTTATTCAGAGCAGGGTCGGAAATTTTTCCGGTACGATAAGGGCAACTATTTTTCCGATTCCTACAGGAAAACTGGTCGGATTTTTTTTTTTACAGTGCAGCATGAGTGTATGGCAGAGATTATTTTTTCTAAAAGTGATACGAATAGCATAAAATAATAGTTCACTGTGAGTACATTCTGTGTAAAATATACCCCGAATTCATCATTTAAAAGATGCGCATTAAATATATCACAATTTCTTTTCTGTAATTTTTTCTGTAACCGCTATATCGATTTACAACGTGGCGTTTGAGTTACATCTGTGACTTAGTGTGTTGACGGCAGCTGCTTTTTCAGACATACTATACAGTCCTCTGCGATTTTTACGATTGAAAAATTAGTTGAAGAAAACGTTTGCCTTAAATTTTGTCTTCCAAACACAGTTTTCTGTGCTGAATTACTAAAATTGTTGCAAAAGTCCTACGGTAAATCGTGAAGGCCCAAACTGGAGGTATATGAATGGTATAACGCATTCAAAGAGAGGCGAGAGATGATAGTTGACTTGTCTGGTTCTGGTCGACCTTTAGTCTAATGTCAGACCTATGTCTTTTTGCACGCTTTTTTACTCATGTATTATCCCTACAGAATACCACTAGCATTGTGAAGGGATAACACGTAAGTAAAAAAGCTTGCAAAAAGACGTCCGTCTGATATTGGCCTTAACATCTACACTGTAAAAAAATCCGAACAGTATTCCTGTAGAAATCGGAAAAATAGTTGCACTTATCGTACCGGAACATTTTCCAACCCAGCTCGGAATAAAATCCCTAAAAAAAGGAAGCATTCATTAAAACGGTACTTTACGGATTTTATTCCAATTTTACGGATTTTATTCCGATTTTGCTGATTTTATCCCGAGCTCGGTCGGACATTTTTCCGGTACGATAAGGACAACTATTTTTCCGATTCTTACAGGAAATCTGGTCCTATATTTTTTTACAGTGTACGAACGATTCAAACATAGATAAAATCAAGACGCTAAGGCTAATGTCAGACGAACGTCTTTTTAAACGCTTTTTACTTGCGTGTTATCCCTTCACAATGCTAGCAGCATTGTGTGAGGATAATACGTAAGTAAAAAAGCGTGCAAAAAGAATACGTCTGACATTAGCCTAAGCACCAGAAAATCGTCTTACACTGTAAAAAAACTCTGTAAAGTTACTAAAATATTTCTAGGAAACTGGTATTTCTGGAAATTTTATGTAACAGCAACAACAAAAATTCATGAAACAAATACACTTTTGCACCGTAAATCAAAAAATCTGTAATGTTACTAAGAATTTTTTAGGAAACTGGGATGCCTAGAACTTTCTATGAAACTGCGACCCTGGTTACAAGTACAATTTTAGTAAAATTACACTGTACAAAAAATGCTGCAAGTTTTCCGGTAGGAAAAATAGTTGCCCTTATTGTACAGGAATAATTTCCGACCCAGCTCGGAATAAAATCCATAAAAATAAGGAAATAGTCAGTAAAACGGTATTTTACGGATTTTATTCCGAGCTGGGTTGGAAATTACTCCGGTACGTAAGGGCAACTATTTTCCCGATTCCTACCGGAAAACTGGTCGTATTTTTTTTTAAACTTTACAAAACTAGTTTTGTAGGTTTACATGTTTTTTTTATGCAGTGTACAGATAAAAATTTGTAAGCATACTGATTTCTGTAACTTTACCTCTGTAGAATTATAGATTAATTTTACAGTGTATGAGTCTTAGAAAGTTCGCTCCAGGGGTGAACATATCTTTTAATTCCGTTCATAACGTTACGACTAATATTTTAGTCATGAAACGCCACACTTTATGGCAGGTTACGAAGAGATCAATTTTGTAACACCCTGTTAAAAAAAAAAAAAAAAAAAAAAAAAAAAAAACTGTAATGTTACTAAGAATTTTCTAGGAAACTGGGATGCCTAGAACTTTTTATCTAACGACAACAGAAATTCATGTAAGAGATACACGTTTGCAATGTAAATCAAAAAATATGTAAGGTTGCTAAGAATTTTACAGGAAACTGGGATGCCGAGAACTTTTTATGTAACTATAACTCGGATTAGAGATAAAATTTTAATAAGATTACGGTAATTTTAGTAGATTCTTTTGTAAAGCTACATATTTCCGCAGTTTTACAAAAACTAGTTTTGTAAATTCACATCTTTTTTTGTACAGTGTACAGATTAAATTTTAGTATGAATACAGATATCTGTGAATTTACGTCTGTAGAATTAAATCTTTTCTTTTACAGTGCATGTGTAACTTTTTTCTGTTCATGAAGCTAAAATTGCCATTTAAAGAAAGGTCTTTTGAGCCAGTTGAGCACATAAAAGAAAATTCGCTGCAGGAGGTAAAGCCTTTACCCAAATCTGCCTACAAAAAATGCATGTAGGACTGGGTTCTGCGTTGTCACATTTCTATTGGATTCGATGGAGAATACTTTGAAGGCGAAAAAAATGTTGAATAAATTATTTTTTTGTGTTTTATTTAACAAATCCGGGTACTTTTAACACATAATGTGCATGTCCGAGTACTAGTCAAATGGTTAAGAAAATTTTTAATTTATACAAAAGTCCCTAAATTTTTGCCGAGAGACCGTTGAGGCAAACATTGCTGAAAACCAGAAAAAAAAATTGCGTAATCAAAATAGATATGACATGGACTGAAAACAGTTCATGAGCTAACAAAAATTCTGTGTTCGAAATTTATACAGGCAGAAGATCAATTCTAACGAACGCTAAAATGAATGAGAATTTCAGTAACTATCTAATTATGAAATGATAAGAAATTCAGAAATGGCCATCCTTCGCATCCACACAATATTGAACTAGATTGCACTCCATAACTCAGAATGTAGCTGAAAGTACATAGAACATCACTTACTGTATGACAATGCCATTCTAATTATGAAATGATAAGAAATTCAGAAATGGCCATCCTTCGCATCCACACAATATTGAACTAGATTGCACTCCATAACTCAGAATGTAGCTGAAAGTACATAAAACATCACTGACTGTATGACAATGCCCTTCTAATTATGAAATGATAAGAAATTCAGAAATGGCCATCCTTTGCATCCACACAATATTGAACTAGATTGCACTCCATAACTCAGAATGTAGCTGAACGTACAAAGGATGTTACTGACTGTATGACAATGCCTTCTACATTTTTCTTCGTATCATTCCATTCCACATAAAGACAAGTTAACCTTTTAAAAATCTCTGTAGAGTATATTCAATTTTTTAAAAGTTAACGTTGTGGCGAAAAACCGGATTCGGCTTTGAGTGTAACATTGAGTTTGATCTTGGTTTCCTATACAAATATTGTTTGTTTTGGAGGGTATTATGAACCTTACGCGTTCCTACTAATCATTTTAAGTGTTCCTGTATACAGCGTAAATCTAAAATCGTAGGACAAACTTTGACGGGTGGTAGAGCTCACTATAACAAACAATTATTCTATAGGAATATATGACCGGAAGTGACGACTTGAGGTGTAAACGCCAAGGGGGAAATTTGGCACTTTTTTTAATTTAAAAATTTCTCATTCATACCAGAAAATTCCTATACTATTATTTTCTTTATTTGAGTCAGACATTTCATGAATACATACAGAAAGTATTCTTCTTTGAAAATTTCCGGTATAAAATTGAAATTTTTGAATAAAAAACGCAGACTGGCAAATCTGTCAAACACAGTAAATACATGAAAAGAAATAGAGTGTTTTTTTATCATTATTAAAAATTTCGATTTCAACCCGTAAATTTTTAAAGAAGAATTTTTTCTTTGTGTAATCATGGAATGTCTGTCTTAAATAAAGCAAAGAACAGTGTAGGAATTTTCTGGTATGAATGAAAAATTTTGAAATAAAAAATAGCGCGAAATTGCCCCCTGGTGTTTGTACCTTAACGCGTCACTTTCGGTCATATATTCCTATGCAATAATTGTTTGTTATAGTGAGCTCTACCATACCTCAAAGTTTGTTCCTTGATTTTAGACTCACACTGTATTAAAATAACAAATAATACACAGGTAAAACATTTCACAAAATACTTGTACATAATGTTTGACATTTTAAATTTATCATATGAGTAAAGCTCTTTTTACACGAATCACATAATTAATGTAAGAAACGTGTCAATTTATTGGACATGAGGAGAAAACTCATACGTAGAACATATCGGAAAAACTTTTTTAGGCTATACGGAAGTAATAAATAACAAATGACGAATGATTATTTATATGCATCGATCTACAGAAACTAAACAGATTCTTTGATTAATGCCAGCAATTACACGTACATATTTTTTCCTTCGAATAACGGAAGCCGATTAAGTGACACTTTTGTTTTGTGGGACACAGAAAAATAGAAAGAATTTTTAAAATTATAGCAACAATTCATTTGAAAGGAGATGGTATTAAGCAAGAAATAAAAATCATGCGTACAGCATAGATTATGAAACACTTTCCAACACTCCCTGAAAGCTTTAACAAATCTTCGTTATTTAGGGAAATGACGTAAATAAGATAACCAAGTAAACATTTAAAAAAGTGATTTCAGCAGTTACCGTCCATAGCCAAATATGTATCTCAATTCTTTTGAACAGCCCTGTATTTGATCTGCATGTTGATATATATACTATATAATGGGTAAATTTAGTTCAGCAAAAAAACGCATAAGAGGTTGAAATTTCTCATTCCTTATTTTTACTAATAGATGGAAACATACTTGAATACTTTTGTACAGCCCTGTAGTTTACCTAGTTCCTTTATTACACGCCACTATTTAGCTAAAATTTGATTCAAACTAAAACACTCTTAAGACTACTGAAATCATATTTCCAGAAATTATCATCCATATCCAACTCTTTGCGTGACCTTGTATATCATTTTATCTATATTCTACAAACATTTCTCAATAAACTAAATGCAGTTCAGCGTAAAAATTCATAACTCATTTTTAAAAAAACCTTAAATAATTTGCGCTCATACCCAGTAACCCTTACGAATTATTTTGTGTAGCCCTGTATATAAATTATAGCATTTATACACACCATGTAGTATTCATAAATATAGTGAAACATAAAAGCACATATCATAATTGAAAATGCATTTCCAGCAATCACCGCTAATGTACAGTACTTCGGATACAATATAGTATCTGAAATCTTTTGTGTGTCCCTGTAAATGCTCTGCACTTCGTATTATACGTGAAATAACTTATAGTAAACATCAGCGACGTATATCAATTTCATTATATATGAAATAGTTTAACACAATTAAAATACGCCACAAAAAATCCCCCCCCCCCCGTATCATTATATAATGGGATTCTTTTCTGCGGCCCTGTAAATGAATAATAACTATTATTTGCACCACATATCCTACAGAATGTCTATTTTAGTGCACTTCATAAATGCATATAAATATTATTATGTTTGGATGCGTGTAACATCATTAAAAATCATTTGGAACGATTTTTTCCCATTGGCCGTAATGTAACGGAATACTTTTGACTGTCCCTCTAGATGAACTAAACATGCTACAAACTTTATTTGAAATAGGGCTCGTTCTATGGTGGAGGTCACTAACATTCAAAAATTTCAGAACCATCCGAGTATATTTACGAGAGTTAGAGCTCGTACAGACGGGCAGGCGACCAGACGGCCAGACAAACCGAAATCATAAACACTTTTCAACTTTGTTGGAAAGTGTTAAAAAACCGGAATGAAAATGGTATTTAAAGACATAGGGCTGTCGAGCCAACATCCTCACTCCGATTTTTTTTTTTTTTTTTTTTTTTTTTATCTTTTTAGATTTGTCTAAAAAACTTTGTATAAACCTACGCGGAAGGAAATTTTTATTGCAAATGTCGTAAAATTCTAGCATGAAAAATCTTCTTCATAAATAATGATATTTAAAATCCGACCAGAGAAGTCCTGCATTCGTAGTACGGTAATTAAATTAACTAATTCCCCATAAATAATTTATATTATACAACCATGAAAATGATACCTAGTTAATAGAAATGCTTAATTTTAATCTTATATTCAATTTTACTCAAAGCTGTATCGCAAAAAGTTAAAATTCATATGTCTGCTTTGAAAATATAAATCGATAAATAAGTTTACACAATTAATAACAATATAAAAAATATATGTTTGAAAGAAAAATTTTTTAGATGCTTTCTTGTAGTTATTGAAATTATGAAACAGTTAAATAGAATATTGATTCTAAAAAGACCAAAGAAGAGTTAAAGCTGGTGAATTAATCTATTCTAATCTTTAAATTAATGAAATTTCTGATGCTGAAAAAAATAAAAAACGCTTAAAATGTATATCAATATAAAATTTTAAAAAATGAATAGATAAAACATACTGCCAGTAAGGAAATAAAGCATATTGTAAAATAAATAGTTGATAGAAGAATACTACTTATCTTAGAATATATAATTGCCACAAAGTTTGTCTATATATATATACACCCTCATAGCATGCATGGTCACGGTGACGTCGTTGTGACGTCACTGTAAGTCACTGTAGTCACGTCACATCTGTGACCAAAATGCCACCACTCAGTGATGTCACATTGTGACTGAGATGTGAACTTCTTAGAAAACTTTAAAAAATTACGAAAATTCTTCAACACATGTTATTTACTGTAAAATTATGTTTTTCTGGCAATTAAAAAAAATTGTGAGGTCACTGTTATGTCACTGCTATGTAACGTACGTCACGTCACACATGTGACAAAAAAACCACCATATTGTAAGTAACAGTGTGACAAAAATATGAACTTCAAAAATCTTTGAAAATGAAGAGAAATATTTTAAACAGTTACGAGTTACATGGCATAAGGAATAAAATATATTAGTGGATAGCAAATGGTAAATTCTGTCACTAAAGGGGAGGGGGGGGGGCATAATAAATAAAGTGCACGATACATGCATTAATAAACTAAATTTTCAGGCTATATTTTATCAATATGATATCGAAGATAGTGAATGTATACTTTTTCATGATTTCAATTTTATCTAGCATTTGGATAATATATTTAGAATTAGGAATATTAAATTTATACACTTTACATATTTAGTTTGCTGGGAGGAAATTTATTTATTTATTTCTTTTTTTACCGACCAGGATTATTCGAAACACTTCTGTGGTTTCAAAATAAAAAATTTCTATTACAGTTAAATCTGCACCTTTTAATGAGCACGTAGAAAGAGTCTTCAGAGTTTAGTCATCTATGCATTTCTTGCTTTAGAATATTTTTATAATTTGTATTCAAGTCATAAATTCTACTTCTTTCAGACTTTTTAAATAAAATTAGGATTTTCCGAAAATAAAAGAAATATACAAAATTTGTGCAAAACAAACTTTACTTTAAAAAAAAAAGAAAAAAAAGGGGTTCTCGTTATTACCATTAAATTTTTACACCTTTTGAAAATTTAAACAATGGTATATCTAATAAACTCTAATTATGAATATTATTATTATAATTATTTAGAAAGAAGGAACTTTACAATACATTTTAACTTGAATTATTTAGTACGGATAAAAAGAAAAGATTAAATACATTGGACATTTCTTCAAATACAAAATTTTAATTAACCATACTTTCAGAAAAATTACTGCGCATTCAAGTTTCATATCTCTTGCATGCAAAAACAAATAATCTGTACCAGACCATCTGCTTGAAAATCGTCTGCCCACAAAAAAATAAACATGAGAAGACGCGGGAAATAAATAGTTCACTGTTTTTAGAACATCACCTTCACCACGTCTACAACACTTTAAGATAAGGAAATTACCATTTTAGGATACACGGATATTAATAGAACGTACATGTAAGTTTTATTTAATTTAAATATTTTATTCCTGATTTGTACATATGAGTTAAATAGTTTTATGTTATATTTGTAAGAGACTGATCTTTAACTGTCAGGAAGCGATATTTTCAAATTCGATAACTGTAAAAAAAAATATCTTAATCTGCCATCGCTTGAAAAAAAAAACTGCGTAGTGACTATGCATGCCTACATTCTTACTGGAATTAATATAAACATTAATTTACTCTTACTTGAGATTGAAAATGTACGGAACGACAATGATTTGGAATTATTTTATCGGCTTCTTACTATTTTTTGATTACTAACACTTATAGCTATTATTATTTTGGGGTTAAATATGATGTTCGATTATCATGAGATTACGAAACTGTTTCAGATTAGAAATTAACATTATACTGGGAAAATGTATTTTTACATATTACAGCAGTGAAACATTTGAAAGAATTTTCTTTTAGTGCTAATAATATTTTAAATTATCTTTCAAAATCCTAAATCTTCAAACCAATGTTTTCAGATTTAACATTTGCCGAAATTATAAAATAATAGGAATTCCTTATACCAGATGGAAATATTTTTGAGATATTGTTAAATCTAATAATGCATTTAATTTATCTATTGAGTTTGCTGTTGTTTAATAGTACAATTATAAATACTAATTATTATTTTTAGTGTTTTTCAAATTGGTATATTTATTTTTTTAAATTGTATGTAAGCATTTTTTCTGTTTGTGATTTTAATCAAACATTTAATTATAGACATTCTGAATCGGTTATTAAATTTTCTTCTATTGTAAATTCATTTTCTACGTTTATGATACGCGTAATTATTGGCACTAAAAAGTAAAATATGATATTTAAGCATTGAAACAAAGTGTTTTTCATGCCTTATGGGAAGTTATAGATTAAACTGCTTTAGTATATATTTTTTAAAAGTTCATATAATACAGGATACATAATAAAGGACACAAGTTGAAAAGTGCTTATGACTTCGGTTTGTCTCTCCGTCTGTCCGTCTAGCAGCCTGTCCGCACTCTAACTCTCGAAAATATACTCGGATTGCCCTGAAATTTTTGGATGTTATTGACGTTTACCATAGCACGGTACCTATTTGTAATGAAGTTTGTAGCATGCTTTGGTCATTTACAGGGACAGCCAAAAGTTTTCCGTTACATTACGACCTATGGGAAAAAATCGTTTCAAATGATTTTTTATGATTTTACGCACGCTTTCAAACAGAATAAAATTTATATGCATTTATGAAGTGCACTAAAATATGCATTCTGTTGACTATGCAATGCAAAGAATAGTTATTGTTCATTTACAGGGCTAAAAAAGGAATTCAAATACATAATGATATAGCGGTGGAGGGAATTGTTTGAGGCATACTTTAATTATGTTAATCTATTTCATATATAATGAAATTGATATATGTCGCTGAGGTTTACATATTATAAATTATTTCATGTATAATACGAATAATACGTATATAGCATTTACAGGGACACACAAAATATTTCAGATACTATATTGTATCCGAAGTACTGTTCATTAGCGATGATTGCTGGAAATGTATTTTTAATTATGATATGCGCTTTTATGATTCACTATATTAATGCATAGTATATGGTGTATATAAATGCTATAATTTATATACAGGGTTACACAAATGTATTCGTAAGGATTACTGGGTATGGGCGCAAATTGCTTAAAGGTTGTTTTTAAATGAGTTATGCTTTTTTTTTGCTGAACTGCATTTAATTTACCAAGAAATATTTGTAGAATATAGATAAAATGATATACAGGGTCACGTAAAGAATTGGATACATGGCCGTCTATAAATTATAATTTCTGGAAATGTGATTTCAGCAGTTTTAAGAGTGTCTTAGTTTGAATTAAATTTTAACTAAATAGTGGCCTGTAATAAAGATTCTAGGTGAACTACAGGGTTGTACAAAAGTATTCAAGTATGTTTCCATACATTAGTATAAATTGCTGAAAAAGAATTTCAACCTGTGAGGCATTTTCTTGCTAAACTAGATTTTCCCATTATATAGTATATATACACTTAAAAAAATGGGAAGTCAAAATTGAGTAAAAAGTACTCAATTTTAAATGCGTCACATACTCAAAATAGCTCCGATCCAAATGTACTCAAAGTTGAGAAACACATGTACTCATTTTTTATTCATTGGTTGTGATCAAATATGAATCGTTATGTACTGCCCCCCCCCCCCCCCCGCAAAAAAAAAGAAAAATTTAAAGTAAAAATGTACTGATATTTATTTCCCGTTCAAAATTCTTAACAAGAAATGTTTAATTGATTATTTATTAAGAAAAATAGCAAAATTCTTAACAAGATACTCAAATCGAATATTTTTATGACAAGAGCATTATTTCCAAGCACTTTTAAATTATTTTTAAAATGCTGTGCATAATTTAATATTTACATTAATAAACATCATTTATGCCGCCATAAATGAAATGAACCATTACAGGGTACAAAACTATTCGTTTGTTTGGGTTTGATAACATGTGATGTTTCAAAATAGAGAAAGCATGGGTTCATTTTTGATCCAAAAATATTCAATTCGATATGAGTACGTCGGTTTACTCATTTTTGAGTACTTCATTTTTCTCAGTGTATCAACCTACAGATCAAATACAGGGCTGTTCAAAAGAATTGGAAAACATATTTGGCTATGGACGGTAACTGCTGAAATCAATTTTTCAAATGTTTTATGAATTTTCTAAAATGTTTACTTAGTTATCTCATTTACGTCATTTCCCTAAATTACGATGTCTTGTTAAAGCATTCAGAAAGTGTTGGAAAGTACTTTATAATCTATGATTAACACATGATTTTTCTTACTCTTTTTTTTCTATTTCCCAGATCAGTCTTTTCCTATAAAACATACCAAATCAATTTAGCTCATATTCACAAAATACAATATACACGGGAATAAAAAATTTAAATAAATATCGCTTATCATGCCGCTCTATAAATAATAGTTGTATTAATATCCGTTAGTCTCCATGTTCGTATTTAATAAAGCAATGACAAATCACAACAAATTAAAAAAAATTACACATTCTAAATATCAAGCTTGAACTCAATATCAAGCATAGAACTTAATATCAAGCATAGAACTGAATAAAAAAATATGTCAGTTGATAAGCATTGTTTTTTAAGTGGAAAAATTTAAAATGTTTTAGAAGAATAGGACTCCAAAATAGCGATATTTTGCTAAAAATTACGGTAAAAAGATAAGATTTTATATTTACAGGAAAAGGTTATTTCAAAATTCATCGCTGTATTAATACTTAGAAATTTTTTCAGAGAGAATCCTTCGCCTTATATACAATATTTTAAATGAAAATCAAATATCAAATTAATTGCTTAAAAGGCGCAAAGGTCAACATAGTGAAAAAGATTCCATGCCGGGACTCGAAGCCGGGCCATCAGTATAGCACACTGACATTCTACCGACTAAACCACATGGAACGACGCCCAGTCTGTAAAATTTCTCACTATTACAGGTTGGCAAGGCTACTAACGCAGCACAAGATGGAATATTTATCGTGAGCCACCAACATGGGGTAAACACGAAACTTAATGAAATCCAGCATCGGTTGAAACTATATTAATAATTGGAAATTTTTCCAGGGAGAAACATTCGCCTTGCATACAACATTTCAAATTAAAATTGCCTTTTAAGCAATTAATTTGAAATTTGATTTTCATTTGAAATATTGTATGCAAGGCGAATGGTTCTCTCTGGAAAAATTTCCAAGTATTAATATAATTTCAATCGATGCTGGATTTAATTAAGTTTCGTGTTTGCATCATGTTGGTGGTTCACGCTAAATATTCCATCTTGTGCTGAGTTTGTAGCCTCGACATCATGTAATAGTGAGAAATTTTCCAGCCTGGGTATCGTTCCATGTGATTTAGTCGGTAGAATGTCAGTGCGCTGTACTAATGGCCCGGGTTCGAGTCCCAGTATGGAATCTTTTTCACTATTTGCGTCTTTTAAGCAATTAATTTGAAATTTGATTTTCATTTGAAATCACAGTGTTTATGACAAGTTCGTCACAAATGACACATATTTCACAAATTGGTCACAGTGTGACTTCAAACCATTGTCGCTTTCGTCACAAATTTAATGCCAAAATAGTCACAAATGACACACTTTTCACAAATTTGTCACACCGTGACTTCACAGAGTGGTCACAATGTGACGTCACAAACGACCTCTAAAACGGCCATAACGACCTCGCATTCTAGTCACTGTGACTTCACATCGACGTCACGTGACGTCACATCGACGGTCACAAAATCACAGTGTGACTTCACAACGACGTCGCCGTGACGTCACCATGCCTTACGGGCAGTGGAACTTCCCTTTAATGATATCCCTATTTAACGAACTTTTCTACTTAACGAAATTTTCTGCTAAGCTTTGACTTTGAACACCATTAACATGTAAATTATTCTCCATATTACGAAAAATATACTCTATATAACGAAGTTTATTCCGCTTAACATAACTGAACCACTTCAGACAACTGACAATGACACATTGAAGTGTTATAAAATATAGTGAAGAAACTACAGCTATCGATGAAGATGATAATGAAGAAGAAATTGAAAGACCTTCAAAAGAAGAAGTGCTAAAAGCCTTCGATACAATAAGAAGAGGATTCCAGTTTCCTGAAAATGTTACAGATGAATTGTTCGGATACATACAAAAGTACGAAAATTTTTATGAGCAGTGCATTTATATAAAAAAAAAACCCGTAAAAAGTAATATTGCAGACTTTTTAAAAGGTAAGGATTTGGAATACTGGGAAAAAAAGAGAAAAGGTACTCTACGTTTCAGTTTTTGTTTATATCTCGTTATTATGTGTTTTTTTTTAGACATTATTCTAATTAAAATTTTCTCATATGTCTACACTGCTTAAAAGAAAGTTACTGCTCGATTAAAAATACATTTTCCCAATATTTCAATTTTATGTGTATTTTTAATTTTATGGCATGTGTATTTTATTATACAAATTTCCTGAATATCAGTTGATTTCTATTTAACGAAGTCTTTAAGTGTAATGATGAGATATAGCTAAATGGAAGTTTCACTGTGTCAGTCACTTAGTGACCAGTAAAAACAGAACAAACGTCAATATTTGTATTTTTTTGGAATTTATAATATTTTGTTTTCTATTATAAATTTATAAAACAATATTAAAGAAAGTCATCGAATCCCCCGCATAATAACGATGGGCAACTAGCTGTGACGTCAGGCATCCTGTTTGGAGCTTTTTTGCAGGATGTGTAGGTCAATCCCAATGGCTGAAAAAATGTAATGCAGAAAAATCAATTTCCCTGTGAAATAATTACCGCCTCGCAGTATCTGCATTGAGAGTCATTTACTAAGGATTATTTCCAAGAATTTTCCCACTTTCTTTTCATGGAAAACAGGTTGCCGCTCTAATGAGGTATTATTGGAACCTTAAAATGCTTTTTAAAGCAGTACTTATCAGAACATTATTATTTTTCCATATTTTATAAACTGTATTTATCTACAACAAAATTTTCTGTATAGGGCAATTCCATCGAACGGACGTAACATTTTATTATCGAATTTTGTTATCAAAACTATGTAGAAAATTTACTAATAAAGCTAGAACAAATTTCTGCAATTTAAAATATTTCGTACTAAGGACTTAATACCATAATAACTGCAGATTATTTCAGTTTCTCTTTTAGTCCTAAAAATTGCAATTCAAAATTCTGTAACTGACGTAACATAAAATATACAAACATTTTTTCTGCCTTCATTGAAGTGTAAAAATTATTAAAACTATCCAATTAAAAAAACTGATTTAATGTTCTCAACAACACCAAGTAATACCAAATTATAACAGTAACTTGTTTTATTAATTTCTGAATAATAAAAAAGAAAAAAATGGCATTTACACGTGTTACTGACGTAACTATTATTGTGTAACTGGCGTAATATTATGACTTTACAAAGGTAATAATGGTACTTAAATTACTTTGTAAACAGTAATTTACAATGCCTTTTTATTAGGATTTTATTATAGAATATAAAAATATCAAGTTTTCCAATCATACCCTTAAATTAAACATTTTATAAATTTTAATCCCCCCCCCCCCCAAAAAAAAAGTATAATTTTCTGTGGAATTGTCCTATAGTAGGGTAGACCGGGGCTAGTTGGCCCGCTTTTTCTTCTAATAGTTTTTTTTAATTACAATTGAACATTTTAAATTTCTTTTTATGTTACCACTATCAGTGTTCTTTCAGGAAGAAGTCACAATAGCAAAACTTGAAAATATTAACTAGAAGTATTAGTTTAGAAGCTCAAATTGACACCAAGTCGCTTGGGCCAAACTGCCCCGATTGCGGGGTAGGTTGGCCCACGTCACTTTTTAATGTTCTGATAGCGGTAGAAGTTTAAAAAAAATCCAAATTTTAACAAATCTTAATTTTTATTTCTTGCGAACTTAAACACAATATAATCTCCTAAATTAAAATAAAATTTTTAAATATTAAACTGTGGGTTATTCAAATTATTAACTCCGACCAAAAATTGCTTTAAAAATTGAATTTATTTTCTCATAAAAATGCCTTTAATACATTACGGAACAGTAATAAATTTTAATGCAGTCATGCTAGGTGTTAAAACACCGTAAATCTTAGAGTACAGTAATTTAAGAAATCATTCATCCTTAATTAAGTGATTTATTATGAACACCAGACGATAAATAAATTCTATCAAGGCCTCTGTACATCTGTTAAGTGCAATAATTCTTTTCTTTCGTTTATTATGTTTTTCTAACGCATTATTCCCTTCATATTTCTGCCAGTAAAATGTAATATTGCTTCATGATGCTTTGGGCAATGCCAGTTTCTTTGAAATAATGATAATTTTCGTTTCTATAAAACTTTAATTCCTAATCAAGTATAAAAAATCCCAGTTTGTTTATCATGAAATATATATATTATTGATTACATTCAAGATTTATTATTGGTATAATGAGATTTAGATAATCTAATAAGTTAGGATGTAGCAATGTGCTTGATATAATTATGTTGGATGATATCATTTTTTTATATTTTTGGTTTGAACTGCTGATCTTTATTATCGGTTCAGGAAGAGTAGTTCTATTCTGCCTGTGGAAGAGACAACATGTCTCTTAGAGTAAAATATATTTTTTGATAATTAAAAAAATGTTTCCTGAAACTACCCTTTTTATGGATTAAATTGACAAAAAGGATTATCTAGTTTCAACGAATAACTACCCAGGTAAGATGTTTTCACTTCATAAAATGTGTTGTTATTACACTCTAAAATTGGGAGGAGTGAAAAGTTCACTTTTTGAAAGAGTGACAGGCATTTTTACTCTTTTTGGAGTGAGTTTTATAAAAATACACTCCTTAAAGAGTGGAGTTTTCCACTCTCTAGAAAGGAGTGAGATGTCTCACTCCTGAAAGAAGAGTGACTTACGTGTGCATTGCTTATTAACCAATCAGAGCAGCAAGGCGACGACACCCTTTAAAGATAAGAAAAATGATCACTTTTTCGTCCGCCATTTTAAGATTAACAGATTGGGATATCATTAAAATTATTCTTTGGAATACATAAAATGAAGTTAAGTCTTGTTTAATTTTAAGCATTTATCCGTGTAGATATGCGGAATGTCCAGATTATGAGCTAAATAGTTGTATGTTTATATAGCAAAAGATTGATCGTGGAGTATTCATAAGTGATTGTGAGATTTGTTCATGTAGCGATCTGAAATGTAATTGTTTTAAGGGGACCGGGAAAGCTGTATCTCCGCCATGTTAAATTCACCAACTTTATGTACCTTTTTCTCATAAATGGTGAAAGATAGAGGTCTAGATTTTTTAGAGTAGTTTGAATAACATGCTTTACGTTTTTTAACTGACCATTTTCGTTCTAAAGTGATTGTGAGATTTCTTCATGTAGCGGGCTGAAATGTAATTGTTTTAAGGGGACCGGGAAAGCCGTATCTCCGCCATGTTAAATTCACCAAATTTATGTACATTTTTCTCAGAAATGGGGAAAGATAGAGGTCTAGATTTTTTAGAGTAGTTTGAATAACATGTTGTACGTATTTTAACAGACCATTTTCGTTCTAAGTAAAATTCAAAATTATATATTAATTATTTATTGAAAGTCATTTTTAAATTAGCACTTTTTGGTAAGATTTCACTGCCTAAAATAAATAATTCTCAACAAATCATTAAATCCTTGTATATACAATATAACATAGTATAAGTATTAAAAAAAATTTGAGTTCTTATGTTTAATAGATATTGAAACAAGTTGGAAATTGCTCACCAAACGTGGCAAATGAGGTGCGTTCGTACTATAACTAGTTTTAGAAATATTTTTGCACCGCATATTGTACTGAATGTATATTTTAATGCAATACACAAGTACATATCCATTTCATTCTGTTCTGAAAGGCTGTAACATCATTAAAATGCACTTAAAATATTTTTTTCCCATTGGCCGTCATGTAACGGAAAACTTTTGACTGTTCTTGTAATTAAACTATGCATCCGATTTTCCTGAAATTTGAAATGAGTCTACAAAATTTTGCAACAAATATATATTTAAAATTTTAGATCATTCGGAAGGCTGTAACATCATTAAAATGTACTTACAATAATTTATTCCCATTGGCCGTAATGTAACGGAAAACTTTTGACTGTCCCTGTAATTAAACTATACATCCGATTTTTATGAAATTTGAAATGACTCGACAAAAGTTTGCAACAATTATATTTTTAAAATTTCAGACCATTCGGTTGGGTAGTTTTTGCTCTGTTATATGCGGGTGTTGAATTCAGACCCTTATCTCCGGGAGGGATTTCTGTGGTTCCGGAGGGGGGGGGGACATTGTAGAGTTCAGGGGGGGATTGCACTTTTTGACCATTGAAAACACAAAATCTCAAATCTTCCGGAGGGGAAATGCCCCCCCCCCCGGGCTACCCCCTGAAATCAACACTGACAGACAGACTAAACGACGAATATAGGGGCTACGTATTTATATAATTACCAACGCACCTAAAAAAGGAACATAAACATGAAAAATCCAAGTTTTGAGAAAAAGTCGATTAAAGATTTATTGCCATTAAGCTGTGAAGTACTCTTAGAAAGAATGAATAATTTCAACACTTATTTTTTATATATATAAACATGTGTGACACATCGTTGGAAAGACAAAAGTTTAAACTATTTAATGATATAAAAAAATAAAAATCGCTTTTTAGGTGCGTTCGTAGTTATATAAATACGTAGCACCTATAGTCGTCGTTCAGTCCGTCTGTCTGTCCGTCTGCCCGCATATAACAGCGCAAAAACTACCCAACCGAATCGTTTGAAATTTAAAATATATAATTGTTGTATAATTCTGTCGCGTCATTTCAAATTTTATGAAAATCGGATGTATAGTTTAATTACAGGGACAGTCAAATTTTTCTGTTACATTACGGCCAATGAGAAAAATTATTGCAAGTGCATTTTAATGTTGTTACAGCCTTCCGAATGATCTGAAATTTTAAATAGGGCAGATGTGCCAGTAATGGTCATCCTTTGATGTTTTTGGTTCATAAAAAATAAGTAATAAATATTTAACTTTAATTAATTTTTTTATAATTTCCCCTTGCATGTTTTATAAAACTGGGTTATTGTGTACACTTTTAATCAAACCAATTAGGAAGTAGAAAATAATGTTTCAAAGTTTTGCTGTTTTTCTGTGAAAATCTTAATGAAGAGGCTAAGAGCCGGCTTCGTTTAATTAATTTATATATTATTTGTTTTCTTGCAAAATTTGAATGCTTTTGTTTGAGTAGCAATAGAAAACTTAGACTTTTATATACTAACGGTAACTTACGAAATTTCATTTATTTTTAAGGTTTTAAGAGAGGGTGTCTATTACTAGAATGGTTAATTAGTCATTTTCCACCAAAACTTTTTAAAAAGCAGCTTTTAAGTTAGTTTATGTGATTAATAAAATTTCAATATTTTATTCTTTTTTTATGTATATATACTTTGCTATTTTAAAATCTGGCAATCAAACCAGCTAGGTAGTAGAAAATATTGTTTAAGAGCACAGCCAAAGACGGGCTCATAGGGCTTAATACCTCTCCTTTTAAATAAAAGCAATTAAGTTACAGAAGCTATTAAAAATCTATTTTCTGTGTTAAATGTTTGGTTATTCTTATCTGAAAAAAAGGAGGAAAAAAAAGTAATATTCATAAATTTATAGGCAATATTCATGAAACTGGTAAATCTGCAGATCAGTGGCCTCAAACATCAGTTCTACAGTTTTATTTTGAAATTATTTTACTTAGCATTTAAAATATTCAACTCGCAATATCATTTCTTTCATATTTGCAATATTAATTGTTATAAATGATATATCAAGTAGTCTCTGGAAGATTAATTGTTAAAAATAGCGAGACAAAACTAAGCATCACTAACATTCCAAAACTTTTTTTTATTATTATTACCTTTTAAATCCCCCCACTGTTTCAATAATTTAATAGCTGTAATTGCCTGATATTTAGTATTTTAACTATCCATCTAAAATACTTAAAACATTGATCGTCTGATAATTACAATAATTAATGCAAACAGTAAATGATCATCACAAATATTTTATTAATTACTGGTATCCTTATTGTTAAATTTATTTGAAAATAACCATTTTGTTTCATTAGTATGATTTCATTAAATTCTGGTTCTAAATACAGTCATAAAAACAATTATATTTATTACTTTTTATGGGGTGTCCATTACTGGGCCAGAGGGTGTCCATTACTGGGCTTTTGGGTGTTTTGGTATATTTCTGTTATTTAAAATTAAATTTCGATTCACATTGGGAAATCAGACTATAAGAATGGTTAAATATTGTTGATAGATTAATATAATATTGAAAAAACTGGAATGTAATAATTATAACTATTAATAAAAAAATAATTTTAAAAGAAATTCCTTAAGAGTGTCCATTACTGGCACATCTACCCTATTTAATTGTTGCAAAATTTTGTCGAGTCGTTTCAAATTTTATGAAAATCGGATGTACAGTTTAATTACAAGGAGTCAAAAGCTTTCCGTTAACTTTAAGGTCAATGGGAAAAAATTATTTCAAGTGCATTTTAATGATGTTACAGTCTTTTGAACAGAATGAAATTGATATGCACTTATAAAGTTCACCAAAATATACATTCAGCACAGTATGTGGTGCAAAAAATATTTATAAAATTAGTTATAGTACGAACGCACCTCATTTGCCACGTTTGACGAGCAATTTCCAACTTGTTTCTATTTCCGAGGTCAATCTTTTCCTATAAAACATATAAAATCTATTTTGCTCATATTCACAAAATACAATATCTACGCGAATAAAAAAATTAAATTAAACATGGCTTATCGCGTCATTTCATTAATAAGTATTGTATTAATTTCATTTTTCAGCAATGACGGAGAGAAAATTAGAAATCATGATTAAGTTAAGGAATATGTTTAAAAGAAAAATATATACACATTCCAGAGAACTTAAAATTTTAACTTTAGACTCCATGTTCATATTAAATAAGACAAAAGCAAATGACAGAGGATAAAATATATATATACATTCTTAATATTTAAATCATGCTTAGAACTTGTTTAAGAAAGATGTGAGTTTATAAGTACTGTTTTTTAAATGGAAAAATTAAAAATATTTTAGAACAATAGGACTTTGCAAAAATAGCAATAATTTAAAGAAAAAGTACGGTTTTATATTTAAAACAAAAATTAAAATCAAATCAAACATTGTTAAACATATAATATCCGCTGATTAAAAAGTTATTAATACAACTTTAAAATTAAAAAAAGTATATCTAAAAGTAATATCTTTATAGGGCATGCAATAAAAGCAAACACAAAGGATAAGATTGAAATAAAATATTTTAGTTTATTACTATTAGTAATCTAATTTAAATTCGTATGTAACTTTAACTGAATTTTTCCCTAAAAGTTCAATTAGTGTTACAAACTATGAATTAAATAAGTATTGCTAATAAAGTATTTTATTCCAATCTTTACTACGCTTGTATCTATTTTCATTGCGTGCTGTAAAAGATGTGATTCTTTTAAAATGACCATAGAAGCAAAAAAAAAAAAAAAAAAAAAAAAAAAAACCGACTACATAAAAAATGAACATTCACTTTTATGAAAGAGTGACTATTCACTCCTACCAGGGGTGAAAAACCGCACTCCTTTAGCAAGAGTGAATAGTCACTCCTCCGAAAAAGTGATTATCCACTCCTGTTTAGAGTGAATATTCACTTTCCAGGAGTGACTATTCACTCTTTCAGAGAGTCAAAAATTTCACTTTTGCTCAGAGTGAATAGTCACTCTAAAGAGGTTGGGCATATTTTGACTCTGCGATAGAGTGACTATTCGCTCCTCCGGAGTGAATAGTCACTCCTTTTTATTTAGAGTGTAAAGCATTATTTGTGACAAACTCTTCTGTGGACGGGGGAACAAGGGAATTTCATTAATAATTGAGAAATATCAGAGTCGGATAGATTTTGATTGTTAGACTTGTTACTTTTAGCGGTAGAATGTAACACTAGGGGGCCGAACTTTTAGGTAGATTTCGTAAGAAATACTACCTATTGCAATCTCCCATATGTTGGAATTTTTTAAATACTTTTGCAAATCTACACCGATCATGACCCCTAGAGCCAAAACCACCCTCAGTTTAAAACTTTATCTATCTATCTATCTATCTATCTATCTGTCTGTCTATATACATATATATATATATAAAAGGTGAAATCACAAATATGTGAACAAATGGTAAAATTCTAAAGATGAACAAGATTTGAACATAGGATATTACCAGTATGTAAAATAAAAAACTATGAATAACCCACAGAATCATCAGAGATGCTTGTTGGTTAATTCATAGTGAAGATACGTTATTTCATCCAATTTTGTCGGCATTAAGCCTATTCTCTTTATCAAGTAAAAGGTAGCATTAGCTTGGTAATTAATATAGCTTAGTTTAGCTGTTCAATTTCACTTTGTTCATTTTAATTATGAAAATATATATTAATTTTCTGTGGACATGATAACATATCCAATCAGTTTAAAATTTTCAAAACTTCTAGGAAAAGGGCCAAAAAATTATGCATGTCAGATTTTTGATATAATTAAAAATGGCTTCAAGGAGTGCAAAAATAGGGTTTTCAGAAGAAAAAAATTCATAACTGCGTCAGTTCACACAATATCAGATTCCCTTAAATTTATCATAAATCCTCTTGATATTATCTACAACTTTTGTATTGACAAGCTTCTGATAGGTGCAACTCTTGCAGCAAAAAGAAATTAAAAAAAAAAAGTGTGTGTATATGTGTTGTTTTTTTTTTTTTTGGGGGGGGGGGGAGGTTGTATAAGAAAAAAAATCACATTTCCCTAAATCCGTTAAATTCTTGGTGAAATTAATACTTAACTTAGAAATCCACCTGCGCCTGTAGGGCAAGCCAACAGATATTTTTCTATAATTATGAAAGTGATAAATGTTTTTGTACAACAAGTGCAACTGAATTAAATTAGGGAGGAGGTAAACAACATTATAACTTCATTTTTTAAAAAGATTGACTGGAATAACTATGAATTCATTTAATAAAATAATTCCTTACTATTAATTAATAATAAATTAATTAAAATAATAATAAATGTTTATTAAAATAATTCATTAAAACTATCAAAATTCCAATACCTTAGAGCCAAATGGGCCAACTAACCCCGTATCGCCATTTTTGTTTTTCACGACTGTAAGGAATTATTCTGAAACTATTTCAATAAAAAACATGCCCTACAATAACTATGAACAATCATTTTTCTGAATTATTATGTATCAAAATCTAAAATGTATTCTACAAACAAATAAAAAACGATTATTTATAAGAGAGGGAATTTACTCACCTGTGCAAAATTTTGAAAATTCTCAATAATTCTTTAACGGACGCTCCGACTTCAATGGTGCTGATGTTGGAGGAGGAAAGTAAAACAACGCATACTTGGCTGGACTGACAACGTCATCTAACGCAAAGTTTAAAAAATATCGCGACTGGGCCAACATGCCCCTGTGGTCAACTAGCCCCGGTCTACCCTAAATGTATTTATTCATTTATTCAATGCGCTTTGTAAAGAAAAAGGCCTACGAAGTACGGGACGCGACTTCCAGTAAATATAAGGTGCCCTAAAAGCGTTCTAAAAGTGGCACTTATTCCCAAATATATTTTTTTATATTTATAAACTGTGTGTGTGTGTGTTTGTGTAATAAATATTTTCTGTATAGTAAATGCATTTTTTCCGTTTCTCTAAGAAAAAGTACTCCGGGCCTATGAAACACATACACAACACATGTCCTCCGATAAGTTAAAGGTGTGATAAAAGAATCCTAAAAGCAGTATTCATGAAAAAAAAAATTATATTTTATAAACTGTGCTTTTGTGCAACAAATGTTTCCACTATAAAAGTAAATGGGTTTTTTTTTTTTTTTTTTTTTTTTTTTTTTTTTGCATTTTGTTAAGAAAAAGTATTTCGAGGCGCTAAAAGCTTTCTAATATAGGAATTTATTAGAAAATTATTTCTTTACATTTTTTAAAAAGTACTTTTCTGACACGAATATTATCTACACAGCAAAAGTTTCTTTCTTTCTCCCTTTTTCTTTTCTTTTATTTTTCTTCTTTTTTTTATAAGAAAAATGATTCCCGGTGCGCATTTTCTGATAAGAATAATGTGCGCGTCTTCCAAGACAGGAGAACAAAAGAAATCTGTTGTACTCGATCCATGTTGCTTGGAGTTGTGCTTGTTCAAGGTCGGTAGGAACAACGCTTATTAACAATAGCTCTCTTGCCGTCTCGGAGACGTTAGTCATAAACACATTTTTTACACACTGCTTCTGTACCAATATTCAATGGTTGAGAACATGCAACTATTAATAAAGAGGAACTGACATATCCTTAAAATGATGAAGCTGCAACTGTAACCGTTTTCGCAGGGGCTGATTACCGCCATGGAAGCTTCCATCAGTAAATTTATATAGAGGTTATCTACTTACTTAAATGTATTATTAATGCAAAATTTCAGTCATAAATAATGGCAGAAACAAATTTTTAATTTTCCTGGTGGAAGTTTATTTTGTCGTATGTCAGGCACTACATTTCCGCCATATTGTGACAACTAGTGAAACAAATTGACAGTTTTACCATGAAACTGACACCAGTAAAAGCAACTAGAAAATTTTACCATATATGTGAGAAAATAATTTCACGAAAAAAACGCTTAAGTAAGACGAAATTTTCTATTCAATTTTATTGGTAGAAATTTTGCCCCAGCGTGCCGTTTTCCCCAAACCTTAATGGTACAGATGTCATATTCGCCCCATATTGGCGCGATTTTTTTCGGTTGCCAATTTGGCTAAAACATCAACAGCATAAACAACATAATCCGGGTTACCACATCAAACAAAATAACGACACTTTGACGCAAGTTAAGTACCTGTTGCCTATATGATATTGGCGACAGAAAAAAATCGCGCCAATATGGGGCGAATATGACATCTGTTCCATCTTAATTTATAGGAAAACTTTATATATGTACATTATACTTATATCCATTACATTTACAACGACCGCACACTGGGTTAAAATTTCAAAAACACCTACTTAAAATGTAAATTTAATTTTTTAATAGTGTAGTTAGTAGTGCATATATGTACAGGGTGATTAAAAAAAACGTTTGCAAAAACACATGGCAAATCAGGCATATAACAAGAATGAAAAAATACATAGGAACATACGATCGCAAACCAATTATTGTGTCACAAAAACAGGGTGCTTCATCGTAACTCAGTTTGGGTTTACGGTAATAACTTTCAGAAAACTCAAGTATGTTATAATAAAACGTTTAGCAGACACTTTCACATTTATTGTTAATGTGATAAACCAAACAAAAGTGGTAGAAATTTGCATTATACGCGCCAGCAGTATGCACTGGATGCCCCACATTTTGGACTGTGATTATCAACTCATACAGTATCATCGATTCCTTCAGCAACATGTTTTTCCAAATCTTTTCGTGATGTTATCCCGTTTCACACAAAGCAAGGTACATATCGTTGCATTTTCATTACAATGTTTTTATTTTTCTCGAAATGATTACCGTCAACCCGGGTTTAGTTAGGATGAAAAACCCTATATTTGCCACTAAATAAGTGGTTTGCGACCCTATGTTCCTATGTGATTTTTTATTCTTGCTGTATGCCTGATTTGCCATGTCATTTTGTAAACTTTTTTTTGAATCACCCTGTATATTAAAAGTACTGCGTGACCAAAACAAAAAGACCGTCATCTGGGCCTAGCATCCAATAGACTATTCTTTTCGTCACAAGGTTTGATGTGGTAAATCGCCCCCTTTCATGTTTTATGACTTCTGTCAGATTTCTAGAGTTCGGAGGTCTGCAGTGGACTTCTATGATAGTTTACCGCCTCTTTCTTTTGTTGAGACTACCCTTTCTTTAGTTGATGACCAAAGGACGTTTCTAAAAGAAAGGCTAAGGGCGTGATTTTTTTTTTTTTTTTTTTTACTTTCGTCGAAGATTTTTAAAGAAACAATTAAATTAAGCTTAATTTGAAGTCTCCAGCAACACCTGTTCAAAAGTTATCGATTTTTCAGCGCTTTTTACGTGCGCTCGTAATTATATAAATGCGTAGCCCCTATAGTCGTCATTTAGTCCGTCCGTCTGTTTGTCTGTCTGTCCGTCCGCATATAACAGAGTAAAAACTGCCCAACCGAATGACCTGAAATTTAAATATAATTCTTGAAAAATTTTGTCGAGTCATTTCAAATTTCATGAAAATCGGATGTAGAGTTTAATTACATGGACAGTCAAAAGTTTTTCATTACATGACGGCCAATGGGAAAAAATTATTGCAATTACATTTTAATGATGTTACAGCCTTTCGAACAGAACGAAATTGATATGCACTTATGAAGTGCACTAAATTATACATTCAGTGCAATATGCGGTGCAAAAAATTATTATAAAACTAGTTATAGTACGAACGCACCTCATTTACCACGTTTGATGAGCAATTTCCAACTTGTTTTATAGCGATTTCGCTCCATTGTGCCACATATGACACTTACTCCGTTCGATTGGACATAGAACGAGCTTGGACAAAATGAGATGCTTCTTCACATGTCTCTCAATTAAAAAAAAATTAAGTATATTTAATAAAAAAATATAATTTCAAACTTATAATGTTGTGTAAGTATCTTTTTGTATACTTTACAAGTGCATATAACTGTTTTAAAATAACTAGCTTTTAAACAGTCGGCAACTTTGTACATTTTAAAAATACATGGCCCCTTAACACTCTATAAATTATTTTATAGATTAGAATTCAAGTGAATATAGAAAAATTAGGTTATATTGTTCAAAAAATATTAGTACAATATAAAATTTCTTATTTAAAAATGATAATAATAATAATTTGTTTAGTACGAGTTCTTATAAAAAATAAAATTACCCATTAATAAATCCTCTGCGAAAAGATGCTCAAATTTCAAAGAAAACTTTAAAGTACTTTCGCATTATGAATCAGTTTATAAACTATTGAACTAAATACTAAATTTAAAACTATATTTATTGAACTAAAAAAAACTTATATAAGTTCAAAGTTAACATAAATAAAAACAACCAACGGTAATTTTCTTAGACAAAACAGATTTTCTTTAAAAATGTTTAAAAAAAAAATACTTTTTAAAAAAGCGCAAATTTTAAACAATACCTAAAAGTAAACTTCTGAGAGAATCGATTTTCTTTATAAAAAAAAAATTGAAAATAACAAATGTTTCTGTTAAGTTTTGTTTTCAAAAAATATAGTAAAATCCTTAATTTTTATCGTTTTTAATGGAAATTATAATAGAAAGCTTTTTCTCTAAATATAAGTCACGTGATGTTTTCTTTTATCTATGATGAAAAAAAAAACTGATTTTAATAACATAGTGATTTCGACAAAATGAGACGCTTCTTCGTGTATCTCTTATTTTAAAATAAATAAAATTTAAATACACTTAATAAAAAAAACTATATCTTTACTTGTAATGTTGAGTAAATATCGTTTATAATTATTCACAAGTGTATATAACAGTTTTAAAATAAAAAGATTTTGAACTGTAGGCAGCTTTGTATATTTTTAAAATTTGTGATCCCTTAGCACTATAAAAAAATATTTATAGATTAGAATTCAAGTGATTGCAGAAAAAAGAGGTTATCTTGTTGAAAAAATATTAGTACAATATAAATTTTCCCATCAAAAAACCACGCAATAATAATTTGTTTAGTTCGAGTTATTATAAAAAATAAAATTAGGCATTAAACAATTCTCTAAGAAAAGATTTTCCAATTTCAAAGATAACTACAAAGTACTCTCCTCATTATAAAATAATTTATTTTTTAATTAAGCATAAAAAACTTTACAAATTATAAGTTACAGTGAAAATAAATTAAAAACACCCAACGATAATTTCCTTACAAGAAATCGATTTTCTTAAAAAACGTTAACAACTGAGAAAAAACATTTATAACTTAAAAGCTCAAAATATAAACAATACATAAAGGTTACTTCTAGGGAGATTCGGTTTTCTTTATTAAAAAATCAATAAAATTGAAAATAACAAATGCTTTTATTTTAAAAGTTTTGTTTAACCCCTTAACAGTCGCATTAAATTACAGTTTAAAAATTTAAATTTCTTATTGGCACCACTTTTTTGAAAAAGAAATATTCTTCTGATTTAATGACAGGTAAAATGATACCATAATAAAGCATATTTCACTATTTTATAAAACTGGTGGGAATCAAACAATCTGAATAAAATGCACTGCCCGTGAATATCACGGGGGCGAGAATTAAGGGGTTAAAAAACATATTGTATAACTCTTAAAGGGACAGTTCACCTTTAAAATTCTCATATATCGATTTTTTTTCATCTTTAGAAAGGTAGTTGTATTCTGGATAAATTGATACCAATTTCTTAACTGCGTGATAATTATTTACTGAGATATAAGGGAAACTGTAGACATCACTCCTTCATTTCCCATTTAAATGCCCTGCGACAACTGTCATGGCGGCTTGTTTACATTTTGTTTTCGCGGTTTCTCATTATCGCAACATTGAAAATATGCTAAAATGGGTCAATTGTTTTTAGTTAAATACCTTAAATGCTAATAAAAAGCTTTAAAATATTAACTTCATTTTCCACTTTCACGAAATTTGTTTACTTTCTTGGTTTTGCTAGGAAACGTGATCGCAAATTTGCTTAGCTGTTTACCTATTAAGTGCTTAATTTGAAACAAAACTGTTTTTTTTCCTACAGCAATAGTTTCCTGGGTTTATAATAGTACTCTACTTCTTACAAGGGAACCACCTTTGGTGCTGTCCGCACCTAGCATTGAGACCTGGTGCATTTTAAAGCCCTATGTTATGAAGTTTGAGAACCGATAAAATTTTTCTGTTAAAATTCTTGATTTTACAGAAGCATAATTTTCTGAAAATGCAATTTTGGAGACCACTTATCGGACTGTCAACATTGATGGGTTTTTTTAAATGCATTTAAAAATAAAATTTAGTTAATAATAAGTATAAAATATTAAAAAAAAGTTTAAAAATTCTTTCAAAAATCCAAGAATTTGATTTTGAAAAATTGCAACATTATATTCACATTTTTGGCGGGGAAACGGTTGGCGTTGTTCTTCAAAAGTAGAGCTTTCCGGCAACCCAAACCAAATGCCATAGCTGTCTGACTTCTCTGAGGAGTGGTTTGGGCTAAAGTAGAAATGTAATTTACGACCTAATAGCCACAGTAATTTTTCTAAATTGTGTAAAAATATTAATTTACTTATGATTACTTTTACCAAAGGACCATTTAATACGGCAACATTTCATTTTAAACATTCGAAATTTAATTTCATTCGATTTCAAAAGAAAATAGTTTGCTTATTTTGTATTTCACGAAAAAAATAGTTTCCAATGATCTTGGAAGCTTTTACAGAATTATATTTACTATTTATATATTCATCGTCTGCATAGAAAAAAAAAAGAAAAGCCAATTTGTTTCTTATGCTATCAATTATTTAAAAAAAAATCGCAATCTGATATATTTCTAGTAATATATACTATACATTACCTTCAATTAAAGCGGGTGGGAAAATTGTAGCGCCATATTTGGCGTCTTAACTCACTTTTGGCTTGAAATAAACAAATAAAAATGTAATAATAAAAAATTAAAAGTATAAAAAAGTATATAAAATATGATTTTAACAAAGAAATTTTATTGGTTCTCTAATTTTTATGTATAGAGCTACAAAATGCACCAAGTCTCGATGCTAGGTGCGAGCAGCACCAAACGTGGTCCCCTTGTTAGTATTTACTGGTATTTATAATGAATGATAATTCGAAATGTGCTTCAGAAGATCATCGAAGTATGAGCCAGTTTAATGGCAATCTCTATACAAAATGCGACGATATAAATATATCCTAAGGTGTTATCTTATAGTCCTTTAAGACCCGGAACATTTTCATATTTAAATATTACATTGTTCTGGTTTAACTCTATACTGACCCTAATGACACTTAAAAAATTAATTAAAAATTTTTTCGTCACCCCCTAGAGCGTGGAGAGTACCCGCACGAACGTGTGGGTTTTGCTTTTTCTGAGAAAGCCACACCCGCACGATCGTACGGGTTAAGCTTTTCCTGTGAAAGCATTACTTATAAGATGATTTGGGAAGTATTGGCTGAAATACTGCAATGGAAATCCTTACTGGCTCTAAAAGCCTAAAAAAGAAGAAAAAAAGTTAATATTCGAGATGTACTTATCGACTTCAAAAAATTCATATTTTAATTAATTTAAAAATGTTTGCCATATTTTTAAAGCTTTTTTACAATATCGGTTTTATTTTTTCTATAAGTCTATAACTTTTTTAAATTAAAATTTAAGAAATGAAAGACATACCTGCGATTGTGTGAAATCTAGGATGAGGTACAGAAATGAACTTCTTAACGTCCTACTTGTATTGTTTTTTATTTTTATTTTTTCATTCTATTTGGTTTGGATGTAGAACTTTGGGGAATGAATTCAGAACACTTTGATGAGGAAGAATGATGCAAAATTTCCATTTTCTTAGAAATATTTGTAATTTTTTCTTCATCGAGCTCATCTGAACTTGACTATCATTCTAATAAATCTGTTTCAAATGTTTTGTTCGCAACCTCGTCATCATCCGAGAGATCACTGTGTCTGATTTATTCATCAATTGCAATATTTCTTCTTGTGTGAGAATTCTTTTCGGCTTAGACATCTGAAAAAGTGTTTTATTTTGCTTTGTTAAAAGTTAACAAAGTATTCCATAAAAGATAATAGAATGTATTAGAAAATTTTATTAATTGAAAAGAAAAAAAAAGTAAAAATTAATTGAAAAACAAAAAACGAAAAAATAATTCATCCATGACAACACCCAAGTAAATAATATGGCATTAATTATATGATAATATACTTCATTTTTATTCTGGCTGTCAGCAAAATTATTGAAACAGAAATCACGATGAACATTCAGAAAGTTCATACCTTTGCTGTAGCACTAACTAACGTAACGCCTAAGTCGCACGATCGTGCGGGTAACGAAATATTGAGTCCTACGAGCAACATAAATAGTGTATAATTAATGTTTTCTATTATATTACACTTATTTATACATTAAAGCAAAAAAATATTTATCCAAGCAATTAGAAATCTACTTATAATTACCTTTTTACGACAGATAAAATGATGAGCTGTATCCGTTGTACTTGTAAACAAAGCTAGTCATGCCGGTTAAAAGTAAAACTTGTACTACATCCGTCATCTGTTGATAAAAAATGATACTTTATTCTTTTTGCAAACCAGAACAATCGTCCGATTCGTTTTTTTTATTACATACGACTGTTTCAGAAGCAAACATTTACCATACAGTTGCGCATCAGCGATGTTTCTAGACGGTATTGCATCAATTAGAATTTTGCTGAATATGAAGCTGATATTAAATAATACATTTCAATGAGAAAGCTGTGAATTTTTTTCAGTTTAAACTTATCCACTAGTTTGGAGAAATAATTTGAAATACGCAAAAACCTGAATTCTTTTCAAGTAGAATGAACAAGTTCTTCTGTTAGTTTGAATCTTATACCAAAAAAGGTTAATGGTAATATATTTTAACAAATACCAATGAAAACAATTAGATAAATGTTTTATAACTACTAAAGTAACTGTTTAAAGAAGATTTTAATCGTTAACTTTTAGTAGCAGATTTTTTTTTAAACAAAATTTTCCAACATCTGAAAGCAAGAAACCTACTTCTTAAAAATTGAAAATCATCATTTGAAATCCTCATCTTGAAAACAACTAGCAAAAAAAAAAAAAAAAAAAAAAAAAAATGGAAGTTAGCAGTGCGCAAATAATATCCATATGGATTTTTTACCGTGTTGTGCTATCATTTTATTTCGATGTCATCATTTTTAGACCATCTGATTTGCTGAAGCTGGCATTACTTTGAACGAATGAGAGTATCGGAAAATGACGTATAGCTTTCTGTTTACCTCATATGTAATTTTAAAAATAAGTAACTTTCTATGAAATTTCGATTGCACACACATTATCGAGCGATCACCAGATATTCCCCCGGCACATATGTTTCTTTTACAAGGCAATCTTTTCATATAGGGGGATGTTTATCTCACGGTTGAAGACACCCTTCTGCAGACAGATAAAGAAAAGCATGCAATATCCTTTCCCTCGTCGTAAGGCTAACGGAATCTTAGTTCAATTTTTAAAGAATTGTATTTCCTATTATTGACCGAAGCGACAGGTTTTTTGTTTTAAGAAAGATTGTTAATTCATTTTTAAAAAATGAAGATCAGAAAAACAATTCCACATTTTTTTTCTTTTAAGTTTTTAAAGAGATCTGATTTTTTTTTCTTTTTTTTACAACTTAAATCGAATATTTCCGCTTCAAATTGACAGAACTATTTTTTCTTTAATTTTCTGGACACTATATTATGTTTTTAATAATGAGTTTTTCTCAGTTAAAAGAATGCTATTACTGTTTTTTCTCACCTTTTAACCCGTTCAGGACCAGCATCTTTTACATGAATTTTATTCGTTTGGCACCACTTTTTGTTAATTATTTCAATTAACTTTGTAAATCACAAAAGTGTCGTAATTAAATAAAATCAATTTTAATTCTTTTTTTTTTTTTTTTACTGATATCAAATTCAAGCGTTTTAAGTACTTTCGAGCGTGCATATATGCGCCCATGGTCCCGAACGGGTTAAAGAAAAATCGCTTCAATCATAACTAAAATTTGTTTTTTAAACGTTCATTAACCGTTTCGTAATGAATAAATGTTTCTCATTAAATTAAACTAATGTTATCATAAAATTAAATTGTATTTATTTTTTTAAGTTTTTAAAAGTATGACGCTTGATTTTCTTAAAAAGGTTGAAACACAAATAAATATTTTTAAGTTGTTTCTTATTCCAATAGACAACTTTTTAACGAAAGATTTCATTCATTTTTTGTTTACAAACTAACAGATGCTGTTATTAAAAAACTTTGAAATAGAAAGACGTTTCTTTGACAACAGAATAAACCTTTTACATAATACTATGAAAGTAGATGTCTTTAAACTAAATTATGAAACATATGAGTGAGAGAAAAACCGGTATCTATCTGACAAAAATCGCTTTTAACAGCGAATTTTGAGTCAGTTTTAATTTAGAAAAATGTAAATGGCTAACTTCAAAAAACATTTTTAGTTTTGTTGTTAGAAATAATATGTTAAACAAACAAATCATACTGTTTTAAAATATACTTTTGAGTTTATTTTTTAACAATTGTTTTTTTAAATGAAATCACAGATAAAACTAATGAAAGTGAAAACTTGTGAGACACAAGGTGAATATCGAGAATAACAGATCATGTTTTTGAATTAAGTACCGTAGAATTTGCAAACTTTTGAATTCATTCATTCACAGTAATTGGAAAGCGGGAACTTTTAAGTTAAGTTTAATAAAGCAAGAAATTAAATTGAAAAACACGCTATAAAAAGATTGTTTTAAGAAACACTAGACAAAAATTACACTTAAAACTTAATGAAAAATATACATACCTTTTCGAAAGAATTTTGCCGAAGTTTTTCATGATTCAAGCAAGTAGATTCGTTGAAAAGTAGCATGAAGCTGAAAAGTCGACGGTAATTTTAGTTAATGTTAGGCCGCCCAAGGACTTCGCGCTGCCCAGCGCACGCCAAGAAGCCCTACGCCCAAGAGTTAAACATCCGGTCGAAGCGACAGCACCTCCCACCCAGCCAAAAGAGCCAGATGGTTCGTTCTCTTGGTCCCTCCGCAGTTAACCCCGACGACCCGCAGAGTACGAATTCATATAAAGGACCCGAGCCCACGAGCCACTGCCGAGGATCCCTACAAGGGATTACTTTACGTAGGTTCCTTAAGATCAACTACCTTTTTCTGGCAAAGACATTTATGAGGAACAACCGATAATAGGGTGGGAGTCAGAAAGGCCAGACTAGGTGCCGTTAGCGACCCCAGGTGGGCACGGATAATTCCCCATAGACAAGATAGAACCTGCCTCGCTAGGGGGTTGGATGGTTCGGAGTCCCGCCCGCCCCCACGTCTCGACTCCACCCGAGGATCGGAGAAGCCACGGAAGGCCAGCAGAAGCCCAGCCCACCTCTACCTTACCTCACGGTCACCGAGGGTACCTGAGCACGAATGCCCCTGACCCCGTGCAATAGCGGCCACTACCATGTTAGTTTGCCGAACACAGCTTCTGTCGAAGGCTACGGACACGAATAGGCCGACGAAGCTGACTCACGATTCGCGGACATAGCCAACGACTTCCACCGTGTACCGAGACCCCAAGACGAATCCGGGAAAGGCCAGGAGGCGAAAGGCCGAAAACAGAAGTAGGCGGACGAACCGCACGCGACCCCCTTGATTGGCATCCACCTCCCGACACAAATCAGGTGCACCCCGGAGCCCCGGGGCTTGTGTTCAAAAGTTATGATTAGAATCCGCTATGACTGCGCCTCCGGGCGCGGTAAACTCCAGAAGCGTCTAAACACGCTGGTCTTGAGTCGGACCAACAGTTCGACCGAGATTCAACGCGCCGCCGCGTTAGTCGGCGAGCCTCCGGCCCGGTTCCCTACGGAGACGGATCCGAGAGAAGGAACCGCAGCGTGTTCAGTCCACGGCGGGACGAACCTCTCCCAAGACAAGGCGACATAGCTTCGGGACGCGTCGGTCTCCCTCCACGGTCGCTCTTAGGTACAAACGGGCTTCTCCTTTCACCGCCTACCTTGGGGGCGACTCACAACTACCTCAGCTACTAGAATCTCGGCGGAATGAGCCACCAGGCACAAAAAGTATGCCTGGCGCTGTTCGAGCCTCGCCCTTCGAAGGCTCCGGGAGTTCCTGCATGGCGTTCCCGCGAGACCACCGTCGTCACAAACTAGCACCAAGACCTAGTTTTTCAGGATTCGCAATCTCCTCTAAGACTCCCTCTTAGTCAATTGGTGGACAAGGCTTTACGACATTTGCTTACCCTTTGCCCAGAGTCACCAGCCGGTTGAAACCGGCTCTGAGATTGATCTATGGAGCGTCGCTACCGGGCTCCCCTTGAAAACTTAGGTCACCGGTGTGGGGTTCACATGCGTCCACCAAAACGGACCCCCAACCTCGTGCACAACGTCCGTTACCCGTGGCCGCCGGACCCAAAGCCTCTCAGCGTTGGGCCAGGCTATGGATCGTCCTTGTCCTGCCCCGTCTGACTTGACACAACGAGAGCTGGCGAGCTCCGAGTCTCCTTTCCCACTCAAGGGACCGGCTTTGGACCACCCGGAGGGCGACCACACCTTTTTTGGTATAATATTCAAACTAACAAAATAACTTGTTCATTCTACTTAAAAAGTTGTAGCACGCGCATTTCAAATTATTTCTCCAACCCAGTGGTTAAGTTTGAACTGAAGAATATTCACAGCTTTCTCTTTGAAATATCTTATTTAATATCAGCTTCATATTCAGAAAAATACTAATTGATGCAATACCGGCAAGAAACATGGCTGATGCGCAACTGTATGGTTACAAACAGAATAAACTTTCACTATTTGTATATATAGAAACCACTTGTTTCGTAGGAGACATGAGAGAAGACTGGCGATTACAACTGATTCGCATTCTTTTAGATAAGACACGTAAGAAACTTAAAAAGCTTTCGCCTAAAATTTCTGTTAACTTGAATATATATATATATATATATATTCTTTCATAAGTGACTAATAAAAAAAAATATGCTCATACCACTTTTTCTAAAAAACAAAACTTTACCTCGTCAGTCACTGAAAATGTCTTAGTTAAAGGACTAAAACTAACTTTCATTCTTTTAGATAAAGTATATTTATCAAAATAAGTAGTTAAAAAAGTAAGATAAAAAGCATAGTCATATGGTAAAACAACGGAGCCCCCGTGGCCCAGTGTTGAGCGTGATGAGTTAAAAATGTGATGCCTGGTTATATGTTTATGGGTTCGAAACCGTAATGGAATTTGTACATATGAAGCTTTTACAATTCTAAGATTACAAATCCAACATAAATCCGTCGATTCATCAAAATACAAGGTGGCCATAATTAAACTGACGGTACTCAGAGCGTTCTGTAGCGTGATCTAATTGCGAGAATGGCGCCAGATTTTGTAGGAAGATTAAACAAGACGGGGGACGAAGGCTTCCGCGAAAAAAAAATTTAGTTCCAAAAATCACCGCCAGGGGAATATGTCATGCTGTGTATTCGAAAAAAAAAGAGTTTCAAAAAATGAAGAATCAATACTGAAATAAAATTACCGTTTAATTAACGATTTTAGCAATTTAATCGAAGCTCAAAATAGTAACAGTTTATAAAAAGCTAAAAATTTACATAAACACTGCTAAAGTTTCTTTATCTGCAATTTCACTTACAGAGCCCCAAAAAAGAAGAACAGCAGAAGAAGAAGTTCTTTATTCAAATTTCATGTTACAACTTTTGGCCCAGTGCCAGCTTGTTCGGCTTTGAACGGTTATATGCTACAGTTAGAAGCAATTTCATTGAAAGTTATCTTTCATAATGTTTCCTTCTTTAGTCGAGTGAGCTCTACTAGCCAAATTCTTTTACCTCAACCAGTGCAATGCACCAGCCGCTCCTCCTGCTTTTAGAAACCACAAAAAATGCGTAAAGGTAACGGTCATTTCTCAGTTAATGGTTTAAAAACAATGGTTGAGAAGTTTGAGAAAACATGTCCTCTAAATGTTCAGTCAGGCAGAGGACGAAAACCCGTATCACAGGATACATTTGAAGAAGTGGCAACGGCGATTGTCGACAGAGCACCAGACAACAGAAAGAGTCATTAGCCGCTGTTTTCCAACTGCATGGCCGCCTCGGTACCCTGATCTTACACCCTGCGACTATTTACTATGGGGTTACCTAAAATCCAAGGTCTATCACGGAAGTGTCCAGGACCTGGCTACGTTAAAGGACAACATATCGCGAACTGTACGGGAGGTTCGTGTAGACATGTTATTCTCTGCTGTTATAAATGCTGTGCACAGAATGCAATATGTGGTCCATAAAAACGGCGGCCACATCGAACCTGAGTTGGATTCGCTAAATAAACGGTAATTTTATTTCAGTATTGATTCTTTTTTTAAACTCTCTTTTTCGAATGCACAGCGACACATATTCCCCTGGCGGTGATTTTTGGAACTAATTTTTTTTCGCGGAATCCTTCGTACCCCGTCTTGTTTTAATCTTCCTAAAAAATTTGGCGCCCTTCTCGCAGTTAAATCGCGCTACAGAACACTCTGAGTACCGTCAGTTTAATTATAGCTACTTTGTAGTAGTTTTAAGCCTTTCCACAGCAGTCAGGTCTTCGTCATAGGTTTTAAATGCTTAAAAACTAGATGAAGTCACTAATTTTTTAGCTCTTTTTCAGTGTTGCATAGTACAATATTTTCTTCTCTTTTTTCCGAAAACAGAGTTGTTCATTAATTTAAAAAATTCCTTTCTTAGTTCAAAAACAAGGAAACCTGTTTTCGCATTCAACTTGTATTTCGGCTAACAAACCCTTGACAATAATTAAACAAAAACATTTTTGTAAAAAACTAATTCGCGTTTTTTTAATTACTAAAAAAAATTATATTCTTTTAAATAATAAATAAAAAATTATTAAAATGAAAATAAAACTTGTTTCGGAAATTAATGTATTAACTTAAAAATTAACTTATTGAATAAAAAGATTTATTTGCAAATGTCTTACTGAAAAAAACTTGTTTCGGAAATTAACAAATGACTAAGTGAAAAAAATTAACTAATTTATTAAAAAGCTTTATTAGCAAATGAGTTTCTGAAAAAAAAAAAAAAACTTGTTTCGAAAATTAATGTATTAACATAAAAATTAACTTATTGAATAAAAAAGCTTTATTTGCAAATGACTTATCGAGAAACTTGTTTTAAAAATTAATAAATGACTAAATGAAAATTAACTAATTTATTTAAAACTTTATCTGCAATGACTAATTGAAAAAAAATAATTTAAAACGTGTTTCGGAAATTAAAAAATGATTAAGCTAAAAACAATTACAACTTATTTCGTTAAAATTCATAAATAAAAGAATGTATTAACCTCTTTATGCCAACAGTTTCTTCAAAACTAGGATGTTATCACAGGTGAGTTAAAAATCCCATCAAGAGAGGGCGCTCGTGTTCATGCCCTCAGGTAAAACGATTGTACTACCACCTAGGTTTGACCAATAAGAAGCCAGCTCGTTATCTTGATGAAACCGGTTATTGCACATCCCTTCGCTCATTAGCCCAGTGGATTTCATAGAGGTCAGACGTGTCTATGCGCTGCTCCATGGTAAGTTATTTAAACTCATTGCATGCGATCTTTTCTAAAGACCTCAACATTAATCACCTAATCATTCCTAATTACCTCATCATTCATTATTTTTGTTCTACCTCCCTCTTATAGCAGACTTTTCATTCATTAATCATCTTCATTAACGTAATCCTTTGTTCTATCCCCTCTACTACAGTAGACTTTTCATTCATTATCTCTCTTACAGTACACTTTTCATCATCTTCATTATCTCTTCTTTGTTCTAATCCTTCTACTATAGCATGCCGCCAGGAGCGGGTGGGCGCCAGTCTGTCTCGACTCCACCCACCTGTCCATCACTTTCGTATCTTTCCCAGCCTGTCTATCACTCTACTCCTCCCCCTGTCACTCATTGGGCCACGCCCTCCACCCGGCTTTTTCTTTCTACTTACCGTAATTTCCGGTGTATAGCCCGCAGATCAAACAATTCAGTTTGGACCCAGAAATTTTATTCAGTATTTGAAGATTAATATTTACCATGATCTAAAAAGTTACATTTTATTTTAAAAAATTTGTGGGTCGAAACACGATTGTTTGATCCGCGGGCTATACACCCGAAATTACGGTATATGTTATATTTAAAAAATACAATGTAATCTTTAAACGGCTTTTTTCAAAATGGTATTTTTTACTCTTGCGCGCATGATATCGCCTAAACTATTTGAAGTATAGCCTTAAAAATTTTACCCTGCATAAATATTTATATTATCATGAAAATTAACTAGAAATATAAAGCTATGATCAGTATGAGAGAAATTATACGATTGAATGCATGTAAAAATTCGTATTTCTAATTTTTCTTATTAAAAGTTAATTACTCCTTATCTAATTAACTGATTACAAATGTCCTTGTTCAAATTAGATACCATAGTGTTTCCTTTAATTTAAGATAAAGCGTATGCAAATATAATGAAATTAGCATGAGGTATCGTGCGCTCAGTGAAATGCTATCCACTGTAAAAATTTTAAATAGCACTTTGAAATTGACCCCTTGAATTTTTTTAAATTATAATATATCCAAATAAAAATTTTTTAAACATAGTTCAATAATGGCTAAGTGTACTCTGAAATTTTTGTGTTTCTAGAAAGGTTACATTTAAAAAAAAAAAATTGCTAAACTCATGACAAATTTCGCATGTTTTATGACTAGTAAATGTTTACAGTCCCCTTAAATTTAACAAGTTTTTATTAGGAAATTATAATAAACAGCTTTTTCCCTAATAATAAACCACGTTGTGTTTTCTTTTATCGATGATACACAAAATTTGATTTTTTTTAACATATTGATCTCGACAAATGAAACGTTTCTTCACATGTCTCTCAGTTTAAAGTAAATAAAAATTAAATGTACTTAATTTTTAAAAAACATGAAAATTCACACTTGTAAGGTTGTGTAAATGTCCTTTTGAATTATTTACAAGTATATATAACATTTTTTAAATAAAAAGTCGCCAGCTTTGTACATTTTTTTAAAATTCGTGATCCCTTAACACTGTAAAAAATATTTTATAGATTAGAATTCAAGTGATTATTGAAAAGGTAGGTTATCTTGTTGAAAAAATATTAGTACAATATAAAGTTTCGTATTAAAAAACCGCACAATAATAATTTGTTTAGTACGAGTTATTATAAAAAACAAAATAAGACACTAAAAAATTCTCTAAGAAAAGTTGTTCAAATTTCAAAGTACTTTCCTCATTATAAGTCAATTTATTTTTTTAATTAAGCATAAAAAACTTTACAAATTATAAGTTTAGAGTGAAAATAAATTAAAAACAGCCAACGGTAATTTGGTTACAAGAAATCTATTTTCTTAAAATATGTTAACAAATGAGAAAAAAAATTATTTTTAATTTAAAATCTCAAAATTTAAAGACGACCTAAAGGTTAGTTCTGAGAGAATTCGGTTTCCTTTATTATAAAAAAAAAATAATAAAAATTTGAAAATAACGAATTTTTTGTTTTAAAAGTTTTGTTTTCAAAAAGTATAGAAAATTCTTAAATTTAATTGGTTTTTATTAGAAAATTATAATAAAAATCTTTTTCCATCATAATAAGTCACATGATGTTTCCTTTTAAAGATGATAAACAAAATCTGATTTTTTTAACATACTGATCTCGACAAAATGAGACTTTTCTTGACATGTCTCACATTTTAAGGTAAATAAAAATGAAATGTATTTAACTTGTAATGTTGTGTAAATATCCTTTTTAATTATTTACAAGTGTATATATAACATTTTGTAAATAAAAATCTTTTAAACTGTTGGCAACTTCGTAAATTTTTAAAATTCGGATTCCTTGTAATTGTAAAAAATATTTTATAGATTAGAATTCAAGTGAATAAGAATAATGAGACGTACTGTTCAAAAAAAATATTAATTCAATATAAAACTTCCTATTAAAAAACCCCACATAATAATATTTTGTTTAGTGCGAGTTCTTATAAAAAATAAAAGTAAACACTAATAAATTCTCTACAAAAATATGTTCATATTTCAAAGAAAAGTAATTTCTTAATAATAAATCGATTTATTTTTTAAATTAAGACTTAAAAGAAAAACTTTATATTTTAAAAGTTTGAAATAAAAATAAATAAAAACATCCAACAGCAATTTTCTTAAAAAATGTTACCAACTGAAAAAAAAAAAAAAAAAAAACATTTATTATTTAAAAGCTCAAAATTTAAACAAGATCTTAAGGTTAATGCCTAAGAGAATCGATTTTCTTTATTAAAGAACTGAAAGTTGTAAATATAAATGTTTTTGTTTTAAAAGTTTTTTTTTTCTTTTGTTTCCAAAAATATAGTAAAATTGTAAAATTTAATTGATTTTAAATAGAAAATTACAATAAAAAGCGTTTTCTCTAAATATAAACCACATAATGTTTTCTTTTATCTATGATAAACAAATTCTAATTTTTTTTAAATTAAAATGTCAAAATATGTATTTTTGAAAATACCGAGGGAAATTAAATTTTTTATTCGTAAACTAAGAAATCTGTAGACCGATAATTACACTACCTTGATTCAAGTGTGCATGTACAAATGAAATACTTTTGCAGTTCTTATATATATAAAAAAAGAAAACTAAACACCAATAAATTCTCTACAAAAATATGGTCAAATTTCAAAGAAAAGTACTTTCTAATAATAAGTCGATTTATTTTTTGAATTAAGAATTAACAAAAAAAATGTACATTTTAAAAGTCTTAAGTAAAAATAAATAAAAAAAATCCAACAGCAATTTTCTTTGAAGAAATCGATTTTCTTTAAAAAATGTTAACTACTGAAAAAAACACACATTTATAATAGCTCAAAATTTAAACAAGACCTAAAGGTTTGTTCCTAAGAGAATCTATTTTCTTTATTAAAGAACTGAAAGTTGAAAATATAATTTTTTTTTTTTTTTTTTTAGATTTTTTTCTTTTGTTTCCATAAAGATAGTAAAATTGTTAAATTTAATTGGTCTTAAATAAAAATTTCTAAGAATAAGCGTTTTTCCTAATTATAAACCACACAATGTTTTCTTTTACATATAATTTTAAAAAATTCTGATTTTTTTAATTAAAATGTTAAAATATGCACTTTTGAAAATACCGAGGGAAAGTAAAGTTTTTATTCGTAAATGAAGAACTGTGTAGACCAATAATTACACTAACTTGATTAAAGTATGTGTGTACAAATGAAATATTTTTTGCAGCTTTAAACCTAAATCAAGCAGGACGGTCGTTTGCCAAGCCAAGCTATAAAAAAATGTTAACCCCGCCAAACAAACAAACGCCAAGAAACGAGAGCCAGAACAGCGTAACTGCTTATTATACTGAAGACAACTTCTCCAAGTTAAATAGACAAACGTGCCAGCGTAAAATTACCGATATTGAAAGAACCAATTATCGCAGAAATGTAAAACGGAAACTATACAAATCTAATGAAGAAATCCTTGAATTTGAGACCAAATCCATCTTCAGAAATTAAATATAAACAGAGATATAGACTTTTTAAAAAAACGTCGAGATACTAAAAATGATCGATTATTTTTCTTCGTCAAACATTTTAATTAAAACAACATACAGACTTAAATAATGGACAGAAAAAGTAAGGATTTCATTTTTGGACAGATATTTACTCAATCTACGTGCTTTTATAAAATTCAGTTTTAAAAAAATAAAATTTCTATTCTTAATTAGCAAAAAACTGTTAATTAATTCTAAAATTAACAAACTATGCCAAACAGCGATAAAACAGCCAAAGAACACGTAACTATCTAAATTATAATAGCAGAAATCAGATACAGTAAGACTACTTTGATTTTAATATACCAATCCGCCATTTTACCTTATGATTATTTTTTTAATAAAACTTGATATTATATAGTTATAAATTTTAATTATATATTTTAAGTTATATTTTTAGAAAGATCTTTAAAATAAAATTAATTTTTGAGAGAAGAGGTACTTTCTAAAATGTATGCATTAAGAGTTATTGGCGCTTTTAGTTATTTATTTTTTTCGTTATTTAAGCTATGAGGTATTCGCTACGGCTTTTGCCGGCATGACCTCAAATGATCGCAAAATGGCGTTATTTCCCCGGAACAACCTTCCTCCACGAGGGAAAAAGGCAGAACCCTATTGGCACTTAATGTTTCATTTCTAATGTAAACAAAACTTTTGAAAAGGAATTGAGTTGGATGTGATTTTTATATTAAAAAAAAAGAGTTACTTCGTCCCGAGCTGAGAGACAAATCTGAAAATACATTTGACGTCATTTTTCTCTGAATGAAATTTGGTTTTAGCGTGAAATGTTTGTTTGTTACTAGAGCGTAATCTCTGACACTCCATGATAAAAATCTGCAGCTTTAGCTGCATAGTCTCTCCACCGCTTTTATAGAATATCTGTATTCTGACCACTGAGAATGCTCCACAGTACCATAGATTAACATCCAAGATCGGACATTCCCATAACGCGTAATGGTAATGCGATTGCGATCGTAGCGCCCTTATTGACAATGGGGAAGAAACTCCCCATCCTTGTAGTATGCTTACTATTGAGTATCTACCTTATTGTGATCTTTCTTTTTTTAATGTTGCATGTTTACGTTTTCGATAGAATCTTACACCGATACATGAACATAGAATAGACATTCTATTTATATATCTAATATCTATTCTATGTTCATGCACGGATATATGCTTCTTCTTTTTTTTTTTTTTTTTTTTTTTTTTTTTTTTTTTTTTACATGATTAGTGAACGGTTTTAAGTTGAACGAAAAACTAGGTAACAATTTCGTCTTGAATGCTATGTATCAAAAGCAATGGTGTAATATAAAAATATACGAAATATTGCACTCTACAAGTCCCAGAAAAATTTCATAATTATTCCACTTTGGTAGGAAAATTTTTATGGCCCGTGTTTTATTAATTTATGAAGTTTAACGTATTAAACAATCGTTACAATAATCTTTTAAAATTTACGCATTTTCACTTCCTTACAGATAAAATAAAAATATTGTTTTTAATGTAAATAACGTACAATCAATTCATTAATATTTATAATATTAACATATAAGAAATAATAATAATATTTCCGATAGGGAAAAATTCCTTTCGACAAATTTTTAGAATTGTATAAATCTAAAAGTTAAAAATAAATAGAGGTACTGACTTTACACTCAATAAAATTTTATTCGATATTAATAAATTGACACAATACCTGAATTTGATTTTTTACAATTTAATCTTATAAACTTACATACTATTTGCATTCTTAACAGAATTTTCTGAAGTTTTTCTTTTATATTATTAGTCTAATTATCATTTTGTAAGTAAAAAATGAACATACAAGTACGGTAAAAAAAGCAGCTAAATAAATAAAGCTAGCATGAATAGAATATCGTCTGATACCTGCATCGTTTAAGGATGAATAGATATTCAAAGCATAGAGGGTAAACATATTTCTTCAACATAGGTAAATTTCGGAGGTTTGTTAGTTCTTCCCCCTTGACGATAGTGACGCTAGTACTGTTGCCATTACAGATTTTGCCGTAAATGTCCCATCTTGGTCCTTAATCTATGCACAATACAGCGTCTAGAATATATAGTGCAGAAATCAGCTATCCCAGTAATACTTAAAAAAGTGCTAAAATATTCAATCCCTTAAATGTCAAACGATGCTGAAATCCAATGAGTCGATCATGGCGACATCTGCAGGATATTTTCTAAAACTCCAAGGCGATTTGGTCTAGACACTGTAATAATACTATGGTTACTTTGAAATTAGAAAATATATCGCGGATGTCGCTGCGATCGGCTGCCTGGATTTCAGCAGCATTGCATATTTAAGGGATACAACTTTTTAGCGCTGTTTGGATATCAGATTTCCACACTATATATTCTAGACGCTGTACTCCACAGTATAGTCAATTGTTTTCTATAAAAGCGGTGGAGTGACTATGCAGCAAATGCTACAAATTTTTAACAGTGTATAATAGCGGTGGAGTGACTATGCAGCAAACGCTACAGATTTTTAGCAGCGTACACTGTTAAAAATATCGTGAAAAATTACCTCTGTTTTTCAAGGCTATCTATATTCTGACCAATGAGAATGCTTCATAGGTGTTTATGTAGCGTTCTTATTGGTCAGAAAATAGAGTGTCTTTAAAAACAGAGGTAATTTTTCACGATATTTTTAGCACCGTAAGCTACATTTGATCTCGTTTCTACCAACCCAAAGCGTATATATGTTAAAAAACGGTCTAAAATTTCGATTAGTGTAATACCTCTGGTGAAATAAACCTGAAATTTCGCATTCTCGTTATTATCCAGGATGCGACTGTATAAAACCTTGGCCGGGTTCTTGATAGATTTTTTTCGCTGTTAGCGAAACGAGATTGATTAATCAGAAGCCTGCATTTTTGCAAATTGCGAAAAGTTCGCAAAAATGCAGGCTTCTGATTGGTCACTTTCGTTTCGATAACAGTGAAAAATCTATCTGGATCCCGGGCATCGTATTGTTTAATAGTCAGACTATGATGAAATCCAAAGAGTCGATTGTAGCGACATCTGCAAAAGATTTTCTAAAACTCAAGACAATTTGGCCTAGACGCTGTAATAATACGATGTTAACATTGAAATGTGAAAATATACCGCGGATGTCGCTGCGATCGGTTCTTTGGATTTCAGTACCATTGCACATTTAAGGGATACAAATTTTTAGCACTGTTTGTATAGCAGATTTCCACACTATTTATTATAGGCTCTAGGGCCCACCGTGGCTGAGTGGATAATACACCACGCCGCTAATCGTTTGAGAGCATAGGTGGGGGCGGGTTCGAATCCCGCCGGTTCCGTTGCACACATTTTGTGGAGTCCCTAGGATGTAATTCTCTGGTTTTGTAAATTTCCTTGTGCTATCTCGTCCCTGTATATCGACGATGACTTATAAGCGGGCCCTGGTGTCAAGCACACAAGTCTGATGTATGTGTTCAATAACACAAACAAACAATATTATAGGCGCTACAGTGATAGAGAAAACAATAGTGAAAAGTACGGTTGCTTTAGAAACAACGATTTCTTCGGTATCGAGATGCATATGGAAACAGTACAGAATCAGCCACTTAGATAATTTTTGTTTGTTTGTTTTATTGAACACATACATCAAATTTGTGTGCTTGACACCAGGGCCCGCTTATAAGTCATCGTCGATATACAGGGACGAGATAGCATAAGGAAATTTACAACACCAGAGAATTACATCCTGGGAGCTCCACAAGGAGTGTGCAACGGAACCGGCGGGATTCGAACCCGCCCCCACCTACGCTCTCAAGCGATTAGCGGCGTATTGTCTTATCCACTCAGCCACGTTGGGCGCACTTAGATAATTTCAAAGAGATGAAAATATATTTTTATTATGGCAACCAATACCTTTCCTCGATGAGAACATCGTGTTCGGCGTTAGATTTCTACAAGCATTATACTTCATTCATGGCATAAGAGAGTGACACAAAACTTTCCATATGACGTAGGCCGGAATCCAGATAGACTTTGCGCTGTTAGCAAAACTAGATTGACCAACCAGAAGCCTGCATTATTACGAACTCTTCCCTGTTTTAAGTAAGCAAATTTTCTGATTGGTCTATCTCGATTCGATAACAGCGCAAAACCTATCTGGATCCCGACATAGTTTTCTTCGATTAAATTATTAGTAAAAGGAAATCAACACACACTTTATAAAATGTTTTGCCGAAAGTATAGCAACTGCTGAACATTGACCGCCATCGATTTTCCGTAATAAAATTATTTGAACTTAATTTTAAAATAAAATTATTATTGTATTCGTAGAACATATAAATTGAGAAAGACTGATACTTTGAGAAAAGAATTTGGCTTTCCTTGCTTTTAAATTATTAACAACTCTAAAAAAGGAATGATATGTAAACAAAATGTATATTTATATATTGATCTGCTCACTTTTTACAACGGCTATAGGAGGATTCATTTTAATTTGAGTGAGTAGAATTATTTAAATTATATATCATCTGTTTAGAAAAAAGAAATGATATCCACTAAAAAACAACTTTTCAAAAGTAAAAAAAAAAAGCCAAGCTAAATATATATATATATATATATAAAAGATTAAAGTTGTGGCTATAAAATGGTGTGATAACAAATTTCTAAGCTTAAATTATTATACTTATTTAACATTTTCCATTAAACATGTAACATATGTAAGTGAAGTGTCTACGTATACGTTGATAGACAGCCTTTTCTCCTTTACTAAATACATCATATCGTGTTTCTGAAAATTCCAATTTAAAAAAAAAAAAATATGCATGAAGAGCTTGGCGGCCATCCTTCAGTATTTTACAGAAATTTCTAAGAACGCAAATCCGTAGTCAGAATCCAAAGTTCTAAATTGTTACTCAAGCAAACATCACAAGCGCACAAATTCGTATTGGAAAAATATAATGTGTTTGCATTATTAACAATTTCGAGCTTCTTGTTTAAACTACGGACAGATAAATTAACAAAGTCTTTTATTTTGAGAAATGAAATTGATTTTCAGTGCTTTTAAATAATTATGTAATTATCCCCAAAAATAATCACAAGATAAATCCCGAAGATACATCACCAGTATCTTAAGACACAAATTTCTAGGAGCACACCTCCAAAAAGGAAAAAATAAAATGCTTGCTTGAGTAACAATTAACTTAATTAATTAACAAGACTTAACCAGAAGCAGAATATACAAGTTAATTTCGAACACGCAAAAATTATATATCCCTCAAAGAATTATCATGATTTAATTATCCGCGAATCAATAGAAATTATTACTAAAGAAAATACAGTTTGTAATGATGTTTTATCCTACAATATACCCAGAATTTGGCTCAGTTTGCTTAAAGTAACATAAAACGAGTAATATTTCACTTCCCTATATCCATGTTTTATTTTTCCATTGTTTCCCGGATCTAAAAATTTACTTCCACTTTCACTCCTTTCGTCATCATCTACGTGGATTTTGAAAACTAGACGTTAATAACAATAGTATTTTTTATATTCCTCTGACGAAGAGTATGTTTTTTTATAGTTGAAAGTACTAAGGTAGTAAAGTAATTTAGCATCTTTTAAATGTTGTCATCTTTTAAGTAGTTTTATACATAGTGTAAATTTAAGTTTAATATTACCCAGTTTCAGAACTTTCGTAATTATATCCCAAAATGGCCCAAAATCTGCCTAATGTGACTGGACTATAATTAAAATCTCAATGGATTGGATTATTGAACAGCAATTGTTAGATGCTGAAATGATCATTTTATTTAGCCAGTGTTTTTCGACAGTAATTTCTGTCTCATTTAATGCCCATATTACACTTAAATTTTCTTATACCTATATTTCAGGCATTATAGTAGCCACCAGTATAGACACTTTTACCACATTTGTTTTACATTAATATATAAAGATTCATGACACTTAATTTTCATTTTAAAAAATCCTTTATCTTTCGTTTTGTACATATTAAAATCGAACATTATAATTTACATTTCTTTACTTTTCTTAAAAAAACAAACCACATTTTTTTACTTAAAAAGGACATAAATTCCGGTATATCGTTAAAACTATGCTATTTATAAATATATATTGCATTGTCCATACTCTTTGGCACTTCTCTGAAAAAACGTTTTCGTCCATTTCTTGGACTTCTTCAGTTTCACTTGGCGGCTCGCAGTTTCATTTTCGACCTTTTATCATCTCTCTTTTTCCATTTTTCCCCCCGTCTCCCTTTTCACTTTCCCCCTCTTTGTGAAAAGGGAGAAGGGGGGGGAAATGGAAAAAGAGAGATGATAAAAGGTCGAAAATGAAACTGCGAGCCGCCAAGTGAAACTGAAGAAGTCCAAGAAATGGACGAAAACGTTTTTTCAGAGAAGTGCCAAAGAGTATGGACAATGCAATATATATTTATAAATAGCATAGTTTTAACGATATACCGGAATTTATGCCCTTTTTAAGTAAAAAAATGTGGTTTGTTTTTTTAAGAAAAGTAAAGAAATGTAAATTATAATGTTCGATTTTAATATGTACAAAACGAAAGATAAAGGATTTTTTAAAATGAAAATTAAGTGTCATGAATCTTTATATATTAATGTAAAACAAATGTGGTAAAAGTGTCTATACTGGTTGCTACTATAATGCCTGAAATATAGGTATAAGAAAATTTAAATGATCATTTTAGTTTGTTTTTTTTTCGAAGTTTATTTTGATATTTTCTTTTTCATGTAATCTGGATCAATGCAAAAACCCTTTACGGGTTAAAAGTTTCTGACGCAGCACTTTATCTTATGCTCTAAGAATTTTAAATATGGAACTTAAAAATACTGATATCAAATTTTGAGTGACGTTATGCTATTTCTTAAAAATATATTTGTATTTATTTCACCATTTTATTTTTGTTTTATTTATAATCGCATGTGCAAAAGTTATGTTCAACATGAAAAGCTGCATAAAATTTTATTCGCTGTTGCTTTATCATTTACATCTCTCATAAATTCAAAATATGTGTTTTAAAAGATATGATATAAAATTTAAGTGACGCCTTGATGTGACTTTAAAAGGTTTGTTTTTTAAAATTCAATTTAAATTATTTTTGACTTGGTTAAAATATTTTTTTTTACATCTACACAATACTTTTAATTTTCCAATTCACTGTTAAATATATCACTTTCATTGAATCTATACTATGCATTGAAATGTATTTATTTCAATAAATTGATTTACCTTTTGTGTCACGCTATTCAAAATTGTGAGTAAGATTTATGTAAATGGTTTATTTGCGTCAAACTATCCTTTTCAGGGTCGGACTGGGTCAGTGTAAAGGGCGCAGACCTTGGATTTTCAGAGGGCGCAAAAATTTTAACGAACTCAAGTCAATTTGACTTGCTTGTATTGTATCTGGCTTGACAAGGTTTAACACACTTGCATAGCACCAAGTAAAGGATAATGGCTTAAGTTAAATCTTTAACTCTAGATAGAAGACTTCGCAATATTCTCCGTGTATGTATAAAATTCCATCAATCCTACACAATATTACGCATTTTTTTAAACCACATCACATAACATCTAAAAGCTCCTGCAAGTTGAACACAGATTAACTTGTAGTAGATTACTGATATCAAGACTAGAGCTTTCTTATTTTCTTCTATCGATAGACACCTTGCAGAAAAAAAAATCGTCGCCACTACCAATTTTCCTGAAAATCACTGTATGAAAAAGACATAGGATTGATTATGATTAGGATAACAACTGATTGGGAATAATATTTACTATTAAATACTTGTCATAAATTTTGCTTTGGAGGCTGTCTACATATTAAAAAATACACGAACGTTGATTTTTCAAATGGTAACATCCACTTTTGACACCCTGTTTGAGTTCCTTTCTAGCCAGGAAAGATATATAGCTTATATGCTTTTCTTAAATCTTAATACTGTTATAAAAGAAAATGTGTTAGGGGTTTATCCCTAAACTTCGGAAAATAAGTTGAAGATCTTACAAGAAAAAGTACCAAAAACTCTCAATTAGTCCCCAGTAAAATTTTACTAGAATAATAAATTTATTGAAAACTTACTTTACATTACAAAAAATCCTACAAAATATTTCTTGTAAGTTTCTACGATTTTTTTGTGGCTCCTTTGATAGCGGAATACGAACCCCTTAATTTATATAAAGGAAAAATTTCTCTAATATCTTCAAAACCAATTATTCAAATGAGTTGTACACATCAATGTTTTTAACAATTGTGGTTTTTTCATAATATACAGGGTGTTTATAAAGTCCCGGACCCATTTTGATGTTTAATAACTCATACAATAATAAAGATAGATTAAAATTAATAACATAAATGGTTAGATAGACTCAAAAAGTTTCATGACCCTTGTCAATGAACTTCCACGTGTGCCCCCTTCGTCGCACGGAGTCGACGTCAATCATCGAATATCAAGTCGATAGTCAATTTCACGCCAGGTAGCGACAAGCATGTCGGCATCCACAGAGGCTATTGCGGTTGTAATTCTGACTTTTAAGTCATCAATTAGACATGTTGGAAGACTTCGTCTTTCCACAACTAAAAGAGCTTCAGCCACATGTCATTTTGCAACAAGATGGTGCACCATCTCATTGGGGTACCATCGTTCGTACTTCTTTGAATGACCATTTTCCAGGAAGATGGATTGGGCGAGGAGGTCCAATTCCTTGGCCACCCAGATCACCTGATATAACGCCGCTGGACTTTTTCCTTTGGGGATTTGTAAAGGACAATGTTTACAGGGGGAGAGTGTCGAACATTGATGACTTAAAAGCCAGAATTACAACCGTAATAGCCTCTGTGGATGCCGACATGCTTGCCGCTACCTGGCGTGAAATTGACTATCGACTTGATATTCTCCGTGCGACGAAGGGGGCAAACGTGGAAGTTCATTGACAAGGGTCATGAAACTTTTTGAGTCTATCAAACCATTTATGTTATTAATTTTAATCTATCTTTATTATTTTATGAGTTATTAAACATCAAAATGGGTCCGGGACTTAAAAAGACTTTGTTAATAATTTCTAATTAAGAAAAGTTTTTGAATAGAAGAAAAGTCTGGAATAAGTTTGGGTCTATTCACTATATCTCTAATGAATTAATAAAAAATCATCAGATAATTTTTATGAAGTTAAAATCTAAGTTTCTGAAATGGATTTATCTTTAACATCCTCAAATTTAAACCCTTCTAACCCTACCATGATTTAATTTAATGCATATAAACTATGTCTTTTTCCGGGCTGTCTCGATCCAAGAAACTCAAATAAGGTGTCAAAAATGGGGTATTATTGCTTGAAAAATAAAAGTTGGTACAATTCTCAATAAGTATACGACTTCGGAAACATAATTTATGCATAACAATAACTAGTAGATATTATTTTCAGTTGATTGGTACCTACATATTTTTTTTACGATTATTTTTAGCAGAATTTGTAAGTTGTAAACCACATTTTTTTCCACTATCACCATTGATGCACTGAGGATCCTTAGAAAAGCTAACACTGTTTTTTGCACCAAGCGCCAAATAGGGTTGCTGCGGTGCTGCTAAGGGCTTCAACCTTTTTTTTTTTAAATATGTTTCTTTAATGTAATAGGAATTAGTTATCAAGCCAGTTTAAAATGTCATAAATTCAATTTCTGTTACAATCTGAGAGCCACTACTTTTTATTATCTACTGTTTTGATATTATTCATATTATTAACCAAGTAGCATATTTACATGTAGTATCTACAAATATCTCCTTCAACACACAAGAAACATTCGGTATGCAAACTTCGTTTAAAAAATATTTATAATTAGAACAAGAATATACTTTCCGTTTGGAAATAGAAATTTTGAAAACTAAATCTCAAGCTTTTTTTGTACCACGTATTATAGGGTATTGGAATGCTGAAATATAAAGCTATTTGAATGTGAAAATAATACTTGCTTGTGAAAATAATTGGTATTTTTTATCCTTAAAAAATTGCTATTATGTGTCCATCAAGAACTGAATTGATATTACGTTATGAAAAGGTTTCTACAGAAAAAGTACACCCTAAAACATTGCTTTGTTAGTCTAAAATCCCTAAAACAATTAAGTAAATTTACTATTCCCAGCACACTCTTCCCATGATTGCAAAACTTTTATCATTGTTAAAGATCAAGGAAAATATTTAAGTTTCCGTACTTGAATGTAAGTGCCCCAGGGATTGTATTCATGCAAGCTGCAGGGTACATAGCCAGTATTTTTTAACCGACTTAAAAAAAAGAAGGAGGTTCTCATTTCGACGCATATGTATTTTTTTTTATGTATTTTCACTGATTACACCTAAACTAGTCGCGAGATTACTATCCGAAAATAACGGCAGATTTTGTGAATGAGAAAAAGCTGCCTGCGAGATACCACAGCTTGCAGGATTGCAATCCAAAAGTATCATCAACTTTGTATTCCCCGAAAAGAAAGATCATCATGTTTTCCAATCAAATACAAAATCCTTACAAAAAGTTTTTTGACTTCTGATACGTCTCTCTTTTTTTTTTTCTCTCTTTCAAAAAGCATCATTATATGTGCATTCAGGGGCGGCTATAAGGAAAGGGGGCGCAGAGTACTAAAAGCAAAAGGACTTAAAATATGCAAAATACTGGTTAAATTCTAAAACATATCATGAAAAGAAGCGATGAAAAAAATTTCGTCCAGGGCGCAATGGCTACTAAAGCTCTCGTTGGGTGCATATTTTCTCTTTCAATCGCATGCAAAGATGTTCGTTTTGGTTTCCGATTCTGAAATTGCTACGATACATCTTTAATTTCTTTGTGATAATAATAAAAAATATGTCTCTTGTGCTGTCTATTAATTGATGATTATCCCTAAACGAATTCTCGAAATTTAGTACACTAATCAGAATGTAGTATACAACAAGTGAAAAAATATTGGAGCGGCTTAGGCACTTAGGGGCGCGACGTTTTCCCTGGGCAAGGGCGCACCGGCCCTCGGGCCGATGGGCCGGCGGGCCAGTCCGAGCCTGATCCTTTTTCATACATTTCATGTAGTTTGGACACAATGACGCAAAGAAACCATTTACATAAATCTTACTCACAATTTTGAATAGCGTGACACAAAAGATAAATTAATTTATTGAAATAAATACATTTCAATGCATAGTATAGATTCAATGAAAGTGATATATTTAACAGTGAATTGGAAAATTAAAAGTATTGTGTAGATGTAAAAAAAAAATATTTTAACCAAGTCAAAAATAATTTAAATTGAATTTTAAAAAACAAACCTTTTAAAGTCACATCAAGGCGTCACTTAAATTTTATATCATATCTTTTAAAACACATATTTTGAATTTATGAGAGATGTAAATGATAAAGCAACAGCGAATAAAATTTTATGCAGCTTTTCATGTTGAACATAACTTTTGCACATGCGATTATAAATAAAACAAAAATAAAATGGTGAAATAAATACAAATATATTTTTTAAGAAATAGCATAACGTCACTCAAAATTTGATATCAGTATTTTTAAGTTCCATATTTAAAATTCTTAGAGCATAAGATAAAGTGCTGCGTCAGAAACTTTTAACCCGTCAAGGGTTTTTGCATTGATATCATTACTTTTTTGAGGTTAGTGATAAAATGATTAAAAAAAAGATACTTATGGAATTTAATGCAGATTTAATTTTTACTATTTTATTAGAATTTTCCTTATAGCAGTTTGTATATAAAAACAACTGGATAAGTATAATCGCAGATCGCACAGAGGGTTTCATTTGATATTCCTTTAAAAACACTTTATCCTTAAATTAATAAATCCAAAATGTTAATTTATAATTATTAAATCCTTACATAGATGTAGCACCAATAGTTCCAATTTTCATGGGGCAGGGAACGCACTCTTTTAAACAAACCACCTTCCAATTGAAGTCATCAAAAACCAAGTTGAATAAGCCAGAGCCCGTTGTGTTGTTTGACAAACAGCAGTCTCATGTCCCCTCCTTCCCCCCTTTTTCAAAATTTTTCAGACCAGTACCTAAGAATGGAACCGAAATAATTTTTTCTCTTCAGAAATTACGATAAAAAAATAGTATGCAGTACTCATAAATTTACTTTAATGCTATATAGGGTGATTATTAAGTTAATTATAACGTTTGGAATCTGTTGCATTGATGTTCGAAAGGTAGTTTCTGAGTTATGGAAGCTGGACCCATAAGGCGCCATAGAGGGGCGAAGCCCGCTAGTGTCTATCATAATTATATCTGCCATGTAGACTAATTGCGATATTTAATCAAAATAGCCCCCCCCCTCCTCATCCCCGGAAATATAACAAATACAAAATGTGTCTTTATAAACCTATCGTCAAATAGGTTTTTATTTCTTTTTCCCTAAAAAAAACATGATTTTTATATCCGTAACGTAAATAGCGGACGAAGTCCGCTACTTCCTATCATAATATATATTTTTAATAATTTTATATAGTCTATAATAAAAATCAGACTTAAAATAGTCTAGTTCCATGAGTACTTGTAGTGTCAGTTACATGCTACGATTTTTGGATACCAGTATTTTAGAACGGGAAAATGTGACTTATTTTATCGGAGATATCTCATTAATTGAATAAGGTGAAGCAAACTTTTTGAAACAAGTTGGAAATTGCTCGTCAAACGTGGCAAATGAGGTGCGTTCGTACTATAACTAGTTTTAAAATTATTTTTTGCACCCCATATTGTACTGAATGTATAATTTTTTGCACTTCAAAACGTGCATAGTCTGATACATCATTAAAATGCACTTCCAATAATTTTTTCGGAACACTTTTGACTGTCCCTGTAATTAAACTATACATCCGATTTTCCTAAAATTTGAAATAGCTCAACAAAATTTTGCAACAATTATATCTTTAAAATTTCAGACCATTCGGAAGGCTGTAATATCATTAAAATGCACTTGCAATAATTTTTCCCATTGGCCGTAATGTAAAGAAAAACTTTTGGCTGTCCCTGTAATTAAACTATACGTCCAATTTTCCTAAAATTTGAAATGGCTCGACAAAATTTTGCAACAATTATATCTTTAAAATTTCAGATCATTCGGAAGGCTCTAATATCATTAAAATCCACTTGCAATAATTTTTCCCATTGGCCGTAATGTAAAGAAAAACTTTTGACTGTCCCTGTAATTAAACTATACATCCGATTTTCATAAAATTTGAAATGGCTCGACAAAATTTTGCAACAATCACATATTTGAAATTTCAGACTATTCGGTTGGGTAGTTTTTGCTCTGTTACATGCGGACAGACGGACGGACAGACGGACGGACAGACGGACGGACAGACGGACGGACGGACTGAACGACGACTATAGGTGCTACGTATTTATATAATTACGAACGCACCTAAAAAAGGTGGCCAACAAGCATGGCAGTTATCAGCTATGTGACTTTGTGCTAAAGTCCATTAATTTGATCTGCTTTAAAAAGATTACGGAAGATTGAATTATAGTAGAACCTGGATTAACCGAGCTTCGATTAATCGAGGTTTCTGTTAACCGAGCCGATAACAAAGTCTGATTTTTTTTTCCTTTTGAATGAGCCTTAAAAATAACCACACTCTTTAGCTCACTGTCCGTGCTATACAAGCCCTTCTGCCCCCAAAAGCCCTCAACTCCAAAGAAACATTGGACCCTGAGAAGTCAATAGAGAACAATGCTTTGTTTCCAGTGGCTGTGTGAACTTTCGTAAATTTTTCAATTCGCATTTTAAAATTTACTACTGGTAGTTGATTTTCTTTTTAAATTTGTTAAGCTGTGAAACAGAACTTTACATATATTTACTTTTATTATTTAAAAAACGTTCTATATATTTTTTTAAAAGAGATGTTAAATTCGCAAGCACGGCGAGTTTTTACACACAGTTTCTATTAACCGAGATTTCCGATTCCGATTTACTAACAGTCCCAATTAGCTCGGATAATCGAGGCTGCTCTGTATAATTAAAAAATCAATGGCGATCTTACTGTAAACGGGTTTCCCTTTTACTGAGGGATTTCAAAACCGAATCAGCTGATGTTAGTTGCTGTTTCCCTGCTTGATTAAATAAGATTAGTTAAACATTTGAAAATTACCAAATATAAAAGGAACTAAGTCAACAGAGTCTTTGCTTTATGGTATTTTTTAACAACGCTATAAGAAAATGATTTTAAATAAGAGATTTTAAATATAACGTTTTAAATCTGACATAATTTTCACCAAACTTTCCTTTCTCTTTGTAACATTCAACTGAAAATATTTTTATTATTAGAAAGATAATATTATTATTTGCGCTACCTTAAAATTAGCAACTATAGTTAAAAATATCATCTCGAAATTTGAAATAAATCTATCATATAAATATATTTTTTAATTTACACTGTTTTGCAATATGTTTTGCAATGTGTTTTGTAAACTGTTTTGGCCACTTTGGCCAATATGACGTAATTTCCTCCATTTACGACTTTTAACACATATCAATGAATTTATTATTTAAAAATTTTCTTTTTCTTTTAATATTCACGTGTAAATATAATTTTTATGACGTAATTTTCAATGTTTTCCTTCTTTTAATGCGTAATCATTTAATTCTAATTTGAAAATAATTGATTATTTTATAATTTTCTTTCATTTTAAGTAAGCATGTGTAAAAACAATTTTTATGACGTAATGTTTAATATTTTCCTGCTTTTAACACGTTATCATTTAATTCTAATTTAACCCTTTGAGCTCCGGGTTATTAAAATTTTAAAAATATGCTAGAAAAACACTTAAAATGTGATTAGGGGACTGTCTGAAATTGAACCATGTTATTAAAAAAATTTTTAAATACCCCCTTTAGGATGGGGGACGTGGGAAGTTTTTCCACCATCAGAGCTCTAGAGCATTCATTTCAACACGCAAATACAAGAAATGACACCTCAAAGTTATTCTAAAATTACTATAATTGCTGAAATTTCAACATATTTTAAGCAGTTACATTGTTTAAACAAATTCTAAGACTATTAAAATATTTTAAAAATTTATTAAATGAGAAAATTCAAAATTTAAAATTTTTTAAATCATAATATAAAAATACAAACTAATCAAATTTATAGATGAAACAGATTTTAAAAATATTTAATTTTTATTTAGAAATATTTAAAACATAATAAACTCGTCAATCTGCTAAATTAAACACAAATTTAAATTCCTTGGAATTAAATTATAAACATCTAAATTTTGGTTCTGAAACACTGTCTGGTATGTAATTTTAGTTCTGCCATCTAGTGACAAAGCACATTGTTGTAGTCCTTAGAGCTCTGCTGGTAAAAAATTCTACCATTACTTATTTCTATCCACTGTAATTATTTAAATTTTCAGTTTAGTGATTTGCATGTAATTATTATTAAATGTTTGATGTGTCCAAGAGAAAAAAATGTTATCTCCTTTGAAAAATATTTCTTTATAATGCTTGAAAAATACAAAATTTCTAAACCTTCAAAATTGGAGTGTTTTTAAGGTCGCATTAAAAACCTACTAGATATTTGCAGAGAATAGTGCTGCCATCTAGATTTTAAGAAGACAAGTAAAATCTACAAAACCCAGCTTTTGCAATTAAAATGGAGACTTTTTGAAGGAAATTAAAAGATTTTGATTTTATGTAGGTGAAAATTCACCCGGCAGAGCTCAAAGGGTTAAAAGGATTTTTTTTTGTTTATAATAGTCACGTGCGAATAAATTTTTAATTTAAAGGATATATTATTCTTTGCGCTGTTTTAACATTTGGCAACAATTTAAAATAACCTTTTCTAAAATATGTAAAAAATATCTCTGGAAATTCTGAAAATTTTAATTTAAAATTGAAATAAACCGTCAAAAAATTAGGCAAGTTAAAAATAATAAATGCACTCTGCAAACTTCGAGTTTCTATTGAATGATTAAATTGAATGAAAATGATTAAATTCCCATGTATATTTTTTTTCCTATGAGACTTTTTTAATGAGACAATTTTATCCAGATTTAACATTGAATATCTCTTAAAATAATTCTTCGATTTAAAAACTGTCTACTTCAACGTTTTCATCAAACATTTCTCTATAATACTACGCAATTGCGTCAAAAGATGGCGACACCAGAATTCTGATATGCTTATTATGTAAACTGTAAATATTGCAAAGTTAAATAAAAAGAATTGTCTCGGGGTTATCAAACTTCATTGATATTTATAAATAAAACATTTCAACTAAATTATTTATTATAAAAGAATTATTACATCACAATAGCTTTTATGCAAGGAAAATAATAATTATAATAATAATAATATTATGGATGTCAGTGATTATATATTGATTGACCGTCATAATAATAAAAAATGATATTATAAAAAGAAGAGCTGAAATGAATTATTTTTTTACGTTTCTGATCGTGTGATTTATATTCAAATAATAATTATTAATGTATATTTTTGTAAAGTGATTGAAATTAAATATATTTATAAAATTTATGGTAATATTTTTATTGTTGAAAAATTGCCAAGAAATAATCATCATCAAATTGGCGTCATTATAATTGTAATTTTATTTAACTTAATAGCAATTTAAAAAATTACAAAGGAACTGAGAATAATGGTCAACTAGCAGACTTAAAAAAAAAAAAAAAACATTCACATGTGAAAACACGTATCAAGGAGTATCGAACTGCCTATCTTAAGGTCAGTAAACGATGGCCCTTAGCCACTCAGCCAGTGGGAAGACAAAATGTTTCTCCCCAAAAGTGGTTAAAAAGAAAGCATGTGTATGAATACAGTGTCATGCATTTTCGGTGAAATTTCCATAGAATGGCGAAGAAATATAGTCCGATTTTTCATGCGCATTATAAAACGAACAAGAGTCTTGCTGGAAACAAGTAAATTGTTATTTGGTTCATCTGAAACACATTTATTTGATTTTTAAAAAATCGCCCGTGTCATTTTCGAGAGAAAAAAAAATCGAATTATTTAACGAACGAGAGTTTTCCCAGAAAAAAGAAAAGTGTTATTCACCTCGCCTTAATCACATTTATATTAGGTATCAATTTAAAAATAATCGTTAGAACCGTTTTCAAGATTTTCAAATTAGGAACTTCCTCGATATTATACCAACGTTTTCACTTTAAAAATGGCTATTTAGATCTCAAAATATACTGCACGTAGAAATGCAAAAATTTCAGTATACGATTAGACTGCAGATATAAGACTGTTCTAGAAAATTCAGAACAATAAGACATATATCTGCTGAGTTATTAAAAGGCGGCTTTTCGCGTTTTCTTTGATGTCGAGTTAGCTGTATATATGAGTTCCGCCATCTACGAATTCTATGATACGATACGATACGATTTTAACGATACGATACGATACGATTTTAGGCTTAAGGCTGCGTCACTCGAAATACTACCGTCTTCCATGATGAAGTTGGAATCTTGGTTTTTTAAACTTTATATCAGGTAAGTGCTCTTTTAGCCTTTCTTTAAATTTTCGAGATGTCATACCAATATAGAATAAACTTTCTTGATTTTCTGCACTGAATAGGATTATGCGCATTTTCATAATCAGGAATTGGACAATTTTACTGTGAATCAATTCTTTCAATTTTGTTGCAGGTTTAGCTATTCAATTAAAATTATAATTTAGTAATGCATATCTCAATCTCTCATGCAGCAGTGGGATATTTTCAAACGCGCAATAAATAGACTTCCTCAAACTTAATTCATTCTTCTGACAACTTCGTAAGGACTTCCTTCTTCATCACAGAGCAAGTCTCACTCCCTGAAAACAAAATAAATAAAAGTACAGAACACAGAGGGAATTTGAAAAATATATTTCTCCTCACTTTTTTCGATAAATTGTATAGCTACGGCGGAAACAAAAATTCGATTTAAATAAAAAGATTGATTCCTTCTTTCTTTGGTGGCATACAGTCGAGATTACACAAAAAGAGCTGGCATAGTGCTAGAAAAAAAAATCGGATGAACCATTATACAAGGGATATTTCCAAAAAGAATCCGAACATATGATACGATCACATAGGATTTTCTAGCCATATCTGGATATTATGATTATCTTTAGCATAATGTAAAAGTATAGTGGAGTTGTAATTTGAGCTATTTTCCGTCATAATCGCTCTCTCACTGAAAACAAAATAAATAAAAGTATAGAACACGGGAAGAAATTGAAAAGTATATTTCCGCTCATTTTTTTTTTTTTTTTTTTGAGAAATTGTAAAGCTACGGCGGAAACTAGAATACCATTTAAATAAAAGAGTGATTCCTTCTTTCTTTGGTGACATACGGTCGAGATTACGCAAATAGAGCTGGCATAGTGCTAGGAAAAAAATCGGATGAACCATTATACAAGGGATATTTCCAAAAAGAATCCGAACATATGATACGATCACATAGGATTTTCTAGCCATATCTGGATATTATGATTATCTTTAGCATAATGTAAAAGTATAGTGGAGTTGTAATTTGAGCTATTTTCCGTCATAATCGCTCACTCACTGAAAACAAAATAAATAAAAGTATAGAACACGGGAAGAAATTGAAAAGTATATTTCCGCTCATTTTTTTTTTTTTTTTTTTTGAGAAATTGTAAAGCTACGGCGGAAACTAGAATACCATTTAAATAAAAGAGTGATTCCTTCTTTCTTTGGTGACATACGGTCGAGATTACGCAAATAGAGCTGGCATAGTGCTAGGAAAAAAATCGGATGAACCATTATACAAGGGATATTTCCAAAAAGAATCCGAACATATGATACGATCACATAGGATTTTCTAGCCATATCTGGATATTATGATTATCTTTAGCATAATGTAAAAGTATAGTGGAGTTGTAATTTGAGCTATTTTCCGTCATAATCGCTCACTCACTGAAAACAAAATAAATAAAAGTATAGAACACGGGAAGAAATTGAAAAGTATATTTCCGCTCATTTTTTTTTTTTTTTTTTTTTTTTTGAGAAATTGTAAAGCTATGGCGGAAACTAGAATACCATTTAAATAAAAGAGTGATTCCTTCTTTCTTTGGTGACATACGGTCGAGATTACGCAAATAGAACTGGCATAGTGCTAGGAAAAAAATCGGATGAACCATTATACAAGGGATATTTCCAAAAAGAATCCGAACATATGATACGATCACATAGGATTTTCTAGCCATATCTGGATATTATGATTATCTTTAGCATAATGTAAAAGTATAGTGGAGTTGTAATTTGAGCTATTTTCCGTCATAATCGCTCACTCACTGAAAACAAAATAAATAAAAGTATAGAACACGGGAAGAAATTGAAAAGTATTTTTCCGCTCATTTTTTTTTTTTTTTTGAGAAATTGTAAAGCTACGGCGGAAACTAGAATACCATTTAAATAAAAGAGTGATTCCTTCTTTCTTTGGTGACATACGGTCGAGATTACGCAAATAGAGCTGGCATAGTGCTAGAAAAAAAATCGGATGAACCATTATACAAGGGATATTTCCAAAAGAATCCGAACATATGATACGATCACATAGGATTTTCTAGCCATATCTGGATATTATGATTATCTTTAGCATAATGTAAAAGTATAGTGGAGTTGTAATTTGAGCTATTTTCCGCCATAATCGCTCACTCACTGAAAACAAAATAAATAAAAGTATAGAACACGGGAAGAAATTGAAAAGTATATTTCCGCTCATTTTTTTTTTTTTTTTTTTTTTTTGAGAAATTGTAAAGCTACGGCGGAAACTAGAATACCATTTAAATAAAAGAGTGATTCCTTCTTTTTTTGGTGACATACGGTCGAGATTACGCAAATAGAGCTGGCATAGTGCTAGGGAAAAAATCGGATGAACCATTATACAAGGGATATTTCCAAAAAGAATCCGAACATATGATACGATCACATAGGGTTTTCTAGCCATATCTGGATATTATGATTATCTTTAGCATAATGTAAAAGTATAGTGGAGTTGTAATTTGAGCTATTTTCCGTCATAATCGCTCACTCACTGAAAACAAAATAAATAAAAGTATAGAACACGGGAAGAAATTGAAAAGTATATTTCCGCTCATTTTTTTTTTTTTTTTTTGAGAAATTGTAAAGCTACGGCGGAAACTAGAATACCATTTAAATAAAAGAGTGATTCCTTCTTTCTTTGGTGACATACGGTCGAGATTACGCAAATAGAGCTGGCATAGTGCTAGGAAAAAAATCGGATGAACCATTATACAAGGGATATTTCCAAAAAGAATCCGAACATATGATACGATCACATAGGATTTTCTAGCCATATCTGGATATTATGATTATCTTTAGCATAATGTAAAAGTATAGTGGAGTTGTAATTTGAGCTATTTTCCGTCATAATCGCTCACTCACTGAAAACAAAATAAATAAAAGTATAGAACACGGGAAGAAATTGAAAAGTATATTTCCGCTCATTTTTTTTTTTTTTTTTGAGAAATTGTAAAGCTACGGCGGAAACTAGAATACCATTTAAATAAAAGAGTGATTCCTTCTTTCTTTGGTGACATACGGTCGAGATTACGCAAATAGAGCTGGCATAGTGCTAGGAAAAAAATCGGATGAACCATTATACAAGGGATATTTCCAAAAAGAATCCGAACATATGATACGATCGCATAGGATTTTCTAGCCATATCTGGATATTATGATTATCTTTAGCATAATGTAAAAGTATAGTGGAGTTGTAATTTGAGCTATTTTCCGTCATAATCGCTCACTCACTGAAAACAAAATAAATAAAAGTATAGAACACAGGAAGAAATTGAAAAGTATATTTCCGCTCATTTTTTTTTTTTTTTTTTTTTTTTTTTTTTGAGAAATTGTAAAGCTACGGCGGAAACTAGAATACCATTTAAATAAAAGAGTGATTCCTTCTTTCTTTGGTGACATACGGTCGAGATTACGCAAATAGAGCTGGCATAGTGCTAGGGAAAAAATCGGATGAACCATTATACAAGGGATATTTCCAAAAAGAATCCGAACGTAAGATACGATCACATAGTATTTTTTAGTCGTATCTGGATATTATGATTATCTTTAGCATAATGTAAAAGTAAAGCGGAGTTGTAACTTGAGCTATTTTCCGTCATAATCGCTCACTCCCTGAAAACAAAATAAATAAAAGTATAGAACACAGGGAGAAATCGAAAAATATATTTCCGCTCTTTTTTTTTCTTTTTTTTGAGAAATTGTAAACCTACGGCGGAAACTAGAATACCATTTAAATAAAACAGTTATACCTTCTTTCTTTGGTGGCATACGGTGGAGATTATGGCAAATAGAACTGGCATAGTGCTAGAAGAAAGATCGGATGAATCATTATACAAGGGATATTTCCAAAAAGAATCCGAATACAAGATACGATCACATAGGATTTTCCAGCCGTATCTGGATATCATGGTTATCTTTAGCATAATGTAAAAGTAAAGCAGAGTTGTAACTTGTGCTATTTTCCGTCTTATTCGCTTACTCCCTGAAAACAAAATAAATAAAAGTACAGATCACAGAGGAAAATTGGAAAATATATTTCCGCTCACTTTTTTCGAGAAATTGTAAAGCTGCGGCGGAAACTAGTATACCATTTAAACTCAAGAACGGTCGAGATTCTGCAAATAGAGCTGGCATAGTTCTAAAAGAAAGATCTGATGAACCATTATACAAGGGACATTTCCGAAAAGAAACCGAATGCAAGATACACGATCACATAGAATTTTCCAGCCGTATCTGGATATTATGATTATCATTAGCATAATGTAAAAGTAAAGCGGAGTTGTAAACTTTCTGCTATTTTCTGTCTTAATTGCTCATTCCCTGTAAACAAAATAAATAAAAGTACAGAATTCAGGAGGAAATTGAAAAATATATTTCTTCTAATTTTTTTTTTCGAGAAATTGTAAAGCTAACGGCGGAAACTAGAATACCCTTTAAATAAAAAAGTGATTCTTTCTTTTTTTGGTCACATACGGTCAAGATTTAGCAATTAGAGCTGGCATAGTGGTAGAAGAAAGATCCGATGAACCATTGTACTAGGGATATTTCCAAAAAGTAACCGAATGCAAGATACCATCACATAGAATTTTTGAGCCCTATCTGGATATTATGATTATCTTTAGCATAATGTAAAAGTAAAGCGGAGTTGTAACTTGTGCTATTTTCCGTCTTAATCGCTCACTCCCTGAAAACAAAATGAATAAAAGTACAGCCCTTCCCCCCTCTCCCCTCCCCCCCCCCCCCACACACATTCACAAATTTTAGTATTTAACTAATAGTATCATCTATCTGGTGTGAATAAAAGTTTTAAAACGAAGTTTTTAACGTGAGAAAAGTATATATTGAGTAAACCTTAATTGTATGTTATTTTGTTGTATGATTAGCATACAGGAGAAATTTATTCTACAGTTTTTTTTTGTAAGTCACGGTTTGTACAGATTTATTTTTTCAAAATTTTGGATTTTTTAAAATATGTACTACTATAATGTGTATTATGCACGAATTATTATTATTATTTTTTTTTTCCAGTCAAAATAGGGGTATGAATTATACACAAGTGCGCATTATACATGAGTAAATATGGTGCTGTTCTTCATGTAATGTGCAATGGCAAGGTACAACGGTGTGGGCCACTTTAATTTTATAAGAAATTTGTTAACGTCTAATTATTGCACAATTTAATGTTTTATACAGTCGATTAGGGTGAAAAATGTACTTTCAAATGCAATTTTTCCTAAAGCTGTGTCTTAATTCACTGATATCTTTTAATGTTTTTCAAATAGTTTTATTTCTTTTTTATTCATAGCGTGCAGCCCGATTACGGAAGATTAATATTTGCACTAAAAAATAAATATAAATATTTTAGCATTTCTTTCTGCTTAATATTACAGAGTGAAGTTAAAACTTATCATTAAATAAATTAACTAAACAATATAAATGTGACACAAATTTAACAGATTTGAAATCGAACTGCGTACTTAAACACTAGAATAATCAATATAAAAAGGGCTGCTGTAAGTAGCGAAATCGTTGTCGATATCATCAGCTATTAAACACCCGTATACTAATAATACGGGAATATTGTTTTTAATAAAGTCGAAAATTTTATTCGAATACATAATTAATATTTTTCATATAAAAATGCTTTTTGGACAGCGGGCAAATTAAAAGATTAGATTAAAAGTAAAAAAATCTAGTAGAGTTTTTGATTAATAAAATACAACAAAAAAAAAACGTTTTTTACCTATATTCTATACATTGAACACTATATTATGTGTCCCTTGATTGATCCAGAGATTTTCGCGGTACTACTAATAAAAATACTCACGTATTTTATTTTCAACTTTGAAATATCTCACATGAAAAACTTATGTAGAATAAAATTTTCCAACGCAATCTTTAATAGTCCTAAATAGGAATACCGAAAAAGCTGTTCATGCTTGTCTGTTTAAAATTAGTAAAAATGAAAAAAAAAACCTTTTTGTGTCGATTGCAGAGGGTTGTTTTGTTCTTTTTGCTATAATTATAAAAACACATTGTTGTATTCGTGAAAATTTTCGATCTGTAAATTTTTATGAAGTTACACGTTTTGTGATGCTCTGAATAGGATTGTACGGAGGTGTACTAAGAAAATTAAGCGGACTGTAATTTACTAACAAAAACAAAGTTTTATTTTTCAAAGATAGAAAGAGAATATGGCTAGTTGCCAATTTTGAATTTAAATTTTTCTACAAAGTTGAGAGAATGGCTTGTTGCCATTTTGAGATTGCTTTTTCTTAAAAAAAACCTACGCAATAAATACATGAACTAGGTTGCATAAAAAAGGGTTACAAGAATAGATGCCAATTGGCACAGATGCGGGAGTGGTGTTCCGTCGCCAAGGGCGATGCTACAATGAGATTACAAGTACGGAACATCCCGCCCGGCGTTGAAATATTATATTTCAAAATACAAAATGCAACATTAATAATAAAGAGACATATAATAGTACAAATTATGAGAATCATATAAGCACTAATATATAAGAAAATTAAATTAAAGTTCAGTTTTTTGACAAATTATCACTAATTGGTAAAACACTTAATTTAGTTATAGGCCGTTTAAATATGCCTTTAGCGGTGCGTAATTCCGCAACCCTAGCCATTCCATCTGCACCTGGGAATACCTTAGTATTGCGACCTAGAGACCAGGTGCAAAGGGGGAGTTGGGAATCCTTAATCAAAACTAACATGCCTGCAGAATATTTGGCCTTTTAAATAGCCATTTATTTCTTTGTTGAAGATTATTTAAGTAATTATTCTGCCAGCGCCTCCAGATAACTTGAACAATTTTTTGAACTCTTTGCCATCTATTTAGCAAATTTTCCTTTACTTCAAGCAAATTAGGTTCGGGAATTGAATTAAGCGGTTTTCCGATCAGAAAGTGGCGTGGGGTCACAACTTGAAGATCGTTTGCATCCGTGGATAACGGAGAAAGTGGTCGCGAATTTAGTATTGCTTCGATCTGAGTAATTACCGTTAGAAATTCCTCTAGAGTAAGGCGAGTTGAGCCCACTACCCATTTGAAATGGTATTTGAAGGCCTTAACTCCTGCATCCCAAAGGCCACCAAAGTTGGGTGCTCTAGGAGGGGAAAATTTCCAATTAATGTCTTCTGAGGCCAAAAAATTTTAAACTACATTACTTATTACAAGTTTGTGCAAACGCTTCAATTCTGCTGAAGAACCGACAAAATTAGTAGCATTGTCGCTAAAAATTACCGAACTTTTACAGCGACGCGAGAAGAATCTCTTTAACGTTGCTATTATAGCTTCAGACGTTAAGTCGGAGACAAATTCTAAATGTACGGCCTTAGTGACCATACACACAAATATAACGACGTAGATTTTTTGAAAAATGCCCTTTCTTTGGCCCTTATATTTTATTTCGAAGGGACTACAAAGATCTAAACCTACATTTGAAAATGGGGAATTAGGTACTATTCTTTCGGGAGGAAGATCCCCCATCATTTGGTTAGCTAGTATGGGCTTAAATTTAAAGCATCGTACACATTCATGTACAACCTTACGCGCAATATTCCTGCCGCCAAGTGGCCAATATTTTTGACGTACAGTATTCAGCAGAGCTTGAGGTCCGACATGAAAATTTCTCTCGTGATAAGATTTCAATATCAATTTAGTTAAGTGGCAGTTTGCTGTTAAAACCATTGGGTGTTTGTGATCGAAGTTTAAATTCGATTTCTTGAGTCAACCTCCTACCCTTAAAATATTGTTATTATCTAAGAATGGACACAAGAATTTTAACTTACTTGAGCTATCTACTATATTTCCCTTTTTCAGAGCAGAAATTTCACTAGAGAAATAGCTTACCTGTCTTGCAGCACTCCACCCTTACATAATAAATCATTAAGGGAATTTCCATTCGTTGTTTTGGCACTAGCGTCGAAAACAAGGCGCAGTTTCGTTGTGGCGCTCGACGGTCTTAAAACTCCGTGATGGGGAAGGTAATATCCTTGATCGAAATCATTAGCTTCTATTATTTCATGCATAAGATTCAGCTGCTTGTATTCGTTAAGAAATTCTGTGTATAAATTTCTCATTGTGGGATCGCGATCTAGAAGTTGCCAAAGATAGTTTAATCTTTTTGATGCAATGCGTTTGGAACTGCCTAAATAGGTTTCAGAGAGTTCTAGTTTAAAAGGCATTTCTACAACAAATTTGCCACTAGAATTTCTAAAATGTGTCTTATCAAAATGATCATTACAATAAGCCAATTCTGCACTTATACAGGGTTGCACGTCATTTACTTCCTCGATCTCCCAAAAACTCTTTAGTGTATTGTTTAAATTTTCTAAATTTTTTGTTAGGAAGCAATATCTTTCAGTATTGTTTATTTCCGTATAGAAAATGATTCCTGAAACAAGATAACCGAAAATGCTGGACTGCAACCTTAAATTATTGCCTAAATTTATTTTTTCCGGAAGGAGGAAATCAAAAAAATATTCAGCACCCAAAATTACTTCGATTTTGTTTGGAATATAGAACTGTGAATCAGCTAAGTATATTTTAGATGGGATTAAATGTTGTATGTTTAATTTCCTTGCTGGCATAACATCTGTTATTTTTGGAATTAGTAATAATTCAATAGCTCGTTGAAATTCGCCAGATTTATTAGATAAACATGTATTGACCTTTGACTTCAGACATATGAGAGAATTATTTATCCCGCTAATCGGAATGTTTATTCATACCTTTTTCAATCCCAGTGATTTAACTGCATCAAAACTGATAAATTTACTTTCCGAGGCTGAATCTAAAATCACTCTGAATGGACGATTTATGCCATTATTATCTTTCAAATAAATTATGGCTGTATTTATCAAGACTGATTTACTGCCGTGCGAAAAAAATGAATGAATTGCAGTTTCTTTTTGCGCCTCTGAAAGAGGATTTCTATTCATTGATTCTTCCGATAATGGATTGTTTATTGTTTGTTGAAAGTCAATTTTAGTGTCTGGTGATGAGTATTTATGAAGTAAGGTGTGATGTTTCGATTTGCAAGCAAAACAAGTGGTTTTTGAATTACATTTGCTAAACAAATGCCACCCCAAACAGTTAAAGCAAAGTTTGTTTTTCTTAACGATATTTATTCGGTCAATTAGCTTCATGTTTTTATATTTATCACAGTGATAAAGTAGGTGAGCTTCGGTTTTACATACAATACACAATTTATTTTGCGGTTTATTCGTTTTAACGAATAATGCTTTATTAGTGGACTTTGTAGGGATGCTAGAATTAATGCTGCTTAAAATTTGATGTCTACGTTACAAAATTTCTAAAAATTGGTCGAAATTGGGAACTTCATTGTCCCTTAATGTTAACTCGTATTGTTTCCGAGTTTCGAGGTCAAGCTTATCTAGTACAATATTTAGCAAAATTGCGTTTGAAAATGTGTCTTTTTCAAAATTTAAGACTTTTAGAGCCTTTAAATTCTTCTTTAAATTGTCTAATAAATTACGGAGATCTTTAGCCGATTCATGTTTCATTGAATATATATTCAAATTATCTTTTATATGACAGTCTACTATAATTCTTTTGTTTTCATATCTTTGTTGTAATGCGTTGAAGAGGGAAGTGAAAGTATCATCAGCGGTTTGTAACGTTCTGGGCTCACCCGTTAACGCACCGCGGAGATAAAACAATTTTTCATTATCCTTTAAAGCGAGATTATCAATGATTATTTCTTTGAAGGTCGTTTTAAATACTGACCATTCTTCAAACTTGCCACTGAAAGGTGGCAGAGGGATTTTAGGGAGCTTTAAGCTGATTTCTTTCGTAATATCACTACTATTATTAGACAGTTTAAACTCAGAAATGTTAATTTTAGCATTTTTTTCTTCATACTGTTTATTAATAGAGGATAATAAGCTTACCTCTAGTTTTGAATATCTTCATCCGTCTTTGAAATCTGCTCTTCTACTTCACTAATCTTTTCTTCATCTACAATTTTGTAGTATTCCTCTTTAATCAATTCAAATTTGTTCTCGTTTTTTCGGAGCAGCTCTAGTTGAGCTTTTAGTTCTGAAACACAAAGAGTCTTGCCATCTGTAGCATTGAAAATCTTTGTGACTTGCGCCTTTATGTTTCCACGTATTCTATTGAGCGCTGTTATGTCCGCGTCGGACATTTTTTTGTTTTATTTAAATGTTTTGTTGACAATATAGTAAATTCTAATTACGCTGGTTTAACCTCCGAGTCGCTAGGACCATTATGTACGGAGGTGTACTAAGAAAATTAAGCGAACTGTAATTCACTAACAAAAACAAAGTTTTATTTTTCAAATATAGAAAGAGAATATGGCTAGTTGCCAATTTTGAATTTGAATTTTTCTACAAAGTTGAGAGAATTGCTTGTTGCCATTTTGAGATTGCTTTTTCTTAAAAAAAAATAACTACGCAATAAATACATGAACTAGGTTGCATAAAAAAGGGTTACAAAAATAGATGCCAATTGGCACAGATGCGGGAGTGGTGTTCCGTCGCTAAAGGCGATGCTACAATGAGATTGCAAGTACGGAACAAGGATTTAATCATTTTTAAAAACTTCTGTCTGGTGTCGTCCGTGTATTGCACAAATGTATTTTACAAAGTCTGTCTGGTGTCGTCTGTGTATTGTACAAATGTATTTTACTAAGTTTGTATGGAGAAAAGTCCGTGTATTGCACAAATATATTTTGCAAAGTCTCTCTCGTGTCGTCCTTGTATTGCACAATTATATCTTACAAAGTCTGCTTGGTGTCGTCCGTGTATTGCACAAATATATTTTAATACATTTTACAAAGTCTGGCTGGTGTCGTCCATGTATTGCAAAAATGTATTTTACTAGAAAATTCGTAAAAATAACAGAAAGTTCGTAATAAATGCAGTTTTATTTCGGAGAAAATCAGTGAACTGTTTCTTTCACGGGCAAAATCTGTTAAAATAACAGAAGTTCATAATAAATAAAGATTTCTTTTCATAATATAAAAATCATTTTACTGGCGTCGTGACTGACAGTCGTTTTCTGTAAAATCAACATATTTTTGTACTGTGTACTGAGAAACTGACTACATATTTACTTTTTTATGTTCCGTGGAGAAAATATATGTAAGGTTTTTAATGTTTATTTTTTTTCCGCAAAATCACCAGATTTGTGTACTATGTTCTGAGAAACAGACTATTTCTGTACTTTCTTATGTCCTTTAAAGAATATTTGTAGGGGTTTTGCAGTTTTTACAAAAAATAAAAAAATAAATAAAATAAAAAAAAATATGCAATTTATAAGTTAAACGTAAAAATAAATAAAAACAACCAACGGTAATTCTCTTAGTAGAAATCGATTTTCTTAAAAAAATGTTAACAACAGAACGAAAAACTTTATAATTTAAAAGTGCAAAACTTAAAAGGTTAGTTCCTGAAAGAGTTGATTCTCTTTATTTAAAAAGTAAAAGTAGAAAATACCAATGTTTTTGATTTTAAAGAAAATGTTGTTGTTTATAAAATATAGTAAAATTCTTAAATTTCATCATTTTGAATGGAAATATAATAAAAAGTATTTTCCCTAAATATAAGTCACGTGATGTGTTCTTTTATCTATGATAAACAAGATCTTAGCTTTTAAATTAAAATGTCGAAATATGTATTTTTAAGAATATCGAGGGGATTTAATTTTTTTGTTCGTAAACTAAGAAATGTGCAGACTTTTACACAACCTTGAGACTTCTATCGCGTGTCTAGAGGTTGGAATTCTGCAGTGGACTTCTTTGACATGTTATTGCAGCCTCCTCATTTGGCTGAGATTAGCCTTTGTGTAGCTGATTAGGGGATAATTTTTGAAAAAAAACAAACAAACATATAAATGCGACTGAACTAGAAGTCTCCAGCTCCCCCCGTTCAAAAATTATTGAATTTCCAGCGGTTTTTTTTTTTTTAACCATTTGGAAAAATGGTTATTGTCCTCGTCAGTGTATGAAATCAAAAGCATATCTGAAGCGTTTTATTGGTTTAATCCGCATTTTATTCTTTTTCTGATTGGTCTATACACTAACCTTTACTTTCAACAGAGATGGATACTTCTGTTGCCACTATGACAAAAAAGTAATAAAAAACTACAAAAAAAATTAATAACTCAGAAACAAATTGAGATATAGCTTTCAAACAAATTGCATTTAAAAGTACACTTTTTTTTCTCTATACGACGGTGTAAAAAATAATATTGTGGGATGTTTAAAAGTTTAAGAAGGAAATTTCATTTAAAAAGGGTCGTCAGATTTCTTGGACGATGGAAAAGCCTTTTCCCGAACAGCCAATGAAATGCTTGGATAATACGGAAGTTTCAGGAAATCTGACGAATCGCAGGCGATTTCTGTCGCTTGCAATTTTTACGTGTAATAACACTATTAATGTTTAATTCATGGCGTACCTAATGTATGATAAACTCCGTGTGATTTTTTATGTCTTAAATTTTAGTCTTTGAAAAAATCATTTTCAAAATGGTCGTTGTAATTTGTTAAATTGCATTTTTTTTTTTTTTTTTTTTGGTAGCGATTTTGCTCCACTGTGTATACCGCTTACTCCATTCGATTGGTCACAGAGTCAGTTTGAACATAGTGATTTCGGCAAAATGAGACGCTTCTTCGCATGTCTCTCAATTTAAAATAAATAAAATTTTGAATATATTTATTTTTAAAAAATCGAAATTTAAATTTGTAATGTTGTGTAAATATCCCTTGGAATTCTTTGCAAGTGTATATAACAGTCTTAAAATAAAAAGCTTCTAATCTGCCGTCAGCTTTGTATATTTTTTTAAAAAACGTGTTCCCTTAACATTGTAAAAAAATATTTTATAGATTAGAATTCAAATGAATATAGAAGAATGAGGTTATTTTGTTGAAAAAATATTAGTATAGTATAAAATTTCCTATTAAAAGCAGTCAAAAATAATAATAATTTGTTTTGTGTGATTTCTTATGAAAAATAAAATTAAACGCTAATAATTTCTGTACAAAAGATGTTCAAATTTCAACGATAACTTTAAAGTACTTTTCTCATTATGAATCAATTTATTTTTTGAATTAAAAAAAATTATGCAATTTATAAGTTCAAAGTAAAAATAAAAGAAAACAATCAAAGGTGATTTTCTTAAAAAATGTTAACAATGAAAAAAAAAAATCTTTATAATTTAAAAGCTAAAAATTTAAAGAGGACTTAAAGGTTAGTTCTTGAGATAATCGATTTTCTTCACTAAAAAACTGAAAGTTGAAAAAGAAATATTTTTGTTTTTAAAGTTTTGTTTTGTTTTGTTTCCAAATATGAAGTAATTTTTTTAAATTTAATGGGTTTTTAAAAGAAAATTTAAAAAAAAAAAAGTTTTTTCCCTAATTATAAACCACGTGATAATTTTTTTTTCAACTATGATAAACAAAATCTGATCTTTTTAATCAAAATGTCGAAATATGTACTTTTAGAATACCGAGGAAAATTAAATAATTATTCGTAAACAAAGAAATGTGTATAAAAGTTATATGTACAAATGAAATACTTTTGCAGCTTTAGACCTAAATAAAGAATACAGGGGGAAATTGAAAAATATATTTCCCCTCACTGTTTTCAAGAAATTGTAAAGCTACGGCGGGAACAAGAATTCGATTTAAATAAAATAGTGATTCCTTTATTCTTTGGTGACATAAGGTCGAGATTATGCAAATTATGCTAGCATAGTGCTAGAAGAAATGTTGGATGAGCCATTATACACGGGATATTTCGAAAAGTAACCGAATGCAAAATACGATCACATAGAATTTTCCAGTTGTGCTTGTATTCCTGTTTATGTTTAGCATAATGTAAAAGTTGCAGTTTGAAAGTGATGTAACTTGCCTTAAGAGGCTGTATCAATAAGTTTTTGCCCTCACATAGAAATGAGTGAAATTTATGAAATTGCTACATTGTATTATTCCTTTTCTATATAGTCAAATATCGTGTATCAAATATATTTCACAAAGTCTGTCTGGTGCCATCCGTGTATTGCACAAATGTATTTTAATATATATTACAAAGTTTGTCTGGTGTTGTCCATGTATTGCACAAATGTATTTTACTACAAAATCTGTAAAAAATAACAGAAAGTTCGTAATTAATACAAATTTTATTTCGGATAAAATCAGTAAACTCTATATTTTACGGTCAAAATCTATTAAAATAACAGACAGTTCCTAATAAATAAAGAATTTCTTCGTAATATAAACAGCTTTTTACTAGCGTCCTGACTGACAGTCCTGTTCTGTGAAAACAACAGATTTTTGTAATGTGTACTGAGAAACAGATTATTTATTTACTTTTGTATGCACTGTGGAGAATATTTGTAGGTTTTTTACAGTTTTTGTCTTTAAAATCAACAGATTTTTGCACTTTAAACTGAGAAACAGACTATTTATTTAGTTTCTTATGTTCCGTGGAGAATATTTGTAGGGATTTTAATGTTTTTGTTTTTTTTGTTTTTTTTTTGTAACATCAACAGATTTTTGTACTGTGTTACTACGAAACACATTGTAAAAAAATATAATGCCAGTTTTCCGGTAGGAATCGGAAAAATAGTTGCCCTTATCGTACCGGAATAATTTCCAACCCAGCTCGGAATAAAATCCGTAAAATACCGTTTTACTGACTATTTCCTTATTTTTGCGGATTTTATTCCGAGCTGATTCGGAAATTATTCCGGTATGATAAGGGCAACTATTTTTCCGATTCCTACTGGAAAACTGGCAGTATTTTTTTCTTACAGTGCACTTTAATTACTTTCTTATGTCCTGTGGAGAATATTTGTGGGGTTTTTACAGTGTTTCGGTAAAATCAACACTACTGTGTACTGAGAAGCAGACTATTTATTTACTTTCTTATGTTCTGGGAAGAATATGTTTAGCGTTTTACAGTTTCTTTTGTAAAATCAACAGATTTTTGTACACTGTAAAAAAAAAAATAATAATGTCAGTTTTCCAATAGGAATCGGAAAAATAGTTGTCCTTATCGTACCGGAATAATTTCCAACCCAGCTCGGAATAAAATCCGTAAAATCGGAATAAAATCCGTAAAATAGTGTTTTACTGACTATTTCCTTATTTTTACGGATTTTATTCCGAACTGGTTCGGAAATTATTCCGGTATGATAAGGGCAACTATTTTTCCGATTCTTACCGGAAAACTGGCAGTATTTTTTTTACAGTGCACTTTAATTACTTTCTTATGTCCTATGGAGAATATTTGTAGGGTTTTTACAGTGTTTCGGTAAAATCAAATACTGTGTACTGAGAAGCAGACTATTTATTTATTTTCTTATGTTCTGGGAAGAATATGTTTAGCGTTTTACAGTTTCTTTTGTAAAATCAACAGATTTTTGTACACTGCAAAAAAAACTAGTTGGATGTGCCAATCCCAAAACTTTCTTCTATCTTATACATCTTAATATTTCGAAACCTAGTTACACATGTTAATACTTCAATATTATTAGTTCAATACTATACCAACTTTGATTTTCATCTTAAATTTCTGCTCAAGTCAATTAAACGGACTAAAAACGAGTTAATCTATATCATGATATTTGTTAAAATTATTAATTTTTCCTTATTCTGTTGTTATCAGCTGTTTGCGAATAGCCGGCTTAGCAGGAAGCGAGTTCCCGCAGCTGCATGAGCCGCCGATGTACAATAGAACTACGAAAAATCATAAAAGTATACAAAAATCGCTAACACGGAGCCCCTTTACCGCGCAATATTTCCAAATTCAAGGAGGAGCTGTTGGCCAAAGCCAAAAACAAGCACAAACATTTTGGTTCAATTGTATGCATAATTTTATACGCTGTTCGATGGTACAATAATGAAAATGGCACAGAGATCGGAATTATAGCGCCCCCTTCTTTCGGAATTTTTTCAAGTTCAGGGAGGACTTGTTTGCCATAGCCAGAAACATGCACAAAAAATTTGGTTCAATTATATGGATAACTTCATACACTTTTCGATGGTACAATAATGAAAATTGTACAGACATCGCAATTATAGTGCCCCCTACCGGCAGAATTTTTCCAAATTCAGGAAGAACCTTCGTGACATGACCAAAAATAAACACATAAAATTTGGTTCAATTCTATGCATAACTTCATACACTTTTCGACGGTACAATATTCAAAATGGCACAAAAATTGTACAAAAATCGCTATTACAGCGCCCTCTACGAGCGATTTTTTTACAAATTAAGGGAGGACCTCCTTGCCATAGCCAAGAACTTAATTTTTTTTTTTGGTTCAATTCTATGCATAACTTCATACACTCTTCGGTGGTGCAATATTCAAAATCGCACAAAAATCGCTATTACAGCCCCCCCCCCCCTAGCGGCGAATTTTTTGCAAATTCAGGGAGGACCTGCTTGCCATATCCAAAAACTTAAAATAAAAATTTGGTTTAATTCTATGCATAAATTCATACACTTTTGGACGGTACAATATTCAAAATCGCACAAAAATCGCTATTACAGCGCCCCCTACCGGCGATTTTTTCCAAATTCAAGGAGGACCTGCTTGCCATAGCCAAAAACTTAAAATAAAAATTTCGTTCAATTCTATGCATAATTTAATACACTTTTCGATGGTAGAATATTCAAAATCGCACAAAAATCGCATTTACAGCGCCCCCTACCGGCGAATTTTTTCCAAATTCAGGGAGGACTTGCTTGTCATATCCAAAAACTTAAAATAAAAATTTGGTTCAATTCTATGCATAACTCCATACACTTTTGGATGGTACAATATTCAAAATCGCACAAAAATTATTATATTAGCGCCCCCTACCGGCGATTTTTTTTCCAAATTCCGGTAGGACCTGCTTGCCATAGCCAAAAACTTATAATAAAATTTTGGTTTAATTCTATACATAACTTCATACACTTTTTGATGGTACAATGGCGACAGACAGACGGACAGACGGACACACAGACAGACAGACATTTTCTATAAACATGTTTTTTGGAATCTCTGACCCCTAAAACATGCAAATCCGTCGAAAACCGGAAGTCGAAAAAAATTTCGATTACAATACTTTCTTCTATTGAAGATAGAAGAAAGTAATAATGCCAGTTTTCCGATAGGAATCGGAAATATAGTTGCCCTTATCGTACCGGAATAATTTCCAACCCAGCTCGGAATAAAATCCGTAAAATACCGTTTTACTGATTATTTACTTATTTTTAGGGATTTTATTCCGAGTTAGGTGGGAAATTATTCCGGTACGATAAGGACAACTATTTTTCCGATTCCTACCGGAAAACTGGCAGTATTTTTTTTTTTTTTTTTTTTTTTTTCACAGTGTACTGTCCTACTGAGAAACAGTCTATTTATTTCCTTTCTTATGTTCCGTGAAGAATGTTTGTAGGGTTTCACATATTTTTCTGTAAAATGAACAGATTTCTCTATTGTGTTACTTATAAACAATTATTTTGCTTTCTTATGTCATATGAAGAATATTTTTAGAGTTTTTTCTGTAAAATCAACATTTTTTGAACAGCGTTACTGAGAAACAATTTATTTACTTTCTTATGTCCAGTGGAGAATATTTGTAGTCTTTGCATTTTTGTGTAAGATCAACAGATTTTTGTACTGTGTTACTGAGAAACAGACTATTTATTTAATATTTTAAGTCTTGTGGACAATAAGTCTTGTGGACAATTTAGGGTTTTGCTATTTTTCTGTAAAATCAACAGATTTTTGTACTGTGTACAGAGAATCAGACTATTTATTTACTTTCTTATGTCCTTGGGAGAATATTTGTAGGGTTTTTAATGTTTTTCCTGTAAAATCAACAGAATTTTGTACTGTGTTACTGAGAAAAAAAATTTACTTTCTTATGTCTTGTAGAGAATATTTGTAAGGTTTTTATTGTTTTTTTTTTTCGGTAAAAGCAACAGATTTTGTACTGTGTACTTAAAAACAGACTATTTATTTACTTTCTTATGCCGTGTGGAGAATATTTCTAATGTTTTTATAATTTTTTCGGTAAAATCAACAGATGTTTACAGCGTATTTGTAATTGTTTATGTGTATTTATTCTATTTTAATTAATATATGAGAATGAAAACATTTGAAAAGAAAAATGAGTAATGAGAAAACATTTGAAAAGAAAAATGAGTAATGAGAAAACATTTGAAAAGAAAAATGAGTAATGAGAAAACTTTTGACTTTATAAAACCACGCATCTTAATACTGTTTAAGATACTAGTTTTAATATAATCTCTATGGATTAGAGAAAAAACAAACATTTTGCCTTTAATTTGAGGGAATTTTTCTAATAATTTAAATATTAGATTAAGTTAAAAACTTTTTCATGTATGATAATAAATATTAAAAAAGAATGTCTTTAGAGAAAAAACTATTTTTTAAAAAGCGACATGTTATTTATGCAGACATTGATTTTATAATCTTCTACTTTTCATCGCAAAAGTATTTTATATTTAATCCTTACCAAAAGTAAAAGAAAAGTAATTCCTTCTTTTTTATTTTCGATTCCTTTTAGAATTCTTTAAAAAAACTGCGAAAACATTTTCTAACTTTCATGTTGTTATTCAGTGGTGTAGCAATTCGAAAATTATGTTTTGAACTCAGGCATTCAAATTTAAATATATTGCACGGTTAGGATTTCCAATAAATATTAAAATGTTTATAAGAAAATTTATAGTTCAAAATAATTAAAAATGTGCTATCGCAAAATCAGTAGATTAATTATTTTAAATTTAGAATAAATAATACCTTAAGGGGTACAAATCAGGTTAAAGAGGAAATCTACTTTCATCAAAATTTTATCCTCTAAAGCATTTTTCGTGAATTGTTTAGACTACATTAGAAGATTTACATAATCATTTAATAAATTTTAGAAAGATTTTAGAAGGATTGGAGGATTTAGAAAAATTAATTAAATTTGAATTTATAGGGATTTTGTGCAATATTTATAACCCCACTCAAATCTTTTATTTTAAGTATTTTTTTTTAGTATTTTGTAGAATTAGGAAATTTACAAATATAACGTTCTTATAATAGAAATATAGAAATATTTCCAAATTGAAAATTTCCCCACCCCACCCCCAACGCCAAACAAAGCTGAAAAGATGCAAAGGCAAAAGAAATCATCCTTTTAAAAATATTTTTGTTTTGGGTAACCAATAATGCTTTTGGAACAAGATAAAGTAATGTAATTATAACTCATTCTAAACTGTATTGCAACTAATCGATGTGTTAAATGAATTTTAAAACAAGTTATTTTAATGTTACTCATAAGTACCGTCAGCAAATAAAGGGTTAAAAAATAGTAAGGTGATCGTTTTGGCTGGAACTTATACAACCAAAAATGTTCATTGATTAATTTTTTTTTCGAGATCGCAAAACATAAAAAAATGCAAAAGAATTCCCTTTTGTTCAAATGAACGTCATTTTGTCAAACATACACTTCTTAAATTTTGATATAAGCTTCAGAGAATTTAATGCTCTTTCACAGCGTTTAATTTCTAACAAAATAAGTACCAGAGCTCTAATTTTCTGCAGTAATAAAAATATTAATCTAACCCTCCAGCCCCTGTATCTCTATATTTCATACATTATTTAGGAAATTTAAAGCAACTTCTTCTTCAGCAAACAAAACAACAATAATTATAATAATAATAACAATAATAATAACATAATAATAATAATTATAACAATGTAATAATAATAATAATAATAATAATAGCAATACTACTACTACTAATAATAATAATAATAGTAATAGCAATACTACTACTACTACTACTACTAATAATAATAATAATAATAATAATAATAATAATATAATAATAATATTTTTTGACTATACCTATATTAATTTATATACGACAAAAGCACAGATCAAAAATCTTAAACTCAGGGAGTAGAGAACTTTCGGAAAATCCTCTTCGCCAAGGATTTCTTAGTATCAACTAGAAAAACACAACATACAGGGTTTCGGTGAGTTGTATTGTAAAGTCCTGGTTTTATTCAATAGCACTCTGTCAATAAAGGCAGATGTGGCTCCTAAATATCCCTCTTTTGCTACAAGACCGATACATTTTGTGTATCATAAAATCTTTAACAACCCAATTAAACGCGCAATATATTCCACTTCAACTCTCTCCAACTGTCAGACTGGAAATCATATATTAAGCCAAGATCTTAGCTTTAGACATTTTGGGTATAATAATTCTTACGATACTTGAAACACTCTTCAAGCATTTTCAAGTGCCACCGGATATCAAAGAAATCTGACTTACATATACCTAAAGGCCTGAGGCCGTTTCGGGGACTCTTGGCTGAAAACTTCGAAAGTGAAGACTTTCCTTTTCTACGCTCCCGGCGTAGGTCTGTCCAGGCTTAGGGCAGGTTGCGGAGCTAATATCTCCGGACAGAGTACAGAGTACTCTAAGCTGTAACCCACGCGCGGTACTGACAATACTGCGAACAGGGCTTATTTAAGCTCTAAGTTGTAAAACCCCATCTCTTCATCTTAACTTCTGAATATTTTTTTGTAGCTGTGCCGTGCTGCTTTAATAAATTGCTTTTTGTCGCTAGACCATCCTGCATTCCTGACTCACGACGGTACAGCAAGTAAACTGGTGTCATCGAATTGGGATTTATTTTTTTTTTATTCAGAAGAAGTTAATGAAGGAATTCTAGAAGAAATTTTCTTTTAGTGCAGGAAAAGAAGAAGAAGCTCCTAGGTTCTATTAGAAAACAAGTCCGAAGTTGCTGTTCGCTTTTTTTTCTGCAGACGGAAAAGAAAAGAAAGTTTCATCTTGCCGAAGACGGAATTTCATCTCTCGGACCCCTCTGTGTTGAACGAAGATTTGCCTTCTCTTAGTGTTGACAGAAGCAAGGAAATTCAGGATCGTAGCTCGTGTGCGAGTGAAGAAGAGTGAGGGTGTTTTCCGACCCTTGAACCTTGCCAGCTGTGGTGGAAAAGGGGTTGTATTTTTGTGAGAAAAGAAGAGCAAGAACTCGTGTTCCCCCAGTGCAGTGTGATTCTGTGAATTGTGTGCGATATTGTGTATTTGTGGCAGTATTTACAGCCTATTTTGGATTACCATTCGTTCGTGTCTGGAGGCTTCTAGTGGGGTAAGTCAGTTCATTTCAAAAAGTTCTTGAGTGTGAAAATAATTATTTTTTATATTTAAACATATATAAAAAATAATTCTGTATTTTTAACAGTTTTTTTGTACAGTATGTATAAACTCTAGCGGGTTCTGATAAATATTTAAATGTTCACTAAAAATAAAGAAGTACTGGAGCTGCGTTCTGACGTACTTCGATGTAAATTAAGCACCGCTTGGAGCTAATAAGTTTATCAGAAAGAATATTATGTAAACACAAACAAAAAGTAGCGAGTAAACATAACACGACCACCAATTAAAACGGCACATACAGTCGCAATTAATACTGGCATTCCGCATCGCCGTCTGAAAATCATTGAAATGATTTGGAAACCATTTGAGAGCGCTGGTTACATGTAAGGCACTCTACGTCACATATGTAAAAATATTGGTAGGAAAGAAGGCAAAGTATTGCAAATGGGAGGAACAGGAAGAGTTAATTTAGGATTAGTTATTTCTGATGCGCTACTACGCAGGACTCCGGAGCACAGTATTTATGAGCTCCGGTGAGTTCCGACTAATATGTGAGGGGTCTCAGGAATAGGGCTGGATTAATTATCAATATATCGGTCAAATATTGATATTTTTTAACTATCGCAATAACAATATGTAAGCTCTGACTCTAACGATATATCCCAATAGCGATATCTAATCTCTGGCTCTACTTATATATCCCAATAACATTTTTTTCCGCACCACGACTTCGAACCGTAAGAAGAAAAAGCGCCGAATATTGCGTAACCAATAACTTCTTCAATCCTTTCTCTCATCCGATAGATGCAATTATTCGCAGCCCCGCTTTATTCTAAATTCCCTCCCGTGATAATCTGTCTTTCGTTGATATCCCAGACCCAGACTAATTCATATTCTAATATATCAACATGCATATGTCCGTTCGTTACTGAATAATGGTTTAATCGTCGTTGTTTTAATTTCGCTGCTACTATTGGTTTAGACATATTAGAACATATCAAGTCTTTGATACGTCCTGGCCAATGATTTCTTCAATCCTTTCTCTCATCCGATAGATGTATTTATTCGCAGACCCGCTTTATTCTAAACTCCCCTCCCGCGATAATCTGTCTTTCGTTCATATCCCAGACACAGAATAATTGATATTCTAATATATCAACATACATATGCCCGTTCGTTACTGAATAATGTTTTAATCGTCGTTGATTTAACTTCGCTGCTGCTACTATTGGTCTAGACATATCAGAACATATCAAGTCTTTGATACGTCCTGGCCAGTGACATGAGCTAGAACATCTGTTCAATGTTGAGTCAATAATTGTCTATAGGCTTCATTCAATGCTCGTTCGTTCGAGCGAGTTGTCGGTAGTGATTTTATATTTTATAGGAAGATGAACGTACGGTGTCGGGTAAATTGCCCGAATTATAATCAAGTGATTTAAAAAAATAGAGGGTAAGAGTAACGTGTGGCAATATTTTGGATGCCCAGGTAATGAACATGGTGAAGTAATAAATGAAAAAATTGCAGTATGCAGTATATGCGTTCGACCGGTATCTGCAAAAGCTACTTCTAATTTATGGAGTCATCTTAGATATAATTATCCTCTACAATATGATGGACTAAATTCAAGGTAAGAATTGATTTACTTTATTTTACTGATTTACTTTATTTATATGATTTACTTTACTGACTGATTTTATTGATAATATTCACACGGGCGTGGAAATTAGTTAGACGAATTTCAGTTGTAATTTTTTCAATGAAAATATATTTCTGATTTTTTTTTAATTATATAATTTATCTAATTTTAAATAAGACCAAAAAAGTCCTGTTTTAAAAAATGATATAAATGAGCAAAAAGACAAAAAAGAACAATAAAATAAAAAATATTACTACATCCGGGCCATAATTTTAAAGTCTGAAAATGTAATATTATTAAATGCCATTATACTGGATGTCTGCAAACCGGGCTGGAACGCTTGGATTAATTTCGTGTCATTAGACTGAAGCCGTGTTTGCTTTTTGCTCTGGACATGCAGGCTGGGTCGGCCTTTTTTTCTGCTCACTCAGGGTGTAGTGCGGCACGGGTGTCGCGTCTTACCAGAGCCAAACCCGAAAACTCTGCTTAAAGTCAACCCGACCGACACCCGGCACACTTCATCACAAACTCGAAGTGGAAGATAATAAATTCATATTTTAATACAATATAAAAAAAAGAATTATTCTGTAATATCAAATTTATCTTTTTAGTACAAAATTGAATACATATACCATTAATGTTCAAATATATAGTTTTTTTCATAAAATATATTCCTGACTTACTTTTAAAATGGTTGGTCAACACGAACCGCGTGTCGGGTCGGGTTCGGGTGAAATCGGGTAACCTGAGACGATGCAAGAATCTAATTTGAAGACTGGGTCGGGTTTGAACTTTTTTCCAGTATACGTCGAATTGATAGTTTCCCTTACTTTACTTTTTTTTTTCTCTCTCTCTCTCTCTCTTTTTGATAAAAATAATAGTTATATAATACATTTTTAATAGAAATTTTGAAGTTTTATTTTTGCATCAAAAACTGCAGAGTAATAATTTAAAAATCTATTTTCTTTTTTCATTGTTCAAAAGTTTTGATTTTCTTTAACCACATTTTCCTTTCATTTTAATTTACATTAAAAATTTTATAGGTTTATGTGCTTATAATTGCTTAAGTGATCAGATCAAGATCACTAAAATTGATTACCATGTTCTATGGCCGGCACAGACGCACAAATAATCTGAAATATCCTGTACTTGAATTTTTATACATAAATATACAGTATAAAATTCGAAATCCAGCACCCACTGGACCTTGGCGATTCCGAATTTCGTTTCATTTTAATTAATATATATATATATATATATATATATATATATATATATATATATACCGCCGACCCCCTCCCCATCTCCTCTCCCAAAATACAAAAAACAGTGTGTGATTTACGTCAAGAACGCGTTTTCAATACTAAAAAAACCATAATATTAAAGCAGATGTTTTAATAGCGAATTTTTTTAACGTAAGAAAAAAAATCTATCCACATTGAACACTCTCTTTCCCCGCAAATTATTTACATCAGAAACACGTTTACAATACTGAAAAAAGATAATACATAAAAATAATAAAACTAAAGTAGATATTTGAGTTAAAAAGAAAAAATAAACAAATAAAAGCTCTATCCATGGTTTCTTTCTGCTTTGCAAAACATAATGATCTGATTGTGTAAACATATGACTTCCAATTTCTCGGAGCGAGATGAATAAACGAAAATCGGAAGGCGTTGTAACTTGTTTCGGAAGGCGTTGTAACTTTCTAATTAATAATTAAATTTTAATAAAAATTTGTTACACAGCCTAATTTACTATTATTTCAACTAGCTGAAAATTTGAAAGAAATCGGTCAATTTACGTAGGAGATATGGATTTATTGATTATTATATATTTTTTTTTAGCAGTAAGGAAAGGAAGATTTTGATTTTGATTCTTTTTCTTTTTTTGTTTGCTTGCAACTCAATAGTTTTTTTCTCTGCACTTAAGCACCGCAAACTTGATGACACTTTCACGGAGTCCTTTTTATACTATTTAAAAGAATAGAATTTGAATAGTGTGTTCTCGCGCTAAAATGAGGAGGGGGGGGGGGGGAGTTTTTTGTCATCACGACTTTTTAAAAACCCATCCGGACAAGGCGTGGGTATCTATAAGATGTACATTCATTTGTAAATAATTATATGATTATTAATGTTTTAAATTTTTTTGTTTATTAATCTTTTAAAATAAATGTTATGAGTATTTTCATAAATTTAAAATGCAATGATCTCTTTGAACTAACCAAGACTCTCTGATTTCGAACTTTTTGAAATCTAATGCAAAATATCGATTGTTTTGTTTATGTATTTGTTTTTGTTAGCCAATAACTTTATTTTATTTCTATTTTTTTCATTTGCAACATTTCTTTTTCTTCTTCTTCTTCTTTTTTTTTTTTTTTTTTTTTTTTGCTTTTAAATTCAGTGGCACTTTCCAAATAAAAAACAGATTTAAATATCAAACCGAGTATTTTGCGTAATCAAGTAAAATTGTATGGTAAGTTTTTTCTTTTTTGTTAGTTTCTTTCTGGAAAAATATGTTGTTATGGATCTAGATGTTATTTACAAAATATTTATAAAAAAGTGAACTTTACTTAGCATAGGTTTATTTCCAAATGGGATTTGAATATGTAAATTTTAAAAATTTTAATGTTTTATTCATCCATAGATAAACAAATACGAAGGTATAAAGACAGAGAAATTTTCTAAATATTTTAACTATTAAGAATGTATTGATACTCTTAGAAAAAGATTAAAAAATAAAATTTCTGCTGCATCTGTCATTCACTGAAGACTATTACGAGTACATGCAATTATGACATTAAATCTGTTTCAGTTTTTGCTTTTCATTTATTTTAATTATTTTAAAATCATCAACGTCTTAAAATTGAGAACATTTTAGTTTATCTAGTAAAATTTTTTTAAATAATATTCTCCGTTTACGCGATAAAATTAAATAGTTAAAAAGTTATTCTTAAATAATACATAAAACAGGAAGAATCGAGAACAAGCTAAAGAAAATCACTATGTAATCAATGATATGAGTGCAAATAGATACCGAATATTGGTTCCTTTTTCTAAAGTATTTATTTGTAGCATATATATATGTGGGTCGGGATGTCTAGGGGTTGAATAACTTCTCAGTCATTTTAATTGACGAACACAATATTTAATGACAAAACACAAAACAATTAAAATACAACCAAGATCTCATTATAACAATCGCAGCCTCCCGCTGCCTAGAACAAACTCCACTACCACTACACAACTGTTACGTCACATGACGTTTTCTCTCTTTTTTCGTTGCCAAAGAATATAAAGTAAGCATGAAAATGAAACAATAAGAATGCGGTTACAGTCATAGACGAGCAATACTGGACAGAAAGAAATGAATACTATGGAAGTAACGACTAATATTTCCTACAGAGATCGGCCATCCTGCGAGTCACTGGCCTCAGGGACGTTTTACAATACAAAACTTTACAATATATAAAAGACATAATACACAAAATGCAAATACTACTGAATATGAATAAAATGATTAAATACTTCAATACAAATTTCTAAAAATAATAGTACCGCACAGTTGATGCATCAACGAAGAATTTAAACACGGAATTACAATAATACTATACAAGTTTATTACATATTTCAGAAATACTTCATCATATCAGCAGATGCAGTAGTTTTATTGGGGCCTGGATGGTCACCAACTTTTTCCACTTCATAACTATCTCTGGGATTTATTTTAGTTATTTTATATGGGCCAAAATATTTAAATCTTGATTTTAACCCTGTGCTAAACTGAGTTCGTTGAATGGCCACCAGATCACCAATTTTGTATTTAGACGCTCTTTTTCTTTTTCTGCCATAAGTCCTTTTATTTTCAGCTTGAATTTGACCGAAAGAATGTGACCTAAATGCATCGCAATCTTTGTTTCTTAAATTTATTTCATGGTTATTCAAACGGATTACATGATCATTTCTGTCATAGTGTGAAGCTGCATTAAAAATATAATGGTTGACAGAACCAGAACTCAGTGTTGATCTTGTAGGGGTAACCAAATTGCTTTTAACATCCTTCTCTTTTGGATTTTTGGAGGTACTAAAATATTTACCTTTTCTTAGTTGAACATTACTTGATGATTGACGAAAAGATGCATCATCAATTTTTATTCTCTCCAGAGGAACAGCTGACTGTCCCCTAGGATCTGTAAATGGATCAACTTTAGCAGACGGGTTTAATAAAAAGTCAAGAATATTCTTGATACATGACAGTTTATCGTCTTTTCCAATATCCAGGAGTTCACATATGTGATATATGGTTTTATCAAGCATGATTTTCATAAAGCTCTGACGTTTACTATATTGATAAGAAGATTTATCAAATTGGAAACCATTAAACTTAAGAATGTCTCCAACTATATCTTGACTATTAGTGGGCCATTGGAAAAATAGAACTCTATACAAAGGCCGGATATTTTTTGCTTTTTGAATTCGTTCTTTTATTTCTGGTATGTCTCCAAGTTTACAACCTTGCTCTTTTCCAACACCACTCCACCAAAACGCATTAGACTTTAAATCCGGTATATCTGGAGCATTTCTATTTCTTCGAAATGGTAACTTTCGCAAAACATTTTGCTTTGTAGCTGATTTTTCATCCTTTACATCTAGCTTTCTGTTTCGTAAATATCGGCTTAAATAAGATTCTTCAGATTCTGTTAGAGTGTCGTCTGTCAACACGACTTTCATAGAGACATCAACCGATTCGTGCTTCTCCGATTTGCGTGCAGAAATAACTTCCTTTAGCTCTGCCCTTACTTGCGTATCATGAACGTGGTTCAGCTCAACTTCATCTTCATTGCTTAACTGGGATACCTGCATAAATAATGCATTTGTCCCGTACTTACAAAATTCGACGCCATTTTTATCAAAATTTAATATAGCTTGGTCTAAAATTTCCATCCCGATGACTGCTTGGTAATCTAACTGTGATGTCGGCACTACGTGCCATGTTAGGGAGTATTTATTTCCATCTAATTCTATTTCTTTCTCAATCGATCCCTTTGTATAAACTTTAGATGACCCTATTCCCGACAATACTAAAGAGTTGTTGGACAGCTTTGGACGATCAGAAATTTGTCGGTATAAGTCTTCGCGTAGAAGGCACACTGAACAGCCTGTGTCGATGAGTACAGAAATAGTTTGATTGTTAATGGTAACTTCTTTTGTTTTAACTTTTTTAAATGCGATGACGTTACAGTTTCTTGCTACATGTACATCAGAAACCTTCTCTTCATTGATTTTACTTCCGTTTTTTCTTAAGAGTTCGGTACAATACGATCTGACGTGGCCGGTTTCTCCACATTCATAACATTTGAATGATTTTTGACTTTTAGACTTTTCAGTTTGTGGATTTGTAGTTATTCCCCGGTCAAAATTCCTCTGCTCTGGGTAAGATCTCGCAAACGTTCTATCTTCTCTGCCGTTATTGCCAAAATGTGGCCTCCCAAAAGGAATATTTCTGCTTTCTTTGTACTGAGATTCTTTCGGTTTTCTATTAAACGTCATTTTAATGTTTTCATAATCATCTAGTTTTTCTGAAATAACATCTGATGATTTAAACATCGACCATTCGTCAAAGAAGTGTTCTTTTACTTCAGGAGGCACTTTTCGTTTTATCTGGTCAGTAATCATTAAATCGCACAACTCATCAAAGGTTGTAACCTCTAAACCTCGAACCCATTCGCTAAAATAGTTCTTCAATTCATACGCGAAATCTCGCCACGTTGTGTCTGCTCTTTTAACATGCTTGACAAACAATTGTCTAAATTTTTCAGGCGTAAATTTATATCTCCTTAGTAGTAATTCTTTAATCTTTTCATAATCATCAGTTACTTCTTCGCTTTCCCTAGCGATTATCTCCGTAATTTCTTGGGGCAAAAGTCCAATGAGGTGTGTAACCCAAAATTCCTTTTTAATTTCCGCCCTTTTCGCCTGGCGTTCAAAAAGAATTAAATAAAGACTTATATCGCATGTTTGGGGATCGAACATTTGAATAATATTATTCAGTTTAATACGCGGTTTTCCATTACTTTCGGGTTGACTCCCGTTTGGGTTACTGCTTCCGACGATTCTTTCATTTTCGAGGCGTATTTTTTCTAATTCAAACTCCATTTGTTGTTTTCGCAATTCCTCTTCTTTATTCCTTTTCCTTTCCTCGATAACAGTATCTAAATAGCCCTTTACAAATTCCTCCTCATACGTAGCAGCTGCTATAATAGCATCTTTTAATTCAGGTACCTTTAAATTTTCTACGTCTGGAACTCCCAATTCCATCGCGACGTGCTGCAAATCTTGTTTAATACCTTTGCTGAGGAAGGCCATTTTCTCAAACACAGTTTTATGTAACTATCCTTCAGGCCCCAAAAATTAAAATTTGCTTATTAAGAAACCAAAATTTAGTTTTTATAAAATTATCACCACTAAAAAATTTAGTTCTTATAAAATTACAAATTAGAATTAAGGAACATGATTCGAGATTTAAAACACATACGTGAACGATCAGATCTTAAATCTTACTTCAAATTACAAAAAAAATGCAAATAAAAATAAATAAATATAAGTATCGTCAGTTAAATACCAGAAGCGAAATAAAACAAATAAATTCTGAGATTAAATTAGGTAAATAAATCAAAATGAGCAGGCTATATCATATAAGCATAATCAAAGTAAAAGTCAAATTGCATAGTCAAAATAAAATCACAAATAATCAAATATCATGATAAAAATCAGAACTAGAATAACCTTTTTTGAGTGCACTCAACCCTGGATTCAACAGTTAAATGAGAAATAAACAAATGATAAAAAGCAGAAACTTACACTGCATGCATTTCAGTTCTTAAATCAGTGAAAAAGAACAGAACTTACCGAACTCAAATCGTTGCTGAAACATAAATACATTAGCAAAAATGAAACTAATAAACATTCTCTTTGATATCACATATTTGTATAAGAAAGCAAAAATAAATAAAAATATACCTGTATTTTAAATACTCAATCAAATAAAATTTATATTTCATAAACAATGTCTTTTCCTTTTAACCACAATAAATAAATCACTTACACAAATTAAAAAAAAAGGATCCACATTGCTTATCTGTTATCTATTAAAAAGTAGAATCTGAGACCAACAAAAAAAAATATCACTTGGTCTCTTCTTTTTTTCTGATGAAAAAACACTTGCTTTCTTGTGTCGCACTGATGGAATCTACTCACAAAGCTTTTAAATGAAACGAAAAACACACGGCTTGTTGCAGCGTCAATATTTCACAAATTTAACGATCGCACTAAATATTTCACAAACTTCTACATACCGGGCTGGTTGTTTCACTAAATTTTTAACTGAAATAAGGATGTTGATTCACTTTCACACTATGTAGCTCATAAAAGAAACTAGGCTGTATTTCTTTTTTTTTTCTTTCCATTCACCGATTCTTTGACAATGAGACTTGCAGAGAAAACCAGATGGCTTTTCTTATAATATCACAAACAGATAGTGGATGATCCGAAATGCAGAATCAGGATGATTATTTCTCGGCACATAACGAGGAGGTTTTTACTTTTTCCTTTGACAGAGTCAGGGTGACTCCAAAATTCTTCAGAACTCGGATGGTTCACAATAAAATTTGGGCGGGAAAATTATTCCATTGGCACACGTTTCATTATTAATTCCGCGCCGAGCCCCCAATTTTCTGTGGGTCGGGATGTCTAGGGGTTGAATAAATTCTCAGTCATTTTAATTGACGAACACAATATTTAATGACAAAACACAAAACAATTAAAATACAACCAAGATCTCATTATAACAATCGCAGCCTCCCGCTGCCTAGAACAAACTCCACTACCACTACACAACTGTTACGTCACATGACGTTTTCTCTCTTTTTTCGTTGCCAAAGAATATAAAGTAAGCATGAAAATGAAACAATAAGAATGCGGTTACAGTCATAGACGAGCAATACTGGACAGAAAGAAATGAATACTATGGAAGTAACGACTAATATTTCCTACATATATATATTTATTTAAAGAATATTGCGTGAGCAAATAGGTATAAAACATTAATTATTTGCTTTCTACAGCTATTTGCAATAAAATTATTCCTACTATACCATTTGTCTTTAGAAATAAGAAATTTTTCTATTCCCTCACACTTTAAAGTAGTTATCGCGATATATCACCGATATTGATATTAACTTGTTGATATATTGCGATATTAAATTTTTGATATCGTCCAGCCCTACTTAGGAATCTTACAGCTTGAAAGGTTTCAAAATTTAATTTTTTTAGGTGTTAAACTACTATCTTTTCTGAACATTCTGATATAATTGTTTACTTGAAATTCCCATCAGAACAGAAGTTAGAATTATACCCGCTTTATTAGAATTATACATTTAGAATTATACCCGCCCAATAGCTGAAGCGTCGTTTCCGAAAATTTGCAGTCATTTTTCTCCAAATGACCTTTTGGGCATAACGCGCACGATATTTGAAAAACTTTTAAATATTTTTTCATGAAATTAATTTTCATGAATGAATCTGTATAAACTGAACATAAAATTTCTTTTTATTGTTCAAAAAAATATTTTTTTAATTGATTATACTGTTGAAATTTTCAAAATTTTGCATCAGCTAAATACAATTTTGTATCAGATATATATAAATGCTTTAAGTACAAATTTATTTAGGTTCAGGGTAATGATTACAATCTGAAGTATAAGTTGGCACCAAAATTTTCATTCTGGTTGCAAAAATTATTTTGTAATCCTGCGCTTAAGCTGTTATACCAGTTATATGTTCGTCAAATGTCTTTGTTGAGGCTCCCTATAAATGCTAATTCTATATTTAGCAATTTTTTTAAATACGTGAAAGAAAATTCTTTCATCTTTCATCTCAATAAAAATTGTGCTTTAAAATAATATACATTTTAAGATATTAACCCCTTAACAGTGTGGCCCGAACTGGATTCGGGCAAGAACACTTTGCTTGGTTTGTTATTAAAAGCATTTTGATACCACTAATTTATAACAGTAAATTTATCCTTATTGATTGTCAGATATTTTTAGATTAAGTAAGGTAAATATTTCAGTATGGAAAAAGTGGTATGCAGACCCATTTTTAATTTTTTTGTAAGAAAACAAATGTCACTGTTAAGGGATTAAATGTTGAAAATGATCTTTTTTTTCCATTTTTTCCAATTTTAAGAGTCCTGAGACCCCTTAAACAATCACTAAAAGCAAAAAACTGCCGGAGCTGAGCTCTAGTGCCCTCCGACGCAAATTAAGCACTGCTATTTCATAATTCATTGACCAAGTTTGTTTCTGATGTTTGTGACCGGAGAAAATCGATCGTCCGTTTGGCAGTTCACGGCGTACATTTGCATGTACTGTCCTTGGCACAAGACGTATTTTTTTTATTTTGTTTGCACACAAAAAATTCCAGTGAAATGCAATAAACACAATGTAAAAAATCCGAAGGCAGAATTGGATAAATTTGTAATTTCAATTATCCGCATTGAAATGACAAACTACAATGGATGGCTTAATGGAGGTGGTCGCACAAGGAGGTTTTCAATGTATTTTGTTGATAAAATAAAATAAAATTCGTATTAAAAATTTTCTGGTGTGAAATTGAAATTTTTGAGTAGAAATACCCCACCAGATTTGGCAACAGCATTTTTTAAAAAACAAATTTAGTTATTTTACATACAGTAAATAAATAAATAAAATATTAATTGATATTGCTATACTTATTTGTTATGCTGCGATAATAAACGCATGCATAGTTAACACTATACAGGTCGCTTGACGCATTCATGCGTCATTTATAAAACTATCGTTAAGAAATTCCCAAATTCTCCCCAGAAAGTTTGAATAAATATTTTTGTTTAATATGATAATAGATATTTCGTTAATAACATAATCAAAAATTATTATTAAAATTTTTCTGGTATGAACTCGAAATTTCTGAATAGAAAAACCCCCGCCAGATTTGACAACACTATTTGGCAACAGCAATATGCAGAAAAGAAATAAATAAAATAATAATTAATATTACCTTGCTTATTTATTATGCTGCGATATTAAATGCATAGTTAACAATATATAGATCGCTTGACGCATTTATGCCTCATTTATAAAACTATCGTTAAGAAATTCTTAATTATCCCCAAAAAATTTGAAAAAATATTTAATAATAAATATAAGTAATTAATAATAAATATGAATAAATAAAAATATTTTTGGATATTAATGATAGACATTTCGTTAATAAAATAAATGAAAAGTAGCATTAAAATTTTTCTGGTATAAATTCAAATTTCTGAATTAAAAAAAACACTAGATTTGGCCACACTATTTGGTGTTAATAGCGGTAATCCCAAATTGTCCGCTTTTTTAAATACCAATACTTTTACAAGAAAATTTTTCCTGTTAGAGTTGTACAAATTTTGAAATAGAAATAAGATTCATTTTCTGCATAATTTACATGAGAAATATAAAAAGAAAATTTTTGTGTGAAAAAGGGGGTATTCAAAAAACTGATTAACTTGGGAGCCCTGTAATCAATAATCTTTAGAACCGAAAAGCAGATAGATTCTCTTCCAACAAGTTTAAAAAATATATATTTTTTAGCTTCGAATTACCATAAATGATTTTCATCCTATACTTAAAATTATTACTTTATAGTAAAATAATCACTATCTTCGCCAACAATATTATACAAAGATAAGAAGTAAAAATAAAAACAAAAAAGCCATGAAAATTAAATACTTTCTTGTCTGATTATTCAGATAATTTTCACTAAAAGAACGTTCGTTAAAGACTAATAGCGCCATCTAGCGTCTTAGAATTTAAATTCAGAGAACTTATTTTGAAATTCAAAGGTTTTCTCCTTTAGTGTGCTGTGTCACGACTGAAAAAATACTACATTACCCCTGAAACTCACTGCATACTATCCATTATTATCGCATATCAACATTTTTTCCCCATTTGCTGTTTATATTTATCTTCAGATTAGCAGCTCTCCATCATAAAAAAATAAAAAAAAATAAAAAATGCACAGGTACTGATTCACATTTATGGATGCATTTATTATGGAATAACATAATTGGAGCACGATTCAACGGCAAAGAAAAAAAAAATCCATGCATAATTTTTTTTTTGTAACTTCATAAATAATATTTTCGATAAAAAGGTATAGCGAAAAGAAACATACACATAAAAAAAAACCATATTTTTTACAGAATTTAAGGTAATCAAAATAAAAAGTAATTTTCTCTCCAAATTTTACGGAATTCATTATTAAATTTTCTTTTTTTTTTTTTTTTTTTGTAATTCAAATTAAATTATTTATTCATATCCAGACGAAACTTTTTATTCATACTGATATCATCAAAATGCAGAAAATTAAAAAAATCATCATAGACAAAATGAGGAAATCTCATCAGCGTGATATCCATTTATAAATTAATAACACCAACACTGGAAAAAGTTTAATTTCTTAGATTTGATAATCTTTTTATTCAGTTTCTAATTTTATTTTCCGTTTAATTTTTCTTTAATGAAAAAATACTTTAAAAAATTAACAGAATTTTTTGGGAGAAAGTGCTTTTTTTGAAAATTAAATTTTTCTCTTAATATATAATCTTGAAAATTCAATTTACAATAATGGCAAGGTATTAAAGTATAGTATCAAATTATTGAATACCTTATTTTGAAATCAACATTAAAAGAATGATCTTACTCAATTCGACAATAAATTCGCATATGCATCTATATACAGAGTGTTCATTCTCAACGGTGTCCAATGATTAATTTCTAAACCGTTAGCCATAGCCATATAGTTCCAATTATACAAATGTTTTAAATGAGGTTAAAAAAAAACTTGAAAAATCGTTTTAATAAATAAAAGCATTTCTTAAAAAGTTACGATATTTAATTTTTTATACTGTCCAACGGTCCTATAACTGATATTTAGTAAAAATTTCCTATTACACTAATAAGTAAGACAAAAAAAGTCCCATTCATTTAACATTAAATTTGACCGAGGTATGGAACTTTGAATTGCATGACTTATATCAATTTTCTACATCTGAACACAAATTAGTTGGGTCATGCTTCGAGGGATTGTACACGAAGTGCTTAAATTATTAGAAGTAAAGCATTTCTTAAAAAGCTACGAAATTTATTTTTTTTTATCCTGTCCACCGGCCCTATTACTGATATTTAGTAAAAACTCCCTATTACACTAACAAGCAAGTCAAAAAAAAAAAGTCTCATTCATTTAACATTAAAATTGACCGAGTTATGGAACTTTCAATTGCATGACTTATAAGCAATTTTCTGCATCTGAACACAAATTAGTTGAGTCATGCTTCGCGGGATTGTACACGAAGTGCTTAAATTATTAGAAGTAAAACATTTCTTTATAGGTTACGATATTTAATTTTTTATACTGTCCACCGGCCCTATAACTGATAGTTAGTAAAATCTTCCTATTACACTAACAAGTAAGACAAAAGAAAGTCTCATTCATTTAACATTAAAATTGACCGAGTTATGGAACTTTCAATTGCATGACTCATACCAATTTTCTGCATGTGAACACAAATTAGTTGGGTCATGCTTCGAGGGATTGTACAGGAAGTGCTTAAATTATTAGAAGTAAAGCATTTCTTTAAAAGTTACGATATTTAATTTTTTATACTGTCCACTGGCCCTATAAGTGATATTCAGTAAAAACTTCCTATTACACTAACAAGTAAGACAAAAAAAGTCCCATTCATTTAACATTAAAATTGACCTAGTTATGGAACTTTGAATTGCATGAGTTATACCAATTTTCTGCATCTGAACACCAAATTAGTTGGGTCATGCTTCGAGGGATTGTACACAAAGTGCTTAAATTATTAGAAGTATTTAAGGCACGTGTACATTTCTGCATTGCAGCCGAAGGAAGCAACTCTAAGCACGTTTTAAGATATCTTTAATTTTTATTAATTAAGAGTCCACACTAGTCACGCGGATATACTCGAATGCTAATGCAAAGTCTATGGAAGCGTTGTTTTCAAATTTCTGGTTTTCATTTTAATATTTTTGGATTTTTTTTTTTATTAAAATCAAAGCGAGCAATTTTAAAATAACGCCCCCATAAACTTTATATTAGCGTTTTGCTTTTTTGCCATGACTGAAATCGACTCTTAAGTTTTAGACTAGATGATCTAGATTTAGACTAGGCATTTTAAAATATTTATCATTTTGTAAAGAACTGAGACTGCTGCATTTCATAATTTCATCTAACAAAAATCCGTTATTTTTTCACTTACATTTTTAGTACAAGATATATATTTTTTATTTAATATGCCAGAATGAAAATATATTTTTAATTTATAATTGTAATGCCAATTTTAGTCTCAACTATTCTTTTTTATATCTGACGATTATTTTTATTGCTAGTAAATTTCTGAATGAACCTTACTTCGCCGCAAAAAAGATGCTTCAGCTTTAAACAGCTATTACTCGGTCAGTTTTAATCTTGGAAGAATGGGACTTTCATTGTCTTACTTCTTAGTGTAATAGGATATTTTTACTAAATATAATTTGTAGGACCGTATAAAAATATAAATTTCGTAATTTTTAAAGAAATGTTTTTATTGGCCAAAACCGCTTCTAAAATAGTTCTTTAACTCATTTAAAATGTTTTTGTAATTGGAACTATATGTCTATTCCTAACGGTTTAGGGATTAGCCATTGGACATCATTGAGAGTGTATTTAGCACCCTATATTTATAATAATGTATGTCCAAGTATAATTTTCGAATAAATGCCCAGATTTTAGTATATTTTTTTCTTAGTCATTTCTTTTCTTTGTTTCTTTCTTTTGTGTTTATTTATTTATTAACCATTTGGAAAAATAGTTATTGTCCTCGTCAGGGTAGGAAATCAACAGCATTTCTTAAGCTTTTTATTGGTTTAATCCGCATTTTATTCGTTTTCTGATTGGTATATCTAGTAATCTGTACTTTCCATTTACTTTCAACAGAGACGGATACTTCTGTTGCCACTATGACAAAAACGTAATAAAACTACAAAATATATATATATATATCTCAGAAACAAATTGAGATACAGCTTTCAAACAAATTGCATTTAAAAGCACATTTTTTTTCTCTATACGACGGTGTAAAAAGTAATATTGTGGGATGTTTAGAAGTTTAAGAATGAAATTTCATTTAAAATGGGTCGTCAGATTTCTTGGAAATCTGACGATGGAAAAGCCTTTTCCCGAACAGCCAATGAAATGCTTGGATAATACGCAAGTTTCAGGTTGATAATACGTAAGTTTAAGGAAATCTGACGAGTCCCAGGCAATTTTTGTCGCTTGCAATTTTTACGTGTAAGAACACTATTAATGTTTAATTCATGGCGTACGTAATGTATGATCAACTCCGTGCGATTTTTTATGTCTTAAATTTTAGTCTTTAAAAAAAATCATGTTCCAAATGGTCGTTGTAATTTGTTAAATTGCTTTTTTTACTTTTTTTATTTATTGTTTATTGGAGTTCGTTTTGTGTGCTTATCCACTATAGTTGTTATTAAAATTAAAGTCATCCTCAGAAAAGAAATTCATAGTCGTGTTATCCCTTTTTGAATTACAGTGAAACTTCCCAGTGCGACCACCTCCCTGAACGACACTTTTTTCATGGAACGAAACTGATTCCCATAGGCTCAATATTAATTTTACCTCTATTCAGAGACCACCACAGTTGAACTACCTCCATGAGCAACCCATTTCTTTGAAAAAAAAAATGAAACATATTCCGTTTTTTCGTGGTCGCTTGAAGAAGGTTTTATTAGAATAATTATTCGGGAGAACGCATTAGTAATCAAACTTCTAAACTAAGTTTAGAATTTTTATTTATTCCGGTAACTTTTAAGTGTTTAAACCCCTTTGTGCCTTTTTAGGCAATAAATTTAACTCTGATGACAAAGTAAGGATGACGGTCAATAACTCCCCTACCCTATTCTGTCGGGAAACTCTCAAGGAAATAAATTAATGAAATCTTCATAATTTGTTCCCGTCCAAAAAAAATTTTGCATTTATTTACTGAACTTCGAAAGGACTTGGAAATAAAATTTATCAAAGATAAAACCGAAAAATCAAAGCAAACGTCAATGCATTCATTTTTTAGACTCTTCACTAATTAAATTATGTAATTAACTTTTGTTTTCATACTTAAATTTTCATATTTTTTCCTAATGTGAAAAACAAATTTTAGTAACATTAATTGTTACCTTTTATCAACAATTAAAATCTAGATTTAAACATGACCTCCATTAAGAGACCACCTCTCGAAGTGACCTATTTTTATTGGAACGGAACGTGGTCGCTTTAGGGAGGTCTTACTGTACTTTAATATGTTAAGACTAAAGAAAGATCATTTCCTTGTATGTATAAATCTTTTTATGAACTTTTTATTTTATTTTATTTTTTAATTTTTTGGGGACTTGATTTCGTTAGAAACTGACCTATTGCATCTGCAACATCTTTTATATATAGGGATATAATCCAATACTTGTCTCACGATAATGTTTGTAATACTGAAACTATTGAAATATCTTGGATGAATTCTTTAATCAAGAAGATTCAGTAGTCCATTCTAAAATAACAGTACTTTGAAACTCCCAATATTTTGCTTCGTAAGGAGATAAAGTAACTTTTAAACTATTTTTTTTTCAACAATTTGAATAATACTGTAATATATGTGGTCACTGTAAGAAAAAAAAAAAAAAAAACGGACTAAAAAACGGAAATACTACTGGCAATCTAGACGCCAGTACTATTTCCGTTTTTTACGGGAATTTTTACCCATAAATTACAGAAAATTTTCCGCTTTTCTGATTAAAAACGGAAATTTTTCTGTAATTTATGGGTAAAAATTCCCGTAAAAAAACGGAAATAGTACTGGCGTCTAGTTTGCCAGTAGTATTTCCGTTTTTTTGCCCGTTTTTTTACTATTATATTTAATAATATAAAGCAAATATAATTTTAAAAAAATCTTGCAAAACTAAACAATTAACTCAAATTTAATCTTTTTTTTTTAATTTTTTTTTTTTTTAATCTTTTTTTTTTTAAATATGGATATTTCTGCTCCAAAAAATTTTCCACATTCCTTGGAATGTATTACATAGAACTTTGCATGGATTTTTAGATGCGTGGGATTTTACATTTAATATGAATATTTTTCTCTCTTGTATAGTAAAAAAAAAGGAAATTCAACAAACTCATATTTTAAATATTTAGAAAAATTAATTATATACTTGAATGTTAAATCCATACACAGAAATATTAAATACTCCATGGAAAACACATAATAAAATTTCCAACATCTACATTAATTAGGAAAAAACTCTTAGCATTTATTGAACAAGCAAGTTAAAAATATGAACATGGAGAAAAATCAGTTTAAAGTTTCCATTAAAAACATGTTTAAACTTCTAACTTCAATAATTTTTCATGCCCAATTTTAACAAACACATAAATTAAAATATACATAAATGCTTGCATATAATTCAGTTACATATAATAAGCAAGGTCACGTTTTAAAATCATTAATCACCGAAAAAATAAAAGTGAGAAAATTGTCTTATTTGTATTTGTGTGAACCATTACCTACTAATTACAATGAGCGAAGCGAATCCTCTTTTAGGTTACACAAATTACATTTTGTCGTACGCTTTACAAAAAAAAAAAAAAAAAAAAAAAAAAAAAAAAAACTATTCAGTATTTTGATTTGAAATGAAACATAAAAATAAATTATGATCTGTAGATTTGCACAATATTATTTATTTTACAGAATAACCTTAAAAAAATTATTATTTTAATTAATTTATTTTACATTTTTTCAATTCCTACTATTAGCTCACACTCTCCCTATATTTATTTATATCTATTTATATAAAATCCAAGTCTCTGTGTGTCCCTCACTATTCCGGTAGGACCGCCTCATTGAAATGAGTAATTGTTGAAAAATATTAATGCAGGGTTACCACAGTAGCGCCAAATGTTAGCCAACTTGGCGATCGCTGGCTAATTTGGCGAATTTCCCATTTAAAACCATTAATCTTTCATAATGGAGGTCACTGAAATTTAATTTAAACTCCACTCTTTTAAGATATTTTTTCGAAATCTATGGGTGAAAATTTAAAGTACATCTTTACATCTTCCTCCCGATGCTACTAATAAAATAACCGCCAATAGACAACGGTGTACTGTGTGAACTCCTAACTGCGCGATTTTAATGTGCTTTAGGTACTTTTCCAGTATAGGTGCCTTGGCGAAAAAGGAAATTTGGTAACATATTTTCCGGGAACCTATTCACTGTTTCATTTTATGTACACACGCATTTTTTTCGATATTTATACGATTTATTTAACATAAAAAAGCCATTTCTCTAATTTTATACAGAAACAGATGCAATTTGTACATAAAAACATCAATAATATACATATAAAACAAATAAAAACGCTCATCAAATTTGTTTTCATAGCTGTTTATATGATTTGACAACAAATCTCGATATTTTTCCGTTATACGGACACCATGCCAAAATGTATGCTAATGCGCCAATTATTTCAAAATGCTAAAAGATATTTGTAATTTTATGCCAGCAGTTTAATATGAGTTTTATTTTATTGCTTTATTTTATAGCAGTTATTTGTTCACTTATTTTAAGTATATATTTGTGATTTGATGAAATAGTTCGTAAAATTCTGGAATTTTCAAGTGTTATATTTTTTAAATGCTCACTTTAGTATCGACAATGGTTTTTCTTTTATTTTTCAAATGCTTCAATTCACGATTTTGCTCCAACTATTACGCTTGGCGACAATGGTGTCCGCATAACGGAAAAGTACCCAAATCTCACCTTCTGATGCCCAAATTACACCAAGCTTTTTTTTAAAAAATGCCAAAGCCCCTACAGTGGAAAAGTACCAAACTGTCTGTTATTTTGCGCTATCCGTGTTATAGTTTGTACTATATGCAAGGGGAGTGAAGCGAAGAGTTTAAACATTAGATATTAAAGTTTCGGCACAGATGTCATATACACACCATATTGGCGCGATTTTTTTTCTGACGCCAATGTCATATACACAACGGGTACTTAACTGGCGCCAAAGTGTTGTAATTTTGCATGATATGGTAATCCGGATGTTGTTGTTTATGCTGTTGATGTTTTCGCCAAATTGGCGTCGGAAAAAAATCGCGCCAATATATGATAACGTATATGACAACTGTGCCAAAGTTTCTATAAGGTTTCTATAAGTTTCTATAAAGCAGTATAAGCAATATAATTAAGAATAAAATAAACGCAAAATAAGACTAAAGAAGAAAGAAAAACCGGAACAGATGTCATATTCGCCCCATATTGGCGCGATTTTTTTCGGTTGCCAATTTGGCGAAAACATCAACAGCATAAACAACATAATCTGGGTTACCACATCAAGCCCTTTAGCGCAAGTTAAGTACCCGTTGCCTATATGATATTGGCGACAGAAAAAAATCGCGCCAATATGGGGCGAATATGACATCTGTACCGAAAAACCATGCGTTAAGCATAGAATATGAAACACTTTCCAACCCATCCTGAATGCTTTAACAAAACTTCGCTATTTAGGGAAATAAGGTAATAAGATAACGTTACTTCTTAGATATCCCGTCGACCAATTTCGCCAAATTATATAAATCGCCAAATCAATAGTAAAACATTAATAAAAATACAAATAAAACGTCGAATTAATGGTTTTATTGGCCATTATTGGCATTTAATTAATTAATTAATGGCAACCATTATTGGCAATTAATCTTACAATTTGGCGACAGTAATTTGGTCGACGGGATAACTAAGAACTACCAAGATAACTAAGTAAACATTTTAGAAAACGCATAAAAAAATTTAAAAATTGATTTCAGCAGTTACCGTCCATAGCCAATAGTACCGTTATTACATGCCACTATTTAGCTAAAATTTAATTTAAACTACTCTTAAAACTACTGAAATCACATTTCCAGATATTATCATCCATAGACTATGTATCCAATTCTTTGCATGACCATGCATATCATTTTATCTATATTCCACAAACATTTCTTAGGAAACTAAATGCAGTTCAGCGTAAAAATGCATAACTCCTTTAAAAACCATCTTTAAGCAATTTACTCTCATACTCAGTAACCCTTACGAATTCTTTTGTGTAGCCCTGCATATGAACTGTAGCATTTATACACACAGCATAATATGCATACTTCGGATAAAAGTTTCTTGGCGACAAAGAAGTTTGCCAACGTATTTTCTGACAACCTATTTACTGCTTCATACTCACAAACAATTTTTCCCATACGTATACAATTTGGCACAGATGTCATATACGCCCCATATTGGCGCGATTTTTTCCGACGCCAATTTGGCGAAAACATCAACAGCATAAACAACATTCGGGTTACCATTACAAGCAAAATAACGACACTTTGGCGCCAGTTAAGTACCCGGTGCGTATATGACATCGGCGTCAAAAAAAAAAAATCGCGCCAATATGGGCGTATATGACATCTGTGCCGACAATTTAATATAAAAGAAGGGTACTTTTCGGTTAGCCGGGCGCCAGTGTTATATATACATGCCTATGTATATATACATGTATATACATATACATATAAATATACATATATATATGTGTGTATGTATACAATATATGTATATATAAATATATGAACATATACACATATGTTTGTAAATATATATGTATGTATAACACTGGCGCCCGGCTAACCGAAAAGTACCAAAAAAAGCTATTTACCCATTTTTATAAAGAAACAGAAGTAATTTTTGCACAGATGTCATATACGCATGGGGGTTGGCGTGATTTTTCTATGACGCCAATTTGGCAGAAATCTCGCTTTCGAATACCAGTTACTTATATATTTTTCAATTATTTGCTATCATTTTGAAAAGGAAATAACTATAAATAAATAAAAGTTTGAATAATAACTATAGAACAAAGCAGTTTATATAATTAAAAAACAGAAAATAAAAGTAAATAAACAATTTATTAATAAATAAAAAACAATAGCCGCGTTACCATAGCAGGCAAAATAACACCATTTTGGCACCAGTTAGGTATCCCGGTTCATATCTGAAATCTGTGCCGTAATTTGTATATAAAAAATATATATATACATTTAGAAACGACTTTTTTATGCATATAAGTGCATATATAAACAAAGGTAAAAGTTCATTAGATTTGTTTTCATAGCTGTTTATATATTTTCGCAACATATCTCACTATCTGATGCCCGAATCGCGCCAAGCTTTTTTTAAAAATGCGCTATAATGGAAAAGTACTTAAATAAATAATTAACAGAAATAACAAATTATACAAACTAAAACTTTTTATTTCGAGATCAAAGCATTGTTTTTAATTTCGATTAAAAATACATATATCCTTGGATAACTTCATTTGAAGTTAGTTTCACAGCTTAATATCGCATTCCATATACCTAAACAAACACAAGTGATTCATTCATCGTGAAACGTCAAAAATATTAAATCATTGAGGTAATCATTCACAAAGTAAGTTCTCCAACAATCAATAGGCAATATTCTAATGACGTCATAGTAGGTAAAGTGTATCGTTTGTTTATGGTTTGTAATCACAAAGATTTAATTTTGCAATGTCTCTTAGTTACATTATTTTATTGTCATATTTATGAGCTCAGAACAATAGCCTATTTTTTCATTATTTAGTTATTAAAGACGGAAAAAAATCATAAATGCATGATTTGAAAATTTTAAATAATTTTCTTTCTTAATACTAAAAAATAACATCGGGAAGTAACAGCGGGTTTAAGTTAAATAAGTTTAACTGTTTAATTCTGTTGTAATATTCAAAATAACCGTATTTATTGGATTTCAGTACTCAACATCAGGGCCCGATTAAACTTTGAAGTTAGAGGAATTACAATGTCATTTCAGGACCTTTCTTTTGGAGAAGCTTTTCTAAATTCCATATATACATGGAAAATCTTCAGTGTTAGAAATATTATTCCTAGGACTGACATAACACGAGAACGGCCTGCAATTTTACACAAGATTTTGCAAGCTACTTTATATCAGAAATTTTACTAAAAACTGGTTACTTTTTTGTTATAGCGGACCACACTATTAGAATTATGACAAGCTGCAGCCAATTTCGCCAACGTCGTAACCAAGATCGTGAAGCCCACACATATAATACCATATAATACCATTTCATGAAATCGTATACGATAATTTGATAGTTTTTAACCTTACTTCAAGTGTGTTATTTATTTATTTTTAAGGCTCAATAATCTAAATTGTCCAATATATGAATTAAAAAAAATGTAAACAAAGATTGAATAGACATCACCGCAAAAAGCCTCAAATCTGCATAACACTTGGAACCAAACTGTGCAGATTACTGTACACAGATTTTCATAAATGTGTTTCGTTCTTAAAATGTGTTATTTTCATCTATCACTGCGGAACAAGCGAGAAAACTCATATCCTTGCACATGGGTTGTATATATCTTTATATCTAAATTTCCGTCATTTTTGACGGGTTACCTTTCTAGTACTATTTATATATTTATCTTGTACAAATTTTCAATCGTTCATAAAATACTCATTATTCATCCTATCAGGTTGAAATAAATTTTTTAAAACTTGTACTGGATGACAATTGATGTTAATAAAGTTTTTTCAAATATTAATTAATTAATTAAATTTTAATTAATTAATTTTAGTTTTGCATGGGAAACAAAATGACCGCCATTGGTTATTGAATTTCAATGAAAGTATTTTCAATAAGGTTTACCATAGCGGGGGACCCTGTTCTGTCGCCAAATACTGCCAAGTTTGTCGCCAACTTGGCGATATATCGCCATATTTGGCGGTCAAAATGAGTCGCCAAAAGTGACGCCAACTTGGCGATATCTGTAATATTTCGCCAAATTCCCATAGAGTTCCATTGTAAACCTACTTGCTTATAGAAAATCAACAAATTGAGATATTTTAATGCAACGAAAACTCATTTTAGCTTGATTATATTAAATTTTTCTTTGATGGCCTAAGTAGGAATTGACTTTAAAAACAAAATTTTTATATTACTTGTTTCCATTACGGGCGCATTCTTGCAAATAAAAAATGAAACACTTATATTTTCAGAAGGAAAAATAAATCATGAAGTTAGTAACTATTGATAGAATCATGATTAGTTGAATAAGTATTAAAAGAACTTCTTAAAGCACCATCAAAACTTTTTAAAGCGCATTTAAAAGTTTTGATGGTATTTTAAGAAGTCTTTTCAATATTTATTGATTCACACCAGTTTCGACTTATTGTCTTTATTATTTAAATAGTTTCACGATTTCTTTTGTGAAATTTTTAAAATTCCCCTTTTTATGAAAATCATAGCATATTTTTAATGAATTAAAATTTGTGAAAATTCAATTATTTGCATTCGATTATAAAAGTATTTTTCAGTGTTCAGAATTCACATACACAATTTATTTTATAATTTATTAACAATTTACGTGAAATCATTTACGCAGATGATACTTGCGCATTTTAAAAGAATTATATTAAGATTTTCTTTTTTGTAAAGTGGCAACAAACGAATTATAAACAAATAAAATTAATTGTTAAATTCGTTATATCACAAATAAAAAATTCAGGAGAAATTCTTAGTTATTTGTCTGAATTTACATTTCTAAAATTAAAATGCGCCAAAACATAAAATAACGTTTTTGCTTAATAAAGATTCAAAAATAATAATAAAAAAAATATTGTTACTTTCAAATATTTATCTTATTAAATAATGCTTCGCGAATACAAACAAACAATATATTTCATGCGAGAAGTGTAATATACATTTAGTATAAAAATTTAAAAACAGCCAGCCTTATATGTAAACCAATCGTTTTCTATTTTTGAGGCAGCCTCTGAGCTTGAGAACAAGCTTAATTTTTTTCTCGTGCTAATTTATAAACTGTATTTGTTTTCCTCCTTCTTTGGTATATGCGCTTCTAGACTTTTCACATTGCCAAATTAATTCAAACTGTTACTGCTAAATCATTCTTTAATTTTCACCATAGAGAAAATAAAATAATTCGCTATGTCCTTGTGTTTTTTCACTAGTGGTCTAAAATAACCAGGATTGCTGTGTGGACATGGTGTCCTTTTAAATTAGTTCATTCGCATATAAAATCTTTATTTACTTGTATACTATTAAAGATACTCATTTGAAATTTCACCAGTATATTTTTAAAGATATATCGTATATCCCGGCGTATAAAACGTCCTAGCGTATGACACGCATCACTAATTTGAGAGTATATATTTTTATTTCAAGCATATACTGTTGCATAACACGCATCAAGTTTTCTCCACTAAAACAAACCAGAAATACTAGTCCCCCCCCTTTCAGATAACGTTTCTATTCTTTACGAAAAGCGAAATTACATACATACGGAATTAAAACATACGACATACGGAATTTAAAGAAGAATAAACGAATCTAATACAGATATGGCGGTAATTTCACGTGGACTGATTTTGTTAGTTCAATTATTAGATGTTTCAATTAACAAACTTTTCAAAGAAAGTTTAAGGCGGCAGTGGAACATATGGATACTAGAAGGAGAAACAAGAAAAAATTAAATTTAGAAAAAAAAAAAAAAAAAACGACTGCTTAAAAAGAGAACTAATTAATTATTTCTCATCAATGTGAAACAATTTTTTATATTACTTAGCTATTTTTTTTATTTACCTGTATTGATGACTTTTAAGTTCGTTTAGTTATTAGTTCCTATCTATAAACACTGTTTTGATGAGGCCTATAGATGTCTATGAAGGTTATAATTGGGGTAAAGCTAGAGATCCTACCAACACAACTTCCAGGTTGTGTAATATTTAAACCGAGCTTCTGACCGTAAAATAGTCAATGAAACGTCTTCATTTTGAAAGACCTATCCAATGATATGCCACTCAATAAAGTGCGTAAAAAACTTTGTTCGTCTCTACCGCCATTTTGTATTTTACGGCCGCCATTTTGAATTGATAAAAACAAAACCTAGCCTATAACCATCGGACGGATAAGACGAATCGATAGAGACCTCATTCATTAAAATTCATCCAGCCGTTGAGATATTTTGAGGGTATAAAGAAATCCACATACCCAGATACGCGTGAAACACATAATCCTTCTTGACAGTCGGGTAAAAACATTTACGAAAGGAGGAAACATACGGCATGCGTCATTAAGGCTCCTGTCCCTGCCGGCGAAGAGACTTACGAGCTAATGCTAATCCTATGGGGAGAGATTTTTCTAATATCTCGTTTGCATTTCGACAGTTTTAAATAATATTTTTTGCATTGGATGACCGAGGTCCGTCTCTACATCGCACCTTTTTTACTTTTTCGATTTTGGTCGCAGATATTTTTTATAAAGTTACTTTCACTTTCAAAACCGGTTCTGAAAATGAAAGTGTCATTCTAAAAAATATCTGCAACTAAAATCGAAAAAGTAAAAAAGATGCGATGTAGAGACGGACCTCGGCTATCTAATGCAAAAAAAAAAAAAAAAAAAAAAAAAAAAAAAAAAAAATGTATTTAAAAATGTCGAAATGCAAACGAGATATTAGAAAAATTCCTCCCCATAGGATTAGCATTAGCCCGTGAGTGCCTTCACTGGCAGGTACCGGAGCCTTAACGCAAATGTGTGAATGGATTACAACATCATCGAAAAAAATCAAACTGGAAATAATTAAATCATTTTAAAAATGTGGAATATCAAATAAACTTGACGGTACTGAGATACTGATATGCTGATACTTTATGGCTAGATGAAAGCGACAGTGGGGATAAAATACATGAAAGCGACAGTGGGAAGAAGATGGCATTTTCGAAAATATAAATGAAGACGAGTACAAGGAAATTTTTATGTTATTTGATAAGGAAGATTAAGTTTGTTAGAAAATATATATTGTAAGTTTCGTTGTTTATATTAATCTATAAATTGATATGCATTTAAATATACCTCAAAAAATTTGGAATATTTTTTTCTTATGATTTTACATCAACCATTTTATATTCGTTGTATAACACGCACTCGGAAAAATGAAGTGATTTTTTAGACTTAAAAGGGCGTATTATACGCTGAGATATACGTAGTTATAATTTAAGCTAATAATAATAATAAAATGAATCGATATTTTGGCCATTTTCAAGGTACTGCGTCCCCTTAACAAGCAATGAGTCGATACACTGAATTCATTATTAATAATTTTTTTAATTTCTTTGATTTCAATAAAATTTATAGGAGTTCTTTACTTTTTAATGAAAGATATACAAAAAGAATTTCGTTATATTCATTGAGTGGTTTGGGTTCGATCGTCATTTAATCTTCTGAAATATGTGTTAGCTTAGTATCAATATGTATTAACTTAGATATGCTGTCAGATATGCTAATAGATATGCGAATTGTTTGATCAAGAAAAAATGCAATTATTTTTACAAAATTAGAAAAAAATGCAATTTAACAAATTACAACGACCATTTGGAAAATGATTTTTTCAAAGACTAAAATTTAAGACATAAAAAATAGCACGGAGTTGATCATACGTTATGTACGCCATGAATTACATTTTTCAGTACTGTAAATTTTTAAACTTCTACGGAGCTGGTCATACATTACGTACGCCATGGATTAAACATTAATATTCCTGGACCAATTTTAAATGAAATTTCATTCTTAAACTTCTAAACATCCCACAATATTACTTTTTACACCGTCGTATAGAGAAAAAAATGTACTTTTAAATGCAATTTGTTTGTAAGCTGTATCTCAATTTGTTTCTGAGTTATTAATTTTTTTTGTAGTTTTTATTACGTTTTTGTCATAGTGGCAGCAAAAGTATCCATCTCTGTTGAAAATAAAGGGAAAATACAGATTACTGTATAGACCCATCAGAAAACGAATAAAAATGCGGGATTCAACTAATAAAACGCTTCAGATATGTTTTTGATTTTTTACCCTGACCGAGGACAATAACCATTTTTCCAAATGGTTAAAAAAAATAATAGCAGGCTCACCTTCCTGCGAACTACGCTCGCTAAACCCCGTTCTGAGTTCGCAGCCTCTAAAAGCATGCTAATATGCACTGTTTTAAAAATATTACCCGGTTACCGAAGTTTAGATTATAATATCACGGAAGGCGATTATCTTATGTAATTGGGTTACATGTTTTTTCCGTTTGAATGGGGAATTTTTCGGTTACTATGACCTCATCCACCGCTGTCTCGACAGATGACGGCTGTTTCTAGGATTTATAAGTAATAACAATTACACATTTGAAAGTCAGTTTTTATAAAATGGCTAGGTTAAAAATCGACTCTGACTTCTAAAACGACACTATGGACAGTATTTTTCATTTGGGTTCGAGGTAAAAAAAAAAAAAAAAAAAAATCCGCCTGCTTCGGAATAACATTCAGAACCACGGTATTAAAAAACACTGTGTTTCGAAGTACTACGATTATATATTATGTTTTGATAGAGTTTTAGATATTTTCAGAAATATGTATTATAGCTTATGCATGAATTCTTTTCTCTATTTTAATGCACCATGATGCATATTTTCACGTTATGTTTAAAATATAAATCGTTTATTTTAATTAATAAGTATATAGGAATTTTCTAAAAAGTATTTATCAAATAGTAAATCGTATAAAATAAATCGAAAGTATTTTGCGCTTATGCATTTACCTGTATTTATGCTGCATCAAGTGATGAATATGTGCACAAATTTGCCAGGCATGTGAGTCGCAAAGTGACGTCACGTGAATATTGTCCATAAGAAAACCATTCTAAATGTATAGTTTTAATGTATGACGGAATTTTCACCACTAAATGCGTTTCGCGGGTAATAATTTAATAATTTTAAAGGGGTGTAATTTGCTCTCTTTTAAGATTCACATGAAAATATATCATTTAATTTAAAAGTGATTGGGAATATTATTATTTGATCTTTTTAAATATGATATAATTTTCGCCATTTAAAGTTTTTCACGCGTAGTATTTTAATTTTTTTAGACATTTTACATATGACGAGATTTAATAGTTGAGCATGACGTAATTATCCCCATTAAAGGCATTTCGCGTGTAATAATTTAAAGATTTTCCTCTGTTTAGAATATTAAACTGTTAATACAATTTTGATGACGTAATTTTCCGTATTTCCTGCTTTTAACACGTAGTCATTTAATTGTAATTTAAAATTTAATTTCTGATTTTAATAGTCACTTGTGTATTCATTTTTTATTTGATAGGAAATATAATTCTTTGCGCTGTTTTATGATAAATCGATATAAAAAAAAATTACCTTTTCTAAATATGAAAAAAATGCTTCTACTTCAAAATGATGAAAAACTGGATAAAAATTTTAAAAAAGCACTTCAAGAAAAGAATTAAAAAAAAAAAAGCCAAGTCTGCACACCGCTAGCTTGTAAGGTATATCGCTAAGAAAAATCACTGAATTCCTATGTATAGTTTTTGTTTCTATAAAACTTTTTTAATGCAAGTATTTTGACCAACTTTAACACTGAAGATCTCTTAAAATAATTCGTCGATTTAAAAACTGTCTACATCAGCGTGTTTATCAATCATTTCTGTATAACACTACATTTTTTTTCCATTTTTTCCATTAAAATGGCCGTTTAAAATGGCCTATATCAAAATGGACATTATCGTGATAATTTTCAAAAACTTTTTCATTGTTTTATTTGAACGATTTACGATTCCAAACCTGTTTCAATCTTTTTACTATGATTACCCGAAGAGGGTTTATGGTAAATTTTATAAACAAGAAGTAATGAGTCAAATACCAGAAATGGACGTAGAAAGGCAAAGAAAAATTTAAACAATATTTCTATATATCCTTTTCTCTTTTTTTTTTACATAAAAATATTAATAAACCTTAATTGAGACTTCTAGATTAATTTTGTATGTATCTGAAAAATATAAAAGAAATTTTTAAATGCGGTTTCTGGTAAAATGAATTTTTCCGTTATTTCTATGTTTGATAAACTTCATTACATAAAAATTTTCGAACATATTTCAGTGAAATTTTGTCAGTGCGCTTTCCATATTACTGACTATGTTCTGAACAAGAATCTAAGCTCTGTGTGATAATGTAGTTATTTTATAGGTACTCGAATATAAACAAGTTGGAAATTGCACGTCAAATGAGGTGCGTTCGTACCATAACTAGTTTTATAAATATTTTTTGCACCGCATATTGTACTGAATGCATATTTTAGTGCACTTCATAAATGCATATCCATTTCATTCTGTTCGAAAGGCTGTTACATCATTAAAATACACTTGAAATAAGTTTTTCCCATTGCCCGTAATGCAATGGAAAACTTTTGACTGTCCCTGTCTTTAAACTATACATCCGATTTTCATAAAATTTGAAATGACTTGACAAAAATTTTTAACAATTATATATTTAAAATTTCAGACCATTCGGTTGGGTAGTTTTGGTTCTGTTATATGCGGACGGACAGACAGACAGATGGACCGAACGACGACTATAGATGCTACGTATTTATATAATTGTAAAAGCACCTAAAAATGGAAATTTCTAATAAAAAAAATATTTTTTTGACATAGTTTGAAATATTTCAGCTAATTTTTAAATAGTGTAAAACTTTTACTTCAGTGCAGGTAAGCGTAATAGTAGTATGACGTGTAAAAAATTTTGAAATATATTAATTGAATCGAGCGTACGCAATCTGGCGTAAGCATGGTATTTTGCTAAAAAAATTGCACCCCCCCCCCCCCCTAATTTTTCTAAAACGTTATATAGATATTGCTAATATTTTATGACTTTTAATCATTCTGCATTACAACTGAACTAAAAACATGCGTATTTATTCAATATTGAACTTTTTTTTGTTGTTTTTTTTGTTGTTTTTTTTTAAGCGTTTAGAAGATACATTAATTGATATTATTATGCCGACAAATATTTGAAACTGCCGCTTATATATGCTTACGGCGAGCGTTTTTCCCTTTTACAATAGTGAACTCCTCCGTCTATTGGATTCCTGCAGACAGCGCCTCTGCAGCCGGATCTCATTTGCCGGATGATTGTCAGTCCGGACGGTGCTCCAACAAAGATCCTACTCACGATCTCTCTGGATTTATTTTCTTTTCTGTGAATGTGAGATTCCTATGACATACAATTGAATTTTTTCTCAGCATATTGAGTAGAAAAATGGGTTCAGTGTGAAAGAAAAAAATTGTCACATTTTAATATAAAAATACATTATGGCTCTATCTTTTGGTTTTTAAAGTGTGATTGACAAAGTTGGATTAAATGTAAGATGAATTCATTATTGATACAACGGTGTTCCAGTTGGTGGATTATTTTCATTAATATCATATGGATCTTGGAAGTCTTCTGCAAGCGTGTGATAGGTCAGTTTTTTTTTTGTTTTTTTTTTTCTCATTGCATGAAATATTTTGAGAATATTTATTTGGAATCATAATAATAATTAAAAAATGTATTTACAAAAATATGCAATTTTGCAGTTTTGGAATTCATTTCCACTTGAATAATATTCTAATTGTATTATTCTGATTAAAAATCTTCGATTAATTTTCACTTGTGTTTTGAAAATCGTCTGCGAGCATGTGAAAGGTCGGATTTTTTTTTTTTTCTTTAAGTTCGCATGAAATATTTTTATTTAAAATGACAAAAATAATTTGAAACTTTTTTTCTCAAAAAAATATGCAGATTCACATTTTTGGATTAAATTTTTCTATTTGATTAATTTTGGAATGATTTTCAATTGAATTATATTCTAATGATGTTATTCTGATTAAGAAATCTTCAATTAATTTTCACTTGGGTTTTGAAAGTCGTCTGCAAGCGTGTGACATGTCGGAACTTTTTTTCTTAAATATATTATCGCATGAAATATTTTTTAAATATATATTTAAAATCATAATAATAGTTTAAAACTTTATTTACAAAAAATATGCAGGTTTGCAGTTTTTTTATTAATTTTAACTATTGGAGTAATTTTGAATCAATTTTCACTTCAATTATACTCTTATTCTAAATATTTACTCTGTTTAAAAATCTTCAACTAATTTTCACTTCCGTTTTGAAAATCTTTTGCAAGCGTGTGATGGGTCAACTTTCAATCTTAAATTTTCTTATTGCATGAAATATTTTGAGAATATTTATTTAGAATCACAATAATAAAGTGAAACTTTATTTACGAAAAATGAATAGATTTGCATTTTTTTAAATTAATTCTTACTATTTGATTAATTTTCATTTTAAATGTATTCTAATTATATTATTCTAATTAAAAAAAATTCAATTAATTTTCACTTTAGTTTTGAAAGTCTTCTGCAAGCGTGTGCATCGGTTTTTTCCTTAAATTTCTCATTGCATGAAATATTTTGAGAATATTTATTTAGATTCATAATAATACTTTGAAACTTTAATTACAAAAAATTGCAGATTTGAAAATTTTGTATTGATTTTCACTATTGAATTAATTTTGTTATTAATTTTCACGTGAATTATATTATAATTGTACATTTCTAATTAAAAATCTTCAAATATTTTTCATTTGGATTTTGGATTAATTTTCACTTAAAAAACTTCCTCTTTCAATGTAAGGTTAAAATGCACCCTGCTAGCAAATCGTTATTGGTTATATTAGTTGTATTAAGATGATGGGACCTAAATTTGCACTTACAGGAAATACACATAAAATGAAATACCGATTTTGATTTAAATATAGTGTGCTTATATTTGCCATTAAATGTTCATTTCGATGAAATATTGACTGTACATTGTAACTATTGGTAACGAAGTAGCTAAATAACTGGCCCATATTGAAGATACAGATACAAAATGTAAAAATTCCAGTGATGGGACTAAATTTCATGCACATATTGGATGCAATATACCGAATATAAACAATATTGTTTATATTGGAATGTAATACGTTAGGCTACATACGTATATACCGGGTATCCCAAAAATGACTGATGGATTTTAAAATTCAATAACTTATATAGGTGACATATATTATATATAAGGTGTCATATATAAGGTGACATATATTAAAAGAATTCTTGCAGGAGGGTTATGTATGATGTCAGAAGATTTTTTACTGTGATTCTTGATTTTAGTTCAAATTTCAAACAATAGATGACGCTGAGAGCAATAGATGGTAAGTCCAGACCCGATTTTTGGTACTTCGGGATCCATTCAATACATTTTAATCTCCTTTTTTTCGCATGGAAGAAGAAAGATGCCAAAAAATCAAGCCTTGATTTAGTGGTTATTGTTTGCAGTGCCATCTATCGATGCTATTTGTAACTAAAACTGAGAATCGCAGCATAAAAACTCCTGACATCTTACATAACAATCCTGTAAGAATTTTTTTAATATCTGTCACTGTTTGCAAGTTATTGAATTTTAAAATCCATTAGTCATTTTTGGGAAACCCGGTATATACAATATAAGGGGTGCCCAATTATTGGTATTTACAGAGAGGAGGAATTGATTTTATAGTAAGGAGAAAAATAATTACTGCTTGTTTTAAATGTGGATTATAAAAATGTGTTAAAGTATATATATATATATATATATATATATATAAAAAGAAAGAAAAAAGAAAAAAAAAAACTCATCGTGTAATATAATGCTAATACGGATTTCTGTGAATTTAAACTTAGCATTAATCTGTTTTTTTTTGTTTTTTTTTTGTTTTTTCCCCCAGTTGTTGAATTAGTTTGATTAAACATTTCTAGTATTTTAAAACTATCTTGCTAACGAAAGATGCGCCAATTTCTTATTTCAGCTATATGCAAGATTTAAAAAATATCAAATTTAATAATATAAATAGTAAAAACAACAATTCTTTTATTTATTTATTTTGTTAATTAGTTAGTTTCGTAAACAGCATTAATAAGTACTTCGTTTTTGGCGTAATTGAAAATAAAATGAAATAAAATAAAATAGATGGAATACAAGGTTCGGCCCAGGAAGCATAAAACGAGGGATTATCATATCCTAAGCAAATTTTAAGTGGTATGGTCGAAGAATAAGATTGGTTCAAGTAGAGATCTGGTTAATATTTCGCTAATCGCGTTACCTCATGCTTCACCTGAAATGTAAAATGCTTTTTTTGGACATCCGCCTGAAACGGGTTCTTCAGTATTGAATCGACATATTGCTGTTGATTTGTCTAAATTATTGAATTTTTATTTATAGCTCATAGAACTTTGAGATATGTTGAAAATGGTAACGGTTAGATTTTTAAATTAGAGATTTTTGAAAGATTATTAAATGTTTAATGCAATGACATATGCTAAATGTTAATGAAAGTGAAGTGAAATCCAATCTTTAATACAGGGTCATCGACAAATAATGTCTAGATAAAAAAAAAATTATAATATAGAAACCTTTTATGTTAAATGAGTAATTCTTTCACTACACAATAACTGGTGAACGCAAGTTTGGTTTTAGTTCACCAAAATTTGTTTGCTTGTCTGTGTTATGCGCGGATGAGTTGCGCAGTCATCAAGGTCAGCCGACGCTTTGTTATCAGGAGCAGTTTGACCTGGATAAGTTCTCCGAGAAAGCCGCTGTACACTGACTATTGACTTTGACTCCACATACCAAATCACGCACTGTGCTTTTTGTTGCACGGACAACATCGTACTGAGCAGCTACAGTCTGGCGCGTCGGTTGACCTTGACGACTGCGCAACTCATCCGCGTATAGCACAGACACGCAAAACGAATTCTGATGATCTAAAACCAAAATTGCGTTCACCAGTTATCGTGTAAAGAAAGAATTACTCATTTAACATAAAAGGTTTCGATGTTATGATTTTTTTTTTTTTTTAATCTAGGCATTATTTTTCGATGACCCTGTATAAACAATATAGATTTTTTTTCTTTGTTTTTAATGTACTTTTTAGAAATAGATAAAATATAAATAATGTTCTGTACAGATTTTGTCTTAAACGAATCCGTAAGTATTGAAACGTATTATACATGCGGATTTATCTCAGCTGTTGAATTTCTTATTTAAATCATCATCATTTTTAAATCATCGATGTCTTTTGTATACGCGTAATGAGAAGATTCAGAATAGCAACTGAGGATGAAAACTAGCAATTGTTTACGAATTAAAAACTTCAAGATCGAAAGCGATGGATTATCGGAGAGCGAGATCACTGATGTATGACCTGAAATGTAAAATGCCTTTTTTTGGACATCCGCCTGAAACGGGTTCTTCAGTATTGAATCGACATATTGCTGTTGATTTGTCTAAATTGTTGAATTTTTATTTATAGCTCATAGAACTTTGAGATATGTTGAAAATGGTAACGGTTAGATTTTTAAATTAGAGATTTTTGAAAGATTATTAAATGTTTAATGCAATGACATATGCTAAATGTTAATTAAAGTGAAGTGAAATCCTATCTTTAATACAGGGTCATCGACAAATAATGCCTAGATAAAAAAAAATTATAATATAGAAACCTTTTATGTTAAATGAGTAATTCTTTCACTACACAATAACTGGTGAACGCAAGTTTGGTTTTAGTTCACCAAAATTTGTTTGCGTGTCTGTGTTATGCGCGGATGAGTTGCGCAGTCATAAAGGTCAGCCGACGCTTTGTTATCAGGAGCAGTTTGACCTGGATAAGTTCTCCGAGAAAGCCGCTGTACACTGACTATTGACTTTGAATCCACATACCAAATCACGCACTGTGCTTTTTGTTGTACGGACAACATCGTACTGAGCAGCTACAGTCTGGCGCGTCGGTTGACCTTGACGACTGCGCAACTCATCCGCGTATAATACAGACACGCAAAACGAATTCTGATGATCTAAAACCAAAATTGCGTTCACCAGTTATCGTGTAAAGAAAGAATTACTCATTTAACATAAAAGGTTTCGATGTTATGATTTTTTTTTTTTTTTTAATCTAGGCATTATTTTTCGATGACCCTGTATAAACAATATAGATTTTTTTTTCTTTGTTTTTAATGTACTTTTTAGAAATAGATAAAATATAAATATGTTCTGTACAGATTTTGTCTTAAACGAATCCGTAAGTATTGAAACGTATTATTCATGCGGATTTATCTCAGGTGTTGAATTTCTTATTTAAATTTTTAAATCGTCGATGTCTTTTGTATACGCGTAATGAGAAGAGTCAGAATAGCAACTGAGGATGAAAACTAGCAGTTGTTTACGAATTAAAAACTTCAAGATCGAAAGCGATGGATTATCGGAGAGCGAGATCACTGATGCTGCGTTAAATTCAACTATCGATAACGCTGGGTGTCACTGTAAAAATGCATACATTTTTACTGTTTTTTGTCTATAGCCAGCAGGTCCTAGTCCAATTTGTGGCCATTCCGTCGGAAGGGGGCACTGTGATAACGATTTTTGTATCATTTTCCTTGTTGTATCATCGATAAGGGCACGAAGTTATGCATAGAATTGAAACAAACTTCAAAGAGTATTTGTTTTTGGATATGAACGTCAGGTCCTAGTTAAAAATGGGAATATTCCCCTTACAGGAGTTGCTGTCATTTTTTGGACCATTTTCATTATCGTATCATCGAAAAGTGTATGAAATTATACATAGAATTGAACCAAATTTCTAATATATGTTTTTGGCTGTTGTCAGCAGGTTCCCAGTTGTATTTGGTGATATTACATCAAAGGGGGCGCTTTGATGGCGTCTTTTAGGCCATTTTCTTTATTGTATGATTAGAAAGTTCACGAAGTTATGCATAAAATTGAACCAAATTTCATATATTTGTTTTTTGACTATAAACGTCAGGTCCCAGTTGAAAATGGGAATATTCCACTTACATCCACATTATAGATTTCTATTTTGATTATCAAAGAATTTTATGAGTATTTCTCGATATAAAATCGTGTGTTACCAATTCAGTCATTTGATTTCCTAAAGATTCTTAATTATGCTTAATTATGCACAGAAACTACCTTTTCGCTTTTTTCTAAGTACCGCTAAAATTTAATAGAAAATTTTGCCTTATTTAACGCATATTTCTGATGATTAAATAGTGTAAAATATACTATTAAATTTTAGTGGTAAGAGTGTAAAAAGTAGCAGCTATGGTATTATTTATATGAATACATATGAGCTAATTAATTTTTTTACTAACATCTCCACAGAGTCTTACATACGCTCACGCTGTTTCATGAAATTCTAAAACAAATTTTAAAATAATACAATAGACGCCTGTTAATTCAAACTAACTTTAAAAAATCCAAACTCGCTTCAAAAAATACATTTAAAAAAATTGATGGCGACATGTTTGTTGTAATATTTTATGATCTGCTGAAAACTCCATCGAAATAAAAGTTTTCAAAATATTAACTAAACTCATTACTGAATTTTTACTGACATTTAAAGATCTCATTATTTGAATTATCTATCTCGTCATCTGAATCAGAGCCATCTGCGGAATGAGTTATTTTTACTGGCTCTTTGCTGGAATAATTTTATTAATTTTTTCATCACTCAATTTTCCAGAAATTTCAAAATTATTATCTACTGTTACAAATTATTTTCTATTATTACCATATTTTTTATTATTATTTTTATTTTTTTAATTTTTGGTATTAATTAAGTTAGAGTTAATCGATGTTACAAAAAGAAGTTTGAATTAACAAATTAATTTTAATATTAGAGCAAATTCAAAATTTTTGGGACACTATGAATGATTCGAATTTACCGAAAATTCACATTAACCGATTTCAAATAATCATTAATCCACCATAAATTATATAGTATTATAACTAATTATGAGAACTCTTTAAAATAACAATAACAATAATAATATTATATGAAATTGTATGAAATGTATGAATATGAAATGTAATTTTATATTAAAACAAGTATATAATAGGATTGGATAATAGGCCTTTGTTGAAAGACAAAATTGAATCCTTATAGTTTGTATAATATAAAGGTGAAATATTAAGTTCAGTAAAATACCATTTAATAAATGCCGGAATATAATTGAAGAGCTGAGTGGATGAACATGTTATGCTACATTTTCTAAAAATGTTTTTTATCTTTTGGATAAAAGCGTTATGAGGTATCCTATCACATGGTGAAGATAAAATACTAAGATTCTATTTAGTCTTGAAGATTTAAGACATTATTCATTAATATTTAATATTTTAATATTTAATAATGTCAATAATATTAATAATTTTTAATATTTGAGAATTAAATATTAATAAGTTTTTCTGAATGAGTTTAGTACCATACTTCTTAATATTTCAAACACATGGTATCAAACAGAAAATAAATCATTAAAATTTACAGCAAAAACTTTCACTTCAAATTTCTTCAAATATAATTTTTGTTACTTAACATGTTCTTCAACTTAGCTCTTCACTTATCATCGTGGAAAACTACAACATACAATCGGCACCTGCTGGGCTGTATACATAACAATTCTTTCAGCACCAATTTTTTGTAAAGGTCTGAAAAAATATGATGTTCTGTGAAATTTCGTAGATCAGTTGTAATTTCACAAAATTTATATAATACGCAAAAAACAGAGTAACCAACTAAAATCGGCCCAAAAATAGTAACATCGTAATAAGGGCATCCCAAAACGAATTCATTCAAAATCGGGAGTAAAAAAATTCACGAAACGAAAACTTTATTATTATGAGTATAGAGAGAACAGTGCACAGCTAGACCAGTTCTATCGTCAGCTGGGAAAGTTCCAAAATGTGCATAGGAATCGATTCAAAAGACTGCCTTTTCTCTTGGTAATTTTCACCCTTTTCCTGCGAAATAAAGTAAATAAGAGGCACATTATACTTTCAGAGTGCCCCATCAAAACTTTAGAGTAAATTGGGCTTTTTAAATAAAACGGTTCTTTTCAGATTTATTAAAAGGCCGAAAACAGTTGCGAAATAAAATGTAAAACAGATGCCATAGATGTATCTTTTTCTCGAATACTATTAAAAGCATTACAATATTTTTTCAACACTTTCCAAAATAGTTTAAAAGTGTTTAGAAATTTAAATTGTCTGCCTGCCCATGATCTAACTCGCGTGAATACACTGAGAAAAATGACACTTTCAAATCTGAGCAAATTGATGTTTTCATTTTGTTATGAAACGTTTTGTTTCAAATATGACGACCCAATGCTTTCAATTGTGAAATACTCAGTTTCAAACAAAATTACATTTTATTCGTTAAATGTAGTAAATCTCACCAATGTAGTTGTATTTATTCCTATTATTTCATATGTTATGATTTGGAACGAAACACTCCTTTCAATAATATTTTATTTCATGAAATGTGGCGAACTACATTTTTAACGTAATCGCGGAAGAACACTCAAAAGCCTTCCTAATCTGATCGCATAAGCGTATAGAGTTTGCTTTTCAGCTTTCGAAACCGAAGAATGTATGACATGGTAAAAGAAAAACTTCACAGGTGGAATTTGCAAGATTTCATTGAAAATTTTGAAGGTAATTTCATTTATTTTGTTGTTTCGAAATATTTATCTCTATTTTTATTGTATGCATACGTAATTTCTATAAGTTATCTTAAAATTAGGGTTAGCGATGTACCATTTTGCGTACACTCTAAAAACGACATTTTCTAAACTGAGCAAAAAATAATCAAGTCTGAGTATGTCACATAGTCAAAATGGCTCCGAATCAAAATTACTCAAGTTTGAAAATCGTATATACTCATTTCTGAAAACACGGACATACTCGAATATGAGCATGCACACACTCAAGAATAAAACACCAAGTGCTCATATTTGAGTATGTCCGTGTTTTCAGAGATGAGTATATACGATTTTCAAACTTGAGTAATTTTGTTTCGGAGCCATTTTGACTATGCGACATACTCAGATTTGAGTATTTTTTGCTCAGTTTTGAAAATGTCGTTTTTAGAGTGTATACTCCTATTGATATGCAATTTATATATTAGTTATTGAGGTTTACTAAGGAATGTCCGACACTGAAAATTAAGTGTGCAGCATTTATAATTCTTTAACAGGGACATTCAAAAGAATTCCGTTACATTACGGCCTATGGGCAGAAATCATTTGCGGCGTGTTTTAATAATGTTACATTATTTCAAAGATATTGCAATTTATTGAAATTGATATATATCACTGAGGTGCAGTATAAGATGATTACTATACTATATGATGTGCAGAGCAATTCATCTTTCATTTACAGGGACACAAAAAATAATTTCGATTACAGTATACTGCCTAGCGATAATTGCTGGACAAGCATATTTAGTTGTAGTACGTATTTAAAAACTAATTCTGTTACATGTAACTTGGTTTGTATAAATTATAAAGATCATATACAATACAGGGGTGCACGAAAGATCTCAATTACATTAACGTTTATTTATGGGAATTGCTAAAGGGCATTTTTGAACTTTGTTATACGTTGTCTAACTGAAAATGCTTCATGTCCAACCATTCTCTCTTTTCGATGTCTTTTATTTGATGAATATTTCTTTTAAATTTGTCCGGTTTTAACTTTCATTTTTTTAATTGCGGAGCTTTAGACATCATCTTTCACCTTGTTTAAACTGTTAAGTTTTGTTACACTCTTATGAATGCGTTGGAAAGTGTTTCATAATTAGTGTTGCCAGGTGTCCCGATTTTCAGTTGCTCCAAGACCCGTCCCGCGTGACCCCAAAAGTCCCGCTTCTCCATGATGCACAGTATGTTTTAAATTTCTTTTCGTACTTGCGTCCTGTTCGTTAGTTTGCATCTACTGGAAATTAAAAGAGTCAAATCTGTGAAGACAGAACGATGCACAAATTCTTTTAAATTTCTTTTCGTACCTGAGTCCCGTTCGTTAGTTTGTATCTGCTGGAAATTAAAATAGTAAAAACTGTGAAGACAGAACGATGCACAAATTCTTTTAAATTTCTTTTCGTACCTGCCTCCTGTTCGTTAGTTTGCATCTGCTGGAAATTAAAATAGTAAAATCTGTGAAGACAGAACGATGCACAAATTCTTTTAAATTTCTTTTCGTACCTGCGTCCTGTTCGTTAGTTTGCATCTGCTGGAAATTAAAATAGTAACGACTGTGAAGACAGAACGATGCACAAATTGTTTTAAATTTCTTTTCGTACCTGTGTCCTGTTCGTTAGTTTGCATCTGCTGGAAATTAAAATAGTAAAATCTGTGAAGACAGACAGAACGATGCACAAATTCTTTTAAATTTCTTTTCGTACCTGTGTCCTGTTCGTTGTTTGCATCTGCTGGAAATTAAAATAGTAAAAACTGTGAAGACAGAACGATGCACAAATTCTTTTAAATTTCTTTTCGTACCTGCGTCCTGTTCGTTAGTTTGCATCTGCTGGAAATTAAAATAGTAAAAACTGTGAAGACAGAACGATGCACAAATTCTTTTAAATTTCTTTGCGTATCTGCGTCCTGTTCGTTAGTTTGCACTTACTGGAAATTAAAATAGTAAAATCTGTGAAGACAGAACCAAGCACAAATTCTTTTAAATTTCTTTTCGTACCTGCGTCTGTTCGTTAGTTTGCATCTACTGGAAATTAAAATAGTAAAATCTGTGAAGGAAGAACCTATCTATAACGGAATTTTATTTCTTATCCTCGAAAGGAATATTTTACAAATATACTTGCCTAGATGTAAACCTGGCTCAAACGGAATATTTTTCAGTTAATAACCATTCGTTTTTCACAAGTTTTATTATACTTTGTTTTTGTTCTGTAAACACGGTTAAAACGGACCTGTTTATAACGAAATTCTGTTTAGGAAATGAACATTTCATTGTCCCAACGATTCCGCTTTCACAGGTTTTACAGCATAAAATTGCTGTGTTTATTTTATATAGGGAAATCTGGTAAGACAAAATCGCAAAAGACCGGAGAAAAATTTCGTTTTAAGTAAGTTTTCGTCTTTTCAGATTTAATTGTGTTGAATTCTTACCGCACTCTAAAAACGACATTTTCAAAACTGAGCAAAAAATACTCAAATCTGAGTATGTCGCATAGTCAAAATGGCTCCGAAACAAAATTACTCAAGTTTGAAAATCGCATATACTCATCTCTGAAAACACGGACATACTCAAATATGAGCACATGGTGTTTTATTTTTGAGTTTGTGCATGCTCATATTCGAGTATGTCCGTGTTTTCAGAAATGAGTATATACGATTTTCAAACTTGAGTAATTTTGATTCGGAGCCATTTTGACTATGCAACATACTCAGATTTTGAGTATTTTTTGCTCAGTTTAGAAAATGTCGTTTTTAGAGTGTACGCAAAATGGTACATAGCTAACCCTAATTTTAAGATAACTTATAGAAATTACGTGTGCATACAATAAAAATAGGGATAAATATTTCGAAACAACAAAATTAATGAAATTACCTTCAAAATTTTCAATGAAATCTTGCAAATTTCACCTGTGAAGTTTTTCTTTTACCATGTCATATATTCTTCGGTTTCGAAAGCTGAAAAGCAAGCTCTATACACTTATGCGATCAGATTAGGAAGGCTTTTGAGTGTTCTTCCGCGATTACGATAAAAATGTAGTTCGCCACATTTCATGAAATAAAATGTTATTGAAAGGAGTGTTTCGTTCCAAATCATAAAATATGAAATAATAGGAATAAATGCAACTACATTGGTGAGATTTACTACATTTAACGAATAAAATGTAATTTTGTTTGAAACTGAGTATTTCCCGTATTTCACAATTGAAAGCATTGGGTCGTCATATTTCAAACAAAACGTTTCATAACAAAATGAAAACATCGATTTGCTCAGATTTGAAAGTGTCATTTTTCTCAGTGGGTAAATAGAATGAAATTTTTATGTTTAAAACAGGCTTCCGTTAGTAGCAGGTTTAATTTTAATACGGTTTACTGCATTTTATGTCTCTATTTTCTAGCTGATGTCCCGCTTTCTTTCTCTTCCTGTCCCGCTGTTTGCGACGCTGAACCTGGCAAAACTATTCATAATCTATGCTGGACACTTGATTTTTCGTTCTCGTTTATAGTTTTGCATGCATGTATTTAAGGGGATCCGAGACACAAAAATCTCCAAATTTTCTAAAAAACTTTTATTGCATTAAAATTTTTTTCGCTTTTTTTTCTTTCTCTGCTTAAAATGAAGTTTAAATCATGTTCTTATCTTAATTAGAACAGGAAATGTTAGATTTTTTTGTTTTGTTTTGGTTTCAAAATCTAGCTTTCAAGCCATGGTTGACATGGAAACGACTTCTTGTGAAAATACGTTATTCTTCATGATGGCTTTTTTCCCCAATTCCCGTATTTAAATCATTATAAGTCAAGAATGGTTAAAGATAAATTGTTGAAACTTAGAACATGTCTTTTTCAATTGTTTTACTTTAATTTTGATTCAGTAAATTAGAAAAAAATATTTACTTTTGAAAATATGATTTTTTTTTTTTAGTTACACCAATTTTTAAATTTTTACTTTAAATATTTTTAATTTTTTTGAATTAGTATTTTTTAAAATACTGAATCAAAATTAAAACTTATATATTTCTGTTTATTTAAATGAAAAAAAAAATTGAAAATCTACAAATAATATTTCGAGTTATAGCGATTTTAAATTACCCCACTGTTTAATGAATTTAAAATTTTTAAATTAAAAAACATATATATGAGAAGTTTTATCATGGGATTTTGTTTACAAATAACATGGTTAACCATCACAAAAAAATCAAAATTTTAACTCAATAAATAAAAATTATTTTAAATTGTGTCCCGGCGCCCTTAAACAAGAAATTGACGAATTCACATTTAAGTAATAATAATTGCATAATTTTAAATATATAATTACTTACATATATCTTTACAGAAGTTGAATACTTATATAAAAAAATCCCTGCCGGCTCGGGCCTACAGGCGGAGGTAGATTTCGAAGTTAAGTACTAAATTCACCAACAAAACTTAAATCAAGATTAAAGATAAACCCAGTTCCTTCGCTAAGAATGAGCTCTAGGGAGCTAAACATTTTGTGAAAATTCTAATATACACGCACGCATGTATATGGAATAGGTTTAAAAATGGCTAAATCAAATTCAGAGAACCTCAAAGTGTTAAAATATGTTAATATTTCCATACTCGGGTTTTTATCATGTTTTAATACGTTTCTTCAATCTCAATGACGTTACATATTCACCTGCTGTGGTCCATTACATTTTCAATATGACGCAGTATTTTGTTGTTTTTTTTTTAATCCGTCAAACTATTTATTTAATTTTGAATTTTCATGCAGAAATCTTGCTCTAGAAAACTTATGACGTAATATTCAATTTGTTTTCAATTCGTCAAACTATTTATTTCATTTTGAATTTTCATGCAGAAATCTTGCTCTAGAAAAATTATGACGCAATATTCAATTTGTTTTCAATTCGTCAAACTTTTTATCTAATTTAATTTTTCACGTGAAAACATTGCATTAGAAAAACAATTGTTGTGGTGAGAATTTTATTGCTTTTTTTTAATTGTTGGCAACAGCTATAACGAAAAATATTTATTTTTTCCTGCCATTGTTGTGTAAAAGCTGGTTTTATCAGAATCATGTTAAGACGGTATTCAAAATTTTAAATCTTCCCCATTCCAATTCTCTTGGACCGATTTTGCTCATTTTCAATCCCCGCCGAGAAATTAGCCATCTTAAAGTTGTTGGCGAGTTTGAAGACGTTCCGTGCATAATTGCGACTTTTATCGTGCGGACAAAATTTAGTACATACATACATACATATATAAACTTTTTAGGTGGGGGTGGTTTTGGGTTCCTGGGGTCATGTAATGAAAAGTTATGAAGGAATTTTTCAAAAGTCACACCATGGTAACGACTGCAATAGGTAGTATTTCTTACGAAATCTACCTAAAAACCACTTCTGAAATAAATGAATTCAGCATCATAAAAGTCCATTATGTCGACAAAAAAGTAAATATAATTTTCTTATTCTTGATCTAAGACATCATAAGTTAAGCTATTAGACAAACCAGTTGAAATCTCCTGGAATTAGGGCTTGAAATTCAATAAGCACCGTCATACGTTGTCAATTGTCGAATGCAACACGTCATTACAATCTTTCGAAATTTCTGTGGTATTTGGATCACATCTCTCATAAATGGCCAATTAATGTTACTAAAATGTGCAACCTTATCAACATTATCGAAGTCAATGTTCAGTGGAAGTTCCTTATTAAGTTTGCTCTTACAAATTCTATTCATCTTTTCAAATCAATATTTTAATTTCTATTCAGCTATTCAAATCAATCTTTCATTTTCTATTCCGTTATTCAAAATTTATATCCAGCTTTTGCTGAAGAGGCCAAGGTGAAGGAAGTAAAATCATTTTTATGATTTTTTTTTTTTTTTTTTTTTTTTTTTTTTTTACAAATCAATAGAATTTTATCATGCTGAAATCTTTTATTTTGTATTTATTCGTAAACCAGCAACGTATGTGAAGTTATATGTAACTAAAACTTAATATCTAGGGTGATGTGAAAGAATGGTTGCGTCATCAGTTATAAATAAAAATTGATCGTTCGGAAGCGGGAAAAAAATTACAAAACACGTGTAATTTTGAAAACAAAATCTAGATTTTAAAGAAAAATTAATGCAAATGTTGCACTTTATTTTTTTTTACTTCTTGTCAAACGTGCAGTTTATAATTTAGTTTCTGTCAAAACTATTTCTAAATAAGTAATGAAATCCTTGAAGTAGCTACCAGGAAAAAAATGCATCAATGCAAATTGTCTTACATGGGATATTTTTACTATGACAATCGCAGAACCGCTTTATATAGAGTAAAGTGCCCATATTTTGTCCCCATTCTCCACTTCTGCGGAAGTTGCGCCACGTATCACGCAAGGCACAGGGAACGGAATTCAAAAGGGGTCAGTAGTGAAAGTTTCGTTCTCCAAGACCCATACATGTAAAAAACGCCGAATTTCCCATTTTAAAAAGACCTTAGTTCATATTAAATCGTTTGCAGAACTTCTTTAATACACTGTAAGTATTTATTTCTTATCCATTGCATGTATTTTACGTAGGTAAGATGTTGACAGTAGTATACAGTGATCTTTAGGACGCACAGTTCATCTTACGGGAACTGAAGCTCCGGAATATTGGGAAGTTGCATAGTCCCAATTTCGTCCCCCTTGCAGTTCTTATTTTCGTCCCGGAGACGAAATTAGGAATGCTTTTTTATGGCAATATTTTTCAATTTTTTCTCATGTTTGGATGGCTAATGTTTCGTTATGTTATTCTTCCACTGATAATTAGTACATTTCTTTGTGCCTTAATTTTATGTAAATTAGGTTATTTACTCATTTAGAAGTAAATTTTGATTTAGTTATAAGTTAAGCTTCGCCGTATTGGATTTTTTAAAGTGAACGAATTTGGGACCATTTTTTTTTCGCCATATATACAGTGAAACTTCTATTTAATGAAGTCTCGCCGTTACACTTAAATACTTCGTTATGAAGAAAATTCGTTAAATAGAAATCAACTCCAATTCATGAAATTTGTATAATAAAATACATTTGCATTAAATGAAAAATACACATAAAATGGAAATATTGGGAAAATGTATTTTAATTCAGGCAGTGATTACTATTATATTTTTTTATGCAATGTTGATATATGAGAAAAATGTTATTAGAATAATGTCTAAAAGATCACATAATAAAGAGAGGTAAACAAAAACTGAAGCCTAGCGTAACTTTTCTTTTTTTCTCAGTATTTCAAATCCTTAACTTTTAAAATGTCTTTACTATTTCTTTGTTAGATGTTTCTTATAAAAATACACTTTTCATAAAAATTTTCCCACTTTCCCGGAACTGATTAAATAAATAATTTCATTTTCATACAATTCGCTGAAAAAATTCATACATACGTCGCAAGAGCAACCTCCCCGTTTGATTGCTGTACACGCACAAAAGTGGAATAAACTTTGTTATATAGAATATATTTTTCGTAATATGGAGATTAATTTACATGTTAATGGCGTTCAAAGTTAAGGTTCAGTAGAAAATTTCGTTAAGGGGACGGTGGAGTTTAAAATCGTTAAATTTTTTTTTTATTTTTTTTTGTAAATTTCATCTTAAATATTATTCAAGGGTACATTATATACATTATGGCATGCATTTATCACAAAAAATTTTTAAAGAAATTTCTTTTTGAGGAAAAAAAAATGGAATTTTACGCGTCGTGTTAGAAACCTTCGAAATGCCCCATGCGTCTTCCATATCAATGAAAATCCCCAATATTTTTATAAAAGTTTGGTTTATATATAGAAATAAAATAGAGCATCGAATTTTACATATTTGAAATTAAAGGTAAAAAAAAATTGAAAAAATTTGAAATTTTTGCGAAAAATTTTCAAAATTTTCAAAATTTCAAATTTTTTAATTTTTATTTTTTGTAAATTTCATCTTAAATATTATTCAAGGGTACATTATATGCATTACGGCATGCATTTATCATAAAAAAAAATTCTTTTTGAGAAAAAAATGGAATTTTACGTGTCGTGTTAGAAACCTTCGAAGTGCCCCCTGCGCATTCCATATCAATGAAAATCCCCAATATTTTTTATAAAAGTTTGGTTTATATATAGAAATAAAATAGAGCATCGAATTTTACATATTTGAAATTAAAGGTTTAAAAAATTTTTGAAAAATTTTGAAATTTTTTTCGAAAAATTTTCAAAATTTTCAAAATTTCAAATTTTGTCATTTTTATTTTTTGTAAATTTCATCTTAAATATTATTCAATGGTACATTATATGCATTATGGCATGTATTTATCACAAAAAAAAAATTCTTTTTGAGAAAAAAATGGAATTTTACGCATCGTGTTAGAAACCTTCGAAATGCCCTATGCGTCTTCCATATCAATGAAAATCCCCAATATTTTTTATAAAAGTTTGGTTTATATATAGAAATAAAATAGATCATCGAATTTTATATATTTGAAATTAAAGGTTTAAAAAAAAATTGAAAAATTTTGAAATTTTTTCAAAAAATTTTCAAAATTTTCAAAATTTCAAATTTTTTCATTTTTATTTTTTGTAAATTTCATCTTAAATAATAGTCAAGGGTACATTATATGCATTATGGCATGCATTTATCACAAAAAAAAAATTATTTTTGAGAAAAAAATGGAATTTTATGCGTCGTCTTAGAAATCTTCGAAGTGCCCCATGCGCGTTCCATATCAATGAAAATCCGCAATATTTTTTATAAAAGTTTGGTTTATATATATAAATAAAATAGTGCATCGAATTTTATACATTTGAATTTAAAGATTAAAAAATTTTTTTTTTTTGAAAAATTTTGAAATTTTTTCGAAAAATTTTTGAAATTTTGAAATTTTGATTTTTTTTTTACCTTTAAATTCAAATATATAAAATTCGATGCTCTGTTTTATTTCTCTATATAAACCAAACTTTTATAAAAAATATTGGGGATTTTCATTGATATGGAAGACGCATGGAGCATTTCGAAGATTTCTAAGACGATGCGTAAAATTCCATTTTTTTCCCAAAAATAATTTTTTTTAAAATTTTTTTATGATAAATGCATGCCATAATGTATATAATGTACCCTTGAATAATATTTAAGTTGAAATTTACAAAAATAAAAAAAAAAAATATTTTTAAAGATTTTAAGGTCTTCTGTCCCCTTAAGTAGAAAACTTCAATAAATAGGGACTTCATTAAAGCGAAGTTCGACTGTAGATACTTTTGAAAAAATAATTTTCTGCATTTTAAATTTTTTTTTTTTTTTTTTTTTTTTTTTTTTTTTGTACGATATTTGCCTGTGTTTTTATGTGCGTGGGTAGTTAGTCTACGTAAAATCCAAATTTGATATGTTTTCACTAAAAATTGCAACATTAGGGCTTAAAAGTGACTGGGGGGACGAAAATAGGTCACCTTACCTTATGTATGAAGACGTGAGTTTCAAAATACGCGTTATCCTAAACTTAAAAATCGAGTTTTCTCTATCAAACTATTCTCTTTATGAATCTCCACCGAAAAAATACTACAATCGGAAAAAAAAAAAAAAAAAGAAAACTAGTTTTATCCTGTATTTCTGGCATTGTAAATCTTGGTTTACAATGAAAACCAATGGATGCAGTCAGTGGTTTTTCGTGACTTCCCAAAATTTGATTTTTTACCCGGCTGCCAAGAAGGGTTATGTGTTTCACACGTATTTGGGTATGTGGATTTCTTTATACCCTCGAAACATCCAACTGCTCGATGGATTTTAATGAATGAGGTCTCTATCGATTCGTCTTAACCGTCCGATGGTTATAGGCTAGGTTTTGTTTTTATAAATTCAAATGGCGGTAGAGACGAAAAAAATTTTTTAAGCACCATATTAATTGGCATATTATTGGATAGGTCTTTCAATATGAAGACGATGTTTCATTGACTATTTTACAGTCAGAAGCTCCGTTTAAATATTACACAACCTGAAAGTTGTGTAGGTAGGATCTTTAGCTTTACTTTAACTTTCATAGACGTCTATAGGCCTCATCAATACAGTGTTTATAGATAGCAACTAACAATTAAGCACAACTTAAAAGTCATCAATACAAGTAAATAAAAAAATAGGTAAGTAATATAAAAGATACTTTCACACTGATGAGAAATAATTAATTAGTTCACTTTTTACGCAGTTGGGTTTTTTGATTTTTTAAATTTAATTATAAGGCGAGTTTTGAAACTCAAGTCCTCACATGTATGTGTACTCCTCTCCAAATTATAAATTTAGAGTTTAAACAATGACAAAACTGTTAAGAAAATAATTTTGAAATTATTTCAGTAGTTCCCGAGTAAGATACATCAATGTTAACTGTTTTACATTTAATTTTACTGTTGTCAGCTCTTTAAATTTTTTTTTCGTTTCAATAAATTAATTATTTTAGGTATTCTTTACAAAATTATTATTTTGATAGATATGATTCAATTTTATATTAATAATTTGTATTTTCCCTCATTCGTTAAATTTCGCTAAATATAACATCATGTATAATAATCACTTATAAACAGATTAAGCTAAATAACGCTATAAAAAGTGATAAAATATCTTTATTTAGATTGACGAATGTTTCATCTCACAAACGGCGACATTTTCAAAATCATTCATGATAAAAATATTTTCACAAAATTTAAAAACAATCCCTTGGTAAACAATGTCACGAGACATCATGCCCAGTGAAAATCGGTGCAAACATAAAATAAAATTAAATTGGATATTTGTGAGCGTGGATTAATTTTTAATATTATTACTAAAATTGCATAATTTGCTAAAATTTGGAAAGAGATGCCATGCAGTTTTAGTAAAGCATTATTTAGCTTAATTTTCTCTAAATATATTCAAACTAAATTGAGTATAAAACTTTCAAATTTTATTTTAGTAATTTTTATTTTCCCTTATTCGTTACATTTCTAACTATTTAAAATTAAATTGACTATAAAACTTTTCTTTTAAAATTAAACAATTTCTTAAAATGCTAGTAAGGGAGAAATTTAAAGTAATGCGCGACAGTTATTCTTAAAGTATACTGAATTTTCTAAATTACTTGAAGACAAATTTAGATGAAAAAACTCTTCAAATAAAACTACTCAATTTTATGCAGGAAATTAAAATTATTCTCTTGAATAAAAGATTTCTTTTTTTTTTTTTTTTTTTTTTAATGAGAAAAGTTAAATAAAATGTTGGCGCCAACCTTGGCGTCTACTATCGCTTGGCGAAAATGTAACGCCAGTTGTTGTTTGTCGTTCGCTTCGAGTGGTGGTCTCCATGGGGAGCTCCGTAAAAATCATTGTTAATAAAAGTTTGTTATAGTTAAAATTAATTAGTCGAATTTGTATTTTTTGTAATTATACAGTCGATTGGCTCTTGTCATAAACAGTTGCCAACCATTAAATTAATATTTTTTATACTTTTAATAAATGAATTATTTTCAGTCTTCTTCAATAAATTACGAGGTATATCCACAAAGTAAGTTCCGTTTTTAGCCCACAGGCTATCAAAGCCTGAGAGCTAATGTGCCCGCCCGTTCTGTATGTATGTACGTACGTACGTATGTATGTATGTATGTATGTATGTACGTAACGCGATAACTCTTGATAGAAACATCCGATTTGCTTCAAAAATTTTTTCTAGGTTCATTGTGATAAGGCGCTTCCCTGATTAGTTTTGGAAGTTCATTGGTTAAGGATAAAGGGGGAAAAACAGGGTTAGCCCAGCCCCTTAATTCAGATTAATGGGTTTTTCATGCAGAATCATTCGATGGGCTCCGAATTTGATATACCGGTTTATTATGTTAAGGAATTTCCCTGATTAGTTTTGGGGGTTCATTGGTTAAGGATAAAGGGGGAAAGGGGGGTTAGTCCACCCCCTTAATTCACATAAATGGGTTTTTCATGCAGAATGATTCGATTTGCTCCGAATTTGGTATACCGGTTTATTATGTTAAGGAACTTCCCTGATTAGTTTTAGGGGTTCATTGGTTAAGGATAAAGGGGGAAAAGGGGGGTTAGTCCACCCCATGTACGTACATACGTACGTATGAATGTATGTATGTAATGTACGTAACGCGATAACTCTTGATAGAAACATCCGATTTGCTTCAAATTTTTTTTCTAGGCTCATTGTGATAAGGCGCTTCCCTGATTAGTTTTGGAAGTTCATTGGTTAAGGATAAATGGGGAAAAACGGGGTTAGTCCAACCCCTTAATTCAGATTAATGGGTTTTTCATGCAGAATAATTCGATTGGCTCCGGATTTGATATACCGGTTTATTATGTTAAGGAACTTCCCTGATTAGTTTTGGGGGTTAGTCCACCCCCTTAATTCAGATAAATGGGTTTTCCATGCAGAATCATTCGATTTGCTCCGAATTTTGTATACCGGTTTATTATGTTAAGGAACTTCCCTGATTAGTTTTGAGGATTCAATGGTTAAGGATAAAGGGGGAAAAGGGGGGTTCCACCCCTTTTAATTCAGATAAATGGGTTTTTCATGCAGAATGATTCGATTTGCTCCGAATTTGGTATACCGGTTTATTATGTTAAGGAACTTCCCTGATTAGTTTTGGGGGTTCATTGGTTAAGAATAAAGGGGAAAAAGGGAGCTAGTCCACCCCCTTAATTCAGATAAATGGGTTTTTCCTGTAGAATGATTCGATTTGCCCCGAATTTGGTATACCGGTTTATTATGTTAAGGAACTTCCCTGATTAGTTTTGGGGGTTCATTGGTTAAGGATAAAGGGAGAAAAGGGAGGTTAGCGCGCCCCTCTTAAATTAGATAAATGGGTTTTTCTTGCAAAATGATTCGATTTGCTTCGAAGTTGGTATACCGGTTTATTATGTTAAGGAACTTCCCTGATTAGTTTTGGGGGTTCATTGGTTAAGGATAAAGAGGGAAGGGGGCTAGTCCTCCTTCCTTAATTTATATAAACGGCTTTTTCATGCAGAGTTATTCGCTTTGCTCCAAATTTGGTATACCGGTTTATTATGTTAAGGAGCTTCCCTGATTCGTTTTGGGGATTAATTGGTTAAGGATAAAGGGGGGGCTTGTCCACCCCCTTAATTTAGATAAATGGTTTTTTTGCAGGATTATTTGATTTGCTCCAAATTTGGTATACCGTTTTATTATGATAAGGAGCTTCCCTGATTAGATTTGGAGGTTCACTGGTTAAGTATAAAGGGGGAAAAGGGGGCTAATTCCCCTTCACTTATTTTTTTGAGGGGCATTATTCTTTAAAATAAGAGTATTATATACAATTAGTGTGAATAGCCTGTGAGCTCAATGCCATCAGTTTAGCTGGGCACTTTTATTTTTTATTATTTCTATCCGCAGCAGTGCTGCGATCGCAGTTCCGAGCATGCGCGGCAGTTACTCTGACTGAAGGAGAAGAAATGTACGCCATTTTCAGATCGCTGCTGCTGACCTGTTATTTGTAGTGCTTCTTTAGAATGTCAGCCTTAATTGAAAATGCCGCCGCTTGTGAAATCAGATCTGTGATTCGTTTTCTCAATGCAAAGAAAGTTAAACCAAGTGAAATTTATCGGCAAATCTGCGAGGTTTACGGACAAAATGCTATAAGTGATTCAATGGTTAGAAGATGAGTCAGACAGTTTAATGAAGGACGTTATCAAGTGCACGATGAAGAACGAAGTGGACGCCCGTCTTTGGTTACTGATGAACTGGTTCACGTAATTGAAGAGAAGGTTAAGCAAAACCGTAAGTTTACAATTAGTGCTCTTGCTATGGAATTTCCGCAAATCTCACGATCACTGATTCATGAAATTGTTACTGAAAAAGTGAAATTTCGAAAACTTTGAGAAGCATACACAGGCGTCGACCTTCTATGAAGAAGGCATACAAAACCTTGTGGCACGCTACGACAAGTGCCTACAAAATTTCGGTAGCTATGTAGAAAAGTAGCGTCACAATTGTAGATTTTTGTACAATAATTATTTCTTTTGTATCTGTACACGTTTTTTCTTATATATATATAACCAAACGGAACTTACTTTGTGGATGTACCTCGTATTATTTTGAAAGGCATAATTAAATTTTATTTCACTATTTTCCATTATTCGTCAAATTTCTCTAACTATATTTAAACTAAATTGCCTATAAAACTTTTCTTTTAAAATTAAGCATTTTCTTAAAATGCTAGTAAGGGGCAAATTTAAAATTTACGACAGTAATTCTTAAAGTATACTGAATTTTCTAAATTACCTGAAGTTAAATATGGCGAAAAAACCCTATTCAAATAAAGCTGCTAGTTTTATGCAGGAAATTAAAATTATTCACTTGAATAAAACATTTGGCAGTTTTTTGTAATGCAAAGAATGTTAAATAAAAAAGGGTTTATAATTGGTGTTTTCAAGACATTTTCTCACTCTCAATCGAACTACATTCAAACTAAATTGACTATAATGAAATTAAATATTTTCTTAATATGCTAGTAAGGGACAAATTTAAGGGCTTGTATGGGCTTTGAATGTTAAAAAAAGCATATGTATACATATATATATATATAATAAATTAATTATTTTATTCAAAATTTTAAGCCCTGACCTACACAAATGAGTAGATGATCCTAAAGAAAAAGAAAAAAAAAAAAACATTTTCCTCTTTTTGTGCGATTAAAAGTCGAGCTCGCAACCACAGAACTGCGTGAATCCTCCATTGGCATAACCTGATATCGGGTATTTTTTTTAAATATTTTCTTTCGATCAAACATGATCTTATTAAATAAGGAAAACCACCAAAGCTTATCATTTCTGCGAAAAATCTCTCAAAGGGATATGCAAAACAGTACAGTTGTTGGTAAAATTTGCATTACGTATAGCCTCGTAAAATTAGCTGTAATCGAAAAAAAAAGAAAAACCTACGTTCAATCACTATTCAATGCTGTTTTGAAGAAGTGCGCAAAATGTTAATAAGATCGGTGCATTAGTTTTTCAGAAAACGTGCCCACAAACTTCAAAAATAGTGATTTTAGAAAAAAGCGATATACCCGCATTGCTTCTCGCCAGTATAACCTAATGGGAATTTCCAAAAGCTTTCTCTTATGGACTTTTACTCCGATTGCATTAAAACATTGGAAAAGTATTCTAGACATATTGTACTATTAGATTAAAAAAAAAGATTTTTTTTTTTTTAATTTTCAAACCCATATAACCCCTTAATGTAACGCACGATAGTAATTCTTAAAGTATACTGAATTTTCTAAATTACTTGAAGTCAAATGTAGAAGAAAAAAACTCTTGAAATAAAGCTACTCAATTTTATGCAGGAAATTAAAATTATTCACGTGAATAAAACATTTACTAGTTTTTCTTGTAATGAAAAAAAGTTAAATAAAAAAAGGTTTACAAGTGGTTTTGTAAAGACATTTTCTGACTCTCAGTCAAATTATATTCAAATTGAATTGACTATAAAACTTTTCTTTTGAAATTAAACATTTTCTTAAAATGCTAGTAAGGGACGAATTTAAGAAGTTACATGGATTACGAAGGTTAATAAACAAAGCATATTTTTTATATATATAATAATAAATAAATTACTTTATTCAAAATTTTAAGCATATAAAATAGCAACGTTTAAACAATATTTTATAAAATGTTCACTAAAAAATTTGAAAAATTCAGCCGGTGGGACCTGGTATCTGGAGACCCCTCAAAAAGAAAGTACCTTTGGGTTGGTCAGGATAATACCTGATAGCTTTATCTGAAATTTAAAAAAAATTCTGTTAATCAGAATATCTCGTGATTGAACGAAAGGAAATTTGAATTTTTGGCAGAGTTATGTTCCTTTAAGCCCTGACCTACACAATTGTATAGATGATCCTTACCAAATTTAGTGCATGGCAAAGTATTTCATCCATTCGAAACATTTTCTGATGGTGCTGCCCGATATATTGCGATACAATTGCATATGAGGACACCAGAAGCGAAGGGGTAATAAGAAACAAAATTGAAAAAACTGAGATCAGTGCACAGGCTATCTGGAAATAAGGTTATTTGTTTTATGATTGCTCTCAGAAGAAAAATGTAGGAAGGGGAAAAGTTGGACAGATGTGCCTGAAGTTCTCTGCCTAGTTTGCCAAACTAAAACGCAAAATAAAGAAGAAAAAAAAAAAAAAAACATTTTCCTCTTTTTATTCGATTTAAGGTCGATCCTGCAATCGCAGAATTGCGTGGATCCTCCATTGGCATAACCTGACTTCGGGATTTTTTAAAAATATTTTATTTCAATCATATGTGATCCTATTATTATGGAAAACCACCAAAGATTTTCATCTCAGCGAAAAATCTCCCGGTCTTAAACGGATATATGGCATTCTCACAATCTTTTGACTTTTGGGGGAAAAAAAATCAGACAAAATTAAACTTGCTAAAATAACATTTTAATCTGATAGACGAATGCCTTAATGATTCAAAATAAAGAAAAAATGGGCAGCAGCGAAAATATTTTTTTATTTAACTGAGGTTTAAGTTAAACTTGCGAGTTTTATTTTCCTTACCATTTAACCCCTATAACTTTTTATTTTCTTCTAAATTTTTACTTATAATGAATTTGCATAGTACCCACAGGACATTCAAATAAGAAATAATAACAATGTAATACTTTTAATACAGAATTTTTTTTATAACATTGTCTTAAAGGGGTGTTAAAGAAGGGACGGTGAGGATGGAACGGAAAGGAAAAATTACCACCTATTTTTAGGAAAATCATGTTAAGACTAAATGATAGCCACAGTGTTCATTGACTTTTAGAAACAGTTGTTAACATTGGATTAAATTATTATTATTTTTTTAATTTACCTCGAAAAGTGCAGGAATGAACCTTGGGGACGGTGAGACTACCAATAAAGCCACGATGCTTGAAATGGATATTTAAATGCTGATTTAAATTCTACAGTAAATTTAATGCTAAATAATTTTAGACATTATTTCTCTAGCATACTTCTGCACGAGAAAAAACTTGAAAAAAATTCTGTGGCTGCATCTGAAATGATTTTCTGTATAATTTTAAAAGAGGGATGGTTAGGAATCTAAAACCCAGGGACAGAGTTTAAAAAATAATAACAACCCTAAAAGTGTGTGCAGGTTAATTTTTAGCTACATATTTATATAAAACAATAGCTACAGTTTCAGAAAAAAATTACATCGAATTATTTTTATTGAAACATTTTTTTCCAGACAGCTCCAAACTTAAAAATCAGCATCAGGGACACGGGACGGTAGATGAGTTTTCCATGTGTTTGGACCCCCAACATCGTCCAAAACTTATGTATCTCGTTAATAATGTTGTGCAATCATGCAATGGGATGTTCCCCAGTATATGAAATTAAAAAAAAACACTAAAAAGGGCATTAAAATAAAAATTATTATTCAGGGACATGAAAGTCAAAAGATTGTGAGAATGCCCCATATCCGTGATTGAACGAAAGGAAATTTGAATTTTTGGCAGAGTTAAGCCCCTTTAAGCCCTGACCTACACAATTGTATAGATGATCCTAAAGAAGAACAAAAAAAAAAAAAAAAAATTTCCTCTTTTTATGCGATTTAAGGTCGATCCTGCAATCGCAGAATTGCGTGGATCCTCCATTGGCATAACCTGACTTCGGGTATATTTTTTAAATATTTTATTTCAATCATATGTGACCCTATTATTATGGAAAACCAACAAAGCTTTTCATTTCAGCGAAAAATCTTCCGGTCTTAAACGGATATGCAAAACAGTACAATTTTTGGTACAATTTACATTACGTATAGCCTTGTAAAATTAGCAGTTACAAAAAAAAAAAAAAAAAAAAAAAAAAAAAAAAAAAAACCTTCGTTCAATCACTAGTCAATCGTATATTGAAGGAGTGCGCAAAATTTCAATAAGATCGGTGCATTAGTTTTTTTGAGAAATCGTGTCCACCAACTTCAAAAACAGTGATCTAAAAAAAAGTGATGTACCTGCGTCGCTTCCGTTTAGTCTATGCGGAGAATTTCCAAAGGCTCTTTCTCATAGATATTTTCTCCGATTAAATTGAAACTTTGGAAAATATTCTAGACATATTATACTATTAGATAAAAAATAAATATATATTTTTCAAACCCATATCACCCCTTAATGTAACGGCACGACAGTAATTCTTAAAGTATACTGAATTTTCTAAATTACTTGAAATCAAATTTAGAAGAAAAAACTCTTCATATAAAGCTACCCAATTTAATGCAGGAAATTAAAATTATTCACGTGAATAAAACATTTACTAGTTTTTCTTGTAATGAAAGAAAGTTAAATAAAAAAAAAAATTTTGCAAGTGGTTTTTTAAAGACATTTACTCACTCTCAATTAAATAAAACTTTTGTGAAGGTGTTCCAAAGAAAATTTCTGTACTGTAGTAAAATGAAATGAAATGAAAAAAACTTTTTATCTTCGAGATTAAATGTGTTCCAAACTAAACCGTAATTTTTATCTGCCAGTTTTTACAGCATATTATACATGAGGAAACTTACGATGAATAAATTGCTAACACATAAGTAAGCAATATATGCGGTAAACGCTCATGTTTTCATTTCAATTAATAGGTCAAATTGAAACGAAATGTCAAATGTTACTGAAAATTTTCAAATGCCTTTCAACTAAATAAAATATTAATTGCACCAAAGACGATGTACAGATGTTTTTTATTATACTTTTTTATTAGGTTTGTTCGTAATTATATAAATACGTAACACCTATAGTCGTCATTCGGTCCGTCTGTCTGTCCGTTCGTCCGCATATAACAGAACAAACACTACACAACCGAATGGTCTGGAAGTTCAAATATATAATTTTTGCAACATTTTGTCGAGTCATTTCAAATTTCATGAAAATCGGATGTATAGTTTAATGACAGGAACAGTCAAAAGTTTTGCGTTACATGACGGCAAATGGGAAAAAAACATTTCAAGTGCATTTTAATGATGTTACAGCCTTTCGAACAGAATGAAATGGATATACACTTACGAAATGCACTAAAATATACATTCAGTATAATATGCGGTGCAAAAATATTTATAAAATTATTTATAGTACGTCATTTGCCACATTTGACGTGCAATTTCCAACTTGTTTAACCTAACTTGGTTCTGCAATTATTTAAAAATATTACTTATAATCATCAAACTAAGTGAATACATGTTATAAGTTATGAAATTATATTTAAAAGGCATATGAATTCCTTTTTGTTCTGGTCTGGATGTTTCACTACTTAAACGGCGACTTTTTCAAGACATATATTCATATATTCGTAGACATAGACTTATATACAAACATTCGCAAAAATGTTTAACTGGTAAACAAAAATCATGAGATCACATGTAAAATAAAATTAAGTGCTCTAATAAAATGGACATATCTGAAGGTGAATTATTTTAAACTGTTGTTTTTAGGTGCGTTCGTAATTACGTAGCACCTATAGTCGTTGTTTGGTCCGTCTGTCTGTCTATCTGTCTGCTTGTCCGTCTGTCTGTCTATCTGTCTGCTCGCATATAGCAGCGCAAAAACTACCCAACCGAAAGGTTTGAAATTTTAAATGTATAATCGTTTCAAAATGTTGGCGAGTCATTTCCAATTTTATGAAAATCGGATATATAGTTCAATTCAGTCAATTCAGTAGTTCAATTCAGTATTCAGGAACAGTCAAAAGATATCCGTACCAATGGTCAATGGGAAAAAAAATAGTTTCAAGGCCATTTTAATGATGTTTCGCCTTTTCGAACATAAGGAAATTAATATGTATTTATGAAGTGTACTAAAATATACATTCTGTAGAATATGCGGTGCAAAGAAAATCTATTATTCATTTATAGGGTCACACAAAAGAATTCCGTTACATAATGGTATAGGACAGGGACATGCGAATTATAAAAATAATGGTGTTAACTATACGACAAACCATGTTTGCTTAAACTGACTATAAAATGTGGCTATGAAACCGAAACGATGGATTATTTTAACGGCTAAAAAATATAAATAAATTTTATAATAATAGAGCGTAATATATTTAAAAATATAAGCTTTTATCATTTAATAACACAGACCTGCGAAATTGAACTTTTTGAAAATACAAGAGAAGTTTTTGCGGATTCTTATGTTATTTGGTGTGCTGATTTCGGAAATGACCTCCATTTTGTCCCATCACATCAGGATTTTTTGTAATTCGATATCAATATTTTTGCTAAAATCCTATTTGAAAAGGAATTCTCTCGAACAATTTTGCATCTACTATCTGGCAACAGTGGTTTTTATCCATGTAATGTATGTAAAATACATTACATACATTAAATACATACACATGAGGCAAATTGATTTTTCAGTAATCGATTAGTTTTTAATAGGTTTATGTGGATGGAAACAATTGTTGCCATATCGCACGAGCCGCCTCTGGTTGATGATAAAACAAAACGTTCCCTCGAGTTTAAACTTTTTACATCAAATTATGGTGCAGTTTCTAGAAAAATTTTATCTACATATTTGAAAAAATCGCAATCATATGAAACAATACAATTTTTGGCTCAACTAAACTGTCCCGAATCAATTCTTAGTGCCTGGTTTAAGATTTTCTTTTCGGCCATTCTTTTTTGACTCAATGTTGAGTCTTATCACGGCTCTCCCACTCACAAATGAAACATATCACGGCTGTTCCACTCACAAATGAAACATAGATACTTTGTGTATCCGCCTTGTTGACCAAGAAGCATGGAGATATCTTTCAAATCACCGCAAACGGTCCAACCGAGGTCGGCATATTTAATTTATTTGAGGACGTAAGCCAGATTTTAATAACGTTATTTTAAATGCACCAAGTATCGAACTGGTACAGATACATACTGGCTTCCGTGATGAAGAAGGACAGTTTTAAGGCTCCTTTTCGATGATTGTATAAACAGCCTCCATTCATCTTTATCGTAGGTGATATGTAATATTAAAATTGCTCATCAATCCGGAAACACCAGAACAATACACCATGTTCTCCTCAGCCTCAAAGTACTACTTAACAAATTCCTTTTCTCGATTTTTGTACTAATAAAAAGCGGTTCCTTTGGTCAATGAGTTTCTTTTCTTTCAATCAACAATTCTGTCTCTTTCAATACGCCCAGATCTCTACACTGTTAAAAATTTTGTAATAGGTTGAACCAACTTTTGGTGCTCCAGTAGCTGCCACCATAAGATGGTGAAATCTCACTCCAAGATTTGGTCTGCCTCTTTCAATACGCCCAGATCTCTACACTGTTAAAAATTTTGTAATAGGTTGAACCAACTTTTGGTGCTCCAGTAGCTGCCACCATAAGATGGTGAAATCTCACTCCAAGATTTGGTCTGCCTCTTTCAATACGCCCAGATCTCTACACTGTTAAAAATTTTGTAATAGGTTGAACCAACTTTTGGTGCTCCAGTAGCTGCCACCATAAGATGGTGAAATCTCACTCCAAGATTTGGTCTGCCTCTTTCAATACGCCCAGATCTCTACACTGTTAAAAATTTTGTAATAGGTTGAACCAACTTTTGGTGCTCCAGTAGCTGCCACCATAAGATGGTGAAATCTCACTCCAAGATTTGGAGCTCCGATTGAGCCTTAGCTCCAAATGTTGGTTCAAGATTTCACCATCTTATGGTGGCAGCTACTGGAGCACCAAAAATTGGTTCAACATTCCACAAAATTTTTAACAGTGTAGTCAGATCACTAAGTTCAACCTGAGAGATGGACTTATGTGAATCGCATCCAGAGGTCTTATATTCATTATCGGAGCCTTGAACCTCTGGATTTTCCGAGTCTGAAGACCCTGAAAAGATGACTTTGCAATTCAATTGAAGGCAAAGGCACTGGCACATCGTGTCCATGAGTAACGGTGCGTATGGAGACGGTGGAATGTTCATAAAAATCCAATTAAAATTGAATTTTTCAAAAAAAGTGACGTGACAGACTTTTTCAATTATTTGTTTTTAAATTAGCATAAAAAAATACATAAAGATCAGCTATCAATTCCCTTGTATTTTTTTCATCGCAGGCCTGTGTAATTTAATATTAATTAATTTATGATTATACGCTGTCAAAACTGATTAGAAATCTTGCGTAGATAATTTAAATAATGCTTTTGTTTCATTGTTGCCATATCCTAAAAAAAGACATATAATCTCTATAATAATAGCCCAAGTCATGTGACTGTCATCAACCGTTCCAGGCTGACCACTTCGCTTAGAGAATCTTCCGATTTGGCGAATAATTGATCAAGTAAATTAAATTATGAATAAGAGTAACATGATAGAATGCTTAGCATTACATTTAAGGGCTACCAAACTGGTCGACAAGGGCGGATAGTGAGGAAAAAATAAATTCACTATTTCGCGTTTTCTACGCTATCATTTCGCGTTTTAACAGAATTACGCAAGTGTTTTTAAATACTTTTAACTTTTAGATTTTACGCACTGGGAAATATAATTATGCTTTTAAAAAGAAAGGAAGAGATACAGCAATGGCACTTTTTTTCGTTTCGTTAAAAATGCAAGTTTATACAAATTCGAGTGTCGTTTGCACGGTCGTTGCGTGAATAAGAATCCTGTGCGTACGCTGCCGAAGGCACATGGGCATCCAATTCTAGGTGCGTTTGGATTAATTGTTATTAAAAAATATTAATCACGCATATTCGAGTGTCGCTTGCGGTACATTACTGGAGCGTGCCTAGCAGGAGGCTCTACGTTGAGCAAAACAGTGGATCACTGCCTGATTTCCAGTTGGTTCATGTTGTGAGAGCTGTACGAGTGTAAGAGGGTACCACACCTCCTATTAACCAATTTTTCGGTTCAATAGTGTGGTTTCTGTTTTATACCTCCGACGCTGATGACTCTTACGCACTATCATGCGCGCGCATTATAACTGTTGAATATTTATTTTTGTTGCATTATATCAACATATGTACAGTCGTGGAAAAAAAAGTAAACACCCCCTACTAACTACTCAACAAATTATCGTAGAAGAAAGTTACTGATACCGAACGATTGGAAATAAAGTCTACTTTTAAATGTTGAATATAAAATTTGCTTAGGGGCCATCTACATATTAAAACGAACCCAAACTTCATTTTTTTTCAATGGCAATACCCAATTTTAACATGATATTTCAAATTTTCGGTTCAAACTATGCCTAGACACCAAATTTCAAGTCATTCGACTGATAAGTGTTTGAATTATAAACGTTCAAAATTTAGTGTTTCTAATGTTAAATTACATTTTCATATTTTTATTAATATATCCTGAAATTATACTCCTAATGTGCTAATTTTTTGAGTAGCAATAATACTAAAATACCCAAACATAAGTATGTTGAATTTGCAATTTTTATAATTTTATTATATGAATTATGAAATTAATATTCGGGAAAATTATGCATTGCAACCGAAAGGTTTTTATGGATTTAGATTTAATAAGTCCTGCTTTATGGAAACCCAAAATTTCACATTTTTCTTTCAAGCTGTTTTCAAATTATGCTTAAAAAACGGCAAAATGGTGGTTTAAGGGGCCGTCTATGATAGAAGTGACTAGATATTTTGAAATTTCTTATGCTATCCTGTAATCTAGCAGTTTTCAATGACTACTTGAGTGGGGCTTAAATTGCCTTGATCAAGAAGAGGGCTCTCTCAGTCAACAATGGAATACCGAACTTCAATTTGGATACAGCCCCTAAAATACGCTCATTTTAAAATAATTAATTTCTCGGAAACTTATCGTACATATTGTATAAAAATTTGTTTTTAGGCTAATTGAAGGGTGTAGATTTCATTTATGCTGTCAGAATTATGTACTGCTATTGAAAAGAACAAAGTTATGGTTCGTTTTAATATGTAGATGGCCCCTAATCAAATTTTATATACATCATTTAAAAGTAGACTTTATTACCAATCGTGTAGTACCAGTCACTTTCTCTCCGAAAATGTTTTGCAGAGTTAGTAAGGGGTGTTTACTATTCTTTTTTCCACGACTCTACATACCTAATATCATTAAAATCTGTCCAATAGTTCTGGAGATAATCGACAAAATCTCGAAATTCTCTAACTTTTCAACATGAGTGTAGAACCGCATATAACGTTGCTAAGCATCTCAGGGAAGGGAAGTTTAGCAGCTGGCAAAAGACAAAATGTTACTAGAAACATTGCATAAATTTGACGGAAAAATTAGTATCTCCTTTTGAGAGGCAAGATTGTATTTCCGAACTTGATATTCTCCTCTTGCACAAAATCCAAGAAAAACTTGTTAAAGAACGGTGGAAAAAATTGACGCAAAAAACTTTGACATACAGTGAAACCTCCCTATACGACCACCTCCATTAAGCAACCGCCTCCCTGAACGACCATTTTTTCATGGAACGAAATTTATTCCCATAGGCTCAATACTATTTTCACCTCCGTTCAGAGACCATCTCAATTGAACTCCCTCGATGAGCTGCCCATTTCTTTGAAGAAAATGAAGCAAATTCCGTTTTTTCTTGGTCGCTTGAAGAAGGTTTTTATTATAAAAGTAATTCCGGAGAGCGCATTATTCATCAAACTTCTAAACTAAATTTTAAAAAAATTTCTTATTCCGGTAACTTTTAAGTGTTTACACCCCTTTGTGCCTTTTAAGTCAAAGAGTTTAACTCTGATGACAAATTAATAATAACGGTCAATAAACTCCCGTGTCCTATTCTGTCAGGAAACTCGCAAAGAAATAGAGAAATTGATGAAATCGTCATTATTTGTTCCCGTCCAAAAAAAAAAAAAAAAAAAAAAAAAGTATTTATTTTCTGAACTTCGAAATAAAAGTTATAAAAAATAAAACCGTAAAATCAAAGCAAACGTCAATGTATTCATTTTTTAAACTCTGCAGTAATTAACTTATGAAATTAACTTTTGATTTGATTCTTAAATTTTCATATTTTTTTCCTAATGTGAAAAAAAAAATTAGTAACATTAATTGTTACCTTTTTTCAACAATTAAAATCTAGATTTGACCTCCATTAAGAGACCACCTCACGGAACGACCAATTTTTATTGGAACGGAACGTGGTTGCTTTAGGGAGGTTTTACTGTATCTCCTTTAGAGAGGCAAGATTGTATTTCCGAACTTGATATTCCTCTCTTACATTAAATCCAAAAAAAACTTGTTAAAGAACTGCCGAAAAAAATTGACGCAAACAGCTTTGACATGTTTAAAAAATTGTAAAAGAAGAAATGACTTCACTGCAATTACTTCACTCCTTAATAGATTTTTTGTAACATAGAAAATATGTATTAAAGTAAGTTTTTTAGCCCTCGGTAGGATACTTCTTCCTCCCAGCTATTAAGGTGTCGTCTACAAAAAATAACGTTCCGTAGTATAAGCCAGCCGAAAAACAAAGCAGATGTATCATTGTACTGTTAAATATTCTACTGCATTTTTTAAAACTTCTAAGCATCGCACATTTTCAATTTTTATATCGTCGTAGTGGGAAAAAAGTACTTTTTAATGCAATTTGTTTGAAAACTGCATCTCCATTTATTTTTGATATACTAATATTTTTGTAGTTTTTAGCACAATTTTTTTAATCTTAGCAACTTAAATACTCCATTTCTGTAGAAAATAAAAGAAAAATAGTTGGAAAATCTTTTTTGTTGCCATTTTCCCATAACAACTTTTTTTTAATGTAATTAAAATACATGCTATTTTGAAAAAATATAAATGAAGGATTTCTGATAAAACACGGAGCTGTTATTTACCAAATTTAATTTTAAGTATGTATGTTAATATTACAAACAAATGAAGACATATGAATCATTAGATAGCCGATTTTTTTGTCGAGTTTCTTGACCCTCATAGCATGCATGGTCACGGTGACGTCGTTGTGACGTCACTGTGAGTCACTGTGGTCACGTCACATCTGTGACCAAAATGCCACCACTCAGTGATGTCACATTGTGACTGAGATGTGAACTTCTTAGAAAACTTTGAAAAATTACAAAAAATATTCAAAACATGTTATTTATGTAAAATTATATTTTCTGGCAATTAAAAAAAATTGTGACGTCACTGTTATGACACTGCATGTAATGTACGTCACGTCACATTTGTGACGAAAAAAATCACCATATTGTAAGTCACAGTGTGACAAAAATATGAACATCAAAAATCTTTGAAAATGAACAGAAATATTACATGCCCGAGTTACAGCGACATAAGGAATGATAATATATTAGTGGATAGGAAATAGTAAATTCGGACACGAAAAGAGAGAGGGGGGGGGGGGGGGGCAGAAAAAAAATGCACGGTAGAAGTATCAACAAACTAGATTTTCATGCTATATTTTATCAATTTCTTATTTAAGACAGTGAAAGTATACTTTTTTATGATTTCAATTTTATCTACCATTGCAATTTAATCCTTCACTGATTGTTATTATTATAAAAATGTTTCTGGGGAAAATGGTACGTATTGGAGCAATTTGGATAACATATTTAGAATTAGGAATATTACATTTGTACACTTTACATATTTAGTTTTCAGGGAGGAAGTTGTTTTATTTATTTTTTTATTTATTTTATTTTATTTTATTTTATTTTATTTTTTGTCGACCAGTGGTATTCTAAACCCTTCTGTGGTTTCAAACTAAAATTTTCTATTACAATTAAGTCTGTAGCTTTTAATGAACACGTAGAAAGAATACTCAGAGTTTAGTCATATATGCATTTCTTACTTTAGAATTTGCATTCAAGTCATATTTTTTCCTGTTAGTGTTTAACTATTTTAAATAACTATTTTTTTTTAAATTCTACTTCTTTCAGACTTTTTAAATAAAATTGGTATTTTCCGAAAAAATATGTATACAAATTTTATACAAAACCCATGATATAATTATTCGTATTTCAAATTCGTGTTTTAGAGATATGACTTTAAAAAAAGTTATTTTAAAATTGTTTTATTCTACAGAAAATGAATATGAAAAAAATGACACGTTGACAAAGAAAATTTTTTTATCCTGTATACTCTCTTTTCATTTATTAAGAAGATACGTATTTATTTATTAGGTGTAAAACAAACTGTACTTTAAAAAAAAGAAAGAAAAAAGGCAGGTGTTTCATTCAAATAGAAAATTTTCATTACAGATACTCTCATAAAGGTAAAATTACTGCGCATTTAAACTCTGTTGTGTACAAAAAAAAAAAAAAAAAAAAAAAAAAATTATAATAATACAGTAGGAGCACCTGCTTGGTGAAATATCGTCTGCGCTCGATGAAAACCGCAGAATAAAATAAGGATCAGAGAACTTCTGACACGGAGAGTTAGTTTTTTTAAGCTAACAGAAATATGCCTGACAATTTAGGATAAAATACGGATATTAAAATATTTATGGAACTTAAAAGGTATGTCTTATTTAATTTAAATTTTTTGTTCCTTTTTGACAGATTATTACATGAGTTAAATAGTTGTATGTCATATGCAATGACTGATCTGGTATTCCTTTCAAAAGCAATATGACGATGGAAAGATTTTTGAGAAATTGTTAAATGCATTTAATTCATCTATTATAGTTTGTTGTTGTTTAATAGTACAATTATAAATACTAATTATTTAGTGTTTTTCAAATTGCTATATTTTTTTAAAATTGTATTTAAGCGTTTTTTTTTACTGTTTGTGATTTTAATCAAACATTTAATTGTAGACATTCAGAGTCAGTTATTAAATTTTCTTTGATTGTAAACTCATTTTCTACATTTTCGATACATTTATTTTATTGGCATTAAAAAATAAAATATAATATTTAAGAATTGAAATAAAGTGTTTTTCATGCCCGATAAAGTTGAAAAGTGTTTATGACTTCGGTTTGTCTGGCCGTCTGTCCGCGCTCTAACTCGCGTAAATATACTCGGATTGACTTAAAATTTTTGGATGTTATTGACGTTTACCATAGCAAGACCCCTATTTGTAATGAAGTTTGTAGCATGTTTAGTTCATTTACAGGGACAGTCAATTGTATTCCATTACATTACGGCCTGTGGGAAAAAAATCGTTTCAAATGATTTTTAATGATTTTACACGCTTTCAAACAGAATAAATTGATATGCATTTATGAAGCGCACTAAAATGTGCATTCCATAGAATATGCGATGCAAAGAATAGTTATTGTTCATTTACAGGGCTAAAAAAGGAATTCCAATACATAATGATATAGGGGTGGAGGGAATTGTTTGCGGCGTACTTTATTTATGTTAATCTATTTGATATGTAATGAAATTGATATACGTCGTTGAGGTTTACATACTATGAATTATTTCATGTATAATACGAAGTGTATATAGCATTTACAGGGACACACAAAATATTTCAGATACTATATTGTATCCGAAGTACTGTTCATTAGCGATGATTGCTGGAAATACATTTTTAATTATGATATGCACTTTTATGATTCACTACATTTATGCATAGTATATGGTGTATATATATATGCTATAATTCATATACAGGACTATACAAAAGTATTCATAAGGGTTACTGGGTATTGCTTAAAGGTGGTTTTTAAATAAGTTATGCATTTTAACGCTGCACTGTATTTAATTTACTAAGAAATGTTTGTAGTAGATAGATAAAATGATATACAGGGTCACGCAAAGAATTGGATACGTTGCCGTCTATGAATTATAATTTCTGGAAATGTGATTTCAGCAGTTTTAAGAGTGTTTTAGCTTGAATTAAATTTTAACTAAATAGTGGCGTGTAATAAAGGTTCTAGGTAAACTACAGGGTTGTACAAAATTATTTAAGTATGTTTCCATATATTAGTATAAATTGCTGAAAGAGACTTTCAACCTGTTATGCGTTTCCTTGATAAACTAAATTTTTCCATTGTATAGTATATATATATATCAATCTACAGATCAAATACAGGACTGTTTAAAAGAATTAGAAAACATATTTGGCTGTGGATGGTAGGGTGTCAACGATTTTAATCGGTTGATTTAAATCAGTGATAAAATCATGATTTTAATCAACCGATTTTTTTTAAAAAAATCATTGATTAAAATCAAAAATTTTCTAAATGTTTAAAATGTCAAAAAAAAAGTATTAAAATCTAACATGAACATAATTTGAAAGTTTCTACAGGTATTTTGACTTATGAATAAACAAAAAAAGAGCTTTAAATAATTGTTTCTAAGCTTAATTCATTAGTATTGTAAAAAAATTAAAAACAGTTGAGTTTGTAAAAAGCATTGTTTTTAAGTTTTTATCCAAATTAAAACAGTTTCATTTAAAAATGATATTTAAATCTAACATAATTTGCAATGTCATAATCCCCTTTAGGTAATCAATTTATGCATTATTTTATATAAAATACACATAGCAAGTATAATTACATTTCTACAAGTAAAAGAATAAATAGTAATTAATAGCAATCTCAAGTTAAAGAAGAATGAAAGAATGACATCTGCTCAGCAGCTAAATTGTAAATGAATGCATAAGAGAAAAAGAAATAATTGGTATAAAAATGCTAAGCACAGCAAGAGCTTCTTTGGCATAGGTTAAATAAATGTTTATTATTATTATTATTATTATTATTTTTTTTTTTTTTGTAACTCATATATATTAAAAAATTGAACCATTGAAAGCTAATAGAGGTAATAATGCTGTTAGTTAAATATTTTGAGGATTTCAGATATTAGTGGCTAACTTATATTTATTCTATATGAATGGGTTTAACTCTTTTTTTTTTTTTTTTTTTTTTTTTGGTTAGCATACACGTACATGTGTGTAAGTATAGATTTTGGTGGTTTACAGAAATTTTCCTAAATACAAATGCAAAATGAGCTGCAAATAATATTTGTTAGTTTTGTTATTTGTGCTACTAACTAATGAAATTACTTATTTGCAGTTTTTATTAATTCTATAATTACTTATACTGCTTCTTCTAGGCCATTTTTTTTAATGGTGCCACACCATGCCCCTTTTGAAATTGGCAAAATGCACCCTGCCTTAAAAAAAGAAAAAAAAGTTGAAATTTACCTGTAGTTGTAGCCAGAGATTTCTTGTAAAACACTTCCCCATTCAACAGTATTCTAAATTCATGTGGAAAAAATCTTGCAAAAATATGGAACTTTATTTCTTTAGAAAAAACAGGATATTATTAAAATATGTTATTTAATTGTATTTTTCAATTTGTTATTCATAAAATTATCAAAAATTAAGGACACTTTACTTATAATGCTATAAAATATTCTTTTTTTTTTCCCTTACATCATTACTAAACACATTACTAATATATTTCCTCATGAAATAGTGCCCGTTTTTTGAACTAGCATCCTGTCCCTTTTTCTTTCTAAAATGAATTATTATCATTTTAATAATTAAGGCTTAAAAATGTATAATATGTTCCTAATTAGAGAGTTGATTGTTTAATAATTAATTTGAAGTAATGTTAGCAATTTAATATAAAATGCAGTTAATAATTTTCATAAATGTTAAGTATCACTAGTGTTTATAAAGTTTTACATAATTATTACAATATTAATGTATATAACATTATTGTATAATACTACCTAATGAAACTACTAATTTGCAGTTTTTATTTCTGTAATTACTAACTAACAATTATAATTTTATTCATTAAAGTGTAAAAACATAGATTATGTTAGCAATTAGTGGTGTAATTGTTTCGGAAACCTAAAACTCATGATAGCTATTCAGTATTTGAACGCTGGGAAAAAAATCATAAAAATCTGATTTAAATCAAAAAAATCTGATTTAAATAAAAAAAATCCGATTTTTTTTTATTCTTTTTAAAAAAATTATGATTTTTTTACACCTTAGTGGATGGTAACTGCGTAAATCAGTTTTTCAAATGTTTTACGCGTTTACATGTTTACTTAGTTATCTTATTTACGTTATTTCCCCAGATGTCTTGTTAAAACATTTAGAAAGAGTTGGAAAGTGTTTTATAATCTATGCCTAACGCATGCTATATCTTACTTGTTGTTTCTATTTCCCAGATCAGTCTTTTCATATAAAACATACCAAATCTAATTAGCTCATATTCACAAAATACAATATATATGGGAATAAAAAATTTAAATAAATAGGGCTTATCATGTAGTTCTATAAGTAACAGTTGTATGTCCGTTAGACTCCATGTTCGTATTTAATAAAGCAATGACAAATCATAACACATTAAAAAAAGTTTACACATTCTTAATATTGAGCTTGAATTCAAGATCAAGCTTAGAACTTCAGTTAATAAGCATTGTTTTTTAAATGGAAAATTAAAAATATTTTAGAAGAATAGGACTCCAAAATAGTGATATCTTGCTAAAAAGTACGGTAAAAAGATAAAATTTTATATTTCAAACAAAACTTTACTTTAAAATTATCGTAGTTTTTATGACAAGAATCATCACAATATTAATACTTAGACATTTTTCCAGAGAGAAACATTCGCCTTGCATACAATATTTCAAATGAAATTCAAATTTCAAATAAATTGCTTAAAAGGCGCAAAGGCCAACATTGTGAAAAATATCCACGCCGGGACTCGATCCCGGGTCATCAGTATAGCGCACTCACATTCTACCGACTAAACCACATGGAACGATACCCAGCCTGGAAATTTTCTCCCTATTACATGTTGGCAAGGCTACAAACGTAGCACAAGATGGAATATTTATCGTGAGCCACCGTCATGGGGCAAACACGAAACTTAATTAAATCCAGCATCGATTGAAACTATATTAATACTTGGAAAATTTTCCAGAGAGAAACATTTGCCTTGCATACAGTATTTCAAATGAAAATCAAATTTCAAATTAAAATGGCCTTTTACACTATTAATTTGAAATTTGATTTTCATTTGAAATATTGTATGCAAGGCGAATGGTTCTCTCTGAAAAAAATTTCCAAGTATTAATATAGTTTCAATCGATGCTGGATTTAATTAAGTTTCGTGTTTGCGCCATGTCGGTGGCTGACGATAAATATTGCATCTTGTGCTGCGTTTGTAGCCTTGCCAACATGTAATAGTGAGAAATTTTCCAGGCTGGGTATCGTTCCATGTGGTTTAGTCGGTAGAATGTAAGTGCGCTATACTGATGGCCCGGGTTCGAGTTCCAGCATGGAATCTTTTTCACTAGTTCGCCTTTGCGCCTTTTAAGCAATTAATTTGAAATTTGATTTTCATTTGAAATCATCACAGAGTTTATGACAAGTTCGTCACAAATGACACATATTTCACAAATTGGTCACAGTGTGACTTCAAAACATTGTCACTTTCGTCACAGGTTCGTCACAAAGTTAATGCCAAAATAGTCACAAATGACACACTTTTCACAAATTAGTCACACCGTGACTTCACAGAGTGGTCACAATGTGACGTCACAAACGACCTCAAAAACGGCCATAACGACCTCGCATTCTAGTCACTGTGACGTCACATCCACGTCACGTGACGTCACATCGACGGTCACAAAATCACAGTGTGACTTCACAACGACGTCGCCGTGACGTCACCATGCCTTACGGGGAATGATGAATTTCTTTATTTGAATTTGTGCTTTACTGTCGATGTTGTTTAAGATTGGATCGAAAATATCTGGAATTCTTCATCAGATGCGAATGGCGTCATTTTACATAAAATAAAAGCGTGTGTTTTTAAGTCTTAAAACTGAAATATGTTTTTGTACTATCTATATTTATATGCATATGGATTTTTTTTTCATCGGGGTGACGCTAAATTCTGAAAAAGCAGAATTCCTGTTTTCAATTTTTTTTTTTTGTAACATAGAAAATATTAATTAAAGTAAGTTTCTTTTTTATATTTCCTTTTCTCTTTTTCTCACATAAATATAACTTGGGTATGAATTAAATTGTGATATAAGATTATTTAAAACGTTTGAACACACAATAAAATAAGTATATTTGATCATACGTATACGTTTCGTGAGTACTATGGACTCACATCCTCAGTGTAAAAACTTTAAAAACAATATCCCCCCAACTACATGTACGATGAAAATCCAAATGTCAAAACAAAATACCAAAAGACTATCAAGTTCAAACAGCCAATGAAATTAATGCGGAAGTGAAGTGTCGTGACACAGCAAATTCACCCAGAAAGTTGAGATGTATGGTGTACTAGATAAATCATTAACCAAGGAGTCTTTAAATTTATGGATATGAACTGCCTCAAAAAAGTCCAAATCCAGAGGAGTAATGCATTTCTTGATAATGGTAGCTGAATCAAAATCAAAATTATGTCCCTCCCCCCAGCAATGAGAAGCGATAGAGGATTTCTGTAATTCTTTTTTCTTTACATAGTTTCTGTGTTTCTGTGTGTGTGTTAACACAGAAACTATGTAAAGAAAAAAGAATTACAGAAATCCTCTATCGCTTCTCATTGCTGGGGGGAGGGACATAATTTTGATTTTGATTCAGCTACCATTATCAAGAAATGCATTACTCCTCTGGATTTGGACTTTTTTGAGGCAGTTCATATCCATAAATTTAAAGACTCCTTGGTTAATGATTTATCTAGTACACCATACATCTCAACTTTCTGGGTGGATTTGCTGTGTCACGACACTTCACTTCCGCATTAATTTCATTGGCTGTTTGAACTTGATAGTCTATTGGTATTTTGTTTTGACATTTGGGTTTTCATCGTACATGTAGTTGGGGGGATATTGTTTTTAAAGTTTTTACACTGAGGATGTGAGTCCATAGTACTCACGAAACGTATACGTATGATCAAATATACTTATTTTATTGTGTGTTCAAACGTTGTTTTTAAATAATTTATATTTCCACACAAGATCTGTACTTACTGTGATATAAGACACTACTATGAATATCAGAAGTACTTTTGATATTCTTTCAGAATTCTGGAATTCTCAAAATTCCGGCCTAATCTCGATGCGGATGTTGCCGGATTTTCGAGGTTATACTATATAATGATAAGATATGGATAAAAATTATTCCAAATAATTTTTATTTGTCGTTTAAAAGATTTTATTTCCTTTAAATTCATATAAATTAATTTAACTATAAAGCATTTCTTTTCGAATTAAATGTTTTCTCAAAATGCTAATAAGGGAACACATTTAAAGTAACACACGCTAATAAATCTTAAAATGTACTCACTTTTCTAAGGTACTTGAAGTTGGATTACTGGGGAAAAGAAAAAAGGAAATAAATAAAAATAAATCCTGAAATGAAGCTACTCAATTTTATAAAGGAAATTAAAATTATTCACTTGAATGAAACTTTGAGTAATTTTTATTTTCGGTGAAAAAAAGTTTTAAAGAAGGCATAAAAGTGTTTTTAAAAGTCCTTTTTTTCACACTCAATTAAATAAAACTTTTGCATAGGTGCTTCAAGGAAATTTGCATATATAATAAAGGTAACGAAAACGATTTTTTTTCATCTGAGATTTACTGATTTAATTTTTTTCTTTTAAATCTAAAAAAATTGCATTTCTTAAGTGTTCTTCTATAAATTGTCGTTTTGTAGGTAAAAGAAATAAAAATCCTCCAATTTATTATTTCCTTTAAAGCGGTTCTCAAAAGAAAAAAGAAACTAAAAAATGTTAAATTAATAAATAAGTATAAAAGTAAATAAATAAACAAATAAATAAATACTAGAAGACTCTGCAAACTACAAGCTGCGCTCGCCAACTCCCGGTCAGACAACTTAGATTAAAAACACGCTAATATGGCCGGCTTTAAAAATATTACGGAAGGTTGAACTATAGTTAAATTTAATTTAAAAAATCAAACAACCCGACTGCTTAAAAAGCGAACTAATTAATTATTTCTCATCAATGTGAAACTATTTTTTATATTACTTACCTATTTTTTTTTTTAGTTACTTGTATTTGCGACTTTTAAGTTGTGTTTAATTGTTAGATCCTATCAATAAACACTGTTTTGATGAGGCCTATAGATGTCTATGAAGGTTAGAGTTGCAGTAAAGCTAGAGAACCTACCTACACAACTTCCAGGTTGTGTAATATTTAAACGAAGCTTCTGACTGTAAAATAGTCCATGGAACATCTTCTTCATTTTGAAAGACCTATCCAATGATATGCCACTCAATAGGGTGCGTAAATTTTTTTTCGTCTCTACCACCATTTTTTATTTTACGGCCGCCATTTTGAATTTATAAAAAATAAACCTAGCCTATAACCATCGGATGCTGAAGACGAATCGGTAGAGACCTCATTCATTCAAATCCATCCTGCCGTTGGGATGTTTCATGGGTATAAAGAAATCCACTTACCCAGATACGCGTGAAACACATAACACTTCTTGGCAGTCGGGTAAAAACTAGGGGCGCTCTCCCTGTAAACTGGTTTCCGGTCATTTCCCTTTTATTGAGGATTTAAGGCCGAATCAGTTGCTAATGTTTGACAGACATCACTACATCACTGAAAGACAGGCTAATCAGACATCTAATAGCTGTTTTCGTGTTTGATTAAATAAAACTTGTTAAACATTTGAATATCAGCTAATATAGAATGAAGAGAGTCTTTGCTTCCCGATATTTTTTAACAACGGTATAAAAAAATTGCTTTAAATAATACATTTTAAATGTATTATTTTACAGCTGATACAATTTTCAACAAAGTTTTCTTTCTTTTTGTAATAATTACATGAAAATATTTTTATTGTTAGAAAGGAATTATTATTATTTGTAATGTCTTAGAATTGGCAACAATAGTTAAAAAGATCATCTCGAAATCTAATATATAAAAATGAAAATTTGTCTGACTGTAATGCTATACAAATCCACAGTTTGGAAGCCAAAATTGTGAAATGTTATGTACAGTCGTGGAAAAAAAAAGTAAACACCCCCTACTAACTCCTTAATAAATTATTGTAGAAGAAAGTTACTGGTACCGAACGATTGGAAATAAAGTCTACTTTTAAATGGTGTATATAAAATTTGGTTAGGGAGCCATCTACATATTAAAACGAACCGTAACTTTGTTTTTTTCAATAGCAGTCCACAATTCTGACAGCATAAATGAATTCTATACCCTTCAATTAGTCTAAAAAAAATTTTTATGCAATTCGTACCATAAGTTTCTGAAAAATTATTTTAAGAAGAGCGTATTTTAAGGGCTGTATCCAAATTGAAGTTCGGAACTCGATTGTTAACCGAGAGAGCCCTCATCTTGATCAAGGCACCATAAGAAATCAATGAAGCCTCTAGATTACACGACAGCAAAAGAAATTTCAAAATATCTAGTCACTCCTACTATAGACGACCCCTTAAACCATCATTTTGCCGTTTTTTAAGCATAATTTGAAAATTACTTGGAAGAAAAATGTGAAATTTTGGATTTCCATAAAGCAGGACTTAATAAATCTAATTCCATCCAAAAAATTGTAGGTTGCAATTCATAATTTTTTCGAGTATTAATTTCATAAATCATAATTCATGTCATAAAGTTATAAAAATTGCAATTTCAGCATATTTATGTTTGGGTATATTAGTATTATTGCTACAAAAAAATTAGCACATTAGGAGCATAATTTCTGGAGATATAAATAAAAATATGAAAATGTAATTTAACATTAGAAGCACTAAATTTTGAAAGTTTATAATTCAAAAACTTATCATTCAAATGACTTGAAATTCGGTGTCTAGGCACAGTTTGAACCGAAGATTTGAAATATCTCGTTAAAATTGGGTATTGTCACTGAAAAAAATGAAGTTTGGGTTCGTTTTAATATGTAGGAAATTAAGGAAGGAAATTTTATATACATCATTTAAAAGTAGACTTTATTTTCAATCGTTCGGTACCAGTAACTTTCTTCTACGATGATTTGTTGAGGAGTTAGTAGGGGGTGTTTACTTTTTTTTTTTTTCACGACTGTACATGTTTATTAAAGCACGACCGAGTCAACTAAATCAATCCAGAATCGAAACAATTTATATTTTATTTTTGATTATTAAAAACACACCAAATTTCCAGCAATTTCCTATCAAATTTAAACATTTTTCGTTATAGCAGCTGCCAACAATTAAAAATTCACAATAAAATTCTTACCACAACAATTACTTTTCTATTGCAAGACGCATTCCATATTACGTACGCCACGCTGCAATATTAAAAAGCTTTAGCGGGTATTACGATAACTATTTTACCTCACATACAAATAATTAGAGATTATTTAATTGCGCTTAATTATTACAAATTTTTAAAAATAAAGAAGCACATTTTATCACAAACATCAACAAAATTTTTTATTCCCTTATTCCAAAGATATCGTTTTTATCGTCTGCTGCCTTAGTAACATGATAAATTTAATTTCATTAAAAAAAAGGCACAGTAGTAGTAAAATATTTGACTAAATCGAATAGTCATTTTTAATCATGTGGTTTTAGAATTAAATTCATGAACTCATGTGCATAGAACGGGTTAAACAGCTAGTATGAAATAAATGTGTCATGTAAATATATTTTTAAATTGAAACTGTTTGGCAATGTTATTATTTGGCCTTTTTAATTATCAAGTAATTTCACCCCACTTACTGCATTTAATACATATTAATGAATTCATTATTTTAAAGTTTTTTTTTTTTATATATATATTCACGTCTAAATACAATTTTTATGACTTAATTTTCAATATTTTCCTGCTCTTAACACGTAATCATTTAATTCTAATTTGAATGGGTTTTCTTTTCTTTATAATCGTCAGTTGTAAATAAATTTTTTATTTAAAGGAAATATTTTTCTTTACGCTGTTTTTACAATTGGGATGTAGTTAAAATAATAGCCTTTTCTGAAATTAAAAAAAAATCAAATGTTGAAAATTTCAAAAAAAATCCCATCAAAAATTTAGTAAAATTAAAAACATAAATGCAGTCTTCACACTGCGAGCCTATAATGTATAGCCTTAGAAAAAAAAATTAAATTCCTATGTATAGTTTTTGCTTCTATAAAACTTTTTAAATGGAACGATTTTGTCCAACTTTAACATTACACAGTTTTTAAAAATAATTCATCGATTTAAAAACTGTCTACTTCAGTGTGTTTATCAAACCTTTTCTCTATAATACTACCTATATTCGTTATTTTTTTGCCCGACTGCCAAGAAGGGTTATGTGTTTCACGCGTATCTGGGTATGTGGATTTCTTTATACCCTCGAAACATCCTAACGGCTGAATGGATTTTAATTAATGAGATCTCTATCGATTCTTCTTAGCCGTCCTATGGTTATAGGCTAGATTTTGTTTTAATAAACTCAAAATTGCGGCCGTAAAATACAAAATGGCGGTAGAGACGAAAAAAAGTTTTTACGCACCCTATTGAGTGGCATATGATTGGATAGGTCTTTCAAAATGAAGACCATGTTTCTTTGAATATTTTACAGTCAGAAGCTCCGTTAAAATATTACACAACCTCGAAGCTGTGTAGGGCGGATCTCTAGCTTTACTGCAACTCTAACTATCATAGACATCAATAGGCCTCATCAAAATAGTGTTTATAGATAGGAACTAACAATTAAACACAACTTAAAAGTCATCAATACAAGTAAATGAAAAATAGGTAAGTAATATAAGAAATAGTTTCACAGTGATGAGAAACAATTAATTTGTTCACTTTTTACGCAGTCGGGTTATTTGGGTTTTTTTTTAATTTCATTTTTACTTGTTTAAGGAGTATTTCTCTTAATATTAGCGAAGAAAGACACAAAGCATTCATTTATGGCAGCGGCGGTGACAGCGTTAGTTACTTTTTTTTAGACTAGAGAGGAACTTTTTTATAAGCATTCAATGTTTATCATAAAAATCACCTATAATTTCATGATTGCAAACTGAAGCTGGAGCTTAGCTGCGGTCCTTCTTTTCTTTTTGTGAATATTTCAATATTGATCGGAATTCTCTGGAGCTCATAAATACAGCGCTCCGTAGCACAGTGGAACAGCGCATCTGAAAAACGAAGCCTAAATTATCTTTACTTTTTCCTCCCATCTACAATCATTTGTCCACATTTTTACCAAAGCACATACATATAGCGTTTCGTACACGTAAAAGCATACATCTGCCCAGCGCTCGTAAGTGTAGACTCAATGATTTTTTGTCTCAATGGTTCCTGAACGACGACGAGGTATGTCAGAATTATCCGCAATAGCATCTGCCATTTTTACTTATGGTCGTGTTGTTTACTTGCTGCTTTCTCTTCATGCTTGTAAAATATACTTACTCATAAAAGTTTTCTATGCGGTTCTTAATTTGCTCCGAAGTTCACAGTAGCACAACTCGAGTACTTCTTTCTTTTTAGTGCATAGTTAAATATTGGTCGCAACTTACATGATCTTGTCATTACTAAGCACTTAAGCTTACCGAAAAAGCAATGTGTTGCGTTTCGCTAGTCGATACAAGACTTTCTTGGCGAGAAAGAATTTCCGAAAATCCCCACTCGCGATTTAATGTTTTTGCTCTGTTAATTTATTAGATTTTATGTAATATATAAAAACGAAAATTGTCTATTTGCACATTTGTACAAATCCACAGTTTTGAAGCCAAAATTATGAAATGTTACGTACATGTGTATTAAAACACGGCCGAGGTAACTAAAGTAATCCAGATTCGAAATAATTTATAGTTAATTTTAATTAATAAAAAAAAACCACCAATTTAACAAGCAATCTCCTATCAAATTTAAACATCTTTCGTTTTCAACGTGAAAAATGAGAATGAAATAAGACGAACTTTTGAATTTGTACGAATTTAATAAAAATGTAAAAAAAAAAATCATAACTTTTCTATTGCAAGATTTCCACGTGAAAAATGAAAATGAAATAAATAGTTTGACGAATTAAAAAAAAAAAAAGTGAATATTACATGCTATTGGAAACATAATGGACATCAGAAGATGAATATATAACGTAATATGAGTTTGAAAAAACGAATTGAAACATGATAAAAACCAGATTATAGAAATATTGGACTATTTTAACATTTTGATGTTCTCTAAATTTTGTTTTCGCCATTTTTATATCTATTCTATATACCGGGTGTCCCAAAAATGACTGATGGATTCGATAACTTCCAAAAAGTGACAGATATTATAAATATTCTTGCAGGAGGGTTATGCGTGATGTCAGGAGTTTTTGTACAGTGATTCTTGATTTTAGTTAGAATTTCAAACAATAGATGGCGCTGAGACCAATAGGCGCTCTGTCCAGAACCGATTTTTGGCACTGCGGGATCCATTCAATTCATTTTAATCTCCTTTTTTCACATGGAAGAAGGGAGTGGCCGAAAAATCGAGGCTGGATTTAGCAGCTATTGCATGCAACGCCATCTATCGATGCTATTTGTAACTAAAACTGAGAATCGCATCTTAAAAACTCCTGCCATCTTACATAACATTCCTGCAATATTTTTTAAAATATCTGTCACCGTTTGCAAGTTATGGAATTTTAAAATCCATCAGTCATTTTTGGGAAAACCGGTATATACGGGTGTGTATGCGTCTATATTAGAATTTCCAAAAAGGTTTAGGTACCTAGAGCTCATTCTTAGTGAAGAACTGAAATAAGGATGGTTTTGCTGCTTTTTGTATTGTTTGTTTTATACTGTATGATTAATTTTGAAATTGATATTTCAAAGCCAACATTCTTCAAATAGATAGAAAGAAAAGAATATGTTTATCGCCTGTCACTACTGTCCCGTATTTAAATTTTCCTTATTATTATTTTTATATGTTTAGGATTTTGTCATGATGTAACATACCTTTGCTTATTTCAAAATATTATATTGCAGTCTTACTAAGATTAACTTACTATGAGCATAGAAGCAGTTTTCTTAATTTTGTTACTACTGTCCCCTTTCAATGAAATTGCATCAGCTCACTATATCCTTTTGAGATTTTTCTCAATCTTGATTAAAAATAACGGGAGATATACCTATGATCTGGTCCTAGCGGTATCCTTGGATCTTCTTCTGTTCACTCCATTCTCTACTGCTTCCTTACCCTTTCATGGTCCCTTTGGGGAATACCTCTTCAAGTTCAAAAGAGCCCTTTCTCCTCTATGTGAGCGTGGTGATGTTGCTGTTGCCTCTCATTGTTTCTATAATTTTCCTTTAACAACTCACTGGTATATCCGCCGTCCTCCTGTTCTTCCAGATGGTTGGCTATCAAATAATTTATCGCAACCGACTTGGCGTTCAAAGCTTAAAAACTTCAACTTCTTATGTGACCTTTCAGTTTTACTCCATCACTGAGACAGGGGCTTTGATTCTCCCTTATTCAGTAACCAATGTCGGATCGCAGCAGCTTGTATAATATTGTCTTACTTTGTATAATATTGTATTATTTAATGTCCTTATTGTTTTTCACAAACTTTGCTACTGTAACATTTATTTATATCTTGTATAACCTTCTGAGACCTACCATCCATTTAAATGGATGTTCTGCTTTCTCCTTCTATTGCGTTAAATTTCATTGTAGCAATCTAAAATCAGTTTGGCATGGTAATGTATTAATCAAAAATCAACATTCAGCTTTTGGATTTTGGCAACGGTAACTACTTTGATTACAAAATGGCGTAATAAATGAGTCAAGTTGGAATTCTACGTTCTACTGGTAAGTTTCCTTTTTATGTTATTGTAATTTGTTTTAACTATTTTTTTTTAATTTAATAGCAGATGTTAATACTTGCTTTATGTTCTTTATAATAAATTCTATTCTTTCCCATATTTTTAGTATTTTTTAAATTATTTTAAAACGAGTTATGGCCTGAACATCCATTTAGATGGATGTGCTGTAAAACAAAATAAAAAAATCGAAATTTATTAATTTCTTTAGAAACATCCTTTCTTAGGTATATTTGTTGAAAAAAAAAACTCATATTAAAACTAGTATGTTGTGGCCATCACAAAACTTTCTTCTATATAAATCACGTCAATTAAATCGTTTAAATAGTACCAATTCATATCACAATATATCTGAATTTGAAGTTTGGTGAAAATTCGTGCATTAATTCTTGTATAGAGCTATAGCGGAAATTCTGAAAAATATAGTATAGCAGCGCCACCTGTTGAGCTATTTACACCAAAACATAAACAGCACTAATTGATATCAAGGTATACCTGAATCTGAAGTTTGATGAAAATTCATGCATTAGTTATTGAAATACAGCTGTGGCGGAAATTCTGAAAAATGCAGCATAGCAGCGCCACCTGTTGAGCGATTTGCACCAAAACATAAACAGCACTAATTCATATCACGGTATACCTGAATCTGAAGTTTGTTGAAAATCCAAGCATTAGTTCTTGAAATAGAGCTATTGCGGAAATTGCAAAAAATGCCCAATAGCAGCGCCACCTGTTGAGCGATTTACACCAAAATCTATAAAATGTCTATTCATGTCAAGGACTAACTGAATCTGAAGTTTCATGAAAATCCGTGCATTAGTTATTGAGATAGAGCCATTGCGGAAATCGTAAAAAATCCAGCATAGCAGCGCCACCTGTTGAGAGATTTACACCAACACGTAATTAGCCTCAAGCCATATCAAGGACTAACTGACTCTGAAGTTTCATGAAAATCCGTGCATTAGTTCTTGAGATAGAGCCATTTCGAAAATCGTAAAAAAGGCAGCATAGCAGCGCCCCCTGTTGAGCGATTTGCACCAACACGTAATCAGCATCAAGCCATATGAAGGACTAACTGACTCTGAAGTTTCATGAAAATCCGTGCATTAGTTCTTGAGATAGAGCCATTTCGAAAATCGTAAAAAAGGCAGCATAGCAGCGCCACCTGTTGAGCGATTTGCACCAAAATCTATAAATTGTCTATTCATGTCAAGGACTAACTGAATCTGAAGTTTCATGAAAATCCGTGCATTAGTTCTTGAGATAGAGCCATTGCGGAAATCGTAAAAAAGGCAGCATAGCAGCGCCACCTGTTGAGCGATTTGCACCAAAATCTATAAATTGTCTATTCATGTCAAGGACTAACTGAATCTGAAGTTTCATGAAAATCCGTGCATTAGTTCTTGAGATAGAGCGCCCAAAAATTTGTGTCACACACAGACACACAGACAGACAGACAGACAGACAGACAGACTCACAGACAGACATTTTGTAAAAACATCTTTTTCGGGTTCTCTGACCCCTAAAACGTGCAAATCCGTCAAAAACCGGAATTCGAAAATTTTTATGAATCCAATACTTTCTTCTTGTAAAGATAGAAGAAAGTAAAAATATATATGCATTATATTTTGCTTGCGTCTCTCGGGCAGTAAAAGTGAAAGTAAAAACCTTGATTAAAAACATATACGCCAGAATTTTTATATAAAACTATTCAACATATTTACTGAACTTAGTTCTTTGTAGCTTTCATTTAAATAAGTTTGTGGCGAAATTTCAAGTGCGAATAAAATGCAATAAATAATACAAACGGGTCAATTACAGGTAGGTAGATTGAAGAAAAATTCTATTTAAAGTTTATGCAAAAATATCGTACATGATTAATTAACTTATGTCCTTATTTATTTCTCAAAAAAAAAAAGAGTTTAAAATTAAATTTTTATTTTTTTCTAAATCACAGAGTGTATTTACCCACTTATGGACAGTATTCTCCTGACGTTACAGTGGGAATCACGTGGTGTAAAAATATCGGCTAGCGCATTTGTTTACCTTATTCTGTCATTTGATGCAGCAGAAATACAGGTAAATGCATGCGTAAAATACTGCAGATTTATTTTGTACGAACTATTTTTGATCAATACTTATATACATATTAATTAAAATCCATAGGATAAAGTGCCATATTTCGTCCTCCCAGTCACTTTTAGGACCTAAATTTTGTAATTTTCAGTGAAAACGTACCAAATTTGTATTTTACATGACTAACTACCCACGCACATAGAAACATAGGCAAATATCATACAAAAAAAATTATCAATGCGAAAAATTGTTTTTTCAAAAGGATCTAAATAACGCAAAAGAAAAAAACTGGCCACAATTTCGTCACCCCAAAAAATCCAATACGCCGAGGCTTAACTTATAACTAAATCAAAATTTATTTCTAAATTAATATGTAATTTAATTTACATTAAAGTAAGGCACAAAGAAATGAACTAATTATCAGTAGAAGAATAACATAACGAAACATTAGCCATGAAAACATGAGGAAAAAATTTAAAAAAATGTCAGGATTGAACTGCATTTCTAATTTCGTCCCCTGGACCAAAATAAGAACTGCAAGGGGGGCGAAATTGGGACCACGCTACTTCCCAATATGGCGGAGCTTCAGTTCTCATAAGATGAATTGAGCGTTCTAAAACTCACTGTATGCAACTGTCAGCATCTTACCTACGTAAAATACATGCAATGAATAAGTAATAAATACTTACAGTACAGTAAATAAAGTTCTACAAACGACGTAATAAGAGCTCAGTTCTTCTAAAAATAGGAAATTTGACGTCTTTATTTTATGATGCGTCTTGGCGAAAGAAACTTTCAGTACTGACCCTTTTTACCTTCTGTCCCCTGTGTCTTGCGCCTTAAGTGGCGCCACTTTTGCAGAAGCGGAGAAGTTAAGGGGGACGAAATATGGGCACTTTATCCCATATACTTGTTAACTAAAATTTAAATTATTTATTTTATAAATAAAATAAAAAATGTGTATGCCATTACAATAAAATAGAGAAAAGAATTCATGTATAAACCATACCTGCCCCTGAAAAGGTCTAAAACTCCGTATAAAATACAATATAAGCATAAATTTTCTAAACACAATGTTTTTCAATAGCACGGTTATGAATGTTATACCCAAGCAGAAGAATTTTTGTAGCCTCGAACCCAAGGGGCGAATATGGTCCATTGGAGAAACTGCCATATGCAGGGTTGTCGCAGGTGACTACTGTTTAATTCTATCTCGCACCACTTTTTTAAAACAAAAATTTTTCACATACATTTTGATAACATCTGCATGAGAAATGTACTATAAAATTTATTTTCTTAAAATAGCGGTGCGAATAGAATATAAAAATAGTCGCCTGACGCAGCCCTGCACATGAGATTGAGGAGTGGTGGGGGCGGGGGGGGGGAAGACAACGGTTGTTATTTCTGTAGAGAATTGGAGCTCCAATATCATTTTACCTTAAAAATTAGGCCCTGCTTTATGGTTATAATTGTATATAACTTACAAAAACAACGGTATTACTTGCCTTTCACTGTAAAAAAAAAAAACAAAAAAAAAACGGGCTAAAATACGGAAATTCTACATGCAAATGAGACGCCAGTACTATTTCCGTATCTTAACGTAAATTTTCCCCCATAAATTCCAGAAGAACGGAAATTTTTCTGTAATTTACCGGGAAATTTTCCCGTTAAAATACGGAAATAGCACTGGCATCTCGATTGCTAATACAATTTCCGTATTTATGTTCCGGTTAAATCATGAAATATACGTTCATCATGTAACACAATACATTATGATTTATTTTCATTACATTTTTTTTTAACAACATATTTTCAGCAATGTTTCTTTTTTCATGTCTTTCCAACAGCATAGCTATAGTTTTGTATATATTAAGCGAAGCAGTGACCCGTAGCCGAACTATTTTTGATGCTCCAGCTCCGCTCCTATAGATAAAATACTGTAGCTCCGGCTCCGGCTCCAACTCGACTCCGACTTCGCTCTTTTGAATTGAAGATTTTAATTTACACATTTAATATTTTGCTTACAAATTCTTTCTTCCTTTACCTTCATTAAAGATCTGACAAAATGCATTTTCTTCTCATCAAACTTGAAATTCTTGTTCACAAAATATGACATATTTTAGCTTTTGCTTTTAAAATAGAAAGTTTGGTGGAATTTTAAACACAAAAATCTTAAATTTCTTCTACACTTTTCAAACAACCAAAATTGTACAACTACACATGTAAACAGCAGATTTCAAATAGCGTTGTCACTTAGCTCAAGTAGAAAGTAGAAGTAAAGTATAGTGTTACCATGTCTTGAGAAATTTATCTCTAATTTAAAAAAAAAAAAAAAACCTAAAAATGATATAAATAAAATACTGAATAATGATGTAATTAAAATATTTTAAGTCTGGAAATTTAAAAGACTGAAAAAAATATTTAAAAGAATATTAAAAACTAAAGGAGCCCTGGAGCAGGGGGAAATTTAGAGCTCCAGCTTCAGAGAAAACACAGATCCGGAGCGCTCCGGCTCCGGGCTCCAGCCCCGGAAGCGATACCACAAAACTACAAATTTACATCACTTCTTAATAAATATCTCTCAGACCGAAATTAATATCTTTATGGGGAAAAAATAGTAATCAGTTTTGGAGCGATAACATGAAATATATGATGTTTATTTATGACTTGGTTGCATAATTTAACCGCGTTAAAAAAAAAATAATAATAATAATTTTCTTATCACCTGTGCAATTTTTAATTTGTTATCTGGATGACGTTTGTATTATTAAATATTATTGCGTTATACAAAAAAAAAAAAAAAAAAAAAAAAAAAAATTCTAGCGTTATCTTTCGAAAATACACAGATTAAAGCAGAAAAAGGAAATTTATGCTATTTTTATTATCAAATATATTGTAAAAGTGTATTGCCCAATTTAATTTTGTGAAAGAGAATTTATCACATGTGCGAAGTTTTTTTTAACAAAGTGATGTTTTATATATTTCATTCCTATTTTAAAAAATACTAACAAAACCCGCGACTTCGCTCGCGTAATAGTTGAAATATGCCATGTGATATTTGTATGGCTAATTTTTATTAGAAGAAATTATACTTCTAGGAATAATTAAATAAACAGTCAAGTGCGAGTATTACTCGCGTACAGAGGGTTCCGTAGAATAAATATATGAATTTGTAATTGTTTTATTAAAACAACCGTTGCTAAAGAATACTAAGACCTTGTGAAAAACTATACAACGTAGGGTTGGGTATAACTGTATATACTACAAAAGTGTAAATGGATATACCATGAAAGTTCAAAAAGATATGGAACCTAAATAATATCAAATATAGCTATTCTGTATAACTCATTTTTTAATAGTATCCTAATCTCTTTATGATGAACTAATTTGGTACTTACAATAAATGCAGTGCATATTTAAACTTCATTTGACATTTCATAAAACTAAATTCAGCGTAGTAATAGCCTTTCTTTCTGAAGTGTAGGTAAAAAAAACCCTTTGTTCAAAGTTTAAGTTTTGCATTGTGCTAAGCGCGCTTCGAAAGGAGGTCGCAAAGTTGCAACTCCGCTTTGGTCCACGCCGCTTTTTTCCAGATATGTTTTAATTAAATTTTAAAGTCACTCGAGGCGTATTGAGAGATCCACTCAATGCAAACTAGTCACAAATTCCATAGCATTTATGTGATTCATTCTAATTAAGTGGTCGCAGGACTGTTAAAGCTTCAAAATTTTAGAAATCTTATTTTTTTTAGATGTTAAACTCCTATTTTTATGAACATTTTGATATAATTGTTTCCTTGAAACTCCCATTAGAACTGAAGTTATGGCTTTTAGATTTATACCCGCTCAATAGCTGAAGCGGCGTTTCCGAAACTTTGAAGTCATTTTTCTCCAAATGATGTTTTGGGCATAACGTGCAGGATACTTCAAAACTTCAGAATATTTTTTCATGAAATTTCCAAAACGTATATTTCATGTTTGTATAAATTGAACCTAAAATTTCTTTTTATTATTAAAAAAATATTTTTTTTAGGTGATTATAAAAATGAAATTTTCAAAATTTTGTATTAGCTAAATACAACTTCGCATAAATTTTTAGAAATGCTTTAAATACAAATTTATTTAAGTTCAGAATAATTATTACAATCTGAAATATAAGTAAGCATCTACATTTTCACTCTAGTTGCAATATTAATTTTTAATCCTGCAAGTAAACTGTTATGCCAATTTTCTGCTCGACAAATGTCTAATAGTTTCAAGTCCCCTATAAATACTAATTCTGAATCTTGCAATTATGGAAATACATTAAATGGAAGAACAAACGTATATCTTTCCTCCCAATAAAAATTGTGTTTTAAAATCATATACAGTCGTGGAAAAAAAAGTAAACACCCTACTAACCCCTCAACAAATTATCGTAGAAGAAAGTTACTGGTACCGAACGATTGGAAATAAAGCCTACTTTTAAGTGATTTGTACAAAATTTTCTTAGGGGGCCGCGAACCAAAACTTCATATTTTAAAATGGCAATACCCAATTTTAACAAGATATTTCAAATCTTCGATTCAAACTATGCCTAGACACCAAATTTCAAATCATTTGAATGGTAAGTTTTTGAATTATAAAAATTCAAAATTTAGTGCTTCCAGTTAAATTACACATTCATATTTTTTATTAATATTTCCTGAAAATATACTCCTAATGTGTTAATTTTTTGTGTAGCAATAATACTAAAATACCCAAACAAAAATACGTTGAATTTGAAATTTTTATAATTTTATAATATGAATTATGAAATTAATATTAAAAAAAAATATGAATTGCAACCTACAATTTTTTTGATGGATTTAGATTTATTAAGTCCAGCTTAATGGAAATCCAAACTTTCACATTTTCCTTCCAAGTAGTTTTCAAATTATTCTTAAAAAACGGCAAAATGATGGTTTAAGGGGCCATCTATGATAGAACTGACTAGATATTTTGAAATTTCTTATACTGTCCTGTAATCTAGTAGCTTTCAATGACTGCTTGAGTGGCGCTTCAAATGTCTTGACCCAGAAGAGGGCTCTCTCGGTCAACAATAGAGTTCCGAACTTCAATTTGAATACAGCCCCTAAAATAAGCTTGTTTTAAAATAATCAATTTCTCGAAAACCTATCGTATGAATTGCATAAAAATTTCTTTTTAGGCTAATTTAAGGTTGTAGAGTTCATTTATGCTGTCAGAATTGTGTACTGCTATTGAAAAAAAAGTTATGGTTCGTTTTAATATATAGATGCTCTCCTAAGCAAATTTTATATACATAATTTAAAAGTTAATAATATTACCAATCGTGTGGTACCAATAATTTTCTTCTACGATAATTTTTTGCAGAGTTAGTAAGTGATGGTTCCTTTTTTTTCCACGACCGTACATTTTAAAACATTAAATGTTGAAAATGGTCTCTTTTTTTTTTTCATTTTTTACAATTTTAAGAGCCTTGAGACCCCTTAAATTAGTCTGTTTTTAACGATTTGACGTTTATTGCTTTTATACTGCTACTGGACATTACATTACACTTACATATTATTAAAATTTGTTAACTAGGCATAGAATACGCCGCCCCTGTCATTATGTAGGTCCAAACTTTCCGTATCTTTACGTGTTAATATCTCGGCTAATTACTGATGATTTTTTTTCGAAACTCATTATCAACAATGCTTTTATACTTCTGCTACGATAGGTACCTCCAGCGCTGCTCAACATTTTCGCTGAATGCCCATAAATCGAAATTTGTGTGTAACAGAAAAATGCCATTTTCTCAAAAACTATGTGTTCTAAGCTAATCGCTATAATTTTCCTTCAAGGTTTATATTAACGTCTAGTACCTCTAATTTTTTCATAATTTTAGTTTCAGTAGATTCGGAATTAGATAGGGGGGGGGGGGAACATATTTTTGCGCTACATTTTCGACGACATCTTTGAAAATGTAATACATAAAATAAAAAGGATTGTATTTTTGAGTTCAGCTTTACGAAAGCTTTCACACGATGCCCACACGATATACAAAGGAAAGATTTTTTTTCAAGTAGCCTAAATAGCCCTCTACATTTTTACTAAATATATTTATGAATGTTTAATAATCTGAAAATATGTGGATCAATAGTCTTTAATATTTCCCCCAATTTGAACTTCCCACGTTCCATAGTTTACGAGTAAAATCGCTGTAACAGACAGACACAGGAGTGATCTTATAATGGTTCCGTTTTTACTTTTTAAGTACGGAACCCTAAAAAATACTAATTAACACCACAGTTTGACTAAACTTCAATAACACACTGCATTAGGCAGAAATGAGACTTAAATTAATAAGAAGAACTCCAACTAATTATAAATAAATGATAATTTAGAAAGTATTTTGTAGGTTTTATGCTCATTTCATACACTCATTTCAGTATTCATTTGAAGTTTTGAATTTTTTTTAAACAATTCTCAATACACTATTACATCTTAAAACTAGCCATCATGTCAAATTCCAAAGATCTTGTCTAACGGTCTACCACCTATCTAGTTGTAGAGGTACTAAAATAAAATTTATATGTTGAAATAGAGACTGTGGTCATTAATTTGGCAATAATAATTTTGAAATCGGTTTGGTATTTCCTAATATTCCACAGAAAACGTAATTTAGAAAGATTTTAAAGGCTTTTTAGAACGTTTGTTGTTCCTGCCTACCCCAGATGTTACTGGCACTGGCATAAAATATAGTCTGTGAAGGATCAAAGACTGTCGTCATTGATTCGCAACCATTACTTTTGTAATCGGTTTATTATTTCCTGAGGCTGCATATAAATTGCAATTTAGGACTTTTTAGAATGCATTTCGCTCCTTCGCATCATTCCTTTCAAATTTCGAATTTATTTTTGACAGTTCTTAGAGGACAGCTATATTTTATAACTGCCATGCCATATTTAAAGTTTCTAGCCTCTTCAGTATCAGAGAAATCGCAATTTTTAACGTGTTTTACTCCTGCAACCGTCCAGTGGTAGTAGCACTGACAAATATTGCTTATGTTTTAGCAGGTTCTATCGCCCCCAATATGCGACCGTTATTTTTTGTAATCCATTTGATATTTCATAAGATTACATAAAAATCGTAATTTAGAATATTTTTATAACGCTTTTCACTCAATCCTTTTAAAAACTGGAATTTTCTTTCGACGGTTCTCAGAAAGCATTTGCATCTTTTAAGTAATCACCATGCCAAATTTCAAAATGTTAGACTTCTCAGTATCATAAAAAAGGCAATTTAGAACATTTTTTGCTCCTGCAGCACCCAAGTGGTAGTGACAACAGCATAAAATATAGCCTGTGTTGGAGCAGGGACTATCACCATCCATTTGCAACCATTACTTTTGAAATCTGTTTGACATTTCATGAGATTGCATAAAAATTGCAATTTAGAACGTTTTTAGAACGCTTTTCGCGCCTTTTCATACCTTTTTAAATTTAGATTTTTTTAGGAAATGCCCTTATATATCATGTATATGTTACAAGTAACTACCATGCCAAATTTCAAATTGCTAGCCCCTACAGTATAACAAAAATCGCAATTTAGAATGTTTTTTGCTCCTGCAATACGCCGGTGGTAATGACACTGACGTGAAATAGAGCCTGTGTTAGAGCAAGGGCTGTCACCATCAATTTCAAATCATTGCTTTTGAAATCGGTTTGATGCTTTCTGAGATTACGTAAAAATCGCCATTTAGACCGTTTTATAGAAAACGCTTTTCGCGCATTTTGACTTCTTAAATTTAAATTTTTTAAAGAAATGTTCTTAGAGATCATTAATAGCTAATAAATAACTACCATGCCAAATTTCATGTATCTAAGGCCTTCAGTAACACAATCACATTTTTAGAACGTTTTTTGCTCCTGTACCCCCTTTGGGGTAGTGGCTCCGATATAAAATATAACCTAACTTGGTGCAAGGGTTGTCACCATCCTTTCCAAACCATTATTTCTTAAATCGGTTCGGTACTTCCTGAGATTACATAGAAATCACTATTTAGAACGTTTTTTCGAACGCTTTTAGCGCATTTTGACACATGCGAATGTTTTTTTTTTTGTTTTTTTTTTTTCATTTTGTTAACCACTATTACCAAACACTAACTTCCACAGTAGATTTCTATAAAAATTATATATCTAGCAAAAGAAAATCTATAAAAAAAATCGTACCGTGTTCAAGAAAGTGTGAAAATAATGTCATTCCGGAAGATTAAACACCAAATTGCTAGTAAAAATTGTTTCACGATACCAATTAAGATTTTTCCTTTCTCCAACATCATAAATGTGTTTATATGTTTATATATAATAAGCGAATGAAGTTTATTTTTCCTTACAATATTAGAAAACTGTAAATTTAAATTAACTTTTGGCCATTTTTACGTAGATTACAGTATATCATCTTTCTAAGAAAAATTGCTATTAGTTTTGAAGCGATAGTGTGAAATAAATGAAGTTTATTTAATAACTTGATTGCATCATTTTTAAGCGTGTCAAAACAATTTTTAATTTTCCTATCAACCGTGCAGTTTTCTGGATGAGATAAATTAAATAAACGATCTATTATGTTTTCCGAAGTTTCTGTCTATATATATATTAATAATATTTGTGTAAAATTTTATGCTTCACTTTATTGTATATATAATTGTGCCAAAATAATTTTTTCCAGCGTTATCTCTCGAATAAGGTTTTTTGGAAGCAGAAAACTTTTGTGTGGGGAAATTTATGTCTTGACAGAAACTTTTATCGCTACGCATTATTTTAAATAGTTCATGCCTATCTCATACAATATTGTGATGTTTAATAATTTATTTTGCGAATAATCTGAACTTAATTAAGCACGTACAGATTAAAAAATGTTATTTTCTGGATTTTTTTTTTGTTTTTGAAAGTTTGTTAACTTACTTCCGTAACATTGTTCGAAGAAGGACGTTATTAAAATGAACCGCCACGTATGTCTTTTTAGTCAAATTTGCAATGTTTCGGGAGGCAGCGCGTTAAATTATTCCAAAAAGATTTAGCGACAATGATTTATGTATGTATACAGGGTATTTCAGCTAGCGGTTACAAAGTTTGAAGAGAGGTAGAGTACACCTACACGATGGAAAACCACATAGCAAGGCTTTCTTGGCGCGGTATAGACGACAGAAAACACAAGAAAAAAAGTTCATGAACAGAGTAAAAAAAACATATTTATTATTCGTAGTACCAAATGCATGATGGGGCCTCTCGCTTATTACACTACTGACGTGTGTCTCCACTTGAGGGCAACGCATGGCCAACAGTGGATCGGGTGGCGTAGTTTGGTGCAGTGGCCCGTTCTATCGCCAGACCTCGCCCGCCTTGATTGCTTCCTCTGGGGTAGGTCAAGACACTGGTGTGTGAAACCCCCGTTAACAGTGCTGAGGAAGTTGTTGCACGCATCGTGACAGCTTCTGGAGAAGTCCGGGCACGCGCGGTATTTTCGAGAATATCATAAGAACTCATAGACCTTCCATGAACGGGCGATGTGCGGCCTGCGTCACAAATCTGCGTTGTAATTTCGAACACCTCTTTGATGACGATCGTTGTTTCTTTTTTGATCGTATCTCTTGGTTTTTTGCTGTACTAAGAATAATAAACATGTTTTTTCACCCTGTTTGTGTCCTTCCTTTTTTGTGTTTTGGGTCGTCAAGTCAATACCGCATCAGGAAAGCGTTTCTGACCGTGCATTGCTGTGTGATTTTCCATCGTCCAGGTGTACTCTATCTCTCCTGAAACACCCTGTATATTATAGATAGCATGGTACAAATAACCAAGATACTTTGGAAAGAGTGGCGCCGATGGGATACGAACCACGGATCCCATGATCAGGACGCGAGAACGCTAGCGTCGAGCAAAAGGCCAAGCCAGTTACTCTAAGCTAGTAACTCGCTTTATACTGATCATGTGAGATGAGATCGCTACACACTCCCCAGTGAGAAAGACATCTTGTCGATGTCTGACGAGCGATATCCACTCGTGAGTCGTGAGTGATGCGCAGCATGCCAGGCTTATGTGCTGTGAGCGTTTCACAGGCTTATTGCTGGAGATGATTTGTTGGTACTGCCATCTGTTGGTTATGAGGGGAGGTGATTGTTGTTGAAGGTTGCGAGTTTTCTCCGGGTCACCACTTTGGCGTTGATGGGATACGAACCACGGATCTCATGATCAGGAGGCGAGAACGCTAGCGTCGAGCAAAAGGCCAAGCCAGTTACTCTAAGCTAGTAACTCGCTTTCTCCGTAAAAAAACAGAAATACTACTGGCAATCTAGACGCCAGTACTATTTCCGTTTTTTACGGGAATTTTTACCCATAAATTACAGAAAGTTTTCCGTTTTTCTGATTAAAAACGTAAATTTTTCTGTAATTCATGTGTAAAAATTCCCGTAAAAAAACGGAAATAGTACTGGCGTCTAGATTGCCAGTAGTATTCCCTTTTTTAGTCCGTTTTTTGTTACAGTGTGATCATGTGAGATGAGATCGCTATAATACATAGAGTAATACATAGAATCTCTTCTAACTACCTTGGAAATAACGAAACTGCCAGTCATCTGGCGCACCAGCCGGATGCTGACATAGTAGCATCGTATATTTGTCTTTAATGTGAGCTGAATAGCTGCTCGATTACTGTCTACTAGAAAGTGTACACATGTAACATTATCACTATTTCTTACAATTTTGGACCCATTTTTCCCTTACGATATCATACGCTATCAGTCCTAGAATGAGTCCTAGTCATTCCCCTTCCCTCACCTAATGATATCGTTATTAGTGTCTAAAAATTTTGTAGAGCTTTATATCAAATAACACTTTAAAGAGATGCTTACTATATAAAAGTATTTAATAATAGATTTTCGTTACTTAATTCATTCTTAACTTAATTAAAATTTTCTGGTGTGAATCTTGATTAAAATTAGTGCCCCTCAAGGGGTTAAAAAACATAGATTTTTTTATTTTTATTATTTTTTTTAACAGAGTATTGAAGTAAAGGATTTACGGCTACCTTCATCATGTACGGAAATTGCTGTGCAATACTAGATATACATAAAATATTGTAATGGCAGATGCAATTTATTTAACAAATTTATTTAAAACAATAAGTGTAGTTTATTCAACAAATAAACAAAAGTTTACTGAGCACTTATGACTACGAGACGTGTTGATTTTTGGTGTAATTTCCAAAAGTTAGTGAACGTTTAAATTTGATAAGATGAACTCTATACTAATGTATGATATTACTAAAAATATTCTCAAGGGGTGAAAAACATAGAGGTTGAAGAAAAAAAATTTCGTATTAACACGGTTCTGATAAAGGCAACTTTTGCAGAAAAATGAAATTAAAAACTCACCACAAGCAGCGAGATAAAATTGTTAAACTAGGTTTATCTCTAATCTTGATTTAGTTTTTGTTGGTGAAATTAGTACTTAAGTCTCTTGTCCCTGCCGGAGAAGGTACTCACGAGCTAATCCTATGGGGAGGCTATCCTATTTGTTAATCCTATGGGGAGGGATTTATCGAATATCTCGTTTGCATTTCTACATTTTTAAATAATTTTTCTTTTTCATTGGATAGCCGAGATCCGTCTCTACATCGCACGTTTTTTACTTTTTCGATTCTGGTTGCAGATATTTCTTAGCTTGACATTTTCATTTTCAGAACCGGTTTTGAAAGTGAAACTAACTTTATAAAATAATATCTGAGAAAAAAAAATCGAAAAAGTGAAGATGGTGCGATGTAGAGACGGATCTCGGCTATCCAATGAAAAAAAAATTAAAAATGTCGAAATGCAAACGAGATATTAGATAAACCCCTTCCCATAGGATTAGCATTAGCTCGTGAGTGTCTCCGCCGGCTGGGACAGGAGCCTTAACTTCAAAATTTACCTGTGCCTCTTTTAATAAATGATCCATATATTGTTAAGCTTTTATAAATCGAAAATGTAATTTTTATGATTTTTTTTTTTCATACAATTGTTAATTTATCGCTTTAACCCTTAAATGCACCGTGCTACTCAGGAGTAACAAAATCTTTTTTTGCCATTTGACGCTTTCTATTGGCCTTTTGGTGAACGATTATATGTTACTTACTTGGGTAATATGCATTTAAGTTAGTGATTTCTGATTTTATTTTTATTTGCTATTACGGGGAGGTTATAACATCTTTTGTTCATTCCTGTTTGCAAATGTGCTCGACTGGCGTTTTCCTCTAACTTTATACGGTAGTCATTATTAATTCTGAAAACTATTAAAAGCTATACAAAATTTATTATGTCGTTAAATAGTTGTTAATGTATAGTGTAAACACTTTAAATTAAGTAAATAATTAAAATTATCTTTTTGAGCTATTTTTGTTATGTACGTATCTCAGGACGGTCCTGATGACATTATGTCCAACTTGAACATAAATGATTTTTTTTTCATTCTTTTTCTAGCAGATAACTAACAAAAATGGACTGAAATTTAATGTTTTCCGAGCAAATTAAAAAATCATGCATTAAAGGTTAACAGTAAAGAGCAAATTTCAAATCTGACAGCTTCAAATCTACCCTCTATATATAAAATCCTAATGAAACGAATTTATGAAACGACTGATTATGTTTCATGGAGATTTCTCCCACAATATCGAATATTATGCGGTGAAATTAACAACAAAAATCTGTATTGATCTGCAGATTTCAAAACTGGTATTAGAATTTGGAAATTTGAATTAGTTTTCGAGATATTAATTTTTTTCTAATTTTAGACATTTTTCTCTAATGATGGCAACTCAAATTTTATTCATAACACATTTTTTTCTTCATTCTAGAAAAGGCTATAATTTTAAACTAATTTGGCGACCAGTTTGGTCTCCCTTAGATGTATGCTAAGAAATGTATCATGTAACTTTTATTCATAACTCAATTTACTTGAACAATCTTTCGCCAAATCTGAAAATTCTGATAGAGAAATCAAGAACTCGGTCTTTTTATGTTAGCTTTACGCAGCTGATAAATCGCCAAACATTTTTCCCGCAGCATTTGTATTTTATTAAATTAATTTAAAATATAATCCTTTCATTCATTTTATTTAAAATACAAAAGTTTAATTTAAAACTGAAACATTTAAAATTAACGGTTTTCACTTTTTTTTTAAACGAAACGAAACGAAAAATATTGGGCACAGATGTCATATACGCACCGGGACACCTAATTGCCTACGCACCGGGACACTTTATTTTGCATGACATGGTAACACGGCTATTGTTTTTTATTTGTTAATAAATGTTTATTTTCTTTCCTTTTCTTTTTCAAAATTATATAAATTGTTTTGCTCTATAGTTATTAATTATTTTGTTTTGTATTTATTGTTATTTCGTTTTAAAAATAATGGAAAATAATTTAAAAATACATATGTAACTGGTACTCAAAAATAAGGTTTTTGTCAAATTGTCGTAAAAAAATCACGCCAAACTTGATGACTACGTATATGACATCTGTGCCAAATATGAAATTATGCAACAAACCATGACATTTAATTTCAACTTCAAAACAATGTTTTAATTTACCACTCGAAAAAAAAATGCTAATTGGCAAGTTAAGGGGACGAGGGACCTTAAAAATTTATTTTTAAGGTTTTCACCTTAAAAATATTTTTATTATTTTTTGTAAATTTCACTTTAAATATTATTCAAGGGTACATTACATGCATTATAGCATGTATTTATCACACACACACACACACACAAAAAAAAAAAAAAAAAAAAAAAAAAAAAATTGAGAAAAAAATGGAGTTTTACGAAAATTTTAATTTTAAAATTTTTTCGAAAAAATTTCAAATAATTTTGAATTTTTTTTACACATTTATATTTAAATATATAAAATTCGATGCACAGTTTTATTTATATATATAAACCAAACTTTTATAAAAAATATTGGGGATTTTCATTGATATGGTTGGTTGATTTTTGACGGCCGATTATCTACACTAGGGATATAGGCCGGAGGGGGAGTGCCCTCCGTGGGGTTCTTTCTAAGGGAACCTAACCCGTATTTACGCATGGAAATCCATTGCTCGAAGAAAACCACGAAAACTCCGAACGATTAGGCGGACGGGCGCGATTGGGATCGAACCCAGCACCTCCCGTCTACCAGCTTCGAGAGCAGAACCTCCCAGCCACTGGTGGGGCTCATTGATATGGAATGAGCGGGGGGTTGGGTTGGGTTGATTTTTGACGGCCGATTATCTTCACGAGGGATATAGGCCCGGGGGGGAGTGCCCTCCGTCGGGGTCTTTCTAAGGGAACCTAATCCGTATTTACGCATGGAAAATCCACGGCTCGAAGAAAACCACGAAAACTCCGAACGATTAGGCCGACGGGCGCGATTGGGATCGAACCCAGCACCTCCCGTCTACCAGCTTCGAGAGCAGAACCTCTCGGCCACTGGTGGGGCGAATGAGCGGGGGGCATTTCGAAGATTTCTACGACGACGCGTAAAATGCCATTTTTTTCTCAAAAATAATTTTTTTTAATTTTTTTTTAGGATAAATGCATGCCATAATGCATATAATGTACCCTTGAGTAATAATTAAAGTAAAATTTACAAAAAAAAAAAGAAAAAAATTGAAACATTTTGAAATTTTGAAATTTTTTCGAAGAATTTCAAAATTTTTCAAAATTTTTTTTTTAAACTTTTATATTCAAATATATAAAATTCGATGCACAGTTTTATTTATATATATAAACCAAACTTTTATAAAAAATATTGGGGATTTTCATTGATATGGAATGCGCAGGAGGCATTTTGGAGATTTCTAAGACGACGCGTAAAATTCCACTTTTTTCTCAAAAATAACATTTCAAAAAATTTTTTTTGTAATAAATGCATCCCATAATGCATATAATGTACCTTTGAATAATATTTAAAGTGAAATTTACAAAAAATAAAAAAATTATTTTTAAGGTCCCTCGTCCCCTTAAAAAAATCTATTGGGGAGATTTTCAACCGGCTGACATAAAAGTTTCAAGAATTCTTTGCTATCATGGCAACTTTTATGTAGTTTTATTCGGAAAAAAATGATTTTTTAATCAAAATGGAAACATTTCATAAGAAAAGATAAGGGATCAGCCCTTAACTGTTTATGGCAATTACATAACTTGGACTATTATAATATAGATGAAATGATGGCGATAGAATAACATTTGGCGTCTTATCACCTGCGCCTGGCTAACATTAAAGTACCAGAATGGCACCTGGAATATAAAAAGTGAAGTGGTTCGCCCGGAACTATTGATGATAGTCGCATGAATTAGGCTGTTATTATAGATATTGTTTTCAATTGTAAAAAGAGCGCAAAAAATAATATTTCCTTACGATTAAAATTTATTTACACCTGACTATTAAAGACAGAAAAAAACGTGTTAAAAAGTGAAAAATATTGAAAAATATGTCATGAAAATTGTATTTACACGTGAATATTAAAAGAGAAAGGAAACTTTAAAATAATAAATACATTAATATGGGTTTAAAGAAGTAAATTGTAGTAAATACGTCACATTAAAAATAGCCAAATAATAATACTGCCAAACAATTTAATTTCATATTTTGGGATGATCTTTTTAATTAATGATCCCAATTCTAAGACACCGCGAATAATAATATTTCCTTTCTAAAAACAACAGTATTTTCATTTGAATGCTAAAAAGAGAAAGAAAACTTTAGTGAAACTTAGGTCAGATTTAAAACGATACATTTAAAATGTCTGTATTGTATTATATTAATCATTTTATAATGCTGTTAAAAAAATACCGACAAGCAAAAACTCTGTTTACTTAATTCATTTTATTTTAGCTTCTTTTCAAACGTTTAACTGATCTCCTTTAATCAAACACGAAAACAACCATTGGATGTCTTAACAGCAACTGATTCGGCCTTAAATTTTCGCAATGAATGGAAATTCAAGGGAAACCCGTTTACAGGGAGATCGCCACAGGTTTTTTCATTATAATTGAATATTCTTTAATCTTTTTAATACCGATCAAATTAGCGCGCTTTTAGATTCTGCGGTGTCTGAACGGGGGTTGGCGATCATAGCTTGCAGGGGGCAGAGCCCCCTAGTATATATATATTAATATTTATAATAAGAATAGCAAATTTTCTAAATAATATGCAAAATTATACTAACGTATTACTATTGCTTCTGATGTATATGCAAGTACTAAGTAATAATATGTAAGTAATATGCAATTAGTACTAATTCTAAACGCCATTTAATAGGAGAAGAAATATCTGAAATAAACACAACTCAGGTACACATAAGTCCGTCCAGTGCAAATTACCAGGCCGACTCTCGTAGATGGCTCAACTCCGGTCATGATTTATTAAAAAAAAACAGCAAAAAACTAGACTCGCTCTTCTTTATGTAATTTTTTAAAGTTAAAATAGCTAGCAAATAATAAAATTAAAAAGTCAGAATTTGTTGGAAGATCTTTACGGCCTGGCTAGGACAGACGGGCTCAGGGGACCTACTCTTGTAAATGTATAAAATATTTGACAATTTAGCATTTTACGTTAAAAAAATATTAGTTTTTATTAAAAATCAGCCGAACTCAAAGTTAGTAAGTGTTTAAAGATTGAAACTTTAAAATTTTAGACCAACTTTTTCGAAACTTTAAAGAAATATTTTTACTATATTTATTACTTTTAAGGTTAGCACTTTTTAAAAAAAAAGTACTATACAGCAAATTTATTTAGTAGTACGTGGCTATAACGTAATTCTGTTCTAAACGGAAAATGTTCATGATCTCGCTAAAAATAATACCATGAAATTATACCGGCAAAGACGGAAACAATGCATCTAAAACGGTATTTCGCACGAATTATTGAGTTTCCGTCTTAATAGGTTTTATAGTATCATATTTATAGCAGAGCGGGGAGATAATTCGAATTACTATCAGTGCCCGCGGTTTCTCTCAACAGCCCTGGGTACACATTAATTCATATGATAAAGTAAACCGTTCATAATGGAGTTATTGGGATGAAAAAGCTTCAGATTTTTTTTACTGCCTTCAGCTTTTCTTTAAATTCTATGTCAATGGTTTATGACGCATTAAATTCAAATAAGTTCATTAATATCAGAAGAGCGAAAAAGAGAAAGTTAAATATATTCATGTTTAAAACAATTAGTTAAATATATTTCCAAGCCCTTTATGTGAGATTCTTTGTAACATGATAAAAAAATACATATATCGACTTATATAAGTGAGAGATGCCAAGCTGGGCATCGTTCTTGTGGCTTAGTGGTAGAGCACTGGAGATCTATTCCAAGGGCCCGGGTTCGATTCCCAGCTTGGACTTTTTTCACTAAGTTGGTTTACGCCTTGTTAGCAGTGTGATAATTCATGTCTTTAATATTCAATAATTTCTAGCGTAATTTCACTGCTGAACAGTAGTTGAAAAATTAATTTTAAAAAAAAATACACCTTTGTAATTTATTAGAATTTGCTTTCCATTAACAACTTAACAGTTATTTGCCTTTTTTCCACAAATAACTAAAACAATAGGCCAAACACTACTTTTTGCGAACTGAAATATTCGCCTTATTTAACGTGAAAGTATCTGAAATTAAGCAAACATTACAATAATAAACTAGCTGGCTTCGCCCGCTAGCGGGCCCCTGCATTCATCGGGGTCCATAATTTATACGTAATCTTGTAATATGAAATCTCGAACCATGTCCCCGCTGCGTACGGCACCGTACAGCAAGCGTGTCGCGCACGCACAGCTAAATCTTGTAAAAAAAAAAAAAAGAAACAATCTCGAACCGAACGAACCTCGAGCATGGTGATTTTCTTGCACGTACAGTGCGTGAGCAAAACTGTTAAGAGTTTAATGTAATTCAATAACTGAAATGAATCACAGATGAAGAACAAAGAATCAACGTGTGTCAAATGCATAATTAGTAAGTAATTGCATTTTATAGTTATTCATATTCGATTAAATCATTGAACTGTGCACATAATCGTGAGAAAATAAGAAAACAAGTCTGCGAGAAATATTCTATGTATGAAGCATCAAAAATAAACAAAACTTAAGCTCAAAAATAACCTAAAAGTAACTTATTATTTAGTCCATTAACGTCTTCATATCATCTTTTTTACACATTCTCTCCTCCAGCAAACAAAAAAAAGTTATGAAACTTGTGTTGACTCTATATTCGGAAAGATGCTTTACGCTTAATTTCCAAAAATGATAAACTAAAACTAAACTAATATGTATACAAAATAAGGAAATTCTGCTTTATTTTAAACAACCTATTAAAAAATATATATTTCTCAAATTAAATTTATTAATCAAAAATGAACTTTGCTGTCTACTACTTTTTTAGCCTATGTAAGATTATTTGCAGAATAATAAAAGTAATACCACCTTTTTATCAATTACTACCCTCCTTTTAAATGCCATTCAGTAATTGAAGATAACCACGGCTGAAAAACAAAGAATCAACATATGTCAAATATAATCCTGCAAAATGTTATATAAATAATAAGTAATTACATCTTATAGCTATTCACATTTGATTAAATCTCAAAATTGCGCACATAATATAATCGTGAGAAGAAACAAAACATTTTTTTCCAGAAATATTCTATATTCGAAAGATAAAAAATAAAAAAAAACGCATCGTAAAATATAATTTATGGTTCATTAGTGTCACATAAAATTTTTTCTCACACCTTATCTCCTCCAGATAAAAAAAAAAAAAAAAAAAAAAAAAAAAAAAAAAAAAAAAAAACAAGATTATGAAATTTATTTCTAAAGAGATGCTTCATGCTTAATGCAATATTATACATGTGAAATAAGGAACAATTTTTATATTAAACTTGTGACTAGTCTATAATTACATCAGTTGAGTTGCATAAGTTACTATATCTTGAATTCGTGTCTTGCGCGGGTCGGGTTGCATCCGACCCGAAACTGACATAAAAATGTACGTTGACCCAAAACCCGATTTTTTTTTTTTTTTTGACACGAAACTTGACTGAGAATGAAATACGGGAGAAAGTCAGTAAGTAGGACACAAACTGATATGAGAGTTCGGGAATTAGTAGTAATTTGTTTCCAAATATTCCAATAGGTGGCAGCATAATCCAACTATAACATGTTAATTTCGAATTTATGAGACAGTAGTTATACAAGATGAGCAGGGTCGTTCAAAAGTTGTTGACGAAGAACGAAGTGGTCGTCTAGTTGAGATTGCGACAAAAGAATCAGTGCGGAAGGTTGAGGAATTGGTTGCTATGCTGTCTATTGTTCTTCGCATGTCAGCTCTAACCATTTCCTCAACCTTCCGCACTGATTCTTCTGTCACAATCTCAACTGGGCGACAACTTTGCTCTTCGTCAACAATTTTTGAACGACCCTGCTCATCTTGTACAACTGATATCTCATAAATTCGAAATTAACATCTTATAGTTGGATTATACTACCACCTGTTGGCATATTTGGAAAGAATTTTAGTTTAATTTCCGACCTCTCATATCAGTTTATGAACTACTTACTGACTTTCCTTCGTATTTCCATCCCAAACCGACCCAAAACCCGAAAACAAGTAAAACTGATCTAAAATTTAATGCAGTTATAAAAAATAATTTGCAATTATATTTCTGTTATCAATGCAATATTTCATGTAAAAAAATAAACATGTCAAGACGCTTTCATATTTAAATATACAGGGTGCAATATGTTATCTATCGCCGACCTTTAATTTCTCAACCGTTGTTCCTAGACATATAGTTCCAAATACAAAAACGTTTCAAATGAGGTAAATATTCGTGTTGTGGCATTATTTAAAGTAAAAAATCAATTTTATAAAAATTATTAAAACTAACCTTTTATACGGTCCCCCAGTCCCTATAGTTATATTTAGTAAAAGTTTTCACTTATCATAACACGTATAACACAAAAAGTTTGACATCTGTTCTACAAAAATTGACACAGTTATTAAATTTCAAAGTTTGAGATTTTCAGACATGATTTTCTCTTTCATCGAGAGATCAGTTAAAAGATGAATTAAAATAATTCGAGATCAAAATAAGGGTGGAATGTCCTTTTTACAGCGAAACCATCTTTAGCCGGTATCGCCAAATCGGGGAATCACCACATAGGGTTTTCTCATCTAAAAATTTGATCTAACTTTTATGGGTCGAACAACATTCAAACGTACCGACGATACCGGCTAAAGGTGGTTTCGTCGCATAAAGGACATTGCACCCTGATATTGACCTCGAATTACTTTAATTCATCTTTTAACTGATCCCTCAATGAAAGACAAAATCATGTGCAAAAATATCAAACTTTGAAATTTAATAACTGTGTCAATTTTTGTAGTACAGATGTCAAACTTTTTGTGTTATGTCTGTTACGATATGTTTAGACTTTTACTAAATATAACTATAGGGACTGGGGACCATATAAAAAGTTGGTTTTCATAATTTTTATAAAATTGATTTTTTACTTTAAATAATGCTACAACATTAATATTTACCTCACTTGAAACGTTTTTGTAATTGGAACTAAATGTCTACGACCAACGGTTGAGAAATTAAAGGTCGGCGATAGATAACATATTGCACCCTGTATAGTTTTTCATCTGGAAGAGTAATAAAGATTTTCTTTTCAAAACTCGGGTTGACTCGAAACCGACTCATAAGTTTCAAAACTCAACCCGAAACCTAAACATAAACAAAAATTTTTTGTCAACCAGATCCAAACCTGACCAGCAATGAAATGAATTACCTCCAAACTGGCCCGAACCGCGGGTTGACTCGAGATAGTCCGAAAATTCAAATGAAGACGTGAGTTTCAAAACTCGTCTTATCCAAAAATTTAAAAATCGAATTTTCTCTATCAGTTTATTCTATTTGCGAACCTGCATCGAAAAACACTACAATCTGCAGAAAAAAAGCTCGTTTTATCGTATATTTCTGGCATTGTAAAATCTTGGTTTACAATGAAAACCAATGAACGCAGTCTAAGGTTTTTCGCGATTTCCCAACATCTGATTTTCTGAATAAAGCGAGTTTTGAAACTTACGTCCTCAAATATATGTAGAAGGGTATTCTCTGTAAAAGAAAAAAAAAGACAAATCATTCTTAGTCTACGAAAACATAATATAATCTAGTACAAAAATTTACAATATCTTAAGAGTTAACCCATTTATGCCTGAATTTTTCTTTTTTCAAACTTGTTGGTAAAAACTTTTTAAAATGTTACAAAATAAACTGGAAAAATACTATAAAAAATTACGCTAAAATATTTTTGTATTTATTTGATAAAATGTGTACGTAATATATATGGGAATATCCATATGAGGAAAAATGCAAAATTATATGTTTTGTCTAAATTTTGATGCCACTTTACGGTTGATTCAAATCAACACTTGAAACACAAAGTCATAAAGGAAAAACAAATAAACAACACCTGCTAAATATTATGTTGGGACATTTAGTTAAAGTAATAAGTAGTTCCATCATCTGTTTTTTATGAACAAATATGTTCATATAAGATTAAATTTTTTAAATATATTCTCATAATTATAAAAAAAAAATGTTTTATTTTTCGAGAAACATTCTGTAATCAATATTAAGCACACTAAAAATATTTTATAGCTCATTAACGTTTCATAACGACGTTTATACACCTTCTCGAACTGTAAAAGAAACAAATAATGCAGTTACGTTAACTATGATTACAAAAGACATATATTACTTTCTGTTCTTAAGAGGATTAAATTACATTTATAAGAAAGTAACATACAGATAATCAACGAATAATTTTCCCGTTATACATGCAATTATTCTTTCTGATACGTGTTCGACTTTGAATAAAGAAATATCATAAAACAGCAATGCTTTGTTGTTAATTAATGCTACTGATAGATGTCTATGCTAAAATAAATTCATCGTTCCATTAATAAGTAATTACATTATATTTTTATATTAAAAAAACCTCTTCATATTAGATTAAATGTTAGAAGTATGACGTAATTACGAGAAAAATATACCCACACTTTTTCGAGAATCATTCGGCAATCAAAATATCAATTATTAACTAAATGCATGCTACAAAACCCGCTCGGGACCGCCGCTCTTCCTCAAAATCGCGAGCTGAATTTTGAATGAAAAAATTGCTTCACCTGTATAATTACTTACGTTAATATCTAAGATATACAGAACAACAACAATAATTTGATTTTGGGTTTTTTTTTTAATTAAAACTGTTTTAATAATTTGGTAGTTAGCTCTGTTTTCGCAAAATATGTACAGTCGTGGAAAAAAAAGTAAACACCCCCTACTAACTCCTCAACAAATTATCGTAGACGAAAGTGACTGGTACCGAACGATTGGAAATAAAGTCTACTTTTAAATGACGTATATAAAATTTGCTTAGGGGGCGATCTACATTAAAACGAATCCAAACTTCATTTTTTTCAATGGCAATACTCAATTTTAACGAGATATTTCAAATCTTTGGTTCACACTATGCCTAGACACCAAATTTCAAGTCATTTGAATGATAAGTTTTCGAATTATAAACATTCAAAATTTAGTGCTTCTAATGTTAAATTACATTTTCATGCTAAACATGTAACATAAATAATGTTAAATTACACATAATGTTGTATACATTTTCATATTTTTATTTATAGCTTCTGAAATTATGATCCTAATGTTCTAATTTTTTGTGTAGCAATAATACTAATATACCCAAACATAAATACGTTGAATTTGGAATTTTTATAATTTTCTGATATGAATTATGAAATTAATATTAAAAAAAATTGAATTGCAACGTACAATTTTTTTGATGTATTCAGATTTATTAAGTCCTGCTTTATGGAAATCCAAAATTTCACGTTTTTTTTACAAGTAGTTTTCAAATTATGCTTAAAAAACGGCAAAATGATGGTTTAAGGGCCGTCTATGATAGAAGTGACTAAATATTTTGAAATTTCTGTAATCTAACAGGATTAATTGACTGCTTAAGGTACCTTGATCAAGAAGGGAGCTCTCTCGGTCAACAATCGAGTACCGAACTTCAATTTGGATACAGCCCTTAAAATACGCTCGTTTTAAAATAATTAATTTCTCGGAAACTTATCGTACGAATTGCATAAAAGTTTGTTTTTAGACTAATTGAAGGGTGTAGAGTTCATTTATGCTGTCATAATTGTATACTGCTATTGAAAAAAAAAACAAAGTTATGGTTCGTTTTAATACGTAGATGGCCCCCTAAGCACATTTTATATACATCATTTAAAAGTAGACTTTTTTCCAATGGTTCGGTACCAGTAACTTTCTTCTACGATAATTTGTTGAGGAGTTAGTAAGGGGTTTTTACTTTTTTTTCCACGACTGTACCACATTATTTGATCCATAGATTTCCTCAAGCACTTTAAATAACCCTGTACAATAATTTGATTAATTGATAAAAAATACTGTTATGGAAATCTTACAATTATTATAAGAACAGTGTAAATAAATGTATTGTGATGCTATCTGTAACAGAGAAGTGATTTGTAGTTACAAATTTTGCATGTAATATTATTGAATGGGATAAATGCTACACCTAGGTAAATTGGTGAGAAAATAACCACATTAAAAGATATTATTCTTCGACCGTTTCTCTGTGCTTTCTAAATATGATTGAGCAAATCCTGTTGTATGAAAAGTGCAACCTACTTTTATTCGTAGACGGATTAAATAAATTTTACATTGAATTTTCTTGGGAAGAATTCCATATCCTGGTCCGTTTTTTTTGGCATTAAATGAATCGATGTCGTTGCGATCTTCATCCTTTGGGGTTCTTTTTTAGGTGCGTTCGTAATTATATAAATACGTAGCACCTATAGTCGTCGTTCAGTCCGTCCGTCTGTCCGTCCGTCCGTCCGCATATAATAGAGCAAAAACTACCCAACCGAATGGTCTGAAATTTTAAATATATGATTGTTGTAAAATTTTGTCGAGCCATTTCAAATTTTATGAAAATCGGATGTATAGTTAAATTACAGGGACAGTCAAAAGTTTTTCTTTACATTACGGCCAATGGGAAAAATTATTGCACGTGCATTTTAATGATGTTAAAGCTTTCCGAATGGTCTCAAATTTTAAACATATAATTATTGCGACATTTTGTGGAGCCATTTCAAATTTTATGAAAATCGGATGTATAGTTTAATTACAGGGACAGTCAAAAGTTTTTCTTTACATTAAAGCCAATGGGAAAAATTATTGCAAGTGCATTTTAATGATGTTACAGCTTTTCGAATGGGCTGAAATTTTAAATATATAATTGCTGCAAAATTTTGTCGAGCCATTTCAAATTTCATGAAAATCGGATGTATAGCTTAATTACAGGGACAGTCAAAAGTTTTCCGTTACATGAAGGGGAATGGGAAAAAATTATTGCAAGTGCATTTTAATGATGTTACAGACTATGCACTTATGAATTGCAAATAAATACACATTCAGTGCAATATGGGGTGCAAAAAATAATTATAAAACTAGTTATAGTACGAACGCACCTCATTTGCCACGTTTGACGAGCAATTTCCAACTTGTTTTCTACTAGAATGGACTTTATCCATTATGTTAAAATTATATTTATGTTTTTAACATGTGACATATAACGCTCTCAAAGAACCCATTTTATTTTTTTTCCTTGCACTGAGGAAGGGGATCCTAGAATCCTCCAAACGGCCGTGAGGGATTTTTTTGTGTCATGTTTGTACTGTTCGTTTTCGAAAGCCGCGCCTAGCACTCTGGACGATTCTACTATCCAGAGGGGTGTTACGGTGAGATGGGTATTTTCCGAAGTTCTACTTCGTCGTTCTCTTGTACGTTGTCATATCTACCCCTCGGGATTGCATTAACTCTCTAAAGCGAAAGCTGAGTTCCCGAGGTGGTCATCGCTATCATCGCTGCTCGTTCTCACTAAGATTGGCACTCAGCCAAAAGCAGCTAAACAAATTCCGTTCATCCCTATTTTGATAAAATCAAAGCAGTAAAAGCGCCGAGGATTTTGCTTTCCGAAAACAAACAGTACGTATTAGTGCGGTAAAACGTTGGAAAGATTTTAGCTTATGTATTAACATACAGTCAAACACATATTATCAAAATATAAGTTTTCGCTTACAAATGCGTTTTTTTTTCTAATAAGTCTGACTTTGAATAAAGAAACATCTTAAAAGCATGCTGCTTTGTTCTTAATTAATGCTCTTGATGCAAGTGAATGCTAAACAAGAAATTAAAATCATACACAATACATTGATTATGAAACTTTCCAATACATTCAGAATAAACAAAACCTCACACATTAACTATGGGAAAGATGATAGATCAGTAAATAGTTTTGAAAATGCATGAGACGTTTGAAAACCCAATTCCAAGAATTACCATGAATAGTTATAAAAATACTTGAATTCTTTTCTGCAACCCTGTATATTTTCAACAGATTTGTATACGTACTGCATAGTATTCTAAAATTTAGTTCAGTCTGGAAACATAGCGTATTTGAAATCCCCATACTGCAATTTCCGCCGATAAACGGTGCAGCACAGCATATTTATCATTTGTAGTATTTATACCAAATAAGCATAATGAAAAAAGTTAAATTTTAAAATGGGTATAACAGCTGAAAATGCACTTCGAGTTATTGTAATTATTGTTCATACGCTAAAAAAATCTGTAACTCTACAGATGTAAAGTTACCGAAATCTGTATGCTTAAAAATTTTATGTGTACACGGTACAAAAAAAGATGTAAATCTACAAAACTAGTTTTTAGGTGCGTTCGTAATTATATAAATACGTAGCACCTATAGTCGTAGTTCAGTCTGTCCGTCTGTCCGCATATAACAGAGCAAATACTACTCAACCAAACGGTCTGAAATTTTAAACATATAATTGTTGCAAAATTTTGCCGGGTCATTTGAAATTTTATGAAAATCGGATGTATAGTTTAATTACATGGACAGCCAAAAGTTTTCCGTTACATTACGGACAAGAAAAAGTTATTCCAAGTGCATTTTAATGATGTTACAGCCTTTCGAACAAAATGAAATTGATATGCACTAATCAAATGCACTAAAATATACATTCAGTACAATATGCGGTGAAAAAAAAATATTTATAAAACTAGTTATAGTACAAACGCACAACATTTGCCACGTTTGACATGCGATTTCTAACTTGTTTTAAAGCTGTAGCTTTGCAAAAGGATCTACTAAAATTACAGTAATCTTACTAAAGTTTTATCTGTAACCCAGTTACAGTTACATAAAAAGTTCTAGGCAGACCAGTTTCTTAAAAAAGTCTTTGTAACCTTACAGTATTTTTGATTTACGGTGCAAAAGTGTATCTGTTACATGTATTTTTGTTGTTGCCGTTACATAAAAATTTCTAGGAATCCCAGTTTCCTAGAAAAATGTTAGCAGCTTTAGAGATTTTTGCAGTGAGACAGTACCGTAACCGAAATCCCTAATCATTTTGTGTGACCCTGTAAAAAAAAGATAACTACTATGCATACCATATTCCAGAGTGCGCATCTTGTAGTGCACGTCAGTAATATATATCATTTTCAAAATGTTCAAAAAAGAGTAACATCATTAAAATACACCGCAAACAATTTTTCCCATACATTGTAATACACTGTAAAAAAAAAAAGAAAAAAAATCTGTAGTTCTGCAGATGTAAATTTACATGCTTACTAAACTTTCATCTGTAACTGTACAAAAAAAGCTGCAAATCTACAAAACTAGTTTTAGTAAAGCTACAGAAATCTGTAACTTTACAAATGAATCTGCTAATGTTGCAGTAATTCTACTAAAATTTTTATCTGTAATCTTGACTGCAGTTACATCAAAAGTTCTAGGCATCCCAATTTCCTAAAAAATTCTTAGTAACCTTAAAGATTTTTTTTAAATTTTGGCACAAAAGTGTGTCTGTTACATGAATTTTTGTTGTTGCCGTTACATAAAATGTTCTAGGAATCCCAGTTTCATTAGAAAAACTTTTGTAACTTTACAGATTTTTTTTTTTTTTTACAGTGTAGAACAAATTCTTTTGAATGTCCGTGTAAATAAAGTACAAATAGTACACACTTCATTTGAAATACCAAACACGCCATTGTAAGCTTCAATAACATATATTGATTGCATTGGAATGCTAGTATTTATACGCGAGTTAGAACATGGACAAACAGATAGAAAAGCCAAATTCATAAACACTTTTCAAATATGTTAGAAAGCGTTAATGAAAAATCATAAAAATCATAAATGAAAAATTAACAATCAACATGTGCTATACATTGTTTTGCAACATGTAGTTTCATTAATCAGTAATTGCATTACAGGTTTTTCTTATGACGAAATATTTTCATATCAGATTAAGTGTTAGAACTATTAACAGAATAACGTGAAAAAAATAGCCATGTCTTTTTGTGAAATAATCTGTATCCGAAACCTTAAAAAAAGTCATGCTAAATATAATTTATGGTCCATTAACATTTCATAACATCTTTTTTTTTTACACCTTCTTTCTTTTCGGGAAAAATAAACTATTTAGAAAGTTAGGTTAACTATAATTGCAGAAGAGATGTTTATCGCTTGATTTCACAGAAGATTAACATTACATTGCGTAGTTATGCATTTATGAATAAATTAAAAGTGAACGTTTAATAAATCAGCTAGCCGGGGTAGTAACCCCATTTGCATCTCGGGGGATATGAATTCTTATTTAATTCTACACTTAGAAAATATTTGTACTAACAATTTTAATAAATTTCTTTTTTTATAAGTAAAAAATCATGTTTGGAACAAGCAAACTGGAAATTGCGAAAACTACATTTTGGTAGTTTCGTGATTTTGACACAATTATCGTAGAATGCCTTTATAAGAAAATGGCAACATAGGGGTAGTAAAATACCATTGGTCGAAAGGATTTTCTGAATAAATTTGGAGAGTTTCCTAATTATTGCCAAACTAAGTTATTTATTATTTGCAACAAGTAGTTTCATTAAGCAGGACATTGCATTACAGATTTTTTTAGGAAAAAATCTTTTTCTGTCAGATTAAGTGCTAGAACCCCATGAACACATGAAGACATGAACACATGATAACGAGAAAAAAATAGCCATACTTTTTGGAGAAATAATCACTATCCGAGACATAAAAATAATCACGCTAAAAATAATTTATGCTCCATTAACGTTTTATAACATCTTTTTTACACCTTTTTTCTTCTAGGGAAAATAAAAGATTTAGAAAGTTAGGTAAACTATAATTGCAAAAGAAATGCTTATCACTTGATTTCACATATGATTAACACTACACTGCATAGTCATGCAAACATGAATAAACTAAAATTGATCATTTAATAAGTAAACAAGATGGTGTAGGGACCTGATGTATCGCATTTGCATTGAATTAGATCTTTCGATTTTAGGGGTGGGGGGGATATGAATTCTTATTTAATTCTACACTTAGAAAAGACTTGTAATATTAATTTTAATAAATTTCATTTTTTGTAAGTAAAGAATCATATCTAGAATGTAAAGGAACTACTGATAATTACGAAAATTACATTTTGCAAGTTAGGTGATTCTGATGTAATAATCGTAGATGTAAGAAAATGGCAACATAGGGGCAGTAAAAATACCACAGGTCGAGAGGATTTTGGGAATAAATGTGGAGAGCTTGCTAATTATCGCCAAGCTAAGTTGTTTATTATTTGCAACAAGTAGTTTCATTATGCGGGAATTGCATTACAGGTTTTTCTTATGAAAATATCTTTTTCGTATCAGATTAAATGCTAGAACTATTACACATGATAACGAGAAAAAAATAATCATACTTTTTCGAGAAATAATCTGTATCCGAAACCTTAAAAAAATCATGCTAAAAATAATTTATGCTCCATTAACGTTTTATAACCTCTTTTTTTTTACACCTTCTTTCCTTATGTGAAAAATAAACGATGTAGAAGGTTGGGTTTAACTATAAATGCAGAAGAGATGCTTTTCGCTAGATTGACAATGTTTTTGATAGAGTTAGCTGTTTTGAGATATTGTTAAGTCAAATTGGTCTCTCCTGGCTGCAAGCTCTTCATTAGCGATTAAGGCAAAATTTTGAAATACAATTGCGACCTTAATTATGAACAAAAATATTAACGTGGTACTCATTTTATTAAGAATTTTAAGCTCTACAACATTTGTACTGTCTACTGTTTAATAGAGTTAGCTTTTTTGAGATATTGTTAAGGTAACTTGGTCTTTGCTGGCTTCAAACTTTTGATTAGCAATTAAGGTAAAATTTTGAAATGAAATTGCCACCTTAATGTTGAACAAAAATATTAATGTGTGTATGCATTTTATTCAAAATTTTAAGCTCTACAAGATTTGTACTGGTAATGTTTTTGATAGAGTTAGATGTTTTGAGATATTGTTAAGTTAACTTGGTCTCTCCTGGCTTCAACTCTTGATTAGTGATTAAGGCAAAATTTTGAAATAGAATTGCAACCTTAATGTTAAACATAAATATTAATATGGGTGCTCATTTTATTCAGAATTTCAAGCTGTACAACATTTGTATTGAAAATGTTTTTTATAGAGTTAGCTGTTTTGATATATTGTTAAGGTCATTTTTAAAAAAGTGTTTTTCGAAAATAAATATGCATATATTTTCTAACGTTCACCCAAAACGAAGAAGAAAACGTAGTACGTTCATTTTAAGTCTTAATTTGAAGGAATTAAAACAATTTTTAGTTTTCCCCGAATTAATTCTGAGTTCAACCCCCTGACCACGTGGCTAAAACTTTGAAAGCGGATTGCGACCTTAATATTCAACAAAAATGTTAAGTGTAGGTACTCATTTTACTCGGAATTTTAAGCTCTACAACATTTGTATTGACAATGTTTTTGATAGAATTAGTTGTTTTGCGATATTGTTATGGTATTTTAAAAAACGTGTTTTTTTACTATAAATCTATACATATTTCATAACGCTCACTAGTAGGAGGGGGAAAACATACCATATATATTCTAGACCTAAACTGAAGGGATTAAAACAATTTCCAGTTTTCCCGAAATTAATTCCGTATTCAACCTCCTAACTACTGGGCTACTTGTGTTATTTATTATTTGAAAAATTTAGTTTCATTAAGCAGTAACTGAATTGCAGGTTTTTCTTATGAACAAATCTTTTCATATAAGATTAGATGTTAGAACATAGATGTTAGATGTTACATTAGAGGAACATTAGATGTTAGTTACACATAATAGCGAGAAAAAAAAAATTAGCGATACTCTTTCGAGCAAACATCTGTACCCGAAATATAAAAAATAATCACTCTAAAAATAATTTATGATCAATTAACGTTTCATAACATCATTTTTTATTCCTTCTTTCCTTCAGAGAAAAATGAACGATTAAGAAAGTTAGGTAAACTATAAATTCAGACCAGATGCTTCTTGCTTGATTTCACATAAGATGAACACTACACTGACTAATGATGAATATTAAAATGCCAATTACAATGTGACATTTAATAAATAATCTAGCTGTCACAGCAACCAGATGTATTGCATTTGCATTGCATGAGATATTACCATTTTTGAGGGGGGGGGGGGGGATTTTAATTCGACATTTACAAAATATTTATAATATTTATAATATATATATATATATATATATATATATATATATATATATATATATATATATATTTTTTTTTGTAAGAAAGAAATAATGTTTATAATGTAAGTGAATTGAAAATTGCAAAAGATACATTTTGAAAGTTACGTGATTTTGATGCAATTATCGTAGAAAATCGTTATATGAAAAGGGCAACAAATGGGCACTAAAATTTCATTGGTCGAGAGGATTTTACAAAAATATTTGGAGAGCTTTTTTAAAAATAGTTATTTATTATCAAATCGAGTTTCGTTCCGGAACAATTGATTTTAAACTTCGTCGCTTTTTATCCAAAATACACAAATATCATGATAAGTTTACATTTATTTCAGTGTTGTAGTCGTAAAAAAAGCAGAGAGTATACGGTATAGGCAGAGGGTATACGCTGACGTCATGAACACTCATAGATAGGGTATACGCTGATGCTTTTTTTGCCATACAGAGGTTATACGGAGCTTCTTAAAAAATTCTAGAAGGTACACGGCGTATACCCCCTGTATACCTTTCACTACACCCACACCCCTGATTTTTTTTTTTTTTTAATTGTAACAAGAAAAACTAATCTCAGGAATTACATAAAAGCTAAAAAAAAAAAAAAATAATAACTCTAAAGATTTCTATCTTCTTAATTGCGAATGTATTTCAAATTTCTTCATGCGGCTTTATTTTCTTCAATTTCTCACTTCTAAAATTTTATTTCTAAACCTGAATAATAAACCTAATTGTGATTTAATTATTTTTATGATTTGTTCACGAGACATTTTTCATATAACATTTTACAATTGCATGGATTTGGTTCTGCAAATACTAATAGCGAATTTCATCGGGGCTTAAGCAAAATTAACAAAGATAATGTCACTTCAATGACGTAATCCATATTCATGAAAAAGCTAAAAAGCAAGACTATCTCATAACTTAGAAAATAAAACTCAAGCACGTTTGCTCCAACTATTCTCAATCCCTTAGTTGCCAGAATATATATATATATAAAAACCTTTATGCATTGTATTTCATTCGTTCATATCTTTGTTCTAAAATTTTAGTTTTATGTGTTATTAATAACCGAAATAGTACATTAATTAATTTTATAACTCATTGACGAAACATTTTAAAAGTTATTATTTAAATTTATATCTTTTGATTATGCAAATGTTAATTGCAAACTTCGTCGGTGCCTAAGAAAACAAACAAAGCTAAAGTAATATCCATGACATAATTTATATTCATGCAGAAAAGAACGATGAAAGAAAAACTACTCATAAAACTTTGCTGAAAACTAAAGAATGTTTACTCTGACTTCTACACATAAATGTTGATTAATTGCGCTCTGAAGCAATAAAGGTGCATTTGTCCTTTTTCATCAATAACTACTCCGATAAAAATATTTCTTTTTTCCTCTGGATCGTTAAGATTTATATTATTGCAATATTATTGCATTACTATTATTATTAACATCATTAATGTTATATATTTATATATATTATTTGTTTTTTAAAGTATTGTACTATGTAATCTGCCATCTTAACACTAGGGATTTTTACCAGGTTTTTTAAAAGAACTTGTTAGATATTTTCTGATTTTCAAAGATATTATACACCGAAGAGCCATTATATTATGACCACCCTCAATCTATAACAAAGAGCTAGCCCAGAAACAAAACCGCGGCGCGTGCGCGGCTGATAGTGGAGTATATAAAGCGCCCATGCATTCTATTTCAAAACATTGCATGATTAGCGACATAACGGGAAAAACAGCAGATTTATCAGACTTTGATAAAGGTCAAATCGTTATGACTCAGTGACTGGAAATGTCGATATCGGAAACGACGCGTTTAGTGAACTGTTCACGTGCAGTCGTTGTGAGCACGTATCGAAAATGGTGTATGGATGGTGAAACGACATGTGTCCGGCCAGTGGTGTGTCGCCCGCGGCGCATTAATTCTAGAGGAGTGTGGAGTTTGTTACGCATTATTCGTCGTGACCGAAGAGCTGCAACAGCCGAAATCACCAACAGCTACAACAGTGACGACCCGAACAATGTTTCTCAACACACAGTGCCACGTGCATTGTTGCGTATAGGCCTTTGCAGCCCACGGCCTAAGCACGTTCCTGCGCTGACAGCACGTCATCGCCAGCAGCGCCTGCAATGGGCCCATGAACATCGGAATTGGACCTTTGAAGAATGTAAGAAAGTTGCATTTCCGACGAATCACGTTTTCTGGTCCATCATATCGACGGGCGCTTTTAAATACGCTGATTTCCAACGGAAACCCTGTCTTCCGGATTCACAGATGGTCGGAGACAAGCCTGTGGCGGCTATATTATCGTGTGGGCGATGTTTTTATGGAGCACATTAGGACCCATTATCCCTATAGAACAATCCCTGATGTCTGTGCGCTACCTGAAGATCATTTCAGACCAGGTGCACCCATTAATGCCAACAATGTTTCCGGCGGGTTATTGCATTTACCAACAGGATAATGCACCATCTGATACGAGTCGAATCGTCAGGGGGTGGTTCGAGGAGCATTCTAGTGAGTTTCAAGTCATGTCCTGGGCTCCAAATTCACCTGACATGAATCCAAAAGAACATTTGTGATTCCACCTGGAAATCCCAATTCGTGCTGCCACGCAATATGCGAGAATTTCAGGAGCAGTTGGTGAGCGCTTGGTACCAGATACCTCTGACTACCTATAAGAACTTTGCCGAGTTGATACCAGATCGGGAGTTGGCAGTTTTGAGGGCGATAGGTGGTCCTATGTCGTATTAAACAGGTGGTCGTAATGTAATGGCTCTTCGGTGTATATATAGGTATTATTATTATTCGCTATTATCGCAGGGTTCTGCAAATAGTAATTGCAAATTTCATCTGTGTTTCTGCAAGGTAAAAAAAAAGACAATGTTACTTCAATGACATAATCTATATTCTTGAAATAAAGAGCTAAAAAGCAAATCTACTCTCATAGCTTTGATAAAAACTCAAGAACGTTTATTCAAAGAATTTCCCCATTCTTAATTTTGAAGATATTTTAAGGGGGTCCGGAGTTAAAAAATCTCCAAAAAGTGCAATTTGTTTTATTGGCTTAAAAAAAAATACTGAGTTTCTAGCGTTAAATATCGCAAACCGCATGCATTTATCTTCATTAGATCCAGAGATATAACACCTTTTACCTTGAGATGCGATGCATCAGCTACCCTCTGACGAGAACTTTAACTTCATTTATCTCAGAATGAATTTTTTCACGATTTGTCAACTTTAAAAGAATATATCTAAAGTTCCTTGCAAGATATATGTATGAAATTTCCAGAAGAGATTTTATGCCATGTTTCCGACAAATTGTCTTCAGGATTTTTAATTTTGAGTGATAATTGCGAAAATAGGCTAATCAATGCGAAACGCACTCATAAAAAACATTTTTTTTACTTAATAAAATATATAAATAAAATATTTTATAAAATTCATAATCAATATTTTGAGAAATCCTGAAGTCAAATTAAAATGACATAGTTCCTGTACACAAAAAAATTTGTAAAAATTTTGTAAATCGAGTAAATACTTCCTGAGTTATATCAAAATTTAAATATTTTTAACCCTTTAGGGAGAAAGGTACTATTCGTGAAATGCTGAAATGAGTAAATGACACCAGATTTTACAATAAAACTTATTCCAAAATAACCAAACGTTTTGTTCACGTACTTAATAAAATAAAATATTTTATTCCAATATTCTGATGCCAATATCACATTTAGGGATTAAAATTAGGTGGTCCAAAAATGAACCACAGCCCTTGAAGACATTAAAATTTTAAAATTTAAATTAAAAAAATAATATTTATAATTTTTCAATTTTTTTACATTAAAAAAAAATTTAGTACATCAAAATATATTTCAGAAAAAAATTTCATAACAAAATCTCTATAAATAAAAAAAAATAGAATTTTGAGCCCCAGACTCCTTTAAAAAAACCTTTATACACAGCATTCCATTCGTTCATTCCTCTGACCTAAAATAATTATGTTATGCGATATTATTAACTGAAAAAGTGCAATCTTGAGCATTGTTTAAAGGGTTTCAGGACTCTTGAAGCTTCAAAAGTTTCGAAATTTTCATTTTTTTAGATCTTAAACTCCTATCTTTTCTGATCATTTTGATATATTATTTTTCTTGAAATTCCCGTTAGAAAAAAAAAAAAAAAAAAAACTTATGGCTTTTAGAATTATACACGTTTAATAGCCGAAGCGACGTTTCCGAAATTTTTAACTCATTTTTCTTCAAATGCCATTTTTGGGTGTAATACGCACGATTTCTCAATATTTTTTAATGAAATTTTCAAAACGTATGTTTCATGTTAGTCTACATAAATTAAACCTAAAATTTCTTTTTTATTGTTCAAAAAATATTTTTTAGGTGATTATACTGTTTAAATTTTCAACATTTTGCATTACCTAAATACAACTTTGTATGTAAAATATAAAAATGATTTAAAGGCAAATTTATTTAGGTTCAGGGTAATTATTATAATCTGAAGTGTAAGCAGACACCAAAATTTTTTACATAAGCCTGCGCGTAAGCTGTTACACCCATTTTCTGCTCGACCAATGTCTGACAGTTTGGACACCCCCCCCCCCCTATAACTGCTAATTATGCATCTTAAAATTTATAAAATACGTGAAATAAAAGAACATACTTATATCTTTCAACACAACAGAAATTGTGTTTTAAAATCTCATACATTTTAAGATATTAAATGTTGAAAATCGTCTTTTTTTTTCTTTTTTTTCAATTTTATGAGTCTTGAGACCCCTTAAGAAAGGCAAACAATGATAATTTTCACATCCATGACATGATTTATATTCATGAAATGAAGAGCCGTAAAAAAAAAAAAAAAAAAATTATTATAATAATAATAATAATAAAATAAAAACTAATCACAAAACTTTCACGAAAACTAAAGAAAGTTTGTTCTGATTTCTACACATAAATATTGATTAATTGTGCTATGAAACACTAAATATGTAGTTGTCCTATTCCATCAATCACTTTCCCAATATACAGATTAATTTTTCTTTCGGCTGGGTCGTTAATATTAATTTATTTGTACTATTTTATTTGTATTTCCTGCGTCAGGAGATGTTTGCTATAAATAAAAAAGCAGCATTAGAATTATTAATTTAGTTATCGTTCAGTAGCTTGTACGTACACTGTAGAATATTACAGGGAGGTCTAAATGCGACACAAAATAATAATTCACTGTAAAAAAAAAAAAAAAAAAAAAAAAAAAAAAAAAAAAAATCCGTTAAGATACAGAAATTATACTGGCAATCGAGACGACAGTACTATTTCCGTATTTTAACAATTTTTTTCCGTAACTTTTAGAAAAATTCCGTTTTTTCACAAAATATACGGAAAAAATTCCGTTAAAATACGGAAATAGTACTGGCGTTTCGATTGCCAGTACAATTTCCGTATTTTAACGAAATATTTTTCACAGTGTTCAATAATTCGAAAAATATGCATAATAGCACAATACAGTTATGACATTGTGGCATATTCCTTTATTAAGGTACTCTAATGGGCGAGTGAGTTTTGAAATTTTGCATGCGATCTTGGTGTCCTGATTTCTAACATTTCTGCGTGAATGAGACTTATTATGTCATTTCTTCAAGTTTCGCCAAGTGCATATGTACCTCAGTGAATTGGAAGATTACGGTTATTTTTGAAATGATATATTGATTAGTTAACTGTGGTTGTGTAGTAGCGATATATAGGGTGAATCAAAAGTCTTGCCTTGATTATAAATATTTATTGTGCTAAAATTATTATAATTAGACATATGTTTGTTTGTATACATTGTAAGTACTGTTATAAATATTTTTATAAGACTACGTACCTCAGTAAATTTCAACGTGTGCCCCCTTAGTAGCTCGGAGAATTTCTAAGCGGTGTTCTAGTTCCCGCCAAATGTTCTTTAACATGCCTTCTGTTACAGTACACACAGCAACTTGTATCCTAGTCTTCAGTTCTTCGACGTCAGCAATTGGTGTGGCAAAGACTCTGAACCTGATATAGCCTCTAACGAAAATATCCAGAGGATTAATACCTGGAGAGCGCGGATGCCTGCGGATATTAGCGCCATCATTCACGCAGTATAGCGAGCAATCGCGCCATCTACTGCACGAAAAAACTACTAAAAATAAACTATGATATAACGAGTTACATTATTATAAAACGGTTCATTTGTAATGAATTATTATAATCAGGGCAAGATTTTTGGTTCCCCCTGTACATTGTGGTATTAGACAGAATAAATGTCTTTGGAATGCATATGATCCCCAGGATTGTCTGTTCTTTCGTGAAATTCATGTCACTTGCTGACTTTGCATCAGTTGGATAGAATCTTCGACTGTGAGAGTTTGCCAATTCGGTGTGAAAATGGGCTTTCTACTCGAATAAATAACCACCGGAATCCACGGGATTGTATTTATCGTGATATTTATCCGTTAAAGTGAATTTCTTATGCTCCGGTAGAGCGAACGATAAAGTCCTTTAAGCCGAGTTGAGTGAGTTACAACTGATAAATTTTGGGATAGGATTTTCCCCCTCTGTCTTTCAAGAAATATAGCTTAATTTTGATCGTCTGCATTTAAATCAACTCTTTCCACTGCTAATTACCTGTTATAAATAAATTGTTGTACAATAAAACCTCCTTAAATCGTTCACGTTCCGTACCAGTCAAAATGGGTCGCTTCCAGAGGTTTTCTCTTAATGGAGGTCATGTTAAATCCATACTTTAATTGTCGAAAAAATGTTACAATTAATGCTACTAAAATTTATTTTTCACATTAGGAAAAATTTGGAAAAACATAGGTATCAAAATAAAAGTTAATTACATAAGAGTTTAAAAAATGAATATTGATATTTGCTTTCATTTTACTGTTTTATCTTTGATAACTTTTATTTACAAGTCCTTTCGAAGTTCAGTAAACAAATGCATTTATTCTTTGGGACGGGAACAAATAATGACGATTTCAATACTTTATCTATTTCCTCGAGTGATTCCTAACAGAATAGGGCAGAGGAGTTTATTGACCGTCATTCTTAGTTCGTCATCTGAGTTAAATTCATTGCCTAAAAAGGCACAAAGGGTTTAAGCACTTAAAAGTTACCGGAATAAAAAAAAAGACTAAACTTAGTTTAGAAGTTTGATGAATAGTCCACCCTCCGGAATTATTTTTCTAATAAAACCTTCTTCAAGCGACCCGGGAAAAACAGAATTTGTTTCATTTTCTTCAAAGAAATGAGTCGCTCATGGAGAGAGTTCAACTGGGATGGTCTCTGAATGGAGGTAAAATTAGTATTGAGACTATGGGAGTAAATTTCGTTCTATGAAAATATGATCGTTCTGAGAGGTGGTCGCTTAACGGAGGTGGCCGCACAGGGAGGTTATACGATTAAATGACTGTCATTACCTTCAAACGCCCTTTCTGACAATGACCCGGAACGGAAGGAGGGCAGTCCCGATCACAGAAGATGTCACCGGAGAAATTTTAAAGCTGTAAACATATGAAGCTATGTAAACAGAAAAATAATCCTTTGGGTTGATTTACTTGAGTTCAGATTTTCCCAAATTACATTCTTTCTCGTTGACATCCCGGAAGGGTACGTCAACATAAAAGAAATACAAACATTTTTGATTAAAACAATGGCCAGAATTGCAGAATTTATCACCGACATTTAGTACTGTACAGGTGACTCAGCTGCTCTATTTATTATTTAAGCCATCATGTGACTGGAATGCTTTACAGAAACGAATCGGCAAGCTACTTGGTTTTTTTAACACTATCCAACATAGTTGAAAAGTGGTTATGACTTCGGTTTGTCTGTCTGCCTGTCCGTGTTCAAACTCGTGTAAAAATAATTCAATTACCTTGATATATGTTATTGGAATTTACTATGGCATATTCGGTATTGAAAATGAAGTGTGTAGCATTTTTGGTTCATTTACAGGGCCACTCAAAATAATTCCGATATATAACGGTCTATGGAAAAAAATCTCTTGTCGTGTATTTTAAAGATATTACAGTATTTAAAACATATTGAAATTGATATACAAAACTGGGGTGTACTACAAGATTCTTACTATAGAGTATGATGTGCATAGAGCTTATCGTTTATTTCCAGGGATACATAAAAGAATTTGACTACAGAAGGAAATGAGCAATAATTGAACTATTAAAGCCTACGAACAATAATTGCTGGAAGTACGTTTTCAGTTATGGTACTATGCGTTTTTAAATTTAACAATGTCTTAAATATTACTTGGTGTGTATAAATTCTATAGATCATATACAGGGTTGCTCAAAAGTTCTCAACAACATCCGTTTATTGACAGAAACTGGTGAGTGGAAATTTTCAACTCTACTATTTGTTTAACTCAACTACATTTTACCATACTATGTGGTATGTAGATCATATACATCTGTAGGCCATATCTGTAAATCATATACAGGGCTGCACAAAAAAATCATGTACTTTAGTGAATATGCATGGCAATAGCAGATATCGGGTTTTCAAAAACGTTATGCGTTTTCAAAAAAAAAAAAAAAAAATCCCACATATTTCACCTAGTAAACTATGAAGTGTTGTTATAGTATTCTGAATGTGCTGGAAAGTTTTCATAATCTATGCCGTACGCATGATTTTTCGTTCTTGTTAGCCCCGGTACGGTATGCTATTTCTTTCTCCCAGCTTATTTTATGTCGTCTCTAAAAAAAATAACGTTACCTTACAGAAACTAGCCGTAAAACAAAACACTACGATTAAATACGCTATAGCAATTTTTTAAACTTCTACGCATCGCACATTTTCAATTTTTATACCGTCGTATTGGAATAAAAGTACTTTTAAATGCAATTTGTTTGAAAACAGCATCTCCATTTATTTTTGAAATATTAATTTTTTTGTAGATTTTGGAGCCATTTGCTCAATATTGGCAATGGAAGTACTCCATATCTGTAGAAAGTAAAGGAAAAATAGTTGTAAAATATTAATTATATATTTTTGCTGCCATTTTTTCATAACAACCGAAAGATAATGTAATTAAAATACGTGCTTTTGAAAAAAATATGAATGAATGATTTCTGTTAAAACATGGAGCTATTATAAACTATATTTAAGTATCGATATTAATGTTACAAACAAATGAAGGCCTATGAATCATTAGACAGCCTTTTTTTTGGGGGGGGGGGGGATGGGGGTTCTTTAATTTTTGCAGCTTTTTGCTGCATTTGTGTATTATTTTGCGATAGTGACGTCCTATGCCTACTTTACTGTAGATGTTTAAGAGTGGATCGTAAATGTAGAAATCTTAAGCGGATGCGATTGACGTCATTTTACATAAAATAGAAGCGTGTTCTGTAAGTCTTAAAATTGAAATATGTTTTGTACTATTTATACATACATATATATTTTTTTTCATCGGGGGCGACACTAAATTCTGAAAAAGCAGAATTCCTGTTTTCTAGTTTTTTATAAATTATTTTTAAATATAAAAAATAAATTGTTTACTGAGGTTATCTAAAGATAAAGGAACGCTTTTCAGAATGTTGGGTGACTCGGAAGAGGTTATTGTATATTTTTGTTCGCGTTTGTAGTACATTTTCTTATATTACATACATTTGCCCTTTTTTACAGTGCAGAGACGTTACTTCTGCGTTACTAATGCTTGATTTCATCGCCGAAATATTTATCGGTGATAGTCTGTCACATTTCGTTGGTGATTTTCCTCGTAATATCGGTTGTCTATAATTTGTAAACGGTTTGAAAATGGACGAGGCAATGCCTGTCGAATTTCGACGAAAGAAAATGTTTTAAAATATTTTTAACCAATGATATCATAAGACGAAACGCAATTTTTCACCTTGTTTCAACATAAAATAAATAATGTGAACATTAAAAAGGTCCACAATCTTACTTAAAAGGCGACTAATGCAATGAGAAAGATGTTACAAGTTTAAAATATACATTTTATTTAAAACTTCTTAGTACTTTCAAGCCTTCCAGGCTCATCATCAGAGAATATCTTAATAACTAAATGTTTTTTATTTATACAAATGCATCCCTTTGTTTTGAAAATGAGAGAGCCAATAATTACTGGAGTTGAAAGTAGAAGTAGCAGTAGCAATTTCTTGGATTGAATTTAATTAGAGGAAATATATATTATTATTATTATTATTAATTGCAGTTCCATTTATTTTATGACATCACTTTGTTTCTCATACGTCACTTTCCATGGGTAGAAGAAAATATTTAACTTCTGTGCTTTAAGTTTTAATACGTCATTTTGCTCAGGTTTTCAGGATTTATTTTCAGGATATTGCACCACAAACTGGGGATATCGTACGATTTTATTGCGATTAATAATATATATTTCATTTAATTAAATTCAATCCAAGAAAATCGTACAATATCCCCAGTTTGTGGTTCAATATCCTGAAAATAAATTCTAAAAACCTGAGCAAAGTGACGTATTAAAATTTAAAGTACAGAAGTTAAATATTTTCTTCTATCCATGGAAAGAGACGTATGAGAAAGAAAGTGATGTCATAAAGTAAATGGAACTGCAATTAATAATAATAATATATATTTCCTCTAATTAAATTCAATCCAAGAAACTTCTACTTCTACTTTCAACTCCAGTAATTATTGGCTCTCTCATTGTCAAAACAAAGTGACGTATTTGTATAAATAAACAACATTTAGTTATCAAGATATTCTCTGATGATGAGCCTGGAAGGCTTGAAAGTACTAAGAAGTTTTAAATAAAATGTATATTTTAAACTTGTAACATCTTTTTCATTACATTAGTCGCCTTTTAAGTAAGATTGTAGACCTTTTTAATGTTCACATTATTTATTTTAAGATTTTTTACATTAAATTTAAATTAATTACGGTAAAAAAACCATATTATATTGTTTAGTGTAACTCTTAAAATAAGTGTTATATTAACCTAAATTTACAAAAATCCCATTTTCATAAACTTTGATTGTTAAAATTATTGAAAAATACACCTTATTCGTATAAGTAATCAGTAACATACAATCAAGATAAGAGATTATGATGTGAAGTCATCGATTGTCCAAATGAAGGGCTCGTATGCTTGGTTTTACGAAAGGGAAAAACAGTAAAAATGATTCCACTTTGAAAAAATCGTAGATTTTCCCCCTCGCGAAATGTAAATCGAACTTCATTTTCGCCGTCTTATATTTATCATTCAAAAAATATATTTTAAAGCGAAATAAGTTATTAATAAAAATATTTCCAAATTTGAAGTCACGTTTGTCAGCTACGCGCTTTTGACTTGAAGTTCTAACCTTGGTACCGGCGAATAAAAATTCCAGAAATTAGGCGCATTTCTGGTAAAATATTTCGTTTTATCAACGAAACTTATGGTTTTCTTTTAAGTATGACGTCATTTTCACTCGCTGAAACATTTTGTATCATCTGAAACTCAGTAACAGTGGGATTAAAAAAATATCGAAATGTAACAGCTTTATGAGGAAATATGCGTGATTTTCATCTCAAAAAAGACGTCCCTTTCTGTTCAGTTTTTTAAAAAGTTATTTTTAATAGAAATTAGAAAAGGATATCAATAAGGATATAATCAGCATTTGTGTTTCCGTGCAACAATGGAAGTAATTCTATTTACACCCTTTTGAAGAAATTAAATAAAAAAGTTTAAAATTAAAATTAAAATATAAAAAATGAATATGTTTTAAAAATAGCTAGTGCGAGAACATCTACAAATGAACAGCTTTCATAAAAAATAATAATAATTAGCGAAATAGGTTTAGTTTGGAAGCTCAGAGTAGATGACTAAAAAACAGCCTTGTTTGTTGCATATATAGATTAAATAGATCCCTATTTTTCGACCGATTTTTACAAAAAACTGTACAGTACTTGCAACCATGATTTATAATATATTCAGTAAAACAGAGCTCAATCGACAATACTGTTTAGGATATGTCGTTTCACCCGCACAAACTCTCACAAATCATCCTTACAGTACTTTCTTTACACTAATGCTCCTATTCACCATTTATTTCAACTGTCGGTTAAGTGCGAAAACCTCGGTCGAAAGCTCAAATCGTATTCATCATTTTTATTTTCTTCTATCATTACAAGAAAAAAAAACACTGGATTCGTGAAAATTTTAGAATTTCGATTTTCGACGGATTTACACGTTTTAGGGTTCAGAGATCACCAAAATATGTTTTTACAAAATGTCTCTCTGTGAGTATGTCTGTATGTGTGTCTGTATGTGACATAAATTTTGTGGGCGCTTTATCTCCTGAACTAATGAACGGAATTTAATAAAATTAACGGAATTTAGATTCAGTTAATCCCTAAAATAAATCGGTGTTGATTACTTTTTGGCGTTAATAGCCAGCTGGTGGCGCTCCTATGTTGCATTATTCATGATTTCCACAATGACTATATCTCAAGAACTGAAGCACGGATAAATAAACACAACGGTGTTTATTTATCCATGTATTTAACCCATTGGATAATGGGTTAATCCGTGTTAATAAAGCACGGATTTTCAGAAAACTTCAGATTCAGTTAGTCTTTAATATAATTTGCTGGTGATAACGTTTTGGTGAAAATCGCCCAATAGGTGGAGCTGCTATGCTGTATTATTCATGATTATTGCAATATCCTGTATCTCAAGAATTAATGCACGGATTTTCATCAAACTTCAAATTCAATTAGAAGTTGACACAAGTTGTTGCTGATTAGATTTGGGTGTAAACCGCCCAACAGATGGCGCTATTATGCTGCATTTTTCACGATTTCCGCAATAGCTCTATTTCAAGAACTAATGCATGATTGTTCATCTAATTTTAGATTCAGTTAGTCCTCGATATAAATTGATCCTGATAAGTTTTTGGTGTAAATTGCCCGACAGATGCCACTGCTATGCAGAACTTTTCACGATTTCCGCAATTGCTTAATCTAAAAAAATTGATGCACGGATTTTCATCAAACTTCAAACTCAATTAGAAGTTGACATAAGTTGTTGCTGATTAGATTTCGGGGTAAATCACCCAACCGGCGGCGCTGCTATGCTGCATTTTTCAGGATGTATTAACATGTATGAGATAGAAGAAAGTTTAGGGATTGCCATATCCGACTAGTTCATGATTGGACTTCGGCAGCGATCAGTGCCAATCAGGTGAATTGCGTATTTCTTATGCAATACTACACTTTCACAAGTTTTATGGTGCAAACCCCTCTCCGTTACCCCACGACGTTAATTTTTTTTACCCGACTGCCAAGAAGGGTTATGTGCTTCACGCGTATCTGGGTATGTGGATTTCTTTATACTCTCGAAACATCTCAACGGCTAGATGGATTTTAATGAATGGGGTCTCTATCGATTTGTCTTAACCGCCCGATGGTTATAGGCTTGGTTTTGTTTTTATAAATTCAAAATGGCGGCCGTAAAATACAAAATGGTGGTAGAGCCGAAATATTTTTTACGCACCCTATTGAGTGGTATATCATTGGATAGGTCTTTCAAAATGAAGACGATGTTTCATTGACTATTTTACAGTCAGAAGCTCCGTTTAAATATTACACAACTTGGAAGTTGAGTAGGTAGGATCTCTAGCTTTACTGCAACTCTAACCTTCATAGACATCTATAGGCCTCATCAAAACAGAGTTTATAGATAAGAACTAACAATTAAACACTACTTAAATGTCATCAATACAAGTAAATAAAAAAATAGGTAAGTAACATAAAAAATAGTTTCACACTGATGAGAAATAATTTATTAGTTCGTTTTTTACGCAGTCGGGTTTTTTGATTTTTTAAATTTACTTTTTACTTGTTCGAATTTTTCAAATGCGAACAGACTTATGTGACGCCTTGTATATACGAAACATGTATACAAAACAATCAATAATAATTTTTTTTACGTTTACTGCGTTCTTTACTTATAGAAAAGAAGTTCTGACAAAAAGAGATATAAATAAAAATTTGGGAAATAAATGAACCTTAACGAAGTAGCCGAAAGACAAATTAATCTGTATATTGGACGAATGATTGATGGTGGAAGATAACTGCTAGCGGTGCGAAAATATCCAGCACATGTGTCTTACAGCGCATTAAATCAATATTTGCGTATCGAAATTCGTAGAGTAAGTGTTCTGAAGTTTTCAAATATGTTCTGGGAATAATTTTCTTATTTACTTTGTTTTTATCCATATGTGTTACAGCATTCGTATGATATTATTACTTTCTTCTATCTTTACAAGAAGAAAGTATTGGATTCATGAAATTTTTCGAATTCCGGTTTTCGACGGATTTACGCGTTTTAGGGGTCAGATATTTAAAAAAAAAATAAAAAATATGTTTTTACACAATGTCTGTCAGTGAGTCTGTGAGACTGCGACTCTGTCTGTATGTATGTGACACAAATTTTGTGGGCGCTCTTATCTCAAGAACTAATGCATCCAATTTAATAAAAACTTATATTCAGTTAGTCCCTGATATAGATGATGTTGATTACTTTTTGGTGTAAATCGCTCAACAGGTGGCGCTGTTATGCTGCATTTTCCACAATTACCACAATAACTCTGTCTCAAGAACTAATGCACAGAATTCCATCAAACTTCAGATTAGGTTAATCCTTGACATGAATATATGCTTTTTGCTTTTTGATGTGAATCGCCCAACATGTGGCCCTACTATGCTGAACTTTTTATGATTTCATGAATAGGTGTATCTCAAGAATTAATGCACGGATTTTCATCCAACTTCTTATTCATTTAATGCTTGATATGAGATGGTAATATTTACTTAATATATATTTTACTTATTATGCAGTTTTGGTGTAAATCTCCCAACAGGTGGCGCTGCTATGCTGCATTTTTTCCGATTCTCGCAATAGCTCTATCTCAAGAACTATTGCACGGATTTCTATCAAACTTCATATTAGGTTAGTCCTTGATATGAATTGATGCTTTGTACGTTTTGGTGTGAATCTCCAAACAGATGGCGCTGCTATGCTGCATTTTTCACGGTTTCTGCAATAGCACTATCTCAAGAATTACTGCACGGATTTTCATCAAACTTCAGGTTCAGCTAATCCTTGATGTAAATTGGTACTGTTTACATTTTGGTGTAAATATCCGAACAGGTTGCGCTGCTGTGCTACATTTTCCCGCAATAGCTCTATCTCAAGAACTAATGCACAAATTTTCATCTAACTTAGAGTTTCAGCTAGACGTTGACAAAATTTGTTGCTAATAAGGTTTTAGTGTTAATCACCCAACAAGTGACGTTGTTATGATGCATGGTGAAGGATTTGCATGATTTTAGCGATAGCCATATTTCAAGAACTAATGCACGGAAATTCCATACCTTTATAATCCTCACGATGGGCATAGATTGCCATATAATTTTGGCACTCTGATAGTGAATTTTGCAGTATTAACATTTATGAGATAGAAGAAACTTTTTGGATTACCCCATCCGAATAGTTTTTGTTTATTTTGTACACGCAGAGTGTGAATTCTACAAACTCAATGAAAAAACTTCTAGGTAAATCTTTCTATTCTAAAACACACTAACTAATGCTACTCTGCTTTCATAATAGAATGTATTGCTACTTTTTTATTCTCTTGGCTTATTCTGCAAAAAATATTGCATATAAAAATATATACAGTTGCGCCAACTTTTGAAAAAGTATTGGGTGTGCTCAAACATTTTAGGATAAAATGAGATGAGCATTTTGTTTTCTTTGAAGATAAGGAGATAAATAGAAAAGTTACGATACTGAAGTCAGAATTTTAAAAATAGAATGTAATGTTTTGATTTGATTAAGTTACAGACGTGTGAAAATTATTAGAATAATTGTGAAATTTACATTAAAATCTTGTTATATTAAAGAAATAATACATTTTAAAAATATTGATACATTTAATATTTAGTGTGCATCCCGCTGTTTTTTTTTTAAAGATTTGATACGTCTTGGCATACTTTGTATGAATTTTTGGCAATTAGTTTGTATTTCGTTGTCATGATGCTAAATTTGGATGAGTTTTTCTATCAAAAAATTCTTGTTTGTGATGTTGCATTTCTTTAATTTAATTAAAGAAAACACTCCCATGGCCTGGAAACAGTCCTGATATGAACCCCATAGAGAATCTTTGGGCCTTCGTAAAGAAAAAATTAAAGAAATGCAACATCACAAACAAGACTGGTCTGATAGAAAGACTCATCCAAATTTGGCATCATGACAACGAAATACAAATTAATTGCCAAAAACTCTGCACACTAAATATTTAATGTATCAATATTTTTTAAATATTTCTGTAATATAACAAGTTTTTAATGTAAATTTGACAAGTATTCTAATAATTTTCACACGTCTGTATATTCTCATATGAGGTCTTTATTTTAAGGACTCTAATATTCACTTATGACCACAAACTCAAACGACTAAAAAATGACGTAAATCAAAAATGGTTTAAAAGTCTTTGATGCATGTTTTGAAAAATCTTTTAATCTTATGAATAAATTGGAAAACTCTATTTGATTTCTTGGCTTCTGAACACCTGCGATTTTCGTGCATTTATGATGAAAGAATTTATAATAGTATGTATTGATTCTTTTTCATTTTCTTGTCTTATTCTGCAAAAACTGTTGCATAGAAAAATGTATACAGTTGCGCCAACTTTTGAAAAAGCATTTGGTGTGTTCAAACATTTTAGGATAAAATGACATGAGCATTTGTTTTCTTTGAAGATAAGGAGATAAATAGAAAAGTTACGATACTGAAGTTAGATTTAAAAAAAATAGAATATAAAGTTGTGATTTGATTAAATTATATTCATATGAATATGACAACTCATATGAATATGAGTACATTCATATGAGTGATACTCATATGAATATGAGTACAAACTAAAACTCAAACGACTAAAGAATGACGCATGTCAAAAATGGTTTAAAAATCTTTGATGCATGTTTTGAAAAATCGTTTTATCTTATGAACAAACTGGAAAACTCTGTTTGATTTCTTGGTTTCTGAACACCTACGATTTTCGTGCATTTAGGTAGAAAAATGAGTTCGCAATTCTGTCAGAAAATAAGCTATATGTATTTGAAAACAGCCTAGCATTACTTCTTTTGTATGCATTTATTTGCTAATTTAGACTATCTAATATGTAAAAATGAAAAATTTGTCTGTCTGTCTATCTGTAATGCTATAAAAATCCACAGTTTGGAAGCCAGAAGTATTAAATGTTATGTACATGTGTATTAAAACACGGCCGAGGCAACTCAAGCAGTCCGGAATCGAAATAATTTATAATTAACTTTTAATTTAAAAAACTCACCAGTTTAACAGCAATTTCCTACCAAATTTAAACATTTTTCGTTACAGCAGCTGCCAACAATTAAAATTCACAATTAAAAATCCTTTTCTTTATGTTCAACTTGTAATAGCGCGAGTTATTTAACCAATGTTAGATATACATATTACGTACACAACTCTGCAGTATTAAAAGCTATAGCGGGTATCACGATAATTATTTTACCTCACATGCAAATAGTTAGAGATATGCATATTACGTATGCCACGCTGTAATACTAAAAAGCTCCAGCGGGTATTACGATAATTCTTTTACCTCACATGTAAATAATTAGAGATTACTTAATTGCGCTTAATTATTACATTTAAAAAAATAAAGACAAACATTTTATCACAAACATAAATAAAACTTTTTATTCTATTTATTCCCTTATTCCAAAGATATTGTTTTATCGTCTGCTGCCATAGTAACATGTTAAGTTAAATTTCATTGAAAAAATGCGCAGTAGTAGAAAAATATTTTACTAAATCGAATAGTTATTTTTTATTTTGGTTTCAGAATTAAATTCATGAACTCCCGTGCGTAGAACGGGTTAAACAGCTAGTAAAACATAAAAAGGATGAGTCTGAATGTTTTCACGGATACTTTCTTTACGAAGTACACCTATAAATTATAACCATTCATTAGCATATCTATCATATAGAGACAGTAATATTTTAACTGGATTATTTGGATAGGGTTAAATGGGTTGGCTTAGGGTCCTGTGTGCTTGTTACTGCTATTTTTACTGTGTTTTCAAGAAAAATAATTTTCAAAAATGAAAAATGATTTTTGTCCGGTTGATTCTGCCATCTAGTGGAAAACGGAAAAATTAAGACATTCGTCATCTTGCCCCGCTCTTCATATTGCCCGGGTCTCCTCTACTTATTCTAAAAACAGACCCAAACCTTCCTCATAATTGATAATGAAAGTTAAATTAATGAAGTTGCATTTTAGCGATAACGGACTTTGAAATGACACTTATTAAATTTACTTACTGTAATTTTAGAACAAAAGAAACAAGTTGAAGTAGTTCTTGCCAACTAAATTTTTGAATGCATGTGAACCATTTATCTACTGACGGTACTTATAAGTACCATTAAAATAACTTGTTATAAAATTCATTTAATACATCGATTAATAGTAATACAGTTTAGATTGAGTTATAGATGCATTACTTTATCTTATACCAAAAGCATTATTGCTTACACAAAACAATTTTTTTTAAAAAGGATGATTTTTTTTGCGTTTTCATCTTTTCAGCTTTTTGGCGAGGAGGGGGTGTTGGGGATTTTTGAATTCGGAAATATATCTATATTTCTATTGAAAGAATATTATATTTGTACATTTCCTAATTCTACAATATACTAAGAAAAATATTCAAAATGAAATATTTGAGTGGGGTTATAAATATTGCACAAATTCCCTATAAATTCAAATTTAATGAATCCTTCTAAATCCTTCAATCCTTCTAAAATCCTTCAAAAATGTATTAAATGATTACGTAAACCTTCTAATGTAGTTTAAATAATTCACGAAAAATGCTTTAGAAGATAAAATTTTCATGAATTCATAGGTGAATACTTAAAGGATTGAGCTCACTTGCCACAAACAAAGTAAGCTTAAAGCTTCAGAAACAGCTTCTGCCTTTGTCAAATGTATATATTGATAAAATTGCTCTCATTAGTTTTTTAGCCTTGTAACGCCTCTGCTGTTAAATTGCACAATTGAAATTTGAAAATAAATTTTTTTAACCCACAGGCTATCAAAGCCTGGGTTCCCGCAGGTTCTTGGACGTACGTATGTATGTACGTAATGCGATAACTCATGATAAAAATATCCGATTTGCTTTGAATTTATCATATCGGTATATTATGATAAGGGCTTCCCCAATTAGATTTGGAGGTTCATTGGTTAAGTATAAAGGGGGACGGGGGCTAATCCCCCTTAATTTACAGAAATGGATTTTTCATGCAGAATTATCCGATTTGCTTCAATAAGGTATACCGGCTTATTTTGATAAGAAGCTTCCCTGTTAGAATTGGAGGTTCATTGGTTAAGAATAAAGAGTGTGAATGGGGGGCTAATCCTTATTAATTTAAATAAATGGTTTTTTCATGCAGAGTTATGCGATTTGCTTCAATTTGGTATACCGGTTTGTTTTTATCAGGCGCTTCCCTGATTAGAATTGGGGGTTCATTGGTTAAGTATAAAGGGGGGGGGGGGTAATCCCCTTAATTTAAGATAAATGGTTTTCCATGCAGAATTATCCGATTTGCTTCAAATTTTGTATACCGGTTTATTGGGATAAGGCGCTTCTATGATTATTTACCGTTTTGCTCAAAAAGAGTGAGCTCTATTTTATAAATAATAGACATAAATAAGAGTATAATACACAACTAGTGTGCATAGCCTGTGAGCTCAATGTTACCAGTTTAACTGGGCACTTTTTTTTTTCTTTTTTTGTATGACTTCTCTAATGGGAACCACATAAGATTTCACCATAGTTCAAGCTAAAACTAGTATAATTTAAACTCAACTTTCTTTTACGCTAAGAGCGCCCTTTATGTGAAAATGCATAACTAAAACTTTAAAATTAAAAATGGATTTTTTTACTTTTTCACATATAGGAATAATATTCCAAGTTGAAATTAGTCAATACAGATTCAATATAATGTTCTTTTGCGTTTGTGCGCTTAATTGGAGGAAATATAGTAACCCAAATTAAGTAAAATATTTTTTCTAAGTTTAAGACTTGTCTTTAATATTTAGTGCCATAAATCTTACTGCATAAAATTACTATACTGTTGAAGCTTCAGTCTTTTTTTATTAACTCTGTATTTGAAAATGGCATGCAAATTGTGAATAATTTATTTCTTTATTTGTTTTTGTTTTTTCAGAAGATTAATCAAAAGTCTTATGAAAATGAAAAGACGATAAAATTTCTGATAAATGAAATACTACTTACTATATACTATTTTCCCACTAAAACTGTTTTCATACAATAAAAATATTTTTTCTAAGCTTAAAAGTTTCCTTATTCGTTACTGCCGTAAATCTTAGAGCATAAAAATATTGATGGACAGTAAAATATCAATCTAACAATTCTTCTTCATGTGAAATACTACGAAGTTTCGAAAATGTTTTATGGAGATATTTTTCATACGCATAGAATCCTTTGTGTATAGAGGGAACAGAAAATATAGAAGAACAGAAAAATGAACAGTAATTTATAAATCATCACGTCAAAACACTATCAAAATATTTTCTTAACTCTTCGTTATATTTGCTTTTCCATACACTTCTTTTTACTATCTAGAAAAAACAATTTATCTTTTATGATAAAGTAAGTAGTAATGATAAACGTACACTTAAAGAGAAACGGATGATGTGTGATTATTCTTTTTTCTTATGAAATCATAAAAATATAGTATATAAAATGATTCGTTTGGGAAAATCCAAATAAAAATAGCTGACAAAGAAGCATTAAAATTGTTGAAGGAAAACCATATGATTTTTACCCGACTGCCAAGAAGGGTTATGTATTTCACGCGCATCTGGGTATGTGGATTTCTTTATATACTCGAAACATCCCGACGGATGGATGGATTTTAATGAATGATGTCTCTATCGATTTGTCTTAACCGTCAGATAGTTATAGGCTAGGTTTTGTTTTTATAAATTCAAAATGGCGGCCGTAAAATACAAAATGGTGGTAGAGACGAAAAAGATATTTTAGGCGCCATGTTGAATGGCATATCTTTGGGTAGGTCTTTCAAAATGAAGGAGTTGTTTCATTGACTATTTTACGGTCAGAAGCCCCGTTTAAATATTACACAACCTGGAAGTTGTGTAGATAGGATCTCTAGCTTTACTGCAACGCTAACCTTCATAAACATCTATAGGCCTCATCAAAACAGTGTTTATAGATAGGAACCAACATTTAAACACAACTTAAAAGTCATCAGTACAAGTAAATAAAAAAATAGGTAAGTAATATAAAAAATAGTTTAACATTGATGAGAAATAATTAATTAGTTCGCTTTTTGCGCAGTCGGGTTTTTTGAATTTTTAAATTAAATTTTTAGTTGTAATAATATATTTATTTATTTGTTTTTGCTTTTCAGAAGATTAATCAAAAGTCTTATGAAAATGGAAATACGATAAAATTTCTTATAAATATAATAGTACTTACTACATACTATTTACCCACTAAAACTGCATTCATACAATAAAAATATTTTTTTCTATGCTTAAAAGTTTTCTTTATCCTTTAGTGCCATAAATCTTGGAGCAGAAAAATATTGATGGACAGAAAAATATTAATCTAACAATTCTTCTTCATGTGAAATATTACGAAGTTTGGAAAATGTTTTACGGAGATATTTTTCATACACATAGAATTCTTTGAAGAACAGAGAAATGAACAGTAATTTATAAATCATCATGTCAAAACACTATCAAAATATTTCTCTTAACTTTTTGTTATATTTGCTTTTCCGTATACTTCTTTTTACTATTTAGAAAAAACAATTTATCTTTTATGATAAAATAAGTAGTAATGATAAACGTACACTTAAAGAGAAACGGATGATGTGTGTTTATTCTTTTTTCTTATGAAATCATAAAAATCATAGTATATAAAATGATTCGTTTGGGAAAATCCAAACAAAAATAGCTGACAAAGAGGCATTAAAATTATTGAAGGAAAACCATATGTCTTTTTATGTTTAGAAAAAGCAAAAGTTGTGCTTTAAATTCGACCACATTTCGAAATTCATAAAAAAATAACAATAACTAACTAAAATATAAATTAAAACTTGTGTGGAATAGTACACTTTAAAAACTAGTCGGATGTGCCAATCCCAAAACTTTCTTCTATCTCACACATGTTAATACTTCAAAATTTACTACCACACTGCCAAAATTAAATGGCAATCTATGCCCCTCATGCGGATTCTACGTATATGAAATTCCGTTCATTAGTTCTTGAGATATGACTATCGCTGAAATCGTGTATATCCAGCAAAATGGAGCCTAAGAGCAACACCTATTGGTTAATTTATACCAAAATCTAATCAGCAACACCTCATGTCAACGTCTGACTGGATCTCATGTTCGGAGAAAATCCGCGTATTAGTTTCTGAGATAGAGCTATTGCGAAAATCGTGAAAATTCCAGCATAGCAGCGCCACATATTGGACAATTAATATAAATACCTAAACAGCAACAACTTGTGTCAACGTCTAACTAAATCTAAAGTTTGGTGAAAATTTGTCCATTATTTCTTGAGACAGAGCTATTGCGGGAATCGTGAAAAAGGCAGTACAGCAGCGCCACCTGTTGCGCAATTTACACCAACTCGTATACAGTACCAATTCATATCACGGACTAACTCGATCTGTTTTTTTTTTAGTTTCAGGAAAATCCGTGCATTAGTTCTTGAGATAGAGCTATTGTGGAAATCATGTAAATCCTGCAAAATGCGTTATAGCAGCGCCATCTGTTGTGCGATTTACACCAAAAACTAATCAGCACCAATTTATATTAGGGACTACCTGAATATGATTTTATTATATTCCGTGCGCTAGTCCTTGAGATAGAGCACCCACAAAATCTGTGTCACATACAGACAGACTCACAGACAGACATTTCATAAAATCATGTTTTTCGGGAACTGTGACCCCTAAAACTTGTAAATTTGTCGAAAACCGGAAGTCGAAAATTTTCATGAATCCAATACTTTCTTCTTGTAAAGATAGAAGAAAGTAAAAAATCTGTAAAGTAACTAAAATTTTTATAGGAAACTGGGATTTATGCAACGACAACAACAAAGATTCATATAACAGATACACTTTTGCACCGTAAATCAAAAAATCTGTAAGGTTAGTAAGATTTATTTAGGAAACTGGGAAGCCTAAAACGTTTTATGTAACTGCTACCCGGGTTACAGATAAAATTGTAGTAAGATTACTTAATTTTAGTAGATTCTTTTGTAAAGTTACAGATTTCTGTAGCTTTACAAAAGCTAGTTTTATAGATTTACATCTCTTTTTGTACAGTGTACAGATGAAATTTTAGTGAGCATACAATTTCTGTAACTTTACATGTATAGTGTTACAGATTTCTTTTTACATTGTAACAGGGTCAGACTAGGCAAGGGAAAAGGGCGCAGACCTTGGATTTTCAGAGGGCGCAAAAATTTTAACGAGCTCACGTCGATTTTACTTGCTTGTGTTGCATCTGGCTTGAAAAGGTTTAACACATTAGCATAGCAGAAAGTTTGAAAATGGCTTAATATTACATCTTTGAGTCTATGTAGAAGACTCCGTTATATTCCCTATGCATATTCAATGTTACAACAAATCTACACAATGCTACGCAGTTTTCTGAAACGAATAATATAATATCAAAAAGTTCCAGCAAGCCGAACACAGATTACCTTTTATTAAATGACTGATAACAAGGCTAGGGCATTCTTATTTTATTCTTTTGTCAATAGATACCATATAACAGTCATAGAAAAAAAAGTCATCAAACCCCTCACGTTTCTCCTGCAAAGGCCCATATAAAAAAGACCTAGGAAACATTTGATTAGGAATAATATCTACTATTAAATGCTATTAAAAAATTTGTCTTTGAGGAATGTCTACATATTAGAAAATTCATGAACGTTCAGTTTTCAAATGGTAACAACCACTTTTGATACCCTATTAAATTCCTTGCCAGCCAAGAAAGAGATATAATTTTATTAAATCTGAATACAGTTATAAATACAAAAGTGTTAGAGGTTTATCCATACATTTCGGAAAATAAAAGGAAAATCTTACAAGAAAAATATATCGAAAAAACTCAATAAGTCACCAGTAAAATTATACAGTAGTTTTAAATTTAATATTTAAAAAAATCTTATGAAGTGTACTTGGCAAAAATATACGACTGTGGCTCTTTTGATAAAAGAAGATTGTACCCTTAAATTATGTAAAGGCAGAATTTCTCTGTATCTCGAAGCTAATTATTCAAATGAGCTGTAAGCTTACACATTGATGTTTTTAACGATTGTGGCATATTTTAGGCAAATGTTAATGTAGGGCATAATTCATAATTTTTTAAGATGAATTTATTAAGGGGGAAGTCCTTTAGACGCCTCAAAATCAGTCATTTTTCATTAATTTTTTTAAAGGTGATATAAAATAATCGGATCATTTTGAAACTGTAATATTACTTTATTACATCTTTATAGGGCCAAAAAGTAATGCACTCGTCACTCTTTTCCTATTGATCTGACACACACACACACACACACACACATATATATATATATATATATATATATATAGGTTAACTCCGGGACAGTTGCCGCATACGGGATAGATGCCGCACCCCTTGTATTTCTTGTAATTATCGATAGATGGTCGTCAAACGCACAGTATAGGTGCGCAATGAGATTATTTTAACCAGTGTATAGCGTGAACCCCATTTCGAAGTTTACTTGTAGAAGTACAATCCTCAATTTGACGTAAGTGCATGATTTCACTGTCCAAACTTTTAAACACGTTATGTTTAAATACTTTTCATACACTAATTACTAAATGCATGCATGATTTCGAAGTCAAAACTAAGTGTAACGTTTGTATAGAGTATTGTGTGTATGGTTACGCCATTCCCCTTAGCAATGGAAGGTAACTGAGATGGCCGACGTCTTCACCATGCAAAATAGGATATATGCCGCACTGCTATTCCGGTATACATGCCGCAGTTTCTTTTGTACGGGATGATTAAATGTTATTAACTTTTCCTTTTCTTTTTACATAGACTAACCGTGTTAGGCATGTTATCAAGTTTACTAAAACCAAAGGAGAAAAAGTGGAAAATAAGAAGTAAGAAGTGCAAGAAAGATGCAAGTCAAGTTGATAATAATGAAAAATTGGATTACACGTAACGCAAACGTTCTTTGCAAACTACTCCAAAAAAGAGGAAGTGTAATTGGCTTCGTTGCATCAAGTGTTTAAATGTAGTTACATAAAGACTGTTATTTTTCGACACTTTTTCTGTAGATTGTAGTCGAAAAAACAGGTACCTTAACCCCTTGAGGGGCAAGCAAAAATGTCACTAAATATTCAATTATCACCGGAATAATCGAGAAATTTTATTTTTAAATAAGGGAAAGCAATTTTTCATCGATTTTCCTCCAAAGTTAAAAATATAAAATTTAGTTAAAATTTTCTGGTGAGAATCTTGCTTAAATGGTGGGATATATTTTATCCCACCGCCCCTCAAGGGGTTAACCCATTCGGGATCATAGGTGCATGTAAGCACCTTCGTAAAGAGCTTACAAAATTTGTTTCTATTACCAGTAAAAAAGAAAAGTAATATTTGCTTTGTTTAATTAGAGCATTTTCATGATTATCTAAGTAAAGGTAACTTCTTTTAAAAAAGTGGTACAAAACGAATAAAATTTGTGTAAAAGCCATCGGTCCCGAAAGGGTTAACAAATAAGTTATGTAAACACAATTTTAATTTTTTTCTTTTCCCTTTCTAATACATTGGTGTTATGTGGTTGCTGAAATAATAATTAAAATTTAACGTAAAAAAATATAAGTCGATAATTTTAATAGTGAAAGTAGGCAACAAATATTAATTTAATCTACTAATACGTTTCATTGTACTCATTTAGTTTCATTTTGTTATTACACCGTTAATTATAGTCCAGATATGAATATTTTTTTAAATATTTTTATTTATAATTTGATTCTGTTCTTATTACATGCGCGACATATTTAACGCACAACTGCGACGTCTCAGCCTGAATGTACGGGTGATGCGCCGCAGTGTAATGTTCTAAAAAAAATTTAAAAAAAAAATATTAATAATTTGTTTTGAATTTTTTTGTCACAGTACACGCGTTGTATATTTAACATTAAATAGCACAGAGTGATTTTTTTAATTTTATGTCCACCATGGGACTTTATACGCAAATTCAAAAAAATGTGCGGCATAAATCCCAGAATTACCCTATATATATCCTTTTTCAAACATATGCACCTATAAAACGATAAAAAAGCACAAAGTAAAAAAAAATTAAGTACGGTTATTAATAAAATGTTCGAATTTTGTACTATTTTTTCGACATTTTTCATCGCTAAAAAATTGTTTATTTACACGAAATCTTTTAAACTTTAGGTACAACCTTCCGGTAATGATATAAAGAAAAGCCTCACCAAAATTCAGCCAAATTCTTTTTAAGTTACGCCAATATCGCCAATATCTTTTTTAAGTTACAGCATGAGCAGTTTTTGAAAACATGGTTTCGAGATAATCGCGTTTAAAGTTTCAGTACGATAAAATTACTGGTTTTAGTGACTTACTGATCAATCAGCGATCCCAGAGGTGCACATAATAGACCTTCGGATTCCTCGAAAAGCTGGTTTTCTTCGAGTTGCTGCTGTTTTCGTGCTGTACGAGCTGCTTTTGTCAGAAAGTCTCCTCCAGTTCTGTCTCGTTACTCGCGCCTCATCTTCGTTTTCGGCAAAAACTTTGGCATAGGTGCCAATAACAATATTTAAACTATCCATAACTCTAAGAACGGAAGTGTAGTCTTCATTAAATATCCCAACAGCGATGTATGTTGAAATTTCAAAAAATTGTAGTCCAGAATGCAGGTGTTTTGGAGATAACCGCCAAACTGTTGCGTTAAAACTTTCGTTAGCGTTCTGGGTATGCCCACCCAAGAATCTTTGGAGTAAGTCATCTCTAGATAAATCTTGGTAGATTGGTAGGAGATGCTGTTGAAGTTCTTGAGGCTTAGCAAAACATACAGGCTCTGGCGCGCTCGACTAAAAGTGGGATAACTTCGTTAATATTAAATATTTTGATTTTTTCTCTTGTCAATATATTCTCGAGATATTATATTTTCGAAATATGAAAAAAAATTGATTTTTTGAAATTTCTAACAGGACTTCCCCCCTTAATAGTTTTCATTATAAAAAAAAAAAAAAAAAATGAGTAGAGAAAAAAAGTCTGTAATATGTTTTAGTATATTTGGTGTATCTCTTTCATGAATTAATAAAAAATTAATCAGATGACATTTATGAAGATGTAAATTAATGTTTTTCAAATGGGTTTAACTTAAGTATCCTCAAATTTAAACTTTTCTAAATATATCAAGTTCAAGATCTAACATAAGGTATAGGCCTTTTTTCGGGTTATCTCGTCCTAGAAACTTAAATAAAGTGTCTAAAAATGGGTGTTATTGTTTAAAAATTCAAAGTTGGTACAATTTTTCAATTCCTACTATTAGTTCACACTCTCCCTATATATATATCTTGTTCAAATTTTCAATCGTTAATAAAATATTTATTATTCATCCACTCAAGTTCAAATACAGTTTTTTAAACTTGTAGTGGATGACACTTGATGTTAATAAAGTTTTTTCAAATATTAATTCATTAATTAATTTTAATTAATTAATTTTAGTTTATATGAAAGACAAAACGGCGGCCATTGGTTCTTGAACAGCAATTAATGCATCTCCAAACCTATAAGGAGTTGGGTTACCATAGGGGGGGACCCTGTTCTGTCGCAAAATACAGCCAAGTTTATCGCCAACTTGGCGATATATCGCAAAATTTGGCAACTAAAATTGGTCACCTTGGCGATATCTCTAATATTTCGCCAAATTTCCATAGACTTCCATTGTTAACCAATAGGGTTTACTTGCTTACAGAAAATCAACAAATTGATGTTTTAATGCAACAAAAACTAATATTAGCTTAAGGGATTACATTAAACTTTTCTTTGATGACCTAAGTAGGAATTGAATTAAAAAAAAAAAAAAAAAACTTTTTTATATTACTTGTTAATATGTAGATGACTTCTGAAACATATTTTTTTACACAATAATCAATAGACATTTTTTTCTAGTTGTTTGGTACCTACAGATTTTTTTACGATTATTCTTAGTGGAATTTATAAGGGTCATTACATTTATTCCTCTTAGCATCACTGATGCACTGAAAATAGATAGAAAATCTAACAAGGTTTTTTGTACCTGGTTCCAAATAGAGTTGCTGAGGGGCGTCAAATTGTTCAACCTTTTTTTAAGTATGTTTCTTTAACGTAATATGAATTATCAGCCTGTTAAAAATGAGATAAAATCAATTTTTGTAATAAATTGACAACAATTACTTTTACTTACTACAGGTTTTATTTTTTTTTAATAAAGTAGCATTTTTAAATGTGGTACTTGCACCTGATTCCCTCACCATACACGAGAAAACAATATGCAAACTTCGATTAAATTTTCTTTTTTATCTGGGACAAGACGTACATACTGTATAGAAATAGGAAAATTTTAAAACTAAAGATCACGCTTCTTTTGTTCTTTTATAAAAGTACTAGCAAACCCCGCGGCTTTGCTCGCGTAATATTTGAAATATGCCAAGTGATATTTATATGTTTAATTTTTATTAAAAGGTACTAACTAAATTTTTATTTTAGTAAAAGGTACTTATTACTTTTAGGAATAATTAAAAAAATTACTGTTTAAAACACAGTTTGATCAAACATCATTGTTACACGGCATAAGGCAGAAATGAGATTTAAATTAATAAAACGAAATAAAACTAAATAAATAATAATTTAGAAAATATTTTGACACTTATGCTCAATTAATACGCTTATTTCAGTATTCATTTGAAGTTTTGATTTTTTTAGAAACCATCTTCTTACATCTTAAAATTAAACATCATGTCAAATTCCAAGTCCTACCACCTCTCTCAACATAAAGGGGTATGTTGAAATAGGAACTGTCACCATTAATTTGCCAACATTAATTTTGAAACTGGTTTGTTTTTTCCTAATATTTCACAGAAACGTAATTTAGAAAGCTTTTAAAGGCCTTTTTCAGAGCGTTTGTTGTTCCTGTGAATCCCAGGTAGTAGAATCATCGGCCTAAAATATAGCCTGTGTAGGATCAGAGACTGTTACCATTGATTCGCAACTATTACTTTTATATTTGGTTTATATTCCCTGAAATTGCGTAGAAATCGTAATTTAGGACTTTTTTACAATACTTTTCGAACCTCCCCTTCACTTCACCCCTTTTTAATTCGAATTTATTTTCGACAGTCCTTCGAGGGCATTTATATTTTATAAGTAACTACCATGCCATATTTAAAGTTTCTAGCCTTTTCAGTATCACAGAAATCGCAATTTAGAAAGTTTTTAGCTACTGCAACCCTCTGGTGGTAGTGGCACAGACATAAAATATAGCTTATGATTGAGCAGGTTCTATCACCAACAATTTGTTATCATTATTTTTTTAATCGGTTTGGTATTTGATAAGATTACATAAAAATTGTAATTTATAACGCTTTTCGCTCACTTCATCTTTTTAAATTTGAAATTTTCTTTCGACAGTTCATAGAAAGCAGTTGCATCTTGTAAGTAAATAATATGATACACTTCAAAGTGTTAGACCCTTCAGTTATGCAAAAAACGCAAATTAGAACATGTTTTGCTTTTGCAACCCTCAGATGGTAGTGACAGCAACATAAAATATAACCTATGTTATAGCAGGGACTGTCACCATTGATTTGCAACCATTTCTTTATACATAGCTTTGGAAATTCCTGAGATTGAGTAGAAATCGCAATTTAGAACGTTTTTAGAACGCTTTTCGTGCATTTTCACCCCTTTTTAAATTTCCAATTTTTTTTTAAACTGTTCTTAAAGATCATTTATATGTAATAAATATGTACCTTGCCTAATTTTAAGTTGCTAGCCCCTACTGATCACAAAAATCGAAATTTGGAACGCTTTTTTGCTCCTGCAACGTCTAGGTGATAGTGATACCAACTTAAAATAGCGTCTATGTTAGAGCAGAGGCTTTCAGCATCAATTTCTTACCATTACTTTTGAAATCAGTTTGATTCTTCCTGAGATATTGGTGACAAATCGGCATTTAGAACGTTTTTAGAATGCTTTTCACTCATTTTGCTCCTGAATCTCCTCTGGGGTAGTGGAAACAGATATAAAATATAGCCTGTCTTGGAGCAAGATCTGTCACCATCATTTTAACACCATCATATTTGAAATCGGTTCAGTATTTCCTGAGATTGCATAGAAATTGCAATTTAGGACGTTTTTAACAACGTTTTTTGCGCATTTTGACCCCCTTTTAAGTTTCGATTTTTTTAGGAAATGTCCTTAGAGATCATTGATATCTTATAACTAACTACCATTCTAAATTTCACGATTCAAGGCCCTTCCCTCACGCAAAAACCGCAATTTAGAACGTTTTTCTCCTGCACCCCCTTTGGGGTAGTGGCACCGACATAAAACATAGCCTATGTTGGAGCAAGGATTTTCACCATCAATTTGACGCCATTATTTTTTAAATCGGTTTGGTATTTCATGAGATTGTGCAGAAATCACCATTTACAACGTTTTTTAGAACGCTTTTCGCGCATTTTCACCTCTTTTTAATTTCGAATTGTTTAAGAACTGTTCTTAGAAATCCTTTATATCTAATAAGTAGCTGATACTTCAAATTTCATATTTCTAGGACCTTCAGTAACACATAAATCGCATTTTTAGAACGTTTTTTGCTCCTACACCCCCTTTGGGGTAGTGGCACCGACATAAAACATAGCCTATCTTGGAGCAAACGTTGTCACCATCATTTTGACACCAATATTTTTTAAATCGGTTTGGTATTTCCTGAGATTATGTAGAAGCTACCATTTGGAACATTTTTTAGAACGCTTTTTGTGCATTTTCACCCCTTTTAAATTTCGAATTGTTTAAGAATTGTTCTTAGATATCATTTATATCTTAAAAGTAACTAATATTCCAAATTTCATATTTCTAGGGCCTTCAGTGACGCAAAAATCGCATTTTTAGAACGTTTTTTGCTCCTGCACCCCCTTTAGGGTAGTGGCACCGACATAAAATATAGCCTATGTTCTAAGTTGGACTAACACCATCAATTTGATACCATTACTTTTGAAATCGGTTTGGTATTTCCTGAGATTATGTAGAAACTACCATTTGGAACGTTTTTTAGAACGCTTTTTGTGCATTTTCACCCCTTTTAAATTTCGAATTGTTTAAGAATTGTTCTTAGATATCATTTATATCTTAAAAGTAACTAATATTCCAAATTTCATATTTCTAGGGCCTTCAGTAACGCAAAAATCGCATTTTTAGAACGTTTTTTGCTCCTGCACCCCCTTTGGGGTAGTGGCACCGACATAAAATATAGCCTATGTTCTAAGTTGGACTAACACCATCATTTTGATACCATTACTTTTGAAATCGGTTTGGTATTTCCTGAGATTATGTAGAAACTACCATTTGGAACGTTTTTTAGAACGCTTTTTGTGCATTCTCACCCCTTTTAAATTTTGAATTGTTTAAGAACTGCTCTTAGACATCATTTATATCTTATAAGTAACTAATATTCCAAATTTCATATTTCTAGGCCCTTCAGTAACGCAAAAATCGCATTTTTAGAACGTTTTTTGCTCCTGCACCCCCTTTGGGGTAGTGGCACCGACATAAGATATAGCCTATGTTCTAAGTTGGGCGAACACCATCATTTTGATACCATTACTTTTGGAATCGGTTCGGTAGTTCCTGAGCTTATCTCCGACAAATAAACAATTTTTTCCTCTTTATAATATGAGTATAGATGACTAGCAAATCCCGCGGCTTTGCTCGCGTAATATTTGAAATATGCCATGTGATATTTATATGTCTAATTTTTAGTAAAAGGTACTAACTAAATTTTGATTTTATTAAAAGGTAATATTTTAGTTTATTAAAAGGTACTTATTACTTTTAGGAATAATTAAAACAATTACTATTTAAAGCACAATTTGATTAAGCATCATTGTTACACTGCATAAAGTAGAAATGAGACTTAAATTAATAAAACGAAATAAAACTAAATAAATAATAATTTAGAAAATATTTTGAAACTTTTATTGCTCAGTTAATACGCTCATTTCAGTATTCATTTGAAGTTTTGAATTTTCTAGAAACCATCTTCTTACATCTTAAAATTAACCATCATGTCAAATTCCAAGTTCTACCACCTCTCTCAAAATAAAGGGCTGTGTTGAAATAGAAACTGTCACCATTAATTGCCAACATTAATTTTGAAATTGGTTTGTTATTTCCTAATATTCCACAGAAACGTAATTTAGAAACCTTTTAAAGGCCTTTTTTAGAGCGTTTGTTGTTCCTGTGAACCCCAGATGGTAGAATCATCGGCATAAAATATAGCCTGTGTAGGATCAGAGACTGCTACCATTGATTCGCAGCTATTATTTTTATATATTGATTTATATTCCCTGAAATTGCGTAGAAATCGTAATTTAGGACTTTTTTAGAATGCTTTTCGCACATCCCCTTCACTTCACCCCTTTTTAATTCGAATTTATTTTCGACAGTCCTTCGAGGGCATTTATATTTTATAAGTAACTACCATGCAATATTTAAAATTTCTAGCCTTTTCAGTATCACAGAAATCGCAATTTAGAAAGTTTTTAGCTACTGAAACCCTCTGGTGGTAGTGGCACAGACATAAAATATAGCTTATGATTGAGCAGGTTCTGTCACCAACAATTTGTCATCATTATTTTTTTAATCGGTTTGGTATTTGATAAGATTACATAAAAATTGTTATTTACAACGCTTTTCGCTCACTTCATCTTTTTTAAATTTGAAATTTCTTTCGACAGTTCTTAGAAAGTAGTTGCATCTTGTAAGTAAATACCATGCCATACTTCAAAGTGTTAGACCCTTCAGTTATGCAAAAAACGGAAATTAGAACATGTTTTGCTTTTGCAACCCTCAGATGGTAGTGACAGCAACATAAAATATAACCTATGTTATAGCAGTGACTGTCACCATTGATTTGCAACCATTACTTTTGAAACATCTTTGGAATTTCCTGAGATTGAATAGAAATCGCAATTTAGAATGTTTTTAGAACGTTTTTCGCGTATTTTCACCTCTTTTTGAATTTCCAATTTTTTCGAAACTGATATTAAAGTTCATTTATATGTAATACATATGTACCTTGCCTAATTTTAAGTTGCTAGCCCCTACCGATCACAAAAATCGAAATTTAGAACGCTTTTTTGCTCCTGCAACGTCTAGGTGATAGTGATACCGACTTAAAATAGCGTCTATGTTAGAACAGAGGCTGTCAGCATCAATTTCTTAACATTACTTTTGAAATCAGTTTGATTCTTCCTGAGATATTGGTGACAAATCGGCATTTAGAACGTTTTTAGAACGCTTTTCGCTCATTTTACTCCTGCATCTCCTCTGGGTTAGTGGAAACATATATAAAATATAGCCTATAAAAGCAAGATCTGTCACCATCATTTTAACGCCATTATAATTGAAATCGGTTCCTTATTTCCTGAGATTGCATAGAAATTGCAATTTAGAACGGTTTTTACAACGCTTTTTGTGCATTTTCACCCCTTTTAAATTTCGAATTGTTTAAGAATTGTTCTTAGATATCATTTATATCTTAAAAGTAACTAATATTCCAAATTTCATATTTCTAGGGCCTTCAGTAACGCAAAAATCGCATTTTTAGAACGTTTTTTGCTCCTGCACCCCCTTTGGGGTAGTGGCACCGACATAAAATATAGCCTATGTTCTAAGTTGGACTAACACCATCATTTTGATACCATTACTTTTGAAATCGGTTTGGTATTTCCTGAGATTATGTAGAAACTACCATTTGGAACGTTTTTTAGAACGCTTTTTGTGCATTCTCACCCCTTTTAAATTTTGAATTGTTTAAGAACTGCTCTTAGACATCATTTATATCTTATAAGTAACTAATATTCCAAATTTCATATTTCTAGGCCCTTCAGTAACGCAAAAATCGCATTTTTAGAACGTTTTTTGCTCCTGCACCCCCTTTGGGGTAGTGGCACCGACATAAGATATAGCCTATGTTCTAAGTTGGGCGAACACCATCATTTTGATACCATTACTTTTGGAATCGGTTCGGTAGTTCCTGAGCTTATCTCCGACAAATAAACAATTTTTTCCTCTTTATAATATGAGTATAGATGACTAGCAAATCCCGCGGCTTTGCTCGCGTAATATTTGAAATATGCCATGTGATATTTATATGTCTAATTTTTAGTAAAAGGTACTAACTAAATTTTGATTTTATTAAAAGGTAATATTTTAGTTTATTAAAAGGTACTTATTACTTTTAGGAATAATTAAAACAATTACTATTTAAAGCACAATTTGATTAAGCATCATTGTTACACTGCATAAAGTAGAAATGAGACTTAAATTAATAAAACGAAATAAAACTAAATAAATAATAATTTAGAAAATATTTTGAAACTTTTATTGCTCAGTTAATACGCTCATTTCAGTATTCATTTGAAGTTTTGAATTTTCTAGAAACCATCTTCTTACATCTTAAAATTAACCATCATGTCAAATTCCAAGTTCTACCACCTCTCTCAAAATAAAGGGCTGTGTTGAAATAGAAACTGTCACCATTAATTGCCAACATTAATTTTGAAATTGGTTTGTTATTTCCTAATATTCCACAGAAACGTAATTTAGAAACCTTTTAAAGGCCTTTTTTAGAGCGTTTGTTGTTCCTGTGAACCCCAGATGGTAGAATCATCGGCATAAAATATAGCCTGTGTAGGATCAGAGACTGCTACCATTGATTCGCAGCTATTATTTTTATATTTGGTTTATATTCCCTGAAATTGCGTAGAAATCGTAATTTAGGACTTTTTTAGAATGCTTTTCGCACATCCCCTTCACTTCACCCCTTTTTAATTCGAATTCATTTTCGACAGTCCTTCGAGGGCATTTATATTTTATAAGTAACTACCATGCAATATTTAAAATTTCTAGCCTTTTCAGTATCACAGAAATCGCAATTTAGAAAGTTTTTAGCTACTGAAACCCTCTGGTGGTAGTGGCACAGACATAAAATATAGCTTATGATTGAGCAGGTTCTGTCACCAACAATTTGTCATCATTATTTTTTTAATCGGTTTGGTATTTGATAAGATTACATAAAAATTGTTATTTACAACGCTTTTCGCTCACTTCATCTTTTTTAAATTTGAAATTTCTTTCGACAGTTCTTAGAAAGTAGTTGCATCTTGTAAGTAAATACCATGCCATACTTCAAAGTGTTAGACCCTTCAGTTATGCAAAAAACGGAAATTAGAACATGTTTTGCTTTTGCAACCCTCAGATGGTAGTGACAGCAACATAAAATATAACCTATGTTATAGCAGTGACTGTCACCATTGATTTGCAACCATTACTTTTGAAACATCTTTGGAATTTCCTGAGATTGAATAGAAATCGCAATTTAGAATGTTTTTAGAACGTTTTTCGCGTATTTTCACCTCTTTTTGAATTTCCAATTTTTTCGAAACTGATATTAAAGTTCATTTATATGTAATACATATGTACCTTGCCTAATTTTAAGTTGCTAGCCCCTACCGATCACAAAAATCGAAATTTAGAACGCTTTTTTGCTCCTGCAACGTCTAGGTGATAGTGATACCGACTTAAAATAGCGTCTATGTTAGAACAGAGGCTGTCAGCATCAATTTCTTAACATTACTTTTGAAATCAGTTTGATTCTTCCTGAGATATTGGTGACAAATCGGCATTTAGAACGTTTTTAGAACGCTTTTCGCTCATTTTACTCCTGCATCTCCTCTGGGTTAGTGGAAACATATATAAAATATAGCCTATAAAAGCAAGATCTGTCACCATCATTTTAACGCCATTATAATTGAAATCGGTTCCTTATTTCCTGAGATTGCATAGAAATTGCAATTTAGAACGGTTTTTACAACGCTTTTTGCGCATTTTGACCCCCCTTTTAAATTTCGATTTTTTTAGGAAATGTCCTTAGAGATCATTGATATCTTATAACTAACAACCATTCTAAATTTCACTATTCAAGGCCCTTCCGTCACGCAAAAAGAGCAATTTAGAACGTTTTTCTCCTGCAGCCCCTTTGGGGTAGTGGCACCGACATAAAACATAGCCTATGTTGGAGCAGGGATTTTCACCATCATTTTGACGCCATTATTTTTCAAATCGGTTTGGTATTTCCTGAGATTGTGTAGAAACTACCATTTAGAACGTTTTTTAGAACTCTTTATGCGCATTTTCACACCTTTCAAATTTCGAATTGTTTAAGAACTGTTCTTAGACATCATTTATATCTTATAGGTATCTAATATTCAAAATTTCATATTTCTAGGCCTTTCAGTAACGCTAAAATCGCATTTTAGAACGTTTTTTGCTCCTACACCCCCTTTGGGGTAGTGGCACCGACATAAAACATAGCCTATCTTGGAGCAAACGTTGTCACCATCATTTTGACACCAATATTTTTTAAATCGGTTTGGTATTTCCTGAGATTATGTAGAAACTACCATTTAGAACGTTTTTTAGAACGCTTTTTGTGCATTTTCACCCCTTTTAAATTTCGAATTGTTTAAGAACTGTTCTTAGACACCATTTATATCTTATAAGTAACTAATATTCCAAATTTCATATTTCTAGGTCCTTCAGTAACGCAAAAATCGCATTTTTAGAACGTTTTTTGCTCCTGCACCCCCTTTGGGCTAGTGGCACCGACATAAAACATAGCCTATCTTGGAGCAAACGTTGTCACCATCATTTTGACACCAATATTTTTTAAATCGGTTTGGTATTTCCTGAGATTATGTAGAAACTACCATTTAGAACGTTTTTTAGAACGCTTTTTGTGCATTTTCACCCCTTTTAAATTTCGAATTGTTTAAGAACTGTTCTTATACACCATTTATATCTTATAAGTAACTAATATTCCAAATTTCATATTTCTAGGCCCTTCAGTAACGCAAAAATCGCATTTTTAGAACGTTTTTTGCTCCTGCACCCCCTTTGGGGTAGTGGCACCGACATAAGATATAGCCTATGTTCTAAGTTGGGCGAATACCATCATGTTGATATCATTACATTTGGAATCGGTTCGGTAGTTCCTGAGCTTATCTCCGACAAATAAACAATTTTTACCTCTTTATAATAGGAGTATGACTACCACATATCATAGGGTATTTCAGTGTTTAAATATAAGGATATTTCAACATTCAAGTCAACATCACATTAAGGAATGTGAAAATAACACTTATTACACTTGAAACATTAGATAGGGTAAAGTTCCCATATTTCGTCTCCTCTCCTAATTTCGTCCCCCTTAACTTCTTCGCTTCTGCGAAAGCGGCGCCACTTATCACGCAAGGCACAGGAGACGGAAGGTAAAAGGGTCAGTGTTGAAAGTTTCGTTCGAAAAGACGCATACTTAAATTAAAGACGGAGAATTTCCTATTTTTAGAAGACCTGAGTTCTTATTACGTCGTTTATAGAACGTTATTTGCTGTACTGTAAGTATTTATTTCTTATTTATTGCATGTGTTTTACGTTGGTAACATGCTGACAGTAGCATACAGTGAGTTTTAGGGAGGTCAGTTCATCTTACGGGAACTGAAGATCCGTAATACTGGAAGCAGCGTGGTCCCAATTTCTTGCAGTTCTTATTTTCGTTCCGGGTACGAAATTAGGAATGCTTTTTCTTGACTATTATTTTTCAATTTTTTCCTCGTGTTTGGATGGCTAATCGTAATGTTTCGTTATGTTATTCTTCCACTGATAATTAGTACATTTCTTTGTGCCTTACTTTAATGTAAATTAAATTACTTACTCATTTAGAAATAAATTTTGCTTTATTTATAAGTTAAGCCTCGACGTATTGGATTTTTTGGGGGGACGAAATTGTGACCATTTTTTTTCTTCTGCATTTTTTAGATACTTTTGAAAAAACAATTTTTCGCATTGTTAAAAATTTTTTGTACGATATTTGCCTATGTTTCTATGTGCGTGGGTAGTTAGTCTATGTAAAATCCAAATTTGGTAGATTTTCATTGAAAATTACAACTTCCAATGGGCTAAGAGTGACTGGCGGACGATAATAGGGCACATTACCTTATACGACTAGTCATATATTTTGTAGGAAGAGGCATTTTGTATCCTTAAATAATAACTTTATGTATGTCCATAAAATGCTGAATTGATATCGCACTATTAAAATATTTCTACAGAAAAAGTATACCAAAAAAGTCATTTTGTTAGTTTAAAAATCGTTTTTTCTTGTATGAAGTCTTGTGAAAATGAAACGCATACCAGCATATATTCTGTCAATGTTTACGGGGATTATTTACTCATATTTAGTAAAATAGAAAAAAAGATGAATTGAACATAAAAAAAATATTTTTTTTAATAACACCAATTATAAAAGCGTAATTTAAAATCAGAAATGTTCTGTGATTAACAGTTACACTCTTTGCAAATGTTTTGTACTCAAGCAAATATACTCTTCCTACAATACACGATACATTTTTAAATCAAACATTTAAAATGAAATTTTCATAACTAAGCACTTTTCGATAACGTTCCTATTCATTTATATAAATCTGCGTTAAAATTTGTAAATAATAAATATTTTTTCACATAAGTTGTATAAAAAGTGTTATAAAAGTATTCAGCAACATTCAATTCTATATAAAATCTAATAACAGTTGTTGCATTTCATTTATTTTGTAAATCTGTATTTTTTAAAGATATTTGTTTTATTTATTTCTTGGGAACACCTACGAAATTCTAAAGTTGATAGAAAGGTTTATAGAATTTTAATATTGGCACATAATAAAAGATATATGGAACCTATGAATAATTTATCATTTTTCCTTTTTACCCGACTGCCAAGAAGGGTTATGTGTTTCACGCGTATCTGGGTATATGGATTTTTTTATACCCTCGAAACACAGGCTCGGACTGGCCCGCCGGCCCATCGGCCCAAGGGCCGGTGCGCCCTCGTCCAGGTAAAAGTTCGCGCCCTAAGTACCTAAGCCGCCCCAATATATTTTCAATCTTTGTGCACATACATTCTGGCGAGTGTACTATATTTCGAGAATTTGTTTAGGGATAATCATCCATTAATAGACAGACAGCACATCAAAGGTATTTTTTTATTATCCCAAAGAAATTTGAAATGTGTCGAACAATATCAGGATTGGAAACCAAAGTGGACATCTTTGCATGCGATTCAAAGAGAAAACATGCACCCAATGAGAGCTTTAGTAGCCATGGCACCCTGAACGAAATGTTTTTCACTTCCTCTTTGATTGATATCTTTCAGATTTTAACCAAATATTTCGCATACTTTCAGACCTTTCCTTTTAGTACCTTTCCCGCCCTTCTCCCTTAAAGCCGTCCCTGAATGCACCTATAATCGTGCTTTTTGAAAAGCAACTTGTGAAAAAATGGAGAGAAGTATCAGAAGGCAAAAAACTTTTTGTATGGATTTTGTTGTTGATTGTAAAAACATGATCTTTCTTTTCGGAGAATACAAAGTTGATAATACCAGGGCTGCCACAGCGACTATTTTTTAATTCTAACATTCACCACTTTCTTAAAACAGAAATCCTTAACAGACACTTTGGCAACATTTGCAAGAGAAATATACTTCAAAATTTATATTCGAAAAATACTGGTGCGAACAGATTATAAAAATAGTCGCCTGTGGTAGCCCTATGATAATTTTGGATTTACAATCCTGCAAGCTGTGGGATTTCGCGGACAGCGTTTTCTCATTCATAAAATCTATCGTCGTTTTCGATAGTAATTCTCGTTTTATTTAATGACAGATTTTCCACGGTTAAATAACTATGAGGATATTAATAGTATGTACATTGAAAAAAAAAGAATGTTTAATTTAATCAATCGAAAAGCCTGTCATTAAATAAAGCAGTGACTACTATTTAGAAACTATAATGGGCTTTTTGATTAAAATAATTTTTTTTACAAAAAGACATTACAAAAATGAATATTAAAATGTTTTATTAAAAATGTTTTTTAAAATGTTTACTTAAAATATTTATTTATTTAGATTTGTGTTTAATTTCTAAAAATGTACTGACCTAATTTTGAGAAATCTGAATCGGTCGCGTAGTTTCGGAATAATCGGTGAACATACATAAAAACAGAAAATACTTATGCGTCGAAATAAAAACCTCCTCCTTTTTTAAAAAAAAGTCGGTTTAATACTGGCTACGGGATTCTGCAGTTTACTTGAATACAATACTTGGTGCACTTCTCTCAATTATGAAACTTAAATATTTCCCTTGATTTCTAACAATGACAACAGTTTTCCTAATCATAGGAAGAGTGTGCTGAGAATAGTAAATTTGCTCAATTATTTTATCGATTTTCGACTAACAAAACGAATTTTTTAGAGTATACTTTTTATGTACAAACTTTTTTATAGTGCGATATCAATAAATCACTTTATGGATGCATAAAATCATTTTTTAAGGATACAAAATAGCTATTATTTTCACAAACAAGTATTATTTTCATATTCAAATAGCCTTATATTTCAGCATTCCAATACACTGTAATATATGGTACATTTTATAAAAGAACGAATGAAAGATGAGATTTAGTTCTGAAAATTTTTATTTCCATTCAGAAAGTACATTTTTGTTCTAAACATAAATATTTTTTAAACGAAGTTTCCATACTGAATTTTTCTTGTGTGTGGTGAGGGAGACACCTGCAGATTCCATATTTAAAAATGCTACTTTGTTAATAATATGAATAATAAAAAATCCCGTAGTACATAAAAAGCAATTGTCAGATTGCAACAGAAATTGAACTAATGACATTTTTAACTGATTTGATAACTAATTCATATTACGTTAAAGGAATATTTTAAGAAATAGGTTAAAACCCTTAGCAGCACCGCAAGCAGCTTTTTTTGGTGCTGGTGGTTAGCTTTTCTAAAGATCATCACTGCGTCAATGGTGATAAGTGGAAAAAAAAATCTGGTTACTTCTTACTAATTACCCTAATAATAATCGTAAAAAAAAATATGTAGGTACCAATCGACTAAAAATAATATGTACTAATTATTGCTATGTATAAATTAGGTTTCTGAAGTCATCTACTTATTAAAATTATTAACTTTGAATTTTCAAACAATAACACCCATTTTTTACATCTTATTTGAGTTTCTTGTATCGAGACAGCCTGGAAAAAGGCATTGTTTATATGCCTCATTTTAAATCTTGAAAGGGTTAGAAGCATTTAAATTTGAGAATTTTTAAGTTAAATCTATTTGAGAAACTTAATTTGTATCTTTATAAAACTTATCAGATTCATTTTTTATTAATTTATTAAAGAGATATACTGAATAGACCCAAACTTATTCCAGACATTTTTTCTATTCAAAAACTATTTTTAATTAAGAAAACTATTAATTTAGTTATATTAAAAAAATATATTAGGAACAAACCATAATTGCTAAAAACATCGATGTGTAGAAGTCATTTGAATAACTAGTTTTCAAGATGTAGAGAAATGTTTCGTTTTCATAACATAAGGTGGGGCGTTACCTGTAATCAAACGAGCCACAGAAGAAATCTTAGAAATGTACCAGAAATATTTTTTAATATTTTCTTTGATCAAAAATAAATTTTTAATAATTATATAATTCTTGTACAATTTTACTGGTGACTATTTGAGTGCTTTCGGTACTTTTTCTGCTAAGATCTTCAATTTATTTTCCGAAATTTAGGGATAAACACCTGACACATTTGTTTTATAACTGCATTAAGATTTAAGAAAAGCATAAACATTTTATAAATTTCCTGGCTAGCTAGAAACTCAAATAGGGTGTCAAAAGTGGATGTTACTATTTGAAAAATCAACATTCGTATATTTTTTTAATATGTAGACAGCATCCAAAGCAAAATTTATAAAAGGCAATTAATAGTAAACATTATCCCAAATCAGTAGTTACCTTGTCTTTTTTACACAGTCATTTTTATGGAAATTGGTAGGGGTGGTCACTTTTTGTTTTTCCAAGATATCTATCGATAAAAGAAGAAAACAAAAAAGCCGTAGTCTTAATATCACTCATCTATTACAAGGTAATCTGTGTTCAACTTACTGTAGCTTTTAGATATATACATGATTTGTTTAAAAAATTGCGTAGTATTCAGTAGGTTTGATGGAACGTTATACATGCACGGAAAATATAGCAAAGCCGTTATTATTACTTGGTTCTATGAGAGTGTGTCAAAGCTTGTCAAACCATATGCAACACAAGCAAATAAAATTGACTTGAGTCTACTACAAGGTAATCTGTGTTCAACTTACTGGAGCTTTTAGATATATACATAATTTGTTTTAAAAATTGCGTAGTATTCAGTAGGTCTGGTGGAACTTTAAACATGCACGGAGACTATAGCAAAGCCATATTATTACTTGGTTCTATGAGAGTGTGTCAAAGCTTGTCAAACCATATGCAACAAAAGCAAATAAAATTGACTTGAGTTGGTTAAAATTTTTGCGCCCTTTGAAAATCCAAGGTCTGCGCCCTTTACACTGACCCAGTCCGACCCTGTCGAAACATCCCAATGGCTGAATGGATTTTAATGATTGAGATCTCTATCGATTTGTCTTAACCGTCCGATGGTTATAGGTTAGGTTTTGTTTTATAAATTCAAAATGGCGGCCGTAAAATACAAAATGGCGGTAGAGATGAAAATATATTTTTACGCACCATATTGAGTGGCATATCATTGGATAGGTCTTTCAGAATGAATGCGATGTTTCATTGACTATTTTACAGTCAGAAGCTCCGTTTAAGTATTACACAACATGGAAGTTGTGTAGGTAGGATCTCTAGCTTTACTGCAACTCTTACCTTCACAAACATCTATAGGCTTCATCAAAACAGTGCACATAGATAGGAACTAACAATTAAACCCAACTTAAAAGTCATCAATACAAGTAAATAAAAAAATAGGTAAGTACTACTATAAAAATAGTTTCACATTGATGAGAAATAATTAATTAGCTCGCTTTTTTCTCAGTCGAGTTTTTTTATTTTTTAAATTTTATTTTCACTTGTTAATAATATTGATTAAAGTCTTATGGATACGGAAAAAAGATAAATTTCTTATATAATAAATATTAGTTACATTTTATTTTTCCTATTAAACTATAGTTTTACATTTAAACTGTTATTTTCAAACTTTAAAAAAAATGCACCGTTTAGTTCCTTAAATCGTAGAATACAAAAATATTGATAAATAGAGGAATATCAATGAAACGTTTCTTTTTCACATGAAATATTATTAAGTTAGAAGTGTTTTATGGAAAAAAATTTCATATAAAAAGAAATCCTTTGAAGGTCAAAAATGCAAATAGCATTTCATCAATCATCGTGACAAAATACCATGAAAATGTTTTTCTTAACTTTTCGTTATATATTGCCCTTCATCCAATATTACTTTAAAAGTTTTACGAATGTTAAAAGGAAATAAATTTCCCATATTATAAATATTACTTACTAGAAAGATAGCCCGTTAAAAATGGCGGAAAAGGAGATGGATATATATATACACCACATGTGCAAGAGCAGTTTTTCTCACTTGTTTCGCAATGATAGATGAAAATAACGCATTTTAAAACGTAGAAATATGTTGCCAAATTTTCTTCTTCGCCAAGGCAGTTTTTTCTATTTCGCCAAGGCGCCTGTACTGGAAAAATACCGAGTATTTAATTTTCGTATCCGGCTATGTAAAGCACATTAAAATTGGACAGTTAGGAGCTCAGCTAGCACAACGCCGTTTAGTTGAGGTTATTTTATTAGTAGCATCAGGATGAAAACGTAAAGACGTACATTTTCGTATATTGTACTTTAAATTTTGACCCATAGATTTTGAAAAAAAAAAAAATCTTCAATGCGCCGAGTTCAAATTAAAAAGGGTTGAGCTCGATAATGAAAGATTAATGTTTTTTCAATGAAAGTTTTGCCAAATTAGCCAACTATCGCCAAGTTGGCTTCATGTATGACAACTTAATTTTGTCGCCGACGAAATATCGCCAAATTTGGCGATATTTTGCCAAGTTGGTCAAAATTTGGCTCTATTTTGGCAACCTTGATATTAGTACTTTTCAACAATTATTCATTGTTGAAGCTTGTACCGATTTCTCCATAGGAAGCCAAACCCTGATATGGCCACGATCAATGAGGCGGCCCAACCGGAATTGTGAAGGGCACACAGAGACTTGGATTTTATATAAATAGGTATTTTATTTTTCCTATTTAACTATATCCCTAGATTTATTTTTTTATTTCAAAAATTAAAAAAAAAAATTGTGTAGCTCCTTAATTCTTAGAATACAAAGTTTTTCATAGACATAGAAATATTAATTAAACTTTTTTTTTCACGTTAAATATTATGAAGTAAGTGTTTTTTGGAGATATTTTTCATACACAAAGAATCTTCTTAAGAACAGAAATAAGAATAGCGTTTGATAAATCTCCTTAAGGGGTCTTGTACCTTTTAAACGCGTCGAAAATTAACGAAAAAATTCAAAGTTTGAATTAGTCTATCTTCAAAACCTTTTTATGTATAAACATGAAATTTTGGATATTGATTAACCAGATGGTGCTTTGTAATATGCTACCATTAGATATTTATTAGCCTTTTACAGATTTTGTGTATTGTTGAAATCAAAATAGATCTCTTTTTTTTTTTTTTTTTTTTTTTTTTTTTACTTCATAAGTACTTTATAAGTTGCACGCATGATATTTTGAGAAAGTATGTATGGATTGTCATGAAATTTGGTAAAGGTAAACAAGTATGTGTGTTTAAAATGAACTACTTTTAAGTATTTACAATGGTAAAATTTTAAGTTATGACTAATTTTATTCTTTAAAAATAAAATATTTTGATTTTTTTTTTAACAAAAATATTTTTTATATAGTTAATGAAATAATGTTGGCCTAAGAGTAGTTCATTTTAAACACACGTATTTGTTTGGTATCTTTACCAAATTTCATGACAATCCATACATACTTTCTCAAGATATCATGCGCGCAATGACTTCTGGAGTAATAAAAAAGAGCTATTTTGATTCCAACAAAGCACAAATTCTGTAAAAGGCTAATAAATATCTAATATAGCATATCACAAAGCACAATCGGCTTAATCGATATTAAAAATTTCATGTTTATACATAAAAAGGTTTTGAAGATAGATTAATTCAAATTTTGAATTTTTTCATTAATTTTCGTCGCGTTTAAAAGGTACAAGACCCCTTAAAAACGTTTTTCTGAACTTTCGGTTAAAGTTGCTTCTGCCTTCACTTAATACCTGTATTATAAAGGACAAATGTATCTGTGCGTAATGCTGATGTCAGTTTGACAGTGGCCACATCAGTCGATTAAATTTAACTTTTATTAAATTTTATTGCAATTTTTTAAACTTCTAAATACCGCACATTTTCAATTTTTACATCGTCGAATAGAGAAAAAAAATTTACTTTTCGATGCCATTTGTTTGAAAATTATAGCGCAAATTATTTAAAACTGTATCACAAGTTACTAAATTTTTATTGTTTTTAAATTAATTTTCCTTCAAGATTTTTTTTTTCAAATTTATCACTATCGTCTGCAGACGATTACGGAAGGTAAATCCGTTTTCAATTAAATTAACCTAAATAGCTCAAAATTTTATTCTGTCTTATATCCCATAACGAAATTAAAATATTCACCAATCCATAAATAAAACAATAAAAGAGAAATAAAAGAAAAATTTATTCTGTCTAATATCCCATATCGAAATTAAAATATTCATCAATCCATAAATAAAACAATAAAAGAAAAATTTATTCTGTCTAATATCCCATAACGAAATTAAAATATTCAGCAATCCATAAATAAAACAATAAAAGAGAAATAAAAGAAAAAATTATTCTGTCTTATATCCCATAACGAAATTAAAATATTCATCAATCCATAAATAAAGCAATAAAAGAGACATAAAAGAAAAATTTAGTCTGTCTTATATCTCATAACGAAATTAAAATATTCATCAATCCATAAATAAAACAATAAAAGAGAAATAAAAGAAAAATTTATTCTGTCTTATATCCCATAATGAAATTAAAATATTCATCAATCCATAAATAAAACAATAAAAGAGAAATAAAAGAAAATTTTAAAATATTGCTTTCACACCGCAATCTTTAAAATTACTTGCTGATATATTTTTTACATTAAGTTTTGATTAACTGCAGGCATTTGTTCAGTACTTATGCTAATCTGGGGCAATTTTTCTTATCATAAAAAAAACCTCTCTATATACTATAGAGACCATAAAAATTTTAAAACTTAAAAAATAAAATGTTTGGCCCTGATTAGTCCCTTTTTTGGTTGGATGTTGTGGTCTTTGCCACCCTAGCTTTTCTTGCCCATGCTTGGTGAGTGTTTCCCTGAACAGTACTAACTTTAACTTTCTAAATTCCTTATAGTAGTTATACAACTACAGTTTGACTTTACTTATTTTAAGATTCTTGTATTTTTTTAAGATTTATCGTTAACTTTCTTTCATCTTAAGTTTATACTTTAAAATTCAATTTTATTCCTTTTTTTTCTTAAATTTCTTATTTTCTCTTGTTAACTTCTATTACTCTTCTAGTAGCTTTGCTACAGTTTAACTTTTTCCCAATGGCTCATTAAAACATAAGACATTTCAATTTCCTACTCTGGGTGTTAAGCTGTCATCAGCTAGGAAACCCCTCAATGCTGATTACCTGTTCAGTACCTGTTCAGATTAACTGCATTTTTTAAAAATAAAATAACTTGTTTTAATGATATATAAGTATACTATATCAAAAACCGCTTGCACAGCTCTTTGAAAAATACCTCATTCAAAGCTGTGCCTTTAGTATGTGAAGAGAAAAAAGATGTTAACATCAGAAATAATATATACCATGGTTTTCACCTATATTCTGAGACCTGTGAAGGCCGAATTTATCCCCTTGTTACTTTAATAGGTTTTTGAAAGTTATTCTATAATAGTCTTATGAAAATTAAAAGAAAATAAATTTCTCATATAATAAATATTAATTACATTTTAATTTTCATATTTAACTATATTCATACATTTAATTTCTTATTTCCATTAGAAAAAGAATGTTTTATTGTTTAGTTCCTTAAATCTTAGAATACAAAAATATTGCTAGATATAGAAATTTAATAAGTAAGCCACCGTATTAATCAAATGTTTTTTTTTTCCAGGTGAAATATTATGAAGTTTTGAAAGTGTTTTATGGAGATATTTTTCATACACAAAGAATCATTTGAAGAACAGAAATACAAATAGTTTTCATAAAACATCATGACAAAACACCGTGAATTTTTTTCTTTTCTTTTCGTTATATTTGTTACTGACTTCACTCAATATTACTTTCTTGAAAAAACAATTTATCTTTTATGATATAGTAAGTGGCAAAGATAATCGTGCATTTAAAGAGAAACAGTTGAAGCACGATTCCTCCTCTTTCTTGAAAAATCATAACAGTCGCAATATATTAAATGATTCGTTTGGAAAAAATGAACGAAATATCGCTGACATAGAGGCATTAAAACTTTTGAAGGAAAACCATATTTTTTTTTTTTTTTTAGGTTTATAGCAAGTACGTGGAAGTATTTATTGTATCTTATTTGGAGAAGTTAGTTAAAGGTTTACGGGATTATAAATGTTTACAAATATAAGCTAAGATAAGTAATAAGAAAAACGTTTCAGCTATTCAAGGCAGACAAGGTTACAATAGTTTCAATTATTATGACTCAACACTCATATAAATGGAAATAAAAGTAAACAATAAAAAACAAAACAAAGTAAATAAGTTATTATGTACGAAACTTCTTTTAGTTACATGACTTGTAAAAGTGTAATCTTAACCTCTTCAGTTCCGAAGCTAAAATAATAATACAAATGCTTATTCATTGGATTTTTCCAAACAAACTGACATCGTAAAAGACAGAAAAAATATCTTTTCTGAAATTGATCCTTTAGGCGCTTAGTAATTTAGGTTAAATATATGGATCTAAAATTAGAAACCCCCTTAAAAGATCAATTTAATAACCATTAACCTAAATTAATGCAATCACAAATTTAAGAGATTTACACAAGTAAATAATCTACAAATCCTCATAATATTTTTTTGAAAAAGATTTAAGTTAAATACTTATGAAAATTTCTCACTTTCTTGGTCATACTGTCTTTTGGGCCTTTTTAGGCATTTTGCAAAATCAGATGAAAATAACATTTATTTTATGTGGGAATCAGCTTAGATGCTGCCATTTATTCGTTTGCTTTGAACGCAAAAACATTCAGCTATTAAGAAGCGATGTGAAAATGTAAAAAAATCGGACATTTTAGTTTTTATAAGGAAAAAAACGACGTCCCAATTTGGGGACCCACAGACCGAAGAGGTTAAAATACACATGTTCTGTGATTTATAACTTCATTTTGTATAAATGGCTAGTTCTGAAATTAAGTGGAAATTTCACCTTGGTAATTTGTAAAAAATAAAAGTTCAAATTGTAGCATTTAAGTTGTGTTTCAACATTTTCTTAAGGTTTTAGAGATAACTAAATCATGATCAGAGGTCACGGTTGAATTTTTTATATTTAAAATTAAATTTAATTTTTCATATAAACATGGAGGTCACACATTATTCCATGGAGGTTTATTATTCCACCTTTAATAGTAATGATGAATATAAGCTTTATTGTCCATTTACTAGATTGGAAAGCATTTATGGTTGCGATATTTGTTTTATTGTTTAAGAGGTATAATATTTTATTTCAATGAAACACAGAAAGTAAAATGACACATCAAAACAAAAACTTAATTGCAATACAGGTAAAGAACACTATTCTTGAGTAACATGTTAAAAAAAGAACAAAGCTCAAATTAAATTTTTTATTAAATAATATTGCAGTTTTGAAAGATTAAGTCAAAGATATGTTGTAACCGGTTGTTCACTTTCCACTGTTTAAACCAAACAAATTTATATTTCATATCTTATAATTGCTTCTCGCTCCTTACTGAAAACAAATTTTTTCTTGGATCCCGACCATCTTTGCATAAATTTAATTTCTACGTAATCTTCAACTCAGGTCACATTTGCTAAATACAGATTAACAGGACCTAACTGAAATCTTGTGCGTACTGCGGAACTTCTTTATTACTTTTTCAGAAAGGACAAGTCTAAAGACTTTCTTTGACTTTTGAAACTTCTCATTTTTTCAAAAGTTTTCTCGATTTGAGTGGTCAATGCTGAACTGAATTCCAGGCATTTTCTGACTTTAGGAGAAATATTTTCACCTCTCAATATTTTCTTTACCTACTCTTTTGGACTGTTTAAGTTTTTTTCGTTTATTTATGTTGCGTTGATAACTTTTCTTATAACAATCTTTTTTTTCTTTTATATTTCAAATTTTAATAACATTTTTAAGCTCTTTTTCAAGCAATTTTTTCTTTAGTATGCTTTTGTTTTGTTTCTGCTAACAATTTTTCGGCCACTTTTTACCCGACTGGTACCTGCTCTTCATATCACTTAACATTCGAATAGGATTGTTTATAATTTCTGGATCATCATCTATTACTGATGTAGTAGAATTTAAAGAACATGGTGTAATTTTTCTTTATTTGCTTTCATCTCTCGACTTTTGTACTCAATTTTTTCTTTGTGCTCGCTTCTGTCGTTCACACAATTGATAAATAGCTTTTATTTTTCGTTTTTACTTCTTGTAATGCCTTTTGCGTTTTTTTTTTCCTTACATTCTTCATGCAATTGGGGATTTTCTTTAATTTTATCCCGTCTCTTCTGCTCTGCTTCTCGTCTGAGTTTTCTTTTCTTCTCTACATAATTCTTTTTGTTTTTTGCCCGAGCCGTGATATCTAAAACTATTTTACAATATTAACCGTGCAATTAGATAAAAATAAATTAATTAATAGATAAATAGAAAATACAGCACTTTCAATGTACAATTGGAAAGTACTCTAGTGTGGTGATATTTTAAAAATATATTAAACAAATATATTTTTTTTTATCAAATTGACTAGCACAGAAAATCTGAAAATTTAAATTTATCGATTAAAATATGAAAGGCAAGTTAGTTCGTAACTCATTGAAGTGAATTCTTTATTCTTTAAGTATGCTTTTTTATCTCGACTCATTAATGTACATTCGACAACGTTCTTGTTTAATTCAATTCATCTTTTTCCAAAGTCGCCTTCTCGGAGTAAATTATACGATGACGAAGTTCGCACGCACTCACCAGGTACTGTTTTGATTTTAAATTTATTCTTTTCAATAAAGAGAAATCTATATTCTATCATTCTTAAAATCTTACATATAATATTTTTTTGGTCCGTCGTAGTCTGGAGAAAATTAGTGATAATCTTATTTAATTAATATATTATGACGAAAACCAAAGCAGAAACTGCTTCAGAATCAAAATTTCTTTTTACTGTTAAAGAAAAAAGAGATTTAGCGCTCAAGTTACTGAGGCAAGTGAAAATAGTAACTTAAAATTAATTGAAAAGCTAAAAGCTGAATTGATAAGTTTAGGAAATGATTTAAAAAATCTTATTTTGGTGTAGCTGAGGAAAGTACAAATAATTTATATGATAAGTTTACTGAAGCTAAAGATATTGTTGTTGACGATTTAGTCAAAATTGAACAATTTTTAGAAAAACAAGGCGTAAAATCACAAGTAAATCAAAGTGCAGCTAATAATAGCTCATATATAGGAGTTAATAATAACGCTCTGAAGCTACCTAAGTTCGAGTTACCCATATTTTATGGCGATGTCACTCAATGGTTAGCATTTAAAGAGACATTTTTAACTGCAGTTCATAAAAATGAATCTCTTTCAGATCAGTTGAAATTTTCTTATTTAATAGCCAGTGTTAAGAATTATCCTTCTAAATTGATTTCTGGTTATTCAATTTCTGGTGATAATTATAAGGAAGCTTGGGAAACTTTAGTTTATAGATATGATAATCGTAAGAATTTTCATATTCATTGCTGTCTAAATTTGTTAATGCCAAACCATTGAAATAGTCCACGCGGAAAACTATTTTAGAACTATTGGATACGTGCAATGAAGTTATTCGAAATTTAAAATCTTTGAAATTTAAATTTAATGAATTTGTTGATTTGATTTTAGTGTGTATAGTACAAATGAAATTTGACGAATCCTTAAAAAAGCAATGGGAATTATCATTAAATAATGATTCGTTTCCAACTTATGAAATGTTGATGACATTTCTCGAAAAACAGGCTTGTAGTTTGCAGAGCTGTAATACTGAATTTTTTAAAGGTGAATCCAAATCTAATCAAAAATTTGAAAATAAGTCTCAACATTTTTCAAAAAATCTGTCGCCAATGCAGTCGTGATGGATAAAATAAATAAATCTTCAAATCTTTCATTTGCACAGTGTAACGAATCTCATCCACTTTATAAGTGCCCAGAAATTTCAAAATTATCTGTTGATCAACGTTGGAATTTAGTTAAATCTAAAAAGCTTTGCACCAATTGTTTACAATCAAATCATTTCGTAGCCGATTGTCTTATTAGTACTACTTGCAAGCATTGTAACTGTAAACATCATACACATCTTTATCGTGATCAGTCTATCCCTGCATCACAGAATTCTTTCAGGCAACAAGATCGTGTTACAACCCCAAATGCTGTTGTTAATTCTAATGTATCAAATTGTTTCACTTCTCAATCTTTCAATGCAAATTCTCAAACATTGTTGGCTACTGCCATTATAAGAGTTAAATCTAAATCTGGAAAATTTATTCCTTGCAGAGCTATGATAGATAGTGCTTCTCAAAAAAGCTTACTTTCAAAAGCTTGTTTCAAAAAACTAGGTCTTCCATCAAGGCCTACAAATCATAAAATCTCAGGAATAAATAATTTAGTCGAAGAAACGACTCTTCAGGAAGTTTTCTTGACATTCTCTCCACATTCCAATAATGAAACCTTTCAGTTAGATGCATTAGTTGTTAATCAGATTACAACCAATTTACCAAATTTTTTATTACAACTATTTATTGGCCACACATTGAAGGATTGAATCTTCCGGATCCTAATTTTCATTTGTCCAGTCCTATTGATATACTTATAGGCGCAGATGTATTTGCTAACATCATAATAGGGGAATCAATTCTCGGAACTAAAGGATCATAGAGTGCTGTTAATTCTAGACTGGGTTGGATTCTTTTGGGGATCATTTATTCGAATGATTCAAATCAAAATTCATCTGTTAGTTGTCATGTCACTACACAGATAAATTCTCAACTACAAAAATTTTGGGAACTTGAATCGGTTCCTACTTCTGACCGAATTTCTCTAGTAGAAGATAACTATGCGAAAACAGTTTCACCTTCAGAATCTGGAAGATATATTGTAAATCTACCCTTTAAATCTAAACCTGTTCTCGGAAACTCCAAATCTCAAGCCTTAAAACGTTTCTACTTCTTGGAGAGAAAACTTCAAGAAAATCCATTGCTTAAAGAGCAGTATTTATCCTTCATGCGCGAGTATATCGACTTGGAGCGCATGGAACTTGTACAAGATTCAGAAATTTCAAATCCTGATAATTTTTATCTCCCACATCACGGGGTGTTAAAGGAAGATAGTTCTACAACTCGGCTAAGAGTGGTATATGACGCATCTGCTGTTTGTTCAGAAGGCCGCTCCTTAAATGATTATCTAGAGATAGGTCCAAAAGTGCAACCAGAAATCTTTCCTCTACTGTTAAGGTTCAGAATGCATCCAATCGCTTTTAGTTCTGACATCGAGTAAATGTTTAGGCAAATTCTCGTCAATCAAAATCCTGTAGACTATCAACGCATTCTTTGAAGATTCAATTCAGATGAAATTATTAAAAGATACAGGCTGTTGACCGTTACGTACGGTACTGCTTGCGCTCCATTTTTGGCCATTAGGACATTACACCAATTGGCAAATGACAATGAGCAAAATCATAAAGAAGACTCTCAGATAATTCGAAAAAGTATCTACGTAGATGATCTACTTTCTGGTTCGGATTCAAAGGAAAATGCCCAAATTTTAGTAACTGAGTTAATCGAAGTTATGAAAAGCGGAGGTTTTAATCTACGAAAGTGGACCTGTAATGATCCAGAAGTAATAGCTCATTTACCAGATGAAATGACGGCTTCATCGCAAAAAGTAATTCAGGAAGATGATACCGATAAAGTACTCGGACTACTTTGGGATTCTTCCAAAGACGTTTTACAAATCCGTTTTAATGATTTTAAAGAACTGAAAACAAAAAGATATTTGTTATCAGTAGTGGCTACAGTATTTGACCCCTTTGGTTTCCTAGCTCCTACTACAACAAGATTAGAGATCATGTTGCAAGATCTTTGGAAAGATAAGATTTCGTGGGATGAAAAAAGTCCCAGACTCCATTCTACAGGTCTGGAATGAGTTTTTATCAGAAATTCATTTGTTAAAGTCAATTGAAATACCCAGATATATTAATTCTTATAATCAAAATGATGTCCAAATTCAGTTATATGGTTTTTGTGATGGCTCAGGTAAAGCTTATGCTGCTGTTACTTATTTACGTGTTCTTACTCCTGACGAAGTATTTGTCAATTTGATTGCAGCTAAAACCAAAGTAAATCCTATAAAACATCAAACACTGCCACGTATTGAGCTTTGTTCAGCTATTTTACTAGCCAAGTTATGCTGTCATTATCGATACTTTACCAATAAACTTTGACAATATTTATCTGTGGACAGATTCCCAAATTGTTTTCAGCTGGTTAAAATCACCTCCCTTAAAAGGAAATCAATTCGTTCTAAATCGAGTGTGTCAAATCCAATCATTAATGCCTTCATGTGAGTGGAATCATATTCCAGGTATTCTAAATCCTGCAGATTCAGCTTCTAGGGGTATTCCACCTCGAAAACTTCTTCATCATTCGCTATGGTGGCATGGGCCTCCATGGTTATTATCAAATGAACCAATCCCAATACCATTGTAAAATCCTCCGATATCCGAGTTAAATACAGTAATTCAATCTCTCATCAACGTAGCTCAAGTAATTGCCCTTCCAGACTTTATTCTTAAGTTCTCCAAATTCTCCATGTTATCAAGAGTCACAGCGTGGTATCTTAGATTCATGTATAATGCTAGGCATAGCGTAACAAATAAATCTGAAAATCTGAGTGCACAAGAAATCTCTGATTTTATTCAATGTATTGTGAAATTAGTACAAAGTTCTGAATTCTATACCGAGCTTAAATTATTAAAAGAAAGAAAACCCTTTCCAAGTAATAGCAAATTATTATCATTAAATGGGTTTTTAGATTCGAGTGATATTATTCGAGTTGGTGGTCGTTTGTCAAAACATCAGTCGTTAAGTTTTGATAGAAAGTATCCTATGCTACTTCCGAAGAATCACGTTATTACTAAATTATTGATAAAAGATGTCCATGAGCAACATCCACATGCAGGTACACAGCTAGTACTTTCTATATTACGGAAACAGTACTGGTTTGTGAATGGTCGTTCTACCGTACGACAAGAGATCCACAAATGTGTGCTTTGCAAACGTCTTAAGTCTCAAGCTTGTCAACAAATGATGGGAGACCTTCCTGTTGACAGAATCACCCCAATACGTCCATTTTCTAAGGTGGGTTTAGATTTTGCAGGACCCTGTCTAACTAAACCAAATTTGCCAAGAAGTAAGATCAAAATTAAATCTTATATAGCAGTATTTGTCTGTAGGTGCACTAAAGCGGTGCACCTTGAGTTGGTATTAGATTTGTCCGTGCAAGCCTTGCTAGCAGCATTGAAGCGATTTATCGCGGGTAGATGTCTAACGTCCGATGTATATTTAGATAATGGTAAAAACCTCACAGGTCTGGCTAATCAGTTAAAGCAGCTATTCCAATATTTGAAAGAAAATGAAGTTCAAGAATTTCTTTCGAGCCAGAAAATCAGTTGGCATTTCATCCCTCTATATGCACCACACTTTGGTGGGCTATGGGAGCAAAAAGATTATTTCTTTAAAAAAAAGAAAAAAAGAAAAGAAAAGTAATAAATAATACCATAAACCATGATATTTAATTCCAACGTCAAAGCTTTGTTTTACACGGGAAAATTTGCTACTGACAGTCGCATGAAATGGACTATTATAATACGGATGACATGATGGCGATGAAACAATATTTGGCAATTTATCACCTGCGCCCGTCAAACATTAAATTACCAAATTGGCCGCCTAGCATATAAGCGAAGCGGTCAACCCGGAACTGTTGATGACAGTCAAATGACTTAGGCTATTATTAATGAGATTGTGAAGAAACATAACATTATTCCCTTTCCTAGAATTGGTCGCTGTTTGCAACAAAGTGTTCCTTGTTGCCGAAAGGTCCGTTGGTACAAATCGCAACAATTGACATTAGCACGTCTTGCTTTTGGTGTAGACTACTTCATATACATGAAATATCATTTCCTAAGAAAACAATGACGCTGAACAACTTTCTGATTTTTTTTTTTTCATATCTCTAGTGGTTTTCTAAATAGGGTCGCTAAGTTCTTTCTTTTGCTGCTAGGGAAGCAGATGGCACCTCTTTTTGTAACGCATACGCGCCTACATTGTGCAGCTTATCTAGTACATACTAAACTAATAGTGTAGAATTTTTATAATTTTTATCTCAATTATACTGACTGGTAAAAAAATCACACTTACTACCATTTATCCCACTGAGTGAAAAAATGTCCAGAAATTAAACCCAGAACCTTTCTATTTAATTGCCACTATTCTACCTATTCAGCTTTCTAGTATGACAACCGACCGACACAATTCACTCAGACAAACTTTTGATTTTATAACTGGAGCTAATAAAAAGTGAATTTACGTATCCACAGTTTAATGTAGTTGTATTATCTGTGGTTTGTTCTGTTGGGATGTTTGCGATAACAGATCATATGCAATAGTTAGAAGTTTGCCGAAGTGAATTGTGGCGGTCGGTTGCCGGTTCAGCTAACTCAGTAGGTAGAGTAATTAAAGCCAAAGATTCTGGGGTTGACTCACGGACGGGATACTTTTATCACTCAGTTCCCGAATTGTCAATTTATATAATGGCGTAGAGAGCCTTTTTATAAGTCTAGCTACACGAATTCACCAATTAAATGGATGCATAACTTGTACAATCTACATGTTGTAGGAAAGGATTATTTTAATAAAAAAATATGTCTTCAAGCACGAAACTTTATTTACCGTATACACCTATACCAATCGATTTGATTTTTATGGCTCATATAAATAAATAGATAACACTAATTGTGGTATCTATCAGTCATTGTTATATCAGATATATATAGTCTAATACACTAATACACATATTGACAATGAAAAAGAAACTGTATATTTTTAAAAAATAATACATTAGATAAACTTATAAAATATGCATCACATTCTGAGTTTTTATTTGTTTGCATTATTTTAAACAATTCCACTTTTCTTTACATAAGTGGTTTCATTATGAAAAATAGAAAATCTATTTTTACCTAAATTTTTAAATAATGAATATTCTAATACATGTCTTGGGGAAGATATAAATGCATTTGAAATACTCTCAGTCCCTTTTTTCCGCTTAATATTCTGTAGAACCTCAAGGGTGTTATTCATCCCTTTCTTTCGTAAAGGAATTTTTCATATATTTTACGGAAACCAAACTTTTAATCTACCCAAGCATAAAGTAAAACAAAAACTTAGTTCAGAAAAATGAAACTTTTTGATTTTTCTATTTTCTGCTCTTTTATTAAAATTTTCTTAATTTCCCTGGAGAATTTTTATGTATTTCGAATTTTAAAAATGCTTATGACGCATCAAAAAAAAAAAAGCGTAAATCGTATACTTCTACAATTTATGTATATGGGTGATTTTCAAAAAGCGTCGTGTTTTACTGTCCTTTCACCTTTGCACGGAAAAATAATTAAATATGATAATTTTAATTACTGCATTTTAACTATCATGTTTTTTAATGATAATTTACAGATATATTATTATTTATAAAAAAAAAAATTTAAATAAGAAATATATTCTTTTGTAGTCAAAATGTCATTACCGTAGGTTATCCCAACAATCAATTTATTAGGTAAAGATTTGAATAAGTTCTATTTAAAACAGATGGTTATAATTTTTTTAATGCATTTTTATTTATTAAGATGCTACTAATTTAAAAATATTATTCTCATTAATTAAACTGATCTATAATTCTTAATAATTATTTTAAACCGTGCCCAAGAAAGAGAGTCATTGCCATGCTTCTGACAAAAAGTTCATCTGGAATTTTTTAGAGGGCAGCATATGCCTTTTTATCAAGGAAAAAATACTCTTTAAAAGTCAACTTGTTATCGGGTTTAGGTGAATAGAGTAAATAGTTTTATAGTTTCAATAAAACAAGCAAAGACTTTTAATGTTTTGGTGAGTACTTTTTCGTACGTCATTCCGTACCCACTTCTAATTGATAATCGAATGAACTTTTATTTATTAATCTGCTTTTATTATATAATAAATGGATTTTATTGTATAGGCCAGAAGAATTAATAGCTGCCGTTTATGCCTGTGTAAAAATAAAAGTATTTTGCTTAATTTGTCGTTACCGTAGGTGTCATTATCGTGCCCACTTTTCTCATTACCATGTTAATTAAAATTTTAAAATTAGCTTAAAAATGTTAAATTAGTAATTTTTTTTTCTCTGCTGATGGTTGTATATTAACGTTTTTACGGTAAGGTAATTATTTACAAAAGATTAAAACTTTCTGATTATTTCTAAAAATTTGATTTTGTTATTTTAAAACATGGACAAACTTTGAAAATGACCCATATATACATACGTGTGTGTGTATTTCTGTTATCTCTCTCTCTCTCTGTATATATATATATATATATATGTGTATATGTATATATATATACATATATATATATGTGTGTGTGCGTGTGTGTGTGTGTATGTTTGCGTATACATTTTCTCTCTATCTACCTATCTATATATACTATATATATATAATAAGTACAGAACTTGTGTGAAAATATAAATTATTTGAAAACAACGTTTAAACACACAATAAAACAAGTAAATTTGATCATACGTATACGTTTCGTGAGTACTAGGACTCACATCCTCAGTGTAAAAACTTAAACAATATCCCCCCCAACTGCATGTACGGTGAAAAAAACCCAAATGTCAAAACATAATACCAAAAGACCATCAAGTTCTAACAGCCAATGCGGAAGTGAAGTGTCGTGACACAACAAGTCCATCCAGAAAGTTGAGATGTATGGTGTACTAGATAAATCATTAACCAAGGAGTCTTTAAATTTATGGATATGAATAGCCTCAAAAAAGTCTAAATCCAGAGGAGTAATACATTTCTTGATAATGGTAGCTGAGTCAAAATTAAAATTATGTCCCTCCCCCTCGCAATGAGATGCGTTCTGTTCTGTATTTTCTGTTGACAATATATTAACGATTTTAAACTCAATAGATTCAGTCATTCAATTCACTTATGAAGTTGAAATAGATAATAGATTGCCATTTCTGGATGTGTTGGTTACACGTCAGCCTAACACCTTTGACACTTGCGTTTACCGTAAACCTTTTGCTGTCACACTCCCCCCCCATTTCAATTCATGTCACCCCCCTTCCCAAAAAGCTTCGTCTTTTCATTATTTGATTAATAGAGCTCGCTTAATTTGTTCAGATAAAAATTCACTTATTACAGAATTAAATTACATTAGATCTGTGGCTATTGATCGAGGTTTTAGTTTATCTTATATCAATAATTTAATTTCTCATAGTCTTAGTAAATATGTTAATAATCTTGATTCTCTTGTTACTGCGGTTTCCATTTCCAACCTTATCATTTTACCATTTTATAATAGCATTAACTTTAAGATGGCTAATATCTTAAGACATTATGATTTTAATGTGGTTTTTAAACCGGTTAATAAATTATCTTTTTCGCAACTTAAGAACCAAATTCCTCCACATAATTATTGGGGCATTTACAACATTCAATGCCAATGTGGTTTGTCCTACATTGGACAAACTAAACGAAAACTCCGTTACAGAATCAATGAACACAGAAACTATGTAAAGAAAAAAGAATTACAGAAATCCTCCATCGCCTCTCATTGCTGGGGGGAGGGACATAATTTTAATTTTTACTCAGCTACCATTATCAAGAAATGGATTACTCCTCTGGATTTAGACTTTTTTGAGGCTATTCATATCCATAAATTTAAAGACTCCTTGGTTAATGATTTATCTCGTACACTATACATCTCAACTTTCTGGATGGATTTGTTGTGTCACGACACTTCACTTCCGCATTAATTTCATTGGCTGTTAGAACTTGATGTTCTTTTGGTATTACGTTTTGACATTTGGGTTTTTTTCACCGTACATGCAGTTGGGCGAATATTGTTTTTTTTTTTTTTTTAAGTTTTTACACTGAGGATGTGAGTCCTAGTACTCACGAAACGTATACGTATGATCAAATTTGCTTGTTTTATTGTGTGTTTAAACGTTGTTTTCAAATAATTTATATATATATATACCGGGTATCCGAAAATGGACTGACTGATTTTAAAATTCAATAACTTGCAAATGGTGTCAGCTATTAAAACAATTCTTGCAGGAGGGTTATGTAAGATGTCAGCAGTTCTTTTAACTGTGATTCTCGATTTTATTTACAATTGCAGCGATAGATGGCGCTGAAAACAATAGGCGCTAATTCAGAGACCGATATTTCGCCTCTATCTTCTCTCAGTATTTATGCGAAAGAAGGTGGTTAAATATATCGAGGGGTTCTTAGTCGCCAGTGCAATTTTGTTCTTTGGGTCCCACACCATATATTTAACCTCCTTCTTTCGCATCATTACTGAAAGAAGAGAGAAGTTGAAAATCGGGCTCCGATTTAGGGCCTATTGCTTGCAGCGCCATCAATAGCTGCTATTTTAAACTAAAATCTATAATCGCAGTAAAAAAAAAAAAAAAACTCCTGACATCTTACTTAGCCCTCCTGCAAGAATTTTTTTAACATATGTCACCATTTGCGGGTTATTGAATTTTAAAATCAGTCAGTCCAGTTTAGGTCACCCGATATGTTCATGTATATAGAGTGTGCCCAATAGAGTCATGTTTCTCTCATTAAAAGGCCACACTTGTCACTCAAAAATACCCGGATGATAATGTTAATCCTATGGGGATGTTATTTTCAAATATCCTGTTTGGATTTGAATATTTTTACATGATTTTTTTTTTTTTTTTGCATAGGATAGCTGATGGCGATCTACATCTGGGCTAGTTTTTACATTTTTGATTTTGGTTTCTTATTTTTTTAAAAAATACTTTTACTTTCGGAACCGGTTCTGAAATTGAAACTAACCTAATATTAAAAAAAACTATAACAAAAATCGATCATGCAAAAAAAAAAAAAAAAAAAAATCATTCAAAAATATTAAAATTAAAGCGAGAAATTTGAAAATAACGCCCCCATAGGCTTTACATTAGCGATTTCCTTTTTTGCCTTGACTGAAGTGGACTCTTAACTTCAGAATTGCAATAGCAAAAGTCATAACAGTCGTGTCTATGTATAGAAAAGCGGCTATGCGCTACTCAATTGTATAGCTTCGCTTACAGCGCTACGTTATGACAAACTGAGGTGTTAGCATTCTTATCTCAAAAACGTACACGATACAGTAAAAAATCAATTACAAAGTTGAAGCAAGTAAAAATTAAAAAAAAAAAAAAAAAAAAAAAAAAAAAAACCCACTGCGTAAAAGCAAACTAATTAAGTATTTCTCATCAATGTGAAACTATTTTTTATATTACTTACCTATTTTTTTTTCAATTTCTACTATTAGTTCACACTCTCCCTATATTTATTTATTTATTTATATATTTATCTTGTTCAAATTTTCAATCGTTAATAAAATACTCATTATTCATCCTATCAAGTTGAAATAAATTTTTTAAAACTTGTACTGGATGACAATTGATGTTAATACAGTTTTTTCAAATATTAATTAATTAATTAAATTTTAATTAATTAATTTTAGTTTTGCATGGGAAACAAAATGGCGGCCATTGGTTGTTGAAGATCAATTCAAGTATTTTCAATAAGGGGTTACCATAGGGGGGACCCTGTTCTGTTGCCAAGTAAACTTGGCGATATATCGCCAAATTTGGCGGCCAAAATGAGTCGCCAAAAGTGACGCCAACTTGGCGATATTTCTAATATTTCGCCAAATTCCCATAGAGTTCCATTGTAAACCTACTTGCTTATAGAAAATCAATAAATTGAGATATTTTAATGCAACAAAAACTAATATTAGCTTAAGGGATTATATTAAATTTTTCTTTGATGACCTAAGTAAGAATTGACTTTAAAAACAAAATTTTCATATTACTTGTTTATTATTAACTTGTATTGATGACTTTTAAGTTGTGTTTAATTGTTAGTTCTTATATATAAACACTGTGTTGATGAGACCTATAGATGTCTATGAAGGTTAGAGTTGCAGTAAAGCTAGAGATCCTACCTACACAACTTCCAGGTTGTGCAATATTTAAACGGATCTTCTGACTGTAAAATAGTCAATGAAACATTGACTTCATTTTGAAAGACCTATCCAATGATATGCCACTCAGTATGGTGCGTAATTGTTTTTCGTCTCTACCGTCGTTTTGTACTTTACGGCCGCTATTTTGAATTTATAAAAAATAGCTATATCCATCGGGCGGTTAAGACGGATCGATAGAGACTTCATTCATTAAAAACCATCCAGCCGTTGGGATGTTTCGAGGGTATAAAGAAATCCACATACCCAGATACGCGTGAAACACAGATAACCCTCCTTGGCAGTCGGGTAACAAGTCTTCGATTTAGTATGTAAGAGATGTCTTACCTGTCACACATAAGCTTATTAGAAGCCTTGAACTACAGATTTCTTTTTTATCCGTGCACCAACTCAAGTATGTCACTAATTGTAGATAGAATTTTGACATTTTAAAGAAGATCAATATTTACCATTACAACTAATATATAAATTATGGACATAAATCGTCATCAACATAAATAAACATGCGGAAATAAACTAATGTCTTAAGCAAACAATCTGACATTTTAAATTAGTCATAAATCTTTCTAAAGGACAATTTGTTAAACCTTGGAAATCCCGGTATGATAAAACAACTTTATATGATTGAATTAGACTCAATAACTCAAAAGACTAAAGTTAACTGTTTTATTGTTGTTATTCGTTTTTTATAATGTAAACATTTATTTATTCTGGAAAATGTATGTATCGGAGAAAAAGCGCATATAAAATCTCTCATAATACAAATTAAATATGTTTCAATTAAATACCTTAAAATGTCGGTTCACCTTCATTTAATAATATAGTGAAACCTCCTAGAACGGCCACCTCTAAACAACGACAACCTCCGAATACCGGCCACATGTTGATGGAACCAAATACGTTCCATAGCATTAACCTTTAACTGATGTCACGCGGTCTCCCAGACCCCGCGACTCCCAGCTGTAAACACTTTTACAACTTTTTACTTTTCTGTACTGAAGTTAAATAATATGAATAAAATACTTTTTTCATGCAATTTAATTCACATGCTCCTAAGAGAAGTACAACGATATTGTTAGGACAAAATTTAAGTAAATTCAACCATTTGAGTTATTTTTTTTATTCATTTTAATCGAGGGGTCTGAGACACCGGATCACATCAGTTGTGTGACAAATTTTAGTCACATCAGTTAAAGGTTAACATTGGTACGAACCTCTAAATAAGGAATTCTGAACAACGGTCACTCAAAAGCCATGAGAAAAATGTTTGATAGCTCCTGATACAATTTCATATTTATTTGCAAACCGAAGTGTGAAGCAGATCAAACAAAATTTACTTGATATGCCAAAAAACAGAAAACGAAGACATTAGTAATGATGGGGAAAATTTAGATAATATTCTTAGAACGGCAGACATAACTAACACAAAGGAAAGCGAGTTTGTATCTCTGGACAAAGATTTGGCAGTTGCATAGCTGTCAATTTTTACGCTTTTTTCTCACCACTAAATTTTAATGGTAAATTTTGCTTTACTTAATTAACCAAATCTGCCGATTAAATAATACAAAAATTTCTGTTAAATTTTAGCGGTAACAAGAAAGCTTTAAAAGTTGGCAGCTTATGTAGTTACTGCAACATTTGATTCCATACAACAAGTGGTGGAAGATAGGAGCGATGAAGAGGAAATGGATTATAGAATCACCAAAAATTTCCAGTAGTAACACATATACCGATGATTTGATGAGCCTTCGTGAAATCCAAAATTTCTCATTAAATCATAATGATGATGAGTTGTATAACGAAACAACTCATATTGTTATTTCTTTGGAGAAAGATATTTGCAGCAAAAAACAAAGCGACTGCAAATCACTGATTTTTTAATGTATTAAAACAATAAGGATTAATTAAAATGACTGTGTGTATTTTTATTTAAATTTATGTAATTTTGATTTTTAACAAATGAAACCTCTGAATAACACCCACCTCTGAAGAGCGGTCACTTTTCACCGGTCCCACGCGTAACCGTTATTCAGAGGTTACACTGTATATAAGTAACCTAACACACATTTACTAAAAGGATGTTGAAAAATTCATACATTGCATAATACAATTACTCCTCCAAATAAAAGAGGAAAACTGTGCAAAATATGGTCAACTGATGCCCTTAGGTTAATACACAAAAAGTGGATTCGGTATAAAGGGATAAGTCTCTTGAAAAAAAGTAAGTCCCAATTTACTTACCTTATAAAGAGGTGTATATTTATGGTTAAATAAAGTTAATTTTTATCGCATAAATAAATCACCGTACTCCCGCCCATTTAAGCGGATTCAAAAATCCTATCAATAAAGAAAGTACTATTTATTTTTATGATTAATAAAAATAGTTATGTATGCTCAAAGTGTCCACAATAGGGACAGGTGCATGGACATTACTTTTGGTGGGTTGTATAGGATATGGTGAACTTTAAAAATGAAAAAAAAAAATAAAAAGCCAATAGAAGTCATTGTTTGATTTTAATTTTCTTTTGATAAATTTTCTATATTCACCTCAAATCGGTCCGAGTTTAATTTCAATCATATCAAGTTCTTATCAGTCAAAAACTGAACAAAGAACGATTTAAAGTCATCGTCATTTGTGAAATTTTTACCATTCAAAGAATTCTGTAAACTTAGAAATATATGGTAACCAGATGGTGCCTGGTCAGGGCTGTACGGGGGGATGCGACATCACTTCCCAACCGAGCTCTAATAACTTCCTACGAGTTACCAAAATTGTGTGAGGCCGGGCATTATCGTGGTGGAAGACAATTCCTTTAGAATTTACCAATGCTGGCCGCTTTTCTTTGATTGATTCATCCAATTTCATTTGTTGTTGACTGTAAACATCTGAATTAATTGTCTGGTTCTTTGGAAGCAGCTGGAAATACACAACACCTTTCTAATCCCAACAAATTGACAACATGATCTTTTTTTTTGATGCAATTGAGTTTTCGATGCGGTTTGTGCTGAATCATCATGCTTGGACCATGATCGTTTTCGATAGATGTTACTGTAGGTGACCCATTTTTCATTACCAGTGATGATTCTTTGCAAAAAAGGGTAATTTTTATTGCGCTTCAGATGCATGTCGCAAATATTGATTCGTTGTGTTAAGTGAATATCTTTGAATTCATGAGGAACCCAAATATCGAGCTTCTTAATGAGTCCAAGATCTTTTAAGTGATTTTCAGTGGTTGTGTGTGATACATTTAACCTCTCTTCAATCTCTTGAACAGTTATATGACGATCCTCTTTTATAATGACATGATTTGGTCATCACAAACTTTAGTCGGTCGACCAGAACTTTGGTCATCTTTCAGTGAAAAATCTCCAGAACGGAATTTTTTTAATCAATTCTGACACGTGCGCTCTGTTATGCAATCAACACCATAAATTTCACATATCTATTTATGAGCCTCTGCAGCTTTCTTTCCTTTACGGAAATAAAAAAGTAAAAGATGCCGAAAATGTTCGTTTTTGCACTCATGTTAAAATTGATCCTCAACTATCAGGTGCAAACAAAATCACACTGCACGTGTTTCTAAAGCAACTTCAATGTTATCATTGGTAAGCTTTATCATTGATAAAGCTTTGTATAAATTTAATAAGCCTAAACGTCCTTTTTCTGATTCAAATAATCCTCTTAATTTTAATTCTATAATAGTTCTGCCCTTTTATTCTCTTCTGTGTTTCAAAATTGCTAAAATACTTTCTCGTTTTAACTTTAAAGTTATCTTCAAACCTATGAATAAAATTAAATTCTCTTCTCTAAAAGATCCTGTTCCTACTGAGAACCGGTGGGGTGTTTATTTCATTCCTTGCTCTTGCAATTTAGGTTATATTGGTCAAACAAAGAGAGCTTTAAAATTCAGATTAGGCGAGCATCAGAGATATATTGCAAATCAAGAAATCTATAAATCTTCGATTGCTTCTCACTGTTGGTCTTCCAGTCATTGTTTCAATTTCTCCATGGCCAAAATTATTTCTTCCCCTGCCTCTCCCTCTCACTTGGATTTTCATGAAGCATATTTTATTTCTAAAAATTCTGCTAATCTTGTCAATGATCTCCCATCATCTCCTTTCCTATCTCCAGCGTGGAAATTAATTTTGTAATTCTTTTCCCTTTTCTCTTGTTTCTTTTCTTTTTATTTTGTAATAAAAAAAAAAAATAATAATAATAATAATAATTTGGATTTTTTCTTGTTCTTTTATAGTTCTTTATTTATTATTTTATTTATATTTTTAATTTACTTCTTTTATTTTTATTTTTTCTTTTATTTCCATTTTTTTCCATTTCATTTTCTCTTCTATCTTTTTTCAACACATTTCCCTTTTGCATATCCCTCTATCAGGTAGCGCCATCTGTCGCATTCTTCGCAACATTCTTTTTCTTCAGTTCATTTTTGAACTTGTTCGTTTTCGGACACGTGTATGCTTAGCTGATGACGAGCTGTTATGTTTTTAGCTCGAAACGCGTCCTGTGTTTTGTTTTAATTTTATGGTGATTTTTTACAAAGTTTTATTATTTTAATAATAAATTTAAATTAAAAACAACTACTTGGGGGGGGGAGTCGGGGGGAAATTTTTTTTAGAGGGGGAGTTAAAAATTCGGATTCAGCGACCCAAAAAACTTAAAGCTAACCTTATAGAGAAAATTCGGAGGGGAGATGGGAGGGCGAATGTAAATGTGTGAGTGGTTAAGTGGAATTGCGCAACTTAGTCCACGCAGCACCGCGGCGCATGTTCCGAGGCAGATCTCCCCTTTCCCTTCATCCTAAGTCATAATGTCATATATCTAATTTCTTGCAAATTTTGTCTACTTTCTGAATTTCTAGATACTTTTTCCCCAAAATAATAAAATTTTATAAAGTAATCTCTCTTACATTTTACAAAATATAATCTTTCTTACATTTAGGGATACTAAAATTTGCCTTCACATTTTTCCAGATTTTTAATAATAAATATCTCCAGAGAGTAAAACGTATATTTTTTATTTAATAAAAATTCTTCTTTCATAAATAAGAGAGATAGTTTATTTTTTTTTCTAGGGATAAATGTACTTTTATAACTGTTTAAAATTTCAATCTGAGATAACTGAGTGTAACACGGTCGTTTTACACCTGTGTCCCCATTTATTAAAAGTTCATCTTTCATATAACAAGAAAAATATAAAACCCTTTAAACATGTAGAAATATGTTGCCAATACTACTATTATTATTAACTATTATAATTGAATTTTTTACATAACAAGTGAAAAATCTAAAATTAGTTTAATGCACTGAACAAGTAAAAATTAAATTTAAAAAATCAAAAAATCCGACTGCGTAAAAAGCGAACTAATTAATTATTTTTCATCAGTGTGAAACTATTTTTTATGTTACTTACCTATTCTTTTTATTTACTTGTATTGATGACTTTTAAGTTGTGTTTAATTGTTAGTTCCTATCTATAAACACTGTTTCGATGAGATCTATAGATGTCTATGAAGGTTAGAGTTGCCGTAAAGCTACAGATCCTACCTACACAATTTCAGGTTGTGTAATATTTAAACGGAGCTTCTGACTATAAAATATTCAATGAAACATTGTCTTCAATTTAAAGACCTATCCAATGATATGCCACTCAATAGGGTGCGCAATTTTTTTTTCGTCTCTAATGCCATTTTATATGTTATGGCCACCATTTTGAATTTATAAGAAACAAAACCTAGCCTATAACCATCGGACGGTTAAGACGAATCGATAGAGACCTTATTCATTAAAATTCATCCAGCTGTAGGGCTGTTTCGAGGGTATAAAGAAATCCACATACCCAGATACGCGTGAAATACATTACCCTTCTTGGCAGTCGGGTAAAAAAAAAATTGACTTTACGGTATAATGCCGGCATCTGGGATGCCAATCTGAGTGCTGCCACACGCAACTATTTTTTAATTCTATTTCTCACCACTTAAAAAAAAATATTTTACATACGCTGTGACAACATTTGCAAGGGAAATATACTTCAAAATGTATTTTTAAAAATTGTAGCGCGAACAGAATATAAAAACAGTTTGTTATGAATTCTCTCCAAAAAATGTTTTCATTTCGTAGAAATTTTTTTAAGAAATGTTATCATAAGAATATAAATTCGCGATTCTAAATTAACATTACATTTTAAGGTTTAAATTTAATTTTCTATATTTAATAAAATTTTATAAATTAAATTTAATTTTCTATATTTGTCTGCGGAATTCGGAAAGATAAATGTAAATGTTTGTTCCGGCAGAAATGCTTCATTCATATTAAAATATTCTGTACTGTAGTTTTGAAAGACTAAAGTTTGAAATGCATTTTTCGATGTATATTCGAATATTTTATTATTTCCGTAACAATGTAGAATTTTTGCAAATTGTATGTTTGACAACAACAACTAGTAAAACAAAATTCTTAAATTAGTTCTAGAATTATCTAAAGTATAAAAAATTACCCTTTAAACTGTTATAATGTTAGTGAATTTTTATCCGAAGTAAATTAAGTGAATTTTTTAATGCATTGGGACAGATTCAAACTTACACGCAGAAATTTGATTAAACATAACAGGAAACAAAACAAAACTCAACAGCAACAACAATTTTTTTTTATGAATTCGCTATAAAATGTTTTCATTTTATGGAAATATCTTAACATTAGCTGTCATACGAATTCAAATTTGTGATATCTTATTAAATTTTAAATTGAACATTACATTGTAGGGTAAGGAATTTAATTTTGTACATTTAACTGGGGAATTCCGTGAAATAAAATGCAAATATTTGTCTTCAAAGAAAAGTTTCATTCCCATTAAAGTCTTCTGTATCATACCTAGTTATGAAAAAATTAAAATCGAAATGCACTTTTCGAAGTATATTCGAATATTTTAATAATTTTATAACAATGTAGAATTCATGTATATTTTGTGTGCTTACAACAATGGTTCGAAAACCAAATCTTGAATCCTCTCTAGAATTAACAAAATTAAGAAGCATTATCATTTAAATGCTATAATTTAGATGACCTTTTTATTTGAATTAATTTAGGTAAATTTCTTAAGGGGGCTCAGGGCTTGAAAACATTCAAATAGATAATCAAAATAGATGCTAAAAAATCAAAATATTGATTTTTTAGTTTCTATTTTGATTATTCAATTAATTCTAAACACAGTGCAAAAAACCTCATAAAATATTTGCATTTTAACGGAGTTATAAACACTTATGTAACAATCACTTTCAAAGCCGCAGCCATTTAATTGCAACTTTAAGTCGCGTTTTCTCAAAACTTGATTTTTGACGACTGTCCGCAAAATTAAAAAAAAAAAAAAAAAAAAAAACTATTTGATGGATTGGCTTATTTTTTTGCATGCATATAACATCATTATCTATAGAATGAATTAATATATTTTAGATATAAAAATAGCAAATAAAGCCTTTGTGCAACAATATTTAAAAGCATAAAAACCAACGTTTAAAAATTTCACAAATAATACATGAAAAGCAGCAAACAGCTGTTTCGAATCTACTAGCGAGATTCTTCTTCAGTGCAATATAGGGAAAAGGGAACAGCGTGCTAGAAAAAGCAAGGCAACGCTGTTCCTTTTTCCCTATCTTGCACTGAAGAAGAATCTCGCTAGTAGATTCGAAACAGCTGCTTGCTGCTTTTCATGTATTATTTGTGCATTTTAAACGTTGTTTTTCTGCTTTTTAATATTTTAGATACTTTAATATTTTGAGTATTTTTAATGAAAATAAAATTCTATTTTTTAGGGTTTTTAAAATTTTAAAATTTGCGATTTTTTTAAATAAGGTTTCGTTTGAGTGATAGTTATATGCTTAATTCTTTCTATAGAGTAAAGTTTCCTGATCATTTTAAAGCAAAAATTAGGCTTTTATGTCAATTCAACGTTCAGATATATTACGGATGGTTATATGACGCCTAATTTTTTTTTTTTTCGAAAATTGTGTTATATAAATTTTGCTATATTTTTTATTTTATTACGTTGAAGTACTTCATTTTATAGTTTTGTAAGACTACACATAACTTAAAAATATCAAAGTTTAAATTAGTTACAATGGATACTTCTGTTTTTACATGCACTCGACGCGAGAACTCTGTTTACATATTCTTCGGTATCGAACAAGACCTGAGCCCCCTTAATGATTATGGACAGATTCGAACTTGCACACTGAAATTCAATAGCACATGATCGCAGAATAAAAATGAAAGTTTTTTTAATAAATTTCTCCGAAAACAATTTTCAATTCATAGAAATGTTTTAACATTAGCTGTCATACGAATTTAAATTTTCGATATCCTGTTAAATTTTAAATTAAAGGTCACAGTATAAGGTGAGGAATTTCTATTCCTATATTTGTCTGGGGATTTCAGTAAGATAAAATTCAAATATTTGTTTCGGTTGAAAGTTTAATTTATATTAATATCTTCTATACCACGGTTGGCGAACCTTTTTGTTGCCGCGTGCCAAATTTGAACAAAAAATATTTTACGTGACCATGACGTGCCAACTAAAAGAAAAAAAAAATAGTAGGTGGAAAAATAAGGGAACGTCCATTCGTTACTTTTGTGACAATTAGAGCAATTTTTCATAAATACTTGCAATTATTTCATTATAAAAGATATTTAAGATAAAAATTTATATAACCAATTAAACATCACTGTGTTCCTCTCTCATAATATGTATCTAATGGGTAACAAAAATAATTTTATTTGTTTATATATTAAATCAAAATTTTGTTACTCTTGTGACACTCTGGTCACAAGAGTAACAAAATTTTGATTTTATTATATAGACAAGCAAAATGCTTTTTATTTCAAATTAGATTTATATTAAATGAGTGGAGCACAGTAGTATTTCACTGGTTATATCACTTTTTATCTTAATTATATTTTACAATAAAATAATTGGAAGTATTTGTAAAAAAAACACTCGAATGGTCACAAGAGTAACAGTGGACGTTCCCATAACTTAAAATTTTCTATTATGATAAAAAAAAAAAATAGGAGAAACATACATGTAGGTATTATACGCTATAATAATTATGGAAACAAATATATTTTAGAAATTTATATAAAAAAAATAATACGATGTAAATTGATTTCTGTTTTATCTGTTTCTGTTGCATCTTTATATCAAGTTAATTTTAATGCAAACTGAAGTGTCTGATAAGTGCTTTCAGTTTGAGTTTTGATATTATTCATTTGTGAAAATAGTGTTTCGAAAGCATAGATAGACAGAAAAACTATTAAAATGACAAAAGTCTATCTTTGAACAGCTATGAAATAAATTCCAAAGTTGCCATAACTTTACCATCGGAATTTAGTAATGTCTATTAACCAATTCTTGCCGATAGTTTTCAAATATCGTCTTTGTTTGAAACATTTTTGATACCATAATTAATTACATTGTAGTATAATATGCTGCAATTAATTTTGTCAATTTCCATTTAATCGAATTTAGAAAAGATCAGTCGCGATTTTATGTAATCTCACTTTATTTTGATTTAGAGCCACAAGCAAGGCCGTGCCCAAATTATTCTTTCGCGTGCCAAAATTGGCACGTGTACCATAGGTTCGCTATTCCGTGTTCTATACGGTAGTTTTGAAAGACTGAATATTGAAATAATTTTTTTGAAGCATATTTGATTATTTTTGCATTTCCATAACATCGTAGAATTTATGCATATTGTGTGTTCTATAGCAATATTTAGAAAAAAAATCTTGAATTCGTCCAAGAATTAAGGGGTTTCAGGACTGTTAAAGCTTGAAAATTCTCGAAATTTTATTTTATTTCTCTTAGATGTTAAACTTCTATGTTTTCTGAACATTTTGATATAATTGTTTCCTTGAAATTCCGATTCGAACATATTTTATGGCTATAAGAATTATACCCGCTCAATAGCTCAAGCGGAGTTTACGAATCTTTGAAGTCATTTTTCTCCAAATGACGTTTTGGGGGCATAACACGCAGGATATCTCAAAGACTACTGAATATTTTTTCATGAATTTTTCAAAATATGGGTGTGATGTTAGTCTGTATGAACGGAAGCTAAAATTTCATTTTTATTGTTCAAAAAAATATTTTTTTAGGTGATTATACTATTGAAATTTTCAAAATTTTTTGTTACTTAAATACAACTTCATATTAAAAATATAAAAATGCTTTAAATACAAATTTATTTAGGTGCAGAGTAATTATTATAATCTGAACTATAATTAGGTAAAAAAACTTTCATTCTAGTTTCAAAATTTCTTTTGTAATCGTGCGCGTAAGCTGTTATACCAATTTTCTGCTCGACAAATGTCTGATAGTTTGGAGTCCCCTGTAAATATTAATTCTGCATTTTGCAATTTTATAAATACATGAAACAAAAGAACATACTTATATCTTTTAATCTCAATAAAAATTGTAAATCATACACATTTTAAGATATTAAATGTTGAAAATAGTCTTTTTTATTTTTATTTTAAGAGTCCGGAGACCCCTTAACAAAAATAAGAAAAATTTTCATTTAAATGCATTAGCATTTATGTGAATTTTTGTTTGAAATAAATTAGCTGAATTTCTTAATGATTTTAGATGGATTGAAACTTGTACATTGAAATTTAATAACGCATGATAATGGAATAAAAATAAAAATGATTTTTTAATAAAATTTCTCGAAAAATGTTTTCATAAATGTTTTAAAATAAGCTATCTTACGAATTTAAATTTCCTGTATCCTGTTAAATTTTAAATTAAACATTACAGTATAAGGTGAAGAAATTCATTTTCTATATTTGTCTGGGGAATTTAGTAAGATGAAATGCAAATATTTGTTTTGGAAGAAAAGTTTCATTCATATTAAAATCTTCTATACGGTAGTTTTGAAAGATTAAATTTAGCTACATTATTTCCATAACAATGTGGAATTTATGCATATCGTATGCTTTGTAACAATGATTAGAAATACAAAATTCTAAAATTCGTTCTAGAATAGTCTAAACTACAAAACATTTTCCTTTAAACTGTAAGGCTAAAGTGCACATATTGGAACAACTTAAATTATAATGGTGTTGATTATAAGATAAATTTAATTTATTTCTGTGTTTATTAACCATTTGGAAAAATCGTTATTGTTCTCGTCAGGGTAGGAAATCAAAAACATATCTGAAGCTTTTTATTAGTTGAATCCGCATTTTATTCGTTTTCTGATTGGTCTATACAGTAATTTGAATTTCCCTTTGCTTTCCACAGAGATGGATACTTCTGTTGCCACTATGACAAAAAGTAATAAAAACTACAAAAAAAAAATTAATTACTCAGAAAAAAAAATTGAGATACAGCTTTCAAACAAATTGCATTTAAAAGTACATTTTTTTCTCTATATGACGCTGTAAAAAGTAATATTGTGGGATGTTTAGAAGCTTAAGAATGAAATTTCATTTACAATTGGTCCAGGAATGTTAATGTTTAATCCATGGCGTACGTAATGAATGACCAGCTCCGTAGAAGTTTAAAAATTTACAGTACCGAAAAATGTAAGCCATGGCGTACGTAATGTATGATCAACTCCGTGCAATTTTTTATGTCTTAAATTTTAGTCTTTGAAAAAATCATTTTCCAAATGGTCGTTGTAATTTGTTAAATTGATTTTTTTTTTTTTTAACAGTTCAAATAATAAATTTCAACTTTCTCTGATATTAACAATAATTAACACCCCTGTCAGTGATTGGAAAATACAATTACTGGAACCAATAACTGATCTCCTTCCCTATTAAGTTAAATTAAATAACTACTAAATAGAAATCATGGTCCTAATGTATCATACACATCATCTAATTTCTACAAGTACAACATTACGAAAATGTTAGGATAGTTGCATTACAAATAGTTTATAAAAAGAATTGCCTAAATTTAGAAATAAGCTAGACACCTCAAAATAGTATTTTTGTGTTTTCAAAAGCTTCTTCCTCATTAATTACCAGTATACATATCGCCTACTAGTGGTGAATAAATGAAATCCAAAATAAGTGTCTAAATTTCCATAAATAGATTTTGAATTTTTATTTGAGTTAAATTTGCTGAATTTCCTAATGCTTTTGCACAGATTTAAATTTGAACAGAAAAATTTCATTAAACATGATCAGAAACAAAACAACAATAACAAGTAAAAACAATTATTTGATGAATTTGCTCCAAAAACATTTTCATTTCGTTGAAATGTTTTATCATAAGCTGTCATATGAATTTAAATTTGATATATCGTAGTAAATTTTAAATTAAACATTACAGTATAAGGTGCGGGATTTAATTTTCTACATTTATCTTGGAAATTCGCTCAGATAAAATTAAATATTTGTTTCGGAAAAGAAGTATCATTCATATTAAAATATTGAATAAAGTAGTTTGCAAAGAATAAAAATTGAAGTGCATTTTTTTAAACTATATTTGAGTATTTTATTGTATCCATAACAATATAGAATTTATGCATTCGTATGTTTCACAATATAGGTTAGAAAACAAAATCTTAAATTCGTTCTAGAACTAACTATATTGTGCTACTAGATATATTACTATACCATGAAAAATTATCCCTTAAAAGGCTATAATTTGGGGGAATTTTGTTTGAATCATATTAGAAAAATTTCTTAAAGCTATTGGACCGCTTAAATTTGCATACAGACTTTAACGATACGTCATCAGTAAAAACAAAACAAAAAGAAAACATGTAGCAAATTAACACCTTGTAATAATATACTAATTTCAAATGCTAAAAGGTGTAAATTAAGACTTTAAAACCAGTAAAAATACGTTTATTTCGACTGTAGACATGTTTCGACTCACCCCGAGTCATTTTCAAAACAAATAAATAAAATTATTCTAAATTTGCACGTCTATGAAACGCCATCATTCAGTTTTCCACGTATTCTTTCATATTATGCACGTTATTTTTTATTTTACTTGGATCTTTATTTTATTTTCCTTTTCATAACCATTGAGTAGCTAGAGCCATATTTTTGGTAAGTGAAATGATGCTGCATCGTTACATATTTATTTTTTGCGCGTTACAATCTCTATGGTTTCTCTTATAATGGATAGATAGTATAGACTGGAAGTGAAAATTATTTTACAGTAACGATGCAGCATCATTTTACTTACCAAAAATATGGCTCGAGCTACTCAATGGTTATGAAAATATAAATAAATATCGAATTAAAATAAAAAAATAACGTGCATAATATGAAAGAATATTTAGAAAACTGAATGATGGCGTTTCATAGACCGTGCGAATTCAGAATAGTTTTATTTATTTGTTTTGAAAATGACTCGGGGTGAGTCGAAACATGTCTACAGTCGAAAGAAACGTATTTTTCTGGTTTTAAAGTCTTAATTTACACCTTTTAGCATTTGAAATTAGTATACAAAAATAAATCAATTTTTTGATGAATTCGCTCCAAAAAAGTTTTCATTTCACAAATATATTTTAATATAAGCTATCATACGAATTCGAATTTGCGATACCTTATAAAATTTTAAATTTACCATTACAGTATACGTATACTGAGGGATTTCATTTTCTGCAATTCACTGAGGAATTCGTTGAGATAAAATTCAAATATTTGTTTCGGAAGAAAAGTTTCTTTAACATCAAAATCCCCTATGTGGTAGTTTAGAAAAAAAAAAGAAAGATCGAAACGTATTTTTCAAAGTACATTCGAATATTTTAATAATTTCATAATAATGGAAAACTTATGAATATTGTATTTTACAACAATGACTAGGGAAAACGAATTTTAAAATTGTTCCTGAAACAACTAAAGTATGAAAGACTATCGTATTAAAAGCTACAATGTAGGCTACTGCTTTTATTTGAATTACATTAGGGGAATTGTTTAAGGGCTTTAGGCAGATTCAAATTTGCACACAGAAATTTTATTAGCCCTTTTTGTCCCAAATTATAAATCAGAAATTTGCTCCTCTTCTATAATTATCGTCGTTAATTGCTGAAGAGATCCAAAACAATTAATATAATAACAATTTTATTTTTAGATAGATTCTTAAATAAATATGTTTTAATAAATAAGTTGTTTTAATAAACCGGATTTTTTTTTTCTTTTTGTAAAATATTTACAAGAATGATTAGAATAATTAACAAAAATTACTGTAATGGAAACGTCACAATTCTTACTAGAACAATGTAAATAAATGTATTGTGATCCTATCTGTATCTGAGACGTGTTTTGTAATTGCAAATTTTTCGTAAAATTGTTTTACTTTTTTGATTATTTAATTATTGGTAAAATAAATTTCCCCTACAGTCTGTACTATCCATCCATTATATGAGAAAACATAAAGTTTGTAACGCGCAAAAAAAATCAATATGTAACGATGCAGTATCATTTCACTTAACAAAAATATGACTCGAGCTATTCAAAGGTTTTGAAAATACAAATAAAATAAACATCCAAGTAAAATAAACAATAACGTGCTTAATATGAAAGAATACATGGAAAACAGAATGATGGCGTTTCGCAGACCGTGCAAATTTAGAATAGTTTTAATTATCTGTTTTGAAAATGTCTTGGGTGAGTCGAAAAATGTTAACAGTCGAAATAAACATATTTTTAATGGTTTTAAAGTTTTAATTTACACTTTTTAGCATTTGAAATTAGTATACAAAAAACCACTTTTTTGATGAAATCTCTCCAAAAATGTTTTCATTTAACAAATATATTTTCATATAAGCTATCATACGAATTCAAATGTGTGATATCCTATAAAGCTTTAAATTTACCCTTACAGTATATGTATGCTGAGGAATTCAGATATTAGTTTTGGAAGAAAAGTTTCTTTAACATCAAAATCCCCTATATTATAGTTTTGAAAAAATAAAGTTTGAAACGCATTTTTCGAGGTACATTGGAATATTTAATAATTTCATAATAATGTACAACTTACTAACATTGCATTTTCACAATGGCTAGGGATAAAAGAATCTTAAAATCGTTCCCGAAATAACTAAAGTTCTACAATTCTAAAGTTTTTACAATTCATTGGGGAATTCATTGTGATAAAATTCAAATATTTGTTTCGGAAGAAAAGTTTCTTTAACATCAAAATCCCCTATATGGTAGTTGTTAAGAACTAAAGATTGAAACGCATTTTTCGAAGTATATTCGAATATTTTAATAATTTTATAATTATGTACAGCTTATGAATATTGTATTTTACAACAATGTCTAGGAAAAAAGGAATATTAAAATAGTTCCCGAAATAACTAAAGTATGAAGGGCTATCGCATTAAAAGCTACAATGTAGGCTACTGTTTTCATTTGAATTAAATTATGTGAATTGTTTAATAGTTTGGAGCAAATTCAAATGTGCACACAGAAATCTTATTAACCTTTTTGTCCCGAATTATAAATCAGAAATTTGAACCTCTTAAATAATTATCTTCGTGGATGTCTTAATATATCCAAATCAACTTACACAATAACAATTTGATTTTTAGATATATTTTTAAATAAAACTGATTTAATAAAGTGGTTTTTAAAGGTGTTTTTTTTATAATATTTACAAGAATAATTAGATTAATTAACAAAAAACGCTAGTATGGAAACCTTGCAATTCTTACAATTCTTACTCTCAAACACAAAAATAAACACATTTTACAACACTTTATGTCACCCAATTAACAACACATTAATGTGTTCTGAAATAGAAAACTTCATATACAAAATATTTTTTGTGTTGTGATTGTGTTCTTAATATGTTGCAAAAGTGTTGTTATCTAAAAATGTGTCCTTAATACGTTGCAAAAGAGTTGTTATATTAAAATGTGTTCTAAAAATAGTGTTTTTAATTGTGTTGAAATCTTGTTGTAAATAGTGTTGATGAAAATATTTTCTTACAATAGTGTTGTGCTGCACAACACTTCGTCACCAAATTAACAACATATTGTAAGCACCACACAATTTAGAACACTATAAAAGAACACACAAAACACTTTCTAAATGGTGCCTTTAAAATAACACGCACACACACGTAAAACATACAATTTATTAAACATTTATAACACAATTTTAAAAATGGATGTTTTGAAATGTTCTGAAAGCACATTTCTCATCTTGTAATTTTTAACAACACTTTCTGCACAATTTTTTTATTTACCGCAACCCATTCGCAATACTTTCACAACACAATAAAAAAAGATTTTAGTTACAAGTGTTAATTATTATTTTCAGATAGTGTTGTAAAAGACTTTCATGAATTTGCAGTGTACAAGAACAATGTAAATAAAAGTATAATGTGTTCGTACCTGTAACTGAGAAGTGTTTTGTAGTTGCAAATTTTTCGTAAAACATTTTTTAATAGGAGAAAAGCTAAATCCATGTAAATGGTTGAGAAAATAACTACGTTAAAAATGATTTAGGTTCCACTCTTTTGGTGTGTTTACTAAATGTGATCCAGCAAAGTATTTTGCATGAAAAGTACCGTAAACAGGCTAGGACCGTCCCACCAATCGAAAAGAAATTTTAGATATGCTTATTTGAAGCTATGCACTCGAGATCGTGATGATTTAAAACAATAGAGCTCACACGGTTATAGGTACAGTGAGAAAAATTTCGAAATTTTTGAATGGCAGCATCCATATTTTTCATGCCAAAATTCGTCAGCGCATTGAAAAACCATAAATGGCATTGGAATGATGCATGTATGATGAATTGTTGGCGTAAAACACTTGAAAAAAAAGACCATTGCGAGGAACGAAGGAGTATCTTCAAGACATGTTTTTCAGTAGCCGATATTTTTTCACTTGTGAACCGAGTAATGCTCTAAGAATCGTTTCAAAATGTGTTTTTGAGTTGTGTTTGTATGCACATAGTGAAAATAAAAATGTAATCATTTGTTTTAGAGTGCTGAATATTACGTTACATAGGAAATCAGTAAGATTGAGTGACACGATATTACAGCGGCAAGTTTTGTCAGGCGTGAATCGTTCCAACGGCATTTATGGTTTTTCAATGATGAATTTGCGCAGGAAAAAAAAAACGGTTTGCCATTCGAAAATTTCGAAATATTTTCACTGTAACCGTAACCGTGAGAGCTCTATTGTTTTAAATCATCACGATCTGGAGTGCATACCTTCAAAAAACGAAATCTGTAATTTCCTTTGGAATAGTTGAGCGGTTAGGTCAGTAGGGATACCTATATCGTGGAAGATTTTTTATGACCAACCTGTACTTTTATTAGTAGACTAATTAAATAAATTTTGCATTGCATTTTCTTTAAAGAGACTTAAAAGTCCCGTCGGAGCATAAAAAGATATATAGGATCAGAACCACGCTCTCCTCCCATAAAAAAAAAAAAAATTATTAATTTTATAAATTTGTTCCAAAAAGTGTTTTAATTTCATAGAAATGTTTTAACATAAGCTATCATAAAAATTTATATATTCGATATCTTACTAAATTTTAAATTAAATATTACAGTGTAGGGTGAGGAATTTCATTTTTTATATTTGTCCGGGTAATTCCGTAAGATAAAATACAAATATTTGTTTCCGAAAAAGTTTCATTAATATTAAAGTCTTACGTACGGTAGTTTTGAAAGTATAAAAATTGAAATGCACTTTTCAAAGTATATTTGAATATTTTAATAATTTCATAAAAATGTATAATTTATGGATATTGTGTGTTCTACAACAATGGTTAGAAAACAAAGTTTTGAATTTGTTCTAGAAATTACAAAAGTATGAAACATTACCATTTAAATGCTATAATTTAAGTGACTTTTTATTTGAATTAAATTAGGTGAATTTCTTAATGATTTTGACCCGATTCGAAATTGCACACTGAAACTTAATACCGCATGATCACAGAATATATATATATATATTTTTAATAAATTTCTTCAAAAAAGTTTTCAATTCATGCAAATGTTTTAATAATTCCATATCAATGTAGAATTTATGGATATTGTGTGTTCTACAATGGTTAGAAAAAATCTTGAATTCGTTCTAGAAAAATATCAAACATTATCATTTTAAATTCTATAAGTCATGTGACTTTTTATTTGAATTAAATTAGATGAATTTCTTAATGTTTTTGCACAGATTCGTACTTGCACACTGAAATTTAATAACTCATGATCACAGAATAAAAAGAAAAATAGTTTTTTAATAAGTTTTTTCCAAAACAGTTTTCATTTTATACTCGAATTTAAATTTTCAATATCCTATTAAATTTTAAATTAAACATTTCAGTATAAGGTGAGGAGTTTCATTTTCTATTTTTGTCTGACGAATTTTGTAAGATAAAATGCAAATATGTTTCGAAAGAAAAGGGTTATTCATATTAAAATCTTCTGTGCGATAGTGTTGAAAGATTAAAGATTGAAATGCATTTTTTGAAGTATATTTGAATATTTTATTATTTCCATAACAATGTCGAATTGTATAGTCACAACAATAGTCAATAAAAGAAAATTTTTGAATTCGTTTTGGAATTAACTAAAGTATGAAAGTTATCATTTTAAAGATTATAGATTAGGGGAATTTTATTTGGATTAAATTGGTGGATCTGGACAGATGATTTTCAACAGATTCAAACTTGCACACAGTAATTTAATTAAACATGATCATAAAAGGAGAGGAAAAAAAACAATTTTTTCATGAATTTGCTCCAAAAAAGCTTTCATTCGTTGAAATGTTTTAACATAAGCTATCACATGAATTTAAATTTGATATGTCCTATTAAATATTGAATTACATTTTGCAGTATAAGGTAAGGAATTTCATTTTCTACATTTATCTTGGGAATTTGGTGAGATAAAATGAAATATTTGTTTCGGATATAAAGTTCCATTCATATTAAAATCTTCTATACGGTAGCTTTGAAATAAAAAAGATTGAAATGCATTTTTCGAAGTATATTCGAATATTTTAATAATTCCATAACAATGTAAAATTTACGTATATCGTTTGTTTCATAACAATGGTTAGAAAAAAAACTGCTTAAACTCGTTCTGGAATAACTAAATATGCAAAAAGATTATAATTTACGTGGATTTGCATTTGAATTAAATTAGGTGAATTTCTGAACTATTCTGTAGAGATTGAAATTTGATTAAGCATGATCATGAAATAAAAAGGAAATAGGTTTTCTTACGAATTAGCTCCAAAATAGTTTTCTTTTAATAGAAATATTTTGACATAAATACCATACGAATTTAAATCAATGATAGTTTTTAGATTCGAGGCTATCAAAGCCCGGGAGCTAATGTGTCCACCGGTTATGTATGTATGCATGTATGTATGTATGTATGTACGTAACGTGATAACTCTCTAGTTATACATATCACTAAATCTCATAAACTCTAGTCTACATATTTCTAGTTATAGAAATATGTAGGTTTGCTTCAATTTTTTTTCTAGGTTCCGATAAGGCGATTCTATGATTAGTTTACGGGGTTCATTGGTTAAGTATAAAAAGGGGAACGGGGGGCTAGTCCCCCTTAACTTAGATAAATGGGTTTTTCATGCAGAATTATCAGATTTTGTTCAAATTTGGTATACCGGTTAATTGTGATAAGGCGCTTTCCTGATTAGATTTGAAGGTTCATTTTTAAATCTAAAGGGGTGTAACGTGGGACTAATACCCCCTTAATTCAGATAAATGGTTTTTCTATCCGATTTGCTTCAAATTTAGTATACCGGTTTATTTCGATAAGACGCTTGCCTGATTAGATTTGGAAGTTCATTAGTTAAATATAAAGAGGAGAAACGGGAGGCGGGCTAATCCCTCCCTTAATTTATTTTTTGAGAAACATTATTCTTCAAATAAGAGTATTATAATATACTACAGTTGGCTCTCTGTTTAACGACTTTCATGAAACCTCGAAAAATCGTCCTTAAATAGAGATCGTCCTAAAACAGAATTTGTGGAAAAATAATATAGTTGAAAAACATTCCCTTCACACTTTACAACCATCACTAACACCATCATTTTGATACCATTACTTTAGGAATCGGTTCGGTAGTTTCAGAGCTTAACTCCTACAAATAAACAATTTTTACCTCTTTATAATATTAGTATAGATGCAATGGATAAGGATATGTTATAATAAAGATAGGATGCCCTATAAACTTAGTTCTATACTGAGCGTTTTATTTTCTGTTCGATTTTAAAAGCCTGTCTGTCTTTCTGTCTTTAATATAATTATCTTTAAGTAAAAATTCCGACAAAATTCTCGTATTTAATGTTAAATGCCATTATTTCTCCTCTATTTCATGTTTTAATTGAAATCTCAAGTAGCTTCTGACGCATGGACCAATTATCAAATGTTTATAACTTCTGAAATCTAGAACTACATAGCCACTTTACCATATACTGAAGTAGAATCCAATTATCCACGATGTATTCTCGAACACCTATCTAATATGGGTCTAATATGGGTATCATAAAATGTGAGATTTTGAAAACAAAAATTTTGAAAATTTAAATCCTGTCAAAGCTTCTGATTTTTTTTTTTAAATGTTGGTTGAACAGCTGAATAAACGAATTTACATGTAAATCTGTTAAAATTTGAAGCGCTTAAGTTCATTTTTATGTAATTAATGTGTCATTTTCTTGGTATATATGCCAGGATAACGACAATTTCATTCTAAAACATTTTTCACATTCTTGTTTTTTTTTTTTTTTTTTTTTTTTTTTTAGATCTAACATTTTAATTTTGTTTAAAGTAACATGTTTCCTCTATCGTACCTCAAATTTAGTGTAATGTTCAGTTTTATTTGTAATTTATAGAAGCTAAGAAAATGACATAATAAAAGCCTACTCAATTTTTACAAAGGCTTTAAACACATTTGTTTCAAAGAAATATCTAAAACATCTTGCTGGTAGCAATATTTTACTACTTCTGACTTGAACAATGTCAAGAACAAGAAAAATTACTCTGCAGCGCCATCTTTATACCTCATAAAGAACTAAAATGAACAGACCAGGACAATGACATTCATTTTCAGTGACAATCATATTTTAATTGTGGAAAATTATTTGTAAAATACAGAACTTGTTACCTTCCCCATATATGTGTTAGATAAGGTATAATTATTAATTAGAAATAAAAAAAAACCTAGAAAAAGATATTTGTACATGATAGAAAGCTTTTTACTTTGCACGCATCACAGTGTGACATGCCAAGAAAATGACAATCTGAAATTTTCAGTCTTTTAATTGCTTTATTTTTGTGTTATTATTAATATAATATGTCTTGAAAATACTTCTAAGAATATTTTTATTAGAATGTAAAAAAGAAAATTGCATTATATAACATTAAATAGAAATTTTACTGTGCGGACTGTAATTTCCGTATTTTGTGATATTGACCCATATATAAACCCTAAAATAGATACTCTCTTTACGTGTACCGGCACATCGCAAACGCTAAGACATACAGTCGGTCTCCTTCAAAATGCGGTCGAGAACAGACCATGGGTGACGGGAACTGCTGGGAAATGATCTCGGAGTATAGAATTTCGCAACAAAAATTACTGTTGTCTCCGCCCCTGCATGTATCCTAAGTTAACCACTTACCAGTTCAATATTTTTGAAAAATAAATAAAACTTAAAAAAATGCCTAATATGTGTTGCAACAATCGTATTTTCAATCATTTTTAAACGAAATATATTTTTAAAAATAATTACTGATAAAAAATAAAGATAATATATGGAAATATAAATTCATGAACAAAATTAAATTGTCAACTAGATTGAAACATACCGAAAAAACAAATATGTAAGCCTAGAAAATTCGATGCCGGTACTTAGCACGATCAAATCACGCTGGTCGAAAATACGCTGCCCGTATGAGGTACGGGCAAAACTGATAAGCAATTGAATATTAAATTACCTTACGCACTAAATGTGTTTCTTTTTACCCGACTGCCAAGAAGGGTTATGTGGATTTCTTTATACCCTCGAAACATCCCAACGGTAGGATGGATTTTAATGAATGAGGTCTCTAACGATTCGTCTTAACCGTCCGATGGTTATAGGTTAGATTTTGCTTTTATAAATTCAAAATGGTGGTAGAGAAGAAAACATTTCGCACCATATTCAGTGACATATCATTGGATAGGTCTTTCAAAATGAAGACGATGTTTCATTGATTATTTTTACAGTCAGAAGTTCCGTTTAAATATTACACAACCTGGAAGTTGTGTAGGTAGGATGTCTAGCTATACTGCAACTCTAATCTTTATAGACATATTTAGGCTTCATCAAAACAGTGTTTATAGATAGGAACTAACAATTAAACACAACTTAAAAGTCATCAATACAAGTAAATAAAAAAAATAGGTAAGTAATGTAAAAAATAGTTTCACATTGATGAGAAATAATTAATTACTTCACTTTTTATGCAGTCGGGTTTTTTAATTTTTTCAATTTAATTTTTACTTGTTAAGTAATACATATACCAGCCATGAGTTCAAGCCACAATTAATTATATCACATATATGAAAGCTTACTTTACTGTCTAATTGTTTTATTAAAACGTTCAAAATTATTTTATACTTAATTGAATATCAAACGTATTAAATTTCTAATCGCAAAACATCGGAATGTGAAAAATTTTTAAAGGAGATTATTTATTATTTACATAACTGCAACTGCATTACTTAAACATTTTCCTGGTTTTTATTTCTTTTGAGTAAAATTAGAAAATGATTCGACGCCTAAAAATATATATCATCCACGTCCTTTACGAGGTTTTTACGAGAATTTTACTGGTATTTTCTTCTCACTTATCATATAAGTCAATGCTAGACATTAATTTCAAAAGCTTAGCTAATTTTGATTCCACGTTAACAAAAGAGAATTCTTAACTAACTCGCTAACTATTTTAATTTGTTCATTTCCCAAATGGCAGCTTTTAAAATATTTTATGTTACATTGAATAAAAATTAGATAAGTGTTTTATTTTAAAATATAGGAAAACTGCTGTTCATAATACATAATAAATTTCTAATATATAATTTTCTTTATAGTCAAAAACAGTGTTTCAGCGTTGTAAATTTATAATAAACTATTTTTTTTTAAAAAAGCAGAAAACCAACGTTTAAAAATGCACAAATAATACGTGAAAGCAGCAAAGAGCTGTTTTGAATCTACTAGCGAGGTTCTTCTTCAGTGCAAGACACAGCGTGCTAGAAAAAGCAAGGCTGAGCAAAATGACAGAGTCGCGCCGGCTTATATACCCGATACGGGTAATGAATGTGCCAAAAACAACCAATGAGACAGAAGCAGATGAAACGAATGAGTGGATAAGTAGCGCCATCTACCGGAGAACGAGAGAAAATGAAACCAAAAAAGGGGAAATTAAATTAATGCTTTCCAAATACTTGGAAAATCAGGAGTACTAGATAATTCAGAGTGAGAAAAAGAGTGAGAATTTTTAATGATGTGGTAATCTTCCCAAAAATCAAGATCAAAGTTAGAAGAACATTTCTGGATAATGATGGCTGAGGAAAAATTGAATCTATGTTGAAAAGACCAACAATGTTGAGCAATAGAAGAACGTTTAACCTCCTGCTTTTTAACATAACCTTCATGCTCTTTTTAAGGAAATCTAGGAGTACGTTTAGTCTGGCCAGTATAAGATTTGAAAATCTCTTTAGGATTTGAATCTCTTGCCACACTGGAAAGAGATTTTGTAAATACGCCAGTTATCTAGGCGATCAATGGGGTGCTTGAGATTTGAAAAAGAGATTTTATTAACAGGAGAAAACATAACATTAAAATCAAACCTTCTTCAGATTTTAGCAACTTGCTGACTGATTTTAGAAAAAAATGGCAACACAACTGTAGTATTCGAGTTGGAATTAGAATGCTTTTTAGAATGGACGGGTTTAGTCAATTTCTTATAAATAGAATCTATAATATTAGAGGAATAACCACGATCAACAGCAATAGCTTTGAGGTAATTAAGTTCAGCACTGAGTAACTGAGGAGTGGAACAAATATTGGTAGCCCGAAAAACAAAAGTATTGAAAGCAGCGATTTTCTGGTTAGGAGTATGAGAAGAATATTCTTCAATTAAAAATATAATCTTTTGTCGGAGTTTTATTTTGTCTTGCAATACACTGTAAAGAAAAGATAATCCTTTCTTAATCTACGAAAATATAAATTAACGGCGAATTAAATTAAACAATAACCTCTTCCGAATCACCCATAATTTCGAAAAATGTGCTTTATCATTATAGCAACCTCAGAAACTAATATATTAATGATTTTTTTCTAAAAATATTTCTAAAAACAAAGTTTACTTTGCTGCCCCTGTTTTTCGGAATCATTTCCGATTAGTTTTCTTAATGTATTAATCAGTTTTCTCAAATGAAAATAAAGGTACGTTTTTCAGATTCTACCTCACAATTAATTTTTAGCCGCGTAATCAAGTTTACACTTGCCACAGTAACAGAATAATGTTATTTAAATTTTCATGTTAAGGGTGCACAGGACCTTTTAAACTTTCAAAAAATCAGTTTCCGGTTTTGGCTTTATTCTGAATGGTTTAAAATTTCTCAACAATATGCAAAAAACCGCATTAAAAAATCTGCATTATTTCTTGACTTATAATTATTTATATACAGTGAGTATAATGGAAGGTCCGTAGACATTGAAATTTTAAAAAGCGTTTTCTCAGATTAGCAAATTTGGAGTTTGCGCGCACTGTTACTTTTAAACTATGTAAGCTACAGCTCAAACAAAGTTAACCAATATGCATTTCTTTATAGTCTACAGGCTAAAACCAAAAAAATTCTCATATTTTGGTTATTCATTTTTTTTTTCCTTTGAAAAACTTGAAAATTTTTGGAGATTTTTGAACTTTTTTTTATTTTGTGCTAAAATTAAACTTTAAACAAAACATTTTTCATATATTTTGGTTTTAAGTTAGAAGTAGGGGTGTTATGATTCTATTTTGTTCAAAAATTGTTTTCTATATGCGTAATTTAGAGTTTTATCATGCGCGCAGTATTTAATAACGCATTAGTGAAACGAATTTTTAAATTTAAAATTTAAATATTAATTTTGTACATACAACATTTATTTTTCTGGATAATGTAGTGAAGGATATATACTTTATGCAGAAAGGGGAAAAAGATCTTAATTGCATATTGTTTGTGTTTTTGGTACTTTGAAGAAGGCAATGTTTTTGAGCGTTTCGAGAAACTCAAAGGTCCTGTGTCCCGTTAAGCTGTTAATATACAGGTTGTTTATAAAGTCCCGGACCCATTTTGATATTTAATAACTCATAAAATAATAAATATAGATTAAAATTAATAACATAAATGGTTAGATAGACTCAAAAAGTTTCATGACCCTTGTCAATGAACTTCCACTTATGCCCCCTTCGTCGCACGGAGAATATCAAGTCGATAGTCAATTTCACGCCAGGTAGCGGCAAGCATGTCGGCATCCACTGAGGCTATTGCGGTTGTAATTCTGGCTTTTAAGTCATCAATGTTCGACACTCTCCTCCTGTAAACATTGTCTTTTACAAATCCCCAAAGGAAAAAGTCCAGCGGCGTTATATCAGGTGATCTGGGTGGCCAAGGAATTGGACCAAGCAGCAATCTCTGTGCTTGCACTATCGATTTTGTTTCTATGAACTACCATCAAATCTGTGCTTTCTCTTGTGGTGTATGCATTCTCCTTAATATCCGCTCGAATAAAACATCACATACAAAAGTAACATAGAACAAACACATCAAAAGTAAACATAACATTGCAATAATTGCCAAAAACAAAAGAGAGAAAAATGCAATTAATAAGCAGACGGTATTTAGAAAAGTACAGATATTTAGACTGTAAAATGAAATTATCTGAAATTAACCACAAGCGCAGACGATATTTACAAAAGTAAAGATATTCAAACATGAAAAGGAAAATATATGAGTTATTCCACCAATAAATGCCATAAGTTTATTTATATCTTCATTATTTTATGAGTTATTAAACATCAAAATGGGTCCGGGATTTTATAAATACCCTGTATTATGTTTGTCTGTAAAACATGTTTAAGGAGCATATTAATGTTTAATTGAGAATGAATACCATCCGAAAAAACTATATTCTGTGTATCCACAACCCTTAAGGGGTCTCAGGACTTTTAAAATTGGAAAAAAAAAAAAAAAAAAAAAGACCATTTTCAACATTTAATATCTTAAAATGTATATGATTTTAAAACATAAGTTTTATTGGGATGAAAGATATATGCACGTTCTTTCATTTGATGTATTTGAAAAAATTGCAAGGTGCAGAATTAGCATTTACAGCGGTCTCCAAACTGTCAGGCATCTGACGAGCAGAAAATTGGTATAATAGCTTACGCGGAGGAGTTCAAAATACATTTTTCAACTAGAATGAAAATTTTGGTGCCTACTCATACTTCAGATTGTAGCAATTACCTTGAACCTAAATAAATTTATATTTAAAGCTTTTTTATGCTTTTAATACACAGTTGTATTTAGGTAATAAAAAGTTTTGAAAATTTCAACAGTATAATCGCCTAAAAAAAATTTTTTTTCAACAATAAAAAGGAAATTTTAGGTTCGATTTATACAGACTAACATGAAACATATGTTTTGAAAATGTCTTGGGAAAATATTCAGAAGTTTTTGAGATATCCTGCGCTTTATGCCTAAAAACGTCATTTGGAGAAAAATGACTTCACAGTTTCGGAAACGCTACTTCAGCTATTGAGTGGGTATAATTCTAAAAGCCATAACTTCAATTCTATTGGGATTTTTAAGGAAACAATTATATCAAAATGTTCAGAAAAGATAGGAGTTTCTAAAATATTAAAATTTCGAAAATTTAAAAGTCATGACACTCGTTAATACACTATAAATACTAATAAATGTTTCCGAAAATCAGTGGAAACAAACGGAACGTCGTCGTTTTTATTCATTTTTATTTAAATCTTGAAAATATACTTGTTTCTGAGGTTTCTAAAGATAAAGAATGCATTTCGGGATTTTTAGTAACTCGGAAAAGGCTATTGTATATTACTTACCCATCATACGTAGTATAGTGTAAGTCTTGTAATCGTTTTAGAAATCGAAAAAATAAATTTTGACGGATTTACACGTTTCAAACACTGGAGATTCCGTAACACGTATTTTTAGAAAAAAAAAAATTGCCGTTCCTCGGTCTTCGTGTCTGTGTGTGTGTCTGCAAGCGCTCAAGCATTCTTCCGAATAAATTGAGATAGAGACTTGGAATTTGGTATGTACTTTGTATGTAATAATGAAAAGAAGCCTATGCATTTAAGTAACCTCGATTATCCGGAACTATTTTATTTGGACTCTCGAAATATTCGTTCTGATAAAAGGTACATAAATTTTTTCGATATTGTTTATTTTAAGCAGTGAATATAAAAGACAATAATAAAACAATAATTTTGCATAAATAATGAAGTCAATCGGATAATGAGTTGTGGAGATATTTGTAATCCTATTTTCCACACTCTTCGATTTTTTTTTACACTGTATTTCATTCAAATTTCAATTCAAAGATAAATTTTAATTGGAAATGAGACGCTTCACTGTAAAAAAAATTCCGCAACGTTCCTGGGAAAAAATGGGCAGCTGAGTTGCCCATTATTTCCAAGAAACATTTCTTGAAAATGACTGGAACTTTACTGTATGTCTTAAAAACTTTCTACAGAAATGCCAGTAAGTTTCCTGCGAAATACCAGGAATATTTCTGTTGACAGCAAAACATTACTGACATTTCACAGCATGCGGGATCCGCAGACGATTTTTACATTTCCAGTTGACAATTTTCGCTTTATTATCATTATTTGTTAGAATGAAAAAAATATTTTGAAATTGACATCAAAATTATTATTTATAATTTACACGAAAAAATAAATTTTCAGTTAAAATTCAATAAAGTAAATATATATATGACATATTGTTTCTGAACTTTGCTTAAAATATAAAAATATATAAATGTAAATAATAATTAGAAAAAAAATCTAGACATAAAATATTTTGGATTTTCGTCAGTAATTATGTTAGTTTGCAAGTTAGATAAAATACATATAAATTTTCATGGAAAAAAAAAAAAACCTAAACGTAATTGTATATTTTTTCCGAAAAAAAAATTTCAAATTTGCAGCAATACAAAGTGTCAAATATATATCAAATTTAAATCAAATTGTAATAAATTGTTAAAATATAAAATTAATTAAAAAAGAAAAAAAAAAGTCAAGAGGTAGCATCGAACTCCGGCCGTACGGGTGGCGTGCGAGCTTTCTGCGTCCACACCACGAAAGACACGTTGAGAGCTGCAAACTAATGGGTATTTGAAACGTATGCTAAACCTCGGCATCTAATTTCTGAAAATCTAAGGCCCATTTGAAAAAATACTTTCACAAGAATAATTAGAGATAAGAACTCTAAAACATACTTTAAATTAATCAAAATCGGTGAGAATCATGTTTGATGGTCCCCTGGTTAATGGAGATCCAAATAATAGGTGCATTGTTTTACACGGTCTGCTCGTTAAACATTCCACAGACAAGTACGAGAGATAATCTCTTAGCGATGTCACAGAGGTATTGTATTTTCATCTGAATTGTCTTGACAATAGAGACGTAAAGGATTATGTCGTCTATTGATTTATTTGCATTCCATATTGATTTTTTTTACATTCATTTAAGGAATTCGTTTTCGACACTCAAGCGGATTATAGCAAAAAAATAATAAATGGCGGCCGCAGCGTTTTGCTGTTTCCAACTTCTGTTCAGGATCGTTTCAGATAAGAAAACCAGAATTTCACAGGAAAGAGCTAAATTATTCTGAAAACCTGAGAAAAGGCGAAACGTTCCTGGGTTTTACATGGAACGTGACCATTTTTTTTTTTTTTACAGTGTTGATCCGAATTAGTAAACTGTTAGTTAATATAATTATCATTTTTGGAATTATAAGGATTAAAATTCAGTAATAGAGCATTTAAAGTTTATGAAGAATAATGTAATTACTTAATGTAGTTAGAGTTGCACTATATTTTATTTTATGCAAATACGTGATGGTTAAGTATTTCCGTGGCCCCCAATGACCTGTTTTAATTCGTAGTTATATTAGATTTTCTTATACTAAGGAACATCTATCTTTTTTACACTGTTAAAATTATTTGTATGAAATTACAGAGATTAGAAAAAGAGAGTTTCTGTTAAATAACAGAGAAATTATTCTGTAAATTTACTGTAGACTGTGTATTTACGCCAATAAAAGTACACAAGACTGTAAATTTATGTGATTTATTTATTTTTAAATATATAGCAAATTAACACCTAGTAATATTTACATTAATTTCAATTGCTAAAAGGTGTAAATTAAAACTTTAAAACCAGTAAAAAGACGTTTTATTTTGACTGTTTACATGTTTCAACCCTACCCGAGTCATTTTACTTTGAGGGACCTTGAGTTCACCACCAATGTCTAAATTTCATTTTATCTCATTTTCTTTAACTCATTTTTCACTATCTTAACTTTTGGTAAAAAAAAAAAAAAATACTGCTTATATTTTGCATTTGCGATCTTTTGATCATGATACTGTTACCTTGTAACAAAAAAATAAAAAATAAATAAAAATGTATGGACTCTGAATAGTGCCTTTCTTTGTTTTACCGTGACATTAATATATGTCACACCCATTGCTGACTACCCTTCAACTTTGTCCGACAGCTTGTTAGTGTATTTCTCTTAACTGTGCTTAGCATTCTTTTTAAACTTATTTATTACTTTTATTTTACTTTATTTTACCTTTTCTTAACCAGTAAGATTCTTACTATTTAAATTAATAATACCACTTTTCTTTAAAAGTAATTTTTCTTCATCTCTGTTGTCTTTATTTTTATTAAAATTTTATAGTAGTTTTTAAAACTACAGTTAGAATTTTAAACCCCAATGGCTCATTCATTATAAGATAATCATCCATAGACTGGCGTAAAGTTGCTGTCAACTCGGAAGCCCCACAAAGTGCAAATACTGTTAAGCCGAGTCATTTTCAAAACATATAAAGAAATGTGTAACGATACAGCATCATTCAACATACCAAAATTATGGCTCGAGCTACACAATGGTTATGTAAATAAAATAAGCATCCAAGTAAAATTTAAAAAAAAACTTCCAAAATGTTATGTTATAAAAGCATTACATAACATTCTCCATTTAAAATTTACATAATTTTACATAAATTTAAAATTTTATATTTTGTTTATTAAAATAAACAACTTCAAATTCGATCTATCAAATTGACAGGTAAATTTACTGTTTTATCATAATGTTTTATCATCATATAATACATGTTTGTATTATAATGAGATAAAACAGGTAAATTTACTGTTATATAAAATCTTATTTCTTAAATATTTTTATTTGAAATCATATTTATTGAATTCTAATATTTTATCTCATTCTTCTGGTAAAATTTCAGCGTAATTGCTTTTATACTTCACCAGAAAAATAAGAAAATAATTTCTAGTCTATTCTGTATTTATAATGGCTTAGAATTCATGCTTCGCCATTTTACCTCAAAAGAGCAAATAGAAACCTTATCTTGGAACGCGGGCGGAAATTTCAATATCACGTGATCAGGCCACCGAAGTCGTAAGTGTCATTTTATCCCGCTCGAACAACTGTTGCCATTCCACAGTTGTAATTCTGGTCAAAAACTTTTTTCGTCGGCTATGCGTCCGACATGCACTTTATGAAGTTCTCTCATTGGCTCGTTTCGCCGAGAATGGGATTCCAGACTTTTGCCGATTTTTTTGAATGAGTTCAGTTGAAGAAAATTTCGGTACGAGAAAGTCGCACGACTTTTTAGGGGATATCTCCCCGCTAGGCCTTAGGGCCTAGCCGGTGCGAAAAAGTACTCAACGAATAAGAATCTCTTCTTAAAATATGTTCTACATTACAAGCTTTAATGAAGGTCCCGCTTATTTTGAATTCTTCATAAAAGTTATCTCATAAAATATTAAATTGAATCAAAGTTACGTTACTCATTTCTTATCATCTACTTCAGCATTGCCTTGCTTATTCTGGTCATCTATTTCAACAACTGTCTTCTGTTAGCAACCATTATAGTACTTCCAGCTTGATGTGATAACCGTCATACTACGATGTCAATTTCATCTCTGCAGAAATCACTTAATGATTGTTGCTTTTCCCCTTTTTAAAGATTATTAATACCACTTGTCATATCAGCATTTTCGCAGATGTGCATCCCTTTTTTCTCAAGGATAAAATTCTTTAGCTGAAATTTCCTTTTAAATATGAAGATGAATTTTGAGACTGTGTATACCTGATCAGATGACTCTTGATGTTCACTGATTCCGCCAAATTCTTGTATGCAAACATTTTAACATTACAGAGACTTTAAGAGAGTGAGTTTGGAAAAAATAGTTTTTCTGCATTTTAACATGAAATGACTAAAATATCTAAGACTTATTAGAACTAAGAATAAAATTAATAGAAATTAATAATAGGTTTTTTTTTTTTTTTCCAGCAAGCAATGATTTATGAATAGTTATTTGAATAGTTAATGTAATAGTTATTTTGATTTGCAAGAATGTTTACAAAATTCGGATCCGGTAAAACGATATTTACTAATATTTAATAAATAATGTTTATGTGAAATATGTCCTGATTATTTAGTGTGATATCTTGTTTCACTTCATATTAGTCAAAATGTGGTGAGTAAAGTTTCATTACATGTATTATTATTTATGTAGAGTTCCTTTTTTAGATTTAAATTCAGATAGTTTCAACGTAGTGCCACTTTACGTTTGGCCACTTTACGAGAACCGGCTGTGATGTGATTCTGAGTTTGTGAATTGGAATTATCTTAGTTCAGATTGAATTTTCACTCCAATTTGCATAACCCAGTGTCACAGTACACAAAATATGAAAGAATACGTGAAAAATTGAATGATGGCGTTTCATAGACCGTGCAATTTTAGAATATTTTTATTTATTTGTTTTGAAAATGACACGGTAAGGTTCATACATGTAAATAGTCAAAATAAAACGTATTTTTACTGTTTTTAAAGTTTTATTTTATAACTTTTAGAAATTGAAATTAATGTTATTTTTTATTGATAATAATTTAACGTATTTTTATAAATTAGTGAATTTTTTAACTTCGAAGAATTAGAATCTGTTAAAGAATTTGAACTGCTGTATCAGTTAATTTTTACAATATTTATTCCTAGCCGGACACGGGGATCTGAGCCCGAGTTCTCTGAGTTGGAGACGAACACATTACTGACTGTACTATGACAGGTACTGATGGGTGACAAAATAATACGAACACCTATGACACCAATGGCTTACAAGTTACAACTCTTCCGTAAATGTTCGAAGCACGAAGTTTCCTTTGGACACTTCTTGCTGAAATGGGATTCTGTAGATGACTATTTATATCTGACGTTATCTGGGATAAAGATTGCCTGCGCTTACGGATCGCTATGCGGGTCAACTCTCTTTTATCCCTCTCAGAAAGCTTTCTTTTCCTTCCACTGTTGTGCTTCGCAGACGGTACTGTAACATTGTTCAGTGGGATGGTTCGCTTAAAATACAAAAACTCCAACCATATTACAGGAACTATTTCTTTATTAAAAAAATCTTATAAAAGGTGGTTCAAGTGGAGCCAAAATAGGAGAGAGAGACCCCATAATACATGGGACGCCGAAGCGCCTTTTCTTTTTAGACAACTTTACATCTCGAGAGCTGAAACAGAAGTGAAGTTTTTTGCACGAAATCAAGAAATCTTGGCGTTGCACAGCATCGCCAATTTACAACTTTTGGTGACTGCGCGAAAGTGTACAAAGGCTTTTGGCGATAAACATTACCGCAAAAATGTGGATTGCAAGTAAGCGCTTCTAATTAGGATGAGAAAAGTAACAGACAAACCGAAATTGTTTATCTTGCAGATAGGCCTTTGCCCAACTAACTGTTACATGAAATTGCAGACTGCAGATTGCTCGATGAGAAAAATGCAGAACATCCAGGACATCTGGCTTTTAGCCCGACCACATAACACGATAAATACATGCTTCCCATAAGATTCGTTCATTTTTACTTTTTATTGTTAATACATGTTCAACGTTCACGTATTAGTAGCGATAAAAATTTCTTATCACTGCGGCGGGGAAAAAATCTAATGGAAGAAAATGAAATGGGACAAGTAGCTGTGCTATTTAATTCTTATTTATTTCTTTGCACAAGCAGCGGTAACGGGTAGATACAGATTAAAATAAGAAAGGGAAAAAAGAAATGATTATTTGAGCGCTTTGAATTAAAGATGATTTTAGAAAGAAGAAAGAAATCACTTTAATAAACTCTGGATGGTTTTGAGAAATGAATTTAATCACATATTTCATTATAGGAAAGAGGGGGGGGGGAGGATAATATGATCTAAAAGTAAGAAAGTTATGTTTTAAATTAATTTTGAATAAAAATGATAGCTATGGGACAGAAACGCTGTCACATAACTCACCCCCACAACAGAAGAAAGCTGAAACGTGTACGTTGCAGCTTTATATGTACATAAAATCCTTTGTCCACCTTCGCACTTACAGAATATGTACCAAGACAACATAAGTAAAATTAACTATTTAAGTTGATATCTACCAAGAAATCTATTTTAACTTGTCTGTGAAACTATTACCCTTTAGCTCCTGTAAAATATTTTATACAACTATAAGTAAGTAGAAAAAAAAATATTTGCTTGCTTTCAAAACAATTCACAAGAATTGTGTTATGACTGAGCGCTCATAATATTCAAAATAATCTTTTTTTTAAATTAAATATTCCACAAAATAAAAGGTCCACATTAGTTGATAACACAGGATCCTATATTTAATTTTTTTTGTGGCATTGTATTTGTGGCGCTGGTACCAGCATTTTAGTCATGTATCTATTCAAATAGAGAAGCATTTACTATATATACGACTTGTCAAAAATTTGATCTTACATGAGATCATAATATTAAATAAATGCAAGCAAATAAAAACAAAGGACAAAAACACACCAGTAAAAAAAAGATTGTTACTTTAAGGAAAGATGAATTCTTTCATAAAATTGAAGCTTCTCTTAAGAATCTTGAAGTATTATCTTAGGTTGCTTCATTACTGGCATAAGAAACTTACAAAAATTTGTGCATAACGCACAGGACTACCAGAGACAAAAATTGTGCAAGCTGCACGCGCTCAAACAAGTGTAGCCCTACATATTGAAATTTTGTGAATTCTAGTGGCATCAGCTTATGGCTTCGGCCCTAAATAATAAGGGGTAGTTTTTTTATATTCCTGCAATTTAACTAAGTCTCCGGTTTCCAAAAAAAAAATCACAGTATGTTATAATTTAGCATATTATGAATTTTTACACTGCCATCCTGGCTTTCCGTGTATTGATCAAAATTTAACCCCTGGCAAACTTATAAAAAAAATTAATAAGAAATTGCATACAATTTTATATAGTGTAACAAGATATCTTACTCGATCTGGCACCTCCAAGTAAGAAGTATCCAATGAAAGTGTAAAAAAATGTTGCATGTTAACAGTAAACAAATTCGAAATGTATGTGTAGTTTAATATGTCATGTGACGGATAACTCCTAGAAACATTAAAATCTTTGTATAGATACAAAGTGATGATGCCATTAATATGTTCTGACATTATGCAAACACAAGAAAAAAAAACTGTTAAGAAGGAAGTATTTTAATATTGAAACATAATGTAAAATTTAAAAGATAGGAAAGTAAAAGGTGAAACTGTATGTGTGGGGGGAAGGGGGGGGGAACTCCCAAACTCATGAACTACTTGTAATGCAACACATGAACAAAAGTGTGTGCAAGCATACACAACGTGTAAGTAAACACATGAACAAATTGTATAATATCACATGAACTCTATGTATTAATGTCTCAATGAACTAAAATTGTAATGTAATTGCCAACAAAATAAACAGACAGTATATGTGTAATAACCCAAGACACTTGCATACGAGTGAGATTCAATTACATAATTAATGAGTTATCATCAAAATGCAATGAATAAGGGTTAAACAAATGAACTACTTGTAATGTGTGTGTAAACTCTGGTTAAACTCTAAACCAGCCAGTGTGTACAATTCAATGAACTACTTGTAAGAAAAAAAAAACAAAAAGAAATACTGCCGAATAAATCGCTAGCAAAGTACAATGTGTAAAAGCAAATGAACAAAATATGTAAATCAACACATGAACTAGTGTAATGTATGTATAAGAATGTACCAAAATGTATTAAAAAAAAAACAACTGTTGTGAAACACAAACAAATATCCAACATATGAACTACATGTGAAAGAAAACTGTTGAATAAGTGGTTGACTAAGGGTTAAAAAGAAACAAAACTGCATCTGCCAAATTCATTACTGTCTTGAGTTAACAAAAGCGTGCATAAAATGTATAACTCTACGCTAAATACTGTAGAAGCTATGCAAGCCAAACATGTTCCAAGAAAAGAATGAAAGGGAAAAAAAAAACATATTGGTAGCCAAAAATAACAAGCAATGTACCTTATGTGGTATGAATGTATATATCCGTCACAAGACAACTGTGAGACTTGGACTCGCAAATTAAAAAAAAATTTAAATCTGAAGAAGAAAAAAAAATATGCCAAAGATTTAGTTTAATGAATATATGTGAATAGCCCTAAAAATAAAGTGTACCTAACAGCTCACATTATGCATGTGACTACATTTTATAAAAAAAACTTTTACCGATATCAAATACCATGTCAGTTATAATAAAAAAATACCTTATGTTATAACTTAAAATAGCAACGAGTCACCAGCCGCGCGCAAACAATGAAGTCTAACAGTTCATTAGCTGCATGTGTAAAACTGTACAACCGGTTAATTATCCCTTGCAAAAAAAAAAAAAAAAAAAAAAAAAAAAAAAAAAAACTTTAAGATGACTGTGTAAACAATGTACAACAGTTACATTATGTTATAATTTCTGCAAAACTTTTAAACACACGAACCAAAAAAAACACTTGACATTAAAAGAAAGTCTATCTAAAAACAGCTACGAAGTTGTGAATGCAGTGAAAAAAATATGCAATCTTAAAGCTAAACACAAATAATGCTAAAAGAAACCTATACATGCACAGACGGTAATGAATGTTCTTAACCATGGTGAGTATTAATTGAAATATAACAAAATTCAGCAAAACTGAACGAGTCAATGTGTGTGTGTGTGTGTAAAGTACCAGGCCAAGCATGACATCCCAAACCATGTGCATGAGAGGGGGGGGGAAACATGTGTGATTAATACCTAACAATGCTATCTGCCCATAGCAAGTTAGAAATAAAGTGTAAATTAGTGTACAGGTGTTATCCATCATCAGCATTAGGAACCAATTACAGGTGAAATTTTAGCAATCTAAAAATAATTTTTAAAATGTAAACAATACTCCAATTGTAAAATTAATTTTAATGTAACTCCATCAATCATGTTAGGAAACATATCCGATCCTTGATTAAGCCAGCGGCCAACTTTCTTAACCATAGATCGAAATACACACCTCAGACATTTTGCTATCCCATGGAAAATAGCGCAATGACTGAAGTATCCCACATAAACCATGACAGAAGTACAAGCAAACAAACTTACACAAGAAAAAACAAACAATGTATTAATATGAATGCATGTCATTGAGAAACATAAAAAAAATAACAGTTTAAAACTATACGTCAAACCTATGTTGTACATCTTATGTATTTTGCAAAAGCAAACGAGAGCTAAAAGGGGAAAAAAAATATTTTTGAAACCATGATATGATGACTCGAGCTATGTAATATGCCTAAAGAAAATGTATGCCAGGATAAACTAATCTAAGCTTACTAAATATTTTGCCAAAGTTCACAATCCAAGAAAATATTTATGTGAAAGATAAATAATCTAATATTTTTTTTTAACTTATGATTACGCCAACTGTATGTAAATTTCTAATCAGGTGCCCACATCTAACTGAGAAAAAAAAAATGTTATGCTCACCTCCTCTATACCTATTTTAAATTGCCACGAATATGCAAATCCAACATATTTCACATTACTCTTAATCAGTGCAAAAAAAAAATTACTAAAGTCATAAAACATAAAACTTTCTGCATAGAAAAAAAAATAATATATATTAACTCTAAAAAGAAATTTCAAAAGTGTGTCCGAGATCTACTAGTGTAAAAGGTATTTAAAAGTAAGTCATTTACAATCTAAGATAAATATATCTGTAGACCTTTTTTATCACAATCTTTAAGAAAGGCTGAATGACAACATCTTAACTAACAATAAAAAAAAAAAAAAAAAAAAAAAAAAACATTTAAAAAATCCCCAGAAAACAACTCATAAAAGACACTATACTGAATAAGTTGCAATATGACACAACATATTATTTAAATCATACTGTTAACAGACAGCATACGAGCCAGCGTATTTATGTGCAAAAAATGATAAAACAACAGAGAACGCAACTTCAAGACCTAGAGATAAAATAAAAGGAATATTATCTCTGAAGTGCGTCAATGTGTCAATGCAAGATACTCAGGAAGTTTCTAATATGAATCAAATGCAACAAACTTAAAAAAATTGCTACCCTTTTTTTTATCCCCCCTAGAAATGCATCCCAATTATTCATAAATTTTACTTTACACATCAACTGCCGATCTGTAAGTAACAACTTATATTTTAAAAAGCAGATGAAATATTACCTAACATATTAAATATTCATAACAGAGATAAATACAAATACATCTCTTTTCAATCAAAATAGAAATTAAATTAAAAATAAACACACCTTTCGTTAAAAATATGTCATTCATAACTATAATTAAAAGCAACAAAATGTGCAACAGATAAATTAGCTAAATTTTAAAAGGCTATTGTTTGTACAATAGCGACAAGGAATGCTAGCGCAATATCTTTCACGATAAATGTTAAACCCAGAAAATCCTTGTCATGCATGAAAATAAAGTATATTTAAACATTCATAAAATAACTGAACTTAAATAGCACTTACCTTTTAAACATTAACATGCAAAGAGCAGCTTAGAATTATAGCTGCAAGTATAACGATTTAAAAAAAAAAAAAAAAAAACAATATTTTTTCTTTATAAAGTCGACATCTTCTTTCTTCCGGCTATTACCTTTTATAAGCAGCCTTAATAAAAACAATATGGAATAGTACCGGCCGATGGCCAAATTTATGTAACATTGTTCAGTGGGATGGTTCGCTTAAAATACAAAAACTCCAACCCTATTACAGGAACTATTTCTTTATTAAAAAAATCTTATAAAAGGTGGTTCAAGTGGAGCGAAAATGGGAGAGAGAGAGACCCCATAATACATGGGACGCCGAAACGCCTTTTCTTTTTAGACAACTTTACATCTCGAGAGCTGAAACAGAAGTGAAGTTTTTTGCACGAAATCAAGAAATCTTGGCGTTGCACAGCATCGCCAATTTACAACTTTTGGTGACTGCGCGAAAGTGTACAAAGGCTTTTGGCGATAAACATTACCGCAAAAATGTGGATTGCAAGTAAGCGCTTCTAATTAGGATGAGAAAAGTAACAGACAAACCGAAATTGTTTATCTTGCAGATAGGCCTTTGCCCAACTAACTGTTACATGAAATTGCAGACTGCAGATTGCTCGATGAGAAAAATGCAGAACATCCAGGACATCTGGCTTTTAGCCCGACCACATAATACGATAAATACATGCTTCCCATAAGATTTGTTCATTTTTACTTTTTATTGTTAATACATATTCAACGTTCACGTATTAGTAGCGATAAAAATTTCTTATCACTGCGGAGGGGAAAAAAATCCAATGCAAGAAAATGAAATGAGACAAGCAGCTGTGCTATTTAATTCTTATTTATTTCTTTGCACAAGCAGCGGTAACGGGTAGATACAGATTAAAATAAGAAAGGGAAAAAAGAAATGATTATTTGAGCGCTTTGAATTAAAGATGATTTTAGAAAGAAGAAAGAAATCACTTTAATAAACTCTGGATGGTTTTGAGAAATGAATTTAATCACATATTTCATTATAGGAAAGAGGGGGGGGGGGATAATATGATCTAAAAGTAAGAAAGTTATGTTTTAAATTAATTTTCAATAAAAATGATAGCTATGGGACAGAAACGCTGTCACAGGTACTTTACCAGATTTCGTGTACGTTGTCATAACGGCTGATAAAATACTCCTTGCACGCCCCAAATAATTGGCTTTCTCCGTCACGGAGCAACCAGCGCACCAAATTCCAACAATCATTCCTTTTTTGGAGTCTGACAGGTCAGTCATTATTGAGTTTTCCAGAGCGTATGGTAAGCGCATGCAACACCTATAACTGATGTTGAGCTACTGATACCTTACCTTTCATAACCACTAGGGGACAGAATTGAGTGCAAAGTGACATGCGCGTGCTGCTTCTTTAAAATGGACCTTGACTTTTTTATGGGTGTTCGTGCTATTTTGTCACCCATCTGTATTACTGCTCTTAGCAAAGGATATCCTTTATGATCAGCGGGGAAAACCTTTTTCTTTTAATTTACTTTTAATATTACCAAGATTCATGCGCACGGTGAATGTAACAACTGCAAAATAATCGACGATAAAAATCCCCTCTTATTCCGCAGAGGCCAATTTCCCCTCCTTAAAATATTCTAATTTTTAATAAAACAGTTTTTAAACCAAACGTTCTTCTTTAATATTTCTAATAACATTGTAAATGAATTTTTGTGTGAATTTTTAATTATATATTATAGCAAAGATAACAAGTAGGAAATTGCACGTGAAACGTGGCAATTGAGGTGCGTTCGTACTATAAATAGTTTTTTAAATATTTTTTGCACCGCATACTTTATTGAATGTATATTTTAGTGCGCCTCATAAGTGAATATCCATTTCATTCTGTTCGAAAGATTGTAATATCATTAAAATGCACTTGAAATAATTTTTTCCCATTGGTCGTAATGTAACGGAAAACTTTTGACTGTCCCTGTAATTAAACTATGCATCTGATTTTCATAAAATTTGAAATGGCCAGACAAAAATTTTGCAACAATTATGTATTTTAAATTTCAGACGATTCGGTTGGGTAGTTTTTGCTCTGTTACATGCGGGCAGACGGATAGACAGACGGACCGAACGACGACTATATGTGCTACGTATTTATATAATTACGAACGCACCTAAAAATGTCTTTAGATAAAGATATGGAAACCATTCCAGGAAATTTGATTGAAGAAAAGTTAAATGTCTGTAAAATGCCCGAAAAACTCTGTCGAATGCGTTTAACCGAGAACTAGTGTAAATTTACAGAGAGTCTTGATTTGTTTTGCGTGTTTTTACCGAAAATTTTAAAAGTGTATTGTAGGGGAAGGCTGGGAAAAATGACGCAGTTAAGCTTCTACAATTATTCCTAACCACTGTGAATGGATTTATGTACTGATATTTGCATGAGAAGTTCGTCCACATATTGCCTGATACTATGAACATTTTCAATTGTCTCTTTTAATTCAAAACGCACAAAACACAGGGTTATCAATAAAAAAAAATTTAAATGGTGTAAGATGATGGAAATTACTTTTTTCTGACCGGTAATCAATACTATTGAAAAATAAATTGATCTCCTACGAATTTGTAGGTCTTAAGTTCTACTTATAAAATATTTTAGTGAAAAAGGGAAAAACTTACCGTAGAATTGTGATTCCTTATGCTGTGATTGTGAAAAATTTTAGGAAACACACACTGTCAAAAAAAATCGTCTTTATACGCTAAATTAATCGTCATTTTTAAACAAATATTTTCCGTACTCCTAGAAAACAAGCTTTTCAATTTAAGTCTTTGGGAAATCGGAAAAAGAGGGGGGAAATTCCGTTTATTCCTTACATACATACGCAATGGTTGTATTAATACCAAAGTTCGACATTAATACTCGATTGCAACTGATAGCTCATCAATGTGACTACACCTAGAAATGTTTGTATTTGTCTGAACAAAGAAAGAAGTTTTATAAAAAAAAATCCTAATACTCGATAGGAGTGATAGTTAATCACTGTAGCTACACCTAGATATGTTTGTATTTGACTGAACAAAGAAGGTAGCTTTATGAAAAAATAAATAAAACTTTAATGCCCAATAGGAAAGACAGCTAATCAATGTAGTTACATCTAGAAATGTTTGTAATTGTCTCGACAAAGAAGGTAGCTTTGTGAAAAAATAAATAAAACATTACTACTCAGTACGAGTGAGCGCTAATCAATGTAGCTACACCTACAAATGTTTGTAGTTGTGTCAATAAAGAAGGTAGCTTTGTGAAAAAATAAATAAAACATTTACTCAATAGAAGTGATAGCCAGTCACTGTAGCTACACCTAGAAATGCTTGTATTTTTCTCAACAAAGAAGGTAGCTTTATGAAAAAACAATTAAAACATTAAAACTCTATAAGAGTGATAGCTACATCTAGAAATGTTTGTATTTGTCTGGACAAAGAAGGTAGCTTTGTGAAAAAATAAATAAAACATTACTACTCAGTACGAGTGAGCGCTAATCAATGTAGCTACACCTACAAATGTTTGTACTTGTGTCAATACAGAAGGTAGCTTTGTGAAAAAATAAATAAAACATTTACTCAATAGAAGTGATAGCCAGTCACTGTAGCTAAACCTAGAAATGCTTGTATTTTTCTCAACAAAGAAGGTAGCTTTATGAAAAAACAATTAAAGCATTAAAACCCTATAAGAGTGATAGCTACATCTAGAAATGTTTGTATTTGTCTGGACAAAGAATGTACCTTTGTGAAAAAATATATAAAAGGTACTCAGTACGAATGAGAGCTAATCAATGTAGCTACACCTATGGATGTTTGTATTTGTCTGAACAAAGAAGGTAGCTTTATGAAAACATAAATAACACATTAATACTCATTAGGAGTGATAGAAAATGAATACAGCTACACCTAGAAATGTTTGTGTTGAAACGCTGAAATGCTGAACAAAGAAGGAAGCTTTATGAAAAAAGAAATAAACCAATCATAATACTCAATAGGATGGATAGCTAATCAACGTAGTTCACCTAGAAATGTTTGCATTTGACTGAACAAAGCAGATAGCTTTGCGAAAAAATAAATAAAACATTAATAATCAATAGGAAACATAGATAATCAATATAGCTACATCTAGAAATGTCTGTATTTGTCTGAGCAAAGAAGGTATCGTTATAGAGAAATAAATAAAACATTAATACTCCATAGGAGTGATAGCTAATCAATGTAGCTACACCTAGAAATGTTTGTATTTGTCTGAACAAATAAAGTATCTTCGTAAAAAGAAAAAAATATCAATATTCAATAGGAGTGATAGCTAATCAATGTAGCTACACCTAGAAAATTTTGGAATTTGTCTAAAAAAATAAGGTATTTTTATGAAAATAGCTAATGAATGGAGCTACGCCTAGAAATGTTCGTATTTGTCTGAACAAAGAAAGTTCCTTTATGAAAAAAAAATAATTAAACTTTAATACTGAATAAGAGTGATAGCTAATCAATGGAGCTACACCTAAAAATGCTTGTATTTGACTGAGCAAAGAAGGTACCTTTATGGAAAAATAAATAAAAATTAATACTCAATTGCTCGCCCCCCCCCCCCGCCCCCGGTCTCCAAGTTTCTCTCGTTTAACACACGAAATTCATTTTTATTCCTTCATTTAATTCCTTTCTAAATAAGTAAAATATAATGTTCTTTTCTTTTAAGAATGAAATTAAAATGTATCAATTAAAAAAAATAAGTAATTTTCCTTTTGTTTAGAATGAACACCTAATAACTGCAAAAATACAATAATTAAAAAATATATTTCGTAACACGATTGGAATTAGGTATATGATCACCTTAAAAAGGTTATAAAAGAATCAACTTTATCAAAATTATTTTTCAAATGTCAAAATAATTTGTTTCTATAGCTTTAATTTTCCTTTTGATATATTCATATTAAAAATCCCTTTTCCCTTAAGTCTTGAATAGAAAGAAAAACAATTTAAGAAAATTAAGTCATAAGTAATCTCAATCTATTGTCCAATTTTTATTTTACATTCACGCCTGAAAGAAAACAAAAAGAAAATAAAAGGTGAATAACTTATTTTTTTTAAACTTTGTTTTTTTTTCTATTAAAGTTCATCGAAAGTTTTTGAATAACCTCTTATAATTAATTAGAAGAATATTTTTAATATGTAAAAAAATGAAGAGTTCTATTATTTTCTTAATCCTTTGAAATAATTTTAAAGGCAGGGACATGAATAACTTTCATAGTTTTTTCATTATTATAATTTAAGACTACTCCATTGAATATGCCTTTTAGTTTTTAAGTACATAAAAAGTTCTTTTATTTATCTTTTATTATCTTTTGTCATTTTATCTTACACCATCATTATAAATATAATGTGTAATTTCACGAATAAAAGTTTTGAGCAATGCCTTAAGAGGTAAAAAAGAGGGACATTAATGTAATATATTTTTGAACTGAATCGGTACTCAAGAGATAATGGATTTTATTTTTAAGAGCATCAAATTATCAATGTTAAGAATTTTTTTTGGCTATGCGACACAAAACCCTTCATCATATTTCTTGATTTGAAAAATCCCATTTAAATCATATATTCCTTAACAGAAAAGGGAATAACTTTCAATTAAATGTCTTAGTTTATGTTATTTAATTTCATTGAATGTTTTTGAAACTTCTAAACATCGTAAAATATCAGATTTTACACCGTCGAATAGAAAAAAATATATAGTTTTAAATGCAATTTCTTGGAAACCTGTATATATCATTTTACTGCTTTTTTTTCAAGCATGGATATTTTTAATTATGCATGCAATAAGTAAGATTTCGAAAAATTAACTCATTTACACTTAAAATAATGTAACTAATTCCGCATTTGTGTGTTTCCGTGTCCACGGTATGTACAATAACTACAGAGTGGCTAATAAATACTGTTGTAAATATTGCGTCATTTTATTTCTACAGACTTAAAATAAAAATATTAACTACATCAATATGATGAACATCAAAAATGAAAGTTTAACTCGAAATAACTTTCTTTGAATTTATCAATTACTTTTACGCCATTGTACGACTACGGCATGAATAATTTTAAGAGGTAATCTGTCGTATTCATGCAATATGGAATCTTTGAAAGAGTCCAAACTTCTGCGATTTTAGAATTTACTTTAGCCTATAAAATTCCTGCAATAGTCAAAAGCAGGTGTTCTCAATCTGTGGTACGCGTACCAGTACTGGTAAGTGAAGTTCTGTTTGCTGGACGCGAAAGTCCGATACTAGTACGTGAAATGAAATAAAAAATACAACATGTGAAATGAAAAAAACAGCTCAATGCCCCTTCCCTCCTCCACTTTCTTGATTTGTCAGTTCCCCGGCTCCGTCTTTGTTATTACTGCTATGACAGCGTTTTGCTGGCTGTTATTTTAATGTAATTTTGATTAGTATTTTTAGATAAAGGGAACTAATGCATCGGTAGCTGTTGAATTGACCTTTCATTCCCCTTTAAAAAAAAGAAAATGTTTCCTTCTATTACTATATTGTATATGTGTATTGTGTATATTATATTTATTTCAATAAGCTTCGAACTCGCATTAATAAGTAGTTTATTTTCAGAAGGTATCTGATTTTCCTATGCTGGTTATTCACTTATTAAATTTTCTTAAGTGTACAGTAAAACCTCCCTAAAGCGACCACGTTCCGTTCGAATAAAAATTGGTCGCTCAGAGAGGTGGTCTCTTAATGGAGGTCATGTTTAAATCTAGATTTTAAGTGTTGAAAAAAGGTAACAATTAATGATACAAAATTTTATTTTTCACATTAGGAAAAAATATAAAAATGTAACTATCAAAACAAAAGTTAATTAAGTTAATTACTGCAGAGTTTAAAAAATGAATACATTGACGTTTGCTTTGATTTTGCGGTTTTATCTTTTAAAACTTTTATTTCCCAGTCTTTTCGAAGTTAATAAATGGCATTTTTTTAAAAACCGGAACAAATAATGACGATTTCATTAATTTAATCTATTTCTTTGAGAGTTTCCCGGCAGAATAGGGCAGGGGAGAGTTTATTGACCGCCATTCTTAATTTGTCATCAGAGTTAAATTCATTGCTTAAAAAGGCACAAAGAGGCTTAAACACTTAAAAGATACCGGGTTACAAAAAAATAATCTAAACTTAGTTTAGAGTTTCGATGAATAATGCGCTCTCCGGAATTATTTTTCTAATAAAACCTTCTTCAAGCGACCAGGAAAAACGGAATTTTCTTCAAAGAAATTGGTCGCTCATGGAGGGAGTTCATCTGGGATGGTCTCTGAATGGAGGTACAATTAGTATTGAGCCTATGGGAATAAATTTCTTTCCCTGAAAAACTGGTCGTTCAGGGAGGTGGTCACTTAATGGAGGTGGTCCCACAGGGAAGTTTCACTGTATTTTACTTTTGGTATAAACATCGTATTCATATAACAAAAAATTGACGCCAATATGTCATTAAGTATTGTTACTTTTTTTTACGTTGTGGATTTTTTTGTATCGTTTCACAAATCCTTTTCATGTGTACTTTTGTAAGAAATGAACGTGGACGACCAGACTTATGTTTTTTACAGTCTTTACAACTATTAATATCGAATAATCTATTTATAGTTCTCTATATAAATTTCTATTAAAACCAAGGCAATTTATTTGCTTAAAGATTTTTCCTACGTGAAGGTTTAGTGAAGATCCACGATCAAAGCGCTGTTTATCCGTTATTTTTTTTGCCTTTCATCTTTAAAATACTTCTAAATTTTTTCGTTATGCAAAAATCGTCTGCATTAATTGAAAATTGTCAATGGCAGAAAAAGGGAAACGAATTTGTTTTACCAAACGATTAAAATTAATTCTCTTTTTTTACATAACAGTTTCTTGTAGCCACCCTGTAAATTAGCAAACAATCTTAAAACTTCACAAATAAATAAATAAATAATTAAAATACGAATTTAACAGATATATAGTTGAACTAAGCTCTTGAAAACTGAATCGCTAATTGGTCAAAATAAGTGAAATTTGTTGTCGCAAAAATGTCATCTAAAAGTTCTTATGAATTTTGAATCGCTATTAACTGACAAAACTTACTTAATAAAGAAAATATAATGTTTAAAATAAATGTGCACTGAGGCAGATGCACATTTCACATGAAACTGTTTTTGAATCATTAATTATTACTAAAACATTGTACAAATATTTGCTTTAAGTTGAAAATATTTCCATTGACGTATCACAATAGGTTTTATTTTTAATTTGCGAAATGAAAATATAGCAAGATTCAGCCATTGATTTAGCCATGGACTCATTTCGAAAATATATACACTGCAGAAAAAGTCAAAAGTTTTTTCATCTACGAAAATTCAGGCTGTCCAAAAATCCCTGGACACATTTTAAAATTCAATGTAAAATCAAGTAATTGTCGTACAGGGTGCGACTTGGACAAGAGGACAAGATCACCCACAGGGGTACCCACCAAAATTTGGCCTAGGTGTTAACTCTCCGGTGGAAGTCCGCCACTACTAACCATCGAAACTCAAACTAAGGCAACCGGCCCGGAAAAGTAACAGGTCCTAATTTAACTAAAATAAGTAATACAAAGCAAATGTGCCCCAGCACCAAAAATAAATAAACATAAAAAGATCTTGATAACAACTGTTAAAAGCAATTCACAATCTAACAAATGTCTGTCTGTCAGTAAAACTAAATTATAACAAACATTTATAGACAATTACAGTATAACAATTGTCTGCTAATAAAAATAACCAACTGAACACTGTCAGAATGAACATAAAATATACAATACTTGTGTAGTTACAATATGATATACATGTCTTCATGAAAACTCCATCAAACAGGAAAATAAACTACGCCAGTATACGCTAGGCCATGCATTAGTTCTGTTAATAAAAGTTCACCTTAAAGTCAACGAAGTTCTGGTATAAAATCAGACCTACGATAAAATTCACAAGTTCTTAAATAAAATCACAAGTTCGTGAGTAAAGTCCAGAAACTAAAATTTAAAGTCTTGACTATAAAAATCAGTCAAAGCATCAGAACTTGTATCTAATAAACGAGAAGTTTGCATTTAGATCATTATAAATGGTACATAGTTTTTTGTAGTTTTTATGGGACAGAAGAATATTTTTAACATTCCATTCCATAGTCCTATTTCTAATCACTTCAAACATCTCCACCGAAGCACAGCAAGTGCTTAACATCGCCGCGTTTGCACAAGGTGCGACTTTGACTAAAATGCTTCTCAGAATGAAAAGTCTTCTTCAAGCAAATGGAAATAATTAGTTCTAAATTTCAATCCTAGATGGTGTCATTTTGCCGTATGTATGTTTGCTTACAAACGCGCTTTTTTCTGATTTTCAGATTAATTCTGTCACTGTGACGCAGAAACGACGACTCCCAGCACTGTAAATCGTCTTTCTGTTATTTTAAGACCTTTTATACATATATTTTTCACAAATAAGACATTTATAGAGATAAGACATATTTATGCAAACAAGACATTTTATACAAATATACATATTTTCCCCGAACTAAAATCTGAATCTACTAATTACTGTTATTTTAAGACCTTTTGCAGCAACATAAACGGTTTGCTTTATTTTTATTTTACTTTTTATTTTTTTTTTGTGTGTAAAATATACAGATTTTTACTGGCGTCTCGACACTGACAGTTAATATTAGTAAAATCAACTTTTTTTTTTTTTTTACAGTGTACGAACTTCATAGAAAGTTCCTTATTATGTGAATAGCATATCAACCAAACGCCAAATGGGTGAGGATTTAAAGAAACAGAAAAACATATTAGGCATAGCATTCCTCTTAGGTGAATTTTCTTGTAAAGTATTGCCTGAGAAATGTACAACTAATTCAATTAAAAAAAAATGCATTTCTGAAACAATCCAAGATAAGAACATAAATGAGAAATATCGAAAAAAATTCAATGCATCTATAAAAATCACAGTTCATAATGCGATTGCTGATTAACCGAAAAAATTCTGGCTTGCCAAAAAGTTATTTGAACTATATTCATCGAAATATCTTCTTACAATTGCAACTTATAGAATAAATGTTTCTATTATATTATCAGTTCAGAAATTGCTGATGTAAGGTATTTCAAAAATAATGTAATTATTTTAGGAAGTATGATTCAGGTATCTAATTTCTGTTAGCTTTGTCAGCGGTTTTAGAGAATAAATAAGAGCGAGAACCATTGATGTCAATTACGGAAAAGGTACTTCAAATTGCATTTAAAATAATACGCTGGATTTACTTGCAATTAAAATACTAAATAAATATGTATTTATTGCAGACTTTCAGTGGTTTTATCAGTATTGGCCAAAAAATATACATTTCACAGATTAAATCTGATAGAATAAAGATCACAGATAAAATCTCTGAAATAAAATCTGTTTTTATGACGAAATTTCTGTTATTCTAAGACATTTTGCAGTCACATAAACGATTTGCTTTTATTTATTTATTTATTTATTTTTATAAAATAAACAATTTTTAATAGTCGTCTCGATTAACAGTTTATAATGGTAAAATAAACTTTTTTTTTTTTTTTTTTTTTTACAGTGTACGAACATAAGAGAAAGTCCCTCATTATGTGAACAAAAGGCCAAATGAGTGAGGAATGGAATAAACAAAAAGGGTACTGGGCATAGCATTCCTCTTAGGCAAATTTTCTTGTAAAGCATTACATGAAAAATGTGCAACTGATTCGAATTTCTAACTAAATACGTTTCTGAAACAATTCAAGATAAAGAACATAAATGAGAAATATCGAAAAAAATTCTATATATCTATAAGAATCACATTTCATAATGTGATTGCTAATGAACCGAATAAATTCTTGTTTCTCAAAAAGTTATTTTAACTATCATCATGAAAGTTATAGAATAAATGTTTCTGTACAATCAGTTTAGAAATTGCTGATGTAAAGTATTTACAAAATAATAGAATTATTTTCAAACGTATGGTATAGGTTTCTAATTTCAGATAACTTCGTCAGCTGTTTCATAGAATAAATAACATCTAGAATCATTTATGTTATTTACAGAAAAGTGATTTCAAACTTCCGTTAAAATAATGCTTTGGATTTCTTTGCACTTAAAATACTAAACAAATCTGTATTTATTGTAAACATTCAGCTATTTTATCAATATTGGTCAGTAAAATATACAGATTTTCTACGAAATAAAATCGATACTTATGGCGAAATTTCTGTTATTTTAAGACATTTGCAACAGCATAAATGGTTTGCATTTTTTTAATAAACATTTTTTTATTAACGTCTCGACTGATAGTTTTGAATTGAAAATCAACTTTTTTTTTACATTGCACTATTATCAGAAAAATTTCTTCATTTCGTGAATCACCTATTAACCAAATGAGAGAGAATTTTAATAAACAGAAAATAGTATTAGTCTTAGCATTCCTCTTAGACGATTTTTCTTGTAAAATACCACATGAAAAATGCGTAACTAATGTAATTTTCTAAAAAAAAAAAATGCATTTCTGAAACAATCCAAGATAAAGAGCGTAAATGAAAAATGTTGAAAAAAAAATTCAATGTAAAATAATATAAATTAATAAATATCACAGTTCACATGTGATTTCTGAGTAACCGAATAAATTCTCGTTTCTCAAAAAGTTATTTTAACTGTAATCATCAAATTATCCCGTTACAATTACAACTTATGGGAATACATGTTTCTAATATATTATCAATTCAGAAATTGCTGATGTAAGGTATTTCAAAAATAATGTAATTATTTAGAAAGTATGAATCAGGTATCTAATTCATGTTAGCTTTGTCAGCGGTTTTATAAAATAAATACCAGCTATAACCATTTATGTCAGTTACGGAAAATGTACTTCAAACTGCATTTACAATAATATGCTAGACTTCATTGCAATTAAAATACTAAGGAAATCTTTATTTATTGAAAAATTTCTGTTATTTTATCTGTATTGGCCAGTAAATATACAGCTTACAGATTTTATCCGAAATAAAATCTGCTTTTTTTTTCTTTCTTTTTTTTTTTTTTTGGCAAAAATTCTGTTATTTAAAGGCTTTTATTCCTTTATCATAAACTTTTTTCTTTTCTTTTCTTTTTTTAGGTAAAATAAACAGTTTTTTTTACTGCCATCTCGACTGAGAAATTTTAATTGCAAAACCAACTTTTTTTTTTTTTTTTTTTTTTTTTAAATAGTGCACGAACATTGGGAAAGTTCCACATTTTGTGAATAACCTATAAAGCAAATGAGTGCACTATAAAAAAAAAGTTACAGAAATCTGTATTCTTACTAAAATTTTACCTGTACACTGTAAATAAAGAGATGTAAATGTACAAAACTAGTTTTTGTAAAGCTACAGAAATCTGTAACTTTACAAAAGAATCTACTGAAATTAAAGTAATCTTACTAAAATTGTATCTGTAACACGGGTTGGAGGTAAATAAAATGTTTTAGGCATCTCAGTTTTCTAAAAAATTCTTAATAAACTTACAATTTTTTTGATTTACGATGCAAAAGTGTATCTGTTACATGAATGCTGTGTTGTTGTCGTTAGATAAAAAGTTCTAGGAATTCCACTTTTCTAGAAAAAGTTCAGCAACTTTACAGATTTGTGTTTTACAATGTGAGGATTTGAACACACAGAAAACTATATTAGACATAGTATTCCTCTTAGACGATTTTTCTTGCAAAGTATTGCACGAAAACTGTGCAACTTATTTAATTTTCTAAAAAAAATACTTTTCTGAAACAGTCCAAGATAAAGATCATAAATGAGAAATCTTGCAAAAAATTCAATATATCTATAAAAATCTCATTTCATAATGTGATTGCTGATTAACCGAATAAATTCTCGCTTCTCAAAAAGTTATTTTAACTATCATCATGAAAAATATAGAATAAATAATTCTATATTATCAAGTTTAGAAATTGCTGATGTAAGGTATTTACAAAATAATAGAATTTATTTTCAAACGTATGATCTAGGTATCTAATTTCAGTCAGCTTTTTCTACTGTTTTATAGAATAAATAACATTTAGAATCATCGATGTTATTTATGAAAAATGTACTTCAAATTTCATTTAAAATAATGCCCTGGATTTAGTTGCAATTAAAATACCAAAGAAATCTGTATTTATTGCAAACTTTCAGTTATTTCCTCAATATTGTCCAGAAAAATATACAGATTTTCTACGAAATAAAAACTGTATTTATGGCGAAACTTCTGTTATTTTAAGACATTTTGCAGTAGCATAAATGGTTTGCCTTTTTTTAATAAACAGATTTTTATTGGCGTCTCGACAGATAGTTTTTAATTGTAAAATAAACTTATTTATTATTATTTTTTTTTTTACATTGCACGATCATTAGGGAAATTTCTTCATTTCGTAAATCGACCATTAACCAAATGAGTGAGAATTTCAATAAACAGAAAATAGTATTAAGCGTAGCATTCCTCTTAGACGATTAATTGTAAAATATTACATGAAAAATGTGCAACTAATTTAGTTTTCTAAAAAAAAGTCTTTTCTGAAACAATCCAAGTTAAGGAACATAAATGAGAAATTTCGAAAAAAATTCAATATAAAATAATGTAATTCAATAAAAATCGCAGTTAATAATAGAATTTCTCATTAATCGAATAAATTCTCTTTTCTGAAAAAATTACTTTAACTATATAATCATCAAACTATCCTCTTACAAGTACAACTTATAGAATAAATGTTTCGATTATATAATCAGTTCGGAAGTTACTGAGTTTGTTAAGATAGTTGTTCGGAAGTTTTTAAGGTATTTCAAAATAATGTAATTATTTTAGAAAGTATGATTCAGGTATTTAATTTTTGTTAGCTTTGACAGCGGAATTATAGAATAAATAACAAATAGAACCATTCATGTCAATTACGGTAAAGGTACTTCAAATTGCATTTAAAATAATGCGCTAGATTTCATTGCAATTAAAATATTAAAGAAATCTCTATTTATTGAAAATTTTCAGTTACTGTACCAGTATCGGCCAGTAAAATATACAGGTCACAGATTTTCTCCAAAATAAAATCTGTTTTTTTTTTCTTTTTTTTTTGAGAAATTTCTGTTATTTTAAGCATTATTGTAAACGGTTTTCTTTTCTTTCTTTTTTTTTTTTTTTTTTTTGATAAAATAAACATTTTTTACTATCATCTCGACTAACAAATTTTAATTGTAAAACCAACTTCTTTTTTTCTTTATGTTTTTTTTTTACAGTACATGAACATAAGGAAAATTCCTCATTTTGTGAATCGCATATGAAGCAAATGTAACTGTAAAAAAAAAAAAATAAAAAAAAAAAATAATAATAAATAAATAAAACAAAAGTAAAGTAAAAAAAAAAACAATTTAACAAATTACAACGACCATTTGGAAAATGATTTTTTCAAAGACTAAAATTTAAGACATAAAAAATCGCACGGAGTTGATCATACATTACGTACGCCATGAATTAAACATTAATAGTGTTATTACACGTAAAAATTCCAAGCGACAAAAATCGCCTGCGACTCGTATTTGGTGTGAAATATTTATATGTATTCATTCCTGTCCTATTTATCTTTTTTTATTTTTAATTGGCTTATTCTATTTTTCTTTTGCACTTGAAAATCTTACAAATTAAAGTTAACTCTGTGGCAGAAATTGTTATTCATTTTCTTTCATTTTCATTAGTTATTATCCACCTGAAACTTACGTATTATCCAAGCATTTCATTGGCTGTTCGGGAAAAGGCTTTTCCATCGTCAGATTTCCAAGAAATCTGACTACCAATTTTAAATGAAATTTCATTCTTAAACATCTAAACATCCGACAATATTACTTTTTACACCGTCGGTTAGAGAAAAAAAAATGTACTTTTGAATGCAATTTGTTCGAAAGCTGTATCTCAATTTGTTTCTGAGTTATTAATTTTTTTCTTGTAGTTTTTATTACTTTTTTGTCATAGTGGCAACAGAAGGTATCCATCTCTGTTGAAAGTAAAGGAAAATACAGATTACTGTATAGACCAATCAGAAAACAAATAAATGCGGATTAAACCAATAAAAACCTTCAGATATTTTTGATTTCCTACCCTGACGAGAACAATAACCATTTTTCCAAATGGTTAAAAAAAAAAAATACAATTCTACACATGTAACGAACAGAAATCTCTATGCTTACTAAAATTTTATCTGTACACTGGACAAAAAAATATGTACTTCCACAAAACTAGTTTTTTTAAAGCTACAGAAATCTGTAGCACTACAAAAGAATCTACTAAAATTACAGTAATCTTACTAAAATTTTAACTGTAACCCGGGTTCCAGTTACGTAACAAGTTCTAGGCATCCCAGTTTCCTAAAAAATTCTTAGTAACCTTACAGAGCTTTTGATTTACGGTACAAAATTGTGCCTGTTACATGAATTTTTGTTGTTGCCGTTACATAAAATGTTCTAGAAATTCCAGTTTCCTAGAAAAATTTTAGTAACTTTACAGATTTTTTTTTTTTTTACAGTGTGCGCATTTGAATACACAGAAAAACTTTATTAGGCATAGCATTCCTCTTAGACGATTTTTCTCGGGAAACATTGCATAAAAAATGTGTAACTAATTTAATTAAAAAAAAATGCATTTTTGAAATAATCCAAATCAAAGAACACAAATGAGAAATATCGAAAAAAATTTCAATAAATCTTTAAAAATCACAGTTCGTCATGTGATTGCTGATTAATCTAATAAATTCTTGCTTCTCAAAAAGTTATTTTAACTATCATCATGAATGTTACAGAATAAATAATTCTGTATTATCAGTTTAGAAATTGCTGATGTAAGGTATTTACAAAATAATAGAATTATTTTCAAATGTATGATCTAGGTATCTAATTTCAGTTAGCTTTGTCAGCTGCTTTATAGAATAAACAACATCAATAGTCGTTGATGTTATTTAAGGAAAAGTTACTTCAAACTTCATTTAAAATAATGCCTTGGATTTCTTTGCAATTAAAATACTAAAGAAGTCTGTATTTATTGCAAACTTCCAGTTATTTTATCAATAATTGAAAGTAAAGTATGCAGATTTTTTACGAAATAAAATCTGTATTTATGGCAAAATTTCTGTTATTTTAAGACATTTTGCAGTAGTATAAATGGTTTGATTTTTTTAATAATTTTTTTTATTATTATTGGCGTTTCGACTGATAGTTTTAAAGTGTAAAATCAACTTTTTTTTTTTCATTGCACGATCATCAGTGAAATTTCTCCCTTTCGTGAATCGGATTTTATTCAATTGAGTGAGGATTTAACACTTTATCTACTGACGGTACTTATAAGTACCATTAAAATAACTTGTTTTAAAACTCATTTAATAGATCGATTAGTCGTAATACAGTTTAGAATGAGTTATAGATGCATTATTTTATCTTGTTCCAAAATCATTATTAGTTACACACACACACACACACACACAAAAAAAAAAAAACATATATATTTTTTAAAAGATGATTTCTCATGCCGTTGCATCTTTTCAGCTTTCTAATCGTTGTGGGGGTGGGGGGATTTTTCACTTCGGAAATATTTCTATATTTCTATAGATTATATTTGTGCATTTCCTAATTCTACAAAATACTAAGAAAAATATTTAAAGTAAAAGATTTGAGTGGGGCCATAAATATTGCCCAAAATCTCCATAAATTCAAATTTAATTAATCATTCTAAATCCTTCAATCCTTCTAAAATCCTTCTAAAATTTATTAAATGATTATGTAAATCGTATAATGTAGTTTTAAAAATTCACGAAAAATACTTTAGAAGATAAAATTTTCATGAATTCACAAACAGATTTATTTTTCTAAAAAAAAAATCATTTCTGAATCAATCCAAGTTAAAGAACGGAAATGAGAAATGTCGAAAATATTCAATATAAAATAGTATAATTCATTAAAACTCACAGTTCTTACTGTGATTGCTGAGTAACCGAATAAATTCTAGTTTCTCAAAAAGTTATTTTAACTATAATCATCAGACTATCCTGTTACAATTGCAACTTATAGAATAAGTGTTTCTATTATATTATCACTTCGGAAGTTGCTGATGTCAGGTATTTCAAAAGTAATGTAATTATTTTAGAAAGTATGATTCAGGTATCTAATTTCTGTTAGCTTTATCAGCGGATTTATACAATAAATAACAACCAGAACCATTGATGTAATTTACAGAAAAGGTACTTCAAATTGCATTTAAAATAATGGGCTGGATTTCCTTGCAATTGAAACAATCCTTGATTATAATAATAGCTAAACAGCTTTTATATTTCGTGTATTTTATATTTTTTATATCTTTCAAAAATTATACTCGAAGAAAGCGTTCTTAAAATTATTTATTGTATTAATCTTAAAATAGATAATATTTTAGTCAATAGAACTGCCTCGACCTGTAAAAGTCCGATTGTCGACTTGCTGAGTTGTATCAAATATCAGTAATTTTTTTGAACATTTTTCTACGTAACTGATGAAATGTTTGAAAAAAAAAAGCTTACATCTATATATGTATCCATATATCATTTAACCGTCCAATAACGTTTGTTTTCGTATTTCAGACCAGTCCAACCAGTAGATAAATTCAACTATGTAAAATCTGACCAAGTGGCAGTATAATCCACATATAACTTTTACCAATTATCTAAATGAAAAAAATAAATTAAAATACCAAATTTATACATTGTAAAAAAAAAAAAAAAAAAAAAAAAAAAAAAAAAAAAATCTATAGATGTAAAATTACAGAAATCTATATTCTTACAAAAATATTATCTGTACACTGTACAAGAAAAGATATAAATCTACAAACCTAGTTTTTGTAAAGCTACAGAAATCTGCAGTTTTACAAAAGAATCTACTAAAATTACAGTATCTGTAACCTGGGTTGTAGTTACATAAAAAGTTCTACGAATCGCAGTTTCCTAAAATATTCTTAGTAACCTTACAGATTTTTGGATGTACAATGCAAAAGTATATCTGTCACATGAACTTTTGTTGTTGTCGTTACATAAAAAGTTCTAGGAATCCCAGTTTCCTAGAAAATTTTCTTTAACTTTACAGAATTTTCTTTACAGTGTACTAAGAAAGAGAGATAGATATGGAATCATTGAAGTCTTATTTTTCATTAAAATTGATTTATTTTATCTTCCGTATATGATGTCTTTTACAGAAATTCCGTATTCATTCTAGAATAACAATACGTAGATGTAATAATTTTCGAGTCCTCAATAGTTTCATTGTATCAGACAATAGGATACCAAGTGAATCAATTGTTGTCTCATTAAAATTAAGATCCTGGTATTGTTCCAGCTGCGGTCAACAATCAAACCACATATAAGGTATACGCTTTGTCGGTATTAAAAGCGATATGAAACATGCATCATAACATTATCAAAACCTTAAGAGGAGTGAATAAAAATCATTAATATAAAAGCACACAACAAAAAGCTATCCATTAAGGCTGTTCACAAATCAAAAAGGGCAATTTCCTGACATAAGTTTTAATTTATTTTTGTTCGAAAAGGCATGAAACTGGCTGTTGTGGTTGTTCAGAAACTATGTCATCGAGCTGTTTTTTTTTTTCATTTTTTTACAAACGCAATAGATCTTTCAGAAAATAATCTCAAAGTCGACGTTTTGAACCGAATTTTCGCGCGAAAGTAGAAAAATCACTCAAGAGCGGGCGAAAAACGGGTTTGTCACGTGATCGAAATTGCTTATAACTCAACAGGTAATTGATTGATCAAAAAATGGAAAAAACAGTTCAATTCCAAAACGCTTCGATGGCTAGGCTTTCCAATTTTATATCTTTCCGTTAAAAAAAAGAATTTGTAAATCTGTCAGAACGTTTTGAACTTGTTGAGCAGATCACTTAAGAACAGCCTTAACACACTTGATGCAATTTGAGGAAGAACGAAAAATCATGCATCAGACATAGATTATGTAACACGTTCCAACACCACACTGTACAAAAAAAAAAAAAAAAAAAAAAAAAAAAAAAAAAAAAAAAAAAAAAAACGGACTAAAATACGGAAATACTACTGGCAATCGAGATGCCTGTACTATTTCCGTATTTTCCCGGTAAATTACAGAAAAACTTCCGTTTTTTGGCATTTCCGGGGGAAAACTTCCGTTAAAATACGGAAATAGTAATGGCGTCTCGATGGTTTGTAGACTTACATCTTCTTTTTTACAGTGTAACGGGATTTGCGTAATGTTGCAAGGACGTGGCATATTCACACATCTAATCATGCAAATGAATTTTTGAGGTTTCGTTTATACGTTTAGGAGATAAAATTTTATTAAACATGCAGATTTCTGAAGCTTTTACACAAACTAGTTTTGTAGACTTACATCTTTTTTATAGTGTAAGCGGGATCTTGGAACGTGATTTACATAACGTTGCAGGAACGAAGCACATTTACACATCTAATCCTCGAAATGAATTTTTGAGGTTTCGTTTATATGTTATAACATTTTATTAAACATACAGATTTCTGAAGCTTTTACAAAAACAAGGTTTATAGACTTACATCTTCTTTTTTACAGTGTAAGCGGGATCATGTAACGGGATTTGCGTAATGTTGCAAGGACGTGGCATATTCACACATCTAATCATGCAAATGAATTTTTGAGGTTTAGTTTATACGTTTAGGAGATAAAATTTTATTAAACATGCAGATTTCTGAAGCTTTTACACAAACTAGTTTTGTAGACTTACATCTTTTTTTTTACGGTGTAAGCGGGATCTTGGAACGTGATTTGCATAATGTTACAGGAACGGAGCACATTTACACATCTAATCCTCGAAATGAATTTTTGAGGTTTCGTTTATATGTTTAGGAGATAAAAATTTATTAAACATACAGATTTCTGAAGCTTTTATAAAAAATAGTTTTGTAGACTTACATCTTCTTTTTTACAGTGCAAGCGGAATCGTGTAACATGATATGTTGCAGGAACGGAACATAGTTACACATCTAATCCTCTAAATTAATTTTAGAGGTTTCGTTTTTTATGTTTAGGGTCGATTTTTTTTCTCATAATTAGTTTAAAACTAAACTCTATTTCTAGATTAACTTATTGTTTGTTTCGACTGGACCTACTAGAAAAATAGCTGAAAATAAAAATAATTCAACAATGACTCTTTTTTCGATTAATACGTTATAACCGAAAAGAAAACAGGCACTACATGAAAGTATCGAAGGAATAGAACTGAAAATGAAAGAACGTTTCTCTTTGTTTCAAATGATATTAAAAGTATACATTATTAAGGTCACATTATTTCCTATAGTGTATGATAGAAAAAAAGAAGAATCAACAACATACATCGTAAAAAGAAGGAAAAATAAGTGAGAAAAAGTGACAAAAATTCATTTACCTCTTCTCTACCACTGTATAAACAAACACGAAAACAAGATACGGGGAATAATATTAGGGCGCTGAATCAAAGAAAAGCTGCAGTGAAGCTTATTTAGGGAGATTTTTTTATTCAAGTATCTACCCCTATTCCCGATTAGTAATATTCGCCTTAATTAATCTTCAATTTAATAAGACAAATATTTCTATTAAAAAACACAGCTAGCTATCTAAATAAAAAAGTCCCGCTAAATGGGGAACACTGTAGAAAAGAGCAGAATTTCCCATCTTGGTCTATGAATTCGCAAGAATTTTTGTCTCAAACGACCGAAACATAATCGCTTATTAAGCGGAAACGGATAGTAATCATTCGCGTATAAAACGTGATATTTTTGCATTATTGTACGCCCTATGGTGAATTGAGTGGGGGAAATCCCCGTATTAACTCCTTGGGGACGAGCGACCGGTATACGTGCCACATAAGGTTCCCAGAATCCTTCACTATTCCCACCAGTTAGTTTTTATTATGCAGTTTACCTTATTTAATCAGAGCATTTTCGCTATTCGAATACAAATTATTCTCCGTTTTGAAAAACCTGTGTAAAAGATTAAAAATTAAGTAAAGGACTCTCCTCGCAAAGGGGTTAAGAGGGATTGCGTATTAACAGTATATGTCTTAACCGAGTTCGACTATATAGCCCATTCTGTAACCGAATTATTTTGTGCATCACTGTAAGCGAATTATAAAGGCTAATTATTCAATTCTTCAGACAAAGCATGCTGTGCTCTAAGCCACTGATGAATATCAATTTAATTATGTTTGAAATATTGTAATATCAATAAAATGCATGGGACAGTATTCTCCCCATAGACCGTAATTTTACGGAAATATAAATACTACACACTCCTTTTTCAATAAAGAATATTCTTTAGTAAACATCAATAAGGTAAAAAAATTACATTACAATCTGAGTATATTTAAGAGAGTTAGAGCGCGGTCAAACTGCCAAATAGACAGCATTCATAAACAATTTTAAATGTAATGGAAAGTGATAAAAGTTGACTGCATTTGATTAATATATGTATTAGACCGGAAGCCGGCAGCACAGACAATCACCTCATCGAGTTCACGGACGAAATTCTAGGATTAGTTAAATCTTGATTCGCATATTAAAACGCAATCGGTCTGCCAAGTCCTATCTTGGTGGAAACACCAGAAAACCCGATTTTAGCGTCTGACTACCATTGTGTTTTCCTGCACCAAAAGGTACACTGTTAAAAATCTGGGGCATTTGCTGCATCGTCACTCCATCGTTTTTTTATAGGAAACTGTAACTTGACTATATTATGGGGCATTCTCATTGGTCAGAACAGAAACATTCTATAAAAGTGGTGGAGTGAGTATGCAGCAATTGCTGCATATTTTTAACAGTGTATGAAAACATGAAGAACTGGGAGCAGGAAAACACAATGGTAAACCTACGAGTCAGCCGCTAAAATCGGGTTTCAGGTGTTTTCCACCAAGATAGGACTTGGCAGACCGATTGCGTTTTAATATGCGAATCAAGATTTAACTAATCCTAGAATTTCATCCGTGAACTCGATGAGGTGATTGTCTGTGCTGCCGGCTCCCGGTTTATATGGTTTGTTTCGATAATTCAAAATACGACGGAATCAAATTTATGTTTCATATTCACAAAGGGTTAATGTCTATTTATATAGTACTTGGAGTCCAGATGTAGCACTATTTACCCACTCTGGCTAAAATGACTTTGATTTAAAGAAAATCGAAATTATCGAAAGGATGAGCTTTCTTCTAGAAAAGAAAGTGGGTGAATAAGGTACATTTGTCGACTATGTCTGGTATAGTCTTTAAAACGATAAACACGGAATATAAACTTCCTGTTCTTTAATAAATGGTGTGAAAACCTACCTTCATTTACGAGAAATTAATTTATACGGGCAAAATTATACTGCCTCCATTCTACATCAGAGTAGGAGAAGTTAATTTCTTTATTTTTATTTTACAAGGAAGGCCCTTCTTGGTGATCCTCACTCGGCTCCTGAGTGGGGAAGACGGCAAGGAGTCAGGCAGAAGATGCTATATTTTCTAGCTGACCACTTAACTGTGGAAGGTGACCGGAAGCAGGATCTCCGACGGAGGGAGGTACTGATAAATCCTGCCATCCAAGCGGTCCGCCTGGTTAATGCTGTCCATGTTTGGCCTCTGCAGATGGGCCCCAGTAAATGTTGCATTTTCCCAATTTCTCCCCTATTTCTTAGTGTTCCTCAATAGACCCCTCTGTAGAATTTGGGGTTGAGGGTCTGGGAAGTGAATGTTGTGTTGTCGAACCGGTTGTGTAGTGGTAGGTGGTTGAGCAATGGCGTCCTTCTGGATGGCTCCCACTGGGTTTCTTCAATGGGAAAGATGACGGTAGCCTGGTCTGAGTATCTTATACCCATCCCGACCCCTTGGTGGAAGGAGATCAGGAGCGGCGTCTCTCTTAGTGGGCCTCCCTTTGTCCTTTTGCTGGGGAAGATGCCGGTGAGTCGGCGAGTAAGGAGAGAATGCTTTCGTACCTGGTACCTGGATAGGAATTCTGGCAAAATCTAGACAAATGGAGTAGTAAAGTCCTAAAATATTTCTCGAACGCTGCTACGGTCAGAGAGAGGAGCACACATCCTTCTCTGTGTGCATGACTCGGCCACGTAAGTGTGGAAATTTACCGGCAACATAATATCCCTGAAACGGTGCGCTGCTTCGACTTGCCCACTAGGGGCCTTCGATTCGATGTGCGTCAGATGTGGCGACCACACAGGATTTTCTTGTGTGTTTCACATTCAAACACAGTCATTCTCAATGTGGCCAACAAACTGCGTGCCCATCTTTCTCTGTGTTCCTGACACGACCATTTTAGTGTGGAAGTGGGAATGGGGCCCTGCTGCATCTTGTTTATCGCCACTCGAATAGCCCGAAGCGGGCATCACGATGTGATTCGGACGTTGTGATCGCACAGGACTTTGCAGTTTTTTCTCTTGTGTGTAACGAAAATTCCTATCATCTTCTCACAGTCCTTCCTGAAGACAGTCTCTGTTTTACAATACAGTCGTTGGTTGCTACTTTCGTAAACTACCATGACAACCTGCGCTTGCGGACAATTTTTATGACGGACCACCCCTAAACGTCGGAGAGTTGCGGGTGGTTCCTTGATGCTGTGTATTATCCTGTTTGATTGCGGGTTATTCTGGTAGGGTTTGCTGCCGTTTCCGATGGGATTCGATACAGGTACTACTACCGATTTTGTGTCTTTAGATCCTGGTACTGTTTATTCATTAGTTTTATCTTACAAGAAAAAGTACTCAACTGGTTCGGATGTTTTTTTCTAAAGTAGGTTCATTCCAAACTAGGTGGCACTAGAGTTCTTTTCAAAAATACGTGGAAATGTATATCCTGTCAATGTGTGCTTAAAATTTTACATCCAAAAATTAATTAGATGTAGAGATTTTGCAATTCAACTGGAGTCACATTTACGTGTAATTATTTGTCAAAGGTTCCTGACCTCTTAAAAAAAAGTCAATCATCGAAACCTAATACGATTTTTTTTCTCTCATGAAACATAAAAAAGAAACAGATTGGCCAAGCCATTTCCAAACGCGTTTTTGTCTTAAATTTTCATCATACAAAAAAGCAGTTAAAGCAAGAAAATTTGTACCTTCATCAAGAAAATCATTTAAGTGATCTATTTTCCCAAAAACTCCATTGACATTCGAAAAGTATAATTAAATCACTTTTTTAACTAATTTATTTTCTGTAAAAAATATTATTTTTTCGTAATTTTTTTAAGCAATTATATAAAGTGGAAAGTTTCAGAAAATGCTCGGATATTTGTAAGACAACGCCGTATAAGTTTATCAGGAGGATAAAAACCTGTTATTTATATTTTTTATATAGTATAAAGGAAATATTTATCACGGTAATTAATTAAATAACGTTAATAATGCAGAATCTGTACAATTTCTGTACAAAAGAAATTTCAATAAGAAATGCTGAATTTAAATGTATTTTTATTATTATTATTGAATAGTTTTTTGGGGGCATATAAGAAAAACGTTAATCAGCTCAATCTGATTAATAATTTCTCTCTCAGGAAGTTGAAAAAAAGAATTTAATTCAAAAAGACACGTTGTTCGTTTTAATTTTCATTACACGGAAGCCAATAAAAGGCAGAAAACGTTTATTAACTTTATCGAATAAATTATTGAAAATATGTTTATTTTTTTATGAACACCATTTTAATTGAAAATGTACTATCCAATTAGTTTTTAAATACATTTAATTTTAAACAATAGAAGAATGTTTCTTATATAATATAATTTTAAGTAATTGAATTAAGTTCGAAATATAGAAAGTGCATGGTTGCCTTTAAAACAACGTCATTCAATCACAAGATTATAATGTAACTATAAGCCTGTTATTGATATCAAAAGGGAACAGAGATTTTGCGGCACAGAGTTGTAGAACGTATTTCGAGTAATTTTGGTCTACTGAATAAGACATTTTTGAAATAAAGCCAACAATCCAATAATGGTACAAGCACTAAAATAGGACTGTTAAATATGCGAAGACTTATTTCTTATAAATAATACCATAAGACGAAACGCGATTTTTCACCTTGATTCAACATAAAATATATAACGTGAACATTAAAAATTCCAAAATCTTACTTAAAAGGCGACTAATGTAAAGAAATAGATGTTGCAATTTTAAAATATATATTTTATTTAAAAACTTCTTAGTACTTTCAAACCTTCCAGGTTCATCATCAGAGAATATCTTGATAACTAAATGTTGTTTATTTATACAAATACGCCACTCTCTTTTGAAAAGGAAAGGGCCAATAATTACTAGAGTTGAAAGTGGAAGTAGGAGTAGCCGTTTCATGGTAAAAAAAAAAAGGGGGTCATTCCAAAAAAAAAAAAAATTAAAGTACAGAAGTTAAATATTTTTTTCTAAAAAAAAAAAAAAATTCAAAGTACAGAAGTTAAATATATATTTTTTCTTCTACCAATGGAAAGTGACGTATGAGAAACAAAGTGATGTCATAAAATAAATGGAACTGCAATTAATAATAATAATATATATTTCCTCAAATTAAATTCAATTCATGAAACTGCTACTGCTACTTCTACTTTAAACTCTAGTAATTATTGGCCCTCTCATTTTCAAAAGAGAGTGACGTATTTGTATAAATAAACAACATTTAGTTATTAAGAGATTCTCTGATGATGAACCTGGAAGGTTTGAATGTACTAACAAGTTTTTATGTTAAAATAAGTTAAAATGTATATTTTAAACTTGTAACATCTCTTTCATTACATTAGTCGCCTTTTATGTAAGATTGTGGAATTTTTAATGTTCACATTATATATTTTATGACTTATTTCTTTTTAATTATTTAATTTTTTTTTCTTTACATGTTTTGTAAAGTTGTATTTTGAGTAAGACAGGGATTTCAAAACAACAATATATAGTGTGTCCCAGGATTATTGGGACAAACTTTAAGGGGATGTAGGGGTCATCACGAGGATTCAGATATGTTCAGATATGCATAGGAACGTTTTTGTCTAAAACTTTTCCTGGCGCGGTCTCTTTACACAACCTAGTCGGGAAAAAAAAGGTCATTTTGTATTTTTTCTTTTAATGTGATTTATACATTTTAAAAGATTTCTTTTTTTTTAAAGTAAAATAGCAATTTAAACTAAAGTTATTATAGTTATTATTAGTATTTGTTTCTAGAACTTTACTGATTAAAAAGATGCAATAAAAATTCATCAAATCTTTGAGTGACTACTTTACTCTTCCTTCCCCTATGTTAAGGAGGAAATATTAAGTACAATAATTACCAAAATACTCAATGATTGCTATAAGTGATAAACATAAATTCTGAAAAAGGCAAAATACCTTTATTTATTTACATTTTGACATGTTTTATTGCATCAGACGACAACATTCTCAAGAAAATAAAATTATAAAAATATTTTCGCAAAAATTCAAATCGAAAAACTTGTAAACAAAAACAAAATTGAAAACCATCCACAAAATTAAAAACGATAATATGTAAGAAAATAGACACAATAGAACGAAATCAATTATCAATTTAAGGGGTATATGAAATACCTTTCACAAAAGAAGATGGTACAGTGCAATTTTATGTAGGAATGACAAACAGAAAGCTCAAAACTAGGATCAAAGAACATATCGCAGGCATCAAATAGAACAAGAAAACTACAGCTCTGGCCAGACTATATGACAGGGAATCTTTACAAATCGATTTTAAAAACAGTAGAATAATTGATTCATCAAGATATTATTTGTCATCCATCATTAGAGAATCAATAGAGATCTTCTTACGCGATGAAAATATTTGCAATGATTCGGTGTCCGTCCATGGAGCTCCCTAAAATTTGGAAAGAGATGGTAAGCAGTTTTAGTAATAATAGTAAAAATTAATCCACGCTCACAAATATCCAATTTCATTTTATTTTATGTTTGCTCGGATTTTCATTGTGTATGAAGTATCGTGACATTATATTTACCAAGCTATTGTTATTAAAATTTGTTTGCAAAAATATTTCCATCATGAATGATTTTGAAAATGTCGCCGTTTGTGTGATGCTACGGAAGGAAACGCTACACAGAATCATGAAACAATAATGTAAAATAATTCACGTTCACAAATTTCCATTTTTAATATTGCAGTTAATTTCATTATCCTTGTGTGCGCGTGATTTTTCTTTTTGTTTATTAGTTTTCGGATTTGAATTTTTGCAAAAATATTTTTATAATTTTATTTTCTTCATAATTTTTCCGTCTGATGCAATGAAACATGTCGAAATGTAAACAAATAAAGGTATTTTACCTTTCTCAAAATTTATGTTTATCATTTAAAGCAATAATTCAGTATTTTGTTATTTTGAAGCGATTTTTATATATAGTTTGTACAATTATTACTTTAATTATTAATTCACCAGATCCAGATCAATTTATGTACCACATAAGTAGCAAGGTATCGTAATACGAAATGCGCATTTTATGCCTATTTTTCTTCCATTTTTCATGGTTTATTGATAACATTAAAAAATATGTTAATTATCCAATTCAAATATTATTATTTATCGCTTAAGAAATACTAAAAAAGAGACTAACTGGCAAAGACATATTTTCCGTTTGTGTTTTCATTAAATGAAAAACATTCAAAGACGGAAACTTTTATAAACTTGATAAAGAAAATCGTTGAAAATATTTTTTCCCAAAAACTCTATTGTGTTTTAGAAATTATTGTCAAACAGTTTTATATGTAAAATAAATTAATTATACAAATCAAATATGATTACTTATCGCTTAAACAATAAAAAAAAAAGACTAATTGGCAAAGAGGAGTTTTTCGTTCCAACTTTAATCAAATGAAAAGCCATTCAAAGGCAGAAATTTTTATAATAGTTCAGAGAGAAAATCATTGAAAAGTTGCTTTTTTTTTTTTTTTTACGAAAACTCCGTTGTCTTTTAGAAAGTATTGTCTATTTTTTTTTTTTTTTTTTTTTTTGGGGGGGGGGGGTGAAATAAATTATTTTTCGTTATACAATTAATATTCTATTAACAGGATATACAAAAAACAATATATAAATATACAAATTCATTTAACAGGAAAGTTTCAGAAAGTGTAAGATATCTTTTTCTTAATGATACGGCTAAACGAAAAGTAAAATTAGCTGAATAAATAATTTTCTAGTTTTCTTTTTTATATGATAATTAAGAAATATACAGAGTGTCTATGAATTACTCATGGATTTTCTTTACCTCATAACTTTTGATTTAAACACGTGACGAAAAATATTATTACATATTTGTAAAGAACGACCCGAAAAGTTTTTATTAACCAATTGGAAAAATAGTTATTGTCCTACGTCAGGGTAGGAAATCAAAAACATATCTGAAGCGTTTTATTGGTTGAATCCACATGTTATTCGTTTTCTGATTGGTCTATACAGTAATCTTTACTTTCAACAGAGATGGATACTTCTGTTTCCACTATGACAAGAAAGTAATAAAAACTACAAAAAAATTAATAACTCAGAAACAAATTGAGATACAGCTTTCAAACAAATTGCATTTAAAAGTACATTTTTTTCTCTATCCGACGGTGAAAAAAGTAATATTGTGGGATGTTTAGAAGTTTAAGAATGAAATTTCATTTAAAATGGGTCCAGAAATATTAATGTTTAATCCATGGCATACGTAATATGTATGACCAGCTCCGTAGAAGTTTAAAAATTTACAGTACCGAAAAATGTAATCCATGGCGTACGTAATGTATGATCAACTCCGTGCGATTTTTTATATCTTAAATTTTAGTCTTTGAAAAAATCATTTTCCAAATGGTCGTTGTAATTTGTTAAATTGCATTTTTTTTCTTTTTACTTTATTCTGTCTTTACAAGAATAAAGTATTAATACTTTATTCTTTATTCTAACGAATCCAATTGGATTCCTGAAAAATTTCGACTTCCGGTTTTCGATGGATTTATACATTTTAGAAGGTCCTGAACGCGATTTGATGGTTTTTAGAAAATGCCTGTCTGTCACCCTGTGAGTCTGCAAGTGACTCTGACTGTTTTGATTACTTTTTGGTGTAAATCGCCCAACATGTGGCGTTTCTATGCTGCATTTTTCACGATTTCTGCAATAGTTGTATCTCAAGAACAAATGTGTGAATTTTCGTCAACCTTTAGATACAGTTACTCCCTACACTGTTAAAAATTTTGCAGCATTCTGGCAGGTCATTCGACCGTTTTTTGATAAAACGGTTTCATAACCATAATTTAACTTTATTCTGACCATAAAATGGCCAATAATATGGTAAATTCACGATTGTGTAACCGTTTTCGGAAAAAACGGTCAAATGACCTGCCAGAATGCTGCAAATTTTTAACAGTGTAGTATAAACTGGTCCTAATTAGTTTTTGGTGTAAATCGCCCAAAAAGTGACGCTGCTGAGCAGAATTTTTTACGATTTCCGCAATAACTCTATCTCAAAAAGTAATGCACGGATTTTCACCAAACTTCAGATTCAGTTTGAAGTTGACATAGGTTGTTGATTATTAGATTTTGGTGTAAATCATCTAAGCGGTGGAGCTGATATGCTACATTTTTCAGGAAGTATTAACATGTATGAGATAGAAGAATGTTATGGAATTGTCACATCCGACTAGTTCTTTTTTTTTTTTTTTTTTTTTTTTTCTTGAAAGGAAGATTTTATTTCCAATCGTTTGGTATTAGTAACTTTCTTCTATTACAATTAGTTGCAGAGTTAATAGAAAGCGTTTACCTTTTTTTCCACGACTGTACACTTAATCATTTTTTTTCACAGTTTACTGATCATATTATAAAATATACATTAATTATCATATGATTATTTCTCTCTCAAGAAATAGGAAACTATTTGGATGTGCCAATCCCAAAACATTCTTCCATATGATACATCTTAATATTACAAAAAGTAGTTGCAGATATTAATACCAGAGGTTTAGTGGGGGATATACGGCGGTATACGCCGTATACCTTCTGGATTTTTTTAAGAAGCTCCGTATACCCTCTATTTCTCAAATAAATCTATAGCGTATACTCGAGGCATGACATTAATGACTTTAGCGTATACACTCTGCCTCTAGCGCGTACTCTCTGTTTCTTTTTACGATACAACACTGGTTAATACTTCAATATTATTAGTTCAACACTATCCCAATTTTGATTTTCATCTTAAAATTCTGCTTCAGTCAATTAATCCGAGTAAAAAAATGTTCATCTCCATCATGATATTTATTAAAATCAATAGATTTCCAAGTTGTTTGCGAATAGCTGGCTTAGCAGGACGCGAGTTCACGTCACTGCACGAGCCGCCGAGGGACAGTAGAACTGCGAACAATCGAGAAAATTATACAAATATCGTTGTCACAGAGCCCCTTTTCGGTGGAATATTTTCAAATTCAAGGCCAATCTATTGCCCATAGCCAAAAATATACAAAAAAGTTTGAATCAGTTCTATGCATAACTTCATATATTTTTCGATGGTGCAATAATGATATGGCACAAAATTCGCTATTACAGCTCCCTCTTCCGGCCAAATTTTTTCCATATTGAAAGAGGATCTACTTGCAATAGCTAAAAACATATACAAAAAATGTGGTTCAATTTTATGCATAACTTCATACACTTTTCGATGGTACAATGGCGACACAAGGTCAGACGGACAGAGAAAAATATCTATAAACATGTTCTTTGGGAGCTCCGATACCTAAAACGTGTAAATCCGTCGAAAACCGGAAGTCGAAAAAAATTTCAATTACAATACTTTTTTTCTATTGAAGACAGAAGAAAGTAAAAAAGAGACTAATTGGCAAAGACACGTTTTTCATTCCTTCTTTCATCAAATGTAAAGGAATTCAAATCCAGAAACTTTTATAAACTGCATACAGAAAATCATTGAAATTACGTTTTTCACCAAAAACTTCATTGTCTTCAATTGTCTTTTAAAATGTATTGTCAAATTGCTTTTTCTGTAAAATAAATTATTTTTCTTTAAACCATTAATTTTTAAGCAATTCAATTAAGTGGAAAGTTTGAGAATGAGCAAAATATCTTTTTCTTAATGATGTAGCTAAAGGGGAAGTAAATGTAGCTGAATAAATAATTTTATTGGGTTTTTTTTCCATAGGGTAACTTTAGGATAGATGGCCATAGTTTTTAAAGATTTAAATAAAAATTCTTAGAATGCAAATACAATAAATATTGATGCATATTTAAAATTCTTTTACATATACTCATAATATTTTATGCAAAACATAATTAAATGTTGAAAACAAAAAGTGTTAAACAAAATTGAAATTTAAACTGCAGATGGCCATCTCTCCTTTAAGCCGAGGAGAGATGGCCATACAATACAAGAAAGAAAAAGTTAAATTAATAGTAAAAAAAATAGCACATTTCCTATAGTTAATCATGAAAAACATATAGCAATTTGAAAAGATGCATTTATATGATGAAAAATGACTGAAGAAAACTCGAATATACAAAATTTGAAGTATAATTTCAATACTTCACTTTTCGTAAAATCTTACCACATGTTTGCAAAAGGTCTTGATAATTTGTACAAGTCTCATGGAACTAATTCAGGCACCTTATGCATTGTAATTAGACATTCTGTTTGGATGTGATATTATATTGTTTTGCACAACCAACACAGTAATCCAAATCCAATTCTATTTACTCGGAATCTGTAGAATCTGATAATTTAAATGTGTTTCGTTTTCTTCGCTACTGGAATTGTTGTGTTTTTATTTATCTGGTTAATTGTAGGTTTATTACGTTAATTTAGTTTATTTATCAACTTTAATAGTTTCTGTTATGAAATTTTGCGACGTTTTTCAGTATTTTCTGAAACAAATACATTGTTAGGTCTTATTATATTATTATTATTATTATTAAAATATTTATATTAGTTAAGATTTAAATAATTATATCAATTAATATATATATAAACGTAAACATTATATATTTATTTTAAATTTAATTATATTTAGTTAAAATCATAACTAAGTATAATTTTGAAATATTGATTAAAGATGGCCATCTCTCCTGAAATTGAAGGATAGATGGCGTCCCAATTTAAAGCATCATTAGTCATTGCACGTCTTTGTTTTAGTCTTAGAAGTAAAGATTAGAATATATACGTGCGTTAAAAGTCCACATAGTAAAAAAAATACATAACGTACGTACTGCAAAACATTCAGATACCTAAGTAAAAAAAAAAAAAAAAATTCTACCGCCTATTTAATTTACATTAGAATTAGACTTAATTTTTACAATCGAAAAACACAACTGCACGTCGCAATAAACAAACTTGTTTAACTATTTCATACGAACAAAGCTTATCTTGCAATCTATGATCAGGTTTTGGAGATATTTAGACTGGCCATCTCTCCTCTATGACCATCTATCCTAGACTTACCTTATAAGACATTTATCTTTTTTCCACATCCATAAGACTTTAATCAATATTATTAAAAAGGAAAAATGACAAATTATTCATCGGTTGCATATATCTTTTATTATATACCACTATTAAAGTACTATAAACCTTTCTATCGACTTTAGAATTTCGTAGGTGTTCCCAAGAGATAAATAAAAAATACCTTTTAATAAATCTGATATACTAAATGAATGAAATGCAACAACTGTTGTTAGATTTTATACAGAATCGAGTGTTGTGGAATACTTTTATAACACTTTTTATACAACTTATGTGAAAAAAATATTTATTATTTACAAATTTTACGCAGATTTATATAAAAGAATAGGAATTTTATCGAGAAATGCTCCATCTATCCTCGAGTTACCCTATTATAATTAAGAAATGTACAGAATGTCTATCAATTATTGTCGGAGTTTCTTTACCTCATAACTTAAGGCATGTGCCTACCCTCAAATCGCTGTTTTTGCGAAAATTTTCGATTTTTTTTTATTATTTAAAATTAAAGTTCAAACATTTAGGATTCCAAAAATGCCTTACGTTTGGTTAAGCGATAATTTGAAGCAATGTTATAGCTCTAAATATAAAATGGAAATGAATTTTCTGAAACCGGAAGTGACACAGAAAGGTAAACAATACATTTTTATTGCACAAATATAAAATGTATAATATATACACAAATATATAAACACCTACAAATACGGTGGATTTTAAAGTTGTAAACTTTATACATAATTTATTGTGCTCTATCAAAATCTTAATTTGCGTTTTCTGAAAACTGCATTTTTCATTGTGTACGTTTACGAGAAACATCATTAAAAAAAAAAAAAAAAATTAAGATATTGAAATAAAAGTTTGTCCCAAGACTCTGCTCACCTGTTGGTATGTCATGAAGCAAAATATAGCTTGCAAGTTTGTATTAATTTAAGAGCTATTTTTATTGACAAAAAAAAGATTTAGTGAATAGATTTCCTTATAGAAGGTTTAGCATAAACGAAATTTTTTACTAAAATTTCTCTAAATTTGAAAAGTTAATTAAAATTCCATTAAAAAGTTACGTGAATTCATAGTTTTATTTCATGTTTTAATTTAAAACACAAGAGTTTGATAAAAATTTGATACTTAAAAAAAAGTGCCCAGAAGATGGGCAGATACATTAAGATTTAAAAACATGACAAAAAACATTATTACATATTAGTAAAGTACAACTCAAAAAGTTTTTTTAAATTAATATAAACAAATTTATATAAAAGTAAAGTTGAAACGCAAACCGTTATTAATCATACAACGATTATAATCAAATGATAATTAATATTAAAATGTTATTTAAATGTTAAGGGGTCTCAAGACTCTTAAAGCTTTAAAATTTTCGAAATTTTAATTTTTTTAGATGTTAAACTCCTATCTTTTCTGAACATTTTGATATAATTGTTTCCTTGAAATTCCTATTGGAACCGAATTTATGTCTTTTACATTTATACACCTTCAATAGCCGAAGCGTCGTTTCGGAAAATTTGAAGCCATTTTCTCCAAATGACGTTTTTGGGCATAACGCGCACGATATCTCAAAAACTTTTGAATATTTTTCCATGAAATTTTCAAAACATATGTTTCATGTTAGTCTGTATAAACTGAACCTAAAATTTCCATTTTATTGTTCAAAACAATAATTTTAGGTGATTATACTGTTGAAATTTTCTTAATTTTGCATTAGCTAAATGCAACTTGGTATTAAAAATATAAAAAAGCTTTAGAAAGAAATTTATTTAGGTACAGGGTAATTATTGTAATCTGAAGTACAAGTAGGCAAAATTTTCATTCTAGTTGCAATACTTATTTTGTAATCGTGCGCGTAAGCTGTTATGCCAATTTTTTGCTCATCAAATGTCTAACAGTTTGGAGCCCCCTGTAAATGCTAATTCTGCATCTTATAATTTTTTAAATACATGAAATGAAAGAACATACTTATATATTTTATTCCAATTAAAATTGTGTCTTAACATCAAATACATTTTAAAATATTAAATGTTGAAATTGGTGGGTTTTTTTTCATTTTTTCCAATTTTAAGTCCTGAGACCCCTTAATAAAATGTTAACTAAAATGTTAATACTTTTGACAATAATAATGCAGTTTTGATAGATACTGCATAGATATTACCTATGTTTGCTCCTTTGATTTGAGATATGGTCAACACAGACAGCAGATGTCGCTTTCGATCTTTAGCAATTATAGCTGTAATTTCTGTAAATTTCAGCAGCTGCTGTGTTTCAATGCTAGGTGAAATATTTTTTGTGCTTTTTGTAGTTTTTACTCTCTTTTTTACAGTGAGTACTTATGAATTATTTAAATTATCAAAAGAGCAAAACTGAAACTCCATGGTGCAAATTGTTTAGTTAAATTCTCTCTTAATTTTGTATGAACTAGCGTTCTGCCTACACTGTAAAAAAAAATTGTAAAGTTACTAAAGTTTTTCTAGGAAACTGGGATTCCAGGAACTTTTTATGTAACGGCAACAACAAAAATTCCTGTAACAGACGCTGTTACAGGAATTTTTCTTGTTGCCGTTACATAAAAAGTTCCTGGAATCCCAGTTTCCTAGAAAAACTTTAGTAACTTCACAGATTTTTTTTTTACAGTGTAGGTAGCAACCTTTGGGGAAATTTAATTAAATGATTATTGATTAGGGTATACGGTGCACGTTTACGCAGTTTTTATTTTCAATGAATTTTTTAATTTTTATATTTTAACTTAGGAAATTTTAGACGCTGTGGTTTTATAAAGCAGTTAATAAAGTCAAAATCTGTGTATTCAGTTGTTGCCCTATTTGAGTTTTTAACCGTAAAAATTTCTTTTTAGGTCAATGTCCTTTGCGTAAACTTGACCCGGGGGGTGGCATCAAGTGGGGCACGTTTACGTATATTATAGGTGACACCAAGGAAGAAGTGAAATAAATATTTAATCAAATTGAAATGTTTGATTTATAACTTTAAACACTGTTTAAAAATAAAAAAAAATATTAAAGAGAATTAATTAAAGAACATTTTATAGGCTAAACTGAAAACACAGGGCTTATTGCTAATTAACAGAAACTATTTAGTCATCTTCATCATCACTGCTGCAGTTTTTACAAAGAAAAAATAATTTCCTTTTGTACACTTGTCATGGGACCACCTTTCGCATCTTTTTTGGATTGGTTGTATGATTTCAAACAATAAATACACACACAGTTTTCATATTCGTCATCAGATTCATTCATTGTATTCTTTTTTCCAGAGTATACCAACTTTTTCCCTTTTGCAGTTTTTCGTTTCATACTTTTTCCTTTGCTGTCTTCTTGTTCTGCTTCCATAGAAACTAGTAAATTTTTACATAATTTCTTCTTTTTGAACGTGCGTAAAGGTGCCCCGATGTCAATGCGTAAACGTGCCCCGTCGCCATGTTTGGAATTAATTTTTAACGTGCAACGAAAATTAATAACTTTTCTGTTCATACAAATACAGTTCTCAAAAAAGGATAAAATTCTGCTATTGTTCATATATTTGTTTATCCTTAACTAAGTATTATTAGTTCAAAAAAAGTTTCATTAAGTTCAACACAAAATTTACTCACCTTGACAGAAAACAGGTTATCCTTTCTGCATGCTAGACCGAAGCTCGACTGATGCTCAAACACGTGTAAGAATACCCGCTAGGGAGCAGCATCAATCTGTCATGACTGGTGGCGCGCCAGTTATAACTCGTTTCAAAAAAAGTGCACTGCGTAAACGTACCCCATGCGTAAACGCGCCCCGGTCTACCCTACCAATTATAAATATAGAAATACTGTAGTCACCATCACAATGTAGATGCCAAGCATGGATGCAGTGCGATTTCAAAAAAAAAAATAAAATAAAAAAAAAATACATTTGAAGTGTTTTTAAGAAGATGATAAATTTTGAAATAAATACGTAAGTGAAGGTTTCGAAGTTTATTACGCTTTTAAAGATATTTAAAATGTAACAAATGATTGTTTGAAAACATAATACGTTCGTATTTGACATATACTTCCTGATTTTTAGGTGTATTCGTAATCATATAAATACGTAGCACCTATAGTCATCGTCTGGTCCGGCCGCCTGTCTGTCTGTCCGCATGAAACAGCACAAAAACTACCCAAACGAATGGTTTCAGATTTAATATAAAGAATCGTTGCCGAATTCTGTAAAGTCATTTCAATTTTTCTGAAAATCGAATCAAAACTTTGAAAGATATTAAGGTGGTCCGGGACACATTTTAAAATAATTTTTATTTACTGAGTTAAAATTATGAATTTTTTTGTGATGATCAACCTTATCATTTGTAAACAAAATCACATGATAAAACTTCTCATATATTTTTTAAAAAAAATTTAAATTAAAAATTTATTAAAAAAGTGGGGTAATTTAAAATCGTTATAACTCGAAATATTATTTATAGAATTTCAATTTTATCTCATTTAAACAGAAATATATAAGTTTTAATGTTGATTCAGCATTTTTAAAAATATTAATTTATAAAAAAATTAAAAATATTTAATGAAAAAATTGTTGCAACTTTAAAAAAAAAAATCATATTTTCAAAAGTTTTTTTCAAATATGCTGAATCAAAATTAAAGTAAAAAAATTGGAAAACATATGCTCCAAGTTTGAATCTTGTATCTTTAACGGTTCTTGAGTTATAAGAATTTAAATACGGGAAATGGTGAAAAAACCTACCATGAAGAAAAACGCATTTTTACAAGAAGTCATTCCCATGACAGCCATTGCTTGAAAGCTAGATTTTGAAAACAAACCAAAATGAAAAAAATTATATTTTTTGTTCTAATTCAAATAGAAACATGATTTAAATGTCATTTTAAGCAGAAAAAACAGAAAAATGTTTTGTGAAATAAAATGTTTTTGCAAAATTTGAAGATTTTTGTGTCCCGGACACCATTAATAAAAGTTTTCTTCATTCTATTAAATTCTATCACACGTGTTATCTACAAATAATCTTTTAAAGATAATAAATTAGTCAGAAATAAAATAAAATAATTTCTCAATTCAATAAGTAAGATTTATTGTCATTATAATCATTTCTAAATCAAGTAATATTTACTCATGTTGTAATTATTTCCTAAAGAATTAAAGTGATTTATTGCCTTTATATATTTATTCTATGCTGCGCGTAGGCGCCTCTGACGTCAGATAATTTTTCTGACGAGAATGTAATCGAGTGATAATGTTTAGTTTATATTAAAGTTTTGGATATGTAACTTGCGTTTCTTAAACTTTGACTCATATTTATTTGTCGCTTAAAAGCATATTTATTGCTAAGATACAACGGTTGTAGTTTTTATTTGATGGGTCTGTTAGATATTAACATTGAATTTTAAATTGAGTTATAAGAAGTAACAATATGTAATTAATTCAGTGATATCCCATGATAGGTAATGATTATACACTGGTGTCCAAAATTAAGGACCAGTCACAAAATGCTAATTTTTAAGTAAGTGAATACTCAAAAGGAAATAATGCAATTTAAATAATTACTATCCCTATGCACAGCTAGTCCATATAGCATCTCATTTATGTCACACATGGTCACAAGTGTCACAGTTACTACTGTGAAACAAAAAATAGGAAATTCCACACGTCTCATTTTAAGTCTCAAATGATCATTATATGTGACTCCACTGAGACGTCAATGTAACTGCTGGTTTGTGACGAGTCACCAGGTGACTTTACAATGTACGTACATTGTGACTCTCATGTGACTGTCAATTTTCGACTCAATTTCAAAGTCATCACGAACGTTGCATTATGATAAGTCACCAAATAATATCACATATAGTCACATGGTGACTTTTCACAAAATAGCACAATGGTGACTTCACAGTAGTCTCTCTGTCACCTGAAAGTCATCATGTGACTTTAATGTGACATTATTTGGTAACTTATCACAATTTAGCGTTCACGATGACTTTGAAATTGAGTCTGCAGATGACAGTCACATGAGATTCACAATGTAACTACATTGTAAAGTCACATGGTGACTCGTCACAAAGCAGCAGTCACAGTGACGTCTCAGTGAAGTCACACATAGTGATCATTTGAGACTCATAATGAGGTGTATGGAATTTCCTATTTTTTTTTTTTTTTTGCTTCACCGCAGTGACTGTGACACTTGTGACTATATGTGACATGAATGAGATGTTATATGGACTAGCTGTGGTGTAGGAATAGTAATTATTCGAATTATATTATTTCATTTTGAGTATTCGCGTACTTGAAAATTAGAATTTTGTGATTGGTCCTTAATTTTGGACATCAGTATAGGTCGCTATGGTGATGACGCCCTATTTAAGATGGAGTCCTATTATTTCCGTATGACTGAATTTAATATATAGAATCTAATAAATTTTGTATTCATGCATTTTATCATAAGAGTGCAACAGCTATTGCACCAAGAGCTGAACATTTATAAAACGAGTTATAGTACGAACGCAATTCATTTTCCATGTTTGATGTACAATTTTCGATTCTTTGATATTCATATCAGACAAAGAATAACTAATTACTTAATTAAATTTCTTCATAGGTTAATATAGCATTTTATGGTGAATGAAGTGAAATTTATGTTGGTGAAGAAAACATTTGAGTGGTCTTAAGAGAACATTTTATTTAATGGAAAAGCGTTTGTCTTAATTAAATTTGGGTTACTTTTCCACTACAGGGGTCTTGGCGGGTTTTTTTTTTTTTTAAGTTTGGCGCAATTCCGGCTTAAGGGGTCTCAGGACTCTTAAAATGTGAAAAAATGAAAAAAAGGACCATTTTCAACATTTAATTTCTTAAAATGTATTTAATATTAAGACAAAATTTTAAATGGGAAGGAAAGATACAAGTATGTTCTTTCATTTCAAATATTTGAAAAATTGCAAGATGCAGAATTAGCATTTACAGGGGACTTCAAACTGTCAGACATTTGACGAGCAGAAAATCGGCATAACAGCTTATGCGCACGATTACAAAATAATTTTTGCAACTAGAATGAAAATTTTGGTGCGTACATATACCCCAGATTATAATAATTACACTGAACCTAAATAAATTTGTATTTAAAGCATTTTTATATTTTTAATACAAAGTTGTATTTAGCTAATGTAAAATTTAGAAAATTTCAACAATATAAACCCCTAAAACAATATTTTCTTTTTACAATAAAAAGGAAATTTTAGGTTCAGTTTATACAGACTGACATGAAACATACGTTTTGAAAATTTCATGAAAAAATATTCAGAAGTTTTTGACATATCGGGCGCGTTATGCCCAAAAACGTCATTTGGAGAAAAATGACTTCAAAGATTTGGAAACACGGCTTCAGCTATTGAGTGACTATAATTCTAAATGCCATAACTTCTGTTCTAATGGGAATTTCAAGATAACAATTATATCAAAATGTTCAGAAAACATAGAAGTTTAACATCTAAAAAAATTGAAATTTCGAAAATTTTAGAGCTTTAAGAGTCCTGAGACCCCTTAAGAAAGTGAGATTGGTTGACAAATAATATAAACAGCTATAAAAAAAAGCCTGAGGAACTTTCATGCTTGCTTATATATGTATTTATGCATACAATTTTTAGTTCAAAGCTTGTGTCTCCATACAAATCGACTGGTGTATTCAATGGTATAATTGTACAGAAAGTTTATATATATATATATATATACTATATATAAACACTTTATTTATATAAATTAATATTATTATTCCTTTTTTATATACACTTTATTTCTGTTTGTATATAAAAATAGGTAAATGATCAGTTTATATTAAATAAATTGTATATTTATTTAAAAAAAATGCTTGTGAATATGAAACAATAGATTTCTAGAAGCTATGCATGAAAAAAGTACCTCTCTCCTAAACTTCTAAACTCCTAAATTAAAGGATATGATCAAGCTTGGAAGTGCATAAAAGATGATAAAATAAAGGAATTGCTAAATATACTATATAAGACCCTACTTATTGGGTAAAATATTCAAGAGTGGAATCATCACTTTGTAAGCAGGAGACGATAGTCGACAAAGTAAGTGACAGTATGAGAAAAATCGGATAGTCGTTTTAGAATATTTCGTCTATGTTTTCTTCACTAGTTAAACTACACTGCCAAACCAAATTAGGGTAGGAAGCAAAAAAGTGAAGAGAACAGTGTGAGACAGCCATACACGGGCACAAAATTGAGAGTAACATGTGTATCAACGAGCAATACAGAAAAAAAGACGCAAAAAAATTTGCAAGAGAGCTTTAATTCTTTGAAGCGATGGATAGAACATGAAAAGATGGTTTAGGGCAGCAATTTGTTTACATGTAAAGGACAAAAAAGTACTGTTTAGGAATGATGCTAGAAACTTAATATGGTGAGTGGTCCCTTCGGATAGATAAAACTCTCGCATACATGATTTCTATGGATTCGATGTCATTATCGATAAGTTTTCGGGACGTACTGATTCACTCCTCAAGAATTGCAATCTCCAAGTCCCGGACAATAAAAGGAGGCCTCAGACTCGCTACAGTCCGTCGTACGAGTGTGTCCCAGGCATGCTTGATCGGATTCAGGTCAGGAGAACATGTTGGTTATTCCATATGCTGTATTGTTTCAACTTTAAGCATGTTCTCCACAAGACGAGCTATATGAGGTTTGGCAATATCATGCATGGAAAAAGGGAATCACCATTTGCTGCAGCGTGAAATACGATATGAGGTGTCAGTATCCCGTCTGTATAACTTCGGGTCGTTAAAGTGCCATTCCGAATGATATGCAGGCCCGTACGACCACCTATGCTGATTCCGGCCCATAGCAACACCCCACTTCATCTGTAATTTGATCTTTCACGAACGAATGTGGGATTATATTGAGTGTCCCTTTCTCTCCAAACCAAAACACATTGGATGTCGCATCTAGGCTTAATCGGGACTCGTCTGTAGACAGAATTTGACTCCAACAACGTTGCCTCCAAACTCGATGTTCAGTTGCCCACCTTCTTCGCGCCGCAGAGTTGCTTTAGGTCAACGGAATACAGACTATTGGCTTACGTGCATAGAGCCTAGCCTGATGAAGCCTATTTTGGATTGTTTGGCTGGACATCCTACGTCCTGTCGCCAAAAACAACTGTGTTTGCAGCTGAGTAGCATACCCCGTTCCGTCTCAACGAGCTTTTAATAGGATATATCGGTCATCAGTTACTGTGGTTGCACATGGCTTACCTTGCCCTTGTTGATGTCTACCATTCCACGAGTCTTGGAATCGATTCCACAACCTTACATTGACACTTCTTGCTACTCCAACAGCTTTTGCTACACACCGTTCTGTTTCTCCTGATTCAAATGTTCCGGTAATACGCCATGCCATGGATTCCGGTAAATCACATTGTTGTGACATTTGCAAGTCACATTTGAACAATTGAACAATTTTCTGAACAAATCAATTTTACAATTGAGACAGTGAAACAGACGTTTCTGCAAAATTCCGATTTCTCCATTTATTCCCTTTTTCTAGTTTTTGATGCCATAAAGTTCTAGTTTTGATGCCATGGATTTGCATGTGAAGTTTTCATCATCTGTTTTCTACTACGATTTAAATTATGGATGTTTTATTTTACGTTAGTTACCGGTGTAAATATTTGCGTAATTTTGTTAAAACCATGTGTTCGCCTAATTGTTTTGAGCAGTGTAGATAAAAGGTATAGCCGGATAAGCATAGAAAAATGGCTCCCACGGCCGATGTTTGAAATAACATGTGTGGAAAAGGATCATGAGAATACAATATAGAGTGTTTTTAGTCCCTGACCTTGAACTTCCCATGAGATAATCCGGAAAGTATGCGCCGACACCACTGTTTCTTAAATGCGTTTTTCTAAATTATAAAAGTTCAATAAATGAAACCAACGCGAATTATTGAAGTATATATTAATTCATATTATATATTTTCTTTACATTTTTACACAATTTTTAACATATAAAAATAAACAAAGATATTTTTTATATAGTAATATTAAATTTACACCAACAACAACAAAAAAAAAATACACAATAATGCTCAAAGTATTTACTGTCAGCAAAAAAAAAATTCGTTAAAATCGAAGCTGCACTTTTTGAGTTACAACAAAAATAATGCTAGCAACTTGTTAAAATATTCCTAACTTTTCCTGTTTGTATTTCCGGAAATACGCTGCTATTAATAGATAGTAGGAATGCAAATATATCAACGTTAAAAGCACCAATAATTTTAAATTTTAAGCATACCGGTTTCGGTAGCATATAGCGTACCGCCCGCAGTGCTCACCGAAACCGGTATGCTTAAAATTTTAAATTATTGGTGCTTTTAATGTTGATATTTTTACATTTCTATTATATCGTACCAAGCTACATCTTAATAATTAATAATTATCAATGGATAGGTCAATTTGTGACATTTCCATTCGATCAGGATGTTCAGTACGCCAAAATAAAAGTATGTTTCCATGCATACCACTTCCCTACAGGTTTGTTTGATGTTTATAAACATTATGTTACACTGGCGTACTGCGCATTCTTCTCCCGCAATAAAATCAAGAACTGACAAATCAAATGTTAACATTTGCCTACCATGCGCATCATGATTTTCACTTATAACAAGCCTATTCAGCTTCATAGGCACAATCGACTAAACTATCGACTTGATATTATTATGCGGGAAGAATGCGCAGTACGCCAAAATAACAGTATCTTTACAAAAACAAAATAAGCCTGTAGGAAAGTGGTATTTTCTTATTTTGGCGTACTGCGCATCCTGTCCGAGTGGAAATGTCGCGGATTGATCAATCAATTGATAGCCGCGTATTTCTGGAAATACCAGAAGGCAAAGTTAGGAATATTTTAACAAGTATCTTGCATTATTTTTGTTATAATTGAAAAAGCGCATCTTTGATTCTGACGAAATTGTTTTTGTTTAAAGTACACCATTTGGGCATTATTGTGTAATATTTTGGTTGGTGTAAATATAATAGCAGTATAATTTTTTTTTATATTTCTGTATATTTTTATATTCTAAAAAATGTGTAAAACTCTGAAAAAAAATATAATATGAACTAATATATTCTTCAATAATTGGAGGTGGTTTCATTTTTTTTAACTTTTGTACTTTTGGAGAAAAACGTATTTCAAAAACAGTGGCACCGGCGCATACTTTCCCGATTATCTCAAGGACAGTTCTAGGTCAGGGACCAAAAACACCATTTGTTGTATTTTCATGATAAGCTTTAATGCCACACGTTATTTCAAACATCGGCCATTGGATCCATTTCTCTATGCATATTTTCCTTTCTATGAATTTAGGAATAAATTCATAGGATATATTAATGCGTTTCAGCAGATAATATTATTCTTATAAATATCATACGTGTATAATTTTGAAATTTTCGTTAAAAATAGCCCATAATTTGAAAAACAAATCTTAAGGCGTAAGTAACTATGTAGAAAATAGACATTTATAATTTAATCAAAATTAAAAGGAAAGTATTGCATTGCGGAATTTCGTGGTTATTCACTATTGACAAAGAAAAAAAAAATCAAAGTTTATTTTGTCAGCCGATCGTAATTCTCAATGTCAGCAACATAAACATTAAGAATGGTTCCCTTCAATTATTTTATTAAGTTTGACATGCGAAGATTGATAACCGATTAAGAAGTATTTTGCGAAGATTGATAACCGATTAAGAAGTATTTTTACACCTTATTATTAAAGTGGAACATATATTAACTGCCTTTATCGAACAAAGCCATTTTCTATATCTACGAGTATAACATATTCTTTTTGCGTTTCTTTATAATTTAGATAATTCCCGCCCAAATTATCTTACGCATAATATTAAAAATTTGGTTCATAGATTACACTTTAATTAAAGCAGAATAAACGTTTTCAAACGAGGACAAAAGGAATATTCCATTATAATGCTAAATCATAATACAGAAAGCCAGCACCGTGCGAAAGGGGGGGCGAAGGGGGCGGTCGCCCCGGGCGCGGAAATTTAGGGGCGCCAAATTTGTACTACCAATTTTCGTTTTTTTATTGTCGTCGATCATTTTCATTGGAATTTTTTTTCACTCTTCGATATTCTATTTTTTTTTTTTTTTTTTTTTTTTTTTTTGTAAAACCAAATGTATGTATTTACATAGCGGGAATTTTTTTCCCAATGGAAGTATGTACATTTTGCATTTCCAAGTTATTGCGTCGTTCACATTTACTTTGCATTGAGCTCTTTAGATCTGATGATTTTATAATATGCTTTTGTGATATTTTATTGCAGTGTTTCTTAAACTTTTGCACTCTGCGGCCCCTTTTACATCGTATACGAAAGCTTCTGTGCTAACCTATTCTGATTCCACTATGGGATCATTCTTATAGTCATTCGGTCATTACTTTGCTGTTAAAAAAAGGTCCAGCACAGAATGAAAATGCTGATTACATGAAATCTGCCACTGCAGAAGGACGACAATTTTCCAAACTAACGTTCCAGAAAATTATACCTAGTGGAGAAATTATTAACCGTGATTGCGGCTTATTGGATAACTTAATTAAGGGAATCACTATATTTTGTTTTCTCTGTTTATTATTCACCAATTATCATGATCGCCCTCCAAAGTTAGCCAATCCAGATTGTGGGTTTTTCATGTAGAAGAAATTAAATCCTAAAATTCTTGAGCATAAAAATGCTCTAGAACACAGGAATGCATGCATTCGATAAAAGAAACTTGAGAGACGTTTAAAATTAAATCATGTAATCGACAGCAAATTTGAAAAGAGCAAAAGTGAAAATTATTGAAAGTGAAAAAGATAATTGGCGAAATATATTCAGGATGAAATTATGAACCTTCTTGCCAATGAAGTAAGAAAAACGATTGTAGAAGAAATTAATAGAGCAAGGTATTTTTCAATTTCGTTCGATCGCACTCCATATACCATGTGTCCTATAATGGACTGACTGTTTTTAAACTTCAATAACCTGTAAATGGTAACAGCTATTTTAAAAAAAATTGCGGGAAGGTAATGTAAAATGTCAGTATTTTTCTTTTACCTCGATTCCCGGCTTTAGTTCTAAATAGCAACTATAGATAGCGCTGCAAGCAAGAATGCCCACCTCGGGAACTCAGCTTACGCTTTAGAGTGATAGTGCGCATCCCGAGGGGCAGACCACTAGCTGCTCACGTTACAAATGACTTTTTCAATTCTTATACTGCAGTTTTACAATTTCACATTACAACATAAATATCGATGATTTGTTGAAGAATTAAACAGGTTTATAGTTAATTCAGGTTACAGCAGTATACTTTATTAAACCATATTCGTGAAAATCAATGAAGTTTATACTGAATTGACAATTATGCCAGCAATGTATAACCACACAAGCACTATAAAGACAACATCTAGCGCCATAGGTGCTCAATCAAGGCCAAAACCGAAATCGCCCAACACTGATGCGAAAAGAAGAGGTTAAATGTATGGAGTGGGTCTCATTCTCCAATACAATCTGATTTTTAGGGGCCTATCTATACTTCTATACTCCTATTATAAAGAGGAAAAAATTGTTTATTTGTCGGAGGTAAGCTCAGGAACTACCGAACCGATTCCAAAAGTAATGGTATCAAAATGATGCTGTTAGTCCAACTTAGAACATAGGCTATACCTTATGTCGGTGCCACTACCCCAAAGGGGGTGCAAAAGCAAAAAACGTTCTAAAAATGCGATTTTTGCGTTACTGAAGGGCCTAGAAATATGACATTTGGAATATTAGTTACTTATAAGATATAAATGATGTCTAAGAACAGTTCTTAAACAATTCGAAATTTAAAAGGGGTGAAAATGCACAAAAAGCGTTTTAAAAAACGTTCTAAATGGTAGTTTCTACATAATCTCAGGAAATACGAAACCGATTTAAAATGTAATGGTATCAAAATGATAGTGTTAGTCCAACTTAGAACATAGGCTATATTTTATGTCGGTGCCACTACCCCAAAGGGGGTGCAGGAGCAAAAAACGTTCTAAAAATGCGATTTTTACGTTACTGAAGGGCCTACAAATATGAAATTTGGAATATAAGTTACTTATAAAATATAAATGATGTCTAAGAACAGTTCTTAAACAATTCGAAATTTAAAAGGGGTGAAAATGCACAAAAAGAGTTCTAAAAAACGTTCTAAATGGTAGTTTCTACATAATCTCAGGAAATACCAAACCGATTTTAAAAATATTGGCGTCAAAATGATAGTGACAACGTTTGCTCCAAGATAGGCTATGTTTTATGTCGGTGCCACTACCCCAAAGGGGGTGTAGGAGCAAAAAACGTTCTAAAAATGCGATTTATGTGTTACTGAAGTGCCTAGAAATATGAAATTTGAAGTATCAGCTACTTATTAGATATAAAGGATTTCTAAGAACAGTTCTTAAACAATTCGAAATTTAAAAGGGGTGAAAATTGCGAAAAGCGTTCTAAAAACGTTCTAAATGGTGATTTCTACACAATCTCAGGAAATACCAAACCGATAAAAAAAAATAATGGCGTCAAAATGATGGTGAAAACCCTTGCTCCAACATAGGCTATGTTTTATGTCGGTGCCACTACCCTAAAGGGGGTGCAGGAGAAAAGCATTCTAAATTGCAGTTTTTGCGTGACGGAAGGGCCTTGAATCGTGAAATTTAGAATGGTAGTTAGTTATAAGATATCAATGATCTCTAAGGACATTTCCTAAAAAAGTCGAAATTTAAAAGGGGGGGTCAAAAGCGTTGTAAAAAACGTTCTAAATTGCGATTTCTAGCAATCTCAGGAAATACTGAACCGATTTCAAATATAATGGTGTGAAAATGACGGGGACAGATCTTGCTCCAATATAGGCTATATTTTATATCTGTTTCCACTACCCCAGAGGAAATGCAGAAGCAAAATGAACGAAAAGCGTTCTAAAAACGTTCTAAATGCCGATTTGTCCCCAATATCTCAGAAAGAATCAAACTGATTTCAAAAGTAATGGTAAGAAATTGATGCTGACAGCCTCTGCTCTAACATAGACGCTATTTTAAGTCGGTATCACTATCACCTAGACGTTGCAGGAGCAAAAAAGCGTTCCAAATTTCGATTTTTGTGATCGGTAGGGGCTAGCAACTTAAAATTAGGCAAGGAACATATTTATTACATATAAATGATGTTTAAGAACAGTTTAAAAAAAATTGGAAATTTAAAAAGGGGTGAAAATGCGCGAAAAGCGTTCTAAAAACGTTCTAAATTGCGATTTCTTCTCAATCTCAGGAAATTCCAAAGCTATTTCAAAAGTAATGGTTGCAAATCAATGGTCACAGTCCCTGCTATAACATAGGTTATATTTTATGTTGCTGTCACTACCATCTGAGGGTTGCAAAAGCAAAACATGTTCTAATTTGCGTTTTTTGCATAACTGAAGTGTCTAACACTTTGAAGTATGGCATGGCATTTACTTACAAGATGCAACTGCTTTCTAAGAACTGTCGAAAGAAAATTTCAAATTTAAAAAGATGAAGTGAGTGAAAAGTGTTATAAATTACAATTTTTATGTAATCTTATCATATACCAAACCGATTAAAAAAATAATGATGACAAATTGTTGGTGATAGAACCTGCTCAAATATAGGCTATATTTTATGTCTGTGCCACTACCACCAAAGGGTTGCAGTAGCTAAAAACTTTCTAAATTGCGATTACTGTGATACTGAAAAGGCTAGAAACTTTAAATATGGCATGGTAGTTAGTTATAAAATATATATGCCCTCGAAGGACTGTCGAAAATAAATTCGAATTAAAACGGGGTGAAGTGAAGGGGAGGTGCGAAAAGCATTCTAAAAAAGTCCTAAATTACGATTTCTACTCAATTTCAGGGGATATAAACCAAATATAAAAGTAATAGTTGCGAATCAATGGTAACAGTCTCTGATCGTACACAGGCTATATTTTATGCCGATTGTTCTACCGACTGGGGTTCACAGGAACAACAAGCGCTCTAAAAAAGGCCTTTAAAAGCTTTCTAAATTACGTTTCTGTGGAATATTAGGAAATAACAAACCAATTTCAAAATTAATGTTGGCAAATTAATGATGACAGTTCCTATTTCAACATAGCCCTTTATGCTGAGAGAGGTGGTAGGACTTGGAATTTGACATGATGGTTAATTTTAAGATGTAAGAAGATGGTTTCTAAAAAATTCGAAACTTCAAATGAATACTGAAATGAGCGTATTAATTAAGCATAAAAGTTTCAAAATATTTTCTAAATTATTATTTATTTAGATTTATTTCGTTTTATTAATTTAAGTCTCATTTCTGCCTTATTCAGTGTAACAATGATGTTTAATCAAACTGTGTTTTAAATAGTAATTTTTTTAATTATTCCTAAAAGTAATAAGTACCTTTTAATAAAATAAAATATTACCATTTAATGAAATAAAAATTTAGTTAGTACCTTTTAATAAAAATTAGACATATAAATATCACTTGGCATATTTCAAATATTACGCGAGCAAAGCCGCGGGGTTTGCTAGTTCTATATATTTAGCCTTCTTCCTTCGCATGATGCCAAGGGGATTTCAGTTTAGACCTCCTTTGAGCGCTTATTGCTTGCCACCTATCTCTGCTATTTGGAACTAAAACCGAGAACCGCAGTAAAAATACTTCTAATATCTTACATAACTCTCCTGCAAGAATTTCTTTTAATAATTGTCACCATTTGCAAGTTATTGAATTTTAAACACAGTCCAGTTTAGGAATCCAGTGCACCTCACAAAGGACAAATGACGCAAATTATGCGATACCGACAATAGAAAATTTTCATTTGAGGAAAGGTTTCTTGACTACATCAAGTCAAAAAAAAAAAAAAAAAAAAAAAAAAAAGCAAATAAAGGAGCGTAAGATATTTAAGATAAGCTAATGTCCGACAATCTCGACATTCACAGCTGCACGAAAGGTTCTGTTCTCAAAGATGTTAGACGGGAGGTGCTGAGTTCGACCCAATCGCGCACGTCAGCCTAATCGTTTGAAATTGTCCGTAGTTTTCTTCGAACCTTGCCTAAATACGGGTTAGGTTCCCTTAGAAATACCTTACAGAGGACACTCCCATCCCATTCCTTTCTACTCAGTGTTGATTTCAGGGGTGGCCTGAGGGGAACATTCCCCCCTGGAGCAATGAGATGTCCCCCCCGGAAGATTTGAGATTTTGTGTTTTCAATGGTCAAAAAGCACAATTTACCCTTCGGAACTCTATAATGTCCCCCCCCCCGGAGCCACAGAAATCCCTCCCGGAGAAAAGTGTCTGAATTCAACACTGGGCCTACTATATCCAACTTGAAGATAATCGGCCGTCATAAACAATACCAATATCAACCCTTCAGAGCTCAATGTTGTGATATGGTGCAAATATGGCTTCCCAATATAATGTTGTGTAAGCTCGAATCGTCGAAGTAAATAAATTCGTCTATTTTTTTACCATGCTCTGCACATTCTCTAAACTTTGAGTTCGTGCTGCTGGTGTATGTCCAAAAATGTTCGGAACTGCATAAAATGTGTTTTTTTTTTCTCTTCTACTGAAAGGTGGTCCCACTTATCAGTATGTCCCATTATACTTATGTCCCACTTATCAGTTTATTTAAGGAAACATTGCGATACTCTATGGTCATGGAAAAATAAAGCTATATCTGCAGTTTACGAACAATCGCAACATATTTTAAAAGCTCTGGAAGACCTTATAGAAATGAAGTAAAATGAGTAAACTTACTCAGGAGCAAAAAGCTTAATAAAGCAAATAAAGAAATTCCCCTTTATTTACGGCTTAGTAGTTTGACACAGCATTTTAAATGAAATAGAAAAAGTTAATATTATTCTCACGAAAAAAAAAAAAAAAAACTGTCAATGTTTTGATTCCCAGCAAACTGATTGAAACACTAAAAAACACATTTTAGACAATAAGAGAGGAACAAGAAAGCTAAGATTTGATTATGTCCGTAAATGTAGAGTCCTTATTTGAGTAAAACAGAAAACGTAAAATTCGCAGAACAATTTGACTATGAAGCTCCTGATGAAAGTGGACATTTGTATGAAAGTGAAGGATTTCGTGTTACGTAGAGACACTTTACCGTGCAACTGAACTGGAGGTTTAAGAAACTGAGAAATATATAACAAGAATTTGAGTTTCTGGTGGTGCGAATCTAAAATCAGTTATCGAAAATCTGTTAATATTGCCTGGACCTGGCCCTTTATTGCTGACTTGAATGGACTAGAATTGTAAGCGAGGTTTTAAATGCGAAAACCTTATTTCTACCATTAGATAAGAACTTTTATAAAATGGATCATTTAGAAATCCTTTAGTTGCTCCATAATTTTAACTTTAGGAAAACAAGGAATTACAAAAACATGGAGGCAGCGTACATAATTTATAAGTATTTCAGTTACAATAAAATAGCAAAAAACTACTTAAGATCTACTATGAGTCGAGAGATTAAGCAACCTGAATTTACTTTCTATAAAATTCAGTGTGTCGCAATCTTTTCACATAAAATAATAAACGATTTTGCTACCCTAAATGCAAGAAAAACTAGACGGATGTACCAATCCCAAAACTTTCTTCCATCTCATACATGTTAATACTTGAAAATTCGGTATCACACTGCCAAAATTAAACGGCAATCTATTCCCATCATGAGGATTCTAAAGAGATGAAATTCCATGCATTGGTTCTTAAGATATGACCATCTCTGAAATTGTGTAAATTCAGCATAGCAGCACCATCTATTGGGTGTTTTACACCAAAACCTATGTTACTCCAAAACCACCAAGCAACCACTTATGTCAAAGTCTAACTGAAAGTTTGAGGAAAATCCGTGCATTAGTTTTTGAGATAGAGCTATTGCGGGAATAGTGCAAAATGCAGCACAGCAGGCCACCTGTTGAGCGATTTACACCAACACGTAATAAGCATCAAGTCATATCAAGGACTAACTGTATCTGAAGTTTTATGAAAATCCGTGCATTAGGTCTTGAGATAGAGCCATTGCGGAAATCGTAAAAAATGCAGCATAGCAGCGCCACCTGTTGAGCGATTTGCACCAAAAACTAATCAGCATCAATTTGTATCAGGTACTAACTGGATATAAATTTTTATTAAATTCCGTATATTAGTTCTTGAGATAGAGCGCCCATAAAATTTGTGTCACACACACACAGACAGACAGACATTTTGTAAAAGCATGTTTTTCGGAATCTCTGACCCCTAATATCCGTCGAAAACCGGAATTCGAAAATTTTCGTGAATCCAATACTTTCTTCTTGTAAAGATAGAAGACAGTAATAAAATGGAAGTAAATGTATTTGCCTGATATTATATTTTATTTTATGTTAATTAAAACACTGTTTCAGTTATCTTCCTTAATTAATGTACTGAAAATATAATTTATTTTTATCTTTTACATTATGTTCTGCAAGTTTTTTGTTTGTTTTGCCTTTTTTAGTACTTATTGGTTGAAGGGACCACTTGTTTCTAATCTAGTTGTTAGCGATTTTTACCCATTTTCTGCAGCTTAAAGACTAAACACAACTAAAAATGGCAAGAAAAATATGTGAGAAAGGTTAAGAAAAATCTGTCGCAAAGCATCACGATATCATTAACAAATAAGTACAATTTTCTTTTCAGTTATTTAGTTGTTTGGAATTTCTGAATTAAAATTAAATCTTTTAAAGTTCTAAAATAAATGCAAAATATTTATTCAATATAATTTATTTCTGTTTCTGCGATTTATCAATTTTGAAGGAGGGGGGAGGGGGGGCGCCAAATTGACACGCTGCCCCGGGCGCAGTTTTCTCTTCGCACGGCCCTGCAGAAAGCAGAATAATTTAAAGCTTAACAAAATTACTTAAATGAGCCATTTTAAGGATATAATGAAAGAAACTTTCCTTTTTTCGATCCAGACGTTAAATTAGTTCATTAGCTGATCATAGATCGATAATTTATTAAGACATTTTCCTCAGAAGTTAATTTAAAAAAATCAATATCAATGTAATATAACCTGAAAATTGTGTTCCGTAAACAAATCGATATATTTGTTAATGTTTTCAAAGATTAACGGAAATATTAATATAAAATATTTATTCACTAGCATGCTATACAGGATGTTGCCGAATTCAACCAACAAAGTCAGAAAGATGATAGTATGCATCCAGTGGATGAAAAATTACAATATCTTCAACATATTCTTTTTTAGTTTCTTAAAAATTTAGATAAATTCCGCCAAAATAACCTTACGCATTATATTAAAAAAAATGGTTCATAGATTGCACTTTAATCGAAGCAAAATAAAGGTTTTCAAACGACGACATAAGGGATATTCCATTATATTGAAAATGCAAAATCAAAATTTAGAAAGCGGAATAATTTAAAGCTTAAAATAATTACTTAAATGAGCCATCTTAAGGTGATAACGAGAACAACTTTCCTTTTTCTATGTAGACGTTTAATTAGTTCATTAGCTGCGCATATATCGATCATTTATTAAGACATTTTTATCGGAAGTTAATTTTAAAAAAGCAATATCAATGTCAAATAACCTGAAAGTAGAATTTCCCGTAAACTAGTCGAAGTGTAATTTCAATGTTTTAAAAAATTAACAAAAATTTTAATTTAAAATGTTTATTCAATAATATGCTATACATGGTGTTACCGAATTCAACCGACAATTACAGAAGGGTGTTACTATGCATCAAGAGGATAAAAAATTATCATGTCTAAAACATATTGTTTTTGAGTTGCTTTATAATTTAGATAATTTCCGCCCAAATAACCTTATGAATAATATTAAAAATTTGGTTCGCAGCCTAAACTTTAATTAAAGCAAAAAAAAAAAAAAAAGTTTTCAAACGAGGACATAAGAGATATTCCATTATAATGAAAATGCAAAATCAACATTCAGAAAGCAGAATAATTTAAAGTTTAACAAAATAACTTAAATGAGCCGTCTTAATAACACAGCGAGAGCATCTGTTCTTTTTTCTATCCAGACGTTTAATTAGATCAATAGCTAAGCATAGATCGATCCTTTATTAAGACATTTTCCTCAGAAGTTAATTTTAAAAATGAATATTAGTGTAAGGTAACCTGAAAATTGAGTTTCCTTAAACTAGTCGAAATGTAATTTTAATGTTTTCAAAAATTAACAAAAATTTTAATTTAAAATGTTTATTCATTAATATGCTATACGGGGTGTTGCCGAATTCAACCGACAAATACAGAAGGGTGATAGTATGCATCAAGAGGATGAAAAATTACCATATCTACAACCTATTCATTTTGAGTTCCTTTATAATTTAGATGATTTCCGCGCAAATAATCTTATGAATAATATTAAAAATTTGGTTCGCTGCTTGCACTTTAATTAAAGCAAAATAAACATTTTCAAACGAGGACATAAGGGATAGTCGATTATAATGAAAATGCAAAATCAAAATTCAGAAAGATGAATAATTTAAAATTTAACAAAATTACTTTAATAGGCCGTCTTAAGGAAATAACGAGAGCAACTTCCCTTTTTCGGTCCAGGCGTTTAATTAGTTCATTAGCTGAGCATAGATCGATCATTTATTAAGAAATTTTCCTCAGAAGTTAATTTTAAAAAATCAATATCAATGTAAGATAGCCTGAAAATTTAGTCTCCCGTAAACTAGTCGATATCTTTATTAATTTTTATTAAAAAATTAACGGAAATATTAATTTAAAATATTTATTCACTAATATGCTACACGGGATGTTGCAAACTGCAACAGAAACATTCAGAAGGGTGACAGTGTGTATCCATAGCATGAAAGATTACCACACATCTAGAACATATTCTTTTTGAGTTTATTTATAATTTAAATAATTTCCGCGCAGATAATCTTTCGCATAATATTAAAAATTTCGTTCATAGCATACACTTTAATAAATGCAAAATAAATGTTTTCAAATGAGTACATATGGGATATTCCGTTGTAATGTAATTGCAAAAGCAGGATTCAGAAAGATGAATAATTTAAATTTTAACAAAATTACTTAAATGGGCCGTCTTAAGGAAATAACGAGAAAACATTCTTTTTTCTACCCAGATATTTAATTAGTTCATTAGCTGAGTATAGTATATCGATAATTTATTAAAACATTTTCCTCAGAAGTTAATTTAAAAAAATCAATATCAATGTTAGATAACTTAAAAATTGAGTTTCCTGCAAACCAGTCGAAATCTAATTTTAATGTTTTCAAAAATTAAATAAATTTTTAATTTAAAATGTTTATTAATTAATGTGCTATACAGGGTGTTGCTGAATTCAACCGACAAATTCAGAAGGGTGATAGTATGCATCAATAGGATGAAAGATTACCATATCTACAACATATTCTTTTTGAGTTTCTTTATAATTTAGATAATTTCCGCGCAATAGTCTTACGAATAATAGTAAAAATTTTGTTCGCAGCCTACACTTTAATTTAAGCAAAATAAACGTTTTCAAACGAGGACATAAGGGATATTCCATTAAAATGAAAATGCAAATTCAAAATTCAGAAAGCTGAATAATTTAAAGTTTAACGAAATTACTTAAATGAACCGTCTTACGGAGATAACGAGAGCAACTTTCCTTTTTCTATGCAGACGTTTAATTAGTTCATTAACTGAGCAGAGATCGATCATTTATTAAGATATTTTCCTAAGAAGTTAATTTAAAAAAATCAATATCATTGTAAGATAATCTGAAAATAGAGTTTCCTGCAAACTAGTCCAAATGTAATTTTAATGTTTTCAAAAATTATCCAAAATTTTAATTAAAAATGTTTATTAATTAATATGCTATACGGGGTGTTGCCGAATTCAAATGACAAATTCAGAAGGGTGATAGTATGCATCAATAGGATGAAAGATTACCATATCTACAACATGTTCTTTTTGAGTTTCTTTATAATTTAGATAATTTCCGCGCAAATAGTCTTATGAATAATATTAAAAATTTTGTTCGCAGCCTACACTTTAACTAAAGCAAAATAAACGTTTTCAAACGAGGACGTAAGAGAAATTCCATTATAAAGAAAATTCAAAATCAAAATTCAGAAAGCTGAATAATTTAAAGTTTAACAAAATTACTTAAATGAACCGTCTTAAGGAGATAACGAGAGCAACTTTCCTTTTTCTAAGCAGACGTTTAATTCGTTCATTAGCTGAGCATAGATTGATCATTTATTAAGACATTTTCCTCAGAAGTTAATTTTAAAAAATCAATATCATTGTAAGATAATCTGAAAATAGAGTTTGCTGCAAACTAGTCCAAATGTAATTTTAATGTTTTCAAAAAACATCCAAAATTTTAATTAAAAATGTTTATTAATTAATATGCTATACGGGGTGTTGCCGAATTCAAATGCAAAATTCAGAAGGGTGATAGTATGCATCAATAGGATGAAAGATTACCATATCTACAACATGTTCTTTTTGAGTTTCTTTATAATTTAGATAATTTCCGCGCAAATTGTCTTATGAATAATATTAAAAATTTTGTTCGCTGCCTACACTTTAATTAAAGCAAAATAAATGTTTTCAAACGAGGACATAAGAGAAACTCCATTATAATGAAAATTCAAAATCAAAATTCAGAAAGCTGAATAATTTAAAGTTTAACAAAATTACTTAAATGAACCGTCTTAAGGAGATAACGAGAGCAACTTTCCTTTTTCTAAGCAGACGTTTAATTAGTTCATTAGCTGAGCATAGATCGATCATTTATTAAGACATTTTCCTCTTAAGTTAATTTTAAAAATCAATATCAATGTAAGATAACCTGAAAATTGAGTTTCCAGTAAACTAGTAGATATCGTTTTTAATTTTTTAATGCGCAAATAGTCTTATGAATAATATTAAAAATTTTGTTCGCTGCCTACACTTTAATTAAAGCAAAATAAATGTTTTCAAACGAGGACATAAGGGAAATTTCATTATAATGAAAATTCAAAATAAAAATTCAGAAAGCTGAATAATTTAAAGTTTAACAAAATTACTTAAATGAACCGCTTAAGGAGATAACGAGAGCAACTTTCCTTTTTCTATGCAGACGTTTAATTAGTTCATTAGCTGAGCACAGATCGGTCATTTATTAAGACATTTTCCTCAGAAGTTAATTTAAAAAATCAACATTAGTGTATGATAACCTGAAAAGTGAGTTTCCCGTAAACAAATCTATATCATTTTTAATGTTTTAAAATATTAACCGAAATGTTAATCTAAAATATTTATTCAATAATATGCTATACAGTGTGTTACCGAATTCAACAGACAAATTCAGAAGGGTGATAGTATGCATCAATAGCATGAAAGATTACGATATATACAACATATTCTTTATGAGTTTCTTTATAATTTATATAATTTCCGCGCAAATTGTCTTATGAATAATATTAAAAATTTTGTTCGCTGCCTACACTTTAATTAAAGCAAAATAAACGTTTTCAAACGAGGACATAAGAGAAACTCCATTATAATGAAAATTCAAAATCAAAATTCAGAAAGCTGAATAATTTAAAGTTTAACAAAATTACTTAAATGAACCGTCTTAAGGAGATAACGAGAGCAACTTTCCTTTTTCTAAGCAGACGTTTAATTAGTTCATTAGCTGAGCATAGATCGATCATTTATTAAGACATTTTCCTCAGAAGTTAATTTAAAAAATCAACATTGGTGTATGATAACCTGAAAATTGAGTTTCCCGTAAACAAATCTATATCATTTTTAATGTTTTAAAATATTAACCGAAATGTTAATCTAAAATATTTATTCAATAATATGCTATACAGTGTGTTACCGAATTCAACAGACAAATTCAGAAGGGTGATAGTATGCATCAATAGGATGAAAGATTACGATATATACAACATATTCTTTATGAGTTTCTTTATAATTTATATAATTTCCGCGCAAATTGTCTTATGAATAATATTAAAAATTTTATTCGCTGCCTACATTTTAATTAAAGCAAAATAAACGTTTTCAAACGAGGACATAAGAGAAACTCCATTATAATGAAAATTCAAAATCAAAATTCAGAAAGCTGAATAATTTAAAGTTTAACAAAATTACTTAAATGAACCGACTTAATGAGATAACGAGAGCAACTTTACTTTTTCTATGCAGACGTTTAATTAGTTCATTAACTGAGCAGAGATCGATCATTTATTAAGATATTTTCCTAAGAAGTTAATTTAAAAAAATCAATATCATTGTAAGATAATCTGAAAATAGAGTTTCCTGCAAACTAGTCCAAATGTAATTTTAATGTTTTCAAAAATTATCCAAAATTTTAATTAAAAATGTTTATTAATTAATATGCTATACGGGGTGTTGCCGAATTCAAATGACAAATTCAGAAGGGTGATAGTATGCATCAATAGGATGAAAGATTACCATATCTACAACATGTTCTTTTTGAGTTTCTTTATAATTTAGATAATTTCCGCGCAAATAGTCTTATGAATAATATTAAAAATTTTGTTCGCAGCCTACACTTTAACTAAAGCAAAATAAACGTTTTCAAACGAGGACGTAAGAGAAATTCCATTATGAAGAAAATTCAAAATCAAAATTCAGAAAGCTGAATAATTTAAAGTTTAACAAAATTACTTAAATGAACCGTCTTAAGGAGATAACGAGAGCAACTTTCCTTTTTCTATGCAGACGTTTAATTCGTTCATTAGCTGAGCATAGATTGATCATTTATTAAGACATTTTCCTCAGAAGTTAATTTTAAAAAATCAATATCATTGTAAGATAATCTGAAAATAGAGTTTGCTGCAAACTAGTCCAAATGTAATTTTAATGTTTTCAAAAAATATCCAAAATTTTAATTAAAAATGTTTATTAATTAATATGCTATACGGGGTGTTGCCGAATTCAAATGCAAAATTCAGAAGGGTGATAGTATGCATCAATAGGATGAAAGATTACCATATCTACAACATGTTCTTTTTGAGTTTCTTTATAATCTAGATAATTTCCGCGCAAATTGTCTTGTGAATAATATTAAAAATTTTGTTCGCTGCCTACACTTTAATTAAAGCAAAATAAATGTTTTCAAACGAGGACATAAGAGAAACTCCATTATAATGAAAATTCAAAATCAAAATTCAGAAAGCTGAATAATTTAAAGTTTAACAAAATTACTTAAATGAACCGTCTTAAGGAGATAAAGAGAGCAACTTTCCTTTTTCTAAGCAGACGTTTAATTAGTTCATTAGCTGAGCATAGATCGATCATTTATTAAGACATTTTCCTCTTAAGTTAATTTTAAAAATCAATATCAATGTAAGATAACCTGAAAATTGAGTTTCCAGTAAACTAGTAGATATCGTTTTTAATTTTTTAATGCGCAAATAGTTTTATGAATAATATTAAAAATTTTGTTCGCTGCCTACACTTTAATTAAAGCAAAATAAATGTTTTCAAAAGAGGACATAAGGGAAATTTCATTATAATGAAAATTCAAAATAAAAATTCAGAAAGCTGAATAATTTAAAGTTTAACAAAATTACTTAAATGAACCGTCTTAAGGAGATAACGAGAGCAACTTTCCTTTTTCTATGCAGACGTTTAATTAGTTCATTAGCTGAGCACAGATCGGTCATTTATTAAGACATTTTCCTCAGAAGTTAATTTAAAAAATCAACATTAGTGTATGATAACCTGAAAAGTGAGTTTCCCGTAAACAAATCTATATCATTTTTAATGTTTTAAAATATTAACCGAAATGTTAATCTAAAATATTTATTCAATAATATGCTATACAGTGTGTTACCGAATTCAACAGACAAATTCAGAAGGGTGATAGTATGCATCAATAGCATGAAAGATTACGATATATACAACATATTCTTTATGAGTTTCTTTATAATTTATATAATTTCCGCGCAAATTGTCTTATGAATAATATTAAAAATTTTGTTCGCTGCCTACACTTTAATTAAAGCAAAATAAACGTTTTCAAACGAGGACATAAGAGAAACTCCATTATAATGAAAATTCAAAATCAAAATTCAGAAAGCTGAATAATTTAAAGTTTAACAAAATTACTTAAATGAACCGTCTTAAGGAGATAACGAGAGCAACTTTCCTTTTTCTAAGCAGACGTTTAATTAGTTCATTAGCTGAGCATAGATCGATCATTTATTAAGACATTTTCCTCAGAAGTTATTTTAAAAAATCAACATTGGTGTATGATAACCTGAAAATTGAGTTTCCCGTAAACAAATCTATATCATTTTTAATGTTTTAAAATATTAACCGAAATGTTAATCTAAAATATTTATTCAATAATATGCTATACAGTGTGTTACCGAATTCAACAGACAAATTCAGAAGGGTGATAGTATGCATCAATAGGATGAAAGATTACGATATATACAACATATTCTTTATGAGTTTCTTTATAATTTATATAATTTCCGCGCAAATTGTCTTATGAATAATATTAAAAATTTTATTCGCTGCCTACATTTTAATTAAAGCAAAATAAACGTTTTCAAACGAGGACATAAGAGAAACTCCATTATAATGAAAATTCAAAATCAAAATTCAGAAAGCTGAATAATTTAAAGTTTAACAAAATTACTTAAATGAACCGACTTAATGAGATAACGAGAGCAACTTTACTTTTTCTATGCAGACGTTTGATTAGTTCATTAGCTGAGCATAGATCGATCATTTATTAAGACATTTTCCTCTTAAGTTAATTTTAAAAATCAATATCAATGTAAGATAACCTGAAAATTGAGTTTCCAGTAAACTAGTAGATATCTTTTTTAATGTTTTAATGCGCAAATAGTCTTATGAATAATATTAAAAATTTTGTTCGCTGCCTACACTTTAATTAAAGCAAAATAAACGTTTTCAAACGAGGACATAAGGGAAATTTCATTATAATGAAAATTCAAAATAAAAATTCAGAAAGCTGAATAATTTAAAGTTTAACAAAATTACTTAAATGAATCGTCTTAAGGAGATAACGAGGGCAACTTTCCTTTTTCTATGCAGACGTTTAATTAGTTCATTAGCTGAGCATAGATCGGTCATTTATTAAGACATTTTCCTCAGAAGTTAATTTAAAAAATCAACATTAGTGTATGATAACCTGAAAAGTGAGTTTCCCGTAAACAAATCTATATCATTTTTAATGTTTTAAAATATTAACCGAAATGTTAATCTAAAATATTTATTCAATAATATGCTATACAGTGTGTTACCGAATTCAACAGACAAATTCAGAAGGGTGATAGTATGCATCAATAGCATGAAAGATTACGATACATACAACATATTCTTTATGAGTTTCTTTATAATTTATATAATTTCCTCGCAAATTGTCTTATGAATAATATTAAAAATTTTGTTCGCTGCCTACACTTTAATTAAAGCAAAATAAACGTTTTCAAACGAGGACATAAGAGAAACTCCATTATAATGAAAATTCAAAATCAAAATTCAGAAAGCTGAATAATTTAAAGTTTAACAAAATTACTTAAATGAATCGTCTTAAGGAGATAACGAGAGCAACTTTCCTTTTTCTATGCAGACGTTTAATTAGTTCATTAGCTGAGCATAGATCGGTCATTTATTAAGACATTTTCCTCAGAAGTTAATTTAAAAAATCAACATTAGTGTATGATAACCTGAAAAGTGAGTTTCCCGTAAACAAATCTATATCATTTTTAATGTTTTAAAATATTAACCGAAATGTTAATCTAAAATATTTATTCAATAATATGCTATACAGTGTGTTACCGAATTCAACAGACAAATTCAGAAGGGTGATAGTATGCATCAATAGCATGAAAGATTACGATATATACAACATATTCTTTATGAGTTTCTTTATAATTTATATAATTTCCGCGCAAATTGTCTTATGAATAATATTAAAAATTTTGTTCGCTGCCTACACTTTAATTAAAGCAAAATAAACGTTTTCAAACGAGGACATAAGAGAAACTCCATTATAATGAAAATTCAAAATCAAAATTCAGAAAGCTGAATAATTTAAAGTTTAACAAAATTACTTAAATGAACCGTCTTAAGGAGATAACGAGAGCAACTTTCCTTTTTCTAAGCAGACGTTTAATTAGTTCATTAGCTGAGCATAGATCGATCATTTATTAAGACATTTTCCTCAGAAGTTAATTTAAAAAATCAACATTGGTGTATGATAACCTGAAAATTGAGTTTCCCGTAAACAAATCTATATCATTTTTAATGTTTTAAAATATTAACCGAAATGTTAATCTAAAATCTTTATTCAATAATATGCTATACAGTGTGTTACCGAATTCAACAGACAAATTCAGAAGGGTGATAGTATGCATCAATAGGATGAAAGATTACGATATATACAACATATTCTTTATGAGTTTCTTTATAATTTATATAATTTCCGCGCAAATTGTCTTATGAATAATATTAAAAATTTTATTCGCTGCCTACATTTTAATTAAAGCAAAATAAACGTTTTCAAACGAGGACATAAGAGAAACTCCATTATAATGAAAATTCAAAATCAAAATTCAGAAAGCTGAATAATTTAAAGTTTAACAAAATTACTTAAATGAACCGACTTAATGAGATAACGAGAGCAACTTTACTTTTTCTATGCAGACGTTTGATTAGTTCATTAGCTGAGCATAGATCGATCATTTATTAAGACATTTTCCTCTTAAGTTAATTTTAAAAATCAATATCAATGTAAGATAACCTGAAAATTGAGTTTCCAGTAAACTAGTAGCTATCGTTTTTAATGTTTTAATGCGCAAATAGTCTTATGAATAATATTAAAAATTTTGTTCGCTGCCTACACTTTAATTAAAGCAAAATAAACGTTTTCAAACGAGGACATAAGGGAAATTTCATTATAATGAAAATTCAAAATAAAAATTCAGAAAGCTGAATAATTTAAAGTTTAACAAAATTACTTAAATGAATCGTCTTAAGGAGATAACGAGGGCAACTTTCCTTTTTCTATGCAGACGTTTAATTAGTTCATTAGCTGAGCATAGATCGGTCATTTATTAAGACATTTTCCTCAGAAGTTAATTTAAAAAATCAACATTAGTGTATGATAACCTGAAAAGTGAGTTTCCCGTAAACAAATCTATATCATTTTTAATGTTTTAAAATATTAACCGAAATGTTAATCTAAAATATTTATTCAATAATATGCTATACAGTGTGTTACCGAATTCAACAGACAAATTCAGAAGGGTGATAGTATGCATCAATAGCATGAAAGATTACGATACATACAACATATTCTTTATGAGTTTCTTTATAATTTATATAATTTCCGCGCAAATTGTCTTATGAATAATATTAAAAATTTTGTTCGCTGCCTACACTTTAATTAAAGCAAAATAAACGTTTTCAAACGAGGACATAAGAGAAACTCCATTATAATGAAAATTCAAAATCAAAATTCAGAAAGCTGAATAATTTAAAGTTTAACAAAATTACTTAAATGAATCGTCTTAAGGAGATAACGAGAGCAACTTTCCTTTTTCTATGCAGACGTTTAATTAGTTCATTAGCTGAGCATAGATCGGTCATTTATTAAGACATTTTCCTCAGAAGTTAATTTAAAAAATCAACATTAGTGTATGATAACCTGAAAAGTGAGTTTCCCATAAACAAATCTATATCATTTTTAATGTTTTAAAATATTAACCGAAATGTTAATCTAAAATATTTATTCAATAATATGCTATACAGTGTGTTACCGAATTCAACAGACAAATTCAGAAGGGTGATAGTATGCATCAATAGCATGAAAGATTACGATATATACAACATATTCTTTATGAGTTTCTTTATAATTTATATAATTTCCGCGCAAATTGTCTTATGAATAATATTAAAAATTTTGTTCGCTGCCTACACTTTAATTAAAGCAAAATAAACGTTTTCAAACGAGGACATAAGAGAAACTCCATTATAATGAAAATTCAAAATCAAAATTCAGAAAGCTGAATAATTTAAAGTTTAACAAAATTACTTAAATGAATCGTCTTAAGGAGATAACGAGAGCAACTTTCCTTTTTCTATGCAGACGTTTAATTAGTTCATTAGCTGAGCATAGATCGGTCATTTATTAAGACATTTTCCTCAGAAGTTAATTTAAAAAATCAACATTAGTGTATGATAACCTGAAAAGTGAGTTTCCCGTAAACAAATCTATATCATTTTTAATGTTTTAAAATATTAACCGAAATGTTAATCTAAAATATTTATTCAATAATATGCTATACAGTGTGTTACCGAATTCAACAGACAAATTCAGAAGGGTGATAGTAATACATCAAGAGGATGAAAGATTCCCAATCTGTAACATATTCTTTTTGAGTTTCTTTAAAATTTAGATTATTTCTGTTAATAAAAGCGTTCAAAAAGGATGTTATTTTAACAACCCAACTTTCAGAATATACAGTGGCGGTCAAAATATTCCGGCCAGTTAGTTTTTTTTATTTGTTTGACAGTACGTTTTAGCGAAGAAGAAGTTCAATTTCTCCAAAAGTTAGGAATAAGAAAATTACTTCTGATCACGTGATCATTTTGATTGGTTACTTAAGATACTTGATGCAAAGGGGAGGAATTTAAAATTCGCGTGTGCAAAAGTTTCCGGCCATTCGTCATTCATGGTATTTTTACTATCGCTAAAGTGTTTTTTTGGCCAAGTTAGTTAATTAATCAAGGTGAATAATGTAATTAAATTCAAAAATGAAAAGTTTAACAATTTATTGTTCCTAAATGAGTGATTTGTTTGTCGCTAAAGGGACCATCCTCTCGTGAGATTGCGGCAAAGCTGTCGATCGGAATATTTGCTGTAAACGATATTAAAAAATATATATAAAGATGGTCATAGCCTTCGGAACTTGCCACAGTCCGGGGATACTCCGGAAAACGACTATTCTTGTTGATAGAATTATCAGAAGAAAAGCAGTTGATGACCCGCGTAAAAATGCCGCTGCAATTCCACGCCATTTATGGTGTTAAAAGTTATTTATGGTGTTATGTTTATTGCTGAAACAAGTCTATCTACATTGTCGAGATGCTGATGTGACGTAGAACTTTATGGAACAGTCGGTGTTAAAAAACCTTTCACAAGTAAAAAAATTCAGAGGGCCCGACTAGCGTTTGCCACGGAATACAATGACTGGACAAGTGAAAACTGGAGAAAAGTAGTATTTTCAGATGAATCGACATTCAATCTTTTTGTGAGTGATAAAAAACATTACAACCGACGACCTAAAAATAAAAGATAAGATATATTATCTCTACAATGAAGCACGGCGGAGGACATGTTATGCTGTCGGGAGCATTTTCTGGAAAATGCGCTCGTCCGTTATTTCAAATACGCGGCAAGATGAATAGTGCAATGCATAAGGATATCTTACAAGATCATTTGCTGCCTTGTTGGAGAAAAAAATGTGATCGCAACTATTTTTTTTCATCATGATAATGACCAAAAACATGCATCAAAGCTCGTCAAGCAGTGGCTTTCGCACAAAAAAACTTCGCTTTTGAAATGGAAAGTCCAATCATCCGATCTGAATGTAATAGAAAATCTTTGAAACTAACTTGAAAACGTGTTTGGAATTATAAATATTCCAATTTAGCAGCATTTTCACAAAAATTAAAAGAACGGTGGACAAAACTTAACACTGATGATCTACAACTGTTCATTGAATCTATGCAACTTGCTGCGCCGCAGTACTTATTGTATGTACTTATACTAAATGTATGAATACAAAATACTAATTCTAAATGTTGTTGATCACTGTTATTTTCTTTTCTAACACCATTTTTTTCCAAACTTGCCAAGGTGGCCGGAAACTTTTGAGAACATGCGTTTTCCTTTGAAATTAATTTTGTCAATTAAATTTATTAATATTTAATTTTTATTCCATAACTAAGTTCTTAACTGTTATGTCAATAATGTGCATAAGTATCACTTTGAGATTCCTCTCCATATGTGTATACTTACAAATTAACAAAAACATTTATGCTGGCCGGAAACTTTTGACCGCCACTGTATGCGGACGCCAATTATGAATTTATGAACTTAAAATGTACATAAAAAAGTCAATTAACCTCTTAAATACAAATAATTTATTTACCGGTAAAACTTTTCACCTTTTTCCATAAAAATATTCAAAACATATAATTTCTAATTCATGTTACATGATATATAAAAGGTATTACGAGAATAAAAGATGAGAGGATAATAAAAAATAAATAAACATGTACAATAGATTTAACAATTTCCTCTCAAACAATCTTACGCATAATAATAAAAATTTGGTTCTTAAACTGAACTTTAATTAAAGCAAAATAAACGTTTTCAAACGAGGGCATAAGGGATATTCTATTAAAATGAAAATGCAAAATCAAAATTCAGAAGGCAGAATAATTTAAAGCTTAACAAAATTACGTAAATGAGCCATCTCATGGGGATAACGAGAGCAACTTTCCTTTATCTATCCAGGCGTTTAATTAGTTCATTAAGCATATTTCGATCATTTATTAAGACACTTTACTCAGAAGTTAATTTTAAAAATCAGTATTAGTGTAAGATACACTGTAAAAAAAAATAATGCCAGTTTTCCGGTAGGAATCGGGAAAATAGTTGCTCTTATCGTACCGGAATAATTTCCAACCCAGCTCGGAATAAAATCCGTAAAATACCGTTTTACTGACTATTTCCTTATTTTTACGGATTTTATTCCGAGCTGGGTCGGAAATTATTCCGGTACGGTAAGGGCAACTATTTTTCCGATTCCTACCGGAAAACTGGCAGTATTTTTTTTACAGTGTAACCTGAAAATTGAGTTTCCCGTAAACTAGTCGAAATCTAATTTTAATGTTTTCAAAAATTAACCAAAATTTTAATTTAAAATGTTTATTCACTAATATGCTATACGAGGTGTTGCCGAATTCAACCGACAAATTCAGAAGGGTGATAGTATGCAGAATAAGAAGAAGGATTAGCATATCTACAACAGATTCTTTTTGAGTTGCTTTATAATTTAGATAATTTCCGCGCAAATAATCTTACGCACAATATTAAAAATTTGGTTCATAGATTGCACTTTAATTAAAGCAAAATAAACGTTTTCAAACGAGGACATAAGGGATATGCCATTATCATGAAAATGCAAAATCAAAATTCAGATAGCAGAATAATTTAAAGCTTAACAAAATTACTTAAGTGAACCGTCTTAAAGAGATAACGAGAGCAACTTTCCTTTTTCTATCCAGATATTTAATTAGTTCATTAGATGAGCATAGATCGATCATTTATTAAGACATTTTCCTCTTAAGTTAATTTTAAAAAATCAATATCAGTGTAAGATAACCTGAAAATTGAGTTTCCAGTAAACTAGTAGATATCGTTTTTAATGTTTTCAAAAATTAACCGAAATTTTAATTTTAAATATTTATTCACTAATATGGTATACAGGGTATTTTTGAATTCGACCGACAAGTTTTGAGGGATGATTATAAGCATGAAGGGTATAAAAAATTACAATATGACATGGTGTCGTAAACCACCGATTTAATTAAAAATATACGCTGTTCTACCCTAACCCAATTTTGGTTGACGATAATAACTTTCGGAAAATTTAAGTAGTTTATGATGGAACTTTTAATAGACTTGCTCACTTTTGTAGTAAATATGATAACGCGAAAAAAGGGTAGAAGCTTCCATTACACGCGCCAATAGTGTGCACTTGACGTTCCACACTTTGGACTATGGTTATCAGTTCATACGGTATCATCGATTGCGTGAACACTCAGTTTTTCCAGAACTTTTGCGATGTTATCACATTCCATACAAAACAAGGTGCATATCATTACATGTTTGTTGCAATATTTTTATTTTTCGAGAAATTGTTATCATCAAGCTGACTTCAGTTAGTGTGAAGCACCTAGCATTTGAGACCAAATAAGTGCTTTGTGACCCCATGTTTTATGGCAATTTTTCATCCTCTTGATGCCTATTATCAGTTCTCTGAATTTGTTGGTCGAATTTGGCAACATCACGTATAAGTTTGGAAGTATGCAAAAATTCGAAAAATACAGGGTATCCATAATTAAACGTCCCTACTTTAAAGTTGTCTACAAACGAAACTATTGGTCAGAAAATTGTGAAATTTTGTGACGTACATAATAAAGGAATGGGAATTTGTTTGAGCGAAAAAAAAATTTAGTTCAAGATTTCGGCACCAGAGGGAGTTTTTTATAAATTACACATTTACCCACCACCCACTGAATACTAGGACTGAACTCTGAGAAAAAAGATGGCGGCTTTCGTCGGTGGATTTTTTCTTCAGAGTTTGTACGGTCCGTTCAATTCGAACACCAATAATTTTTAAAAATTTTTACACTTTATTGTTTTCAGGGGGCGGTCTGTATATTTGTCATATTTAATCTGAAAAAAATAAAGCGTAGAAACTTTAAAAAAACGTTTAATTCATTAAAAACGACCCCTGGTGGCGAAATTTTGAACTAATTTTTTTTCGCTCAAACAAATTCCCATTTCTTTATTATGTCTGTCGCAAAATTTCACAACTTTTTGAGCAATAATTTTCTCAGTAGACAACTTTAAAGTAGGGTCGTTTAATTATGGACAGCCTGTATCTCTGCTCAAATATTATCATGATCTTCCAATGAGAAACTTGTGAATAATAGAAAAAGAAAATACTTTGAGTATCAACTAAACTATTGTCTAGTGTCCTGCATTGGGTCTTGTAAAGCGATTTTAACCGAACCTGACCTGAACCGGGTCGTGTTGATGCGATTTTCTTTCGTCGTAAGTTGGGTTCGGATCGGATTGATTATAAATGTTTCGGGTTAGGTTTTAATTCTTTCTGTTCGGTTTCAGGATGAAGACTTTTCAAAAGAAAGTCTTGAACATTTTTCAAATCTTAAGCTATGTATTTGAATATTATTAAGTACAAATATGTTCATTTTTATACAAAAAATGTAAAATTTATATTAGAGGTATAATTGTATAATGTGTTTCTATAATTGTACTAAAATATGGATAAATTGTCTTTCACTTCGTGTTCGGCTTGAAATGTACCACTTTCGGTTCGGGTTTTGGATTAAATTTAAGCATAAATTTCAGGTTCGTGCCGGGTACAACACGACCCGAGATGGACTCTAGTCTTCTCTACTCCCATGAACTTCAGAAAGGAGACAGGTATAGTCAATAACGTTGTGTCTAAATATAGTAAATCGGTTATGCGATATATGATGATACTACTTACAGCGCTAATCAGCAGCAAACCATTGATTTAGCCTTCCTATCACGAAAACGGTTTGCAAAAGTTATGGGCAGAATGTCACAAATATGCTTTTAACGTAACTTTATAAATGAAATGAAGTCATTTATCTTCAACTTTATATCTAGAATAGTTTTGTTATTTCTTGACAACTTACCTCGGTTGAAACAAAAATATTTTATTGTCAGTACTTTTATCTTGACAAAATTTCTTGAAGAGGCTTTCATATTTGGCATTAAATATGATTCGTATTGACACATTTATGATTTCTTTTAGTGCCTCATTAAAAACAGCTGGAAAATTTGTGTACGTAATAACTCATATACATGTTTCAATATTTTTAATATCAATAGTTTTAAAACAGTCTGTTTTAAATTTACATTTAAGTAGTTTCATGTGCAAAAGTTTATTCATGTGATATTGCAGAGCGAAAAGAAATAAATACAAGACCCATTCAATAAATAGTAAAAAAAAAATGTTGTAAAATACTAAAATACATAAAATTCAAAACAGTTATAAATATTTTTAAACAATTAATAATGTCTAATATTTTGAAAAAATTGTTTTATAGAATTATTCTAGTACGTTTTGTATTTTGAGCTTTTGAATGGAAACTTTCTGAAAATTAAATGAAACACTTTATTTTCATTTTATTTTGAACATTGAATGTATAACTTTTTTTCAGCCTACAACGTTATTAAAACTAACTGCATTACTTAGTACATTACAACATAAACTTACCATTCACCATTCGAATGAAACTTTCGAGCATGCGCAAAAACTTACTTTTCAACCATTGTATATATTTTTAATCAATTACAGCCAGAAATTTAATTAAAAAAGAGAAACAAAATCATAGTATCCTTTATATTTTTTAAACCAATTAGCTGTAGAGATTTTACAGGTAAAAATATTTTTTTAGTTTTTATGGGTCTCTTAAATTATTTCTAATTAAAAATAAGAAATTTTTTTTTCGATACACAGTATCTCGTATAGAAATTGCCTTAAAAAAAAAGTTGGCAGCTATGCCTTTGCGCATGCCTAAATGATTAATTCGAATAGATAGATTCGATTTTACTATTCGAATTGATTAATTCGAATAGTAAAATCATTCATTCTGCCTATCACTAGTTTGGATACGAGATAAACTTCAATTGCAAAGTGAAAGAAATATCCTGCTGGATTTAGCATGAAATGGCACGTAGAAAAATAACTTCATTAGAAACTCTGAAATGGATTTTTTTATTCTAATCATCAGCATAAAGGATCGCTTCACTGAAACTACGCGATAACAAAATCGCTAACGTACAAGGAAAGTTAAATGTGTGATTATTCATTACCCAATATGATTATCAAAATACGGTATTCAGCTTTAAAAAGTAGACGTCAGATGTCTCTTTCAGTTTTAAGCATCTAAAAACATCTTATAAACTGTGAAATTTAAAATTAATGAAATTTTATTATCTTTTTCATAATACATAAAATTTAACCAAATTAATATACATAACAAATTATAACACCATGTAATAATATACTTCTTTTAATTGCTAAAAGGTGTAAAATAAAAACATTCAAAACTGTAAAAAAAAGTTTTATTAGACAGTTTACATGTTTTGACTCTATCATTGCATACTGAATTTAACTAACATGTCGGTACAAAGATAAATGAGGTATCATTGAGTAGGATTTTCTACTAGCAGACATTGCATACTGAATTTTCATTATATTTTTAGGTTAAGGATCATGATAAATATTATTTCTGATTAGAGATCTCCACTTACCGACCCGTGGCCCGAAGTCCGAGACCGACCCGGCCGCGGGCCGTGCCGGGCCTAGTCTCCACTCTTTTCGGGCAGGGCCGAGTCCGGGCCGTACTTTATTCTGGAGGCTCGTGCCGGGCATAATTTATTTTTATAGAGCCGGGTACAGAGTTTATTTGTACAGTATTCATTTGTACAGAGCTGTACAGAGCCGGGAGTGGTTTCATTCCTAGTCTTCAAAGCCCAAAATTTTCCGTCCTAGATTTGACCTAGTGCGTATGAAAATCATTGTCTCAGCGTGGAATGTCCATTCAAAGATCAGTAAAATTAGGCCTGGCCAAAACATTTTTGCAAAAAATGCATGCATTTTTAAATCGGAATTATTCTACACTTAAATATTAAAATTTATTATTTTTAAAGAGTAGTAGATTTCAACGCTTATTAAAATATAGCTAAATTAAAATATAGTAAAACGTGTGAAAAAGAAGCTGCCTATGAAGGAACTCTGTTTTAAACTGAAAAATGTGTTGATGCATGCAAAATTGATATACTTATACGTAAGAAAAGAATATATAATACATTTACACTTGCTAAGAAAGGAACTTGTCTACAACGCATTTTGTTTCCTTGCAATTCCATCTTAGAAGATTTTACTGCATAGCATTTTTCAGATTTTTAACATACATTTTATATGGATTAACAATATTAATCATAACTGAAACATTTACATACAAGAAGTAGAGATTCATTAAAAAATATATATATATTGCAGCCTGCGGCACTTCTATAAAAATGAAGATTATAAACATGGAAAAAAAATGTTAAGATAAATACTTCTACTCAGAACTCCTCGTACGAGACAAATTTTTAACCAAATTTACGTAAAAATGAATGTTTCGTAGAAATTCACTCGGACCGGGCTCGAGGCTGAACTTTTTTTCTATGATTCGGGTCGGGCCCGGGAATGGAAATTTCGGCACGTGCAGACCTCTATCTCTGGTCATCATCCACTTTTCTATGCACATACAAAACGCACAGCGATGAAATAGGGTGTTATACGAAAGGTTTTTGAACAGGCTTTGGACATAGTACACTAAAATTTCGTTAAAACAAGTCGTTTGATTAAAAAAAATCGAAGTTAATTATAAATTAATAAAAAATGTATCAGAAAATAAGCTCAAAAACTGCAGCGGGAAAGCTTCGCACGAGTGTGCTTGTTTCGAATTATTAAGAAAAATATTTGAATAAAATAATAAAACTTACCCTATCTTCATCTCTGGGTTATAATTCATCTATATTCAATGATACAAAGGAATTAATTCATCCGTTTTGACATTGACTTGACACACACACTTTCACATTGATAATATTTTTAGAATATGTTCAAGTGAGAGCTTCATATTTTCGTTTGCTAGAGATTGAACATACTTATAACAGTTGAATTATACAAGCCTGCAAGATTTGGGTTGTGCCACATTGCTTAGTTTTTGATAAATGATTCTTGCGTGTAGCGGTGCATCCGGAAATGGCCTCCATTTCTTACAATCACGTCAGGATTTTTTGCAATTTTTTTACTTTTTAACTTTGAAATTTACGATTTGCGAAAACTTCTGACGTGATTGTTGAAAATGAAGGTTATTTTCAGATTTAGTGCTAAAATGTACATAAAAATCAGTTGTCAAACTTTAAAAGACACAACCATCACATCTATTGAATAGTATCAGAATTTTGCTATATTTTGACCTTGAAATTTACGATTTGCAAAAAATCCTGACTTGATGGTAAAAATTAAGGTCATTTTTGAATTGAGCGCTAAGAATACATAAAAATCAGTTATCTAAAGCTAAGAAACAGAACCATTTCTTGTATCTTTCTGTATCAGATGTTCTCTATTTTTTCTTTTTACCATTGAAATTTACGATTTGCAAAATATCCTGACGGCATGGTTAAAAATGAAGGTAAGTTTGAGATTCAGTGCTAAAAAATACATAAAAATCAATTATCAAAAGTTAAAAAACATAAACATCGCAGGCTTGTGTTATAATTCATTGAATCTGCACAATTTCTCCGCAGATAAAGCTTAGTCAATACAAATAAAAGAGGATAGAACATTTTATGTTAATCTATTTAATTAGCTCATTCACTTAAAGAAGATCGAATAATGAAACATAAATACTTTCTGTAAATTGATTTTAGAAATTTAAGTTGAGTATACGATGACTCGTGTATTAATAAGTAATTAAGTACCGGGTAAGTTTACAAAACACAATTTAAATTTAATTAGTTTCTGTGTCTTATAAAAATATTAAACGAGATATAAACTTTTCATAAAGTTAGAGGAAATGGGGGGGAGGTGTCCCAGGCAAGTTTTATAAAGGAATTTTATTAAAATTTTATCCCTTACGAATTTTGAAATTTTTATTTACGAATCAATATATCGTGTAACAGGAATCGTTTATTTGATTGAACTCAATTAAAATTACATTTTTCACAAAATAAACAGCGAAAAAAACTATCTAACTGTTTTTAAAAATAATTGAAAAGCTCAGATGATAAAAGTGGCAAGTGACACAATCCTCATTTTGAGAAAAAAACATTTTGGATCGCTTTTATCAACTAAAATTACATTTTTTATTGTCAATGTTGCCTTTATCAATTAAAATATCTGTGGGTATTAGGTTTTTTTTTTTTTTTTAAATAGTAATTTAACAGATTGTACAGAACACTTGATATCTTTAATCATATGATTAACTCGTCTTCTTTTGTCATTTTAGCTCTTCAATTAAGTTTGGGAAATGAAGCGGATTAAAAAACAAAAGTGTTACTGGTGCATTTAATTCATGTACAAAATATACCAATCGCGATATGACAGAAAATCTGTGCAAGTGAAACTTTGGGACTGATGTGACATGATGCGAACGATGCCTTTTAACGTTCTCCCACGCTATTACACAAGCATCTGGTGGAATATGACGATATCGCATAAATTCCCAGCATTCTGCGCCATTTATAGGAGCATGCGTAGTCATCTTTCTCATTAAATGGCGGAGATATTACAGCAATGCCACTTTCATGTGGGCGACTCATATATAAGTGCTCAATTAGAGCCCCTCCAGAAACACGAATGATATCGAGGCGATGCGATAACTCATCCCACACATTTCTCAACATGATTTTTATGTAGATTTCGTATGAAATACTACCTATTGCGATCTCCACTATGTTGGAAATTCTGAAATTTTTTTCCAGATCTACACCGATCATGACCCCTAGAACCCAAGACCATCCTCAGTAAAAAACTTTATATATATATATACATGTATATATATGTATATATATATATGTATATATATGTATATTCTAGAGGTTTAAATTTGAAATTGGAGTCAAAAAGTAAAAACATGGTCAACTATTTAGACATTAATATCGAGATAAAAAATGGTGAGATAAAAACAGATATATATGATAAACGAAAAGGCTTTAATTTTGAAACTATGAAAATCTTAAATTTTGGATCAAATGTGCATATCTCAATATATAGAAATATTTTTATTAACGGGTTAAACCGTATAGATAGATTGACATCAAATACTGGGGAAAAAATTGAAGAACTTTACAATTGGTATATTCTGGCATTGCGCCATGGCTATCCTGAGAGATTTTTGAAGAGTCTGCTACGAAATTTCGTAAAGTGTAAGACTTATCGCAGAGATTTAGAGGTAATGTGGATGCGAAGAGAGGAGTAACCGTGGCTTTGACTGTTCAGGGTTTGCGTGCACGATTGTTTGGTGTTTAATGTTCAGTTGTTTGTTTTCGATGGGTCTTAGGCAGCTCATTCGATTTGTTAGTTTTTTTTTTTTTTTTTTTTTTTTTTTGGTCTTGACAGGTTGTTTGGGGAGCGTTGTGCACATAAAAACTGGTTTTAACCCCGCAGTTGCATGTCGCAAGTGCATGCCGGCCTGTCTCCATGGTTTCAATTTCTTCTGGTTTTAGTTTGAATGTTTTTAAAGTTTGCTGTTTTTAAAGTATGTTGTTTTTAAAGTATGTTGTTTTTAAAGTATGTTGTTTTTAAAGTTAGCTGTTTTTAGTTATTTTGTAGTTGTCATTTGGTTTAGTTTATTTATTGTTGGTTCAGTTCCGTGGTTTCGAATTTTTGGTTTGGTTTTGGATATATATGTATATATATATATATATATATATATAGATATATATATATATTTTTTTTTTTTTTTTTAAAGGTGTAAAACAAACAACCCAGTGCATCAGGCGCAACTCAGCTTCTTATATGCACTAAGTAAATATAGCTCTATCAAAAGTACATGAATTATAAAATCCATAAAAAAGGACTGTGTAAAACAACAATAAAACTAATTAACATTAATAACTAAAAAACAATAAACAAACGACTCCTTGCTCGTCTGAAAGTGGGAGGAGCCAAAAAACAGGTACCAAAAATGGAAATTGAATCCTCACAGGTTTCGCAAGATATGGCCAACCCCCATACTCCAAAAGTGTAAAAAATCAAAGAAACTTAAACTTTCAAAAACTTGCGAAACCTGTGAGGATTCAATTTCTATTTTTGGTACCTGTTTTTTGTCTCCTCCCACTTTCAGACGAGCAAGGAGTCGTTTGTTTATTGTTTTTTAGTTATTAATGTTCATTAGTTTTATTGTTGTTTTACACACTCTTTTTCATAGATTTCATAATTCATGTACTTTTGATAGAGCTATATATATATATATATATATCCCTTTTTTATGGCCACTATAACTTCCATAATTATGCACAAATCTCTTCCAAACTGATACATAAAATCAAGGGACATAAAATCTCGGCCAAGTTCGTTAACAAGCAAAATCGGATAAGGGGGTGGAAATGGACAGGGGTTTTGTGAAAACCGAAAAAAACCCATAACTTCTTAATTATAATACATATCGAATCAGTTTAAAGTTATTTTTACTTTTAAAAAAAGGGCCAAAAATTTATGTATGACAGATTGTTGATAAAATAAAAAATGGGCTCAAGGGGGAAAACAAACAGGGTTTTGGTGAGAAAAAAAATTCATAACTTCGTCAATTCAAAAGATATCAAATTTAACTAAATTTATTATAAATCTTCTTGATATTAACTACAACTTTTATATTGACAAGTTTTTGATAGGATCTATTCGTACTGCAACAAAAAAATATAAATAAATAAAAACGAAAACAAAAAGAGGTTGTTGAAGAAGAAAAAAATCCATAACTTCGTCAATTCTCAAGATATAAAATCCGCATGAATTTATTATATATCTTCGTAATATTATCTACAATTTTTATATTGACAAGTTTTTGATAAGACCAATTCTTACACCAAACACAAATTTAAAATACAAAGCGGTTGAAGAAAAAATCATCGTATTAAGGGTGTACTCAAATCCAAACTGCTTATTTTCTGACTGATTTTTTAATTCATTTTTGCTCTCAAACGCCTCCTATTGGTAGGCTTTCTTATTCAGAAATTATATAATGTACCGTAATGGTCTATTTTTTGATAGAGGTAGAATGTATTTCAAAAAATGATGTCAAAGTGAGCATTTGAACCGAATTTCCCGAAGCGATTGTGTTGGAAACGAAAAATATTGTCCTCCTGAAAAAATAATTGTTTATAAATCAAGTTCTAATTAATATAACGAAAAAATAAAAGGTCACTTATAAATCTCTTCAAAAAACACTCCAGCAAGTTTTATGTTTTTTTCTTTTAAAAATTAATCTGAAAATGTGCCAGAAAATATCGAGTTGTTCAACATGAAACATATTTTTCTTTTAATACCGCCTTAACATGATTCTGATAAAACCAGATATTATATAAAAAATGAAATTAAAAACTTGTCAAATGCGACCAGATAAAATTGTTAAAATGGCTTTATCTCTAATCATGATTTAGTTTTCTTGTTGAAATTGGTACTTAATTTCAAAATCTATCTGCACCTGTAAGCCGAGCTGACAAGGATTTTATTTATTTATTTATATTATTTTATTTTTAATCATTTGGAAAAATGGTTATTGTCCTCGTCAGGGTAGGAAATCAAAAGCATATCTGAAGCTTTTTATTGGTTTAATGATTATTTTATTCGTTTTCTGATTGGTCTATACAGTAATCTGTATTTCCCTTTACTTTGAACAGAGATGGACAACAGTGTTGCCACTATGACAAAAACGTAATAAAAACTACAAAGAAAAATAATAACTCAGAAACAAATTGAGATACAGCTTTCGAACAATTTGCATTTAAAAGTACATTTTTTTCTCTATACGACGATATAAAAAGTAATATTGTGGGATGTTTAGAAGTTTAAGAATGAAATTTCATTTAAAATTGGCCGTCAGATTTCTTGAAAAACTGACGATGAAAAGCCTTTTCCCGAACAGCCAATGAAATGCTTGGATAATGCGTAAATTTTAGGTGGATAATACATACGAGTCGCATACGATTTCTGTCGCTTGCAAATTTTACGTGTAATAACATTATTAATGTTTAATTCATGGCGTACATAATGTATGATCAACTCCGTGCTATTTTTTATGTGAAAATATCTTTGAAAAAATAATTTTCCAAATGATCATTGTAATTTGTTAAACTGCATTTTTTTTTTTTTTTTTTTTTTTTTTTTTGCGGGACTTTATCAAAGGTCATGTGTTTGTTAAACCGCCACCAACTGATATTGAAAAACTTAGGACACGCATATCTGCAGCCATTCAAAGAGTCTCCTGGGGTTTGATGAAGGTGGGGGTGCGGGGGGGGGATTGTGGGAGGAGTTATCCTACCATCTCGATATCGTTCGTTTTTCTGGAGGGACTCACATTGAACAACTGTGTAGAATTACAAATTTCAATTGTTATTTTTCATTTCCACATAACAACAGGTTTTACTTTTACTTTTTTTTTTTTTTTTTTAAAGACCCCTGTAAATTTGGGATATTCATTTATAATCACCTTGCATTTTAAGTCCCTCTAATTGCGTAAATGCTAAAATCAAACTAATCGCATAAATTTTCGAAATTACAGAATGGCTAATTCATTTAGTTTTCCCTTCAATATTTATCGTTATTTTTTTTCCTCTCTAAAATGCGAAACTTGTTCTAAATATCTTAAACAAATAACGCAATTATCTTAATGCAATACAACTTTCTTAAAACACTCATTAATCCAATAATGAAGTCGTTAAACTAATTATGCGAAATATATTTTGGAATTCTAAGTTAATTCTAGTTCTTTTTCTTCTTTCGTTTCTGAAAATATTTCATTAATAAATATTTCATATGAATAATATGTATGTAATTATTTGGACATTTTACGTAATTTAATTTCAGGACATAATTAATGGACCGTCATTAATACATGTTTCAGATTTTTAGCAAATACATTTTAATGAACCTAGATATAATAAATATATTATTTACAAACTACTTTAATATATAGAATAATATTTTAGCGATTTCAATATACAGGAGGTACATTAATTAATACCCCAACTTCAGAGGCCTATTAAAAGAAAGCAAACAAGTAAAAATTAAATTTAAAAAACCAAAAAACCCGACTGCGTAAAAAGCGAACTAATTAATTATTTCTCATCAATGTGAAACTAATTTTTATAATACTTACCTATTTTTTTTTATTTTCTTGTCTTGATGACATTTAAGTTGTGTTTAATAGTTAGTTCCTACCTATAAACACTGTTTTGATGAGGCCGATAGATGTCTATGAAGGTTAGAGTTGCAGTAAAGCTAGAGATCCTACCTATACAACTTCCAGGTTTTGTAATATTTAAAAAGGAGCTTCTGACTGTAAAATAGTCAATGAAACATCGTCTTCATTTTGAAAGACCTATCCGATGATATGCCACTCAACAGGATGCGTAAAAAAAAAAAATTCGTGTCTACCGCCATTTTGTATTTTACGGCCACCATTTTGAATTTATAAAAACAAAACCTAGCCCATAACCATCGGACGGCTAAGACGAATTGATAGAGACCTCATTCATTAATATCCATCCAGCCGTTGGGGTGTTTCGAGGGTATAAAGCAATCCACATACTCAGGTACGCGTGAAACACATAACCCTTCTTGGCAGTCGGGTAAAAAAAGGGACAACCTTGTTTTTAATTGGAAATAAAAAATAACAGTTGAAATTTTAAAGGATACAAAAATCTTCAAATTTACAAAAAATATTTTATAGCATTAAAATTTTCTCTGTGTTTTTTTGCTTAAAATAACGTTTAAAGCATGTTTCTATCTTAATTAGAACGGGAAATGTTAAATTTTTTGTTTTGATTTGTTTTCAAAATCGAACTTTCAAGCAATGGTTGTCATGGAAACGACTTCTTGCGAAAATGCGTTTTTCTTCATGATGGGGTTTTCAGCATTTCGCGTTTTAAAATTGTTATAAGTCAAGAACTGTTAAAGGTAAATAGTTCAAACTTGAAACATGTCTTTTTCAATTGTTTTACTTTAATTTTGATTCACCAAATTTGAAAAAAAAATATTTGCTTATATATGATGAAAATATGATTTTTTTTAAATTTGCATCACCTTTATATATATATATATATATATATATTTAATTTTTTTAAAGCTAATATTTAAAAAATATTGAATCAAAATTAAAACCTAAATATTTCTGTTTATTTATATGGGAAAAAAATGAAATTCTAGAGATAATATTTTGAGTTATATCGATTTTAAATTACCCCACTTTTTTAATAAATTATTATTTTTTTAAATTATGAAAAGATTTATCATGTGATTTCGTTGACAAATAATATGGTTAACAACCACAAAAAGAAAATAAAAATTTTAACTCAATAAATAAAAATTATTTTAAAATGTGTCCCGGATCCCCTTAAATTCAACACAATTAAAAATTCTCAATGCGAGCACCTACAGTAACATGAACCATATCGGGGCGGTAGCACACCTCATGCCACACTTCTCTCAGCATAATTTTTTGGGGGGAGTGGAGGGGGGGGGGGTTGGGGGGGTTATCATCAAATATCAGGTGTTTCTTCCACCGCTACTAACTGACATTGATGAACATAGGACACGCATATTTGCAGGCATTCAAAGAGTCACACCGAACATGCTGAAAAAAGTGTGAGATGCACCGTCGCAGCGTCTCGGTATCGTTCGTGATTTTGGATGAGTTCATATTGAACACTTATAACTGTGTTGAATTAAACTTTCCATCTCTTATGTTTATTTTCGATGAACAACAAGGTTGTACTTTTTTTTTTCGTTTTCAGATAGCTTTCATTACAAAAAGTAAAAAGCTACCAATTGCAGCTGTTCGGAGGAAAAATACTTTCGTAAAATTTTGGTATTTTTTCACCGATCATGGCGCCCAGACCCCAAAATCGCCCTCCATTTAAATGTGATATATATATATATATACATGAATTTTGGTTAACATCGTTATATGAACTTGTAATGCGATAGCTCTCGTATTTATAAACCTATTTGAATGAGATTAATTGTATGCATAGTACATACCACTGTCTCGACAGATTTCGTTTGCCAGCTTCATCCGCCTTCATGTTTCTAAATGGCGATCATTTAAATATTTAAAACTAATCAAAATACACAAAATATTTAGAAATCAAAATTTATTTTATCTTTAATTGCAATTTAAGTTTAATTGCCTTGATACAAGGATTCCGGAGTATTTTTTGTTTCATCTCTGACTTAAAAAATGATTGAGATATAGCAGTTTTGAATTCTAGGGTGGTTGGCATTTTGAAAAAAAAACAACAATTAAAGAAAATCAGGTATTAATTTATGAGTGTTAGGGAACGTTAGCTTCAAAATCTCGCGAAGCTTGGCGACACTGGGCGAAATATCGCCAAAGTTTAGCGACCAAAATTAAGCAACCATAAATGATACCAACTTGGCTATAACTTACTAATTTGGCGCAATTCTCATTGAAATTCAGTATACGATTCAGTTATTGACGAATATTCTCACACATATTCTCGTATATATTTCGTCGCATCTTAGCTTCTTAAAATTTGAGTAAAATTTGCAAAAATTTAAAACCAAGAAATAAAAAAGCTACCTTTTCCTTCCGGCACATGCCGAAAATACTTTGTTTTATTAGTCCTGTAAAGTTAGGATATTAATTTATCTACACCCTGTGTATGTTGACATAATTAATTCATATTTTATAATTTATAAAAGAAAATTTTGCACTTACTCATTTATAAGAAATATGTGATATTTTATTTCTTCGAAAGTAACTTCAAAGTTAACATTTTTTTCTTTGTAAATTCTAATCGTCAATAAAAAAAAAATGACAAATCTATTTTAAAATGCATTCAAAAGTAAATTCAAATAACGCATTTTCTTAAATAAAAGCAAAAAATTCAATTTTAAAGGCTTTCGAAGAAAAACATTTTATTCCTAAAATGCTTTTGAAAAGGAAAATCGAAGAAATTTTTACTTAAAGAATTCGAGTCTTGAAAGATAATATTTGAGACTTTTTTCATAAAAGAAAAATATAAATTAGATTTTGACAAATTTGAATGATAAGTTCATTCCCGCAGAAACATTCTTTCCAATGCTAAATTTTCATACACATTTTGAAAATTAAAGATGTAAAATATATTTTTATATCGCTTTGAATTTATTGACATCGTGGAAAAGATTTCTACGTTACGTAGAAACTATGTTCATAACCATGATATCCAATGTAGCGATGTGCAGGGACGTAAATATTTTCATCAACTAGGGGCTCTAGACCCAAAGAGCAATGCTCGGCAATCCCCATTTAAACACTGAAGACTGTAAGGCAGATCGCATACTAAACAGACAAACGACAAAAAAGCTTGAGTCAAGAGACATTTCTTCTGTTAACAAAAAAGAAACCGGATTGAACACTAGAATTTGTCTCCTGTCTCTTTTGTCGCTCGCCTGTTCAGTATGCGATCTGCCTTTAAAAAAGCGTTAATTTTCCCTGTTTAAGAAAGATTACGGAAGATTGGATTATAAGTTAACGACCAATGGGGATATTATGTTATCTGCTTTCCATTCATTTCCAATTGACTAGGAATTTTAACCCTTTCACGATCCCTTTGTTTAATTATTAAATCTTTGTTAAATCACGGAATAGTTAAATAGTTTCATAATCATTGATTTCTTAAAAATTTGCTATAAGTTATGTTTAGAAACTAGATCCAAAAACGTAAATCCATTTATAAATCACAATTTAACTTAAGGGGGTCCGGGACAAAAAAATCTCCAAATTTTCAAAACAACTTTTATTGCATTAAACATTTCTCTGTATTTTTCTGCTTAAAAGGACGTTTATATCAAGTTTCTATCTTAATGAGAACAGAAAATATTGAATTTTTCGTTTTAGTTTGCTTTCAAAATCTAGCTCTCAAGCAATGGTTGTCATGAAAACGATTTCTTGTGAAAATGCGTTTTTCTTCATGATGGCTTTTCTCACCATTTCTCGTATTTAAATCGTTATAAGTCAAGAATCGTTAAAGGTAAATTGTTAAAACTTGGAACATGTATTTTTCAATTATTTTACATTCATTTTGATTCAGCAAATTTGAAAAAAATATTTACTCTTGAAAATATGATTTTTTTTTTTTTTAAGTTACACCATTTATTTTTTAATGTTTACTTTAATTATTTTTAATTATTTTTTTAATTTAATATTTTTAAAAATGCTGAATCTAAATTAAAACTTACATATTTCTGTTTATTTAAATGAAAAACATTGAAATGCTACAAATAATATTTCGAGTTATAACGATTTTAAATTGCCCCACTTTTTTAATGTATTTTAAATAATTTTATTTTTTTATGTATGAGAAGTTTTATCATGTGATTTTGTTTACAAATAACATGGTTAACCATCACAAAAAAATTCAAAATTTTAACTCAATAAATAAAAAATATTTTAAATTGTGTCCAGACCCCCTTAATCAATTTATAAATAGACAATAAGAATGCATACAAATTATTAACCATTATTTGGTTAATATAAATCATGGAATAGCTAAATAGTGTTCTAGTCATGGGTTTCTTAAAAGTTTTCTATAACTTATGTTTAGAAACTACATCCAAAAATTAAAAAAAAAAAAAAAAAAAAAAAAAAAAAAAAAAAAAAAAAAATTCTTCACATAGTTTCGTTTGAAATGTTTCACCTTTCGCTTTTAAGTTTAATTTAAAAGTACATTTGCATAACACACTTGTCTATGTCAAAGTTTTAAAATCAATTCTTATATAGATTCCAAGAAAAACCTAAATTGGCAAAATGCTTTTCAGAGAAAAATGTTTACAGAATGAGTTTAATTTAATCGCATCCTGAAAGAAATATTTTCAGTAAATGTAAAATGAAATAACAAATTAATTTGTTGTAAAGATGGAAAATAGAGAAAATGTGAAATTTCCCTAACTCTCCTGAAACAAAGAAAATAAGCGAAAGTGAAATAGCGTAATATTTATCACTCTGTATTCTAACAGTATTTATTACACATAAACTGTACTAATGTGTTTTAAATTGAACTTGTTTACTGGCTAATTTTTCAAAAATAATCTGAAACGAATGAATGATTGCAAATTTAAATTGTATAATTTTGTGTTGAAAAATTGTTTGGTGGGAAAATGCGTTCTTTTCCTGTCAAGAATAATTGCTTAAACTGAAGTTAAATGTTCTAAATTTTCTGTTAGATTCGGAAAAAAAGACAAAACATGTTGTATTAATAATTTCGTTATTTTTGCATTGTATTTTATCCTTTCCAGCAAGATACTTTTACTAAGGGAAGGGCATTTCCATTTTTTATTTAAATGATTTAAAGACATATTAGCTGTATAGAAGGCTAAAATAAAATGTAGCAGAAATTTCATTGCCAATTGAAGTTGCCAAAGTTGTTTGGACTATTTCTCCATTAGCTTTAACACCATTTGGTCAGTTTTATTCCAATTTTGGTTCTATTTTTTTTCTGCATCACATGACAAGTCTTATTAGATAAATTACCGGAAATGTTAAAATGGTTTAATTTCTGCAGTTTCTTGAATTAAGGGTATCCGGGACACAGACATTTTCAAATTTTGTAAAAACATTTTATTTCATTGAAATTTTCTGGGTTTTTTTTCTGCTTAAAATGACGTTTAAATTATGTTTCTGTCTTAATTAGAACAAAAAATATTAATTTTTTTCGTTTTGGTTTGTTTTCAAGATCATGCTTTCAAACATTGACTATCATGGAAACGACTTCTTGCAAAAATGCGTTGTTCTTCATGTTGAGTTTTTTCACCATTTCTCATATTTAAATTCTTATAAGTCAGAAACCGTTAAAGTTAAATAGTTCAAACGTGGAACATGTCTTTTTCAATTGTTTTACTTTAATTTTGATTCAGCAAATTAGAAAAAAAAAATACTTTTGAAAATATGATTTTTTTTTTAAGTTGCATCATTTTTTTTTTTTTTTTACTTTAAATATTTTTTTAATTAATATTCTTTTAAATTCTGAACCAAAATTAAAACTTATATATTTCTGTTTATTTAAATGAAAAAAAAAATAGAAATTCTATAAATAATATTTCGAGTTATAACGATTTTACATTACCCCACTTTTTTAATAAATTTTAAATTTTAAATAAAAAAAAATATGAGAAGTTTTATCTTGTGATTTTGTTTACAAATGATATGATTAACCATCACAAAAAAATTCAGAATTTTAACTCAATAAATAAAAATTATTTTAAAATGTGTCCCGGACTCCCTTAAAAGAATTTATCTTGAAAGGTTTTACTGAACAATGATTTTCACATATTTAATACAGCTTTGCACTGTAATATTTCTGTAACTCCGTGATAAAAATTATCTCATTCATATTTTCCCTTATTGGTTTATCAATTTCACATTCCAAATGTTTGAGTATGCATTACCAAATGTAAATAGAACTGTTCTTTAACCCTTTATAACTTGAGGGTACTTTTAAGTACCATTAAAGAAAATTCAATGTAAATTTATTTCATTCGTTTACTAATAAAAGTATCGATTGCACTTTTCATACAACAGAATTTGCTCAATCCTATTTAGAAAGCACATGAAACAATCGAATCTAAATATTTTTTAATATGGTTATGTTCTCAACCATTTAACTAAGTGTGTAGTGAATATCTTATATTAAAGACTATCCCATGAGGTGGCAGCACTAGATGGCAGTGCCTAATTTCCGCGATTACCTACTGTCATAGTTTTCCCCGTCATTCCCTGCGATAAGTTTTTCTACAGAGTTCTACGAGACGCGCGATGAAGAGGTTGTAATACGTACGCCTGTGAATGTTTTCCGAGAGAAGATTTCTTCTGTCGTTCCTAAATCTGTGCATATATAATATAATTGTACATAGAGTTGATCGATGAGTAAACCTTGTATCTTTATCCTCATCTATTAAAAGTTTTCTACTAAATCTTAGAGTGATCCATCTAATTCGAGTGATGAGTTCATTGTTAAAGATTGTGGCACCTACTATGGAAAGCAGACGAACTGTTCTTTAATCCTTTATATCCTGGCGGTAATTTTAAGTATCATTAAAGAAAATTCAATGCAAAATATATTTAATTCGTCTTTTAATAAAAGTAGCGATTGCACTTTTCATCCAAAATAATTTCCTCAATCCTATTTAGAAAGCACATGAAACAATCGAAGCTAAATATTTTTTAATATGGTTATTTTCTCAACCATTTACCTAGGTGTAGCTTTTATCCGATTAAAAATGTTGCAGGAAAAATTTGCAAGTACAAAACACATCTCTGTTACAGATGTAGTATCACAATACATTTATTTGCACTGTTCTTATAAGAATTGCGAGAATTCCAAAACAGCATTTTTTGTTAATTAATCTAATTATTCTCGTAAATATTTTGCAAAAACAGCTCTAACTACGATTTATTAAATCAGTTTTAATTAAAAAAAATATCTACAAATCAAATTATTGTTGTTCTTCTGGATATCTTAGATATTAACGTAAGTATTTATTCAGCTGAAGCAATTTTTTTATTCAAAATTCGGTATACAAAGGGTTAAATAGCAAGGTGCTTAATTAGTGGATAAAATAAACATATGTAGTAAGATTCAGAAGGTTCCGTCCTCGCATATAAAATATCGTCTGGCAATAAATTTCTGAACCACACATGTGGTGGCAACACTAAATGACTAATTTGAAAGTTCTGTTAGTGAAATCTTTTAGCAACAGATTAACATTGTAAATTGCACATGAGTACGTATATCTCTGTGTAATATACAAAAACAATGCATTTTGTGTACATATAGACATAGCCTTAGGATTCTGGATGTAAATTTTGAAGTAAATATATTTATGGTCGCAAAGCAAATTTGTATGAGGAACAAACTTATGTGCTCGGTGTGTTTGTTCTTTTTCAAGCAGATTTGTTATAAGGCCACAAAATAGAGTACCTTTACTTTTCAAAAAACTGGTTCGTCTTAAATTTCATCAAAATACGGAAATTGTAACGCCAGTAATATTTCTGCATTTTGTCGAAAATTACTATCAATTTCATTCATAAATTTTCAAAGATACATCACATCAAGAGGAGAAATTCTCTATTTAATTCAGTGTACAGTAAACATGCAATGCTTACCTAAAAGAGATACGAACTGTGAACTATAGCTTTCCATAGCAGCAACTTGACCATTTAGCTACTGTTACACAAGCCAAGTTTTCAAGTATCGATATTTATTGAGTGCACAAAAGTACACGTATTTCTGTACAATATTCTGTTCTTAAACTTATTTATGCGTAATATTTCGTTCTTACACATATTTCTGTGTAATATTCTTTACACATAATCCAGTGTTAATATTCTGCTCTTACATATATAGCTGTGTAAAATGCATACCCATATTTCTGTGTAATATTCTGTTTTTACGCATATATCTGTTTAATATTCTTAAATATTTCTGTGTAATATGCAAAATACAAATATATTTGTGCAAAATGCAAAATACACATATATTTGTATAATATGCGAATATTATAAATTTACTTTAACAGGCCGATTTGGGCAAATCCGCACAATTTTCTGCATTTACACACTTGTTGAGTTTTTGAGAAGATAATAACAAATTACACACGAAAGCCGATAAGCACACATAATTACAGGTACATTTTTACGACAAGAGTGTAAATTTTAAGACGAAAATGTAATATTTCAAATTTACACATATATTTATGTAAAAGGGTGACTAATTTACACACTTATTTTTTAGAGTATAGTTCCGGATAATATTCCATGAAATTAAAACTTGTTCATCAATAAATAAATAAATAAAATAATATAAATACAACATAAATTCACCATACATGTAATTAAACTACGCACTTAAGATACTGAAATTTTTAGAATAAAAAAGCTTGACGCTAGTAGCGAAAGCTTTGAGGATTTCTTCCGCTATTAACTCCTGACACGGGGCTAATACATAAACTAATCACTGGGGGCCACCATAACACTTATCCATCAGGGATATGCAGAATAAAATATAATGTGGAAATTATGATCACAAATATCAAGGCAACTGATTGCCCGATGGACTTCATTCTTTGTGTAAAGGTATTGTTATATTCAAGAAATAATTCCGAAAATTTTTATATAGGCTTCATCAGAACGAATATTTCGAAAGTTCGAAAAAATAGTTCCGGATAACTAAGGTTACTGAAATTTAATAGGCTTTGTCGCACTATTACATTCTAAGTACATACACTGTAAACTTAAATGTCTGAAATTCAGACATTTAAGTGTCTGAAACGCAGTGTTCAATTTTCAGACGTTTTAAAATGTCTTAAAATTTTCAGACACTTCTTGCGTCTGAATTTCAGACACTTAAGTGTCTGAAACACGAGTGTTCAATTTTAAGACGTTTTAAAGTGTCTTAAATTTTTCAGACACTTCTTACGTCTGAATTTCAGACATTTCAAATGTCTTAATTGCGGCCATCTTTGAGCCCTTTTTTTTTAGCCAATATGAAGCCATCTTTGACCATTTTCTTTCTAAACCATATACGCAGCCATGTTTGACCACATTGAATATTTTTTTTATAAATGGGAATAATTTGTTGCCATACAGCAGAGCTGATTGCAGCGTGGGAAAACTGGGATGCTTCTCTGCCCCCTGATTTTAGGGTACCCCAAACTGGGTATGAAATTTTCATAAAGCTGATATTTTAAATCAGTTTTGACCTTATGAGGATTGTAATCAGTATTTTGTAGTTTTAGAATAGGATAATATATATTTTTTTTTCACCTAAATATGTATTTATGTGTTATCATATATGCCCTACGGCATCAAAAATGTTTATTACTTTTAGTGAAAACTTCAAATTGCTTCTAGTCCAAAGACCTAGTATTCATTCACCCCCTCCCCCCATTGCCTTCATATACTGTTACAAAAAAAAAAAAAAAAGCCTATTCGATGCCGTCAAATACATATTTGGATAAATATATCATTTTCTTTAGCCTAATCATGTTCTAAAAGTGCAAAATATTTATTAAAATAAGTGTAAGATCAAAACGAATTTAAAATATCAGCTTTATGGAAATTTCGTACCAAATTTAGGGGCCCGTAAAACTAAAGGCCCATAGAAACAGCCCAGTTTGCCTATGCTGCAATGAGCTCTGCTTTATGGTAACAAATTACTCCCAAATATAAAAAATGATTCACTCCTTCAGAAAGAATCCCATCCCTGCTATGTTGTGCAATTTTTTCCCATTTAAATAAGATATTCCCAGTAAATTAGTTTAAGCATTTTTATTTCTGTGTTAAATAAAATCTAACACTGGATTCCCCCAAATTTACAGTATATGAGTATTGTATTGTAATATTTATTATTAACCAATATTATGAATTTCTAGAGTAGAATAAGGTTAAAAACAAAATATATTTTTCTTCATACAGTAAAACCTCTCAATAGCGGGCACCTCGGAACCGTGGAATTTGTCCGACGTTCGGAGGTGTCTGCTTTTCTGAGGTATAAGTGTATAAAAATTTTGCATATTTTCAATAAAAAAATCTGTTTCCTAAATAGTGGTGTCCTTTATTTAGGAGTGTCCGTTATGGAGATTTTACTGCAAAGCCTTCATACGAACAGTTGTCTTTAGCGAACACTCACTCACCTTTATCAATATACAGTAAAACCTCCCTAAAGCGACCACTTCCGTTCCAATAAAAATTGGTCGCTCCGAAAGGTAGTCTCTTAATGGAGGTCATGTTAAAATCTAGAATTTAATTGTTGAAAAAATGTAACAATTAATGTTACTGAAATTATATTTTTCAAATTAAGAAAACATATGAAAATTTAATTATCAAAACAAAAGTTAATTACATAAGTTAATTACTGCAATTTTTAAAAAATGAATACATTGATGTTTGCTTTGCTTTTATGGTTTATCTACTATAAATTTTATTCCCAAGTCCTTTCAAAATTCAATAAATAAATGCAATTTTTTTTTTTTTTTTTTTTTTTTTTTTTTTTTTTTTTTTATCTGGAACGAATTTTGACGATTTCATTACTTTATCTATTCCTTTGAGAGTTTCCTGACAGAATAGGGCAGGGGAGTTTATGTACCGTCATCCTTAATGTGTCATCAGAGTTAAATTCATTGCCTAAAAAGGAATAAAGGGGTTTAAACACTTAAAAGTTACCGGAATAAATAAAAATTCTAAACTTAGTTTAGAAGTTTGATAAATAATGCGCTCTCCGGAATTATTATTCTAATAAAACCTTTTTCAAACGACCCGGAAAAAACGGAATTTGTTTCATTTTCTTCAAAGAAATGGGTCCCTTATGGAGGGAGTTCAACTGGGGTGGTCTCTGAATAGAGGTAAAATTAGTATTGAGCCTATGGGAATAAATTTCGTACCATGAAAAAATGGTCGTTCAGGGGGTGGTCGCTTAATGGAGGTGGTCGCACAGGGAGGTTTCACTGTATGTATATTTACCTCATAAAAGCTAACACAATCGAATAGCAGACAGATTCAGCGTGCTGAAGGTGCCCGCGATTAAGAGTTTTTACTGTATTTAAAATTTTTTGTACTTAACTTTTAATCTTATTCTACTTTTTAGTTCAAAATACTGATTATAACCAATATACAATGTCGAAACACATTTAACGTATAAGCTTTAAAAAAATTGCATATCGAATTTGGGGCAACAAAAATCGTAGGTGGTGGGGTGCGGGGGGACACGTCAAAGTTTACCCTTGCTTTAATCAAGTCCTTCTAGAAAAATTCCAACTCTGCATTGTGATTCAGTAAATATAGAATAATTCAGCTTTAAGTACAAAATCCAGTTATGCTTAAGTACATATAGTATAAAATTCTATCTTTTTACTGATATTCATTTTAAATTTCAGATTTCTTTTTTACTAAAAATAATCAAAAAATCAATATTATAATTGATTTCAAATGAAATATAGCTGTATATATTTACCGTATTTTTACAATTATGTTAACAGCACATAATTACATGAATTTAAGAATTTACAAATAATCATTATGACTAATACAGAGATAAGGCGAGAGTATTTTCTAAACCGTTAAATAAGAAGATTTATTGAAGACTCCAACAAAATTTTCTCCGCTTTACGTCTACAGATTTCAGACGATTTCTGATGAGTCTTCAAATTGTGGTGTGAATCACCGGGCTTGAAAATGAAAACATCTGAAGTTGACTACTTTCAGTATAGGAAATAGAATATTTCTAAAATGCTCAGAAACAACAAAATATATGGCAGAAAGGTAAAACAGATTTCATGACCGGATTTGAGTTTTATCAGTCAAAACAGTTTAATCTAATAAATGATGACAAGTAATTCGCTGTATGTATGGGGGAATTAATGATATGGGTAAATGGAAGGATTTTCGAACTATATTCTTTTAAATAACTTAAAATTTATCACGGTGTATAAAATCTGAGACGCAAGAAAACGTCATCAGACATGAAAAGCATACATAATAAATAAAAATTAAATAAGGATGTTTACTATAAAGAGTTGGGAATTTCAGTACATATCACATATTAAGCATATGGGAAATGTAAAACCGATGTGAACGTTACAAATGCTGTCGCATTAAATGCTTATAAAAATATTGTATACATAAATAAAACCCATATAAAAGGTACTCTTGTGTAATAATTACTCTAAGAAAACGCTGTTAAGATAGCCTTGATGGTAATTAAGAAATTAATTCAACAGGTGCTGTCACTGCTATTTTTAAAGTAATGGCGTGCGAGTAGAAGAGAAAGAAGGCTTAGGATGGTGTATCTCAATAGATTCAGTAACAACTAATACACCATGCAGACTTGACGAAACTTATTTTAAGGATAACATCGGATGTAAAATAATACAGAAACATGATTGCAGATGATTTGAATAGTAGAAATTTAAATATTAGCAAGATAAAATTTTAACATGGAAATCCCATAGGTAAAATGCTTTAAACAAATTTTGGCATAACTCAGGAACTAATAAAGCTATAGACTCGTGTGAGGTCTCTATTTAAAGAGAAAACATTCGCAAAGAGTTTTCAATACATAGTGAAGGGTCCACTTACCTGGAAAAAGGTGTGATTATTCCAAAATCACATCCACCCAGGCGACGTCCGGATTGGAGGCTACGTTAGTATCCGTGAGTTAAGCACACTTTGATATTTAAAAAAAAATCCCTTTGCACATCCGGCTAGCTCTGTTAAAAGAATGGAATATTTCCATCCTAAAAACATAGCCCGCCAGACAACAGTTCTCTTTACCTGCTTTGACGAGACGAAGAACACTATATTATTGTTATTGCTTGACACCTTTCATTAATATGGAATATCACTATGTCGATACGGATTAAATCCTGGAACTTCACATTCCGAAAAAACCGAATCAAGTCAAAATAAATTATTAGTTAAAATGTACGCGTACATAAAACAAACGCTCAGTTTGAATTACAAACGAACATCCAATTCGAACGAAAGGCATCTAAAGCGCATGCGCAACTAGAGTGCCGCCTGGTGGTTAATGCGGAACGGAGTTACAAAGTGTCTTAAAAGTAGACACTTGCAGATTTTTAAGACACCTTTCTCAGTTCGTTTACACCATGATCATAGTAAGACACTTATATGTTTTAAATTAAGACATGTATCATGACTGAATTTTCAGATTCAGATACTTAAGTGTCTGAAATACCTTTTCAGTCACATATGTGTCTTAATTTAAGACGCCTCTATTTGCAGTGTACCAAATTTCAAGCCTCTATCTCAATTTGCTCGGTAGACAGAGCGTTTAAAATCGTGGCTTGATGACGTCATAAACCTTAAATGCTCTATTACCGAATTGCGTAAAAGAAACATCCTTATAACTCCAAAAATGATATTCGTATTAACTAGCAGTTTACTGCGTCGGATTAAGCGTCTCATTCCCAATTAAAATATATCTTTGAGCTGAAATTGGAATGAAATACAGTATAATGAAATATCGAAGTGTGTGAAAAATAGGATTAAAAATATCTCGGCAAGTAATTATCCGATCGACTTTATTCTTTATGCAAAATTTATGTTTTTTTTATTCTCTTTTATACTCACTCCTTAAAATAAAAAATGTCGAAAAATTTTATATACGTCTTATCAGTACGAGTTTTTCGAGAGTCCGAAAAAATAGATTCGGATAATCGAGGTTACTGAAATTTAATAGACTTCTTCTCATTATTACATACGAAGTACATATCAAATTTCAAGCCTCTATCTCAATTTGTTCGGGAGATACAGCGTTTACAGACACACAGACGGACGGTAATTTTTTTTTCCTCTAAAAATATGCTTTTTGGAATCTCCAATGTCTGAAAAGTGTAAGACTCACAAACCTGTAAAAATATTTTATTACACTAAGAAGTAAGACAAAAAAAGTCTTCTACGATTAAAACTGACCGAATAATAGCTGTTTTAAATTGAAGAAAGCATCTGTTTGAAGCGAAATACGGATCTCTTACAGATTTATTAGAAGTATAAATAATCGTCAGATTAAAAAATATTTATAATATGTGATATTTTTTAATAGCTAATAGCTGAGAGTAAAATTAACTATAAGTTTGAATTAGATTTTCATTCTGACATATTAAAGCAAAATATACAACTTATACTAAAAATATGTGAAATAATATATTAAATTTAAAAAATCAAAAAATCCGACTGCGTAAAAAGCGAACTAATTAATTATTTCTCATCAATGCGAAACTATTATTTATATTACTTACCTATTTTTTTTATTTACTTGTATGGATGACTTTTAAGTTGTGTTTAATTGTTAATTCCTATCTATAAACACTGTTTTGATGAGGCCTATATAGATGTCTATGATGGTTAGAGTTGCAGTAAAGTTAGAGTTCCTTCCTACACAACTTCCATGTGGTGTAATATTTAAATGGAACGTCTGACTGTAAAATAATCAATGAAATACCGTCTTCATTTTGAAAGACGTATCCAATGGTATGTCACACAATATGGTGCATTAAATTTTTTTTTCGTCTCTACCGCCATTTTGAATTTATATAAACAAAACCTATCCTATAACCATTGAACGGTTAAGACAAATCGATAGAGACCTCATTCATTAAAATCCATCTAGCCATTGGGATGTTTCGAGGGTATAAAGAAATCCACATACCCAGGTACGCGTGAAACACATAACCCTTCATGGCAGTCGGGTAAACAGAACATCGGGTAATTTTTGTTAAAAGATATCATGAAAAGAAAATTGGTATAAGTCACGCAATTCAAAATATCAGAACTCGATCAATTTTAGCGTTAGATGGATGGGACATTTTTTGTCTTACTTGTTAGTGTAATAGAAATTTTACTAAACAAGTATTATGGAACTGAGGGACGGCATAAAAATTTTAATTTAGTAATTTTTAAGGAAATGTTTTTATTGATCCAAATCGCTTTTAAAAAACTTTTTTACCTCATTTAGAACATTTTTGTAATTGGAATCATATGTGTATGACTAACGGTTTAGGAATTAGCAATGAGTACAGTTGACAGTGGATATAATATATATGGCATTTTGCAACTATCCCATTAAATCTGCTTACTTTTTTATTTTAATTTATATCTTTATTTAATTAATTAAACATAGCATCTCATTTTCATTTTTTCACAGAAGTTATCGCTAAATCCATGTTCTCAGCAATATCGCTGAGACTAATCCCTTTGAGGAAAATCTTTCAAGTTACTTTAAAAAAAGTTTTTTTAATTTCGAAAGAGTTCTTTCTTTTTTCTTAACATTACTTTTCATGTTAAAAAACATTTGGCATCTCCAAACCATTAATCCTTCCAAGACTTTCTATTGAAATATTTAAAATATTTAATTTGTTTAACTATAAATTAAACTTATTTTTGATGAAAACTATTTTGATGAAAAGTATTTTTATCCTTATTTAATTAATTGAAGGTAGCATCTCATTTTCATTTTTTCACAGAAATTATTGCTAAATCCATGTTCTCAGCAATATCGCTGTGACTAATCCCTTTGAGGGAAATCTGTCAAGTTACTTTTAAGTAATTATTTTTAAAATTCGAAAGAGTTTTTTGTTTTTTCGTTACATTACTTTTCATATTAAAAAACAATTGACATCTCCAAGCCATTAATCCTTCCGAGGCTTTCTACAAAATATTTAAATTGTTTAATTTTAAATTAATGTTACGCTTGATGAAAACTATATGTATTTTTATATTTTGATAAAATTACATAACTGCCAAGGAAAAAACAGATTTGTTTCAGATCAATATTTTGCTTATCAAATATTTATTAAATTCATATCTTAATGCAAAAAGCAAATATTTATTCAGGGAAAAATTCTCTATGCTTTATAATATAAAGCATTTTAATATTTTATGAAAGATAGCTTTTTAAATATTTTTAATTATTTCGTTATCAAAACATGTTTTTGTATTTTAAACAAAGACAATTGAATGCTAATTCCAGACAAAAGTTTTATGATGAATTATTCTGCAGTAAAATTTATTTATAATTCTTACTTTAATGCTAATATTTATTTAAAACTCAAGTGATATGTATTATTCATAATCTTATTTTCTATAAAGAAATTTGGAGGTACAAGACAAACTTATAAATGTATGATTTAAATAAACAAGTAAAAGCATGAATATAAATCATTCTTGAAGGTATTATGAGATTGTGTAAGGGTTTAAATATGCACTTAGAACGATATAAATAATTCTGAATGAATAATAAATATTAGAACATTTGTTACGCTAGGATAGTCTTTGATTTAATATATTCCTCTGAAATAAAAGACTTTAGAATAGATTTTATAATATTTTTATATAAAAGATTGTTTGTTTAACTTTTAACTTAAAATTTAAAATATTTTATTATCAAGTGCTTTGGGTTATGAGGCGTGTTAAATAAAAAAACAATTAGAAGCAAGATTTTATTATTCTAGTAAAATTTATAAATTTCATTGTTAATATATATATATATATATATATGATATATATTTATTATATATTTTTATGGTCTTAAAATGGGATTACGACATATTTTAAATTATATATTTTTTAAAAAAGGAAGATTTGTTTACGCGAGATGTATTTCTCCAAGTTATTTTAAAGTTAGAAATACAATAAAAATGACAAAATCTAACGAAATTAAATACTTAAAAGAAACCTTAAATAAATTAGAAAACTTTTAAAATAATTTCATATTATTTTTTTTAAACTTTATACTTAAATTTAAAAATATCATATAATTATCAACTGCGCTACTTTATAAGGTATGTTAAATAAAAAAAAAATATTCAAAAGCAATATTACAGTAAGTCTAGGAAAACTTATAAATTTCTTTTATAATATATTATATGATGATGTATTTATGATATATTTTTATGGTCTTCAAATGGCAATACGAATAATTGTAACGTATACGTTTTTTTTTAAAGGATAATTCTTGGGATTTATTTCCCCGAGATATATTTATGCAAGTTATTTTAAAGTTAAAAACCCAGTAACTAGTAAATCTGCAGATCGGGAGCCTCAACGTCAGATCTTAAAGTGATTGCCTTTTAATCATCTCGCATTGCATAACATTCAGCATCCTACAATCCGCATTTTATTTATTTTTTAATAATATAAATATTTAGCAACATATAAAATTTCTGGAAAGTTCGAAAATTAAAAGCATTAAATTTTACACGGTATGACAACAATGTTCTGAAACTGTGATGAACTGCTTATTCTGGTAATTTTTTAGATAAAATATACATTTATTCAGGGGGGGGGGACTTGAACACCCCGTAGTCTTATTAAATTTTAATTAATTTCCTATTGATTGGGCGAATAGTTATAGTGTATCTTGAATTTCGTTTTACTCTTGAATTTAATTAGAGCAGGCAACAGTTTGGATTAGGATATTATGTTATCGTAATATGCAAATAACAATACTTATACTTAATATTTTTATGTAATACTTATACTGAAACTAGTATATTAAATTAATATTTAATTTAGGCGTCTAACCTATTTTACAATTTTTGTTTCCAAAAAATAATTTTGAGGATCATTCTATAATAGTTAGATGTAATATCTAATCTAAATAGATGCTATAAAATTGCGCAAGAAAATCAGTTACTGTCATTAAACTAAAGTTATGGAATTCTAAAAGGGAAAAAAAGTACATTTAAAGGCCCCATATAAATACCCTTTAATAAACTGATTTCCATGTTTTGCATGCACAATCGGCGACTTTTTAACGATAAATATTGATAAAAATAAAAACTTTCTGTAGAATTTTTAAAAATAAATGTGGTAAAATAAAAATCGCGAGATTTCAAGTATAATGAAAGCATATGCTCTAATATCTGTGAACATGAATTATTTTATTCTATTGTTTTTAATTTTGTAAAGTATCTCTTCTCATACTCGCAGATCAGTTTATTAAAAAAAAATATGCATTTAAATGTACTTCTTCTCACTTTTAGCATGTTAAAACTTTAGTTTAAATGCATCTTAATCTACTCGATACCAATAACATACAAAAATCAACCAAGAATAGGCATATTTGGAGACTTTTAAATGTATTGGATAATCATTCATCATCGTGTCCACTGCTAATTGCCTAAATCGCATCGATTTGTCGCTATGAAAAATTTCTTTGTTTGTATCTACATTAAGTTAAAAAATGTAACGTTACTAACATCGTTAATGTTTGAGGCAAAGCTATATTGCTCACCAAATTTATTAAAGATTACCTAACTTTTTATTTCCCTCAGCCAGATTTTCTGCTTAATTTTTTGTAATCGGAATTATTTAAATGATTTTTGTTTATAAGGTTATAAAAGGCAGTTGTTATAGGCAACTGACAAAAGAAAGAAAATGAAATATGTATCATGTCAAATAAGTAAAATGTTAGAAAAATATGTTTTATATTATTGTAAAACATGTATACCGTCCCACCAAAATTCATACACCTAATTTAAAAAATCTGACAAATATAATGACAAAATCCCAAAATAATAGAAATAATTTAAAACCCTTAATTTGATAATTTCAGCATCCATAATTTACCATTTAATACCAAATACATTAATCAAATGCACCGTTTACTTTGAACAAATGGAAGTTTGAAAATCGTCTGAACTGCCATAGAAAAGCATTATAGTGCAAAATAAAATGTTCTATATATTCCGAACGAATGAAAAAATAATTAACCAAAAACTATACAGCTAAATCCGGGGACCTCACCAACATGCCTTCTTAATATCAAGCTAATCAGGTGCTTTTTAAGGCAGTTATCAAAGAACAGAGACAGACAGACTAACTAACTAACAAATAAACGGTAACCAAAAACTTTTCGGATTTCCACAGTAAGCCTTCACTGACATTTCGGTAAAAATGATAAAATCTAAAGAAATTTGAAAAAGAAATTGAAATAAAATATAGTACAATTTGAATTAATCTTCTGTAATCAAACTATAAAAACAGCATAAAGATGCCTTAACAAAAAGTTTCACAAATTTAAAAAAATTCACTTGGTTTTTAAAATTTACTTGTATTAGCAACGCATAACAGTTCGTTCAAAAAGTTTTCGCTCAAACTCTTTACTAAATCTGTATTTTAAACGAAAATCCTGAGCAATGCTGACATCCTGTTGATCGTGGCAGCAACTGTTCAATAAATTTCGCATTTACTGCAACTTTTTTTACATCTAACCCTTACACGTTTTAAATATTTACATCGCCGAACAAAAATGTGCTTCGAAAAGCCGTTTGTTTGAAAACTGTATCTAAATGCACTGATATTTTATTTATTTTTTTAAAATAATTGTGAATCATGTCACTTTTTTGTCAATTTTTTAATAAAACTGACAATTTTTTTAAATCTATCAACCTCTATCTCAGGCTAACGAAATTTGCACAATATAAGTCTTTCAGAATTTCCTTCAGGTTACTACTCTATAAAAGATTCAAAACTTCATTAATACATAAATAAAATAATAAAAAAAAATAAAACATACATTTTACAGACACGTAATCAAACTATGTTCATAAACCACTGAAATTACAGAATAAAAAAAGGCTGCTGTAAGTAGCGAAATTTTTGTTGATTTCTTCTGCTGTTAAATCATGACGAAATGTAAAAAGAAAGTATCACTATTGACGATTTTCAAAACTTTATTTGAATATATATTTGATATTTTACATAAAATAATTGCTTTTTGACGTTGATGGGGGCGATTGAAAAAATATATATTAATTCTGAAAAATCCATTAGAGTTTTCAATAATAAAAAAAATCGTTTTAATTTATATTCCGTAACCCGGTAAACCTGGGCTAAATCTCCTAGTTTTTATTAATGTAAAGATTGGTTTGGAAAAAAGTTTAGTTTATTCATAATAACATTATTCTAGAAGTTTCAACTGCTTATATACATAGACAGGGTGCGTCATAAATTCGTGCAAACATAAAAAAATCATAATAAAAGAAGTAATGCTCGGTAAAAAATTCTGTTTGCGAGAACATGATGAGAAGGACATTGGATTTTTCTTCCAAATTTAAAAAATTGATTCCAAAAATAACCGAAGGAGGGCGCTCACACGCCATACACTCGTCAGCGGTCAAGCATGGTTTGTCACCTAGTGGACGTTTCCTCAAAACGTCGTACTAAATTTAGTATCCCATTCATTGAAATAGGGCTTTTTTGCACCTTTAGTCCTTTCTGCGTGCAAAACTTTTGCAATGCAATAGTTGTGAATTCACCATTCTTGTAGGAAAATTTAACCACCAACGCTCGATCTTCTAAGGATAGCATGCAGCGGAGTTCGAAAGACGAATCCATTTCCAGCCAGGTGTTTTATTGTTAGTCTGATTTGCATAAAACGTCTCAGTATGACGTGAGAGCGACCTCTTTCGTTTACTTTTGAATATCATATATATAGTTTTTAGCTGAAAAGTATGAGAATTATGAAAATTGTTATAAGAGGGTGCAAAAAACTATTAAACAATTGAAACAAGAACAATAAATACACACAACTCCTAGCTCTTCGGAAGGTGGGAAGAGTCAAGAAATAGGTACCAAACAAAAACTGTATCTTCACAAACTTCGCAAGGTATAGCCAACCCACATACTCCATTAGTGTAAAAATATAAAATGGAAAAACTTAACTTAAAATTAAAAATTGGAAATTTAAAATTATGTAATACAACTTAACAAAACCAACTGCTGTATAAACAAAGACCACCAACCAACTTATACCCAAAATCTAATCTGCCTTGCGTCTGATGGACTGGGCTTGTTTTCTTTATACACCATTAAAAAGCATTATATATACATGTAGCATTTTGCTACCGACTTTCAGATATTTAGGCGACACAGTACACCTCGACATAAATGTAGCAGAGCAATCAAAACCGCGCATCCGTTATATTGAAAATACCGGATTGCAGTCAGGGTGGCGAGAAAAAACAGGCTCGAAAAACATTGATAATTTCCCTTACGTAATGAATATAGAGAGTCATCGTCACTTTTTAAACTGTTTTTATTGGCAAAACATAGTAAAACATTTCCAGTAGTTATTCCATCCACTCTCAAAAATCGATCATCACTTCATAAGACTTTAGATGTTATAATAATAGGATCTACACAGTAGAACGTTCACTCCAAGCGACGCAACTTAATTAGACAACCAGAAAAACGTAAAAATCTTCTCTCCATCGCCGATGTAAGGATATTTGTACTCCGAACAACAGCGCGCGGACGGTTACAGAAAGGTAACAGACCAATGCTAGAAGAGAGGTGGGGGAGGATGGGGCATAAAACAGATTATGATTCGATGGGAAAGGATGACGTCGATAAAAAACTCTTTTATACGGCGTCAGAATTAAAGTGCAAATAGCGCTGGCGGACGCATGGAATTGTGGGTATAGAACACGAAAGAATAAATGATATTAAAACATTCGAAAGAAAGAGAATTTAGTTTCAGAATAAAATGAAAAAGTAATTTAATGGGTTTTTTAAAATTTGGCGAATGGATTTAAGGTTTTTTAGAATAATAAAAGAAAACGCAACTTTAAATGCATGAAATAAAAGACAAAAGATATTAAGATATTATTAAAGATAGGTAAAAAAGGAAAAATATTAAGAATTTGAAATAGTTTTACTAAGAAAAAGAGGCGAAAATTTTTATTATTACATATACATATATATATATATATATATACAGGGTGGTCGTAAAAAAACTACCCGATATATGAGCCCCTAGTGGCTTAAACGCTCAAACAATCGTAAAGAAATTTTAGATATACTTGTTTGAAGGTATGCACTCGAAATCGTGGTGACTTAAAACAATAGAGCTCTCACGGTTACGGTTACAGTGAAAAAATTCGAAATTTTCGAATGCCAAACCCATTTTTTTTCATGCGCAAATTCATCAGCGCATTGAAAAACAATAAATGGCTTTCGTATGATACACGTACGATGAAAATTGCCGGCGTAAAACACTTGCAAAGAAGACCATTGCGAGGAACTGAGGAGTGGCTACAAGACACGTTTTTCAGTAGTCGATTCTTTTTTCACTCGTGAACTCAGTAATGTTGTAACGTTTGTTTTAAAATGGTTTTTTTGAGTTGTGTTTGTGTACGCATAGTGAAAATAAAAATGTAATCATTTGTTTAAATGTGCGGAATAGTACGTTACATAGGAACTAATTAGGATTGAGTGCCATGATATTACACGCGCAATTTTAGTCATAGGTGTATCGTTCCAACGCCATTTATGGTTTTTCAATACGCTGAAGAATTTGCACAGGAAAGCACAAGGGTATTGCCATTCAAAAATTTCCAAATTTTTTCACTGTAATCGTAACCGTGAGAGCTCTATTGTTTTAAATCATCACGATCTCGTGCACATATCTTCAAAAAACTTAATCTGAAATTTCCTTTAGATTGGTTGAGCGGTTAGGTGGCTAGGGGTACATATATCGGGGAAGTTTTGTTATGACCATCCTGTATATATACTATACAGTGAAATACGTTTAACACAAAACTGAGGGGACCAAAATTTTTTTTCGTGTTAAAAGAATTTCGCGTTAAAAGATTCGTAAAAAAAGAACAAAACTCACGAATAGTATCGACGTCGTCAAATTTTATTTCGATTTCTTGTTAAACTACTAGTAAGTTGCACCTATTAGGATAAAAAGCAAGCAAAAAAAATATTGTTTTGGGGGGAAAAAATCAGATATTTTTTTTAAATGTATTTTTCAGCATTCTGAGATGTAGCTTGTTTTAAGCAAATAAGCAAAGCTGTCTCTAAATCTTCGTGCTTATCAGTTCTCATGCGTGTTCTCTCTGGCTTAAACATACTGCGTTCAAACATTAACATAATGGGATCTCTGTTTTTATTATTGTTGATAAAGTAAAATTGGCAATGGCTCTTTGCAGATTTCTGTTTTCATCCTTCTTTTTCATCAACTACATTAAGCAGCTTCATCTTCATTTGAAACGCAATAGCAGTTTGTTTTCGCACCGATTTCTAAGCCCTTGTACCAATAACACATAAACTAATTTACAAAAAACAAGAAATTCACTGATTTTCACCCAAAATTCAGTGGTTTTAACACAAAATTCACCAATTTCAACTCAAACTAACTACCCATATAGCACATTTGCCTCCCCAGGACATCCCCAGGAAGATTTACAATAAAACACCATCATCCCACGGGCATCCCTGAGGATGCAGAAATTTGTCACCAGGAGGTCCTCAGGAACAGAAAATGTCCGCCCTGCAGCATCCTGGAGAGCTCCCCAGGACCTCCTTTAGGATCCTCCCTGGGAGGTTCTGGGGAAGATGTTAGGAAGTGATAGTGGAGGAGTTTGGGAAACGTCAAGGTCACTTAATATGCCACAAAAAATTTCGAAGCTATAGATTAAAGTAATTAATGTAAAACAATTTAATTATTTTTTAACTAATTATCAGACAGTTTCACATGTAACAGACATTACAATTATCAAGCACGCGCACGGAATTATATGAAAGACTGTTGGGAACAAATTTCTTACCTTCATTCTACCTTCGGGGTTTGATCCAGGGTACTTACGAACACGAGACGCGCGCTCTACCCATCATGCTACAGGGCCGTTGAATAAGAAAAGTTCTAAGGTATTCATGTATTTCCCCCCTCTTTTGAAACTAAAAATTAGAAAATATCCATATTTTATGTGCTACATATAAGCCGGAATTATCTAACTTTTATTGCAAATTTAAATGTGTAGCCTTTTGTATATATCCAATATAAATTTAAATTCATAAGTGAAAAAAAGGCTTATCGATAATTATTTAAGATAACATAAAGATCTTTGAATTTTCAAATTCCTACATGAAATTATATTTTTAAATGACAATAATATTGTCTTAGCTTTTCATATTTAAAATCCATTGAAATCATTCTATACTTAGAAAATTCATTCTGTACTATTTTTCATACAATTAATGATGCTAAACGTTTCTGAGTATCTTGCGATATAATTTAATTTTAGTTAATGAAAATAATATTTCCAGAGATTTAAAATGCAAAATATGGATACTTTGATTTAAAATATGAATTCTTTTTATGATTACTAAACTTTAAAATTCCAATTCAAAGAATCCGTTCAAAGCAAATACTTTTTTTTTTTTTTTTTTTTTTTTTTTTACAGGAAAAGTTTGCTTTACGCTTGGTAAAAAGCGCACTTATTAAGTTACTTTGTGAAAAAAACATTACTTTTTTCTCTTTCTTTTTTAAGGGGGGGGGGGGGGGGTTAAACATTATTTAAACCATGTTTTTGGAATTTCTACACTGATTTCTGAACGCATAATCACAAATCAATTAATAAGAAATTATTAACTGTTAAGGGCGTATTTTAAAAATTATATTTTACAATTCATTTTTCTATTTATAATCTTTTTTCTACTTTTTATTCTTTAATATATTTCATTGCGATTTGGCATATTTTTGTGAGCATTTATTGACGCATCATTAATTTCATTGTTTTTCGAACTCCCATACAGTTGTAGGAGTTGCAGATGTTTGGTGATTTACCACCTGTCGCGGGCGAATTGAAAAAAGCTTTAAAATCAATTTATTATTTTATAATAACGTTATAAAAATTTTAAAATACTATATTGTCATCAAAAACACATTTTTTTGTGCAAACTTGTAAAATTGTATCATATCAGGATCTGGGATGAAAATAGATTGCAATATTCCATCATTACAATGAACAAACAGGTTACATAAAAATAGTTACATAAATAGTTACAAAAAACGTTACATAAAAATTGAAACTATTAATGAAGTTTATGCCTGTTACAAAACTATTTTAATTTCTTACTGTAATAAAGAAAACTAATTTGCAGTTAAATCTCTATTTAACGACCTTTAAAATCGTGTGAAAGCTTTCTGTTCATAAGACATTCATTATGAACCATTTTTCATTTAATTAACGATGTAAAGTATTTTTAGTGATTTCTTGAAATGCAATTTAATTTTAGTTAATAAAACTTACATTTCAGGCTTAAAATGCCCAAAAGTACGAATGCTTTGATTTAAAATATCGGATCTTTATTTTATAAGCAAATTAGTTTGTATAAAACTCAAACTAAATAAATATTTTTTTTTTCTTTTTTTAGAATCCTTTGAATTAAAAAATCCTCTTTAAAAAATTCTCACAAATATGGACAAACGCCTTCACTTAGTTATTTCAGAAATGGGTTTTGTTCAAATTCTTGCAATAACTTTTTTTTTTTCTTCTCCTTTCAAAAACTTTCTTTCGCAGGTATTATGTACTTGCAGCAAGCATGCACGCACATTCTCAGCTGACAAAAGTGATTGGGGGCGGATCCGCTCTATTCAGAGTCAACTGGGAATCCAGTTATAATATTCTCCCAGACCCTTAGCTATGGATTATCTCAGAGAAAAGATACTTGAAGAGATATGAGAAGTCTGTTGGGCATATGCATGCTAAAAGAATGGAGTTAGTTCCATGGCTAAAAGAGAAAAGAAGTTCCGTCAAAATTAATGTTTCATAGATATCCGAAACTAAAAATTTGCTAAATAGGAAATATGTTTCTTAAAAAGAAGTTTTAGCTCTCTCTCTATATATATAACGCAAAATACCTCTCAGTTTAAAATTCTGCAGAAATATTTGTTATTTAGGAAGAACAGATGAATATTTATCTATATTTTCTGAATCTAATACTGTTATTTATATTTCTGAAGTTCTTTAAATGGAAACTTCACTTTTATTATTGAGGGGAAAAATAACATTATGTAGGGCAATTTAAAAAAGATAATAGAAAAATGATTAATTAATATGTCAAACTTATATTTAAAAAATAAATTAAAGATAAAATAAAACAAAATATCGTTAAACCTCTAGAACTGACACTTCTATTTATTTAACATTTTCTCATTCCCAACACCTGTATAAAGTATACCAGATGAGCTTAGCTTAGCAGTACTTCCCAGGCCTGGGATAATAATCTGAATTAAACCTTAATTTTGCACGAATTTATATCTTTTAACCGATTTTGTAAGAATGTATTTTTTATAACAGAAAATCTTTGCAAAAAAACCTCATATGGGGAGGGGGAGGGGGGGTGGGGTTCCGCTCAATATTTATATATTTTTAAATGAAATGTGCCATTTTAACGTGAATTGTATTCACTTTAAGTTGGTGTTATATGCTGAAATAAAAATGCCCTTTTCTCATCGCGACAGTTTTGTCTGTTTTTTGTTTAAATGCAGCGTTTGATAAGTATGTTAGCTAATTTTCAAAATATGAAAAATCTTAGCCTCAGGTGCAGCAGGACTCGATTTACCCTATTTTCACAAGAAAATTTTAGACGGCTGCTTACAAACAAACACACGGTAAGGATATATTATTTTCTTTGTATAGATATCTTTACCTCTAAATACCGGAAAAATATATGGTTCAGAACTGTGTTTCCTTTAGAGGTTCTAGTGTATTGATTTAGAAACTTATTATTTGGTTAATTTAAACAAATTAAATTAATTCCTTAATTAATAAAAAATAAAAAATTAATAAAATAATGATAAATGGACAAAATGTGCTTTAAAAGACATATAGTAAGTATTATTTAAAATATGAATTAACTGAAATATTGAATTAAACATTTTAATTTAACTAAAATGATTAAAAGCTATTGCAATAATTAAAAATAATTACAATTGTTAATTTGTTAAAAAATAATAAATCGAATAATTAATAATATGAAACACACTCATTAAAAATCTATCCCGATCAAATTGAATTAACTTTATTTTAATAAAAAGCAAATGAGATGGCGCCAGCACTGAGACTTCCTAAATACTTCCCCAGGTACTTCCCCAAGAACGACTGCCTAGGTACCTCCCCAGGCATGGCTTCCCAGGTACTTACCCAGGAATAGCTTCCCAGGTATCTCCCCAGGACTGACGTCCTAAGACGTTAGTCCATAGGACGTCACTGGGAGCTCACTCCTGAGGAGATCTTAAACGTCTATTCCTCAGGACGTCCCTATTTTGTCATTTTAGCATCAGGAGGAATTCGGGATGACTTGGAGCTCCTGGGGAAGTTTTCGGGAGCTTTCGTGCTATATGGGTATATCGAAATCGAATTTTTTCGTGTTAAACGATTTTTGTTTTGTGTTAAAAGAAAAAAAATGTATTAAATTGCATAGTATACTGTCCGGACCGCAATATCATTTCGTGTTAACCGACTTTTCGTGTTAAACGTATTTCACTGTATATACATGGTGGGGGGGGGGGGGGATTTCAAATGTCTTTCTGATCATATTCGTGCAAACCGAATTTTTCCCCGAGTATTACTTCTTTTATTAAGAATTTTTTAACTTTTCAAGAGTTTATGACGCACCCTGGTTTATTTGTTACAAATTATTTTTAAATACAGTCGAACCTTGTTAACACGAACACTCACGGGGAATCTTTTTTTGTTCGTGTTATCCGAACTTTTATACATTATATACAACTGGACGGAGCAATTGGAAACAGATCGTGCTAAAAGTAATTCGCGTTCAGCGAGTTCGTGTTAACGAGGTTTGACTATAGCAATAGTCGCATTATTTAACCCATTTATGCCAGCGTCCCATTTTTGGGACTTTCAAATTTTAATGCATTTGTATAATTTTCTTCTTCTTTATAACATGAAAATTGCATGAAATCATTATTTATAAATGTCTTTATCTATAACCGAGAGATGACAGCACAAGGCGGATATTTACTTGCTTAAATTAAGTCTTTTTTCGGTGTTTATAGATTTTTAATTTTTCAAGACGGCGAAATGTAAAAAGTAAGCTTATTTGTATATTTTCTATCATGGACCCAAAATCGCAAGTTATAATCTTAGCTTGTGGACTTTTTGAAATACGTATTTTTTTAAATTGCGAAATTAAATGTTCAAGCCTATTTTTTATGCATTTTTGTAATGTACAAAATATAGGGTTCTAGGCACAAATGGGCACATATTTTTGTTAGAAATTTAGAAGACAGTTATTTATGCAATCTCCTTTCGAAGATATTTATGAAATAAATTGTTATTAAGTCTGCAATATGATTATTCTTATTTTATTATTAATAATAGTTATAACGTTATTAGTCTCTGCAAAGAAATAAATATATTTTTTGTAGTTCATTAAAATACTAATTATAGTACATAATATACAATTTAAAAACATTTTAAATATAAATATAGGCAAAATATATAATTATGCATATTATTCTACTAGAAATACTCATATTTAGTTCTTTTACATTTTATCAAATAAATATTTAAAAAAAATTAAGCTTAATTTTTTTTAGTACTTTTCCAGTTCATTTTGCAACATTTTAAAGTGATTTTACCAAAAAATTTGAGAAAACAAAAATTCAGGCACAAATGGGTTAATCTGTCATTATAAAAGACCAAATATAAAAATATAAAAAAGTTCTAGCAATTACACTAATTCTTTTTTATTTCCAACTGGTAAGACTACTTGACAGGAAATATTGGCATTCGGATAATATGGATCAATAATATAAATTATTTTAATATTTTGTGAAATTATGTTTTAAAATATCTGTGATTGAAAAACTGTAAGTATATTGTTAATTCTAAATGTAGGATGCACACTAAATTCCTGTCGAAAAGTTCATGTTGTGTGATTCTGCATCAAAACTATTTATAAATTCTATTTTTATTATAATATTTATTTCAAATTCATCTGATATGTATTATTTATAATCCATGTTACAATAAAGAAAATACGACATCCAAAACAAACGTATAAATGAATGAATTAGACAAACTCGAAAATTCATCGATACATCGTTCTTGTAAATCTATGAGGTTATGTAAGGGTTTTGAATATGCACTTAGGGCCATAAATAATTGAACACCAATAATACATATTAGAACACTTGATACTCTACGGATTATGTCTTCCTGAATATATCTCATTTCAAATATAGAATTTTAAAACATATTTTATGATATATTAACATTAAAGTTTGTATGTTTTGCTTCTTTTACTTAAACTTTAAATTTCATTTTATCATCAAGTGTGAGTTAAGATGTAATCTAAACTGCTTTTCGCAGGAAAATATTTTAAAAGTCTCGGAAATTTTATCGATTTCTTTGTTCGTATGATATAATTTAATGACTTACAATTATGATTACGACATTATTTTAAACTATCTATTCTTTAAAAAAAAGACATGTGTTGAAGTTTTTTTGCACGTGATTTCTTTTTCTATAAACTATTTTAAAGTTGTAAATATAACAAAGTATGAGAAAACCAAAGGAAACTGAAAAATATACAAAAGTCATAATAATTACAGTTTCATTTAATTTTCAATAATCGTTATTTATATCATGTCAGTATCCAGAAAAAAAAGCGTAGAATTATTATTTAAAATTTTCTCTCGATTTAAAACATTTAAAACATTAATAACAACACAAAATCGGTTGTAAGTGATTGAAGTATGATATTTTTAAATATTTAAATCAAACTTTGAACTATCTCTACATGTTTTAATGCAATCTACCACTGCTAGTCGTTACTGATTTCTTAGACGGCGTAGCTAAAACTCTGCACATTTATTTATTTATTTATTTAATAGACGTCGACGGCAAAATTGCAACACCATTACCTAATTTCATGCATTTTAGAATTTTCTATGCGATGACATTGCTGCATTCTCCGATATTTGTTTGATGTTGTTGTTTTTTGCTTTTATATAGGTGCGATGCGCTCATAGATGCGTTATTGAGAACGCAGCATGAACGAGTGTCATGCATTTTTCAGATTCCTATACAACGAGGTTTCTGCATCGAATGATGTTTTTGTCATGGCCGCTAATTGCTTATACATGCTTTAATTTAGAGTAACTGTGGCTTTGAATAATTTCGTCTATTTCCAGTATCTTTTATGGCAATTTGGAACAATGGATGTTTTCTTTCACGTGTGCAAAACGATCGTACACGCGTCACAGTTATTACGCCATTACAGAATTTCATGTAGTCTTGAGATTCCTATACAACGATGTTGCTGTACCCAGTGATTTTCGTTTTAATTGTCAGTTGCTCGAAGCTCTCATGCGTGCGGTATAGTAATCGCGACTTTATCAAATTTCGTATTTTTAGATATTCTTATAGAGCGAGTTTGCTGCATTTAGTGAATTTTAGTTTAGTTTAATGGAAAAAAAACGCCCAAACATGGTCGCGGCTATGAAATATTTAGTGTATTTCAAAGTTATTATACCGCGATTTAGCTGCGTAACGTTGTAATATAAGATTATATTTATGTATTTATTGTTAATCAATTTTCTTTATTTCAATATTTTAAAATAATACTTTGGTGGCGCTATCTAAGAAATAAACTAAAAGTGGCGTCGTAGATAACGTATTACAATTTACTAATTTATGTTTAGCATGCTTGTTGTAATTTGTCTATTCGCATATAAAATTTACTCTACTAAATAAACAAAACTTTAAAGCAAGTGTTAAAAATTAACTTTTTAACTGTGCTTCAATATTTAAAATGCTAAGCTTAATCTTTAAATGAAAATTCAAAACACTATTCTTAAATTAAGTTAAAAACGTTATAAGTCATATCAATTTCTTGAAATCCCTAAATTATTCGTATAATTACATGTTGTATAAAAATTTTCATAAACACAAAATACTGTTAAAAAATTACTTAATGTTGTTTTTACTCACAATAAAATAAACCTAAAACTAAGTGACTTTGAGCATGTTCATGCTCATAATCAGGGTTAAAACTATAAACGCCAGAGGTTGAATCATTTTACAGTCAATCTAGTATAAAAGGACGAAACCTCTGACTTTTATTGTTTCTCCCTGTTGATGCGCATGAACATGGTCGAAAGTACTTGGATTTAGATGTATCTTGTTGCGTTTAAAAACACCTTTAAGTAATTTTAAATTGTATTTCGTATTTACGAAAATTTTATACAACTATTCTTAGATTTAGCTTGGAAATAGAGAATTTAAAATTTAAGCTTAAAACGTAAAAAGATAATAAAAACCGACATTTGTTTTATATTTTAATTTTGCTAATAATGGCATGAATTTCCTACATTTTTTTCATAAATGTGTATTATTGTTTTTTTATATAATAACACTGCAAAAGAATACTTCAAAATTCATAATTCCTATTTAAAAGTACACAGTGTAGATTTTTGCGAAACTATTTATATGTTGCTATGCTTTTTTTAACCATTTGGAAAAATGGTTATTGTCCTCGTCAGGATAGGAAATCAAAAACATATCTGAAGCTTTTTATTAGTTTAATCCGCATTTTATTCGTTTTTTGATGGGTCTACACAGTAATCTGTATTTCCATTTACTTTCAACAGAGATGAATACTTCTGTTGCCACTATAACAAAAAAGTAATAAAAACTACAAAAAAAAAATAATAACTCAGAAACAAATTGAGATACAGCTTTCAAACGAATTGCATTTAAAAGTACATTTTTTTTTCTCTATACGACGGTGTAAAAAGTAATATTGTGGGATGTTTAGAAGTTTAAGAAATAAATTTTAGTTAAAATGGGTCGTCAGATTCCTTGGAAATCTGACGATGGAAAATCCTTTTCCCGAACAGTCAATGAAATGCTTGGATAATACGTAAGTTTCAGGTGGATAATACATAAGATTCAGGAAATCTGACGATTCGCAGGCGATTTTTGTCGCTTGCAATTTGTACGTGTAATAACACTATTAATGTTTAATTCATGGCGTACGTAATGTATGATCAACTCCGTGTGATTTTTTATGTCTTAAATTTTAGTCTTTGAAAAAATCATTTTCCAAATGGTCGTTGTAATTTGTTAAATTGCTTTTTTCTCTCTCTCTCTCTCTCTCTGGTAATTGTTGTTAATGTAGCTACTAAACACTTAATTTTAATGTAAAAATCACGCAAATTCGATATTTAAAAGACAACTTTATTTAAATTTTAGAGATTTTAATTTAAAAAGTACACATATTACATATTAAAAACATTAAAGTAGACGTTTCGGACGAGAATTTCTACCTCAACAGTAGTATAAAACGTAAAACGACGGAGTGGGGGAATCGCATTTCTTAAAATAAATAACAAAGCATTTTTGTTAATTACCTTATATACTCGTATATAAGTCGAAGAATTTTAGACAAAATTTGGGAGATGAAAGTGGGGGGGGGGGGGGTCGACTTATACACGAGTTAAAAAAAAATAAAAATGCTGATAATCCGCGAATGGGCAAGTCTTTTAAGTAATCCCATATGGGTCTAGGTTGGAGAGAGAGATAAAATCGGACAATGGTCATTTCCCTGTGATTGACAAAAAAGCTCAACTATAATATTCCTTTATAATTACTCTGCACCCATTTTCTCTTGGAACAGAATTCCTTCAATACAGGGGCATTCCTTTCAACATTTTAATTCCTTTAAAAAAAAAAAAAGAGTTCAACTAAAGAATGTTTCTACATATCACTCCTAAAAGTCCTACAATACGAAGAAGTGCTATATTTTAGCAGTTTAAGGAGTTGCTAGAATTTTTTATCTTTTTGAGTATCATTCAACTGATGTGAATAGGTTTCAAAACAGTTTAAGCTTCTATTACATAATTATACGGTTTTAAAACGTTGAATTTTCTTTAAAAGTTTGATTAGAAAAGTAAAAAAAAAAAAAAAATGTTTACTACTTTAATGAAAATTTATTAATTTTTTTTTTTTTTATCCTCGATTATAAATCATTTTTCAACGCATTACCAGAAATGTGGTTTGACTTATACAAGAAAATTCAATTTTTTTTTTCAGAATTTTGCTTAAAAATTGGGGGGTCGATAGACACGAGTATATACGGTAATTAATTTTATTTTTTGGTTAGTTTGTATTGTATAGTACTGATGACAGATGAAATTTTGTCCGAAATATATATTTTATTAGTTTTATTATGCATTATGTGTACATTTTAATTTAAAATGTCTGAAATTTAAATATAATTATCTTTTAACTTGGTATTCAGACGTGACGTTGTCTTATCTTCAAACTTAATATTTACTTATTCAATGCAAGTTGTCGTATTTTCTTAGAGTGGCTTAACAAAACACCTAAGAATATTTTTGTGACGATTCTTTATTGTTATGAGCTTTCATATTAAATGACATTTTTGACCTTATCTTCAAATATTCACACGCAGTAAGATGATCACATGTTTATTCTTTCTCATGTCGTTGTAAAAAGAAATATATGATAAGATGGCTATTTTAAAAACAAAAAAGTTGTACAGTGTACATGTAAAACATACTGATCATATTTCATATTTAACCAATTCTAGCTAAAATTCGATCCTAGAATGTCAGAAAAAGCAAGAAAAAGGACAACGAGTGAAAAAAAACAAGTGTATAACTGAATGCATACATGAATGACCGGACTTTAAAAGTTTCTATTTTCAAAATTGTTACCCATAAGTTACATAAAAAAATACTAGTTTTTTTTTCAGTATTGTTCCGTTTTTTCAGTTCAATGTGCGAACCTTTCGTAACACGACAAGCATCTAATCTGTAATGAAGTTTGTTCGGCACATTTTGCAGTTTTACACTGTCAGCGGTACTTAATACAGTACTGGTGCGTTCTTTAAGTTCTTTGAGTGTTGTTTGGCAATGGTGGTTCATAAACAATATCTTTAATGTAACCCCACAAAAAAACATTGAATATTCAATTCACAAAAACTTTTCTCTGTCATTATCGCCATTTTTAATTTCATTTACCGCGTTGTATGTGAGCGCTGCTATGTACTCCGCGACGGCAAAACAAAAACTTGGAATCATTTTACTTATTTTCATATTTCTCTTGTTGTTGTTACAATATGTATAATAGTTTGGAAAATTTAAATGTTTAAAATCCTGTCTTTAAATGATTCAGTGGCACGAGAGCCAAAATCGTTCAATCATGAGTGTGAGTTTTTAGGAGTAATTAGGAATGAATAATGATATGTACTGAAAAATACGGAAGTGGGAAACGCGAAAAACCAGACCGTTAAATACTCCATTTTCGGGCGGGCATTTGAGGATTTTCACCCCTCGAAACACAAGTCATCCTCTATCTTGAAAAACTCATTAAGATTTCTGCTTCGGTGCAATGAAAAATAAATTGACATACGTTCCCTGACTATGGTATGATTCCACAGCGAATACCTTTCTTATCTTGTTTTAAAGATTGTTTAGTCAGTTCTAGGGATAAATAATGAGTCTTTTTCAGTGTATCATCGTGTTGCTTTCAGAGATGTGTAGAATAATAGTAAGCAATGAAACACGATTATTTTTCTGTAAAATTAATATTTAGTAAACAATATATTAGCTATTTTAAGATAGATGAAAGAGAATTTCTAAATAGTATTATTTCTCTTATTATTGGAGAGCTGAATCAAAATAATTAAAAGCATAAAAATTAAACAATACTAAAACAAGTAAACAATATTTTAGCCATCTTAAGATACATGAAAGAGAATTTCTAAATAGGATTAATTCTCTTATTATTGGAGATCTGAATCAAAATAATTTTAAAAAGTATAAAAATTGTTACAATACTTAAAACAAGTAAACAATATATTAGCCCTCTTAAGATAGATGAAAGAGAATTTCTGAATAGTATTATTTCTTTTATTATTGGGGAGCTGAATCAAAGTAATTTTAAAAAGCACAAAAATTACAACAATACTAAAGCATTTTTTTTTGTTGTTGTTGTTAATGATGACTATGAGTTACGATGAATTTAATTTAGTGTTTCAGCACTTATAGAAGCACTTTTTAAAACTAATTTTTATATCTATTATACAAAAATCTGCCTGTGTTTCCGAATTCCTACATATTATATGAAAGGCAACACGGTGAAATTAACATCTGTTATTCAGATGAATCCGGGGATGTCTTAATGAATCCCAGAACTTTAAATTTTTAATTAGTGTCCAATATATTAATTTTATTTTGCAATTGTAATTTTTAACTGAAATTCTGAAAAATACAACTAAAATACCTTAAATTCTACGGAGGAAAAAGGAAAGAAATGTAAATACTATCCGAAATTCAGAATAAATATCATTTTTGTTTTGTTTAAATATGTCGATTTTACGGTTTTTAGTTTACGCTTTCCGAAAAAAATGTAATGCCAGCATGATGTGATTTAATTCTACATTTACAAAAAATTTTATCAAAAAGCGGATATATTTTCATATTATTAATCCGTATGAAATAATATTTTCCGAATTTGTTTAAAATGTAAGTAAATGTAGAACTGTAAATGTCATGACATGTAAATAACTTGAAATTTTAAGCATGGATTGAACATACGTACAGACAAGTTTTTGAACAATAGTACCTAGTTTTTAATCAACAGTAGATCAGCCCCCTATAGAACATGATGATACTCATATGATCGATTTCAAAAAATATTTTTCTTCGCTCAACTATGCGCAATTGTAAAATAAAAGACATCTTCTGGTTCACTTTTAAATATAAAAGCATGTTACTTGCAGGCACAACTATTGAACTTTTTTTGTAATCGAACAGTTTTCTTCTTTTTTCCGATAAGTGACTAACATCTGGAGTTATAAGCAATTATTCTCTCAGGATGATGATTTTTTCTCCTTTCCTGCGCTTTCGTCTCTAGAAATTAGGTTCAAAACGCCAAATTTGACTTTATGTTTGTTTCCAAAAAAAAGAAAAAAAAACAGTTCGATTGCATCGTTTCTGAATAAGGTCATCTGCAAATTTGATATGCTTGCGAACAAAAATGAATTTAAAACTTTGTCAGAAAATAGCCAGTATGCATTTGAGAAAAGCCTTAAACGAGTTAGGCAAATAAACAAACATTAGTTTGACAATAATGCCAAGCTCTCGAAATTTTTATCGAAAATCATGTAGATCAATGATGCCTGCATGTCTTCATTTTACTATAATTGCTCCAAAATCACGTAACTTGCAATGTGTATTTTTCAGTTAATTTATATTGTAAATTCTAAATATGATTACATGTTTATAATAAGAATTTTATAAAATTAATATTTTATAGCTTTTCTAAATGTAGAATTGAACTACTTTCTACACATTTAAAAACAAGAAAGATCTCATGCCATACAATGAGTCGCTATGGCCGCTAGCATAACTTTGAAACATGTAAAAATATTTATTTTCTTATGTAGTATGAGCAAGTGTTATGTAATGTAAATGCATTTAATTAGTGAACTTTAAATTTACAATGCTTCCAGCTCACACTATAATCAAAACACTACTAAAAATTACATTTTTAGATTAAATATATATATATATATATATATTATTATTATTATTATTATTATTGGTAGTAGTAGTGATATTTACTATTTGATGAGCTGAGCTAACACAATTACACTTCACAACAGAAAGCAAAAAGTTATATTGATTGCAATTTTCATTTGTCAACAATAGACATCAATATCTCACAAATAATATATTTGAATTTTATGATAATCGGAGAAATCTTCTAAATGTTAGGCGATATATAAATCCGGAGAGAAAAATTAAGGGTGTAATAATAATGCATTAGACGAAAAATAGAGAATTGAAAATGGCTTGTTTGTATAACTTATAGATTTGTCTACTGACCTCAAAATCCCGTTTTTCAAAAATCATTTTATTCATTGCCTGGTTTTCTTAACATTACAATTAATTGGAATTATTAATAAATTTTTGAAGTGAAAATTCTATATTAAAAAGAAAAAAAAATCACTTGTGTTTTTAGAAATTGCAAATGCAAATACAGTAAACTCTTTGTAAGGCAAATTCTGTGTAAGACGGAAATCTGTCTAACTCGAAAAGATTTTCAAGTTCCCGCGAATCCATAGGCATAGAGTAAAAATTGTCTAAGGCGGAATATTGTCTACTACGGAAAATTTTTTCGGTCTCGATCGATCCGCTTTAGACATAATTTATTGTATTTAAAATCAAAAGTTAAAGTTTAGATAGATTTTCAAAAAACAAATGGCAACTTAAGAACTAAATATATAAGAAATTAGGACTAAATTCTATACATATTGTCAGAGCCTTCGCTCACGCCACCCCCCCCCCCCTCCCCCAAACGTTTCCGAATGCTGTTGCACTTAAAAAATTTACAAACTTAATTGGCAAATGTTTAAAACTTTAATAAAAGCTATAATACACACTCAATTTCCGATAGACTTGGCAAAAATTTTAAATATAATTGAGAATATTATTAATTTTTTTACATATAAGAACTATATTACAATTTCTAATTGTGGTAACGTGGCAAAATTATAAAACTAGTTGGCAACATCGTGAACTATTTATTTTGGTTACTCTATGAGTTGGCAAATACTAGAATTTGACTTGACAATTTAAAGTCCTCCCCCCCCCCCCGCCCCAATAAATGTCTTAGCGGTGGCCCTGCATATTGTGCAACAAAATTCATTAATAATTGCAAAATATCGTTAATATTAAATAGGTTTAATCATATTTTGGTCATATTTAATTTAAAATATCATTTCTTTTATTTTAATCAATTATAGATCAAGTGGGATTTACTTCATTGTAAAATTTTAATAATAAGGATTTACTTTTTACTGTAAAGATATATTTTTTACTTTCTTATTGAGATAAATATATTTTCACTTTCCTCTGTTATATAAATATTTCAAATACAATTACGCAATTAGTTTCTGATCTACATTTCTGAATTGTTGAAATATTTTCAAAGACGACTAAAGAATCGAAAAACATATTTACATTATTGTAAATATTGTGTATGTTGTTTACAGTTGATAGCTAACTGATGATTAGTTTTAGGTTATTTTCAAGCTTCAAAAATCCTCTAAAACATCGAATTTTGTATAAGGTGCTGTATATTTATAGAAAAATGGAAAAAATACTAAAATTTTAGGATCTTTATGAAAAACAAAGTCTATATATATATAAACCAGTTGAACCGTGTGAAGTCGTTTTCTCACTTCTCGGAGATTTTTTGTTGATACATTTTTCATTCATTTTTAATTAACTGCATTTTTAAGGCGAACAACGTGTTTTAACGAGATTTTAATGCACTCTTTAAAGCCTGTTGAGAAATCTTTCTAATAAAACCTTATCCATCTTCTGTATTTTGTAGGTGCATAGAAAAAAAAAGGGCATGTTGACATCAGAAATAATATTTATGAGAGTATTCAGTATAGTATTTAAAATTACGAATGCGTCAGAAGTAGCGATTTTAGATGACACTTATGCCTGTTTTCTAATCTAAATTGGCTAATTTCTGACATATTCCTAAATCCATTTTTAGTTGAAAACGCATGAGCCTGGTAAGTACTCTTATTCAGAAGCTATGAAATCGAATGTTTTTTATTTTTCAGTTTTCGATAAAGGCTTGAGATCTTTCAGCAAACCCTGTCAAAGCTAGTATTTTGAATGGAATTTTAAGGCGCAACTACCTGATTAATACCATAATTAGATAAAGATCGTATATCACTCTAAATATAATTCATTTATTCAAAAAAGGAAAAACCCTATTTGATTACAGATAACTTCATTTGTCATGCCTACAATGTAATGCTTTTTTTGTCTAAAAATGCGTCCATAAATGTGTCAAAGTTTCGCAGGGAGATTTTTTTTTAAGTGTAGAAAACAATTATATTTTACTAAACATTCTGAAACGTTATTAAACATGATGTGGAATCCGACGAAATTCGACGACATAAAAGGTTTTTTAAATGTTCTTTTCAATAATCCTTCTTTTCAAATTCATATCAACCATGACAACCTTTATTTTAAGCTACTCAATGTTTATGTAAAAATGTATATATTTTTAAAATGATAATATAAAATTGGCAGATGAGGCAGATTTTTTTTAAATCTTTTCATTATTTGTATAAGTTCTTCATTCGTTTTCCATAATCGGGTTGATTGTCCCTTTTTCCACGTTCTGGAATTATTTTCCTCTTATAAAGTGACATAAATAATCGAGCATATTCCGATGCAACTTATATTTTAACAAATTCAAATTAACTTTATAATAATGTTCAACATAAAATGAAAATCTGCCTTTTCGTGACAAATTTCAGCTTAGCGTCAAAGTGCTGTATTTTAAGAGCGGTATGATCTTTTGATTAATCATCTCTCTTTCTCTCTGTTTCCTTTTTCATTTTTAATTTGGTCTGATTATTATGTGATAACATAGTTCTTAGTTACTTTTCATCATTGAAGAATAGCGATGCTCAGTGTTGAGTTAAATTAAAAAAATATATTTTTTATGCTTGAAAATTATTTAAAAATAAATAAATTGAGCTGCAATTTTCAAATAAATTTTATTCAAAAGGACATTTTTTCAACTATTTATTGATATTGAAGTTGAATTGTATAATTATGAAGTGGGATTGTTGGTATTGAAGTCTTTAATTTAGAAACGACATAAGAGTGTTAAAAATTAAGCTATAGCGCCGCTGGTCGTTACCTCCTTCATTATGCATGTCTAACAATAACTGTGTATTTTGGGGCTTGCAAAAGTGCACTACTATTTTTTAGTCTGAACTGAAAATCTCCTAATAAATTCTTCTAATCTTAGTATAGGACGAATGAAGAGCCGATGCAAATTACGTCATTTGCACATAAATGTTGAAAAATATGCCAGTTTTCAGTTGAATGTCTTTTAAAATGACTCCATTTTCACAGCTGAAGACCGTTGTCTTTCTAAAAATTTGTCGTCTAATTTTTTGAGCTGGTGTAGTGAAAAATCTTGGCAAATGACGTAATTTTGATGCAGTTATAGGAAACGTAGCAGTTTCGTGTTTTTTAATGGATGTTTTCTTTTGAAAATTACGTTAATTTTTAGGGACCATGAACCTCTTTGATGGTCTTACACAATATGTTAAAATAGAAACATATTTCCTTTGTAATGAAAAATGACACTAAAATTTATAAAATAACTACATAGAATTAATAATTATACAATTGATAAAATACAGTTGTCCCCGTTTAAACGAATATTGACGGTTCCACAAACAATATTCTATTAAGCGGTGTATTTGATTAAACGGGGAATCAAAACTGTAATATGTAATGCGTAGTAAAAAGGCAAAATAACCCTCAACGGTATATTTAATTAACAGCACAATAAATCGTTAATAGAATAACATAACATAAACTAACATAAATACAAATGCTAATATAAAGTAAATATACATATTAATTTAATATGTCAGTACATACAATTATATGGCTTACATCACACTTAATGCAGCTCGTTTGAATTTGGTAAAAAACTTTGCTACTTCTAACTTACGTTATTTATACTGCCTTAAAAAATCGTTTAAAGGGGTTTGTTTAAGTGGAATTTTAAAAGAGTAAATATAGAATTATTTTTCGAATGAATGCAAAATATCACAGCTACCATCTCGAGTCTCGAATTGACGGTACATTGCCAAGCTAACAGCAAGAAGTGATGGTGGGGGGATCGAGGTGGTGAAATCATTTGACCTGCTCATTATACACCAGCTGGCCGAAATTATTGCAGGAAGAACTGAAAATTTGTTTTCAGCATAAAGGAACCGAAAATGACAAAAGATGGAAGGAAATTCCAGCTGAAACGTGCTTTCCTTGACTATTTTCAAACATCGGTCACACAGTTGTTATTCGATTAAGCGGAGACGTTCGTAAAAGGTATTTGGTTTAAGCGGTGAAAAATAACATAGAGCCAATAGGAATAAATTCGGTTCTGGAGGATTATATTCGAATAAGCGGGGTATTCGATTATCCGTGACATGGTTAAGTGTGGAGGACTGTAATTACATTCTGGTGTCGTCACGGTAAATAAAAAATTAATTTTTATTGGCTTATAAAATCCACGTCTTTAAATATATTTACAGAAATTTAACAAGTCACGTGTCTGAGTATCTCATTAATCGAAAATTAATTTTTATTGGCTTATAAAGTACACGTCTTTAAATATTTTTACAGAAATTTAAGAAGTCACTTGTCTGACTATCTCATTTCTTTTTTCTCTGTAGAAGTATGGATTGCCACCATTTTGAAGATGTTTTCTTAAAAACACTTAAAAAAGTAAAATGTAAAAATTGAAATATTTTCAAAAACATGTAGTGCAGGCTCATCTACAAATGAATAACTTTCACTTAAGGCTGTTCTCAAATCCAAAGGGTCAACTTTCTGACATAAGTTTTAATTCATTTTTGTCCGGAAATGCATGAAACTAGAAGGTTTCGAACTGTTTTTTTTTCAGTTTTCTTTTAAACGCAATAGATCTTTCAGAAAATACTGTCAAAGTTGGCATTTTAAACTGAACTTCCGAACGAAAGAAGAAAATCCAGTCAGTAATGGGAGAAAAATGCCGTGTCACGTGATCAAAATCGCTTATAAGTCGATAGCTAATTTATTGATCAAAAAATGGAAAACACAGTTCGATTCCAAATCGCTTCCATGGTCAGGCTTTCCAATTTTATGTCTTTCGGTTAAAAAATGAATTTGAAAATGCGTCAAAATGTTTTTCACTTGTTGCGCAGAGCAGTTGAGAACAGACTTAAAGCAATAATTATGAAATTTGATTCAATATAGAAAGCAGGATAGTGTAGGATACCTCCTACATTTGGAGGATTAGTTCCGTCCCCCCCCCCCCACCTCCTATTTCTCTCTTATTTGTAAATAAATACTGATATTTGATTAAGTCTCTGATTTTCTATTTGCTTTGATTTCCAACTGCGTAATTTTAAGTAATTTAAGACCGAATTAGCGATATGGTTAAAATGAAAATTGTATTACTTTTTTACCAAAAAAAAAAGTGTTACATTCAAAAATCTGAAGGTATCATTATTGAAGTGATTTGTAATAAAAGAGTTTTTTTCATTTTTCGATAAATGAATTGCAGCTTGAGTTATAAGCGATTATTGTCTTAGGACGGCAGTTTATTTCTCTTTCCTGTAATATTGCGTCCGGAAATTCGGATCAAAATGCCAACTTTTACGGCGTTTTCTGGAAAAATTTCGTTTTTTGCGAAAAATAGAAAAAAAAAACAGTTCAAGTTCATAGTTTCTTAGCAATTACTACAAGCTTGCTAATTTCATACATTTCTGAACAAAAATGGCTTAAAAATTGTATCAGAAAGTATCCAGTTTGCATTTGAGATCAATCTTGAGTAAATTTTGTATGTATCACTAGCGCAGCGAAAGAAGAGTGAGGGTGGGGGATAAAAATTCCGCAGAGCTTAACCCTTTATGCTTCGAAGGTACTTAAAAGTAAAATTATAACAAATTTTTATAAAATTAATTTAATAAATCGATTAGTAGCAATACAGTTTAGAATGAGTTATAGATACTTTACTTTATCTTGTTCCAAAAGCATCATTGGTTGCACAAAACAAAAATATTTTTGAAAGGATTTCTGAATAAAAGCATAAGACGAAATGCAATATTTCACCTTGATTCAATCGTACATAACATGACTTTTTAAAAACTCACTGTTTTACTTAAAATGCGACTAAAATAATAAAATAGATTAAAAAGTGTAATAGATTAAAATATACACATTATTTAAAACTTCTAAATACTTTCGACCTGTATTTCCCCGAGGCCATCATCAGAGAGCATTTTAATAACCATTTGCTGTTCATTTTTACAAATACGTCACTTCGTTTTGAAATGGGAGAGCCAATAAATTTTAGAGTTGAAAGTAGAAGTAGCAGTCCCTTGGGCTGAACTTAAGTAGAAATAAAATGTATAGTAACTGCAGTTCCGTTTATTTTATTATATCACTTTGTTCTGCGGCATCACTTTCATTTTTAAATGCGTAACAGGGCAGTGTTTCAGATTAAGTTTGCGTGGACAAAAATATTTAACTGCCGTACCATTAACTTTAATCCTTCACTTTTTTCATTTTTTCAGGATTTATTTTCAGGATATTACCTTATATTAAGGATATTGTATGATAGGGTGTCGTTACATACTTGATTATTTTTACACATGATTTCTATGGATTCTCTGATAGTGGATGCGTAGTAATTGGATGTTGGGCATATAATTTTTGCATGATCAAAATCAATTGTGATATTCTAATTTAAACTTAAACGAGAGAATTGTGAATTGGCGACAAAAGTTTATATTTGCTTTATGCTCTTGGATTCTTTCTTTGAGTTTTCTTTTCGTCATTACTACGTATTCCATTATTCTGCTGCTATCAGTTCTAAAAGAAATCACATATACACTATAGCTAACTCGTCTTTCGGTGTTGGATCTTATCTTCGTAAAATTATGTCTTTTAATTTTCTTGGTAAACTGGCTATTAAATTTATGTTATGTTTTAGTAGAGAATATCATAACTTCTGGTATAGACCAGGAAAATAGTTAAACCTTTTATATATCATATCTTTATGGGTTACTTTCTTGATATTTGTATGAAAACTGAATTCATAGATAAGTTTAATAATGAAGCTTGTTGAAAAACCGTTTTCTTCAGCGATATCTTGAATGGTATTAAGCTCTTTTTCGAAATACTACATATTTTAAAAGCTCGTCTAATAATAGGATCAGATCAAATAACACGATCCCATAGTCTACAAGGTTGGGTTTTTGACGTCAAAAAGTGGTTTTTGACATGACATGTCGAAAACTGGCGAAAAGTGTCAAAAGCTGTCACAAAGTGTCAAAAAACTTGTACACATTTTTCAGCAATCATTAGTGAAATTTTATGTTAAATAAAGTTAAAAACTGATTAAGTAATAATTTAAATGTTACATAAATAATTTTTATTTAATTATATACCATAATTAAGTTGTAATAAAATTATAAATCATAATTCAAATTACTTATCAATGCCATGCTAGGAAAAATGGCTAAAAATATTGAAACTACTATTAATTTAAGTTTAAAAAGTATTATTTGTATTTTTATTTCTTTTTAGTGTTTAGTTTATGATAAAATAATAAATAAATAAATAAATAAATAAATAAATAAAAAAGAAGAAGATGAAGAAAAAGCTTGTGTGAAGCTAAGGTGGCCACTATTTAATGACTGATCATAAGTTACTTAGATTTTTAATGATTGCAAACGTTTGTTTTTGTACATAAACATTAGCCATAAACCACAATTGGAACACAAATGTTCCCTATTTATAATATGAAATCAATATAATTAAACGTTCTTTAAATCAATAGCTTAAAAGAAGGTTTGTTATTTTCAATATTTACATATAAATAATATATCTTAGTTTTATTATGTTAGTTTCAGTGGTGTAGTCCTGGAAAAAAAAGTGGGGGGACGCTCACAGTTTCGAACATTAGGGCTGTATCACTTATAGGGCAAACTTTATTTTGAATCTTGCTTTTCATTTTAAATTGCAGAGAAAAGTAATTAAAAAATTAAATTAAAATTAAGAAGCAAACTGAACTCTGTTCAGGAGTTTAAATTTAAAATACCCCCCCCCCCCCCCTTCTGAACGCAGTTCAGTTTGCGCTACTTAACCACTCCCAATGATTCAGATTTTGAGCTCAAAATTTAAGTCTAAGCTTTTGAAAGCATTTAATGAGATACAAAAAACAACAATTAAAAATAGTCGTTCGTTACTCCAAAGTCTAAAGCGCCCACTATTGGTATTTTTTTAACTTTATCTTTAAAATTTATTTTCAAGAAAATACTGACATAAAGAATAGTTTTAGCAAAAACTTCAAACGAATCCACCAATTTTTCCGTTTTTTCTAATCTTTTGAAATTTTGAGCCGTAAACTGTAATCGCGCCCATCTCCTTCGGAAGACGTTTGGAACCCTTAGTTTCCTATTTAATATTTTTTGTCTTAATGTGTACTGTCACTTCTTAAAGTTTTGCCCAAGAGTTTAGATTCACCCTGTATATGCATAACTTTTTTATGGACACGATAATTTCCATAATTCTGCATAAGCCTCTTCCAAACTGATACATAAAATCAAGGGGCAGAAAATCTCGGTCAAGTTCGTTAATGTGGCAAAATCGGACCAAGGTGGTGGAAATAGGGAGGAGTTTTGGGAAAAACGAAAAACCCCCATAACTTCTTAATTATAATACGTATTGAGTCAGTTTAAAGTTATTAGTACTTTTAAAAACAAAGCCAAAAATTTAGGGATGACAAGTTTTTGATAAAATTAAAAATGGGCTAAAGGGACGAAGAAAATTGGGTTTTGGGAAGAAAAAAATTCATAACTTCGTCAATTCTTAAGATATCAAATCCAATTAAATTAATTATAAATCTTCTTAATATTATCTACAACTTTTATACTGACAAGTTTTTGATAGGACCAATTCTTACAGAAAAAAAAATGGGGGGAGTTGAAGAAGAAAAAAAATCCATAACTTCGTCAATTCACAAGGAATTTATGGATGGAATTTATGGCGCATGGAATTTATTATATATATTCTTAATACTATCTACAACTTTTATATAGACAAGTTTTTGAGGGGACACATCCTTACAGCAAAAACAAATTATAAATACATACAGGTTGAAGAAACAAATATCGTATTAAGGATGTACTCAAATCCAAACTGCTTATTTTCTGACTCATTTTTTAATTCATTTTTGCTATCAAACGCATCCAGTTGGTAGGTTCTCTTAGTCAGAAACTATATAATGTGCCATAATGGTCGATTTTTTAATAGAGGCAAAATATATTTAAAAAAATGATGCTAAAGTGGGCGTTCTGAACCGAATTTCCCGAAGCGATTGGGTTGGAAACGAAAAATATGGTCCTTCTGAGAAAATAATTGCTTATAAATCAAGTTCTGATTAATTGAACAAAAAATAAAAGTACAAGCCGCTTCTAAATCTCTTCAAAAATCACGTCAGCAAGTGTCATGTTTTTTCTTTTAAAAATGAATCTGAAAATGTGTCAGAAAATTTCAAGTTGTTGAGCATGGAAAAATATTTTTTGAAAACTGCCTTAACATGATTCTGATAAAACTAGCTCTTATATAAAAATGAAATTAAAAACTCGTCAAAAGCGGCAAGATAAAATTTTTAAAGAGGATTTATCTCTAATCATGATTTAGTTTTTGTTGGTGAAATTAGTACTTAACTTCGAAATCTACCTGCGCCTGTAGGCCGAGCCGGCAGTGATTTTTTGTTATTTTAGTTCATTTTTGTTTTTAACACTTTATCTACTGACGATGCATATAAGTATCATTAAAATAACTTTTTATAAAATTCATTTAATACATCGATTAGTTGTAATATAGTTTGGAATAAGTTATAGATACATTATTTTATCTTGTTCTAAAAGCATAATGGGTTACACAAAACAAAAATATCTTTTAAAGGAGGATTTGTTTTGCCTTTGCATCTTTTCAGCTTTCTTGGCGTTGTGGTTGGGGGGGGGGGGGGCGTGATTTTTCAATCCGGATATATTTCTATTCTAAGAACGTTACATTTGTACATTTCTTAATTCTACAAAATACTAAGAAAAAGATTTAAAATAACAGATTTGAGTGGGGTTATAAATATTGCAAAAAATCCTTATAAATTCAAGTTTAATTAATTCTTCTAAATCCTTCAATCCTTCTAAAATACTTCTAAAATTTACTAAATGATTATATCAATCTTCTAATGCAGTTTAAACAATTCACGAAAAATGCTTTAGAAGATAAAATTTTCATGATTTCATAATTCATGTTAACTGATAAAATGCGCAATATATAAATACTGCATTTCCTGTTTTAAACTGCGAGTAAAATTTTCTCTTACAAAGTCCTTGGAAAAATATGACTAGATAGTAAAAATAAAGAATATTCTTTATGTTTTAATTGAAATAACATACCATTCCGAGTTACAGGAAATCGATTTGATCTATCTGAGTACATTATATAAAGTATAAAATATAAATTCTTAAAATTTTCTATAAAAGTTATTTTTTTTAAATAAAAAACAGATTTTTTATAAGATATTTTTTTAAAAATGAAAACCTTTATTAATTCCTGTATTGAAACCTATATTATCTGTAAATATTAATACTAATTGAAGCCAAAATTAATTTGTTTTTTTATGTCTGAACTTCCTTTCTCTAAAAGAAATTTGGTTAAAATGAAACAATTCTACAGCAGAGTGATGGGATTTTGCTCACATGCTAGTGGGAGCTAGTAGTTCCTTACATTTTTCGAAATATGCTATTAAAATACGTTTATCTATATATTTTTAATGCTATTCAATACTAAAGAGCTCAAATACTATTACCAACAATGTCTACAAACTTCATGCACATACAAAAATGGCTTTGTTAATGTGGGAAGAAGTTTCACACTATTCAGCAGTATTATTATTATTATTATTTTCAAAAACACCCTTAAATAAATTTGATTCAAAATATTGCAGAATAATAATTCAGTATATGAAATAGTTTCCTACCACTGTTACATTTTTAAATTCTATATAAAAATCCTTTTTAGTTTAAGTTTGAAATAACTGCAAATAATTACGCTATATAATTTAAAGTATTTTTCTTTCTGTACTATTGTATGACGTATTTAAAGAAACATTGTAACGTTAATTGATAAAATGCGCAATATATATGCTGCATTTCATGTTTTTTCATTCGCTGCATTTCATGTCACTGCGAGTGAAATTTTTACTTACAAAGTCCTTGGAAAAATATGACTGGATAGTAAAAATAAAGAATATTTTTTATGTTTTAATTGAAATAACATACCATTCCGAGTTACAGGAAATCGATTTGATCTATCTGAGCACATTATATAAAAGTATAAATTGTAAATTCTTAAAATTTTCTATAAAAGTTATTTTTTTTAAAATAAAAAACAGAATTTTTATATGGTTTTATAATGATGTAATATTACTATAATGAGTTCCTATTTTAGCTAAAATATGTATAAATTATATGTGTTTAAAGATAAAATTATGCTATTTGTAAGTCTTGTTTTATTAATTAGCATAGAAGTGTTTCAAATATTACAAACAGCTGTTAAATCTTAAGCTCAAAAACCAGAAAGTTTCGCGTTATTGTAGAAATATTTGTTTCAGAATCGCTTGTTTTTCCTAAAACATTCTAAAACTAAGTAAGTACTCAAAAGTACAGAGGTGATTAAGCATCTGGTTTCTTGAAACCACATGTTCCCAAGGCAGTCTTTCTTAAGGGGTTGGTCATTTAATACATAAAGTAAAAAGAAGGCCGTATTGCGTGCGTTCCAAAGAAGCAATCGGTTATCCTGAAACGACGCATTTCCGCTGATAAAAAGAAAACGGAACAAAATGGCGTTGATTTTGCTTTTATGAAAAACGGAAGAAGAGGAGTTTCCTTTCAGTCTCAACTGCAGAAGAGGCGTTTCGTGGCTGTCTCATTTATATTGAGATTAATGATGTTTGGCTCTAGCGGGAAGACAGGCTTTAAATAAGGTTACTCTGCTTTCTCTGTCATTACAGCCGTTTTCAATGCCCGTTACCGTGTTCTACGTGAGTGCTGCTGCCATCTACTGAGCAACGGCAAAAAAATCTTCGAATCATTTTCTCTATTTTCCTATATCTCTTCGGTGCTAGGTTCGAACCCAATCACGCCCGTCAGCCTAATCGTTCGGAGTTTTCGTGGTTTTCTTCGAGCCATGGATTTCCATGCGTAAATACGGGTTAGGTTCCCTTAGAAAGACCACACGGAGGGCACAACCCACCGGGCCTATATCCCTAGAGTAGATAATCGGCCGTCAAAAAATCAACCAACCACCCTACATCTCTTGTTATAATATGTATAATAGTTTTGAAATTTATTTTTTTTAAATCTGCTCATTAATTTATGCTAACCCTGTAATTTTTTTTAATGACGAAATCGGTAATGGGACCACGATGAAAATGAAAATTTTCCAAGGGGAAAAAATTAAAATCCAAGCAATCGTGCAAAAGTTGTGAATGGTTATACTTTTAAAGAAAACATAAAAATGAATTATATGATTGTATGTAAATGTTTCGTAAAATGTAACCGTCTTTGTTGGATGTCTGTTTAAATGTTTTTTTAGCGTGCGGTAATATGTTTATGCCAAAAATGTGTACAATCTTAAGCTCACAGATAATAGTTTTAATTCCTAAAAGTTCTAATCGTTGAAAATAACATATTTTATAAATTAATAAATCCCAGTAAAATTAAGAAGGATTAAACAATATAAATTTAGAGAAAATTTGTTTCTTTTCAAACTGTGATATTTAAGGTTTCTTGAAAAATAATCCAAACATATACTTACATCGTAATAAATATACGACTAATTATTCAACTATTGAGTTACAAGAGAAAAATCAGATAAATAGAAGGAAAAAAAAACTGCGACTGATGGAGAAACAAATGCAATGTAATTAGTCAGCAAGTTTCTTTTTCTGACTGATTAGAGAAACAAGAATCTTCATCTTTTCTTGCAATTACAACACGTTTTACGGCGCAAACAAAACTAGGAAAATAGAAGTTTTATTTGATTTATTTTCTTTTATATCTGACTTTCAACAAAGAAGGTTATAGAATCTGTACCTTTTTTTTTATATATGTACACATAGCTCCTGGACTGATGATCCATTTTTTATATATATTATTTTGTAGCTGATGTAAAGATACAATATATATTTATCAGTCGGAAAATCGTAAAAGGTTTCAGCTCAATACTTTAAAAACTTTTAAGCTTCAATTATATTTTAAGAATTGCCGTTCCGATCGAAGCATTTTTCCCTTTAAAATCAATAACTGTATTTGTTTTGTGTGTGCGTGGGGGGGGGGGGGTCAGAGGGGGGGGGCTGTGCCCCGGGCGCCAGAACGAAGGGGCGCCAAATGAAGGATTTTATCTTTTTACGACTGCTTTTTCATCTTCACCTAATACTTCATTTATAATGGCTGTTTCATAATAATGGAAGCCATCAGTCCACCAGAATAAAATAACTCGGTGAAAGCAGAAACTCGGTTAGGCTGGACTCGGATAATCGAGACTCTACTGTATATTTCATTTTAAAAATGATCTTTAGAATATTTTTGTTGGTGTTCAGAGGGACCTCCCCCTTGGATCGCCACTGTAGATTACGTAGTTCAGTATTACATATTTTAAATTTTAAAATAAGTCGTCTATTATAAAATTAGTAAAATTGTCTTTGTAAATATACTTTGTGGAAGAGAGAAGGGCGGGGGGCGCCAAAATCCATGTTTGCCTCGGGTGCAAAAAAGGCTAGTGTCGGCCCTGGGGGGGAGGCAATGTATGCAGGGGTTCTAATGTGCACTATTTTTACGCACTGTTATTTAACTTCGTTTGTTGTCACGGTCACATTATCGCAAGGGCACACGGGACAGTACCTCGATACAACAAATCTAAAAGAGTCTACCAAAGTCAAAAATCAAATATTTTCTCTTAAAGGGGACACAAATTGTGGTTAAAAATATTTTATAGGTCCCCCAACTGTATACTTACCTCGAGTCGCCTTGTAGATTTAGTCAGGGGCTGTTTTTTGTCAGTCTGTCTCAAAAAATCTTTCACAACATTTTTTACTCACTTCCATCGAACCGATTTTTCCGCAAATGTCACACATGAGTTCAAAGTCGATGTCAGTGCAATATTTATATTTTCAGGACCATGCGTCATCAGAGGCAGGTAAAGGGGGAAAACCAGTTAGGAACTAACGAACTTCGGTCCAAGCTCTTCATTTTATGGTCAGCTATAGAAATAGTGATGAAGCAAATAATAAAAAAAATATTTTGCCAGTAGTAACTCTGTATATGAGTATTAAATTCTCCTGCATAATGCAACAATTTTACAGCAGTAGTGTATTTGTATGATTGAAGATTTTTTTTTAGTAGAATTGAAAAGTTAATAAAACAAACCTGCGATGATTGTGTTTTTTAACTTTTGATAATTTATTTTTAAATACTTTTTAGTGCTGAATCCAAAAATGATCTTTAACCATCACATCAGAATTTTTCGTAAATCGTAAATTTTACAGTTAAAAAATCAAAAATAGTGAAAATCTGATATTATAAAATAGGTATGGTGGTTGGGTTTTTTTATTTTTAATAATTGATTTTTGTGTATCTCTCTATTCTAAAAAAAAGTAACTACCGCTGTCACCGCCGCCGCCGCCGCCGCCGGTTTTGAATTTTTTGTGACCGGAGGTCTTTCTTCGTTAATATTAAGAAAAATAATGCATACAAAAATATGAAAATCGGTAGTATTATACAGAAATGTTTGATAAACACGCTGATGCAGACAGTTTTCAAATCGAAGAATTATTTTAAGAGATATTTAATGCTAAAGTTGGACAAAATTGTTCCACTAAAAAAGTTTTATAGGAGCAGAAACTATTCATGGGAATTTAATCATTTTTAGATCATTTTATACGTTTGATGTTCCCGGTGTGCAGATTGTATTTATTTTTTTAATTTGGCTAATTTTTTGAGGTTTTATTTATATTTTAAATTCAAATTTTCAGCATTTCTAGAGATATTTTTTACAGATTTTAGAAAGTGATATTAATTTAAACTGTTGCCAACTGTATAAACAGCGGAAACAATAATGTTTCCTTCCAAAAAAAAAAAATATATATTGATACGTGTAATAAATAAAAAAATTATTTACACGTGACTATTATAAACAGAAAAAAACATTTGGAATTACAATTAAATAATTATGTACAAAAAGCAGGAACTTATTAAAAATTATGTCATAAAACTATAATTACACGTGAATTTTAAGAGAGAAAGGAATTTGTAAAATAATAAATTTATTAACATGCGTTAGAAGTCTTAAATAGGAGAAATTACGTCATATTTACGTCACATTACAGTTATTACATAAAATGAACACAAAATAATATTGCAAGACGGTTTAAATTTAGAAATTGCTCTAGACATTTATTTGATATTTTGAGAGGATACTTTTCAACTATTTTTGTTAGGAGAGCGCAAATAATATTTCATTTCTAACACAAATATTTTCGCGTGAATATTAAAAAGAGAAAGAATAGTTTGGTCAAAATTAACGTCAGATTAAAAACGATTAATTTAAATGTCTTATTTAAAAGAACTTAGCTTTCGCTTTGTTAAAAAATACCGGGAGACAAGAGTTTTGTTTACTTAATTCCTTTTATATTGGTTTATTTTGAAATGTTTATCTTATTTTACTTAATCAAAGACGAAAACAGCGATTGACATATGTATTTTTGGTACTACTTAGTTATCCCGTCGACCAAAAATCCATCATTCGCCAAACTGTAATATTAAATGCCAATAATGGTTGATCGTAAATGTCACATTAACTTGACTTTAAGCAAGTTACACGTGTCTACGTCATCAAGTTATTTTTATTTTGACGTTTTATTTGTATTTTTATTAATGTTGCACTAATTTATTTCTTCTTTCGTTATTTAAAATAAAAATGATGTTAATTTGTATAATTTGGCGAAATTGGTCGACGGGTTAATCAAGTAGTACGACAGCGGATTTGGCCTTAAAATTCCCCAGTCAAAGAGAAATGAATAGAAATCCGTTTATAGGGAGATCGCCATGGCTTTTTAAATTATAATTCATTTTTCCGAAATCTTTTTAAAGCCGATCAAATTAGCGTACTTTTAGAGTCTGCGGTGTCTGAACGGGGGTCGACGAGCGCAGCTCGTAGGGGGCAGAGCCCCCTAGTTTTCTAAAAATAAATAAAATAAATTTTGTAACTAGAATGGAAATTTTGGTACCTACTTATACTTCAGACTGTAATAATTACTCTGAACATAAATAAATTTGTAATTAAAGCATTTTTCTATTTTTAATTCAAAGTTGTATTTACCTAATACAAAATTTCGAAAATTTTAACAGTATAATCGCCTAAAACAAATATTGTTTTGAATAATAAAAAGGAAATTGTAGGTTCAGTTTATACAGACTAGCATAAAACATTTGTTTTGAAAATTTCATGAAAAAATATTCAGAAGTTTTTGAGATATCGTTCGCGTTATGCCCAAAAACGTCATTTGGAGAAACATGACTTCAAAGTTTCAGAAACACTGCTTCAGCTATTGGGCGGGTGTAATTCTAAAAGCTATAACATATTTTCTAATGGGAATTTCAAGGAAACAATTACAGCAAAACCTCCCTAAAGTGACCACATTCCGTTCCAATAAAAATTGGTTACTCCGAGAGGCGATATATTAATGGAGGTTATGTTTAAATCTAGATTTTAGTTGTTGAAAAAAGGTAACAATTAATGTTGCTAAAATTTATTTTTCACATTAGGAAAAAATATGAAAATTTATGTATCAAAACAAAAGTTAATACATAAGTTAAATACTGCAGAGTTTAAAAAATGAATACATAGGCGTTTACTTTGATTTACGGTTTTATCTTCAATAAATTTTATTTCCAAGTCCTTTCGAAGTCCAAGCATTAAATGCTTTTTTTTCTTTCTTTTTTTGGACGGGAACAAATAATGCCGATTTCATTAATTTATCTATTTCTTTGAGATTTTCCTGACAAAATAGGCAGGGGAGTTTATTGACCGTCATCCTCAATTTGTAATCAGAGTTAAATTCATTGCCTAAAAAGGTACAAAGGGGTTTAAAACACTTAAAAGTTACCGGAATTAAAAAAAATTCTAAACTTAGTTTAGAAGTTTGATGAATAATGCACTCTCCGGAATTATTTTTGTAATAAAGCATTCCTCAAGCGACCAGGAAAAAATGGAACTTGTTTCTTTTCTTCTAAGAAATCCGTCACTCATGGAGGGAGTTCAACTGGGATGGTCTCTGAATGGAGGTAAAATTAGTATTTAGTCTATGGGAATAAATTTCGTTCCATGAAAAAATGGTCCTTCTGGGAGGTGGTCGCTTAATGTAACTGGTCTCACAAGGAGGTTTCACTGTACACAATATTTAATCTGTCTAGCTGTGAAAATGCATAATCCTGAAGTGATTGTAAAAAATAAAGGTCATTTTCGGATTCAGCACTAAAAAGTGCATAAGAATCAATCATCAAAACACAACCACCACATCTATTTTGGAGTTAAATATTTTCGCTATTTTTTTACTTTTTAACTTCGAAATTTATGATTTACGAAAAATTTTGACATGATGGTTAAAAATGAAGGTCATTTTCGGATTCAGAGATGCAAAATAATTCAGAATCGGTCATCAATAGCTAAAAAAACATGGCACAATCCAAATTTTGAAGTCTAGTGTAATCTATGAAAGCAATGGACAATTCGGTACTTGTTAGTTATCCCGTCGACCAATTTCGCCAAATTACATAAATCTTCAAGCCACTCGCCAATTGACATAATTTTTATTTTAAATAACGAACAAAGAAATAAATTAGTATAATATTAATAAAAATACAAATAAAACGTCGAAATAAAAATCATTTGATGACGTAAACACGTGTTGTCAAGTGAATGTGACATTTACGATCAACCATTATTAGCATTTAACCCTTTCACTCCCAGTGAGTCCAAATGGAATCATGACATTCCTTATTTTTCGTCTATACATCCGGATGCTCCTATATTATTTCAAATAACGGGAAATAAAAGCTATGTATAATCCCCAATCGATAAAAATTTTTGTTTCTCTTCAGTAGATCACAGCACTATGCAAAGAAATGATTTTAATATTTCTGACATCAGATTCAGTTCATTTCACAAAAAAGAGGCGTGAATAACATTCTTTTATATAGACTTTATAATTAATAAATATATATTTTTTTTGCATTGTATTAAAATGTGCTTCAATAATTTATTTTTTCTAGTTTATATAAATATTACTTTTATTTATTATTTATTATTTGTTATTTATTATTTTTATTATTATTTAAATTTTAATTAAAAAATGAAATTTTCTTTTTCTTTTATTATATATTATATTGAGCATAAAATCAACCTATTTTTAGAATTTCAGAATTTTAGCATAAACAGGTAATGTATGGGAGTGAAAGGGTTAATCTTACAATTTGACGACAGTAATTTGGTGACAGGATAACTAACGAGTACCGACAATTCTAATGCTTAAAAAATTCTACCCGTTAAAGATAAATAGGCAAGGTGTATTCACTTCGAGCAATTTCCGAGGAGTTTGGCACCGCTATTACAAAAAAAAAAAAAAAAAAAAAAAAAAAAGGCCAAAGAAACATTTCTACGTGATATTTAAATCGTAGAATCCGTAATCACTATTTTTGATCACTGAATATGTAATATTTCTCTTCGATTAAATACGGCTAAACCTGAAACATATTTTTAATAATCTTTTAAAATTAGGACAATGGATTTTTCCTTAACTCTGGGGTTGGGAGGCGAAATCTCTTTTTATAAAATTTCCTATGTATATAAAATATATAATGTGAACATTAAAAATTCCACAATGTTACTTAAAAGGCGACTAATGTAATGAAAAAGATGTTACAAGTTTAAAATATACATTTTATTTAAAAATGTCTTAGTACTTTCAAACCTTCCAGGTTCATCATCAGAGAATATCTTGATAACTAAATGTTGTTTATTTATACAAATACGTCACTCTTTTTTGAAAATGAGCGAACCAATAATTACTAGAGTTGAAAGTAGAAGTAGCAGTAGCAGTTTTATGGATTGAATTTTAATTAGAGGAAATATATATTATTATTATTATTAATTGCAGTTCCATTTATTTTATGACATCACTTTGTTTCTCAAGCGTCACTTTCCGTGGGTAGAAGAAAATATTTAACTTCTGTACCTTAAATTTTATTGCGTCACTTTGCTCAGGTTTTCAGGATTTATTTTCAGGATATTGAACCACAAACTGGGAATATTGTACGACAAAGCTTCGTTACAAACTTGATTGCTTTAATACAGGATTTCTATTCATTCTCTTATAGTGGATGCATAATAATTGGATGTTGGGAATATGATTTTCACTTGATCAAAATCTATTGCGATATTCTGATTGAAACTTAAACGAGAGAGAGCTGTGGATTGACGACAAAATTTTATGTCTGCTTTATGTTCTTTTATTCTTTCTTTGAGTTTTCTTTTGGTCATTCCGATGTACTCCATTAATATATTGCTGTCAGTTCTAAAAGAAATGGTATATAAACGAGCTAATTCATCTTTCGGTGTTGGATCTATTTTCGTACAAATTAACTCTTTTAATTTTCTTGGTGGACAGCCTATTAAATTTGTGTTGTGTTTTAGTAGAGCATATCTTAATTTTTCGTACAGACCAGGGAAATAGTTAACCTTTTTGTATATCATTTCTTTATGGTTTTCTTTTTCGATATTGTCATGAAAACTGAATTTATAGATAAGTTTATTGATGAGGATTGTTGAAAAGCCCTTTTCCTCAGCGATATCTCTAATGGTTTTAAGCTCTTTTTCTAAATATTTTTCTGATCATACTTTAAAAGCTCGTCTAATATAAAATTTGTAAGCTGCAATTTTATATAACAATGGTGATGAAATATTATATGGGATCGTATTATTTGATCTTATCGGTTTTCTATATACATTTCTGTCAATGTTGAGGTTTTCATTGTTTTTAATTAAATAAAATGTATATTTTAAACTTGATCTTTTTCATTACATTAGTCGCCTTTTAAGTAAGATTGTGGAATTTTTAATGTTCACATTATATATTTTATGTTGAATCAAGGTGAAAAATTTGCGTTTCGTCTTATGGTATTATCCCTATGTATAATCAAAGCTTAATTAGCAGTCTTATTTTTGTTATTGTTTTTTGTAGAAACTGATAAATTTTATGATAAAACGTCCCATTAAATTTTCTTCGTTATAATCCAATTTCTTTTAAAACAGTCAGATCACTCATAAAAAATATTTCACTTCCTTTCAAAAAATTAAATATGATTATATTTAAATTTTCATCGAAATCTATTCAAGTTTTGAACATATGGTGCAATTCTGATATACTTTTTTTTAAACCATAAAAAACTGGAATTTTTCATTGACTAGAGGAAAAAAAAAATTATATTAAAAATAACTAATTTTTTCCATAATTTAATACCCTTTATTAATTTCTAATGAGCTATTTCTCTTTAAATAAAAAATTTTAAGTACTTTAAAAATGGATTGATTAAAAATCACATGAATCATAAGTAAAAAAAGATTTTTTTTTTTTTTTTTTTTTTTACAGTAATTACTAATTACAAAACACATTTTTTTTTTCTTGAGTACATCGGCTGATCTTGTTTATTCATTAGCATTTTAAATAAAGTTTTAGTCACTGAATTTATCATTTTCAGAAAAAAAAAACGCAGCATTTACCATGCATTTAAATAGATATTTTAAACATTAGAAACATATTCTTAAAGGATGTAAAAAAAGAACCGCATAATACATATTTTATTTTTCCTGTTCTCAATTAAATGTTTATTAGATTTTTTTTTTTAAACATTAACGACAACGATTATAAAACTCTTAAAATATAACAGAACACATATGTTATTTTAAAAGAAAAGATATATATAAATATATATATATATATAATAATAAATTTCGTCTTTTTATCTTAGTAAAACTATTCCAAATTCTTTACGTCTACCCTTTTTTACCTATCTTTAATAATGTCTTAAATATATTTTGTCTGTTATTTCATGCGTTTAAACCTGCGTATTCTTTAATTATTATTCTAAAAACCTTAATTCATTCGTACCTTACTTCTTAAAACCACTGAATTATTTTATTTTATTTTATGCTGAGACAATTCTTTTCCTTGGGTCAATCCATTTCAAGTGGTCCAGAAAATGTCATATTCGTTGCTCGACCATTTTTAAAAAATCTGAAATTTTTTGTACAACAACCCTAACATGATGGAAGTTCAAAATGACTATTATTTTAATTTTATTAATTTTTGTTTGTGCATGGCGGCCATCTTTGTTTCATCGTCTGCAGCAATTTTCTCACAAGAAGGGTTTACGGAATTGTAAATAATTCATCGTTTATTTATCCAATTCAAGTGCGAATTAAAGCAATTTGTACCGAATCTAAAAATCTGGTAATGGAGTAGTTTCCGAAACTAACTGCTTATTGGTAAAATTTAAGCATAAAGTTTCAGTTTTTTTTCCAAAATTTGTCCATTTATAAGAGGAAATTTTTCTAGCAAGGAAAACTGCCAACATGACATAATTTTTTTTTTACAAATAGGCTGAAAGTACTTGTACTCACACGCCGAGTTCCAGATCTGGGACTTGCTTTCTCTTCGCTGAAAAAAATCCCAAAATTTTCAAAAATGACAAAATGCACTTTTCAGGCTTTGATATCTCTGGTGGGGCACGAGATAAAAATCTGATTTTTTTTTTTTTTTTTTTTTTTTTTTTTTTTTTTTTTTTTTTTTGTAAGAGTATTGTATGGTAGTGTTATGCACAAGAAATTTCAAGATGGAGATTTGACTACAAACTGAGATATGGCAAGGGCAACATGTCAAAACAATACTGCCAAACTATTGTTTTGTTGTAGTCACAGCTAAGTATTTATCTCAAAGTATCATTTAAATTTATTTTTTAGATTATCTTTAAATAATAGTAACAGAAAATAAATCTTTTGCAATTAATTTAAAAAATAATTATGCCTAAGGCTTACATTATGTATGGTATCAGTAATTTTTGTTGTAATTTTGGTAACTAAAAGAAACCTCAACATTTTTATTTACATATATATATATACATATATATATATATATACAAGAAGACCTGAGACAAAAACAGAATAGGGAGAGAGAAAAGCTGTTAATGTTGGCATACTTGTTGAGACATGATCAGACGTGTCAAAACACATTCCTGCTTGTTGGTTTATAACCACAATTTTAATGCTGATAGCCAGTCCTTGAAACTTGTTCCTACCATAAGTATGTTCCTGTAAATGAAACATTATGCGATGTTGCCATGCATCAGCCTCAAGTAATTTTCAGAAAGTAAAGATACCAAAGCCTTTTCAAAATTTATACTGCAGAAAAATCACATTTTTTCATAATAAGTAAGCTAGGAATTATTAATGAATTGAGACTTGCACATAGTGATTTCAAAGTATATTTCTATGAGCCAGCAGGGCCAAAATCTTCAATCAAGTTATCAAGAGATGACAAGACTTGGTTCCTACAAATAAAATTTTGAGAAAGATCAAAATTGTGGTTTTTGAACCAACAAGCAAGAATGTGTTTTGACACGTTTGATCATGTCTCAACAAGTATGACAACATTAACAGCTTTTCTTTTTCCCTATGTTGTTTTTGTCTCAGGTCTTGTATAAAAATATTTTTTTTTCTTTATGTAAAAGTGCTGAGGTTTCTTTTAATTACTAAAATTACTTACAACAAAATTTACTGAAACCATACAAAGTGTAAGCCTTAGGCATAATTATTTTTTAAATTAATTGTAAAAGATTTATTTTCTGTTACTATTATTTAAAGATAACCTAAAAAATAAATTTAAATGATACTCTGAGATAAATATTTAGCTGTGACTACAACAAAACAATAGTTTGGCAGTATTGTTTTCACATGTTGCCCTTGCCATATCTCAGCTTGTTGTCAAATCTCCATCTTGAAATTTCTTGCGCATAACACTACCATACAATACTTTTATAAAAAAAAATTTCAGATTTTTATCTCGTGCCCCACCAGAGATATCAAAGCCTGAAAAGTGCGATTTTTGTCATTTTTGAAAAATTTGGGATTTTTTTTAGCGAAGAGAAAGCAAGTCCCAGATCTGGAACTCGGCGTGTGAGTACAAGTACATTCAGCCTATTTGTTTAAAAAAATATGTCATGTTGACAGTATTCCTTGCTAGAAAAATTTCCTCTTGTAAACTGACAAATTTTGGAAAAAAATGGAAGCTTTATGCTTAAATTTTACCAATAAGCATTTAGTTTCGGAAACTACTCCATTACAAGATTTTTAGCCCAATGTATTCTGTACAAATTGCTTTAATTCGCAGTTGAATTGGATAAATGAACGATGAATTATTTACAATTCCGTAAACCCTTCTTGTGAGAAAATTGCTGCAGACGTTGAAACAAAGATGGCCGCCATGCACAAATGAAAATTAATAAAATTAAAATAATAGTCATTTTGAACTTCCATCATGTTAGGGTTGTTGTACAAAAAATTTCATATATTTTTTTTTAAATGGTCGAGCAACCAGTGCTGGACCACTTGAAATGGATTGACCCCCTTTCAATGTTTTCAATATTTTTGTTCGATGATGTTCGATATCCCATAATTCCTTGGAAGCTTCCCGCCAGCATTTGATTGCGTTATAATACTGAGGCCGAGAATAAAGAGTTCATTATCGACGTCACGCGTTCTTCACCCTTCCCATCGAATCGTAGTCGGTCTCCTGCCCCGTCCTCCCGGCTATTTTCACGGGGTTGGTTTTTCACTTGTAATGTATTCGTTTGCGCCCTGTTTTTTTTCTTTTTTGAGTATTTATAGTGTTGTATCGACTAGGAACCCAGAATTTTTACGCTTTTCGTTTGTTTAAAAAATCCTCGTCACTTGGTGGTTCGATTTTTAATGTGTAGATTCTAATACCTTTAACATCTTAAGTTTATTATGAAGTGGATCAGCGATTATTCGAGTGCTGATGGATAAGCTACTGGAAATGTTTACGATATGTGTCTGCCAAATAAACAACGTTTAAATTTACGATGCCTCTATTAACTATTCCATGGGAAATTCTTTCAATGTTTATTGAGTCTGTCTTTTATTCGCCACCACGACTGCACTCTGGTTGTCTCATGATAATGGAAGGTTGGCAAAGCTTTTGGCATTGATTACTATACTACATTTACTTCGATATATACGAGTGTCGCCGGAATGTCACAGAAGTCGACAGTAATATATCACATATATATATAGATATATAGATGTGGGCTGTTTAATAGCCTCTACTTATAAACCAGGAGAAGATCCGTTAATTGCCTTCGAGGAGGACTTAGAACCAACTGGGAAATCGATTGGGAGCAGAGACTTAATGTCCAATCCGCACCTTCCACCGGTGCAGCCTGTTAGTACCCTCACCTAGTGCATGGGGAACAACCGCGAATGGGCTTCCACCTGCTTGGCCAGAGTGGAGGAATTTGGTCACCTCCTCCCTTATTTTACACCAAACAAATCACGGCCCTAAGGCTGCATACACACGCTTGTTTTGCCTCCTTCTACAGTTTTCGTGGAAAATCGTTTATTCTGGAGGCTTCTGCTGTTAATTTACAAAAGAATGAGGGAAATCGACAGTGGATCAGGAGATAAGGAGATCAACAGTATTTGAAAGAAAGGTTCTTCTTTTACAGGACATCAGTCCCTTTCCTTTTAAAGTCATTAAAGATCAAAAACACCGCGTGGTCACGACAAAAGATGCCGAAACTGATAACAGTTAGAAGGATGGTCCGTTCGCAGCTTTAATTCCCGGCATTCTGCATGTTCCTGGTTACGGCAGTTATCAGAAAGACATGAAGATAGATGGTGCTATGAATCACCGGGCTCGGCTTGGCTACCATAAGTTGATGACCTTGGTTACATATAATGGACGATCCCTACCTTCAGAAAATCGTTTACAGGAACTTGAAGAAGAATTAGAAAGAATCAACTGGGAAATCCTAGGATTATGTGAAGTGAGAAGAAAAGGAGAAGAGAACATTGATCTTGCCAGCGGACAGGTATTATACTACAGAGGCACAGAAGATGGGAAAACAAGAGGTGTAGGATTTCTGATTCATAAAAGGTGAAAGAGTCACGTCGTAGAATATGATAGTGCATCAGACAGAGTTGCAAGGTTAGTAATACAAGTGTCCAGAAGATACAAGCTGCAAATTACCCAAGTTTATGCACCAACAATAAGCTATACTGATGAAGAAATTGAGGATTTCTATGAAGAAGTAGCTTCACTTCATCAAAAGGGAAAATGCTACATAAAATTAGTAATGGGAGAATGCTAGAATTGGGAAAAAAAGAAAGGTGAGTTTTCAGTAGGAAATCATTGATACGGGTTGCATAATGAAAGGCGAAACAGACTGATTGAGGTTCTGGAATGTGAACAGATGTATATCATGAATTCATTTTTTCAAGAAAAAGCCACAAAGAAAATGGACATGGCGTTGTGTAAATGGCTCAACAAGTGAAATCGACAACATCTTGACAAATAAAAAGCATCTTATTCAGGACTGCAGCGTTATCAATAACTTCAATACAGGAAGCGATCACAGGTTCGTTAGATGCAAACTGTTGTTAAATACTAATGTGGAAAGAATGAAGCTTTTGCAATACTCAGAAAAATCAATCGATATTATAAATCTCCAAAAACATAGAGAAGAATTTCATCTGGAACTTAAAAACCGTTTCTAAGTACTTCAATCAACTTTAGAAGAAGAACAAGATATTACAGTAGTGAACAAGAAACTAACCAATACTCTACAAGAAATTGCAAAGAAGATAGTCGGCGATGTATAAATAAAGCAGATAAAGAAAATAACAGAAGAAACAAGATTGATGAAAAAACGCAGAGAATTTAAAATGAAGAAAAACGATCTTAAATTAAGATTTGAATATACTAAATTATGTAAAACGGTAAGAAAATGTGTTACAGAAGATATCAGAAAATTTAACTGTGTTCTCTAGTTAGTCTGTATGTTACTCTAGTTAATGAATTATTGAATTTTAAAATTATTCTGTCAATTATCAAAATTACCGAAGTTATTGGAATTCCTTAGCAGAATTAAAGGGATAGTATTTTCATTATAACAATGAAGCATGAAGGATTTTTTAGCTTCGTTAAAAAGTCATTTCACCGTGAGAAATAAATAATAATAAGTATTAAAGTTTGAATAAGTTTGAAAGTTGAGAACTAAAGTTGATATTGTTTTATTCCTAACAAGCTAGAAGACATTTTCAACTTATATTAATTAAGATTACAATTTTATAACATTTCGGCTTTCAGAAAATATTATATTAATGTAACAGATGTAGCTCTTTCATTAAATAATGTATAAATAATTAAAATAGTCATACCATAATATACCATCATTTTAAAAACTTTATATTTCTATTGTTTTCAAGCGGAAGCAAAGTTTACAATTTATGTTTTAGTTACAGCTGTTGCAATAACCAAACTCAGTTTTAGCCGCGCTGTGATGAACAAACAAAAGGGTCAAAGCACTATTTAATTTTCAAATCACGATGCATTCATCTATAAATCTTGCGCTAAATAAATCGATAATTCTAAATTATATTTTACAGAATAACTCTATTTCAACTATCATAAGGCTTGCAGTTTGGAAATTGCGTTTTTCATTAATGAAACTGCATTATGAATCGAAGAAGAGACTTTTAAAAGTGAAAAGTAATTTTCACTTTCTTCTTTCTAAAGTAGAAAGAATTTTGATAGAAATTTTTTTCGGCTTCCAGTTTTCGAAGGATTTACATGTTTTATGGGTCAGATATCCCGAAAAATATGTTTATACAAAAGTTACGTCCGTATGTCTGCCTTGTATCGTCGAAAAGTGTTTGAAATTATGCATAGAATTGGACCAAATTTGTTCTATGTGTTTTTGACTATGGGGAGCAAGTCCTCCTTCAATTTTGAAATATTTCGCCAGAAGGAAGCGCTGTAATAGCGATTTTTGTGCCATTTTCGTTATTGTACCATCGAATAGTGTATGAAGTTACGCATAGAATTGAACCAAATTTCATATATATGTTTTCGGCTATAGCAAGCAGCTCCTCCTCGAAATTTGGAACTAGGTCGCCAAAAGGAGGTACTGTAATAGTAGTTTTTGTGCTTTTCTCATTATTGTACAATCGATAAGTGTTTGCGTTTTTGGCAAAAACACTGACGCGTATAGTCAATGATCCTTGTTCGATTCCAGGTTTGGACATTTTCCCTCTCTTTTGGCTCTACGGCTTTTAAGTAATTAAAATCTTAAAATTACTAAATTCAAGACGTGTGAAATTTTCTACAAAAAAAATTCCAAAATTATGTATATATAGATTTATTCACTTTCAACGATGCTGGATTCCCTTTCGTTTCGTGTTTGCCCCAGGGGTGGTGACTCATGAACATTATTCAATACTGTGCTTTGGTTGCAGCCTTGCAAACAGATAAAAGTGAGAAGTGCTAGGCTTGACATCGTTGAGGTAGTTTAGTGGCAAAGCATTGACGCATATAGTCAATAGTCAATGACCCTGGTTCGATTCCAAGCTTGGACACTTATTCACTTTATTGGCTATAAGCCATTTAAGCAAGTAAAATTTGAAAATTACTAAGTTCAAGGCGTGTGAAATTTTCTATAAAAAATTTCCAAAATTATGTATATATATAAAGATTTATTCACTTTCATCGATGCTGGATTCTCTTTCGTTTCATGTTTGCCCAAGGGTCGGTGGATCATGAACATTATTCCATCGTGTGCTGTGTTTGCAGCCTTGCAAACAGGTAAGTGTGAGACGTTTTAGGCTTGGCACAGTCCAGATAGCTTAATGGCAAAGCATTGATGCGTATAGTCAATGACCCTTGTTCGATTCAAGTCTTGGGCACTTTTTCGCTATATTGGCTCTACGCCATTTAAGCAATTAAAATTTGAAAATTACTAAATTCAATGCATGTGAAATTTTCTACAAAAAAATGTCCCTAATTATGTATATATAGATTTATTCACTTTCATCGATGCTGGATTCTCTTTCGTTTCGTGCTTGCCCCAGGGTTGGTGGCTCATGAACATTATTCCATCGCGTGCTTTGGTGCCTGCTGTGGTCAACAGATAAGAGTGAGAAGTGCTAGGGTTGGTATCGTTCAGGTAGCTTAGTGCCAAAGCATTGACGAGAAGTGAATGACCCTGGTTTGATTCCAGGCTTGGACACTTATTCACTCTGTTGACTCTACGACTTTTAACACGTTAAACGTGACACTAATTTTATTTTAATTTCCTTTTAAGCGACACCATACACAGAAATTGTGAAAATACCCAAACTGTTTTTTTTTTCGAGTACAATGAAAAAAAAACAGTAAAGCCGTTATTTATTCAAATGTTTTTCAATTTTTTTTAATGTTTCAGGGGATTTACCGAGAATTACAGAAAAATATTTTTGTAAAACAGAATTTTTGTATACAGAAATATATTTTTGTAATTCTTGTGAAGTAAAACTCTTTTTATGTTTGAAATGTTTTAATAAAATGCATTAAAAATGTGAAAAATGTTTTTAAAATTATATAATACATTATTTTTATAATTTCATACCGCCGGTCCCTAGGAACCGGCGTCGCATACAACGTGTTAAGCAATTAAAATTTGAAAGTTATTCAATTTCAAGTTAAAAAGAATTCCAAATATCCTTTTTGTTTCAATAATAATTTACTTTTACTCATAGCGTAATCATGTATTTTTTTTGCGTATTACACATGAGTTACACACAGTTATATTACACATATACATTCACAGTACACTGAAACACACTACTGTCCTTACCGGGTCTCGGGGCTCTTAAAATTGGAAAAAAATGAAAAAAAAGAGACCATTTTCTACATTTAATATCTTAAAATGTATTTGATTTTAAGACACAATTTTTATTGGGATGAAAAACAAAATTATGCACTTTCATTTCATGTATTTAAAAAATTGCAAGATGCAGAATTAGCATTTACAGGGGGCTCCAAACTGCCAGACATTTCACAAGCAGAAAATTGGGATAACATATTACGCACAGTATTACAAAATATATTTTGTAACTAGACTGAAAATTTTAATACCTACTTACACTGCAGATTATAATAATTATTCTGAGCCTAAATAAATTTGTATTTATAGAATTTTTATATTTTTAATACAATGTTGTATTTAGCTAATGCAAAATTTAGAAAATTTAAACAGTATAATCGCCTAAAAAATATTTTTTTGAACAATAAAAAGGAAATTTTAGGTTCAGTTTATACAGACTAACATGAAATATTTGTTTTGAAAATTTCATGAAAAAACATTCAAAAGGTTTTAAGATATCGTGCGCATTATGCCCAAAAATGTCATTTGGAGTTTCGAAAATGCCGTTTTAGCTGTTCAGCCGGTATAATTCTAAACGCATAACTTCTATCCTAATGGGAATTTCAAGGAAACAATTATATAAAAATGTTCAGAAAAGATTGGAGTTTAACATCTAAAAAAATTAAAATTTCGAAAATTTTAAAACTTTGAGTCCTGAGACCCCTTAAATATAAAAATAAAAAGACTTTTAACCATAGTTAATAATCACTGTATGTAAAAGTCATATGAGATTCCGTCATCTATATTATACGAACGATTTAAGCGATTCCTTTGCCCTCTCTGCCTATGCTGCAATCTTTTCTTTATCGAAACACGCTTCAAAGAAAAGGACGGAAATATTATAAGAACGTGCCAAGGCTCCTTTTACGGGAATGTTCCTAAGAAACCTTTCTATTGTTGCATTAAATGGATCTATTTACTTAGAGTTTGAAATCTATTTTCAGCTGATATGTTTTCTATATCTCATCACTGCATTTGTAACATTTGAATAATTAATATTTTTCTTTTTACTAATTTTACTCGAAATAGTTGGAAAAACAATAATTATCTTTCTTTAAAAAAATTTTTTTGGAGGAATAGAAAAATGAAAATATATATATTAGAATGATATTTTTCATATGGTACAAAATTTAAATTTTACATATATTTATATTAGAGGCTATACTATTACGTTTTCTCATAAAACAATATGTTTTTAAAGATTTAAAATATTTTGAAAAAAGTACAAATTAAAAAAATGATGTTCCCGCAAAGGGAGCGTTGGCGTTCAATGGGTTAGGAAATGCAATATAATTTCAAATTTTCACTTAACCCTTAAATGCCTGGTGTTGCTTTTCGGCAACATACCCAATTTAGGCTCTAAAATACTATTAGAATAATATTGAAGCAATAATGCATAATGTTGCCAATAAAATACATTCTGAAAATATTATTAAATCGATTTTCAACATGTAGATGGCAACTTTTGTGCTGTTTAAGAATAAATATAAATTTATTTCTTCAATTGTTGCTACTTGTTCTTTTTGTTTTGTTTGGAAGCTTATGAAATACCCTATTTTGACCTGCAGTGAGCAAGTAAAATTTATTTCTTATTATAGTTCCTAAAATTCTTGTGTGTTTAATATTATAGAATTTTATCCAGGGAAATTATTTTTTCAATTAAACACCAGTATTGCCGATTAGTAACAAACTGTTTTTTAGCCGTAAACTATACTTAAAACAAAATATGATTTTTTAAAGTATTTTTCCCATGATTTATTTAAAAAACGAAAGCCGAAAAACATTATTACAATGATTTTTGAAAAATCCGGCATTTAAAGTTTAAGTAAAAAATTCACAATTTATTATTGAATTTTAAAGTATATTTAAATTTTAAAATTACATTTTTTATGAATTTATGAAGCGCTTATCGGATGCCAGTTTTCTGACGAAAATATGTTTTGTTGTAATTGTATTAGATAATAAGACGACTAGAGTAACTAATTGTTTTTGCTTCTTGAGGTAACATGGGATTCTGCAATAGGCGAAAGGAAAAATCTGTTTTGCTAGAGCTTCTCTTTAAATAGTTTTTATTGATACCTGTGCTTTTTTATTAATATGCAACACAAAACTGACAAACTCCAGGCTAACTAATTTCGGGAAGGGGTGTAATGGGAAGAAAAAATACGTAAAGTTTGAATTTGCAAAAACCGCGATTACAAAACTATTCTAAAATGTACAGTAGTGGGGAAAAAAAGTAAACACCCCCTACTAACTCCTCAACAAATTAGCGTAGAAGAAAGTTACTGGTGCCGAACGATTGGAAATAAAGTCTACTTTTAAATGATGTATATAAAATTTGCTTAGGAGGTCATCTACATATTAAAACGAATCCACACTTCATTTTTTTTTAATGACAATACCCAATTTTAACAAGATATTTCAAAACTTCGGTTCAAATTATACCTAGACACCGAATTTCAAGTCATTTGAATGATAAGTTTTTAATTATAGCCCTTAAAATACGCTCGTTTTAAAATAATTAATTTCTCGGAAACTTATGGTACGAGTTGCATAAAATTTTGTTTTTAGACTAATTGAAGGATGGAGAGTTCATTTATGCTGTCAGAATTGTGTACTGCTATTGAAAAAAACAAAGTTGCGGCTCATTTTAATATGTAGATGGCCCCCTAGGAAAATTTTATATACGTCATTTAAAAGTAGACTTTATTTCCAATCGTTCACTACCAGTAACTTTCTTATACGATAATTTGTTGAGGAGATAGTGAGGGGTGTTTACTTTTTTTTTTTCCAGGACTGTACAATCGGTCAAAAATTGCATGCCTCCGTGGTATTTTATAACCGAGAAAAACGACCCATTCACCATTCGACTGGACGTTTCGTTATTAATAAGAATTTTGTTTTTGAAATGGATTTTCTTTGTTAAAAGGTACAAGACACTTTTGACATTTGTAATAAGGTTTCAAAAGAAGGTGCTTTCACTTCATTCAAGCTGCCGGGTGTCGCAAAAATGACTGATGGATTTTAAAATTCAGTAACTTGCAAACTGTGACAGATATTAAAAAAATTCTTTCAGGATTGTTTTGTATGTTGTCAGGAGTTTTTTTTTTTTTTTTTACTGTGATTAAGATTTTGGTTAGAATTTCAGACAATAGATGGCACTGAGAGAGTTAGGTGCTCTGTCCAGACCCAATTTTTGGTACTTCGGGATCCATTCAAAACATTTTAATCTCCTTTATTCGCAGGGAGGAAGAAAAAAGGCCGAAAAATCGAGCATGGATTTAGCGGTTATTGCTTGCAGCGCCATCTATCGATGATTTTTGTAACTAAAGCAGAGAATAGCAGCATAAAAACTCCTGACATCTTACATTACAATCCTGCAAGAATTTTTTTTTAAATATATGTCACCGTTTGAAAGTTATTGAATTTTAAAATCCATCAGTCATTTTTGGGACACCAGGTATATATTCTTCTTAGGACTGCTTTGAACAAAAGAATAAAAGTAAAGTATCTAAAATGGGTATTACCACTTGAAAAAAGAAAAGTTGGTACAATTTCCAATATGTGGATGACCCCTATTTATAAAAGTGCTTTCAGATGCACAAAGAAGACACTGTTATCGGTATAATAATGCCATCACATTCAGTCATCGGTCTAATGGTACCTGTCCAATCAAATATAAATCTAATGGTACACATCTCTCATCAATTATCAGTATACTAGTACCACTCCCATTTTTTTGCGGCAATTCGTTGATCAAATAGTATGGAATGCTAAGCCATTTTTAACCATGACAGTACAAAATACATCCCATTATAAAAATAAAATTAGCTGATATAGTATGGAATGGTGAGTCCTTTTTTTTTAATCACGACTGCACAAAATACATCCCTTAAAAAAATAAAATTAAGAATTTTTTACTGGTATAGTATGGAATGGTAAAACTTTTTTTAATAACGGCTGTACAAAGTGCATCCCATTAAAAAATAAAATTAAGAATTTTTTGCTGGTATAGAATCGAATGGTGAGCATTTTTTAACCACGACTGTAGAAAATACATCCCATAAAAAAAAAAAAAAAAAAAAAAAAAAAAAAAAAGAGAGAGAGAGAAGTGAAAGTTAAACGTGGCAAATGAGGTGCGTTTGCACTATAACTTGTTTTATATTTTTTTTTGCACCGTATATGATACTGAATGTATAGTTTAGTGCACTTCATAAGTGCCTATCCATTCCATTCGGTTCGAAAGGTTGTAACATCATTAAAATGCACTTGAAATATTTTTCTCATTGGCCGTAATGTAACGAAAGACTTTTGACTGTCCTTGTAATTAAACTATACATACGATTTTCATAAAATTTCAAAATGACTAGGCACATTTTGTAACAATTATAGATTTAAAATTTCAGACCGTCCGTTTCGGTAGTTTTTTGCTCAGTTATATGTGAACGGACGGACAGACAGATAGACGGATCGAACGAGGAGTATAGGTGATACGTATTTATATGATTACGAAGGCACTTAATAAAATTAAGAATTTTTGCTGGTACAGTAAGGAATGGTGAGCCTTTTTTAACGACGACAATACAAATTACCTTCCATCGAAAAAATAAAATTCATAATTTTTTGCTTTATTCGATGCATTATGTTAAAAAAGTATTTGCATATTTGTGATTGAACGTCTGAAGTCTGCAATAATTCCTAATATTGAAATATTCACCGATTTGTAAAAATGTTTTGAAAGTTATTTTAAGAGACGTGTTAACAACATGTTTATTCGAGATTCAATAAATATAAAAAGAAGCGTAAATTATTATTGAATTTTCAAATCACGATGCCTTCATCAACAAATCTTATCCTGAATGAATTAAAAGTCTAAATTACGCTTCACAGAAACTCTAGTTCATCAAAGAATTTTAGAAAATTTATGAGCAGATCTGAAACTTACTAATTACCCCTTTCATTAAGGAAACTCTTTATGAGGCTAATTTACATATTGGTTAGTAATAAGTATAGTTGATATTCCTCAACGTTATCCATCGTTAGAAGGAACTGACACACATACAATAATAAATGAAACATATTTTCAAATTTGTAAAGAAAGATTTGATGATCAAAAATTTAAATAATTACATAGCATATGACAAGCTATACGTTTATATATTTACCGATTTTCATCAGGTATTATTTTCCTAAAAAATGGGATCTTTCATGTATGTCTGTGTTCCTTGATATCTGCTAAAGAGTCTTAATATAGTTATTAAGAAATGTTTTAATTCATTACATAAAATACAGTTTCTACTGAGTTTTAAGCATTTACACTTTATCTATAAAAGTAGTATTTTTGTTCCGTATAATAAAAATATAGCAATGTTTATAAAAACACAATCATTTGAAAGACATCCGTGTTAAAAATTCATAACGATTACTCTAAAAAAGATCTAAAGTTCGTCTTAGAAAAGCAGATAATTAAATTGCAGATAAAGTGTAAATGAAAAATTTTCAGAAAGCAATAGAAATTGTATTTTATGCAATAAATTAAAAACATTTCTTAATAACTATGTTAAGATTTTTTAGCAGATATCAGTGAACACAGAAATACATGAAATACCCCATTTTTTAGTGCAATAATACCTGATGAAAATCGGTAAATATATAAACGTATAGTATAATACAGGTATTAACAAAAATCCTTTGGTTTTTATTTATTTAAATAAGAGAAGCTATATTAAATAAGAAAGTTGTAAAAATTAAGTTACTGTAGTTATAGCTTATAGTAAGCGGATATCAAAACTCACATATCTTCTGATTGTATAGTTCCGTAAGTTTTTAGCTATTTTTTTTTATGGTAAATGTATAAGATCGAGTGGGTTTAGAACTTAACGCGGGAGCGTGTTGCCCTGAATTCTAACATTTATGCGTAAATGTTTTACCAATTATGTTATTTAAAAAAAATGCAATGCGTGTCGAAATCTCTGGGAATCTGATATTCGCAATTATTTTGTACAATGATATGATAAATTAGGTATTTGTGTTTGTAAAACTTCCATATGCAAGGTACAGTCAATAAATTCCCGGAATGTTCGCCTACATTCGCACAGGTGTTCGTTGGAGGGGAAATATCTTTTTTGGAGGTTGGCAGCACTAATAAAGAAAACATATAGACATCTGGAATTCATTTCCGGTACAGTCGCCAATCATTTCTGACAAAGCGAATTTTTCATTCGTCGGATTTTGAAATGTCGTCTTTAGAACGGCGTACAAACATCAAATTCTGCGGTTTTCTCGAGATATTACCTTCATGAGATGCTCGAGATGATGAAAAAAAAGCGTACGGAAACGGTGCCATGAAAAAACAAGAAAGAAAAAATCATGCGTCAAGAATAGATTATGAAACACTTTCCAACACATTCAGAATAGTGTAACAAAACTGCACCGTTTAAAAAATTATATTAAGTCTAATTCAGCCATATGAAAACGCATAAAACATTTCAAAACCCAATTTCAGCTGTTCTCATCTACAATCGGAAAATTATCTGAATTGTTTCAGCAGCTTTGTATACGATTTGTATATATTAACTACATGCATGCCAAAATTTTGTTCACTTAAGAAATACCTATACATCAATTGAAAATTCCCCTTCAGCAAGATCCTCTAATAACGAGAATGGTGCCTGAATACTTTTGTGCAGCCCTCTATATGAGGTATAGAATTGATATATAACGACTAACGTGCAAAAGATTATCTAAATTTAAAAGCTCATACCGAATTTGAAACTGCACACTCCAGCAATTATTACTCAAGCACAGTTCTGTAACCGATTTCTTTTGTGTGTCCTTGTAAATGAATAAAAAATGATATAAATGCCCTGTTCTAACGTGATCGTAGTGAAATGTAGTGATTTATATCAGTTTAAATACATTTGAAACAGCGTAATGTCATTAAAATACTCTGCAAACGATTTTTCACCATGTACCATAATTTAATGGAATTCTTTTGGGTAGCCCTGTATATGAAATATTAATCCCACATGTTTCATATGCAATACCAAACATGGTTAGGTGACCTTAAATATGGATTATCAATTTCATGAAAATCCGAGTCTATTTACGGGAGTTAGAGCGTGGACAGACGGCCATACGGACAGACGGACAGACAAACCGAATTCATAAACACTTTTCAACTTTGTTGGAAAGTGTTAAAAACGTCTGTGTACGACTGGCAAGCGTTTTCAAGAAGGTCGCACAAACATCGATGAACTGGATGCCGAACCTCTTCCACCGCAGATGAAAATGTTGAGCGTGTTCGAGGCGTCGATCGTGTACGAGGGCATTATTCACAACGAATTTATTGCTGAAGAGCAAACTGTCAATAAAGGACTTTACCTGCAGATCCTTAAACGACTACGAGATGCAATCAGACGAAAACGACCTGAAAAATGGACAACAAATGATTGTTTTTTTTTTTTTTGTTTGTTTTTTTTTTTACACGACATTCCTCTACCGCATCGAGCTCTGGTTGTGAAAAAGTACCTTGCCAGACACAGTGTTACCACTCTTGAACACCCTCCTGCAGCGTTCGAAATCCTTGGTGGTCCGCTGGTGGACCACCAAAAATTCAATCGGACCATTAATTTGAAAAATTTAATGGTCCGCAGGACCAGTAACTTTCCCCCCTCTCTGAAAGGTAAACGTAAACTTTCTCGTCCCCGAGAAAACTGCAATCAAACACAAATCGTATAATTTTATTTAAAAAAATAAATTTTTAAAAATTGCATTAAACCTTAGTCAGTTGAAATAGATGATCTGAAATGAAATATTTAATTAATAATTTTATAGTTTTTCTTTATGTATTGTTTAATTTTTTACAAATTATTATTTTACATTTCATTTGATGAAAATTTTGGATAACTGCAAAGGAAGTTTGATTTATATTCTAGGAAGGAGGAGGATCACTCAAAGGATTAAAGGGACTTAATAGAATTTTATGTAGCAGGCCAGTGATGATTTCTGCGGAACAGTAAATTCTTATGCTTATTGGTCCTTGGGACCAGTGACTTTTTTATATGAATTCTACCGCTGTCCTTATCCCCCCCCCCCCCCCCGACCTAGCAGAAGCGGAATTTTACCTGTGTCCACGGCTTAAAATAAAATTAAACGGACACCGTTTTATGGACTCAGATGTGAGGTAATCGAAAATGCGACGAAGCTACTGAACTACGTCTCAAAAAATGGATTCAAGGAGCGCTTTGAATAGTTATATGGACGCTGGAAGAAGTGAGTGTGGATGCAGGCGGAAAGTACTTTGAAGCCCAATATTGTAAAATTATTATTTTACGTTTTAATAATTTGTAATTGAACTATTCGGGGAATTTTTTGACCGTACCTCGTATATGGAGGAAGGAGCTCGATTTATTGGATTCTGTCGCATCTCGTCCTTAGATGTAACCTAGACTAGATCTGAACATTGTCGAGCATTTTGTGAAATTTTCCGTTAAGCTGTTTTTGGAGTAAGATCGTCGAAATTTCACCAGCACTCTAGGTAGTTAGTCGCAATTTGGTATTTCAAATGAAAGAGCATTGTAATCCACTGGTTATCTTTCATAGTGATATTACAGTAGTTTTAAGCGACATTTCATAGGGACATCCAGGTCCCGATTAACCTCTGAGGCTATGGGAAGGACAGTGCTACTTCGGAGACCTCTCGATTTACCTGGAAACTCACTAATGCTACAAATGTTATTCAAATTACTACATGTATTATATTTTTGGATTTTTTTTTTAATCCACTGGTTCTCTTTCATAGTCATATTGCAGTATTTTAAAGTGACATTTCATACAGATGTACAGGGCTCGATTGACATCTGAAGCTACGGGAAGAACAGTGTTACTTCGGAGCCCTCTTTCATTCGATTTATCTGGAAACTCACCAATGCTACAAATATTATTCAAATTACTATATGTTATATATTATTGGATTATCTCGATTTTGATAGGTTGGCCTTTAATACTGCCTGGTAAACTGACGACTTTGCTTGGTTGGACAAACTGATGAATTGAAGAGCTGAGTGGATGAACATTTTATGCTACATTTTCTACATTTTTTTTTTTTTTTTTTTTTTTTTTTTTTTTTTATCTTTCGGATGAAAGCGTTATGAGGTATCCTATCACATGGTGAAGCTAAAATACTAAGATTCTATTTAGTCTTGAAGATTTAAGACATTATTCATTAATATTTAATATTTTAATATTTAATAATGTCAATAATATTAATAATTTTTAATATTTGAAAATTAAATATGAACAGGTTTTTCTGAGAGAGTTTATGTTAATATTTTAAACACATGGTATCAAACAGAAAATAAATCATTAAAATTTACAGCAAAAACTTTCACTTCAAATTTCTTCAAATGTAATTTTTGTTACTTAACATGCTCTTCCACTTAGCTCTTCAATTGTGATGATGTGATTGAAACTGAAGTATTATACGAAAAATTAATTTTTTATTAAAGGTATTTTTATTAAACACTTTAAATATGTATAAATGAGTTAATAATTTGAAAAGAAATTTCGGGCCCCTTCAAAAATTTTTAAGGAAAGCACGTGCGTCTTGTGCCTTTTCGGTAATCAGGGCCTGGGGACATCCACAGTGCTTTAAGTGTCATTTTTATAGTGAGCTGAGTTAATAGTTCCTTATGTTTCGCCGAGCCATCAGCGTAGCCATTTAGTTTTGAGATGGTATTAGAATTTATGGACTTTCTTGGGATACGGTAAGGTGCCCTATTATCGTCCCCCAGTTACTTTTAGACCCTTGAAAGCTGTAATTTTCATTGAAACTCTACCAAATTTGGATTTTACATAGACTAACTACCCATGAACACAGAAACAGAGGCAAATGTTGTACGAAAAAATTTTAACAATGCGAAAAATTGTTTTTTTCAAAAGTATCTAAAAAATGCAAAAGAAAAAAAAATCCCAATTTCGTCCCCCCAAAAAATCCAATACGCCGAAGCTTAACTTATAGCTAAATCAAAATTTATTTCTAAATGAGTAAGTAATTCAATTTACATTAAAGTAAGTCACAAAGAAATGTACTAATTATCAGTGAAAGAATGACATAACAAAACGTTAGCAATCCAAACGAGAGGACAAAATAGAAAAAAAGTCATGAAAAAGCATTCCTAATTTCGTCCCCGAGACGAAAATAAGAACTACAAAGGGGACGAAATTGGAACCACGCTACTTCCCAATATGACGGAGCTTCAGTTCCCGTACGATGAACTGAGCGTCCTGAAACTCACTGTATGCTACTGTCAGAATCTTACCAACGTAAAATACATGCGATAAATAAGAAATAAATACTTACAGAGCAGTAAATAACGTTCTACAAATGACGTAATAAGAACTCGGGTCTTTTAAAAATGGGAAAATTGTTGTCTTTAATTTATGTATGCGTCTTGGCGAACGAAACTTTCAACACTGACCCCTTTCCCCCCCCCCCCCCCCCCAACCCCTGTGCCTTGCGTCATAAGTGGCGCCACTTTCGGAGAAGCGGAGAAGTTAAGGGGGACGAAATTAGGAGAGCGGACGAAATATGGGCACTTTACCCTAAGCACTCTCCCTCTCATTCTTTAATGTTTCAAGCTTAATTTCAATCATCGTTAATTTAAAGCAGCACACTTCACTACCACCCACCTTTACTATCATTTATTAAATCAATCTCTTTTTTAAATCTTTGTCTCATGGTTTCTTTCCAATTTGACGGCCCACAAGGGTTAGTCAAAACATAAGTTAGCTGAAGTGACAAACCGCATCGCATCTATTGTTACAAACACAAACTCCCTCTAGCTGCTAAGGTTTACGCAGTATACACATATCTTTTGATTGAGTATATCCGTTTTATCCTTTTTAGAGAGTAAAAGTATCATAATTTATTTTTAAAGTACAAAATATCGGAATTTGTTTGTATTAAAATAAGATTTAAAAAAAAAAAATGGACTCTTGTTATTTTTTTCCTGAATTAAGGTGCTGAGTAGAAAAAAAGATGTATAATTAAATAATTAAATAACAAAACTTTGTACGAATGACCATAAAAACAGAAGACCTTTGTTGTTTGAAACCAGAATTGTTTTGAGCTTAATTCCTTAAACCTGTAAACGTTAAAGTACGCATCACATTAAATTACTCGCCTTTCATTCAACAAATACTTTGTTACTAGTGAAATGTATATTGTAACTATATAATACAATAAATATATATATATATGTTCTTGCGTATAAAAAATATATAAAATTAAAATTTATAGAATTAGTTATTAGAATTAGTCATTTATTAAATATTAATTATTAAATATATTATTGTAAATCCATATACATAATAATATGTTATTATAATATTAAATTAATATTAATAGTAATGTGTTAACATAATTATGATAATATTATTATAAATAAATTAGAAATATTAATATTTATATAATATTATTATTAAAAGAATAAAAGTGAAACTGGTATGAAACAGTAAAAAGTAAAAGATCTTTTTAAAACAGCATAAAACATTTTTGGTACTTGTTAGTTATCCAGTCGACCAATTTCGCCAAATTATGATAAATCACTCGCTAAATTATACAAATTGACATAATTTTTATTTTAAATTACGAAAGAGCACGTAAATTAGTATAACATTAATAAAAATACAAATAAAACATCGAAATAAAAATCTCTTGATGACGTAAACACGTGTAAGTCAAGTGAATTTGACATTTACGATCAACAATTATTGGCAATTAATATTACAATTTGGCGACAGTAACTTGGTCGACAAGTACCAAATTTTTTTAATGCTTAAAATCTTAATGGTATTTCGCTTATATTTCAATTCAATCTTACTGCTGCTTTCATAGTAGAAGCACATCTTCTGTGCGCCTGATTAAGTTCTTTCGAAATGTCTAGCACATTAAAAATTTTTTGATGGAGTTTTAAATAGTATTATTCATTAACCGACCCAAAATGAATGCGACCGACCGAAACGAATGTTAGCGATCACTAAATTTTAATGATATTCGTCGACTTATTTTATGACAGAATTTCTGGGATTTAATAAAGCACAGTATACTATTAAAATTTAGTGGTGAAATCAACCATTTGGGTAGGAGCGCTCTCATCCCTGTTAATGCTATTATTAATAAATAATATTAAAAATTCTTAATGTTTTCATACTTCATCATTTGGCAGAAAATCTCACTTTCTTAAGCCTGATTTCTGCCAAGCTTGAAAAAAATGCCCAGGTGTCTTTAACAGAAAAGTATTAATAATTGATTCGTTAGGCGCATTAAAAGGTCTCAGGACTCTTAAACTTCAAAATTTTCGAAATTTTAGTTTTTTTAGATATTCAGCTTCTATCATTTCTGGACACTTTGATATAATTGTTTCCTTGAAATTCCCATTAGAACAGAAGTTATGGCTTTTAGAATTATACCCGCTCAACAGCTGAAGCGGCTTTTCCGAAAATTTGAAGTCATTTTTCTCTAAATGACGTTTTTGGGCATAACGTGCAGGATATCTCAAAATCTTCTAAATATTTTTTAAGGAAATTTTCAAAATATATATTTCATGTTAGTTTGTATAAACTGAACCTAAAATTTCTGTTTTAATATTTAAAAAAACATTTTTTTAGGTGATTATACTGTTGAAATTTTCACAATTTTGTATTAGCTAAATACAGCTTTGTATTAAAAACATAATAATGCTTTAAATACAAATTTATTTAAGCTCAGAGTAATTACTACAATCAGAAGTATAAGTAAGCAACCAAATTTTGATTCTAGTTGCAATATTTATTTTGTAATCCAGCGCGTAAACTGTTATGCCAATTTTCTGCCCGTCAAATATCTGACAATTTGGAGCCCCTGTAAATGATAATTCTCCATCATGCAATTTTTTGAATACATGAAATGAAAGAACATACTTATATCTTTTACCCCAATAAAAATTATGTTTTAAAATCATATACATTTTAACATATTAAACGTTGAAAATGGTCTTTTTTGTTTCATTTTTCCCAATTTCGGAGAAATTGTTTCCAATTCAAGAGTCGTGAGACCCCTTAAAATTAAAAACTCTCTTATATAACAGATTTATTAGATGTATTACTTTTAGTAATGATTATGTATTAAAATACTCTATATGCACACTTTTTTCTCTCCAATTTATGGGTTACTTGATTTTAAAACTTAGGGACACCACCTTTAATTGAAAAAAAAAAGAATTTATATTTCGATTCTCATTTTTATCGTGTAAGTTACATAATGGTTTTCTGTCTTTTAAATATCAACTTCCTTTACCTTAAAATAAAATGTGTTTATAAAAAAATCTGAAAATATCAGAAATATACACGTTTTCTTTTTTTCTCTTCTGGCAATCATCCATTTTTGATTTTTATTTTCTTAATGGTGTCTTTGATGTTGTTTTATGATACCTTTTATTTAGTTGCTTTTTGTTTAATGATTTAACAGTTTCAAAACAAATTTTAACGAGTTTTTAATAGCTAACAGCTGCATCTAATTATCCTTAGTTGAGTAATTTAAAATTCCTAATGAAATTTTAATGAACATAAAAATGAAAATTTCTTCTTATTTTCTGTTAATTCCTCAAAATATGCTTTTGAAAAATCTACTTTTTCATGCCCTAAAGGTTTCTGATAATTTTACTATTAATTAGTACAAATGTAAACAAGGTAATTAATAATTGAAAAAAAATAAAGTGAAAAAAATTACACAGGGTTTAAATAATGAAGCTTTCAGTTTCCAATGCACTTCTTTATTTATTACCAGCGTTTATGTACAATGTAAAAAGTTTATTATTACATTTAATGTTAATTCAAACTAAAGCAAAATCTTCCAGTTACCATACAATTGCCTTTCAAACCATTAATAATGCTTAAAAATATAGAGAAAAATCAATATAAGTTAGCAAAAAATGATTATAAATATACAAATTTAACTTTTTGATTCGACAGTCATATGCTGGGCGATTGCAGAGCCACTGTTGCTAAGATTTCTTCCCTCATAGGCTTAATATTTTAATTTAAGTTTTTTCTGTTTAATACTAATTCAGTTTTCAGCATGTCAGTTTAAATTTTTTCCAGCGCAGTAATATTTTTCCTTCTGTTGTTGCAGACCTGTTATGATGTTGCAAAAGGTCTTTTTACCCGACTGCCAAGAAGGGTTATGTGTTTCACGCGTATCTGGGTATGTGGATTAATTTATACCCTCGAAACATCCCAACGGCTGAATGGATTTTAATGAATGATGTCTCTATCGATTCGTCTTAAACTTCCGATGGTTATAGGCTAGGTTTTGTTTTTATAAATTAAAAATGGCGGCCGTGAAATACAAAAAGGCAGTAGAGACGAAAATAAATTTTACGCACCCTATTGAGTGGCATATCATTGGACAGGTCTTTCAATTTGAAGAGGATGTTTCATTGACTATTTTTCAGTCAGAAGCTCCGTTTAAATATTACACAACCTGAAAGTTGTGTAGATAAGATCTGTAGTTTTAATGCAACTCTAACCTTCATAGATATCTATAGGCCTCGCCAAAACAATGTTTATAGATATGAATTAAAAATTAAACACAACTTAAAAGTTGTGAATACAAGTCATCAATACAAGTAAATAAAATAAATAGCTAAGTAATATAAAAAATAGTTTCACATTGATGAGACATAATTAATTAGTTCGTTTTTTTTATTTAACGCAGTCGGGTTTATTTATTTATTTATTTATTTTTTATTTGATTAAAGACTGTATTACTGTGTGCAGACGGGAAAGCTTCGGCGGTTGGAGGAGTAGGGGAAAGTAGGGTAATGACGCTTACTTAAAGGAAAACATGAATAGCTAGTCAAATTTACACAAAAATCAATATTTTATTAGCGAAGTATAACTCCAAAGCATAAGGAACAGTTTGCAATCAACTAATTTGAATAAAAGTTTTAGGAATTTTTTTTTATCGTTTTATTTAACCTTCAGACTACCAAAAAAAAGTATATGCAAGAACTACCATTCGGGTCCATTGGACCCATATGTAAAATATATAGGATTTCAAAATATACAAAACACCCATTTATCTACAATGAATATATTTGTTATTAATGCACCTTATACAATATATAAAAGTGATATATATAGTAATAGAGTAAGAAAGTAACACATACAGTAAGAAAGTAATATATATAGTATATTATAATGACTACAAAACGTTTTTCATCATAATAAAATTATTCTGTACATGAAGTACAAATAACGACGGAATGTTCTCCGCAAACATTTTTCGTACACTTCTTGCATAATGTTCGTGTTTTTCGATCTTTTTTAGAGGGACAAATATGACATCTTGATTTTTTTCGTGGCGGTTCAAAACTATTTGCGTAAAGTTGTTCTGAAGTAGATGTTGAGACGGCGATACCTCCTTCACCTACTAATTCTTCTGCAAGTTGAATAATGAAATTCCGCCTTTTTTTCATTTTCGGATCACATTCAGCATTCAGTGACAACCATATTATGTATGCATTCATCGCACTTATATCGATCATATTATAAAATACAATCAAAGGCCACCGACGTGTCATGCGTTTCACACTATATGCTCTTACCATTTTGTCCATCGTATCTACTCCGCCTTTGGTTTTATTATAATCTAGGATTATTTGTGGCTTTTTTTCTAAGCTGTTGTCAATATCATAAGTGTTATGCATTGTGCTTAGCAAAGTAACAATTCTACATTTTCTGGGACAGTAAGAGATGATGGTCGCCTTCTCTTGAAACCCAAATAAAGTAGAATATACAGAACGATGTTTTGGATTTGTGAACACAGCGGGTAATTCAGGTTTATTTTTTCGAATTGTTCCAATAAGAGATAATTTTTTTGAAGTAAGATGTGTTGCTAATGCATATGACGTAAAAAAGTTATCACATGTAATATTACGACCAGAATTTTCAATTTCCTTCGTCAATCTTTTAACTACATTTTCTCCCTGATGAGATTCTCTTACTTCATTTTTGCCTGTATATAGTTCCAGTTTCCAAGCATACGATGTTACGCTGTCACAAATAACCCAGAACTTCAATCCATACTTTCCAGGTTTAGATGGCATATACTGACGGAAAGGACATTTTCCACGAAAAGAAACTAATTGCTCATCGACAGTCATAGACCAATTAGGAATATAAGGGTCTTGTAAATAGCTATTCCACAATTCAAAGCATTCTCTTATTGGCTCTAATTTATCAGTTGATCTTCTTTTACGCCTCTCAGCAGCATCATCAAATCTTATGACACGTAATATACTTGTGAATCTATTGCGACTCATAATGTCCCGAAATATTTGTCTTCCATTTTTTATGCTCCAAAGTTCGCTTACTGTTTCATTTTTCGATTTATATACTCCAATAAGTAATAAAAGTCCGATGAATTTTTTAAGTTCTATAATATCTATAGGTTTCCACTCTTTATCGAATACTCTATTGCCTTCCGCGTTTGTCCATTTTACTATAATTTCCAAAAGTCTTTTTCGGAAATAGATAAGAAATGAGGATGATATGGAATCCACTTCACGATTTGCAAATCTTGAAGGTCCAGATTTTTCACGTAAAATATTGATTTCAGTACGTCTTCCTTGTGGTCTGGCAACTTCATTCTTATACCAGATCTGTGAATTATTTTTGGAAACAAAAGTAGAATTTGAAGTACTTGTGGTTGCTACATTTACTTCATTGGAATCATTATCAGATTCTGAGTAGGAATCAGAAATTTCATTATGCATTTCAACATAATCTACTTCACCTTCATCAGACGACAGATTTTCATCATCGGTGTCGAATTCTATATCGTCCGGATTTTCCATAATTTTTTGAATTTCCTCTTGAGTCAATACTTTTTTTCTGTTCATCTTCAATTCAGTTTTTAACAAAAAATAAGTTAGGAAATAAGAAAATGATGAATATTTGTAAAATAACAAAGCACGTACAAACTACACTTATTACTTGTCTTCAAATATCAAGTCCTATTTTCAATGAAAAGACTCAAAAACATCAATAAACACCATTCGCTCACTAACTGTGTCTGTTGATAAATGACTCTCTGTACCAGAAGTAACCTTTTATATATAGAGCACGAAGTTTACTAGATCAGTCTAGAATGTTCTCAAAACTTCATTATAAAGTCGCCAAATTTGGCGAGATTGGCGCTAAAAATCCATCGCCAAATGGGCGATAAACAGCCAATTATGGTAACCCTGTTCCTCCTCATGATTTATGGCAACCCTAGAAAAAGAAAGCAACAGTATATTACGTTTGTTTTAATGTTGGGTCCAATGGACCCGCGTGGTAAACAATGAAACAAATTAAAAATAGGTAAAAATTTCGAACAAAATTTTAATCGCAATTGCATATACATAGAGGAGACAATTGCAGGAAAAGTCATGTAATCGCGAAACTTTGAATGCTATTTTTCATGAGAAAAATTTACATTAAATATTGCTGTCGGGTCCAATGGACCCGTCTGGTAGACGGAAGGTTAATTAACCATGGATTGAGCGGTAATGCCCGACATGGTAGGGTAATTGCGCTCAAAATTTTAATACAACATTTAAGTACGACAAATTTTCATATGTAGTTGTGTGGGCTGTTCACACCATTGCAGACTTTATGCGATCACTTTCCACATATTGTGCAACGAAACCACGTTTCGTTATCGCTTCCGAATTCTCCGCAAAAATAGCAAATTTCTGTCTCCATATCCTGTGTGATTAAAAGCAAATCATTTGGGTCATCATCATCACACATCTGCGACTTATCAATGTCTTCCTTTTAGCTGGTGTCATATAACTTCCTTCTTGAAACCTTACGTTTCGCTGTAAGTCTGACGTTTGACTTCTTCGAAGCATTTTTCTTTGTACTTTTTATTGTGATTCCTCAGATTTTGGCTTTTTTAATCCTCCATTTTTTTTTTTAATACAGAAGCTGTTAAAATTTCCGAGTGTTTTTCGCCGAATTGTTGTCGTTTGGTGCTGTTCGAAGATCCAGGAATAGGCGAAATCTCTGCAGACGCTGGTCTTCATGTTTAATTTGAAGGGCCAGGAATGCATGTAGGTCTAATATCATCTACATACAATGCGTTGCTAGTGGGCTATTTTTTTTATCGTCACCAGTTTTTTGAAATCGTAAAATTCGCCTTGTTTAATGACATATTAATTAAGGCGAAAGCAAGGGGAATATTACCATTTCAAAAAAGTGATGTAAATCAAGAAATTTGAATTTAAAAAAAGTACCCCACAGGCAACACTGCCTCTGGAATTCTATGTGAGCGCCATTACCCTCCATCGCCATGCTGGATTTTAATGCTTTATAGTTGGCGTAAGTACGCGCTATAAAAATAATAAAAGCATGAACGTACAGCTAAATGTATATATTTTGTAGACATAATGAGTCAATTAACATTTGAAAGCAAGAGTGTACACTTACCTTCAAGTTAGATGTTGTAGAATTTTATAATAAAACAACGGCAAACTTATAACGTGAGGATACAAAAATACTTTCCTCGTGACGGTCACTATATCCTTACTGGGAACTTACGATGAAGTTCGCTAGGTGTCGGTACCGATCGCCCGTTTTCAATTCTATTCTGTTTAGAGATATTTGTGTGATCGGGATTGCCCACTCAGCGTCATTACCCTACTTTCCTCTAATAAGCAATGGTTTTTTGGTCCAGTATTTTAAAATATACTTATATTTAAATTTAAGCAACTTATATTTAATATTTTTATTTTTTGCAACATGAGCTCAAGAAATTTTTTTTGTTTGCAGCTACCCCCATTTTTTTAAGTTTTTGTTCCGTTACTGCCATGGATCGAATTCCAAATTAGTGCTTCCAGTTTATTATGGTCGGGGATGTGGGGCAAAAATCCCAGACTCCTCCAGAATCAGTCAGATGTCTCTCTTTAAAAAATGCATAATGCGAATTATAATTAGTATCAATATTGTAAAAAAAATTAAAAATTCATAACTTGTTACTTACAAACTAAGCAAAAGTTTCATTAAATGTTTGGCTAAATATTTTAATAAGGACAATTATTATTGGTATGATTTTTAACATTTTCCAACATAGTTGAAAAGGGTTTATGAATACGGATCGTCTATCCGTGCTCTAACTTACGTAAATATAGCCCGATTGCCATGAAATTGATATACATTATAGACCGGGAGCCGACAGCACAGACAATCACCTCATCGAGCTCACGGATGAAATTCTAGGATTATTTAAATATTGATTCGCATATTAAAACGCATTCGGTCTTCCAAGTCATATCTTGGTGGAAAACATCTGGAAACCCGATTTTAGCGGCTGACTCGTAGGTTTACCATTGTGTTTTCCTGCACCAAAAGGTATGAAAACATGGAGGACTGGGATCAGGAAAACACAATGGTAAACCTACGAGTCAACCGCTAAAATCGGGTTTGCATGTGTTTTCCACCAATATATGACTTGGAAGACCGATTGCGTTTTAATATGCGAATCAAGATTTAACTAATCCTAGAATTTCACCCGTGAACTCGATGAGATGATTGTCTGTGCTGCCGGCTTTCGGTCTATTATTGGGGTTTACGATGGCATGTTTACGATTCAAAAAATGAAGTGTGTAGCATTAACGTTTCATTTGCAGAAACACTCAAAAGATTTCCGTTACATTACGGCCAATGGGGAAAAATCGTTTGCAGTGTATTTTAACGATATTACACTACTTTAAACATATTGAAGTTTATATATATCACTTAGGTGCACTACAAGACGCTTACTGTAGAAGTTGAAATTCGTGTAATATGTTGTTCATTTACAGGGACACACAAAAATGTATTTGACTATAGTACTACCTACGAAAAATAATTGCTGGAAGTGCTTTTAAAGTTGTGGTACGCGTTTTGAAATTTAACCTTTTTTTTTGCAAATTACTTTGTGTGTATAAATTCTATACATCGTATACAGGGCTACACAAATGATAGTAAGTGCATTTCCATTTATCGAATGAAAGCTCTGAATGAGAATTTTGAACTGTGCTTCTGCATTTAAAGGAATTAATTTTTAGTATGCTATGTAGTATACAGTGAAATACGTTTAACACGAAATTGAGGGGATCGACATTTTTTTCGTGTTAAAAAGAATTTCGCGTTAAAAGATTCGTAAAAAAAGAACAGAACTCACAAATATTGTCGACGTCGTCAAATTTTATTTCGATTTCCTATTAAACTACTAGTAAGTTGCATCCATTAGGATAAAAAGCAAGTAAAAAAATATTGTTTTTTCTTTGGGAGGGGGGGGGGGGAATCAGATATCTTTTTTTTTCTTGTATTTTTCAGCATTCTAAGATCTAGCTTGCTTATACCAAATAAGCAAAGCTGTCTCTAAATCTTCGTGCTTAGCAGTTTTCATACGTTTTCTCTCTGGCTTAAACATACTGCTCTCAAACATTAACGTAATGGGATCCGTGTTTTTTTATTATTGTTGGATAAAGTAGAATTGGCAATGGCTCTATGCTGATTTCTGTTTTCGTCCTTCTATTTCAGCAACTTCATCCAGCAGCCTCATATTCTTTTGAAGCGAAATAGCAGTTTGTTTTCGCAGCGATTTCCCAGCCATTGTGCTCATAAAATATAAGCAAATTTACAAAAAACACGAAATTCACTGATTTTTACCCAAAATTCAGTGGTTTTAATCCAAATTCACCAATTTCAACTTAAACTAACAAGATCGAAATCGAATTTTTTTCGTGTTAAACGATTTCTGTTTCGTGTTGAAAGGAAAAAAATGTATTAAATTGCATAGTATACTGTCCGGACCGCTATATCATTTCGTGTTAACCGATTTTTCATGTTAAGCGTTTTCGTGTTAAACGTATTTCACTGTACATACAAATCTATAGATCATATACAGGGTTGCACAAAAAAATTAGGGAAATTTTCTAACTATTGATGGTAATTGCAGATAGGTTTTCAAACGCGTTATGCATTTTATTAATTGTATATTTAGATATCTTTCACCTTAATGAACCGTAAAGTTTTGTTATAGTATTCTGAGTGTGTGAATGTGTTGGAAAGTGTTACATAATCTATGCTGGTTGCATGATTTTTCGTTCTTGTTGTTCATAATTTACTCTTTTTCACTGCAAGGTGGTATATAAATTTTCAATTTACATTTGCTGAAATGCAGCTGCTTTTAATTCCCATTCTTTACCGAATTAAATGCGATATTTATTTCTCTAATTATGAAAAAGCATTCGCTATTGAAAAGAGAAACTATTTAGTTAATTTACGATACATTTTAAACCAGTGAATTAGTTCAGAAAAAAGACTAACACTCAATGAGAGATAAATGGGGTAGTAATGAATTAAGCTAAAACGAGAAATACGCTTAATTTAATAATTGTATCGTAAACAAGCTGTAATTGTTTTATGGTGCTTTGATGTTTTGGTCTTTTATTACAAATGTAAACATAATTAACGGTATATGTTAACAGAATATTTTCCTCAAATTAAAAACACGTTTTACTACATAGAGAAACATTTTAATTAAATTCGCAAATGTGAAAACAATTGAGACCGAAATGGAATAAAATCACTTTTCTATAGCAGTTCTTTAGAACATTATGTAAACAATTAAATTTAGTCTGTCTTTATCTTATGTTTTGATTTTGTTTAATTACCTACACTGTTTACTTTGCGAACGCATAGGGTAAGGAAAGTATTGTAATCATGATTATCAATGATTATTAATTTAATAATCATATCAGAAGCAAGTTATAATTGCATGATATCGCTTTGGTCTTTTATTACACTTGTTTTTGCAATCTGCATTGCAAAACACTGCTGGGAGATGAACCACACTTTTGACTTCAACTCAGCTAAAATCATCTCTAAACTTTATACACATGAACTTAACTTTCTTGAAACATTTCATCTGTATGAAAAACATAAAAATATTGTTAATTGCAATTGCGCTTATCTTCCGTTATCAGATTGTTAGAAATATTACATAAAAACCTCTTTTTCATAATTTCTTCTTGCATTTTTCATATTATCAGTTCCACTCCCAACACTATTTTCCTATTTGGCTGCCACTCCTAATTTCCTGTTTTTGTATTGGTATAATAAACCTATCAATCGAATCCGCTTATCTTTTATACATATGAGCAAAAAGTCTTCCATTTTTTGCGGTGAGGATGGTACGCTGAATGGTATCGGAACTAATCTGCTATAAAATATACAGTTTTAGTGCTAATAACATCTTTTTCTACTTATATACTTCTATTGTAATCATAATTTGTGTGTGTGCGTGTGTGAGTGAACAACATAACTCGTTCCGGTTGAGCTCTCAATTGGCCAATATGCTTTACAATCTGCTCACAAAAACTGCCGACAGATGAAGTATTTAATTCTTGTGATTAATTTTAACACAATTGTTTTAATTAGTTAATAAATCACACGAGTTGTAATTTTCCAATTGAGTGAAAAAGTGTCCAGTCCGGGATTCGAACCAGGGACATTTGACTTAAGCTTCCAATGTTATGTCAACTGATTACTATACTCGTGTAATTTATTTACCAATTAGAATAAGTGTTTTAAAATTAATCAAGTGTAATTTCGTAACCAACGTTTCTTGGATTACCATTAATTTCGATTTATTCTGTTCAGCTGATTCGGATATCAGACCAGATTTTATAATCAATAAAGTGTCTGGGGATAATTGCGTGTCCACTGTATAGTTTTATGAATAATGTACATTTGAAATAGAATTAACCCACAGAGTAACGATAAATAATAGAGGTGCAGTATGTCGTAAAAACGGTTTGTCATACAAAGCCGGTTATCACTCAAATTTGAATGCTATCATTCGGCCAAAAACAAAACAAGCACGTTGTGATGTAGTAATCACATTTATTATTAATTTTTTTCATTGTAATGCAGCATTATTATCTCACGTTTTAAACTATTTATTTTCAACGCAAAACATCGTTCAAATCGCTTTTTTTCTTTCCTTTTTACCGCAAGTAACAGAACATTTTATTTCAGATTTTTCTCTTCCTGATCTATTTATAGAATCAGCGTGACGTCGCCCGCGTCCTATTGGAGGTGTGTCTCCTCTTGCCTTTTGACCGTAGTTTCGTTTTCTCCGTGCTGTCATTCGTTCTACAGTTCATACGCAAATTTAATTTAACGAATAGATTTAAATCATTTCTGGAAGTAGTTTTGTAAACCCCTTTTATGTAGTATATATATCAATGCAGCCAGTTTTTTAACAGATTTTAACAGATTTACGAAAGTTTAAGATGTATTTTTAACAACGTGATTTGTCTTTTGAATTTCGGGCCGTTGTGCTTAAATTCGAAGAGCGATGTTCTTCAATAGCTATATCTCGATATCTAAAAGTTTATCTTCGGTCTCTGGCTTTTTAATTTAACGCATGTTTGATTTCGGACTTTTTATTATCAAGATCTTCTTTAAAAAGTGATTTAAGCCTGCATTTATTTTATTATGGAATTACTTCAAGTTCTTAATAATGCTACGTGGAACGTTTTTTTTAATGTGTACGGTGACCTACTTTTTCTAATTGCCTTCCACCTCTCAAGTGAATCAACGAATAAAGAAGATTTTTTATAACTGCTGTCTCTTCAATGTGTATCTCATCATTAAGTAAGAACGTTACATTTACTTATTCATCCTTCTTTTTTTTTTACTGCAAGTCAATCTTATCATCTTAGCTATACGATCCATTTACGGCACTCCAGATTGTTTATTTTATCCATCTTTTTATTTACTTAATTCTCCTCAACAAATTTATACCACACACATGGAACAGTGACCGAATTCTTTGGCGTTACCTATGCATTTCTCTGTGTGAAAAGTGATCTGCTATGTTTAAGCATTTTATACGATAACAATTTCCAACAATAAAAACAAAAGCAAAAAATACAGGTCTGAATTAACTGGCGCGTCAAAACGCATAGTTGTGTTTGGGCCGAATGTAACAGATTTTAGGGGTACATTTTCAGCGTCACGCCTAGACACTATACTTCATCTCTAGTTTTGCTCTTCACTCTGTGGGACTAATTTGATAAATTATAAATATTACATAATAAATACATGTGCTAGTTTGATTTCGCGAAAATATATGAAAAAAAAAATAATTGATTAATAACAAAATAAGTTAAAGAAATAAAATAGAATAAATAAAAATTTAGAATATTTAAAAGGTTTTAGCTTCAATACTATGGTTTAAGAGATAAAAGTCTAAAGAAAAGATCCGTCTTTGCATCCTCTACGGAAAACTATATAACATTTTAATTGTGAGAGCCTGAATATAAATTGTTTAATGTATAAAAATATATTACATGCATATTAGCAATAATGAGAGTTAATGGAATGTCCACGATCATTTCAAATTTCGTGGGCAAAAAATTGTGAACTGAGTACCTAACCATCATATGTCAGTGTATTATTCAAAAACTTTACTTTTATTTAAAAACTATATCAAAGCTAATAGACCAGGATGCGGCTGACTATTACCTCATGCAGTTGATGGCTGAAATTCCAGGATTAGATAGAACTTAGTCATATCTTGGTGGAAAACACCTGAAAACCCGATTTTAGTGGTTGACTCGTAGGCTTACCATTGTGTTTTCCTGCTATCAGTCCTCCATGTTTACATAGCTTTGGGTGCAGGAAAATACATTGATAAACCTACGAGTCAACTGCTAAAATCGGGTTTTAAGGTTTTTTCAACCAAGATATGATTTGGCAGACCGATTGCGTTTTAATATGCGAATCGAGTTTTAACTAATTTTGGCATTTCAGCCGTGAAATTGATGAGGTGATTGTTTGTGCTGCCGCCTCCGCATAGACTATCACCTCATGCAGTTGACGGCTGAAATTCTAGGATTAGACAGAACTTTATTAGCATATTAAAATGCAACTAGTCTGCTAAGTCATATCTTGGCGGAAAACACCTGCAGACCTGATTTTAGTGGTTTATCGATAGGTTTATCACTCTATTTTCCAGCACCAAAAGGTATGGAAACTTGGAGAATTGGAAGGAAGAAAACACAATGGTAAACCTACCAGTCAACCACTAAAATTGGGTTTGAAGATGCTTTCCACCAAGATATGAATTGGAAGACCAGTTGCATTTTAATATGCGACTCAAGCTTTAACTAATAATGGAATTTCAACCATAAACTCGATGAGGTGATAGTTTGTGCAGCCGCTACCTAGTCTATAACTTTCGATCAATCTACCAACTCATAGTATACCTGCCACTCAAATTACTCTAGGATTGGACTGTATACTTAAATTGCTCAACGTTTAAAAAATTATAATTTTAATTATATACGAAGCACTGTCTTTTATAACACTAAACATTTAAGTCAAGTTATTGTAAAATATGCATTATAAACATAGTATAAGTTGGCAGAGTTGTTATCAAGCAAACAGATTTGATATATGTTCCCTATTAATTTGTAATTACCTGAATTAAAAAAGATGACTTTGTAACAATGTGCTTCAGAAGTTTTACTCACAAAATTGTAAAGGAAAATCAAGTTAAACATTTTTTTTTAGTAAGTTTTGATATCTAAACCTTTTTACACTGAAGCAATGATAAAAATGGTATAAACATGTGTTATAAATTAAACGATTCTAAAAACAGAAAATTATGTTTTATGAAATAAAACTTTCATACTCATATTACCCCACTATATCTAAATTACACCAACAGGGGATATTTAAGAGCTTATTAAATGTCTTAACTGTTATAATCCCTTATTCTCATATGTGTAATAAAAGGTTCATCTTACTAATTCAATGTATGTATAATTAATGTGGGATAAACCAAAACGACTGAGTAAAACTTTTTCCTGCATGTTTTTCTTTGTATAATTTTCTCTGTAATAATAAGAAAAAAAAAACTTTGCACGGCATGCTAAATCTCTGACGAAACAAAATGTTTTATAGGGATTGAAGAAAAAGATAATATGCGCTATTTACTGGTACGAACTCATAAATAAAAAAGAGTACTTTCACTTTATTCTTAGCTGAAAGATAGAAAACAATGAAAATTAGAAAAAAATTGCAGTTACACACATGTGAATAACTAAACTAAAAACGAAACCTATTTCTTTAGTATCCACTAACGATCAGGGCCTATAGTGCCCAACACTTTTTTCTTGACTGTAGTCTCTGAGGTGATATGCAGCAATATGTCCCGGACAGATGGTCAGACTAAAGCGGTGCTCTCACTGTTTTGTGAGTAACTGCCATATGGCTCACATGCAAGAAAAGTGACACATCTCGACAAAAGTAAATTTCACAGGAGAGACAAAAGAAAATTTGCATGATTTTACTGTAACATGAAACTATAGCACTTAGCTCTACATGCTGGAATGAAAACTTGCATAGAAGCAAAAAACCTTTAAGAATGAAGACATAGGATGAAGTTTGGAGGATTGGATAAATTAACCTCCCCACACAATCCACCCCGCTTCTGTGGTCACGAATGAACATATAGCGTAAAAAAGTTATTTTCCGTATAAATACACTTATGAAACTGTTTGTGTAGTAAGGCACACCTAGGGCAGATCTATAAGTAGAATAAAACGCAAAATGAATTTTTGCGAGATGTGTCAATTTTCTTACGGGTGAGCGATATAATATGATATAATATCAAATATTATATGCACTTTTCCAGATGAACTAATAAATAAAAACAAGAGGACTTTCTCTTTATTTTTAGCTAAAATCTGAAAAACAATGAAAATTATTATTTTTTTTTCTTTTGTAATTACATATATGAATAACAAAACTAATAAAAAGATAAGTGCTCAGTTAAACTGATGGCACTGAGCACACAGGCTATTCACACTAATTATATATCATACTCTTATTTCAAAGAATAATGCTCCTGGAATAATGCTCCTGGCCTATAAATTAAGGGTGTGGATGAGCCATCCACCCATTTTCTCCCTTTCTACTTAGCCAATACACCTTCAAATATAATGCTGGAAGCTCCTTATCAGAATAAACCTGTATACTGAATTGGAAACAATTCGAATAATTCTGCATGAAAAACCCATTTATTTAACCCATCAAACCTATTTAATCTCTTTATATAATTAAGGGTATTAGTCTCCCGTTCCCCCCTTTATACTTAACCAATGGACCTCCAAATCTAATCAGGGAAGCGCATTATCAGAATAAACGGGTATACCAAATTTTAAGCAAATCGTATAGAAAAACCCATTAATCTAAATTAAGGGGGGTTAGCCGCCATTCCCCTCTTTATACTTAAGAAGTGAACCCCCAAATCTAATAAAGGAGGCGCCTTGTCAAAATGTACTTAGAAATTTTTTTTTAAGCAACCCCCTCACTGACAAGCCCGTGTTAATACGTTCACTAAGCTCCAGGTTTCACTGCAATACAAGCAAAATTTAAAGTAATATAATTCTATTGATTTAATATATTTTTAATACATTGAACAATGATTAATCCTTCCAAGGATTACATTCATATTCGTTATTAAGTTTTTTTTATAAAATGTCCAAAGAATCATTTCTTTTTAGCATTTAAAACAAAATGAAGAGAAAACAACATTACAATTTTGCCCTTTAAGCAAATTGGATATTTCTATCAAGAGTTATCGCGTTACATACATGCATACATACAGAACCTGCGGGCACATTAGTTCTCAGGCTTTGATAGCCTGTAAGCTAAAAACTAAACTTGTAGCTTTAGTATCCATTAACACGTTCACGCCGGCGCGGTGGGTCACACTCGATTGTCTCGGAGCTGCTAAAGTCTCCGGCTTTTTGGATATCAGTATTTTAATACAGAAAATGTTGTTTTAGTTAATTAGAAAAATTGGGCGATTTAAAAGAACAACATTTTCTCTAAAATAATAGTGGTGTCCAAAAAGCCGGAGACTTGACAACTCTGAGACAGTCGAGTGTGACCCACCGCGCCGGCGTGAACGTGATAAGGGTCACGGCCTACAGTGCCCAACTCATTTCTCTTGTCCGTGGACCATAAGGTGCTATACAACACATGGCTTGATCAGGTGGTCAGCCTAACGCGGGACGCTCGGTGTTTTGTGAATACCAATCATATTTTAATAGTAAATACACAGTAAAACAAGTTTGAAATAGCACGTCAAACGTGCCAAATGAGTTGCGTTCGCACTATATCTATTAATACAAATATATTTTGCACCGCATATCGTACTGAATGTATATTTTAGTATACTCCAATAAGTGCATATCCATTTCATTCTGTTCGAAATGCTGTAACATGATTAAAATGCACTTGAAATAACTTTTTCCTATTGGCCCTAATGTGACAGGAAACTTTTGACTGTCCTTGTCATTAAACAATACATCCGATATTCATAAAATTTGAAATGACTAGACAAAATTTTGCAACAACTATATATTTTAACCCTTAATTGCAGAGGGATGTAAATTTCCATCACCTTTTTATTTAATTTTTAATACATAAATTAAGTTCTTACAACCACTATATTTATTTAGAAATATTAATCCTCTAAAAATTACAAAAATATGCTACTAAATAAAGTTAAAAATCTATCTTAAGATTTCTGGTGTCTAATCCTTAATATAAAAATAAAAAACACAATTCTAAAAGAATAATTCATGCATTTAAGGGTTAAATTTCAAACCATTCAGCTGGGTAGTTTTTGATCTGTTATACGCGGACAGACAGACAGATAGAAAACAGGCGAGCAGACAGGCAGGCAGACAGACAGACGGACCTAACGACGCCTATACGTGCTACGTATTTATATAACTACGAACGCACCTAAAAAGACAATTGTTTCTCAAAATAAGGATATATAGTATAACCACGAAGAAAAATATACAACAACCTCTTTAGAGTTAGCCACGATTCTGAAAAGCGCTCTGTATCATGAGAAACCTCAAATGTCAATATATTTTCGAGATTTATAGAATCATCTATAAAAACTAAGCTTTGTTTGCTGCCGCTGATTTTCGGAAGTGTTTCCAAATAAAATCATAAGACTGCAATAATCCACTTTGCTTCAATCACGAACAACACAATATGAACTTTAAAAGTTCTCTGTTTACGAAAATGGCGACAGATGTAATATAGATGTTATAAGTTTGAAATATGCATTTTACTTAAATTTTCTAGCGCTTTCGGTCTGCAAAACCCGTGTTGCAACTCATTTTGGGGAAAAGGAATAATCCCTATTGAGGATTACGGAATACCATCGTCCCGCCCCGAGGGAAAACTTCAGAACTAATTTGGATTCCGGTCTAGACCGATGTAAGTGATGTGATGCAGCAAAAGCCAAGTGAATAAGTAATAAGTTTTGTGTTGCGTCTTGTAATTGTAAACGTTAGTGTGATTAAAACTGTGAAGTGTATAAAAGACCTCTTCATTTTGTCAAGTTATTTGAAATTTTGAACATTACTCGGATTTTAAGATCCTGGGTGATCTCAAGTCCTTTCAACCCGCAGTCATCGTCAAAGAATATTTTAATTAATTGCCGTTCTTTTCATTTCAAATAAGCCAGCTCGTTTGAAATGGTTGAGTCAATAATTCTTAGGGTAGCTGGAAGTAGAAGTAGTATTGCTCTGGATTAAACTTTTGTACAGGAAAAAAAATATTTTATTGCCAATCCATTCATTTTAATAAGTCATCTTGTTCACACTTTCGTTTTTAAGCGTGCAGCTGGACCGTAGTAGAATGAGTGAACGGTAATTAAATATTTTCCTGCACTTAAGTTTCATCCGAAGCACTGCTACTTCTACTACGGTCCAGTTACCCATTTAAGAAAGAAAGTGTCGTATGAGAACAAGGTGACTTATTAAAATGAACAGATCGGCAGTTAAATATTTTACCTCTACAAAATTTTAACCGAGAAAACAATCAATCAATCGAGTACTACTTCCGATCGAAAACATTTCAATCGAGAAAACAATCAATCAATGGAGTTCTACTTCCGATCGAAAACATTTCAATCGAGAAACTACTTCCAGCTACCCCAAGAATTATAGACTTTCCAATATTCAATGAAGTGACTAAGTATATAACGGCAAATTAACGAATATATTCCCTTATGATGGCTGCGGGATTGCAGGCCAAAATTACTAGGAAATTTAACTAACTTGTATATTTTAAACTTGTAACATCGGTATAATTATTATCTACCAACTTTTAAATAAGCAGGGATCTTTAATGTTCATATTGTGTAGTTTGAGTTTTCAAATTGTTTAGAGTGCAATAATTAGTTTCGCGCAAACCGAAATATCGGTTTTTATGATGCTACTAGTTTTCTGTTAACCATTTAAAGCTGCGTAATTGAATATTGTAGGGGATAGTTGTACAAAACCGGGTAGGCCGAAAAAAGCTATTTTTTATATAATCAACTACATTTTTTATGGAAAAGAATAGGTTTTATGATAGCCAAAGGTTCATTTAATATTACAAACTGTGTTAAGAATTTTCTCCCCAACTTGCATTTCAGAACAACAAATATTTATGGTAAAAATAGCAAATAAAGCCTTTGTGCAAGAATATTAAAAAGCAGAAAACCAACGTTTAAAAATGCACAAATAATAGATAAAAAAACAGCAAACAGATGTTTCGAACCTACTAGCGAAACTCTTCTTCAGTGCAAGATAGAGCAAGGTACAGCGTACTAAAAAAAGCAAGGCTGGGCAAAATGACAGAGACGCACTGGCTTATATAACAGATAGGGATAGCGAATGCGCCAAAAACAACCAATGAGAGAGAAGCAGATGAAACGACTGAGTGGACAAGTAGCAACATCTACCGGAGAAAGAGAGAAAAATAAACCAAAAAAAGGGGAAATTAATTTAATGCTTTCCAAATAATTGGAAAATCAGGAATACTAGAAAAGTCATTGAGTAAAGAGTGAGAATTTTTAACGATGTAAATGTTTATAATGATATTAATAATAACTATCTTATAAAGATCGAAAAAAAACACCAGTCGAGCCAATTTCAAGCAGTATCAATAAAAGATGTTATAACCTTCCCTAATAGCAAATCAGAGTAAAAACAGACTTCATGACGTTAAATACATATTAACAAACGTAAGTAACACATAATAGTTCACTAATAAATCAACAGAAAGCACCAAATGTCAAAAGAAGATCATGTAACTCTTGAGTTACAATATGCATTTAAGGATTAATAAAGATATCGAACACTCGCTATTGCGACATTCACTAAAATTAATCACATTACACAAAACAGACAAAAACCAGTTAAGTTATCGAACAGTTAATAAAGATATCGAACACTCGCTGTTGCCACACTCACTAAAACTAAGAACATTACACAAAAAATAAACAAAAAACGGCGTTAAAATTATCACTATTGGTACAATTACCTCAATGGAATTATCAGTTGACTAAAGTAAAATCCCCAAGCTTTCATAATTTCTTACTCTTGAAAGAATAATATATGTTTTATCTTTTTTAATGCTAATGAATGAATAGGTAATGAAGGTTGAGATGAAGAAAAACAATTGAGTAAACTTTTTTCTGCGTGCTTTTTTTTTTGTATTTTTTTTATTTCTATAAGAGAAAAGAACTTTGTGCAGCATACTATCTCTGAACCGAAATTAAGTGTCGTTGTTTTCTCAGGCAAAAAGAAAAAGTAACATGTTTACTTCGTTAAAGAGGCTGATAATTTAAAAGAAAAAAAACAGAATGATCAATTTATTCGTAGCAGAATGACGGAAAACCAGAAGATTTATATTTTCAACGGACAACGTTTTGCAGATGAAAATAATATGTGTCAAGTTTTATTTCTAAGTAGTATCAGTACTTAAGTTTTTTTTTTTTTTCATTTACACTTTTAAGAAATAAAATAACATGCAGAAAAAATATTATTTTCCGCAAAAAATTTGCAATATGGATTATATATTCCTAAAATAAAATAAAAGATAAATAGTTTTAAAATTTCATTTGTATGTAATATCACTCTTTTAGAGTAAATTTTCTTTTAAAATTTGACTTATTTTCAAAGAAGGAAAGAAAGTAACATATTTACTTCATAAACGAGCTGATAAATAGCAGAAAGACAGAACGATCAATTTATTCGTAGCTCTAAGATGGAAAACAAGAAGATATAGAAAGATTGACAAGTTTCCCTGTTGCAAGTATATGTTAAAAATATATATAATCTTTAATTCTAAATAGTATCGGTACTCAGTTTTTTTTTTTTTTTAAGTTTTAAGAAATTAAATAATGCACATTTTAAAATAATTTAAATATTATTTTTCGCAGATATTGGGGGACCGGAAAGAAATGTCTTTTTAGGTGCGTTCATAATTATATAAATACGTATCAACTATTGTCTTCCTTCGGTCCGTCTGTCTGTCTGTTTGTCCGTCCGCATATAACAGAGCAAAAACTACTCAACTGAAGGGCCTGAAATTTTAAATCTATAATTGTTGCAGAATATTGTCGAGTCATTTTAAATTTTATGAAAATCGGATGCATAGTTTAATTACAGGGGCAGCCAAAAGTTTTCCGTAACATTACTGCCAATGGGAAAAAATTATTCTAAGTGAATTTTAATGATGCTACAGCCTTTCGAACAGAATGAAAGTGATCGGCACTGATGAAGTGTACTAAAATATACCTTCAGTACAATATACGGTGCAAAAAATATTTGTAAAACTAGTTATAGCATGAATGCACCTCATTTGCCACGTTTGACGTGCAATTTCTAACTTGTTTCGCATGTAAATACTAGTTTGCCATTTATCAGCTCATTGTGTACTTCAAAGACTTTTAGGTAGCTTTCTTTACAAAAAAGCTACCTATTGCAGGCGTTCGGAGGAAAGCGATTTCAAAAAATTTTGGTATATTTTCATCGATCATGACCCCCAGACCCCGAAACCACCCTCCGTTCAAAATTGATATATATATATATATATATATATATATATATATATATCAATATATATATATATATATATCTGACCTATGTCATACTGTAACTCTCGTATTTATGAACCGATTTGGATGTAATTCAGTGTGTACATAGTACATACCAATGTCTCGACCGAGTTCGTTGGCCAGCTTCATCCGCCATTTTGTTTCAAAATGGCGGCCATTTAAAATTTTTTAAAAAATTTAAAATTTGAAATGTGGTACCAAAAAATTGAAAATGGAAAAATATTTTTCTCTTATGTATTTGACCTTTATACAAAGACTCCGTAGCAGTTTTTGTTTCGTCTATATCTTAAAAAATGGCTGAGTTATAGCATTTTGAATTTCTAGCGAAGCTGACATTTTGAAACGTCCTGAATTTTGTCACGCCATAAAAGGCGTATTTATGAACCGATTTGGATGTAACTTCGTTTATACACAGTACAGACCAATGTTTCGACCGAGTTCGTTGGCCAGCTTCATCCGCCATTTTGTTTAAAAATGGCGGCCATTTAAAATTTTAAGAAAAATTTAAATTGGAAATGTGGTACCAAAAAATTGAAAATTGAAAAAATATTTTTTTCTTATGTGTTTGTTTGACCTTGATAAAAAGATTCGGGAGCAGTTTTTGTTTCGTTTATATCTTAAAAAATGGCTGAGTTATAGCATTTTGAATTTCTAGCGTGGCTGACATTTTGAAACGCCCTGATTTTTGCCACGTGATAACAGACGTATTTATGAACCGATTTGGATGTACCTTGGTGTGTACGTAGTACATGCAAATAACTCAACCGAGTTCGTTGGCCAGCTTCATCTGCCATCTTGTTTCAAAATGGTGGCCATTTAAAAAAATTAAAAAAAATTTAAATTTAAAATGAGATGCTAAAAATTTGGAAAATGAAAAAGATTTTTTCGTATGTGTTTGACCTTAATACAAAGATTCCGGAACAGGTTTTGTTTTGTCTATATCTAAAAAAATGGCTGAGTTATAATATTTTGAATTTCTATTGTGGCTGACATTTTAAAACGACCTGATTTTTGTCTTTCGATAACAGGCGTATTTATGAACCGATTTGGATATTACTTGGTCTGTACATAGTGCATACCAATATCTCGACCGAGTTCGTTGGCCAGCTTCATTCGCTATCTTGTTTCAAAAAGGTTGCGATTTTTTTAAAAATGTATTTTAAAATTTAAAATGAGGTATTAAAAAATTGGAAAATGAAAAAGATTTTTTTTTATGTGTTTGGCCTTGATACAAAGATTCGGAGCAGTTTTTGTTTCTGAAAATTTGTCCTTTTGTTTATATCTTAAAAAGTGGTTGAATTATAGCACTTTGAATTTCTATCATGGCTAACACTTTGAAACGATCTTGTATTTGTCACGCGATACCACACGTATTCGCCTATTTCGATGGAAGAAGGCATGTGGATAGTATACATCAATATCTCGACCAAGTTCGCTGGCCAGATTCATCAGCCATCTTGTTTCAAAATGTCGGCCATTAAATTAAAAAATATATATATTTAAAGTGAGGTGCAAAAATATTAGAAATTGAAAAAGGTTTCTTTCTTAAGTATTTGACCTTGATATAAGGATTCAGGAGCATTTTTTGTTTGTCTTTATCTTAAAAAATGGCTCAGATATAGTAGTTTCAATTCCTAACGTGGGTGACATTTTGAAAAATCTGATTTTTTGCCTGCGACAGCACTCGTATATATCAACCGATTCCGATGTGAGTGAGCATGTGCACAGCAATTACTAAGGTCTCGACCAAGTTCACTGGTTAGCCTCATCCACCATGTTGTCTTAAAATGGCAGGCACTTTAAGAAATCGCCAAATTTGGCAGCCAAATATAAGTTACTTTAATTAAAAGCAGCTTGGATAAAGCTGACTAATTTCGCGAAATTCTCATTCATAATGATTTAGTATTGATAAAAATTGGTATTGAATCTCCTACATTCGGTTTCCACTAAATTGTGCTTCCTGTGTTTGAATAATATAAGTTGGCTTTTTTAAAATAAGGAATATGAAAGCTACCTCTTCCTCCCGGCACTGGCCGGAAGGACTTTTTAATGTTAAAGTGACTTGTTTGTTTGTAAATAATTAACTGTTAATTTTTTATGGCAGCTTTAGATGAATTGGCGAACGAAATACGAGAAAAGATACATATCCGGCATTATATGTTTTTTGAATTTCACAATGAGAGTTACACAACAGCTGCTACCAAAAACATTTGCTATGTTTATCCAAGTGAATTAGAGCCCCACCAGTGGCCGAGAGGTCCTGCTCTCGAAGCTGGTAGACGGGAGGTGCTGGGTTCGATCCCAATCGCGCCCGTCGGCCTAATCGTTCGGAGTTTTAGTGGTTTTCTTCGAACCTTGGTTCTCCAAGCGTTAATACGGGTTAGGTTCCCTTAGAAAGACCTTCACAGAAGGCACTCCCCCCTTAGGGCCTATATCCTACGTGCAGATAATTGGCCGACATAAATACAACCAACCAAGTGAATTAGACGTTCGTACATGCCAAAAGTAGTTTTGTAAGTTCAGATCCGAGAATTTTAATCTTTCGACTTGTATCGATTATAAAGACCATCAACTTTAGACAATGACATGTTAAGGGCGGAAGTGGAATCGAAACCGTGTCAGACAATCGAGGAACTGTCAAAAACTTTTAATCAAACTTGGCCGACCACCCAAGATTATTTGCAATAAATTGATAAAGTAAGCAGTGCAGGTATTTGGGTCCCGCTTAATTTGTAAGAAAGCTAATGATCCACCGCATGCAACTAATTGCTTCAACGGCACAATGAAGAAGCGTTTTTTGATCGCTTGATCACTGGAGATGAAAAATGGGTCCTCTATGATAATACAAAACGCAAAAGGCAGTTGCTCTCTTTCGAATAAAACACTACGAAATCAGAATTACATCCCAAAAAGACGCTTTTGTGTTGGTTCAGTCATTTGGTAGAAAATAAAAGAAAGTTTTGGTGTAATTTTGATATTTGATGCCTTCATGTTTTTTGAGTCACTGAACACGAATCTGAATAGTTTGCCAACAAAATGTATCCCAGGAAACACGTTTTCTTTTTCTTTTTTCAAAAAACGTGCAAAAGATCAGGATTCGCTTTAATTTTTCAAAATAACTTCAAAGTTATGCATTTTACGTAAAAGACCTCAATACATAAATTAAAGAGGATAAAATGTCCTTCATTTTACGTATTAAAAGCTTTTTTCTCTGATGTGTTTGACGGAGTATTCGCGGAATCGTTCATTTTGAAGTGCTGAAATCGGGACAATCCTTTGCTGTGAACAATTAGATCGAGTAAATCAATCTTTAATTGAAAAATGGCCAGAGATTTTCAAGAGAAAAGGTGTTATTCTGCAACACTATAATGCCAGACAGTTCTGCACGAGACGAATCGTGAAAAAAAATAATGAATTCGAGTGGGAGATACCAACATACTTGTCCGACATTAGACCATCGGATTTTCATTTATTCGGAACGCTACAACACTTTCCACGTAGAAAATAAAATTGAAAATTTGAATGATAGCCAAAATGCCATCTGCAAATATTTTTCTCAATAAATAATTTATTTTTATCGATCCGGCACTGAAAACTTCCACACTAAATGGTAAAAGGTTGTTTATAAGGAGCGTGATTATATCATCGATGAAAAATAAAAAAATATTAAAAAATTATTTTTTTGTATTTAATGTAAAAAAATGACATTACTTTCCCGTTCTCCTATCTATTTATATAAAATCCAAGTCTCTGTCTGTCCCTCACAATTCCGATTGGACCACCTCATTAATCGCTTCCTATGAAGAAATTGGTACCACCTTCAACAATGAGTAATTGTTGAAAAGTACTAATACAGGGTTACTACAATAGCGCCAAACTCTGAACAAGTTGGCAAATTAGCGTTAAATTTGTCGGTATGTCGCCAAATTTGGCGACAAAAGTAAGTTGCCATATATGAAATCAATTTGGCTAAAGCTGGCTAATTTTGCGAAATTCCTATTTAAACCCAGTAATCTTTTTAATCGAGATCACCACAATTTTATTTAAACTCAGCACATTTAAAGGTTTTTTTCAAAATCTATGGGTCAGAATTTAAAGAACAATATACGAAAATGTACGTCTTTACAGCTTCATCCCGATGCTACTAATAAAATATCCACCACTAGACAGCGCTGTACTATCTGAGCTTCTAACTATCCGATTTTAATGTGCTTTACATAGACGGATGCAGAAATTAAATTCTTGGTACTTTTCCAGTATAGGGGCCTCTGCGAAATAGAGAAAACGGCCTTGGCGAAGAAGGAAATGTGGCAACATATATTCTGGAACCTATTCACTGTTTCATTTCATATTCACTCGCATTTTTTTCAATATTTATACAGTTTGTTTAATATCAAGAACACGTTTATCTAATTTTATGCAAAAACAGAAGAAATTTGTGCATAAAAAACAACAGTAATATACATGTTTCGGCGTAAATGCCTTCAAATTTATTTGTTTATAATTTAACTCTGTTTATCTTTCATATTGCGAAACATAATTATAAAACTGATTTCTTGACAGAAAAAAATCTAATTTGTTTATCAAAATTGTTTATAATCCTGAATCAATATTTATGAGTAAAATTATGATTTCAAGGTCATGTAATATAGATTTATTTACTTTTATAATAATTTTGAATTGATGGTGATTTATTAGTTTTATAATTACTTGGATGTCATTTAAATTAATATTATAGCTATTTAGAAGATTTATAACTGCATATTGTAATTTTTATTTTGATGTTTATTTTATATAATATGTATCATTTTTAAAATGGTTAGTCTTGACTCTGTAACCAAGCAGAGAACATGTAACATGTCCTGACTCTGTAATCAGAGATGCAAATTGTTAAATCATGGCTCTGTTTAATGCAGAGTGTATAATGAAAGTCCTGACTCTGCAACCAAGCAGAGAACTTTTTTTTTTTTTTTTTTTTTTTTTTTGTATTGGCTCTGTTAAATACGGAGAATTACTATTATGGAACAATTATTAACTTCTAATGATGAATAGAATTTACATACTATTTCAGTTTTATTTAATAAACTATTTAATCTAATTGCTCTCCCATCTCACTTGGATTTTGAAAATTTATTTGTCATATGAATTTCGGCACCACCATTTTTTTGGTGCCTCGTAACCCGCGAAACATTTTTTGGAAAGAATAGTGAGCAGTTTGTGAAAGTGATTTGTGATTAACAACTGTGATTTATCTTTCAACATGTGATTAGTGTGTGATTTATCTTTCAACCTGTGATTAGTGTGGAATTATTATTGTGCCATTTGGATTACGACATGACATCTATATTACCTGGAATTAACAGGTAAGAAAATATTGTTTCATTATATATGAATTGTTTGTTTTAAAATAAGAATTATTGATTATTTAAAATGGAAAGTATTGAGAAATTGAAAGCAAAACTTTCTGTTGAACGAACGAGTTTCACGAAATTAATTACAAAATTAGAAACATTATTAAATGATGACATTGATAATACGAAAACCGATAAATTATTTGAGCTTCAAGAAATATTCCTCTTGAAAGAAACGACTTTCCAAAGTTTGAATCGTGATATTGAAGCTCAAATATCCGACTTAAAAGAATATGAAAAGGACATTGCTAGTAGTGAGAAGTATACTGATCAATTAATCAGTGCTAAATTTAAAATTAAAAATAGATTAAGTAAATGTAAAGGAAATAATGTTTCTATGATAGCAACTAGTCATGTAAATTCATTGAATGGTTCTGCTAGGGGAACAGAAACGAGTTCTGCCATGAAATTGCCTAAATTAAATGTTCCAAAATTTTCTGGTGAAATCGAAGAATGGGTCGAATTTTTTAACTGTTTTGAAACATCGATACTCCAGAATAAATCACTATCTAAGATAGAAAAATTCGCTTATCTAAAATCCTTGTTATGTAATCGGGCCTATAATGTGGTAGAAGGGTTTCCATTGACAGAACAAAATTATGATACTTGTATTGATTTATTAAAGGACCGTTTTGGTAAGGTTGATGTTATTATTAATAAACACATGACTAATTTATTAAATATGGAACCAGTTAAAAATTGTTCAAATTTAAATGCATTAAGAAGATTGCATGACATGTGCGAAGTTAATATTAGAAGTTTAAGAAATTTAGGGGTAACATCCAGTTCTTATGGACAATTGCTAAATCCTATTTTGCTAAAGCTATTGCCCCATGAATTAGTGATTGAATATCATAGAAAGCGTGATACTAGCAAAGAGTCAGATGTAACCGATGTAATTGCCTTTCTGAAATGTGAAATAGAATGTAGAGAAAAGGCTTTGTCAATGACAAGTTCTAAAAATGATGCATCCTCTTCTTTTGTACATAAAAATAAAACTGAATTTCGTGAAAAGAAAACATCAAATAAATATCAACATGCTAATACCTTAAATGCTAATATTAAAGTTTTTTGTGTATTTTGCAAAAGTAGCGATCATTTATCTTCCGAGTGTAAAAATTTAGCTGATGATAAGAAAAGATTAATGTTACGTAAGGAGGGTAGATGTTACAAATGCTTTTTGAAATCGCATTTATCTTCGCAATGCCGCATAAAATTAAAGCCATGTCTAAATTGTAAAAGCACTGAACATAACAAATTACTTTGTTTTAAGAAAAGTTTGAAACCAGAAATTAATGAAAATCAAAATCAAACAATTGTATCTAATTCTCATTGTAATTTTAGAAATTCTAATCATGCTGTTTTATTGCAAACATGTTGTGTAATTGCTCAAGTTAATTCTAAATCAAAGGTAGTTCGATTATTACTTGATTCTGCAAGCGAAAAAAACTTCATAAAAAAAGCATTAGCTCGTGAATTAAATTTGCCTGTTTTAAGAAAAGAACATTTAACTGTATTTGCTTTTGGCATGGATCAAGGTCGCGAAGAAGAATATGATGTTTTTAAAATTAAATTGCGAAGTAAAATGAATTATCATTGTTTTATAGATGTTGAGGTGTTAGCTACCGATTTGATTAGTGCAACAACATTGAAGGTTCCCAATTCTGACCCTCGAGTTACAAAATACATTGAAAGTAAAAGATGGAGGTTAGCCGACCCTACGCCCGAGGAATCCGAAGTACAAATTTCACTTGGAGCTGATTATTTCTGGAATGTTCAGAGAGGTATCGTTGAAGAAATTAATGACCATTTATGTGTAGCTAATACACTTTTTGGGTACACAATAGTGGGAAAAATAAACTCTAAAGGTAATGAAACAATTAATGCTCATCTTGTATCTGTTAATGAAATAGAAAATTTTGATTTGCAAAATTTTTGGAAGCTAGAGGATTTGGGCATTTGTGATAGTAAAAATGAATTATTTTCACAAAAGGATTTAGATGCTCTTGATTTATTTAATGAAAATTTAAATTTTGTAAATGGAAGATATGAAACTAAACTTTTGTGGAAAGTAAATAAAAATGAATTGGAATCCAATTTTGATGTAGCTAAACATAGACATTGGGGATTAAAATCGAAATTGTGCAAAAATGAATGGTTACTTAAGGAATATGAGAAAATATTAAATGAACAGTATGGTTTGGGTATAATTGAAGAATGTGAGTTTAATAAGGATGAAATAAACACGTATTACATGCCTCACAGACCAGTAATAAGGAAAGATAAATCGACAACTAAAGTAAGAATTGTTTTTGATGCGTCATCCAAAGCTAAGGGGACAAAATCTTTAAACGAGTGCTTATTTCAATGGCCCAATCTAAATCCTAACATATTGGACATTATTTTAAAATTTCGTCTCCACAAAATTGCCTTCTCGGCAGATATAGAAAGAACATTCTTCCAAATCCAGATACAAGAAGAAGATAGAAATTTTTTTGTGGTTCCTGTGGTTTGACAATATCACTAGTAACAATCCCATTTTGAAGGTTTTTCGCATGACCCGTGTAACTTTTGGCGTAACAACTTCACCCTTTTTCCTTTCTGCGACCATCAAACATCACATTGAGGGGTATAAAGATTTGTTTGGAAAAATAGTTAATATGCTGGATACTTCCTTATACGTTGATGACCTGTTTCATGGAGCTGATTCACTAAACGAAGCTTTTGTTTTACCAAACGGTGCAGAGAAGATATTGAGTGAGGCCAATATGAAATTCAGAAAATTTAAATCCAATTCTGCAGATTTAAAATTTTTATGGAAGGAACGTGGAATAAACTTTGAGGAAGACACTCTTGAACAAAATCTTTCGAAGGTATTGGGCATTATATGGATAACAGAAAGTGACACCTTGAAAATAGACATAAAACCACTTTTGGTAGAATTTGACCATAAAATTATTACCAATCGTATTGTTTTACAAACTGTGGCAAAAATTTATGATCCTATTGGACTCATTTCCCCTTTCGTGATAAGAATTAAATTTTTAATGCAAGAACTCTGGGAACATGGAATTGACTGGGATTCTACATTACCAGATTCTTTAAGTGGGAAATTCAGAAAATGGCATAATGAAATAAAAGACTTAGTAAATTTTGAAATTCATAGAAAATATTTTGTAACTATCCCAAAATTAAATCCTGAAACCGCTCAACTTTTCATATTTTCTGATGCTAGTTTAAAGGGGTATGGGTCAGTGGCTTATCTACGTGATTCTTCTTCTTGTGAAACTTCATTTGTAATAGCAAAGTCGAGAGTAGAGCCTCTCAAGAAAATTACATTGCCGCGCCTCGAACTTCTTGGAGCACTTACGGCTGCAAGATTAGCGAAATATTTAAAGGGAATATTTAAAATTGTGAATGAAAATATATTTTGTCTAAGTGACTCCCAAATTACCCTTTATTGGATCAAAGGTAGCTCTAGTAACTGGAAGCCCTTTATGGCAAACCGCGTACTCGAAATTCAGGAACTTGTTGCTCCTGTACAATGGAAATTTTGTAAAGGAAAGGAAAATCTACATTACCAGATTCTTTAAGTGGGAAATTCAGAAAATGGCATAATGAAATAAAAGACTTAGTAAATTTTGAAATTCATAGAAAATATTTTGTAACTATCCCAAAATTAAATCCTGAAACCGCTCAACTTTTCATATTTTCTGATGCTAGTTTAAAGGGGTATGGGTCAGTGGCTTATCTACGTGATTCTTCTTCTTGTGAAACTTCATTTGTAATAGCAAAGTCTAGAGTAGAGCCTCTCAAGAAAATTACATTGCCGCGCCTCGAACTTCTTGGAGCACTTACGGCTGCAAGATTAGCGAAATATTTAAAGGGAATATTTAAAATTGTGAATGAAAATATATTTTGTCTAAGTGACTCCCAAATTACCCTTTATTGGATCAAAGGTAGCTCTAGTAACTGGAAGCCCTTTATGGCAAACCGCGTACTCGAAATTCAGGAACTTGTTGCTCCTGTACAATGGAAATTTTGTAAAGGAAAGGAAAATCCTGCAGATGTTCTCTCTCATGGTTGTTCTGCATCTGAATTGATTAATAACGAGGTATGGTTACATGGTCCTAGCTGGCTGAAGGAAGAATCGTTACCAGTATTTCCCCCTGAAACTCAACCTAATCTACCTGATGAAGAGATCTTGCAAGGACAACGTAAAACGCTTGTTTGCTCCATATCCCAAAATATTCCAGAATTTGAGCTTTTATTTAAATTTTCATCCTGGACTAAATTAAAACGAATTACGGCTTGGTGCCTCAGATTCATCAAAAATAGTAGATGCCCATCTGAACGAGTCTATGGTTTTTTTATTGTTCCAGAACTTGAAAGGGCAACAAATGCTATTGTGAAATTAATTCAAAACCATGAATTCGGAGACGAACTGAAAATTCTAAAATCCAGAAAGACCCTAAATTCTAAAATCAAACTCCTTCCTTTACATCCATTTCTTGACGAAAATGATATTCTTCGTGTTGGAGGTAGGCTAAAAAGTGCAAACTTGTCTGAATATCAAAAACATCAAATCATTCTCCCTAAAAGGCATCATGTTACAGACTTGATAATAAAGTATTTTCATGAGAAACATCTTCATAGCGGGACTCAATTGACAATTTCAGCAATTCGACAAAAATTTTGGATAATTAATGCTAAAGAAGCTGTGAAAAGAAAAATAAGGAAATGTATGAAATGTTTCCAAAATTCATCACACCTTTCATCTCAGTTGATGGGAAATCTGCCATCAGCACGCGTGACACAAGCTCGAGTATTTTCAAGAGTAGGAGTCGACTTAGCGGGCCCCTTTTTGATCAAACCTCGTAAGGGACGTGGTGTGAAACCCTTTAAACATCATGTTTGTCTGTATGTTTGTTTCGCAGCAAAAGCTATCCATCTTGAATTAGTCACTGATCTTACAACTGAAACCTTTCTAGTCTCATTGAAAAGATTCGTGGCTCGACGTGGAAAGCCTCTAGAAATATTTTCCGACAGAGGTACAAATTTTGTAGGGGCAGACCGCGAAATAAAGAGAATGATGTCTAAAATTGCTTCTGATGAAAAAATGCACAAGTATCTTACCGACGAAATTATAGTATGGAGATTCAACCCACCTTCCGCCCCTCACTTTGGAGTCCTTTGGGAAGCGGGAATAAAACAAATAAAAAATCATTTGAAGAGAACAATTGGTGATCAGATTTTAACTTATGAAGAATGTTTGACCTTAATTGCACAAATTGAGTCATGCTTAAATTCAAGACTGCTTGTGGCTGAGTCTCCTGATCCAAATGACTTTACGGCTCTGACGCCAGGGCATTTTATTATAGGAGCACCCTTGACCTCCTTGCCTGAGCTTGATATCTCCTCTACCTATGTAACTACTTTGGAACGTTGGAAATTGCTACAAAAGATTTTCCAAAGTTTTTGGAAAAGGTGGTCGTCAGACTATCTCACAATTGCAGCAACGTACAAAGTGGTTTAGAAGCAACCCGAACTTAAAAATCAATGACTTGGTGTTGATAAAGGAAGAAAACCAGCCCCCATTAAGGTGGAAATTGGGCAGAATTGAACTAATTGAACTATTTCCTGGTGATGATAACATTGTTCGTGTAGTAAAAATAAAGACTTCTACTGGTGAACTGAAACGCCCAATCACAAAACTGTCTCTTCTACCGATGGACTAGAACTTTACTTTATTTTAACTAACTTTATTATTTTTTTATTTTTATATGTCTAATTTTTGTAATTTTTCTGAACTATTTGTATATTAATGTCTTTTTCTGTTTTTAGTTGTTCCAGAAACTGTTTTTTTAGAAGTAGTAGGATTTAATTGAATTTCATTTCAGTTTATACTTGACATTTAAGGTAATATTTTAATTTTGTATTTAATGTTTGATTATTTAGTATGTGATAGTGGAAATTTGGTAAGTTATAATTGTTTAATGAACTCCGTTCATGGAGGCGGAGGATGTTTCGGCGTAAATGCCCTCAAATTTATTTGTTTATAATTTAACTCTGTTTATCTTTCATATTGCGAAACATAATTATAAAACTGATTTCTTGACAGAAAAAAATCTAATTTGTTTATCTAAATTGTTTATAATCCTGAATCAATATTTATGAGTAAAATTATGATTTCAAGGTCATGTAATATAGATTTATTTACTTTTATAATAATTTTGAATTGATGGTGATTTATTAGTTTTATAATTACTTGGATGTCATTTAAATGAATATTATAGCTATTTAGAAGATTTATAACTGCATATTGTAATTTTTATTTTAATGTTTATTTTATATAATATGTATCATTTTTAAAATGGTTAGTCTTGACTCTGTAACCAAGCAGAGAACATGTAACATGTCCTGACTCTGTAATCAGAGATGCAAATTGTTAAATCATGGCTCTGTTTAATGCAGAGTGTATAATGGAAGTCCTGACTCTGCAACCAAGCAGAGAACTTTTTTTTTTTTTTTTTTTTTTTTTTTTTTTTTTTTTTGTATTGGCTCTGTTAAATACGGAGAATTACTATTATGGAACAATTATTAACTTCTAATGATGAATAGAATTTACACACTATTTCAGTTTTATTTAATAAACTATTTAATCTAATTGCTGTCCCATCTCACTTGGATTTTGAAAATTTATTTGTCATATGCATTTCAGCGCCACCAATACAATTAATTAAAATACATACATAAATACACAAATTCATCAAGTTTGTTTTCATAACTGTTTATGTCATTTGGCAACGAATCCCACTTTCTGATGCCCGAATTCCGCCAAGCTTTTTTTAAGAAAAATGCCAAGGCTCCTATAGTGGGAAATCCTGAAATATTGTGGTCAAAATTTAATTTATCCTTAAATTTCATTTTTAATGCATTCATTTCATACATAGTTTTTCATAAATGTGTTTCGTTTTTAAAATGGCTTATTTTCATCTATCACTGCGAAACAAGGGAGAAAAAAACATTATTGTTCATGTGTTTTATATATCTTTTTTTTTTTTCGTCATTTTCCGGCTATCTTTCTAGTTACTTTACACTATGGATTATTTATTCCTAAAATAAGAGTAAAAGAAAAATATTTAAAACATAACAACGAAAAATAATATAAAATAACCTCTTCCAAGCTATTACTGAATCCGTTCTTTTTCCTCAGAAACCTCAAAAACTAATGATTTTTTTAGGATAAAGTAGCAGTTATAAAAAACAAAGTTTATTTTGCTGCCACTCATTTTCTTAAAGGTTTTCGAGGACTTTTAATAGTGTATTAATCAGTTTTCTCAAACAAGAATATTGGTTTTTAAGATTCTATCCATTCTAATAAAACATTTTCGGCTGCATAACTCAATTTGTACATGCAATATTAACGAAATACGAGGGCAAGTCAGTAGGTAGGTCACAAAAACCAATAAAAAAAGGGAAATCATAATACATACTTAAAATACATGTCTATTTCTCTATGTAATCGTCATTTACATTGATACATTTGTCCAATCTCTTTATGAGTTTTCTAATACCTGCTGCATAAAAGTCTTTGGACTGCACTCTCAGCCATCTGTGTACCTCACATTCAACGTCTGCATCAGTCGGCTGTAGGCTAAACCATTTCAACATCCTGTTGCAGTTGCTAATGCTGTCTATTGTTGTTAGCCAGTCAGTTTCAACCATTTTCTCAACCTTCTGCACTATTTCTTCTGTCGCAATCTCAACAGAACGACCACTTCTTTCATTTTCAACAACTTTTGAATGCCCCTGCTCATCTTGTACAATTTTTGTCTCATAAATGCGCAATTGACATCTTACAGTTGGACAGTGCTGCCATCTATTGGCACATTTGGAAACAATTTACTACTAATTTCCGACCTCTTATATTGGTTTGTTACCTGCTTTACTGACTTCCACTCGTATTAATAATATGAATGTTAATTTTAGTGCTGTTCATTTATCATGTTTGTCTGTAAAACATGTTTGTTGAACATGAAAATGCTTACTTCATAATCGATAGCATATTAAAATCGATACTACGGTTTCAGAAAAATTATAAATGCACTATAAGAACTACTCTGAAATGTTTTCGAAAATTCATGGTAGCAAAATGAACTTTGTTTTAAGAAGTTCGGTTTCAGAAGGTGTCGGATTCGTTAGTACAGTAGAGCGCCGATTATCCGAACAAGTCGGGACCGGCGCTAGTTCGGATAAGCAAAAGTTCGGATAAATGGACATACAATTTAAGGGATGTTCCTGACTATACTAAAACCTTCGCACTTTATCCAGATTTAGGACTGACAGCACCAGTTAGTGCTGGCGTGTTTATTTTTTTTATTTATTTATTTTCTTTAACCTTTTTATTATTTAAAATTTTCTTTTTTTCATTTTATCATTTTCTGAACTCTAGACATTATAATTTAATCAAAGAAGTTTTCGATTGTTGCTTGTATAAAGAAAAAATTCTGTTGAATGCTGCCATATCTCGAATTCTGAATTCTTCTTAAATACGTTAGTTGAATGGGATCAATATTCTTCTGCCGTTCGAGCCATTTCATAGCTGTTTCCAAACACTCAAAGACTTCGTTATGTGATGAGCCGGGGTCATTTTCAGAACATTCGTTTTCATTTTCTTCATTTTCTTTTTCATCTTGAATCTCATCCACAATCTCATCATCAATTAAAATTTGATATTCAGGGTCATCTATGTCACTATTTAACCAGTAGATGAGAGAAATAGGCTGTTTTTGAGAGAAATAAATTGTTCGGATAACTGAAAGTTCGGTTTAAAAAATTTTTGAGAGAAATAGGCTGTTCGGATAATTGGAAGTTCGGTTAATTGGAGTTCCGATAATCGGCGCTCTACTTTAACTTGAAAGAGTTTAATGTGCATTTCCGGGCGTTGTCGTATTATATTTTCTATGATTAAGATTTTTTTTTTTACAGTGTAGCGACTTTTGCAGCACAAAATTACGCAGAAAGAGCTAATTCAGGCATCGAATAACCGCTGTTGACACGGTGTCTAAATCTATGAATGTTACACAAACTAGTCGAATATGCCTCAATCCCAAATCTTTCTTCGATTTCATACATATTAAAACTTCGAAATTTTCTATCACAGTGCCGAAATTGAATAACAATTTATGCCCATCATGAGGAGTTCTAAAGATATGAAATTCAGTGCATTAGTTCAACAAATATGATTATCGCAAAATTCGTGTAAATCCTTCAACATGCATCATAGCAGCGCCACCTATTGTGTGATTTACACCAAAACCTAATCAGCAACAACTGATTTCAAATAAATCTGAAATTTGATGAAAATCCGTGTATTAGTTTTTGAGATAAAGCTATTACGGAAATCGTGCAAAATTCTGCATAACAGTGCCACCTTTCGGGTGAGTTACACCTAAAACTAATCAGAGTCAATTTATATCAGGGACTAACTGAGTCTGAAGTTTGATGAAAATTCGTGATTGAGTTCTTGGGGTAGAGCTACTGCGGAAATCATGAAAAAGGCAGCATAGCAGTCTTCTAATTTTTGTGTGATTTACACGGAGCATTAATCAGCACCACTGTATACAAGGGACTAACGGAATCTGAAAATTTGATGAAAATTCGTGTATTAGCTCTTAAGATGCTATCGAAGTGTGCTATCGAAGAAATCGGGAAAAAGGCAGCATAGCAGCGCCACCTGTGGGGCGATTTACACAAAACAGTAATCATCCCGAATTTATATGAAGTCATAACTGAATCTAAAGTTTGATGAAAATCTGCGAATTAATTCTCGAGCGATACAGCTCTTGCGGGAACGATAAATAATGCAGTACAGCCACGTCACCTGTTCGGCAATTTACACCAAAAGGTAATCGGCACCAATTTATATCAGGGCTAACTGAATCTAAAGTTTTATTAAATTGCGTGCATTAGTTCTTAAGATAGAGCGCCCACAAAATTTGTGTAACATACACACAGAAAGACAAACAGACAGACATTTTCTAAAAGTAGTCAAATCGTGTTTATGACTTTCAAAAAATGCGTCGTCTAAAATGACCGTCGAAAAGCGGAAGTCGAATTTTTTCGCGAATCAGATACTTTTTCTTTTTGTAAAGATAGAAGAATGTAAAAATGTGTAAAAATGACCTTAAACTGCATACTACTGATACAGCTGCCTTAATGGAATTATCAATTGTCTAAGCTTAAGGCCGTAAACTTTCATAATGTCTTATTCTTGAGAGGTTAATAAAAGTTTTATCTTAGTAATTGAACGAATGCATAATTAATGAAGTATAAAGCAAAGCAACTGAATAAACATTTTTATACATGTTTCCTTAGAATATTTTTATTTGTAATAATGATGCGAGGAAAAAACTTCGTACAGCATGGCTATCTGAGCCGAAATTAAATGCCATCGTTTTCTCAAGCGACAAGGATAAAAAAGTAAAATGTTTACTCTGCTAAACGATGTGATAAAGAAAACAAAAAGACAGAATGATCAATTTATTCCTAGCTGTAAGATAGAAATTAAGAAGTTTTAGAAGTTTGGACAACTTTTGTAATTGAAAATATATCTTAAAAGCATCTATGACCTTTTAATTCTATATAGTATCGGTATTTAGTTCTTTTTTTTTTATTCACATTTTTTAGAAATTAATTACCGTATTTTTTTAAATAATTTATTTATTACTTTTCGTAGATATTTAATAGTATTGGATTAGTTATTTCTAAAATATGAGGAAAAGGTAAACATTTAAAAAATTGTCCAATTGTACGTAAAATAACGCTTTTAGTGTGTATTTTCTTTTAATCAGGCGATTTTTTCATAGGCGAAAAGGAAAAAGTAACTTGTACGCTTCGAGAAAAAAGAAGCTGATGTATAAAAAAAAACAAAAGACAGAATGAGTATTTTATTTCTAGCTGTAAGATAGAAAAGAAGAAGTTTTAGAAGATTGGACAACAACTTTTGCAATTGAAAATATATCTCAAAACTATCTATCACTTTTTAATTTTAAATAGGATCGTTATTTAATTCTTTTTTTTTTGTATCTAGACCTTTAAGAAATTAATTAACGTTCTTTTAAAATAATTTATTTATTACTTTTTGTCGATATTTTACAATATTTGATAATTTATTCCTAAAATAGGAGAAAAATGTAAACATTTAAAAAAATTATCCAATTGTATGTAAAATAACTCTTTAGTGTGTATTTTCTTTTAATCGGGGATTTTGTTTATAGGCGAAAAGAAAAGTAACTTGTACGCTTCTATAAAAAAGCTGATAAATAAAAACAAAAAGACAGAATTGTCAATTTATTTCTAGCTGTTAGATAGAAAAGAAGAAGTTTCAGCAGACTGGACAGCAAATTTTGCAATTGAAAATATATCTCAAAACTATCTATCACTTCTTAATTCTAAATAGTATCGTTATTTAATTCTTTTTTGTATCCGCACCTTCAAGAAATTAATTAACGTACTTTTAAAATAATTTATTTATTACTTTTTGTCGATATTTTATAATATTGGATGATGTATTCCTAAAATATGAGGAAAAGGTAAACATTTAAAAAATTATGTTGTACGCACATTTAAACTATGATGGTACATTTAATTTTACTTTTTTCTATAAATTTGATTAAAAAAATATCAATTGAATGTAAAATAATTCTTTTAGTGTCAATTTTTTTTTAATAAGGGATTTTTTTCATAGGCGAAAAGAACAAATTAACGGCATACTTCGATAAAAACAAACTGATAAATAAAAACAAAAAGACAAAATGATGAATTTATTCGTAGATGTAAGATGGAAAACAAGGAAATTTGGAAAATTGGACAACATTCCTTGTTAAAAATACATGTTCAAAATATCTATCTAATTTTAATTAATTCTACAGTATCGGTACGTAGTTTTTGTTCACACTTTTAACACATTATTTAAAGTACTTTTTCAATAATTGTTAGTCAGCTTAGGTATTTTATTAATGTCAGAGTAATTATTCCTAAAATAAGAATAAAAAATAAATATTTAAAAAAATATATTATCTGTATGTCTCTTTTAGCGTAATTTTCTTTTAATCATGGGATTTTTTTTAACGTTTGTTCTTCCGATTACTGAAAATGTCATCAGTATTAAAAAATAACATTTGAGTAAATGTTTCAATAGTTTCTCTATATAGAAATACGCCGCTTTGTAGAAAATTTCAAATTACAAACCATTTTAACAGTAATTTCAAGCTGCAAACTGTACAGTAATCCAATCGTATTTATAGACAACAGTTACATAACTATATAATGAAGCGATATCGCTAGTTAGTTTAGGTATAAAATTACGGTTATTTTATCAGATTTTTAAAAATAATGGGTAAACAATATATTTTTAAAAACTGGCCGCATGAAGTATCCTACATCATAATACGAGGAAATCTTGTGTGTGTGTGTGTGTGTATTTGTGTGTCTATATGTGTATGCAAATTTTATCTTAAAAACGGCTCTAACGATTTTGACTAATTTTTTTAGCCAACCGTTTTCAGATACGAGAAGAGCATTGGGCTATGTCACATGTTCGAGAAAATTCAATTAGTGGGACATTTTGGGGTCACTATGAGTCCATGCATTTCAATGGGAATGAAGGTTCAAACAGTCATTAAGTTGTTGAACAGTTGGCAGTAAACAAAGTCGCTAAACTGGCAACAGTTCGCCAAATTTGGCGAAACATTGGAGACATTGTCGTGAATTGGCGGGAAAATTGACTTTCAAGATTAACAATGCAAAAACACTCCAACTGAAAGAAAAGCGTCAAATTTGGAGAAATGTTGGCGACATTTGACTTTCAGAATCCAAAGGAATTTTCTAGAAATTTCCAATGGGAGCCGAGATACATGATTCCACCAATCAGAGTCTACAGAACGTTCTCGAAAACAGAATTCAATCTATCAGGGTACGTAGAAATTTCTCAACACATGCTTGGCGCCAAATGAAATAATGTCGCCAAAATGGGCGAGAATTTGCGAACGAATTGGCTTTCAGAATCTGAAGGAATTATCGAAACTGTTATAAAATAAAATACTTTATATCCATAATGCAGTGAAAATTTGTGGTTATATCGAGTTGACAGAATGCTAAAATTAAACGAGCATAGATCGGTCTCCTGGCTGGTTTAAAAATTAATGTATTTGTACCATTCATCTAAAGTATGATAGAAATAACCTTAATTTATAAAGCTTTCGTTTTATCAGTAACACCATCTCGTAAGTAACGGTAATTTTATCTCTATACCAGGGTTGAGAAAGGACTATTATTTTTATATTCTGATCGTACCACTACTTCAAAAATATATCTTATGTGGAATATTTCGCTTTCAATTGTTGTAGAAGTATACGGAAATGAATGTAGTATAAAAAAAGGTAGCACCAAAACTTTGAAACAGATTAATTAAATATAAAAATTTTTAATCAGTCTTGATTTATATACAACTCAAGAAGCTGTATTGCGAGGACATTGAATATCCGGGAGTGGAAAAGTTTATAATATAATATTGTATTTTTTTTTTTCAAAATCTTTACGACTTTCTATGTACAATAGCAGCATGAAAGCTGACATATTCTTATTTTCTAAAATGGCTTACTTTTTAAAATAGACATTGCTAAAATTCAGTTACTTTTTATTTTATATAATACTAAATGTCAACAAACTATTTTGTTTTCAAATTGCTCTCGTTAACTGATAACCTGTTATTTTAACGATTGCTCTTTTTTAAATATATATATAAATTACTCTGTGATTTATGAAAAACATATTTTTATTTTTGACATAAGTCCTTAAATGTAAATGTTATTCAATGTGTAATTATATTTTTGCATCAATTTATCTTGAATTAAATCAGCAGAAATGTAGAAAAAAATGGAGTTTCATATAATTAAATTTTTATTTTATTTTATTTTTATTTGCTTAATAAGTTTAGAATAAATTTAAAAAAATATATATATTATTTTGTTTAAAAAAAATTAAACATCTCTTAAGTAAATTATGAAATCATATTTTTCTATATATAATATGAAACAAATATTATTTAATATACAAGATTAAAAAAACAAACAAAATAAACGTAATCTTAGCTAGATTAAAAAGGGAAAAAAACACACACACACAGATATGTATACACTTATGTACAATTTTATTTATTTCCTTGAATCAAGCAATTCTACCAGCTGAAACAAGAAGTATAATTAAAATTAATGTTTACTTCTAGAAAAAAAGTCTTTCTTAAAAAGTCTTTAAAAATCTTTAATGGATTTTTTTAAATTTAATAAAACTGAAAATAGAGAAAAAACGCGGTGTAATTACTGCTATCATTTGTTATTCAGATACAAATAACAAATTTACTGATGTTTAATGTCATGTGTTATTGAACAGCAAGAGCATATTCATTAAACATTTTCATTCAAGAAAATTTTCATTATGAAGAACATTATACTCAATTCTTTTCTGATGAATATGTACTGTTGCATAAATTTTAAATATAAAAGATCAAAATTTATTTTCTTTTCCTCATGCGTTTGCCTCTAACAAAAACCATTTGCTTTAAAATAAATATTTACAGCATAAATAATTATGGATAAACAGATGTTTTATTCATTAGAATACATTTTATAGATAAAGTAAAGAAAACTAGGAATAATTTTAAATATTTTGAATTATTATTTCGAATTATTTTCCAACATTGGGTATTTTATATGATACATTTTCTGAGTAAGAAGTTACCGTATAATACTTTTATTTTCCAACATATTTGAAAAGTTTTTATGAATTCGGTTTGTCTGTCTGTCTATCAGATCGTGCTCTAACTCGCGTAAATATACACGGCTTTCCATGCAACTGATATATGTTTTTAAGGTGTCATATTGTAGGTTCGTTACTGAAAATTAATCGTGTAGCATTAACTGCTCCTTTATAGAAAAACTCAAAAGAATTCCGGTACATTGCGGTCTATGGGGGAAAAGGATTTGCCGTGTATTTTAATGATGTTGCTTATTTTAATCATCATGACTTGAAACTCACTAGAATGCTCCTCAAACCACTCACTGACGATTCGACCCGTATAACATGGTGCATTTTCCTGTTGGTAAAGGCAATAAGCCACCGGAAACATTCTTGACATTAATGGGTGCATCTGATCTGCAACGATGTTCAGGTCATGCACAGACGTTAGGAATTGTTCTATGGGGATTATGGGTCCTAATGTGCACCATTAAAACATCGCCCACACGCTAATATAGCCGTCACAGGCTTGTCTCCGACCAACTGTACGTCTGGGAGTGAAGGTTACCATTGCAAATCGGCGCATTCGCACACGCTCGTTGATGGGATGGACCAGGAAACGTGATTCTTCGGACCATGCAACTTTCTTCAATTATTCTATGGCCCAATTCCGATGTTCATGGGCCGGTTGCAAGCGCTGCTGGCGATGACGTGCTGTCAGCGCAGAAGCGTGCTTAGGCCGCCGGCTGCGTAGGCCCATACACAGCAGTGCACGCGAGACTGTGTGTTGAGAAACACTGTCTGGGTAGCCACTGTTGTAGCTGTTTGTGATTTCGGCTGTTGCAACTCTTCGATCACGATAAATAATGCGTAACAATATCCGCTCTCCACTGGAATCAATGCGCCGCGCACGACACACCGCTCGCCGGAGAGTTCTCGTTTCACCGTCTATACACCACTTTCGGTACGTGCTCACAATGACTGCACGTGTACAGCCCACCAAATGCGCCGTTTCCGATATCGACGTTTCCAGTCGCCGAGCCATAACGATTTGACCTTTATGAAAGTCTGATAAATCTGCTGCTTTTCCCATTAAGTCGCTAATCACTCTATGTTTTGAAATGCACAATGCATGGACGCTTTATATACTCCAGTATCAAGCACGCACGCACCGTGATTTTGTTTCTAGGAGAGCTCATTGTTATAGATAGACCATGGGACGAGTGGCCAAATTGTTCAAGTCCGTTTACCAACTCCGGGAACTAAGAAATTTTGCATGCAATACAATTATACAATACTAATTAACTAAAAAACGCAAAGTTCACCAAAAAATATTTGCACATTAATTTTTTATACCAATTTAAAGTGGTACCCTAAAGCTGACATTATAAAGGTAATGTTCAGTGTTTTGGTTAGTATTTTGATTTTTAAATAAGAATGAAGATAAAATTTATTGAACTGTCATCATTTACTAATAAATATTAAATACTGACAATAAAATATTATCTTTAATATTAGTATTGTATTTAATATTTGCTGTTTAAGAAGTTGAATATTTTTTAATATATGTTACACGAATGTAGCTTAAATAATAGATTAAATGAAACTTGAAAGTTAAAATAATAGAATTAAAATACTCTACATTCAGAATGTATATTTAAACCCTAATGAAGTAATAAATATAAAATTTAAGGATTTGCCCTCATATGTCGACACCTATATCAATTGTTGAAAAGAGTAATTTTGACTCTTAAACTCGACGTCGACATTCCCTTTAACTATTAAATTTTTGAGGTAAAAACATTTCTAATAAAACTAACAATTTTTTTAGTACTTCTAATAAAACGATAAAAGGTTTAAGTAACACAAGGCTCTTTTTAACATAAAATTAAATATTCAAAAATTGCTCAACTAAAGCTGCTACCTTTTCTGATACTAGCAGGCAGCTTTTCCAAAAACTAAATTGGAAACTGGGATCTTGAAAGATACAAGTAACATTCTTGCTCACATAATTGTAATGGGACAAACATCATAACCTGATATAAAAAATGTCATGACATATAATTTAACTGCCTATTCCCCACCTATAGCAAACCCTGATTGTTCTATCGTAAAAACAAATAACGCAGCATTGACTCATTCTGTGCTGAAATCAGTGGATCAGTATCGAATTCCGAGTGAGATCCCTGAAAATAATGCCTTAATTTTGGACGGTATGGGAGTTTTGCAACAAATGCAGAATATTCCAAATACTTTTGGAGATCTTGCTTTACAAGTATTGGAATATATTATTGGTATGGGTGTTAGCTACAAATCTAAAGCAATTCACTTTGTAACTGACACATATCCTATTTTCAACATTTAGTGCAGCGAGTGACAAAGGATGGCTACAGGAGGTGAAACTGTTATTAAAATAGGAAGTTCAGCGAAAAAAAAAAAAAAAAAACCTCATCAGTTAAAATTTCTAGCAAATGGGTCAAATAAGGCAGCTTTGGTTGAATTTCTTTTAAGAAAATGGTCCTCAGTAGATCCCCCAATTCTGAAAAGTGTATTGTTGATTGTTGCACACAGGGGGGAAAAGTGTCATATCATAAGCGGTGAAAACAGTCATCTGATAGTAAGGGATATGCCCGAACTGCATTCTGATCACGAGGAAGCAGATACAAGAATGCTGTTGCATGTAGAAAATGCTTCGATATGTTTCATACATGTTATTATTAAAAGTTCGGACACATGTTTTCATCCTCTCACTTTGCATGAGTAGATTTTTAACAACAGAATTATATTTGCTTCTGAGTACTGCGAGTAATTTAGAATTTCATAACGTTTTATCTATCGATACTATTTTAGGTCCAGACATTTGTGATAGTTTAATAGGCCTTCGCAGTTTTACAGGTTGCCACAGTTGTAGTGCCTTTAAAGACAAGGGCAAAATTAAAGCATTGACTATAATGAATAGTAAAATTGACTATAATGAAAAGTAAAATTGACTATAATGAAAAGCAAAATTGTTTATATAGATGCATTTAAAGGGTTTGGAACTTCTTGGACTTTATCAAGTGCTCTTATTCAAACCCTTGAACTATTTGTTTGCGAACTTTATAGCCAACCTACTAAAACCTCAGTAAATGATTCAAGATACACATTGTTCAAACTGAAGTTTAAAATTGATGTTGCTTTACCACCAAATTATGATGCTTTAGTATGCCATATTAAAAGGCAAACTATCAAGCATATATTCATCGTCGGTGTTTCCAAAACATAATGAGTGTCCCTAGTCCTGCTGAACATGGATGGATCATTAATGGGATAAATATAAGGATTTGTTGGAACACAATTCTTTGTATTCCATATAGTTTACTAAAAAACATTTTGTGCAAGTGCCAGAAGACTGTTTGTTTATCAAGTAAATGCTCATGCAAATCAAATGGAATTTCTTGCTACGAATTATGTTCATGTACTAATTGGAAAATTCCAATGAACAAAATGAATTTTTCAGTGATACTTTTGAAGTTGATTCAGACATATGAAGATATTGATAGTTTGCATAATGTAGATGATATTTTCTAAAAAATGTACCAAAATAAATAATATTATACATAAAACATGCCTAAAGTAAAGTTTTTATTTAAGACAAGTATTTAAGCATGAAACAATGTGGTCTTATTGATGGACTTCCTAGTTGCGTGGCAACTTAACATCCAGTTGAAGAGGTGATCGTGTTGCAAGGGCATTAGGGAGCCTTAAAAAATGAATGTTTAAACGTGGCTGGTAGCCACAATGAGAGAAATCACTAGAAAAGTTAAGAAAAGAGTAACTTAAAGTGAGAACTTGAAGTACTAAAAGTTTAACAATGTAAGAGAAAAAAGAAAATTTAGATAAAAAAAAGAGAAAGAAATTCCATTAGTTCCAAAAAGGACAGGCGAAAAAGCTACCAAGGGATAGCCCATCTAAAAAAAGGGGACTCTTTTAAAGTGACCATACATTAAGTTTAAGTTGGTTAAAAATGCTATTTATATAGCAGATAAGCAGTATTATATTTAAGCATTACCAATTTTCTAAAATCATTTAGATATTGTTTGTCTAATTTTTCCTGTAACTTCTTAAGCATTTTATTAAGAGGTAAGTGCATTATATCAAAGTCTCGTTACTGTTATTATGTTGCTTAAAGAGCCTTGTGTTACTTAAACCTTTTATTTATTAATTAGAAGTATTCGAAAAAAATTGTTAGTTGTATTAGAAATGTTTTTACCTGAAAAGTTTAATAGTTAAAGGGAATGTCAAGTTTAATATTCAAAATTGCTCTTTTCAAAAGATGATATAGGTGTCGACATATGAGGGCAAATCCTTAAATTTTATATTTATTACTTCATTAGGTGTTAAAACATATCTTCTGAAAGTATAGAGTATTTTTATTTTATTATTTTAACTTTCAAGTTTCATTTAATCTATTATTTAAGCTACATTCGTGTAAAATATATTAAAAAATATTCAACTTCTTAAACAGCAAATATTAAATACAATACTAATATTAAAGAAAATATTTTATTGTCAGTATTTAATATTTATTAGTAAATGATGACAATTCAATAAATTTTATCTTCATTCTTATTTAAAAGGGAAAATACTAACCAAAACACCGAACATTACCTTTATAATGTCAGCTTTAGGGTACCACTTTAAATTGGTATAAAAAATTAATGTGCAAATAATTTTTGGTGAACTTTGCGTTTTTTAGTTAATAAGTATTGTATAATTGTATTGCATGCAAAATTTCTTAGTTCCCGGAGTTGGTAAACGAAAACTGGTTTTTAGCCACTTTTGATGCTTCGTCCCATGGCCTAAGATGGAGGGTGGCCATAATGTAATGGCTCTTCGGTGTATACAGGGCACTACTAAAAATTTCGAGTAAATTTCCGTTTATTGGCGTAAATTGGTAAAGAGAAATTTTCAATTGTGCTATACATTTTCTAATTTAACTAAATTTTAGCATACTATATAGTATATATAAAAATCTATAGATCATATACAGGGCTTCACAAAAGAATTCGGTTACTTTTCAGGCTATTGATTGGATTCCCTAAACTGGGTATTCAAATGTTTATGCGTTTTTCATATGATTTACTTAGACGTCATCTTTCACCTTTTAAACGGCGAAGTTTTGTTTAAATATTCTTAAAGTGTTGGAAAGAGTTTTATATATGCTTGATATAGTATATGTTTCGTCTTTGTTCTTAATTGTAAAGCCTTTGATTTTATTTATTATTAAATGAGAAATTTAACACGTGGATAAGTAGTAAGATAAACAACTTTTTTATAAATTGTTGTATCTATATTTGAATTTTTTTTAAGTGTAACAAAACAACTAATATTTATTCATTAATTTTAATAGCAAAAAGTTTGTTTTTGCATTCATTAAAAGAATCAGCGTAAGAAAATACAGGTTTATCGGAAAATGTATACCTGATTTCGAATAAAAATAACCAAGGCCTTCATGAAGATAAACTATTTATTTATACACTGTTAGATTGGACAAATCTGTGAGATTTGTTTTACATTATTTAGAAAACTTCAATATGAGCTTCCTCCGCGCATTTTGCTAGGCAAACATCTAACAAGTAAAGGTACTATAGTCTGTGGCGGCCAATTTCGGTTTTTATAGCTCATTCGATTCTTCGCATCGAGCTAAGCAATTTGCTACCTCGCATATCGGCTATTGAGTTTTAATAACGACAGGGAGTCAGGTCAAAGTTTAAAAATTTACATAATGCGAGCTGCCGAAAATAAAACGATAGCAGAAAATTCCTTCGCATGCAACCGTACACAGACGTTCCGCAAGTTACGAAATGAATGAGAACTGACAAAAGAACCGACAATGTGTGGTTACAAAGATTTTTTGCTCGTAATTCGGTAAAAAGTATTGACAGGAGGAACAAAACCGGACCAATTTTGCCAGTGGGCTACTTTTTTTAAATTCAGATTTCTTGATTCGCACCAATTTTTTGAAATAGTAAAATTCGCCTTATTTAATGACATATTAATTAAGGAGAAAACAGGGGGAATTTTACCATTTCAAAAAAAAGGGTGCCAATCTAGAAATCTAAATTTTAAAAAAGTAGCCCACTAGTAACATTGAACTAGTCGAGGACATCATAACTTGCGAAAACCTGCCTGTTAAGTAGCATACTAATATTTTTTCTGCAATTACAAATTCTTATAATAACAGCAATAATATAACTTTATAATATTTATTGGCAATGTTGGGCACTGTAAAAACAATTACTTAACTTAAATCGCACTTATTTCTTTGAAGGCATCTGATTTTCAATGAACGAAATTTTAAACTTTGACCCGGCCACCTGTCATTATAAAAACTCAATAGCCAATATCAGAAGTATAAAATCACTAAGCTCGATGAGACGATCGAATGAGCTATAAAATTCGAAATTCGACGCCACACACTATAGTACCTTTAGTTTTAAGCGTTAGTCGATCTCCTTCAAGATGCCTTTAAACTGGTTAAACCAGTGAATAATTATCCATACGTACGGCGGGAATGACGTTGTACCACAATAGCAGATTTAAACTCAGCGTACCACAACATGTACTGAGCTTTCTGCTGTACATTCACCATGATTGCTGTGAACTGATTGATGAGTGAAATGGCATCCCGGCGCGAAGTGGTGTCGGGGCATGCGCAAAGTCACGTCAAGGTTAACGCAATCACCACTACCAAAACTATTTCAGATGTTTTAAAATTTCACGTTCGTTTCGTACCGATTAATTGCTATTTCCCTTGCAATTTATTTTTAAGATCAGGGACACTTTTTTCAATGACTCTGTATATAATTTGCTATGTGAAAATGTTTTTGCTTCCAGTTCAGGTGAACAACAACTCCAATGTCAATAAGGGTAATATTTTATAATTTTAAATAGATAGATTTTTATTTAGTTAAACCTCAACCTTTAATTCTGCTTCACAAAACTACTGTTTGTTATCGGATAGCAAAACCTTCCGTGGTATTGCGCATGCGTCAGGTCTGCTTTGATGTTATCAAAATAGGGGTGAGAAGAGTTTGTTCAGCTGTATTTTTTAAGAATGTGCTTTTGAGGAAATAATATCGATTTACGTAAAAACTTTTTTGTAGTTAATATTTATAAAAAATGAAAACGCTTAAAAATTTTACAAGGTTATACAACACTTTTGCTTTTCGCGAAACAAAATTAATTTTTACTTTTTTAGTTGATCGTTTCTTTTAAAGCAGGAAGGAATTTATTCAAAGACGGGATTCTTTTCTCCTTGTCATAAAAATCGTGCACAGTTTGTCGAATAACGCTGCAATCGAAATTCATCTGTATCTGTTTTTTCAAAGACATTCTTTTTAACTCTTTTTTTAGGTGAATAAAATACAGGATTACGCTCACTTCCTGCTCCTCGGCAAATCCTTTTAATAGTACTACTAAAAACTCCGGTAATTTGAGTTTTGTAGAATGAGCTGTCCGAAAAATTAATTTTCTCTTTTCTACTTCTTGATCACAAAATTGGATGACATTATATATATTTTTTCTACTACTACTCCTGAAAGATTTATTTCTATTCGAACTAGCCATTTGAATACTAAATATAGAAGTAGTAATCTAAATAAAAATTAGATATTAATAGAATTTTAAACTTTGATGAAAGTAAAAAATAACAAACAAGTAAGCACCAATCTTAGTGACAACGCAGATGAGAACTCCAAAGTAGAACTTCGGAAACTGCCCATCTCAGGGTGACACCCCTTTGGATAGTAGAATCGTCCCAGAGTGCTAGACGCGGCTTTCGAAAACGAACATAACCTGTTATTCTTTGTCAAGAACAAAAATATAACATTAAACGAAATAATGTTTCCGAACAACCTCCTTTATCTTTTGAAAGGTCAGAAAAAAAAATGAGATTTAAAGAATCGTTCGGAAATTAAAGTGTTTTTTGGTAGTACTGATTATCAGAAACGTTACCGAATATTTTTTATATTGTTTTAATCTGTTTTCTCAACACTGAATAAAGGTTTTTGGGATATTATCAAGTCTCAAGTAAATATTTTCATGTCCAACAAGCACGGTTACATATATAAATGATAAATTCGCAGCTTTAATATAAACATTACAATTAATATGATTTGTTTTTCTGTCGTATGCATAAATTCAATTATGCAGCTGAAAATGTTTAATTAACAATTAATACCATCCTAAAAACCGACATTCCGGTTTGGGAAGATTCATTAAAACACTATAAAACTACTCAGAAAATTTCTGAAAATCAGTGACACCAAAAAAAGTTTCGTTTTGTAAATGTTTTTTTAAATCTGGGAAAGATATTATTTTTCTTAATTTCTAATGATAAAGACCACTTTTCGAAATCATGGGTATTATAAAGTTTACTTTATGTTTTCGTTCGGGGTTATATTATATTTTCGCAGATTAACATACGTTTGTTTTTGTTTTTTAGTTTGCATAAAAATACAAAAATAAAGTCTGAAAGTTATACAGGTTGTCCACTCTCAACGGTGTCCAATGGCTAACTACCAAACCGTTAGTGATAGACATATTGTTCCAATTACAAAAATGTTTTAAATGAGGTAAAAAATTATTTTAAAATTCGTTTCAATAAAAAAAAATATTTCTTAAAAAGTTGACGAATAAAATTTTTTATTCGCCGCCCCCCCCCCCGGTCCTAGAAGTGATATTTACAAAAAAAAAAAAATTCTTATTACACTATTAAGCAATACAAAAAAGAGTCCCATTCATTTAACACTAAAATTGACCGAGTTATGAAACTTTAATCGCATGCCTTATATCAATTTTCTGCATCTGAACACAGATGAATTGGGAACTCGATGGAATGTACACAAAGTGCTTAAAATATTAGAAGGATTAAATTCGTGTGTACATTTCAACACTGCAGCCGAAGGTAGTCACTTCGAGCAAGTTTTATCATAACTTTAATTTTTATTAATTAAGTTTTAGATTAGGTAGTCTAATATCATTTTAAAATATGTGTCATTTTGTAAAGAATTGCGACTGCTGCTTTTCATAATTTCATTTAACAAAAATTCTATTATTTTTAAAATTATATTTTTAGTACAAGTTGTATATTTTCCTTTAATATATCATAATGAAAACAGATTTCAAATTTATATTGTAATGTTAATTTTACTCTCAACTATATATATATATATTGGAAACAGATCGCTTTTGAAATTGATTGATTTCGGTTGGTCATTTTCATTTTGTTTGATCTGGTTCTGATCTTGTTTCTTTCGTTTTTTCTGTATGGTCTCGACAGGTAAATCTGGGAAATGTTGCATGCATAAAAACAGTTTTAGACCTGCATTGCATGTCATAAGCCACGCGGCCTTTCTCTATGTTTAGTTAGCTTGTTATTAGTCTTGTTTCTTGCAGTTATTTTGTTCAAGGTTAAGTAAGTTGGTTATGTTGTGTTTCTTAGAGATAGTTTATTATGTTAAAATATTTTATTGTATGGTTTAGTTAATATTATACTTCATTTAAAGTTTACAGTTTGTGGTAATATTTGAAATTATTTTTGAAAATTTTTAACTATATATATATATATATATGACGATTATTTATATATCTAGTAAATTTGTGAATGACCCCTATTTCACAGCAAAAAAGATGCTTCAACTTTGTACAGCTATTACTCGGTCAGTTTTAGTAGTGGAAGAATGTGACTTTTTTTGTCTTACTTCTTAGTGTAATAGGAGATTTTTACTAAATATAGGAGAAGGGGATCGTATAAAAATTCAAATATTGAATTTTTTTTTAGAATTGTTTTTACTCACCCAAATTGCTTTTGAAACACTTCGTTATCTCATTTAAACCATTTTTGTAAGTGGAGCTATATGCCTATGTCTAACGGTTTAGGAATTAGTCATTGGACACCGTTGAGAGTGGACACCTTGTACATCGAAGAGTGTTATACACCGGCGTGTGATAAGCACATGAATGAACGGTATATTAGTTTTTCTACAAAATATTTCTTTTATAAATTACTCTAAATAAAAGATTTTTAAAAGTCCAAATTTAATTAAATTTAAAAAATTAAAAAAACCGTCTGCGTAAAAAGCGAACTAATTAATTATTTCTCGTCAATGTGAAACTATTTTTTATATTACTTATCTATTTTTTTATTTACTTGTATTGATGACTTTTAAGTTGTGTTTAATTGTTAGTTCCTATCTATAAACACTGTTTTTACGAGGCCTATAGATGTCTATGAAGGTTAGAGTTGCGGTAAAGCTAGAGCTACCTACGCAACTTCCAGCTTGTGTAATATTTTAATGGAGCTCCTGACTGTAAAATAATCAATGAAACATCGTCTTCATTTTGAAAGACCTATCAAATGATATGCCACTCAATATGGTAAGTAAAAAAAAAAATCGTCTCTACCGCCATTTTGTATTTTACGGCCGCCATTTTGAATTTATAAAAACAAAACCTATCCTATAACCATCGTACAGTTAAGAGAAATCGGAAGAGACCTCATTCATTAAATTCCATCCAGCCGTTGGGATGTTGCGAGAGTATAATGAAATCCACATACCCAGATATGCATGAAACACATAACACTTCTTGGCAGTCGGGTAATAATCGGGTTTTTTATCTATTATATATATAAAATCCAAACGGAAATTTCGTTCCGAACGCCTAGATTTCGAGTTCTACCGCGTGAATTTTTACAGAACTTATACCGTTAGATAGGTATCGTTTCAGGGAAGGTTTTAAGCTATAACACATCATTCTATCTAGATTAGTTATAGAATTATTACGGAAAATTCTGTTATATTGGACTTTGTTACTTCATATTTCCTTAAATATCTGGGCTCCTATTGGTCGTAGAGCTTAGATCTCGCGCCAAAAGTAGCTCCGAAGCACCCAAGCAAACTTTTCCCCGCGATTATTTTGCCGTCTTCCGATTTCCTCTAACTCTATTAGGGGCCCGTGTAGAGCGCCTTTAAAATATTTTTCGTAGTAATTTCAGCAATTATCTTAAATTATTGGTTAAGATCGCCACCCTCCCGATTCATGTATCTACGGAAAGGTTGCATGAAGGAGTTTCGTTCAGATACGCTTTCGTTAAGAATAGAGTGCGCTCCCTGGTGGTGGAATGTGGAACTAACATAACGCGATATTGTTAAAATTAGGAAATCTAACAATGCGATCTGTTTTAAACTTTGAGATAGTTCATAACACATAATCTGTTATCTATTCTATTATATATATATAAAATCTATTATCTATTCTATTATCTATTATATATATAAAATCCAAACGGAAATTTCGTTCCGAACGCCCAGATTTCGAGTTCTACTGCATGGAACCTATACGGAACCTATACCGTTAGATAGGTATTGTTTCAGGGAAGGTTTTAAGCTATAACACATTATTCTACCTATATTAGTTTTAGAATTATGCCTCAAAATATCTATCATTAAATCCGTTACTCTAGCAACGGAAAAAATTCAAATCAACCCTTTTGGCTAAAAAATAAAAACGACTCTATGAGTTTGAAATAAAAATGCAAGCATCTTAATTTTAAAAAAAAATAGCGATTTTATGTAAAATAAAAGGGAAAAAATTACTGAGAATTTAGCGTTATAAAACAAAAATGGAAAAGGTACTACTTAGATATTCCGTCGACCAAAAAGCTATCGTCAAACTATAAGATTAAATGCCAATAATGGTTGATCGTAAATATCAAATTCACTTGAATTTAAGCAAACTACACGTGTTTACGTCATCAAGTGATTTTAATTTCGACGTTTTATTGGTATTTTTATTAATGTTATACTAATTTATTTGTTATTTCGTTATTTAAAATAAAGATTATGTCAATTTATATAATTTGGCGAATGGTTTGGCGATTTATATAATTTGGCGAAATTGGTCGACGGGATAACATGTAGTACCAATGAAAATATTTAAGTATGAAAACAATGTTTGTAACGACTTAAAAATTATTTTCATATATATAAACTCGGTTTATGGCGTCAGATGCCGTCATCCGAAGAATCTAAAAGAGTCTTTTTCCATTTTTTCCGGTCATAGGTTCCTCAATGCAAGAAATTGGAAGTGGAATAATATTGTGCGCTTTATAAATTGCTCCTCGATAAGAAGAAAAAATGGGTACATTTATAACAACCGTGCGCACATCTCGCTGATAGCATTTTTAAAATTCCCAGTAGCAGTAGTTAGATTTTGCGTATGTAAATTAAAAATTTTTTTTGCTTTTAATTATGGCATTATTTCCTGTTATTGTTTATCTTTTCAGTTTTTTAAATGAGATTAGTATAAGGCATGCATTTTAAATTAAATGAGTGAAAGGTTTGTGTTTTAAATGAAAATAATAAAATAAGAATATGCTATGAAAACAATCTTTATTGATTTATTACCTGCGCCCGGCTGACATAAAAGTATCACAAAAGCCACATATTCACTTTTCTTTGAGTAGTTGCTCATGAGAATTCAAGTTAACCTTCCGTAATCGGATACTTCACATATTGGCGTATTAGCTTTAATGTTGAAAGCATCGTTTTTGTTTGAAGCGAAAATTTTACCATGAATTCTATTACACAAAATCGCATCATCATCATCTACTATATATTTACAACGGAAATTTGTATTTCATTCCGATTGTTTATAATACTTTCGTAGGATATACCACAATTAGTTAGGTAATAATTTTGGAAAGGTTTTAGTGTATACATATTGTTCAAGGGTACTTAGCTATAGAGCAACAGTAAAAGTTCAAAAATTAAGTGAACCTGATTATGAAAGTTTAGCCTTTTTAAAAAAAATCTACAGAACATATTTTGTTACAAGTGGCCCTGTTGCATGACTTTTCAGGAATGGTGTTAGTATATAAGATTTCATTATATGTTGATTAGTTACAGAGGTATTAATTCCTGTTGCCATAACGGTCTCATTACCCTACCAAAAGTGCGCGGTTTATAATCAACTAAAAGAAATACTTCTTAATAGCTAAATTTTGTCCAACGCTTAAGATAACATTATATCGCTATGGCGTTCGCATCGTTTTCAGTAATGAGCATGGTTTAACTGAAGGTCCATATTGTTTAAAATACAAGTTCAAATTCACCATTTGGTTTAATCCAAGTTCATTTGGAAATATTGACCAGCGCAGCGGGCATAGCCTGCTAGTATATAAATATAAGCAGAACTTTTAAAAAGCAAACTCTATTTTTAACCCTTCACTACACCACGTGTCATATTTCGCACATACCTAAAAACATTATAATTTTCGTTGTGTGCCATGAATTTGGCTAATATGATCAGTGTAACTGATCAAGAACAATACAAAGAATGAAATAACACTTATTTTGTCCATGTCAGATGGCTGCATCATACAAAAAACTAGAATTTCTTTTTCGGAAACAAAAACAAAATTCGATCAAGCTATTAAGATAAGATTTACTTTCATTATTTTTACTGAATACATAAAACTATTAATATAATAAAAATTGCAGAGTGTTAAGCAGATGAAAGTAATTAATTTAAGCTCATTTAGTTGCAAAAAATAGCAATACAATATATTAAAACTCTAAGTGTGTAAATATAGCAGACACCATACGATATCAAATTTTAGCTGAAATTTTGAAATTTAAAATTTTTTACTATTTTTCCCATTATTAGACCAATATATAGATTTAAAAAAAAAATCATAAAAATAGAAAAATTAGTACAGTGAAGGGTTAAGAAATAATTTTGAATGGAGTTTATTAAGTTAATTAATTATCATTAGGCATTAATTTTGCAAATAAAGCATTTATTCATTGACCGTAACAAAATTAACGATTGTTTCGTATCTACATCAAAACCGAACTCATTATATTCGTGTTAATCATATACATGTTCTCTGTTAAATAACTTCTTTGCATGAATGAATTTCTGTAACGATGTTCGGAAGAAATCTTAAGAAGGAAGAAGTTTTGTTCACGAGATGGAAAATGTGTGAATCAAAAGCTGACGATGTGGAAATATAATCTATATCTGAAGGAATATTAGCTTTGTGATAAAAATTCTAAATATCTTCGATACCACGAATCAAATAGCTAGAGATATCCTTATACAGTTATTTAATTAGAGACGACATTTGTGTATTAAATATGTTTATGATGGGTTATGCCATTATCCGTAAATTTCAGCGGAATAACGTTTTTATTAAGTGGAGGTTCTCTTTTTTGGCTCAAAATTTTCACATTTTTATTTTGCATTTTTTTTTCATCCCGTAAATTTGTTCTCAAATCCAAAAGGGATACTTTTTTATGCATTTTTTAATGTATTTTTGTTGGGAAATGATTGAAATTTGCAGGTTTTGTTATTCAGAAAATATGTAATCGAAAGACGTTTTCCATCTTTTGATAAACGCAAACGATCTTTCAGAGAATACTATCAAAGTACGTATTTTGAACCGAATTTCCGGAATGATTTCACGAGATAGGAGAAAATGGGTCGTCACGTAACCACAATTTCTTATAACTCGATAAGTCATTTATTTATCAACAATTGGAAAACTCATTTGATTTTACGTCGTTTCAATAATCATACCTGCCAATTATATATCTTTACATTTATAAATGAGTCCGAAAATGTGTAAGTTAATTTCGCGTTGTTGAGCAGAGGATTTGAGAAGCCCCATAAGTGAGAATAGATTGTTGCCATAAAGCGATATTACAATTCCTTATAATCTGTTTTACTCCTTGAACTTGGATATTTTTAAATTTTAAACATTCTTTTCTCGAAACCATGTTTCAAACTGGCGACATTTTTTCTCGAGAACTATTCGACCGATTTCCTCATTCTTAATTAAAAGAACGATAATAGTTTACCTGGAGCTTATATCACAGAAAAGTATAATTTTCATTGATTAATTAATTTTTAGAGCTCGTAAAATGTTAAAAAAAAAAAAAAAATTCAAAGTAAAGAAAAGCCAATTTTTTCAACTGGCTTTTAATATCAATGGCGGATCTAAGGGAGGGGGGGGGAGATCGACCCCTCCCCATTGGGCTAATAAAGAGTTCGCAAAATGACATTGGATATCTTGCCGGGAAAAAGCTTGGAATGAAGCCGGGCCACGCCAGTTTTAATTCATGAAACTCAGGATGGGTCAGGTCTTCTCCCTTTCAGAGCCGGCCCTTACTTTTTCTGCAGATTCGTCCGTGCGACTTCTCTTTCTTGCAGGTCAAGCCTGGTCTACTCGTCATCCTTTCTAGAGGTCTGCACAGGCCAAAATTTCCATACCGGGACTGGGCCTGGTATAAAAGCTAAATGTTCGGTCCGTGTCCGGCCAAGCCTGTAGGCCCAACCAGTACAATTCTCTAAATTCTTCCCCGCGAGCCCAGCTTGGGCTGGCATCTTTTGTATTTATTTTCATAAAATATATATCGATGTTGTGTATTTGCTTAGCGAAATCTTCAGAAATTTATTTTGCTTTAATAAATTAATGAGCTGACTTTTTAAAAATCTATTTTTTTCTTTGTAGATTATTAAATTACAATTTTCCTTTATCAACCATTTCTTTCATTCTAAACCACGCTGATTTTCTTATGGGATTTTCATTTTAATTTTAGTTGTCTAAGTCATTTTTTTATGTATTGTTTATGCACTTAATTGCCTAAGCAGCCATTAATATCCTTATTTTTCAGTATTCATTAATTCCGAACAAAATGTGAAAATAAAATATGTGCATAAGTAAGTGAGTTTCATGAATAATTTTAAATGTAGGATCCAGGACGGGCTCCGGTCGAACTTTTTGCTTTAACAATGGGACCGGGCCAATGATTCTTTTGTTTGGGTTGGACCTGCGTTTAGTCCTGGAAATTTCAGTTCCTGTAAACATCTAACCGGCATATCTTAGCCAGCTTTATTATTATTTTTTTAATGCTTTTTTCAGCCAGCATGCCATATCTACTGAATATATGTTTCTTTAGTAAGTTTCAAAACATTTTTTTACAGAATTACAACTGATCTTAGATCTAAAGAGACATGTAACCTTATACCAAGTTAGGATTTTTGACATAATTCTGAAATCTGGCGAAGCATCAAAATTTATTATTAATGAGGAAATAGTGAGCCTTTAAAAAATTGAGGGTACAAATTTCATGTTTTTTAAGAACAAAAATTATCTCAGGAATGTGTCAGAAACACTGTAAAAAAATCTGTAATTCTACAGATTTAAAGTTACAGAAATCTGTATGCTTGCTAACATTTTATCTTTACACTGTACAAAAAAAAAGATGTATATCAACAAATCTTGTTTTTGTAAAAAATAATCTACTGAAATTACAGTAATATTACTAAAATTTTATTTGTAACTCGGTTTGCAGTCACATAAAAAATTCTAGGTATCCCAGTTTCCAAAAAAATTCTTAGTAACCTTACAGATTTTTTGATTTACGATGCAAAAGTGTATCTGTTACACAAATTTCTGTTGTTGCCGTTCCATAAAAGGGTGATTCTCAAAAGGTGGGCACTGAACACACGTCATAACTTTAAGCCTTTCAAACATAACTTTAATTATCATTGACTTTATTTTATTTTTTTTTTTTACACTGAGTTTTTAACTCTATTCAGAGACAGAAAATGACATAATTTATTGTAAAAGCTTTGTATAAATATCTTAAAATTTTATTATTTTATGCTAAAGAGGCCAATTTCGGACATTCATAACGTTAACTGCTCCAATGTACCACCAAGAAAAAGAGTTTTAACTTTTTTCCATGTGGCTCTAATTGTAAACAATGAATGCATAAAGGAAACGGATGATTTTTTGATAATTTCGTTAAGAGATGGCAGGCTGATTTATTGCTTTTTTGAAGATAGAAGGACTTTTCTATAAAGAATTTTTTTGTATTTTGTTATGTCCAAAAGTAACGTACGCGACAAAGCATTTGATTTTATTATTATTATTACTGGATAACAAAAAGTTAATTATACACATATATATATATATGTATACACATACAATTATAGGACACATTTACTACATTCTTAGTCTTAAGAATTTTTTAAGTACTAAGCGCAACGTTCCAAAATCTGTAACGTACGTGCGAAAAAATGTCCAAAATTTGTAACGTACACAACTGCTCATTAAATGCTTTAATAATTAATTTTCCAGAATAGTTGCTGTCTTTTAAGGTTTGTGTATAATTTTATAGACTAACTATTAAAAATATTAATATATTATATTTATAGACAAAATGCTATACTATTAAAGAAAAATTGGCCTTAAATTTGAAAATTTTAAAAATTACATATTGTTAACGTTTAATGATCCCACCTTTTTAGAATCTCCCAAAAAGTTCTAGGAATCCTAGCTTCCTAGAAAAAGTTTAGACCTTACAAATTTCTTTTTAGAGTGAAGTCTCCAGTTTAGAAGTCGTCAGTCTTTATCCCTTTTTATACGTATATGTACAACTTTTTTTTTTTCACTTTAACACAAATTTACACGTAAATTTGAAGACTAACATTTACAATAGATTCTAAAAAATACAAAATGTATTGATTGGTATTTCTGTTTTTTTTTTTTTTTTTTTTTTTTTTTTACTCTACATTTTAGAATCTCACAAAAATTCTAGTTTATACTTGTCATTCAATGAAGATGCTGCAGTTTCGAATTGTACTAAAACAAGTTTTCCGTACTGTGAGAATAATTTTCCGATTTCAAGCATTTCTTTAAAAAAATTTTAGAATCGGAAATTCGAAATAATGAAGATTTTAAAAGAGGGTGTTTAAAAACGATTATGGAAAAATACGTTGGTTAAGTTCTGAAAATGCAGGAAATATTTATTTATTTATTAAGAGATACTGGAGAAATTGAGGTAAACACATACGTATTATTCCACTGTATATTTTACGCATACATACGTATATAATATTATTTAAGTATTGCGCGGCAGCGCAATACTTATTTATTTCCAGTGTCACTTCTCAATGTTAATTTAACATAGAAAAGCCTATGGAGATGGTAACTTTTTCATTTTTTCTTCCCACCTTTTTGTCCCTGATGCCACTCATTTTTAATTCCTTGCTAATTCTAATAATATTATAAATTCAAAGTGTAAAAACATTTGCCAGACGTCAGAGTCAAAACGGATCATAAAATGCCTTTGCATATAGATGGGGGTAGCGGTCGTTGCAGCAACTGGGAACCTGAAAATTTGAGCGTGCGCATCAGCTCTGGATTTTTGCTTGAGTGAAGAACCAGATCGAAAATAAACACAGTTTTAAAAAAGATATACCTATTTTTTAATTATTGATTTAAGTTAGGTATTTTTTTATTAGTAATAATAATAACGACTAAACAAAGTCATTTGATAAATTTAAGAGTATTCTTATAATTAATAAATAAGCAAAAAATCTTATCAGGTTTGTTTTCATGGTTAGCAAATTTATTTCCTACATTATTTAAGCTCGAGAAGGGACAGATATTAAGTTATTTCATTCAATTAGTTCTACATTTAATGTTAAATTTTTGTAACAAATTAGTTAAACCAATTGAAGATTAAAAAATAAAAATAAAATTCATACAATATGATACTTAAAACACCCTAAAAAATTAGATTCCGTTCAAATCAGATCGAAATAAATCTTAGACTTCTTCCATTTTTAATTGAAAATATTTGTATTGCAGATTTTGTATTATGTTTATGACAATCGTGCATCAAATGATAAGATGCATGCAAAATGCAAAACTTAAAAAAAAGTCTAAGATTTATTTCAATTTCATTTGAACGGAATCTAATTTTTTAGGGTGTTTTGAGTATCATATTGTATGAATTTTATTTTTATTTTTTAATCTTCAATTGGCTCAACTAATTTGTTACAAAAATTTAACATTAAATGTAGAACTAATTGAATGAAATAACTTAATATCTGTCCCTTCTCGGGCTTAAACAATGTAGGAAATAAATTTTGTTTTTTTAATTTGTTCTTCAGATTATGTTTTTGTTTAATAATTCACATATATATGTAATATATGTATAATATCTATATACATAAGTAATATTCTACTGTATTTTTTCCGCATATATATGTGTGTACTAGAAAGATAGCCCGTCAAAAATGATGGCAAATGAAATATAAAGATGCATATATACAACACATGTGCGATAATATGAGCAGTTTTGCTCGCTTGATCTGCAGTGATAGAAGAAAATAACACATTTTAAAATGTGGAAATATGTTGCCAAATTTTCTTCTTCACCGAAGCAGTTTTACCTATTTCGCCAAGGCTCCTATACTGGAAAAATACCGAGAATTTAATTTCCGTATCCGGCTATGCAAAGCAGTTTAAAATTGAGCTGTTAGGAGCTCAGATAGCACAGTGCCGTCTAGTGTCAGTTATTTTATTAGCAACATTGGGATGACGATGTAAAGACGTACAGTCGTGGGGGAAAAAAAGTAAACACCCCCTACTAACTCCTCAGCAAATTATTGTAGACAAAAGTTACTGGTACCGAAAGATTGGAAATAAAGTCTACTTTTAAATGATGTTTATAAAAGTTTCTTAGGGGGCCATCTACATATTAAAACAAATCCAAACTTTATTTTTTTCAATGGCAATACCCAATTTTAACGCGATATTTCAAATCTTCGGTTCAAACTATGCCGAAACACCAAATTTCAAGTCATTTGAATGATAAGTTTTTGAATTATAAACATTCAAAGTTTAGCGCTTCTAATGTTAAATTGCATTTTCATATTTTTATTTATATCTCTTGAAATTATTCTCCTAATGTGCTATTTTTTTTTATTTATTTATTTATTTTTTTTTTTGTAACAATAATACTAATATACCCAAACTTAAATACGCTGAATTTGCAATTTTTATAATTTTATGACATGAATTATGAAATTAATATTCGAAAAAATTATGAATTGCAACCTACAATTTTTTTGATGGATTTTCATTTATAACGTCCTGTTTTATGGAAATACAAAATTTCACATTTTTCTTCCAAGTAGTTTTCAAATTATGCTTAAAAAACAGCAAAATGATAGTTTAGGGGACCGTCTATGATAAAAGTGAGTAAATATTTTGAAATTTATTCTGCTGTCCTGCAATCTAACAGGCTTCATTGGCTTCTTGAGTGGCGCTTCAGGTGCTTTGATCAAGAAGGGGGCTCTCTCGGTTAACAACGGAGTATGGAACTTCAATTTGGATACAGCCCTTAAAATACGCTCGATTTAAAATAATTAATTTCTGGGAAACTTATGGTACGAATTGCATAAAAATTTGTTTTTAGGCTAATTGAAGGGTCGAGAGCTCGTTTATGCTGTCAGATTTTTGTACTGCTATTGAAAAAAACAAAGTTAAGGTTCGTTTTAATATGTAGATGGTCCCCTATGCAAATTTTATATACATCATTTCAAAGTAGACTTTATTTCCTATCGTGTGGTACCAGTAACTTTCTTTTAAAATAATTTGTTGAGAGGTTAGTAGGGGGTGTTTACTTTATTTTTTCCACGACTTTACATTTTCGAATTACACTTTAAATTTTGGCACATAGATTTCGAAATAAAGCCTTCAATGCGCAACGCTCAAATTAAATAGCGGTGAGCTCGATTATGAAACATTATGAAACATGGGTATACAATGGGAACTTCGTCAAATTAGCCAGCTATCGCCAAATTGGCTTCATATGGCAACATTTTTGTCGCCAAATTTGGCGATACTTTGCCAAGTTGGTCAAAATTTGGCGCTATTTTGGCAACCCTGCCATTAGTATTTTTCAGCAATTACTCATTGTTGAAGCTGGTACCGATTACTCCATAGGAAGCCTAATCCTGATATCCTGATATGGCCGCGCTCAATGAGACGGTCCAACCGGATTTGTGAGGGACAAACAGAGACCAAAATGAATAAAAAATAATCGCATATTTTAAAGAAACTACAAAATGCAGTCTACATTTATATCTTTTTCTGTCACCTAACACCCTTAAGTGGGTTAACGTTAACCTTTGAACACGTCGAAAAAAGAAAAAATACCACTATGTTCCAAGCTTCTAAACTTGTGTAATAAGTCACAAATAAAAATCAAACTTCATTTAACTATAAAGCTCATATTTATATTTATATTTAAAAAATATATATACTTGTAAATTCATAAATAAATATTTAAATGATAAGTTTAAAAATATATGATAATAAGAGAAAAAAATCTTGCGCGCATGATAAAATCTGAAAATATGCATATAACGAGGAAATTTTCGTGCAAATAAATACATGATACTGTTACCTTTATACTAAAACCAGAATATTTGTAAAAAATACTGACTAAATTTAAAAATTAACAAAAAATTAAAAATTTTCACTTAAAAAAAATATTTTCAAAGTAAAAAACAAAAAATAAAATAAAATCTTACATTTTTCTGGTTTTAAGTTGTCGATAACACAGTAATGAATATGTGGTGAAAAGATTTTTTGATTGCCATGCATAGTCTTTTAGTAACATTACGCGCAGTATCAAAATTCATCGTTTTGAATAAACGCAATCCAAAGTTTAATTATCCTATGTAGTCTTAATAATTAGTTTAAATAAAACTCTCATAATTAGTAAACTAATGGGAATTTTTTAATGCGGTTTTTAGCATATTGTTCAGAAATGATTACGGAATCAAAATATGCATTTAAAAAATTCGAAAATTTTGATGGTTTAAAGGTATCCTACCCCCTTTAATGCTATACTGTTTACTACCACCCTTAAATTACAAAGTTCTCTGCAAAGAGAAAAAACAACAAAGAGTGCAAACAAAAATACCAACATTTAAATAATCACTGAAAATGTCCCTGTGAATTAGATGAAGACAATTTCGGTTTTTAATGGATCTTTGATGATTTTTTAATGTATATTCATATTCAAGGCTGGAGTAGCACAGATGAAGTTTATTCCAACAGAGCGAAAAATGTCCAGACCAGGAATCGAACCTGGATACTTGGCGTGCCGTGCCAATGCTTTACCTGTTAAGCTATTCAGACGATACATGGCTGTCATAATCCACTCTTATTTGTTGGACATGGCTGCGAACTGCAGCGATAGTTTCATTCATCCAAGCTATAACTATAGAATTTACCTGATGAAAGTGTGTTCTAACACGAAAACTCCTGTATATCATGTAATTAGGTCATAAAGAAGAGAATAAATATATTTTTTTTTTAAACTAGATTAAATCATATTCAAGGCTGCAGTAGCACAGTTGGAGTTTATTCCAAAAGAGTTAAAAATGCCCAGACCAGGAATCGAACCTGGATACTTGGCGTGCCGTGCCAATGCTTTACCTGTTAAGCTATCCAGACGATACATGGCTGTCATAATCCACTCTTATTTGTTGGACATGGCTGCGAACTGCAGCGCTAGTTTCATTCATCCGAGCTATAGCTATAGCATTTACCTGATGAAAGTGTGTTCTAACACGGAAACTCCTGTATATCCTGTAATTAGGTCATAATGAAGATAAATATTTTTTAAAAACTAGATTAAATCATATTCAAGGCTGCAGTAGCACAGTTAAAGTTTATTCTAACAGAGCGAAAAATGTCCAGACCAGGAATCGAACCTGGATGCTTGGCGTGCCGTGCCAATGCTTTACCTGTTAAGCTATCCAGACGATACATGGCTGTCATAATCCACACTTATTTGTTGGACATGGCTGCGAACTGCAGCGCTAGTTTCATTCATCCGAGCTATAACTATAGCATTTACCTGATGAAAGTGTGTTCTAACACGAAATTTCCTGTATATCATATAATTAGGTCATAATGAAGAGAATAAATATTTTTTTTTAAACTAAATTAAATCATATTCAAGGCTGCAGTAGCACAGTTGAAGTTTATTCCAACAGAGCGAAAAATGTCCAGACCAGGAATCGAACCTGGATACTTGGCGTGCCGTGCCAATGCTTTACCTGTTAAGCTATCCAGACGATACCTGGCTGTCATAATCCACTCTTATTTGTTGGACATGGCTGCGAACTGCAGCGCTAGTTTCATTCATCCGATCTATAACTATAGCATTTACCTGGGTTGGGTTGGGTTGATTTTTGACGGCCAATTATCTACACGAGGGATATAGGCCCGGGGGGAGTGCCCTCCGTGGGGGTCTTTCTAAGGGAACCTAATCCATATTAACGCATGGAAGATCCACGGCTCGAAGAAAACCACGAAAACTCCGAACGATTAGGACGACGGGCGCGATTGGGATCGAACCCAGCACCTCCCGTCTACCAGCTTCGAGAGCAGAACCTCTCGGCCACTGGTGGGGCAGCATTTACCTGATGAAAGTGTGTTCTAACACGAAAACTCCTGTATATCCTGTAATTAGGTCATAATGAAGTGAATAAATATTTTTTAAACTAGATTAAATTATATTCAAGGCTGCATAGCACAGTTGAAGTTTATTCCAACAGAGCGAAAACTGTCCAGACCAGGAATCGAGCTTGGATATTTGCGTGCAGAGCCAATGCTTTACTCTGTGCCACTCCAGCCTTGGATATGATTTAATCCAGATGGAAAAAAATATTCGTTCCCTTCATTATTAATGGTAACAGGAATTTCCGTGTTAAAACACTCTTTCATCATGTAAATGCTATAATTATAGCTCGGATGAATGAAACTAGCGCTGCAGTTCGCAGCCATGTCCAACAAATAAGACTGGATTATGTCAGCCAGGTATCGGCCGGATAGCTTAAAAGGTAAAGCATTGACATGGCAAGTCATGTAATCAGGTTCGATTACTGGTCTGGTCATTTTTTGCTCTGTTGGAATAAACTTCATCCGTGCTAGTTCAGCCTTGCATATGATTTAATCCAGTTGAAAAAAAAATATTCGTTCTCTTCCTTATTTTAAATAGCTTTCTATTTTATGTATGCACCAGCAAACAATTTTAGTGCATTTTATTTGTGCTTTTTATATGAATTCAAAGCATATTTTTTCAAATTGGACTTATTTTGGTATAAAGTTTAAATGAATGGTATCATCTCAGTTATTTTGTAAGCAAAGTTTATGAATACCCTCCATCTTTACTTGTATCTTAAAAATATTAAATTTTGTAAGATTACTGAAAATAATGCATATAATAAAAAAAATACTTTCTTTTAAAAACATACATTTTTTTTTTCTTTCTGCAAAATATATAACCATAGATTTAAAAGAATTCTTCTGTAAAAGTTGTTAGCATTAAAACTGGGAGGCATTTAGTAGTACTTTTAATGCCAAGTACGTGACCTTTTACGGCTTTAAAGGAGAAATAAAGTTATCATTTCATTTTTAATTGTGTTTTTAAAAGTGGAAAAAGTCGTTTCAAAAAGCTTAAAAGAAGCAGAGTAATTATTGGAAGAACAGCGTAAGAGGTAATGAAGGGTCCAGAAATGCCTATAAATTGGTTTTTGGATTTATCTAAGAGCCATAAAAGTTTCATAATTAAAATTTTTCTTATAATAGTCTTCTTCACTTACAAGGAATGTCTTCATAAGCGCATGTTCAGAAAATTTTGAAAACATTCTTTTCATGAGGATATATACAGTGGTGGCCAAAATCGTGGACACTTTTAGGTACCTTTCATTACAAAAAGTAAAAAGCTGACTATATATATATATATACAGGGTGCAATATGTTATCTATCGCCGACCTTTAATTTCTCAACCGTTGGTCGTAGACATATATTTCCAATTACAAAAACGTTTCAAATTAAGTAAATATTCATGCTGTGGCATTATTTAAAGTAAAAAACCAATTTTATAAAAATTACGAAATCTAACTTTTTATATGGTCCCCAGTCCATATAGTTATATTTAGTAAAAGTTTACACTTATCATAACAGATATAATACAAAAAGTTTCACATTTGTACTACGAAAATTGACGCAGTTATTAAATTTCAAAGTTTGAGAATTTTGCGCATTATTTTGTCTTTCATTGAGGGATTAGTTAAAAGATCAATTAAAGTAATTCGAGATCAAAATCAGGGTGTAATGTCTTTTGTACGGCGAAACCGCCTTTAGCCTATATCGCCAAAGAGGGTTATTTCATCTACCTAATTTGACACCTGAATGTTGTTTAACCCATAAAATTTAGCTCAAATTTTTAGATGAAATAAACCTCTTTAGTGATACCCCGATTTGGTGATATCCGCAAATGTGCTTTCGCTTTATAAAGAACATTACATCCTGATTTGGATCTCGAATTACTTTAATTCATCTTTTAACTGATCCCTCAATGAAAGACAAAATGATGCGCAAAAATCTCAAACTTTGAAGTTCAACAACTGCGTCAATTTTTGTAGTACAGATGTCAAACTTTTTGTGTTATATCTGTTATGATATGTGTAAACTTTTAGTAAATATAACTATAAGGACTGGGGACAGTATAAAAAGTTAGATTTTGTAATTTTTACAAAATTGATTTTTACTTTAAATAATGCCACAACATGAATATTTACCTGGTTTGAAGTGTTTTTGTAATTGGAACTATGTGTCTACGACCTACGATTGAGAAATTAAAGGTCGGATAGATAACATATTGAACCCTGTATATACACCGAAGAACCAAAACATTATGACCATCCCCACATTTTGAAATGAACTCACTTGGTTGGCGTGGAGGGCACGTAATCAGGGGGGATTGTATTTAACTACTGCTAGGGAGTATGAGGAAACCTTTTTGCGCTTACTTCTGCCTGTGATGAGAAAGGTTGCTTATCTAAGTGACTCTGATAGAGGGCAAAATTCAATGGCCCGATCGCTCAGAACGATTGTCGCCGAAACTGTTCGACTCGTGGGTTTTTCGCGAGATATCGTTGTTAGTACTTATGCAAAGTTCATGTATTGTGATGAAACCATTAACAGACGCGATGTTGAACGTCGACGTGTTATCAAAGAAAAGGATGTCGGAGACTCCCCCATTTGAGAACACAAAATCGGTGACAGACACTTTCTCAGCTAACAGCCCAATGCAATACACGTTCAAATCAAATGATTTCAGAGCACACGGTTCAGCCGACACTGTTGGATATAAGGCCATGTAGTAAACGCCCCTCTCATGTGCCTCTGTTGACCAAGCATCTTCGCCAACTATTCCTACACTAGGCCCACAAATATCTTGACTAGACTATGGATCGTTGGCAGAGAATTTCCTGGTCCGATGAATCACGATCCATTCTTCATCCTGTTGATGGCAGTGTCAAGGTACGCCTTCTTCCAGGTGAACTGTTGCTCCACCTTATACAATAGGCCGTAAAAACGCCGGTGGTGACGCTATTAAGCTTTGGGAAACGTTCTCATGGGCATCTCTGGGACTTGTGGTTGTGGTAGAATAGATCATGAAAGCCGCAGACTATCGGAAGATCATTGCGGACCTGTTGCATTCTTACATGTTATCTGTCCTCCCAACTGGAAATGGAATCTTCGAGCAAGACAACGCTCCATGACACGGGGCTTGAATTGTGCTGGGGTGGTACCAGGAACATAATACTGAATTCCAGTTAAGATCCTGGCAGCCTAACTCAGCGGATCTTAATACGATAGAATAGATTTGAGGTGTCATAGGACGCCAGCTCAGAGCTAAAAAACAACCATGCTGTAATAGCATGGATTTGCGAGACCCTTACTTTAATATCTGGTACAATCTGCCTTCGAGCATGTACCAAGGACTTGTGGCATCCATGCCAAGATGGGTGCAGCTTTTTTGCGGGCCCAAACTGATACAATGCATTATTAGGAAGGTGGTCATAATGTTTAGGCTCTTCAGTGTATATATATATATACACAAATATAGAGCAAAATACAGAATAAAACGGAATTTCACGAAAAGTAATGCAGTTAAACGGTTTAAATATAATATAGAAATCTTTATACAAAAGTTAACTTATAAATACAGACTACCTGGAGAATTATTTGAAGAATGGAAATATCATATTTTAAAGGAACTAGAGGAGACATACGTTAAAAACTTTGAGGGTTTGTCCGAAGAGAAATATATTGATTTAAGAAAAGCTATAAAAAACATCCAAGATGATTTTATAATAACATATGTAGATAAGGCAAGTACTAACTATGCAATTATCTGTAAAAAATTATAGGGAAAAATATTAAGAGAAAGTTATGAAAACACAAATAATTATGAGTTAATTAGGGCAAAAATTAATGATGTGGAGAACAGAATTAGGGCAATGTATAAAAAAATTAAAACAAAACAAGATAATTTGAATTTCCCTTATTTGGTTTTAATACCCAAGTTCCATAAATACCCTGTGAAATTTAGAACCGTTACATGTGGTTATAATTCCTATATTGAATGTGCGAATAAAAAATTATTAAAGGTATTGAAGAGAATATTTTTGAAGATTAAAAGTGAGAATTCAACTTTTATAATAAGTAATAGTTATGAACTGTTGGAAAAAGTAAAAAGGTATAAAAATAAGATTACAGGATTGTATGCATATGATTTTGCAGATTTGTTTAACAACATAGAGATTGAGGATTTGAGGGAGAAGATATTAGAGGAGTATAATAGGTTTGGTGATTCATATATGGATTTAAGTGAATTTCAAAATTTGTTTCAATTGGTGGTTCAAGAGAATTTTTTATATGAGGGCAATAAGGTATATAAGCAGATGAAGGGTATCCCCATGGGGGTGAGTTGCAGTTCAATATTGGCCGACATGTATCTAGATATATATGAAAATATAAGTGAATTACATAAAGACATAATGAGTTTCAGATATATCGACGACGTTTTGATTGTCGAGCTGAATGGAATAAAGATTAACCATGAATTTAAATATTATCCTAAAAATTTAGAATTGAAACTTTCCGGTAGTCATAATAGTTGCAATACAAATTACTTAGATGTAAATCTAAAATTAGAAATCAGAAATTTAATTACATCGGTTTATGATAAAAGAGACGATTTTAACTTTAAAACAATTGCAATATTGAATTTCAATTCAAATGTCCATATATCGGTATTCAGAAACATTTATATTAACGGTTTAAACAGATTAAACCGATTGACATCGGATAGTGTCATTTTGAATGAGGATATGCTGAAATGGTACGTCACTGCTGTGAAACAGGGTTATCCTGTGAGTCTGGTCAAAACTATGACGTATAATTATGTTAGAACTTGCAAGAACAGAAGTGAATTGATGCCTTTACTCGAAGCGTGTGGTTTACGGAATGTAGTGGAAACAGATCGCTTTTGATATGGATTGATTTCGGTCGGTCGGTCGGTTTCATTTAGCTTTAATCTTGTTTCATTTGTTTTTTCAATATGGTCTCGACAGGTAAATCTGGGGAATGTTGCATGCTTAAAAACAGTTTTAACCCTGCATTAGCGTGTCATAAGCCACGCAGACCTGTCTCCATGTTTAATTAGTTATTTGCCTTGTTTCTTATGGTTGTTTTGTTTAAGTTAAAGTTGGTTATGTTGTGTTTCTTTAAGTTTGTTTATTAAGTTAAATTATAGTTCTTATTTGGTTTGGTTAAGTTAATTTTGTGCTTCAATTAAAGTTTACAGTTTGTGGTAAGGCTTGAAATAACTATTGGAATTTTTTAACTATGTGTATCCGGTGAGATATATTGGCGTGGCTACAGTTTCATTTGGCATTTGAAAAGTGTATGGATTGTGTGGAATATTAATAGTTGCTGGATTTGTGTTTAGAGACTACTAGAGGCGTTTTGTCAGGTATGTCTTTTCACTGAGTTTATAGTTGAGTAAAGATATTTGTAATTACCACCGTTTGTAGCTTAATTGATTTTAAGTGCTTTTTATTGGATTTGTCAAGTTAAGTGGTTTTACTGATTTGTGTGGTTTTGTATTTTGTTGCGTTCGTTAACTAATTTTGTTAAGTGTTTGTTTTTAATATGTTTGATAGTTAAATAGGTGTTTGTTCTAGGTATATATAAAAATATGCTGCAATTTGCTCATGTCTCTCTTACGACTCCCCCAAATTTCACCTTTGGAGGGTTATTGTGTATGGCTATTTCAGTATGGTCATGGTGGCTGAAGTATGGTTAGTGGTATGTGCTGGACACATAATTTTTGAATTTGAATTGGGAATTGAATTGTTTTGAAATATACGTAACATGGAAGGTAGAATAAATTATATGGAGACCGGCAAGAGACGGTACATCAAAGATGACCGTTGTGCTCGGTCGACTCTCAATAAAATGGTAGAGAGTGGATCGTTAGAAAGTGACCATGATTATGAGAGTTTGGAGCATAGTGATTGTGAAATAGGTATAGTTGAAAGTGTGGAGAAGTGGGAGAGCGTGAGCGGTTGCAAAAAAATATTTGAAAATAAAAAAGTAAATAATTGTGGAAAAGCTAATAAAAATTGTAGTTTTGATCGTGTTTCTATGAATTTGGATAGCGATGGTGGAGATGGTGAAAATTACGTTAAGTACAGTACTAGGTGCTTCTATAACAGTAGTCATATAATTAAGGGTACTGAAGGTGGTAATATAGGTATCAAATATAAATGTTATAAAACTAGATATTTTTACAACAAAAATTTTTATAAGAACAATAATGTATTAAATTTTGATAAGTGTACAGATAAAAGATGTAAGGTATGTATCTGTGCGGAAAACACAAAAAACGATTTTGGACAAAATAATCCCAACAAAAAGTTTTCGGTAAAAAAAAAAAAAAAAGCGCCAAGTTTTCCTTAATGTTTCGGCCAGAAAAAGTAGTGATATCTGAAGTTCGCACAAGTTAAAAGCCAAACATCCCAAATCTTTCATTGAAAATGGCTTCCTGCGACTTGGCCGTTAATGCCTTCTACAGCATTTCAAAATTAATGATTGGAAATTACGCATTTATGAATTATTTAAATATTAAAAGTAATATTAGAATGCAAAGAGGCAAATTCACATAAAGACAAAAGTAAAAGATTTCTGATAACTACCATTCAGTTTCAACAAACAGTTTTGATTACAAATCATTTAGCCCACTTGCGGTTTAATTGCCATTTTGTACAGTCTAAAGCTAAAGTCATTAACGTAAAACCCAAGAAATAAAACAAAATTTACTTGCTTCAAATCTCACAATATGTTACATTATATTTTATTGTATAATATTGAAATCTTGTGTATTGGCGAAAGAGATTTTTTTCGTTTGAACATTTATTATAGTTTATTTGCAAACATTAAGAGGTATTCGATTTATAAACTGTTAAAAGCTGACACTAATTCTGTTTTAGCAATTAGGGATATTATCTCCTGAATACAAGTATTTTGTTATTTTTAACTTCTAAGCATTTAAATAGACTGAAGTTGTTTAAATGCTTTTTTCAAATGTGTATTTTATTTCTGTATTCTGTGTCACAAAATGCCTAAAATAATCAAAAAATGTAGTTGGCATGTAGCTCATTTGTACATATTTTAAAATTTGAAAAACTCTCTCGAAGGCATTAACGGCCAAGTCACAGGAAGCCATTTTCAATGAAAGATTTGGGATGTTTGGCTTTTAACTTGTGCGAACTTCAGATATCACTACTTTTTCTGGCCGAAACATTAAGGAAAACTTGGCGCTTTTTTTTTTTTTACCGAAAACTTTTTGTTGGGATATCACTACTTTTTGTATGTTTTTTCAAGTTTGTTATTTTAAACTATATTAATATGAAAAAACTTAAATTTCGGTACTTTATGTTAGCCAGAAGCAAATCTCCTCGTTAGCCTTTTGTTTTTTCGCCAATAGCAATTTTCATTTTTCACATGTGTAAATTAGAAACAATGCTTTGATTTTCAAATAAAATATTTTGGTTTATGTTATTATTTCTTATTTATTTATTTCTATGTTAAATATTCTATTAGATAAAATGAGGGAAATGCATCTATTTTAAATGAGGTGACTGAAAAGTATATATTTTTAAATGAAATTAATGCAATATGAACAATGGAGTTGGGAACAGTATTTGGCGATTTGCCACTTGCGCCCGGCTAACATAAAAATACCTAAATTTATTTTATTGAGCTTTACAAATTTATACTTTATTTCTTTTTATATTAAAGTACTAGCCGCCTCTAGCAAGCAGTATTTACCGTATTACTTCCATGTTAAACATTGCATCATGTTACTGTTATTCATAATTTAATTTACTTGCCCATTCTTTCGCCAATTCGGAAGCTTTTGATAGAGAAATCATGAACTCTTTACGATCATGGAAGCACATCATATATTTTGTGTTGTTATGTATTTCATCTTTCGTGACAAATATCTCTTAACTCACTTATGCATGTTTCCTTAGCAGTTACGATTCGTTCTCTAATGCGGAAATTTTTAATCCTATTAAGTAATCTTTTCTAATTGGGCTCACTACCAATTGTTGTATTTTAACTGATACGACTGGGTACACGTGAAATGGTTCTTATGAAATCCTTTGACAATATCTGCATTTGAATTAAACCATATTGATGCTAATATCTTTGTTTCACGTTAACCTTTTCAATAGACTCGATTACGGAAGAATAGAAGGTCTACCGGCTCACTGCCATGATCCATTTGAAAATCTATCATTCTTCTCATCTGATCGTGTTGAACAATTAGTCAATGTGCCATGGTTTTAAGATTTTAGCTAATTTTACTCGAAACCTGAAAACTAAAATGCGAGGAACCGGATTATAGAAGATTCATTCTAACGTACATATTGATTAACAGGTTACAGATTATAGAATTATAATAATCATAAGGAGAACTGGCAGTTTCAATGCTTTAATATTTTCCGTAAATTCTCTTTATATAATACAGAAGTTTTAGCGGTGTAAAGGTTAACAACATAGTCACAGTAAGTACAATAACAGTACAATATAATATCAATAGCAGACGTTTTGGGCAGTGACGAAACTATTAGCACTTTGGAAATATTAGTATGTTATTATATCATTTAACTATTCTGATGATATGCGGAAAAATAAAAATAGATGGCTTGCATTAATAATTAACTCATTGAAAAATAGCCACTAGCGTCAAATATTCGCCAAGCTTGGCGACATTTAGCAAAGTTTCGCCAAATTTGGTAATATATCATGTCAGTTCTCAAATTTGGAGACAAAAAATGTTTTGTTTATTCTGGCGTCATAGTGATGCATATGTATTATACACATACCTATAATATGTATGATGCAAATGTATTACGTATTATATGCATATATATAATATGTATGATGCATATGCATAAGTTCATTAAAATCACTAAAACTCACTTAAAGGAATAGGGTTTCATAAATAGTAGGGATAATTGCCAGATTGACCAAAGTGCTATTGAGATTAGAATTCCGACATTTATAATAGACTGGGAGGCGTCTGCACACACCATCACCTCATCGAGTTTACAGCTGAAATTTTAGGATTAGTTAAAAGTAGATTAGCATATTTAAATGCAACTGGTCTGTTAAGTCATATCTTGGTAGAAACCACCTGAAGACGTAATTTTAGTGGTTAACTGATAGGTTTACTATTGTATTTTCCTGCATTCAAAAGTTTGAAAACATGGAGGAATGGGTGCAGGAAAACACAATGGAAAATCCACCAATTAATCCGTAAAATCGGGTCTGTAGGTGGTTTCCACAAAGATATGACTTGGCAGACCAGTTACATTTCAATACGCTAATCGATATTTAACTCAGGGTTGTAAAAAACCCGGGTTTTTTAGAAAAAACCCAGCCCGGGCGGGTTTTATTAAAAAACCCGGGTTAAATGGGCAATTTTCCCCGGGTAAATTAAATTGCCAAAATGTGGACGATGATTCCACCTTCCTCACAAATAATAATCTTCAGAGTTGCCACTGTATAGGGAAAACTAGAAAATCTGAGGAAATTTAAAAATGAGTATTAAAAACAAGGAATTTTACTAAACTTTGGTACTTTGCAAAATTTATCCGTTGAAATTTTGAAAATTCTCAGAGGAATTACTCTGGGAAAATTTAATATTTTGCTCAGTAAAGCACAAGAAATTTGATTGCCGAAATAAGTGGCAATCCTGATCTAAAATACAATCTTTGTGAACACTTCATAGTCTAATAGATGGGAAAGACTTCATAGTCTTAATAATGATCTCACCATTTTTCTCTGTTCTTAAAATACATATAGATATGATCACTTTAATTTAAATAACAAAGGTACTTCTTAGTTATCCCATCGACCACTTTCGCCAAATTTAACTTGTTGACATAATTTTTATTTTTAATAACAAAAGATCAAATAAATTAGTAAAAAATTAATAAAAATACAAATAAAACGTCGAATTAATGGTTTTATTGGCATTTAATCTTACAATTAATTAATGGCAACCATTATTGGCATTTAATCTTACAATTTGGGAACAGTAATTTGGTCAACGGGATAACTAAGAAGTACCCAAACAAATTTTAAATTGCAAAGCTATCAATTGTGTGTTTTCCCAATTGTTTCCAATCTAAAAGTGCAAGTAAATTAATACAAATATATTTTCCAAGATTCAAAGAAGTGAATAAATAAAACAAAATAACCATAAACTGTTAACAATTACATCATCTGTTCTTTTCCAGAAATATATTTTAAAAAACCCGGGTTTTTTACCTGGGCTTTTTATAAAAAACCCAGCCCGGGCGGGCAGCTACCCACTACAACCCTGATAACTAATCCTAAAATTTCAGCCGTCAACTCGATGAGGTGATGATCTGTGCAGACGCCTCCCGGTCTTTAATAAAATTTATTTTAAGGAAGTAAAAGATAGAAAGTTGGACAGATAAACTGAAAGATTTGCCTTAAAAGCATATAAAAATTCGGTACTTGTTAGTTATCCCGTCGACCAAATTTTTGTCGCCAAATTGTAAGATTGAATGCCAATAATAGTTGATCGTAAATGTCACATTCACTTGACAACACGTGTTTACGTCATCAAATGATTTTTATTTCGACGTTTTATTTGTATTTTTATTAATATTATACTAATTTATTTGTTTTTTCGTTGTTTAAAATAAAAATTATGTCAATTTGTATAATTTGGCGAAATTGGTCGACGGGATAACTAACAAGTACCAAAAATTCATTCAGCTTGAAATCATGTAACACCTTTATAACTCAGGCTAATTTTCTTTAATCGGGTTTTGGCGACCAACATCTTATCTATTACTATAATCTTTCTTTTACAGATTTAAAATTAACAATAAATTAACAGTATGTAGGCTAATAATACAATATAATAAAATTAGTAGCGGACTTCGGACGCCGCATCTGTCGTTAAAGACAGTTTATTAGTTACACATTTCATTTAATTAAAAGGAGATTTTTAAACTTTGATATGGAATTAGGGGCACAGATGTCATATTCGCCCCATATTGGCGCGATTTTTTTCTGTCGCCAATATCATATAGGCAACGGGTACTTAACTTGCGCCAAAGTGATTGATGTGGTAACCCGGATTATGTTGTTTATGCTGTTGATGTTTTCGCCAAATTGGCAACCGAAAAAAATCGCGCCAATATGGGGCGAATATGACAACTGTACCGAATTGGGATGTTTTTCGGTACAGATGTCATATTCGCCCCATATTGGCGAGATTTTTTTCGGTTGCCAATTTGGCAAAAACATCAACAGCATAAACAACATAATCCGGGTTACCACATCAAGCAAAATAACGACACTTTGGCGCAAGTTAAGTACCCGTTGCCTATATGATATTGGCGACAGAAACAAATCGTGCCAATATGGGGCGAATATGACATCTGTGCCTATTTTTCCACTATAGGGACCTTGGTATTTTTTAAAAATCTTGGCGCAATTCGGACTTCAGAAACTGAGATATGTTGCCAAATGATATAAACAACTACGAAAACAAACCTGATGAACTTTTATGTTATTTATACGTATTTATATACATATAAACATTTTATTTATACATGTATAAAATATTATTTTTTATATACAGATTATTTATGTTGGTATATAAAAATAAATATACTGGTTCCTTACATTAAATAAATTGTATACATATGGAAAAAATTGCTTGTGTATATGACACAGTAAATAGGTTGCCAGAAAATATATTATCAAATTTCTTTTCTCGTCAAGGCTATTTTCTGTATTTCGGCAAAGCTACTATATCGGAAACGTACCGAATTGCGGTTATATTTTGTTAAATGTTTTATTGTTTTAATATCGTAAATATATCATAACCTATACTCATTAAAATTTTTAGGTACATTCATTTTTTCTATTTAACAAACATCTTTGGAAAAGCATATATATATAAAATGTTATTCTGCTTGAAATCACGTGACCGCCTTCAAAGCTCTGTAATCGAGTTTTGGCGACCAACATTGGCACAATTGAATGTGTAGGAACTGTTTACGGCCAAATGAACACCCCCTGTTTGAAGGGTTTAGAGACGGAAATTCTGTGTTTTCAGATTTTTCTGGTTAATTGTACTACAAACCCGACTTACTTGTGAAATTTCATAATTCTACGACTTTTAGAAGTACCTTAGTTATTTGATGATGCGAAATGAGTCAGTGACAAAAAAGCGCTTTTTCGGAATTCAATATTTCGAAAACTACTAAATACAGAAACATGAAATCGTGGAACCTTAGTTCAATTTGACCATACGAACATGTGTATAAAAGAAAAATTTCTATATCTCTCCCTAAAACGACGTTATGAGGGGGTGAAAAGTATGCCGAAATGGTTCAGGAAAAGGTAGCTTACGGCTTGTGCGAACTTGGCGGACGCACTGCCGTGCTCCCAGATAAGAAATGTTTAAAATTTTGTAAAACATACAATTGCGTGTATAAGCTAAGATGTCAAGTATGTAATGTTGCCTACATTGGTCAAACTTCAACTCCACTGAACAAACGCTTCAATAACCATAAGTCAGATATAAGAAATTTAAAAGTTAAGAAAGAGCATGAAGATATAGAAATAAAACACTTCGCTGAACATGGTATAGATAACATTAAAATATCAATTTTAAAAATTGTCCAAAATAAAATTAAAAGAAAAATATATGAAAAGGATATGATGATTGCACATGGTACACTATATCCCTATGGGTTGAACGTTATGTTTGGTGGGTGCAACATTATACAAACCTTTAAAAATCGAGACATGACTGACTCCATCTATGCAAAGATAAAGTGTGATATTAATGGTTATAACGTTTATAAAGATGGAAAAAGTAATCGTGATTTAGGGATTACTAGAGAAAAATTGGTTGGATTGAAGGACGGTGAAAGCATTGTAACAGCTTTAATGAATTGTAACGGTAATGACAAGTTCAAGAGTATCAAATATATCATATTCAATGTCAAAAAAATGTTGATACCTAAGGTTTTGATTTTGTTATCGCAAAAAATAGGAATACATAACATAGATCTGGGTATTAATCTATTAAAATATAGAATAAAATTAAATAATTGGCAAAGTTACTGTAAGTCAAAGTGTGAAAATCAGGAAGATGCAGATAAAGTATATTTCGTTATAGACTACATAAAAGGGTGCTACAGTAATGTAAATTACAAAAGGATTTTTAATAAATATAAGGACATGTTACCAATAAAATATTTAAATATTGTTAAAGCATTTAAGTATGACAAGCCTTTAGGTAGAATGATCTTTAATTATAATTATTATGCTAAAAATATTAATAGGAACGAAAATGCAGACATTTGTAAATGTAATGAGGATGTGTACAACAAATATGTAGACAAACATTATGGACATGTAATAACTGGGAATCTAGATATCGTACAAAATGTCGAACTGAAAAATCAAATGAGTTATGGAGCAAAATACAGAATAAAACGGAATTTCACGAAAAGTAATGCAGTTAAACGGTTTAAATATAATATAGAAATCTTTATACAAAACTTAACTTATAAATACAGACTACCTGGAGAATTTTTTGAAGAATGGAAATATCATATTTTAAAGGAACTAGAGGAGACATACGTTAAAAACTTTGAGGGTTTGTCCGAAGAGAAATATATTGATTTAAGAAAAGCTATAAAAAACATCCAAGATGATTTTATAATAACATATGTAGATAAGGCAAGTACTAACTATGCAATTATCTGTAAAAAATTATATGGAAAAATATTAAGAGAAAGTTATGAAAACACAAATAATTATGAGTTAATTAGAGCAAAAATTAATGAGGTGGAGAACAGAATTAGAGCAATATATAAAAAAATTAAAACAAAACAAGATAATTTGAATTTTCCTTATTTGGTTTTAATACCCAAGTTCCATAAATGCCCTATGAAATTTAGAACCGTTACATGTGGTTATAATTCCTATATTGAATGTGCGAATAAAAAATTATTAAAGGTATTGAAGAGAATATTTTTGAAGATTAAAAGTGAGAATTCAACTTTTATAATAAGTAATAGTTATGAACTGTTGGAAAAAGTAAAAAGGTATAAAAATAAGATTACAGGATATTATGCATATGATTTTGCAGATTTGTTTAACAACATAGAGTTTGAGGATTTGAGGGAGAAGATATTAGAGGTGTATAATAGGTATGGTGATTCATACATGGATTTAAGTGAATTTCAAAATTTGTTTCAATTGGTGGTTCAAGAGAATTTTTTATATGAGGGCAATAAGGTATATAAGCAGATGAAGGGTATCCCCATGGGGGTGAGTTGCAGTTCAATATTGGCCGACATGTATCTAGATATATATGAAAATATAAGTGAATTACATAAAGACATAATGAGTTTCAGATATATCGACGACGTTTTGATTGTCGAGCTGAATGGAATAAAGATTAACCATGAATTTAAATATTATCCTAAAAATTTAGAATTGAAACTTTCCGGTAGTCATAATAATTGCAATACAAATTACTTAGATGTAAATCTAAAATTAGAAAACAGAAATTTAATTACATCGGTTTATGATAAAAGAGACGATTTTAACTTTAAAATAATTGAAATATTGAATTTCAATTCAAATGTCCATATATCGGTATTCAGAAACATTTATATTAACGGTTTAAACAGATTAAACCGATTGACATCGGATAGTGTCATTTTCAATGAGGATATGCTGAAATGGTACGTCACTGCTGTGAAACAGGGTTATCCTGTGAGTCTGGTCAAAACTATGACGTATAATTATGTTAGAACTTGCAAGAACAGAAGTGAATTGATGCCTTTACTCGAAGCGTGTGGTTTACGGAAAGTAGTGGAAACAGATCGCTTTTGATATGGATTGATTTCGGTCGGTCGGTCGGTTTCATTTAGCTTTAATCTTGTTTCATTTGTTTTTTCAATATGGTCTCGACAGGTAAATCTGGGGAATGTTGCATGCTTAAAAACAGTTTTAACCCTGCATTAGCGTGTCATAAGCCACGCAGACCTGTCTCCATGTTTAATTAGTTATTTGCCTTGTTTCTTATGATTGTTTTGTTTAAGTTAAAGTTGGTTATGTTGTGTTTCTTTAAGTTTGTTTATTAAGTTAAATTATAGTTCTTATTTGGTTTGGTTTAAGTTAATTTTGTGCTTCAATTAAAGTTTACAGTTTGTGGTAATGCTTGAAATAACTATTGGAATTTTTTATCTATATATATATATATATATATATATATATATATATAACCATTAATTAAACATTACCGGCCATCATGAAAAACCGCAATATTGTGAATGAATTGACAATAAAAATGGATGCCACAAACCTATAATATGGAACTGTATGTATAAAATGAAGTGCCTTATACTTAATTACAAGAATTAATATGGAAGAAAAAAAGAAGAATATGGATTCCGAAAAAATTGAAAAACTTATATATTGAATTACGTTTTCAAGAATACAGAATTCAATGATATAGGCAAATCGGTTGTTTTCTGTGAGAAAAAATAGCTAAAAGCTGAAAAAAAATTTTCTCCTGTACCCAAACAACCAATATAACCAAAAGAATAGTTTCAAGATGAAAACAGAACATTATCAAATGACATGAAATGGAAAAAACACTACAATCCATTAAATATTTAATTTATAGCATATATATATGAATTTTGTCATGCTGTAACTCTCAAATTTTAAGCCGATTTGGATGCAATTTTTCGTGTGCATAGTACATACTAATGTCTCGACCGAGTTCGATGGCCAGCTTCATCCGTCATCTTGTTTCACAATGGCAGCCATTTGAATTTTTGAATTTTTCCTATATTTTCTAACATTGTATACTAATAGAAAATGCTACGTTTCACAAAATGCAAACTCTTAAATATCATTTTAAACAGAATGTTAGATACATTAAAAGATATTTTAAAGACTCACACAGTGTAAGTTAGGAACATAGGTCATTTTGAAGAGAGAGTTAGGAAGCCTAAAAATTGCCAAAAGTGTCCACAAATTCAAATGGCCGCCATTTTGAAACAAGATGGCGGATGATGCTGGCGAACGAGCTCGGTCGTGACATTGGTATGCACTATGCATATGAAAAATTTCATCCAAATCGGTTCAAAAATCCGAGAGTTACAGCATGACAAAATTCAGATATAAATATATATATATATAATATATATATGGATATATATATATATATATATATATATATATATATATATATATATATATATATATATATATATAGGTATATATATATATACATACAGTGCGTCTCATAAATATAAAGACAGATATGTTTTTAAAATTACATTTTATTAATTCAGTTAAAATAAATTAAATTTTATACCTCATATTAACAACAGTGAAATGTATCTCTTATATGGGTTTTAATTTAAATAAAATAATTTCGTCTCGAATAATAAAAAAAATAAAAAAATTCGCTGTCTCATAAATATAAAGATAAACTTGAAACTGCTTCATATGCAAATTTTTTTCGAATGCGCACGTACAGAATTAATGCGCACGCGCAGAAATACACTTTAATTTACCCAAACGAGCAAAGTTGTTTGACCTGTTTCAACTGCAAAGATGCCATGGAAGATTGAAATTTCTAGAGATGAAATTTGTAAAATACGTGAATTTAAAGCTAATGGCTTAACACTTTGTCAAATATGTAATGGACTGGGAGAATCAGAACTGCACTTTATAAAATTTTATCGAAAACTTACAATTTATATTCGAGAAAACGATCTGGCAGACCTAGAAGAACTAGTGAAAGATTCGATTGCAAGATCATGCGACTTGTTTCGTCGCAAAGAATGTCACTCCGATAAGTTTTTCAACGAGTTTATGGTATGGTCCCAAAGGATATAGTACATCGTCGTATAAATGAAAGAAAAAAACATTGTATGTCGACATACGTGTAGATTTTCTTTACTGAAAAAAGAACACAAAGAACGGAGGTTAATCTGGGCTAAAGATCATACTGGAAGGACGAATTTTTCAAGGCATTTTTTCAGATGAAAAGAGATTTAACTTGGATGGCCCAGATGTTTGGAATTCCTACTCGCACGATTTAAGACGCTAATCTCGAACCCTCTTCAGTGGGCAGAAAGGGGGAGTTTCTGTTATGGTGTGGGGTGCCTTCTCGTTTAATGGAACTACAGATATTGCTTTTCTGGAAGGTAAACAGACATCTAAAGAGTATATAGAACTGCTTGATAGTCAGTTGTTGCCAATTGCTGAAACTCTTGGTGGTCGGAATTATTTGTACCATCAGGATAATGCACCGATTCACACATCAAGACTCAGAAAAAATGGTTTGCCGATAGCAATGTTCATGTCACGGTGTGGCCCGCTCGTAACCTTGATTTAAATCCCGTTAAGAATCTTTGTGGCACTCTCGTTCGCAGTGTATATGCATCTGGAAGACAATCTTCAAACGTCCTTGAGTTGAAAAAAGGAATCGAACGAAGTTGGCTTGATATAAAGCCAAAATAGTTATACAACTTAATAAAAAGCATGCCAGCTAGAATATTTTCAGCCATTAATAAGAATGGATTATTTATTTGACGGTAATTCAAAAGTATGTAAAATGTCTTTATATTTATGAGACAGCAAATTTATTTACATTTATCAATTTTCGAGTTGAAATTATTCATTTCTAATTTAATTTACTGTAAAATGTCTTCTTGGCACATACTTTTTGTTATATACATAAAGATAATTTTCAATACTGAATTATTAAAATATTATTTCGAAAATTTCAGTGTCTTTATATTTATGAGGCGCACTGTATATATAGTATATATATAAGACAACATTTCAACAGAGGGTAGTTTTGGTATTTGGGGCGTCATGATCGGCGAAATTATAGCAAAATTTCCCGAAGCGTTTTCCTTCGGACTGCTGCAATAGGTAGTTTCTTATTTTTTGTAATGAAAGCTACCTAAAATTGTCCACAATTTTAGACACCACTGTATGTTTATAACAAATATTTCCGGATGAACCTCGATAGAGCATCCGTAAAAAAAAAAAAAAAAATAATAATAATGATGAAAATTTCCTATTTTTGGCGATTTAGATGGCGATTTAGATTGGCGACACATCATTATGTTGGCGACACAATGAAATAAAAAAAATTATGACTTTATGATAAATATATTGTTTAAGGGGAAATTTTTCTTCTCTTTATATGAAACTTGGGTGGGGCTTGTGAGTGCTTAAGCCATTTGGTAGGCCTCCCCACCTAGCTGACCCTCTTTATATGAAACTAGTTTAAATAAGTTTTGCATAAATAAATACATTTTTTTATAACTACAGATGTGTCATATGCATTTATGTGAATGTACACGGTGACTGAAAATAACGTGGCCAAAATGAAAGGTCAAGGCAGGCATACCAATAGAATAAAAAATTACATAGATACATAGGGTCGCAAACGCCATCTGGGGCCGTTAGAGGCGGTTGCAAATTATATGCAATACAACAAGAAGAAATAAAAACCATTCTACATCATTTTATTTATACTGTATTTCCACACATATTACATATTTACGACCAATACTACTACACTAATCACTAGACATTAATCAACCACTCGTGGACAGCGCAACTTTCAGTATAGGACCTGATTAGTCTATGAGGGGAAAACACTAGTCCACCTTCCGTGGAGACTCCAGTACCTGCGAACGAGATCGGAAACCCCAGCAGACCAGAATGTTTAATGAAAGTTATATGATTATTACAGGTAATTCACAATGGGTTGCACTATTGAGCAAACCCGAGAAATTTTACAGTTATAGTTGATGATGAATAGTTAAAATAAAGTTATAAACTATAGTTAATATAGGTACATAATTATAATAACAAAATACGTTCAAAACACAATTCCAAGAATAGAGATAATAAATTTCAAGTCCGTTTAAATTAACTCAATTTAAATAAGATCAAATTTCCCTCGTCACCCTTTACTTCCCCGCTTCTGCGAAATTGGCAGCACTTATCACGCAAGGCACAGGGAACGGAGTATAAAAGGGGTCAGTAGTGAAAGTTTCGTTTGCCAAGAAGCATACATATATTAATGACGCAGGATTTCCTATTCTTAGACCTGTGTTCTTATTACACCGTTTGTAGAACCTTATTTACTGTACTGTAAGTATTTATTTCTTATTCATTGCATGTATTTTACGAAGGTAAGAGGCTGACAGAAAAGATGCTGCTGTAGATGAGAATTAATGAAAGTTAAATGGCCAGCTAAAATAATGATGTATGAGATAAATGAAAATCTTTGGAGGAGGAAATAAACAAGTAGATCACTTAAATCAAATATAGTATTAGATGAATTTTCAGTTTACTGAAGATGTATTAATAGCACCGATACCATTTCAATTAATTTCAGCTTAAGATAATACAATTATACAATAATATAATAATGTTTGACATTTACTGACGACAATACCTCCCACGAAACTGCCACGGAGATACTCATAGTTTTTTCAGATACCTGAAGGCACGCATTACATCGACGTTGCATCGGACTGGCGCACCTTCTCAAACATATTGCTCACCAGCAAGAAAAGTGACACATCTCGACAAAAGTAAATTTCACAGGAGAAGTAAAAGAAGATTTGCATTTTTTTACTGAAACATGAAATTATAGCACTTAGCTTTTCATGCAGCAGTAAAAACATGCATAACAGCATAAAATTGTTAAGAATAAAAATTTAGATGGGACAGGGTTGAGTCATTTTACCTCCCAATGCAACCCCCCCCCCCCTTCTATGGTCAGGAATGGACATTATGATGTAGAATCATAGAGGGTAAAGTGCCCTAATTTCGTCACCCTTTACTTCCCCGCTTCTGCGAAATTGGCAGCACTTATCACGCAAGGCACAGGGAACGGAGTATAAAAGGGGTCAGTAGTGAAAGTTTCGTTTGCCAAGAAGCATACATATATTAATGACGCAGGATTTCCTATTCTTAGACCTGTGTTCTTATTACACCGTTTGTAGAACCTTATTTACTGTACTGTAAGTATTTATTTCTTATTCATTGCATGTATTTTACGAAGGTAAGAGACTGACAGAAAAGATGCTGCTGTAGATGAGAATTAATGAAAGTTAAATGGCCAGCTAAAATAATGATGTATGAGATAAATGAAAATCTTTGGAGGAGGAAATAAACAAGTAGATCACTTAAATCAAATATAGTATTAGATGAATTTTCAGTTTATTGAAGATGTATTAATAGCACCGATACCATTTCAATTAATTTCAGCTTAAGATAATACAATTATACAATAATATAATAATGTTTGACATTTACTGACGACAATACCTCCCACGAAACTGCCACGGAGATACTCATAGTTTTTTCAGATACCTGAAGGCACGCATTACATCGACGTTGCATCGGACTGGCGCACCTTCTCAAACATATTGCTCACCAGCAAGAAAAGTAACACATCTCGACAAAAGTAAATTTCACAGGAGAAGTAAATGAAGATTTGCATTTTTTTACTGAAACATGAAATTATAGCACTTAGCTTTTCATGCAGCAGTAAAAACATGCATAACAGCATAAAATTGTTAAGAATAAAAATTTAGATGGGACAGGGTTGAGTCATTTTACCTCCCAATGCAACCCCCCCCCCCTTCTATGGTCAGGACTGGACATTATGATGTAGAATCATAGAGGGTAAAGTGCCCTAATTTCGTCACCCTTTACTTCCTCGCTTCTGCGAAATTGGCAGCACTTATCACGCAAGGCACAGGGAACGGAGTATAAAAGGGGTCAGTAGTGAAAGTTCCGTTTGCTAAGAAGCATACATATATTAATGACGCAGGATTTCCTATTCTTAGACCTGAGTTCTTATTACATCGTTTGTAGAACTTTATTTACTGTACTGTAAGTATTTATTTCTTATTCATTGCATGTATTTTACGAAGGTAAGAGGCTGTCAGAAAAGATGCTGATGAAATTTTCAATTTAATATTTTGCGCCATATATGAGAACTAAGTATCATAAAAAATATTTGTCGTAAAATTTACACTATATCCTGCTTTTTGGTAGGAAGAGCAGAGTATATTAAATATTGAAAATTGTGAGGATTTTTCATTTAGAAAATAGTTATAAATTTTATGAAAAATTTATTAATGAAGTTTTATGACACAAATCTTTGTTGTACATTTAGCATGAAGAATATATTTAAAAAAATATTTTTTTGTACAGTTTAATCAAACATTATTTTAATTTTAAAGAATTGTTTCACATAGAAATCTCAATCCTTTAACATATCATGGAATTTCTATAATTTGCAACATATTTTGTACTAAATCCTTCTTGTAGTACCTCTAATAAAATTCAGATGCAATTAATAGAAGGGCGTTTATAATAGGCTATACTGCACTCAGGAGTACCATAAACGAGTATTATAATCTGTAACAATAGAAGACCCTCGATGTGATCTATCACTATATTAATATATGCATGTGAATTCAAATGCTGTGAAAATCGAATTCGTAGAACTAGATTATGCACAGACTGTTGACTTATGTATTGACTGTCTTATGGCAAAATAATTTATATGAGGATTGTTACATGTTGTTTCATATAAGACGTCTAAAATTTAAAATACAAAAATTTATTAACTATAATCAATGTGAAGAAAAGTTACGTGCCATGATTATCCGTCAGCTCATACATTTTGTGTGCTGTAATTAAAAAATTGTTAAACGATTTATCAGTAGATGGAGCTGCGCTACTTTAAACTAAAATAATGTTCCAACAATCGTGTTAAACTGTACGAAAGATACAGTAGACTCCCACATATCCGCAAAGCTTGGGAGCAGAGATTGTGCGGATTTCTGGTCATTGCTTTGTTTAAATTTTTTAAATAGTAATTTGAATGTAATGTTCCATTCAAAATTATAATGAATTCTTGAAATATAGTAAAATATTAAAGTAATTAAGTAAAGTAATAATCTAAAATGATAAAAAGTAAGATAATTTTTAAAATGGTTAAATTATTAAAAGTAAAGGTCAAGTAAATAATTAATAAGCAGGATCCAACAAATCCCGGGAGACTAAAAAATTCCTCTTGGCGACTAAATTTTTAACCTACTTTTTAATTTAAATTTTTTTTCCTTTAATAAAAAAAATTCCATGTGTAAAAATATTTATTTTTAATAGCGCGATTATTTGCAGTGAAAGAAAATACACCATACCGGCGCAACAACTCTTCCTAATTTTTCAGAAATCAGAGTTTTTGCTAAGCCAAACTAAAGTGCATGTTGAAAGAGCACTGCTTAGATTAGAAAACCTTAAAAATACTCCAGCAGAAAATGAAAAAAAATTAAATGACGTTTCATTAAATGGAATGTACCAAAATGTGCAATTGTCAGATATATTTCACAAAAAATGACAAATGGACAAATGGTATTTTAAATCAAAACCTCAAAGGCATTGTTATAATTTATGTATATAATTTCTTGTTGGGAATTAAAGGTAAGGCTATTAATTTGTCTACTGTTTTAATGTTTAATTTCTTAATTTGTTTCTATTTAATTTTTACAATGTAGAAGTGGTATTATCTTAAAATTTTTGCTCAGTTTGATTTTTTTTTATTGAAAACTCACTGCAAAATGACACATAGATTACTCAAAAATAGCCGAATACGATTATTAGTAGCAAGTGTTCCATTTTGCAGTGAATGCGTCAATGCCAAAGAAATAATTCTTCAAGCTGGCTCCAAGGAATTTTTCCTGGCGCCTAAGAAATTTCAACTTTTGTCAGTCACTGTTAATAAGGTATAATTAAATATTCATAATAAAGATGAGATTATTTTTTTTTAATTATTCAATAAAACTTTCCTCATAAAGGCAACGTATTAATTCATATCAAAATCATACAGTAAGGAAGTGTTATTTCAGGTTTAACCAGTCTTAACCAAAAAAACTTGCTTAATACATAAATATACTTGGTAAAATGATTGTGATTACCAGTGGTATCCGCAATACCACGATTTTTTTCAAAAGCAAATTTATATTTCCTTCCTGAAAAACCACCAGTTCAGTCATATTATCGAGAATTACATATTAAAATACATACGGAATGATATAAAACTAAAAAATTCTTTAATTTTTCCCCTACATCTGAACTGAAAGTATCATTGTTTACATCTGTGATTAAGTGCGGATTTTTTGGCGTTTGCTAATTTTAGGGTTTCGAATTTGAGGCAGTCTACTGTATTTCGGATTTGTTTAATTCTATTTTAGCGATTGAGACGCAAAAGAGTCTTGTAGCTTTAAATTTTAAGTTTAATTTGATCCTTTGTAAATTTTGAGACAGTACGGCACTCTCTATTAACAAAAAATTTGGATATATTTTTTATATTACTGTACTTCAAATCAATGAGCTACCTATTAAATATGTCACAAATTTCACCCATATATTTTATATAATTAAAGATACATTTAATTTTATTTAAAATAGCCTGTAAATGGCAGCTTATAATAGAAAGCCAAATGCTTTACTATATGAAAAAATTTCTATAATGTGCGACATATCTTAATATAATAAAACGCAGTGTGACTATTCTGGTGTGGATCCATCCATCTTACCAGTCGACGGTATGATAGAGCCATGTTAGACTTCATTTCTATTTGAGATGTGTATGAGAAAACTTCTGACTAAATGCAAATCTCTTCTACCCTAAATCACCTCTGTTCAGCATATTTTTCAATAAAACATTCGAAACAAACAGAATTTCAATTATTTGTGCAATCGGCAAACCATTTCAGGTGTGCTATTGTAAACAGACAATGAATTGTGTAGTGAGTCATTCATTTTTGAGATCCATTAATAAAAGTTTTAAGAAAACTTTCGCGCATTGAATATTTTAACTCTTGTAATATTAATATTCAAATTTTGTATATTTTAATTGATTATATGAAATCGTGTTTCATTTTGCAAATGCAAATAAACAAAATCCTTAAAAAGGCTTTGACGTCATTCGCCTATGAAACAATGAAATTATTTTTTGTTTTAAAAGTAAACTTTTAGACAACTAAACTCGATTTTCTGGGTATTCATTTCTGAAATGGAAAAGTTAATAAACGTCGTGTTTTGTTTGTTTGTTTCAGGTTTGAATGCATAAATTATTCTGGTAAAATTAATTGAGTTGATGAATTATCGATCCATTTCCCTTTTTAGCAAATTTAATTATTTCTCAGCATCGCATAATTTTAAATTTAGCGCTGTACTTTGAATGTACTTTCAAATGTAATCTGTTTGGAGACTGCATTTCAATTTATTGACTTTTCTTTATTTATTAACCAAAAAACTCTATTTTGGAACATGAACACGTTTTACTTATTGTCGATAAGTCCCAACTTTATTGTATTTCTCACAGTACAAGTCAGTAAAAGCTATTTGTACTGACATTGATTCAATCTATATCTGTTTCCTTTTACTTATTAAGATAGATCTGTAATTTATCCGATACTTTGTCATCTTATTTACATCAGATTACATATTTGGTGTAAATATCCCAAAGGTCTATGCATTGATCAGGTCCGAAACTTAAAGTTTCAAGTCAGTTTTCCTTATTATCTATGAATAGTACATGAACAGTTTTATGAGTTACCATATATACTCGCACTGTAAAAAAAAAAAAAAAAAAAAAAATACGACTAGTTTTCTTGTAGGAATCGGAAAAATAGTTGCCCTTATCGTACCGGAAAAATTTCCGACACAGCTTGGAATAAAATCCGTAAAATACCGTTTTATTGACTATTTCCTTTTTTTTACGGATTTTATTCCGAGCTGTGTCGGAAAATTTTCCGTTACGATAAGGGCAACTATTTTTCCGATTTCTACAGGAAAACTGGTCGATTTTTTACAGTGCGTGTATAAGTCGAAGGATTTTAGACAAAATTTGGACTTATACACGAGGTAGTAAAAATAATAAAAAAAAACTCCCAGGCAATAGGCGAACGGGCAAGTCTTTTAATAATCGCATGAGAGATAAAAGCGGACAATGGTCATTTCCCTGTGATTGACAAAAAATGTTCAACCATAATGTCCCTGTAATTGTTCTGCAAGTAAAAAATAAATAAATAAATAAATTTCGAGGCAATCAGCGAAAGGGGAAATCTTTTAAGTAATTACATGAGAGATAAAAGCGGACAATGCTTATTTTTTAAGAGATATATCCTAAAAGTCCTACAGTACAAAGAAGTACTATATTTTAGCAGTCTAAGACGTTGTTTACCTTTGTAAATAAAGCTTGAATAGATTTTTGGAAGAATTTTTCTGTTTAAGTATCATTGAATTGAAGTGAATAGGTTTCAAAATAGTTTAAGCTTCTTCAGTTTTACATAATTATATAGTTTTAAAATGTTGAATTTAAAAAAATCTGATTAGAAACGTAAAAAGGTTTACTAATCTAATAAAAATTAATTAATATTTTTATCCTCGATTACATATAACTTTTCAACATACTACCAGAAATGTGGTTCGACTTATACACGAAAATACAATTTTTTTCAAAATTTTGCTTAAGAATTGGGGAGTCGACTTATATATGAGTATATACTGTATTTCAATTTTTAAGTGAAAACAACGATTGCTACCCATATGAATTATTATTATGGGTAATTTTAATTAAATTATAATTTAATTTAGATTACCCATCTGTCCATCGTGATAGCAAGAGCATCTATCTAGTTATGTCATAAATGGTATTTGCAGTATATCTAATAAAATTCAGATGCAATTAACAAAGTATTTTTTACTGGGCTGAATTGCACTTAGAAGATGCACAAGTAGTCGGCACAAGATATAAGTCTGTAACAATTCTGTTCCCGATGGATCTACCATTATAATAATCTGTAGACTTAAATTCAAATGCTGTGAAAATCGAATTTCTATTACGCGATTATGTCTAATTACCACTTTCATCTCGACATAATTTATGGGAGAGTGTGTTTCTCGGTGTTTCATAAAAGACGTCCTAACTTGAAATTCAGCTCTTTATTGACGAAAATCAATATAAAGGGAGGGTAAGTGATGTATTTATGCAGCAGCCCATATATTTTAAATTAAAAAATCTTAAAATAAGGAGCACCAGAGAGAGCGCTGCTTTCCTTTAAACTTGAAGAATGTTTTTTTTTTTAGCGTGTTAAACTAAATGAAAGATTTCTGAGGTACTTTTTTTTTTAATCTTTTTTAGCTATTAAGGTGCAAAAAGGTTTGTATTTTTTAATTTTTAATTTAATGTAAGTATTCATAAATTTTGGGAAACTATAATAAATATCTGTTTTACGGCAATTTTTTTTCTCCTGAACACCGCACAATTCCAATTTTTAGACCGCCGAATAAAAAAAAAATGCACTTCCAAAGGCGCTAAAAAATATACCTATTAACTGATTGGTTTTATAGCTATAAAATAATTTTCAAGCATGATTTAAATAAAAAAACCATTTAGTGCGTGCAGCCCGATTACAGAAGATTAATCCGTTTGCCTTTAAAGCATTATAAATATTTCATTATTTGTATCCAGCGATTTATGGAGTTCCATTACCTGAGATTTATTCTGTTGAGTTGAACCAGGCTTCAGACCAGATTCTGTAACCATTAAAGTTAGCAGGTTATAAAAGTTCCACCAGATTCGCCCGGGATAGCTCAGATGGTAGAGCACTGGCTGCTTCAGCTAGGAGATCCCTGGTTCGAATACCGGTCCGGACATTTTTCGCCCAGTTGGAAATTTACATCTATTATGATCTATTTACCAATTAAAATAATTGTGTTAAAATTAATCTAATTAATAAAGCATTTTTTACTGGGCAGAATTGCACTTAGAAGATGCACAACGGAATAATATGATTCTGTAACAATAGAATTGTTCTTGATGGAATCTACCATTATAATAATCTGTAGACTTAAATTCAAATGCTGTGAAAATCGAATTTCTATTCCGCGATTATGTATAATTACCACTTTTATCTCGAAATAATTTTTGTGAGAGTGTGTTTCTCGGTGTTTCATAAAAGACGTCCTAACTTGAAATTCAGCAATTTATTAACAACAATCAGTATAAAGGGAGGGTAAGTGATGTGTTTATGCAGCAGCTCATACATTTTAAATTAAAAATACTTAAAATAAGGAACACTAGAGAGAGCGCTGCTCTGTTTTAAACTATAAGAATGTTTAAACTAGCGTGTAAAACTAAATGAAAGATTTCTGAGGGTTTTTTTAATCTATTTTAGCTAGTAAAATGCAAAAAGGTTTGTATTTTTTAATTTTTAATTTAATGTAAGTATTCATAAATTTTGAGGACCGCAGCACCAACCAAGGACGAATATTGGATGTGTTTTAAATTTTTCAGTACATTATAAGAAAATTTTAAACTGTTTAAAAGTCTTTGAGTATTTTTAAAATCAATTTACTCTGTGAACTTCCTTATAAAGTCTCTAATTTCAACTATATATTTTTTTAAGTTAAGAAATTACTGAATTTCAAATTTGGATATTGAAACACTCACAAAACTATTTGTAACGACTTGTCAATGAAAGCTTCTAACTGAAAACCTAGTCATTTATCATATGATGCAATTTCCGTAGTTCGCGACATATTATGCCATAAATACTATTTCTAGTATCTCCAACAACATTCAGATGCAAATTATAGGTGCGTTTATAATAGGCTATTTCCACTCCGGCGATGTATAAACGTGTATTAACGAGTATTATAATTCCTAACAATAGAATGAGTCTATATGAGATCTACCACTATATTAATATGTGCACATGAGTTCAATACAGTGAAATGCGAATTCGTTGAACAAGATTATGTATAATCCCTTTTATCCTGATTTAACTTAAATTAGGATAGTTATTATCATAGTTATTATCCAACATCTTACATGCAGGAATTTAAAATTAAAAGATTATGAAGAATTTTAAACAGACATTTGACAATAGAGATTGTACTATTTATTATTAGCCACTTCAACGTTTGCCCCGAGATTAAGTTGGCATATAAGGACTGTTTTCTTACATCTGTTGCCGGTGAAGTGGTTAAGTATCTATATCATAAAAAGCATGTCCGTCAGTAACTCTGAAGTCATTTTGCTGGTGACAACACCAGCCCAATAAATGGCACCTTTACTGCAATTTGTTTTCTTCTAAACTTCTCGCAATTACAATTATTACACCTTCAAATAAAAATAAAAATGTACTGCCAAAGACACTCAAAAATATAGCAGTTGACTGATTGTTTTTATGACTTTTAAAATTTTTTCAAATGTGAATCTTTTTAAATCCATCTATTGCGTGCATTCCGATTACAGAAGGTTAATCCGTTTGCATTTAAAGCAATATTTTTTCATTTCTATTACGCGATTATGTATAATTACCACTTTTATCTCGAAGTAATTTATGTGAGAGTGTCTTTCTCGGTATTTCATAAAAGACGTCCTAACTTGAAATTCAGCAATTTATTTACAACAATCAGTATAAAGAGAGGGTAAGTGATGTGTTTATGCAGCAGCTCATACATTTTAAATTAAAAATACTTAAAATAAGGAACACTACACTGTAAATTGAAATGTCTGAAATTCAGACACTTAAGTGTCTGAAACGGAGTGTTCAATTTTCAGACATTTTAAAATGTCTTAATTTTTTCAGACACTTCAAACGTCTGAATCGCAGCCGTTTCTTTTTGCAAGCATGATACGCAGCCATGTTTGACCACAATGAATCCTGGAAAAATATTTGACCATGGTCCTGCCCCTCCACCCCCATACAGCCTCATTTTAGGGTCTCTCAAAATTGGTATGCAATCTTCGTAAAGCTGATAATTTAAATCTTTTATCAACATTGTACTGATTATAATCAATATTTTGAACTTCTATAGTAGAATAAGATTAAAAACAAAAAAATGTTTATCTAAATACAATAAAACCCCTCAATAGGGGGTACTACGGAATTTGTCCGCCATTCGTTGCCGAGGTACCCGTGATTGAGAGGTTTTACTGAATTTAGATTTTTTAAAAATTTATTTAGTTTTTAATCTTATTCTACTTTTAAAGTTCGAAATATTGATTACAATCAATACAATGTCGAAACAAATTTAAAATAAAAGCTTTACAAAAATTGCATGTTTAATTTGGGGCCCCTAAAAGCGTAGTGAGGGGATACTGCCCAGTTTTCCAATGATTTAATAAAGTGCTCCATCTACACAAAAGTCCAACCCTGCATTATAGCTCGCTAAATAGAGTTGTCCGGTATTCGGGAGTGTCCGCTATGAAGGTTAATGGACATTCCCTAATATCGGACACATTTATTGAGCGACAACCTTTTTTAATCCACAACCCAGACATTTGTTTATTTTTACTTCACAAAAGCAGACACCTTTGATTATCGAACAAATTCCGCAGCCCCCAGGTGTCCGCTGTTGAGAACTTTTACAGTATTTCGATAAATATATATTTTTTTGTTCCTAATCATGTCCTACTCTAAAAGTTCAAAATATCATTATAATCAGTGCAATGTCGAAAGATTTTTTTAAAAATTGCATACAATTGCGAAAAATTTGCTTTACGAAAATTGCATGACAAATATCCCCCCCCCCCCAATACACACACACACACAAAAAAAAAAATCATAGGATGCACGACCTTTGAATATCTCGAAACGGTCAAAAACAAAGCCTTTTTCAAAGTACCAAAACGCAAATAATATGCAATTAAGACCTTTTTTTTTTCCTTTTTGCCTCAAATATATATTCATAACTATAATATTATACAGAAAAATAAATGTTGTATATACAATATCTAAATTTTAAATGTAAACCGTCATATCACTAATGCGTGAATTAAAATCTAAGTGCTGCGCGCATGATAAAATTCTAAATTATGCGTATAGAAAACACTTTTTGAACATAATAGAATCGTAACACACCTATCCTACATTAAATCCAAAATATACACAAAATATTTTGTTTAAAATTCAATTTCAGCACAAAATAAATAAAAAAAGTAAAAAATTTCAAATTTTTCAAGTTCAAACAAATAAGTAAACAAAATATGTTTTTTTTTTTTAGCATGTGGACTATAAAGAAACGCATATTTGTTTATTTTTTAAAAGGTGCACTTACATAGTTTGAAAGTAACAACAAAAGCACAAACTTCAAATTTACTAATATGAGAAAACGCTTTTTAAATTTCGATATCTATGGATCTGATCTTCAACTCTCCGTCTATAAATGATTATAACTCGATTTTGAATGGGCTTTTTTGCATATTGTTGAGAAATTTTAAAACATTCAGAATAAAACAGAAACCGAAAACTGATTTTTTGTAAGTTTAAAAGGTCCTGTCCCCTCTTAAAAATTAAGTTTTGTTTAAAATTTATATTTACACATGGGCAATTTTTTTTTAAATATAGATCAGATGATAATCACAATAGCTATTTAACTACCAATAAATAAATATTATATTTTAATAAGATAAAGAAAAAATTATTTCTAGTTTCAAAACTTTGTCTTAAATCTACACAAAATCAGTAAAGCCTAATAAAATGGCTAAAGAGATCAAGTGCAATCATTCTCTAAATCATTAGAGTGTTATGGACATTATATATATTTTTTCTCCTTCCAGTGTAGTGATGTAAGATGAATCATCGGGGGTTTTGCTTAGGATAGGAAAAAACGAGTGATATGTTTGAATAACGGCGTTGAATGGATGTTCAAACTGTATTCTTTTAAATACTTACTAAGCATACATAATATAATAATTAAAAACAGTTATTAAATGAGGATGGTTGCTATAAAGACATGGGTATTCCAGTACATTTCACATAATAAACCTTTGAAAAATATAGAAATCGAATGAAACCGAAGTAAACATTAACAAATGCTGTTCCAGAAGAAGACTTAGTATTGTGTAAGTCAATAAATTCAATAACCGAAAAAAACATCCTGTAGACTCATTGAAACTGATTTTAAGGATAACATTGGTTAGAAAATAATATAGAAACATGATTGCAGATTTTTTTAAGAACAGAAACTTAAAGATAACAAGATAAAATTTTAACATGGAAATTCAACAGACAAAATGCTTTAAACAAATTTTGGCATAATTCAGAAACTAATAAAGCTAGCGACTTGTGTGAGGGTTCCATTTAAAGAGAAAACATTTCCGGAGAATTTGCGACACATGGTCTAGGTCCCACTTACCTGGAAAAAGGTGTAAGGTATCCAAAATTATATCCGCGCAGGGGACGTCAATTTCAATTGGTGGCTAGGTTAATGGTCCGTGAGGGAGAAATACTTGCATCTTTAAAAACGAAAATTCCTTTATACATTCGGCTAACTATATTAAAAGTGTGACATTTTTTCACTCTCAAAATATAATCTGCCAGACAAAAGTTTCTATTTATCAGATTTGACGAAACGAAGACTAATAATATTGTATTATTGATAAAATTATTACGAATAAACACTAAGTCGATACGAATTAAACCACAGAACTTCACAATCCACAAAATATGAATCAAGTGAAAATAAATTAATAACTTTCAGTTGAAATTTAATTACAACGTACATTAGAACGAAAGACATCTAAAACCACGCATGCGCAACTGGGAGTGCCCCCTGGTGGCTATTTCGTAGGAAGAACTGAAGAAATATCCCCCCCCCCCTCAGTATAATGAAATTGAATCAGTTATGTTTTCTTTATGTCTGATAATTAAAAATAAATGGTATTTCTTTTCTTACAAATGGCTATCGAATAATTTTACGTTAAGGGAAAATGTTACTAGAATTTTACTTCAGAGAAACCCACCCTCCTTTGAACACTTCGTAGAAGATAATTTTAATTCTTTTCTTCTTTTGATGTTCATATATTTCAAATTTATCTCAAACAGTGTGTTTGCGTGTGTGTGTGTGGGGGGGGGGCTCAGGGGGAAAAGAGTCCATTAAGAAAAAAGAAAGTTCTCTATTTTCAAAAATGTCGTTTGAAACTTATTTTTGAACGATTACTATTTCTTAATTGTTAAACTTTTAGATGCGTTCGTGATTATATAAATAGGCAGCACTTATAGTCGTCGTTCAGTCCATTTGTCTGTCCGTCTATAACAGCGCAAATACTACCCAACCGAATCGTTTGAAATTTAAAATATATAATTATTGCATAATTTTGTCGAGTCATTTCAAATTTTATGAAAATCGGATGTATACTTTAATTAGTACAATCAAAAGTTTACCGTTACATTACGATCAATGGGAAAAAATTATTTCAAGTGCATTTTAATGACGTTACAGCTTTTCGAAAAGAATGAAATTGATATGCGCTTATGAAGTGCAATAAAATATACATTCAGTACAATATGCAGTGCAAAAAATACATATAAAACTAGTTATAGTACGAACGCACCCCATTTGCCACGTTTGACGTGCAATTTCCAACTTGTTATATTGATTTTTATGTTGATATCTTTAATAATTTCTTGCACGAGGAGTTCTGACACAATATTCTTAGTTTGCCTATTTCATGTTTATGTTCTGCATGTTAGAAAAGCGGATTACGCTGTTGACCCCAGGCACACCTGTTCCAAAAACTTGTCCCTCCCTAAATTTCTTTCTACCGGTACATCTCTTAGTATTTAGGGGGGGAGGGGGTTGACCCTTCCTTGGAAATAAATATATTTTGGGAAAAGATATTACTGATTTATTTATTGCGCCAAAAATAACTTAGCCCCAAAACTTTAGTAAGCGAACTATTTTAATTTTCCATACGTCCCATGATCTAATCAATTTACTTTTTTTAAAATAAAATAATACCAAATTTAATGGATAAAAATATTTTAAACATCTGTTATCCATTCGAAAATAATTTTCTGGTGGTGCTGGCATATATAGCAATACAGTTATACATACAGTCATCACACATATGATACAATTGTATCGCATTTAGACACTTAAGCGTCTAAATTTCTAAATGTCTTACTTTCAGACATATCACCAAGACATATCACCATTATTGAGACATTTTAATCAGTTCATTTATGCCATGATCATAGTAAGACACTTATGTGTCTTAAATTTAGACATCTGTGATGTCTGAAATTTCAAATTTAGACACTTAAGTGTCTAAATAACTTTTTCAGTCACATATGTATCTTAATTTAAGACGCCTCTATTTGCAGTGTAGAGAGAGCGCTACTCTGTTTTAAACTATAAGAATGTTTAAACTTGCGTGTAAAACTAAATGAAAGATTTCTGAGGGTTTTTTTTAAATCTATTTTAGCTAGTAAAATGCAAAAAGGTTTGCATTTTTTAATTTTTAATTTAATGTAAGTATTCATAAATTTTGAGAAACGCAGCACCAACCAAGGACGAATATTGGATGTGTTTTAAAAATTTCTGTACATTATCAGAAAAGTTGAGTATTTTTTTGAGTATTTTTAAAATCAATTTACTCTGTGAACATCCTTATAAATAAGTCTCTAATTTCAACGATATATTTTTTAAAGTTAAGAAATTATTGAATTGCAAATTTGGTTATTGAAACACTCACCAAACTATTTGCAGCGCCTTGTCAATGAAAGCTTCTAACTGAAAGCCTAGTCATTTATCATATGATGAAATTTCCATAGTTCGCGACATATTATGCCATAAATACTATTTGTAGTATCTCCAACAACATTCAGTTGCGTTTATAGATGCGTATATAATAGGCTATTTGCACTCAGACGATGCATAATTCTGTATTAACGAGTATTATAATCTCTAACTATAGAATAAGTCTAGATGAGATCTACCACTATATTAATATGTACACATGAGTTCAGTACTGTGAAATGCGAATTCGTTGAACAAGATTATGTATAATCCCTTTTACCCCGATTTAACTTAAATTAGGATAGTTATTATCATAGTTATTATCCATCAACTTAGCATGCAGGAATTTAAAATTGAAAGATTATGAAGGATTTTAAACAGACATTCGACAATAGAGATTCTACTATTTATTTTTAAGTATCTATATCATAAAAAAAAAACATGTACGTAGGTAACTCTGAAGTCATATTGCTAGTGGCAACACCAGTCCAATAAATGTCGCCTTTATAGCAATTTGTTTTCTTTTAAACATCACGCAATTTCAATTATTACACAGTCAAATAAAAATAAAAAATGTACTGCCAAAGGCACTAAAAAATATAGCAGTTGACTGATTGTTTTTATGACTTTAAAAAAAATTAACAAGCATGAATCTGTTTAAATCCATCTATTGCGGGCATCCCGATTACAGAAGGTCAACCCGTTTGCATTTAAAGCAATATAATTTTTTTTTTTTTTTTTGTAAGATTCCAATTAAACTTTCATCAGTAATAAATAAAATAATGTAAATAAACCACAATAATAGACATGTAATCGAACTACTCTCTAAAATCACTGAAATTATCAAAATCAAATATATTTCTGTAAGTAACGAAATCTTTGGTTACTTCTCTAGCTATTAACTTCTAGCACGAGGTCAATAAAAAGTTTCGCTTTTAATATATGTCAAATTTCATTCGAATAAATAATTGATGTTTTTCATATAAAAAGACTTTTTGGTATTGTCAATGAACTATCTAAAAAAATATATTATCTGTAAAAATTCTATTACACTTTAAAAAAAAAAAAAAAAGTTTTTCATTTATATTCTGTAACCAGTGAAGCCCTTGATGAAAACATATTGTGTCACGTGTAATTTTTGAAAGGATTCTTTAATTTTCAAAGTTATTATTCGCCGGTTATATACTGGTGAAAGAAAAGTATTATAGTCATGATTTGTGTATGTAAGTAAACATAATAACTACCAAGCGGTACTTTCGATTGAGCGATATTTTTCAATTGAGCTCTCAAATTGGGAATTTGTTATAGAGCACGGTGGAGAGAATTGTGTAGATTTTCGTAAACATCGGCCGCGGAATTTGTATTAAATCCATTTTAAAACTATTTTGGGAGGTCGGTTCTATAGGAAAATTTACCAAGGAAATATGAAAGAAGATAAGTAATAAATATTGATGAGATGCTGTTAAGCAGTATTAGCGCAGATGTAACGCCTGAAAGCTACAAAACGAGAGGTCTAGCGTTTGAACGCAGACAAAAGCCAGCATCGTGTTCGATTTTTTTTCTGTAATTCTGGTACTTTTCCAGATAGGGGACTTGGAGTTTTGTTTTTGTTTTTAATGTTCGCTCAGAAAGGCTTTAGAAAGCGAGATTCGTTTCTAAATGATATAAACAGTTATGAAAACAAAACATACGAACTTTTAGGCTTGTTTATTAAGAATTATATATATATATACTAACAGGCTATGCTCGCTGCGCTGGTCCATTTTCCCAAGCGAACCTTGAATCAAACGAAATGATGTGTTTGATCTTGTGATTTAAAGAAATAAGACCTTTAACTGAATGTCCTTCCTCAGTGCTGAATCGATATGAACGCTATTGTGCTATTATATTTTCTAATGTGCAGACAAAATTTCAGCTGTCACGGTCTAACTCTTTTATATTATCCCTCACAGTAGGATTTGGTAAAGAATGATAGTACAATATACAATATTTCATTTTGTATCAGAGTATTCTCGTTAAAAAGAGCCAATATGGTGAGCGTTCCGATCACAGAACTTTCCTCATCTATATTTTTAAATTATTTAAAGAAAATGTATTTCAATGTCTCAGTGCCAACCTGAAGCTATAAACCAGTTTTTTACTTTCTTCTATCTTCAATAGAAGAAAGTATTGTAATCGAAATTTTTTTCGACTTCCGGTTTTCGACGGATTTGCATGTTTTAGGGGTCAGAGATTCCAAAAAACATGTTTATAGAAAATGTCTGTCTGTCTGTGTGTCCGTCTGTCCGTCTGTCCGTCCGTCCGTCTGTCCGTCTGTCCGTCTGTCCGTCTGTCTGTCGCCATTGTACCATCAAAAAGTGTATGAAGTTATGTATAGAATTAAACCAAAATTTTACTATAAGTCTTTGGCTATGGCAAGCAGGTCCTCCCGGAATTTGGAAAAAATTCGCCGGTAGGGGGCGCTGATATAACAATTTTTGTGCGATTTTGAATATTGTACCATCCAAAAGTGTATGGAGTTATGCATAGAATTGAACCAAATTTTTAGTTTAAGTTTTTGGATATAACAAGCAGGTCCTCCCTGAATTTGGAAAAAATTCGCCGGTAGGGGGCGCTGTAAATGCGTTTTTTGTGCGATTTTGAATATTGTACCATCGAAAAGTGTATGAAGTTATGCATAGAATTGAACCAAATTTTTATTTTAAGTTTTTGGCTATGGCAAGTAGGTCCTCCCTGAATTTGGAAAAAATTCGCCGGTAGGGGGCGCTGTAATAGCGATTTTTGTACGATTTTGAATATTGTACCGTCCAAAAGTGTATGAAGTTATGGTTAGAATTAAACCAAATTTTTATTTTAAGTTTTTGGATATGGCAAGCAGGTCCTCCATGAATTTGCAAAAAATTCGCCGTTAGGGGGCGCTGTAATAGCGATTTTTGTGCGATTTTGAATATTGCACCATCGAAAAGTGTATGAAGTTATGCATAGAATTGAACCAAAAAAAAATTTAAGTTCTTGGCTATGGCAAGGAGGTCCTCCCTTAATTTGTAAAAAAATCGCTCGTAGAGGGCGCTGTAATAGCGATTTTTGTACAATTTTTGTGCCATTTTGAATATTGTACCGCCGAAAAGTATATGAAGTTATGCATAGAATTGAACCAAATTTTATGTGTTTATTTTTGGTCATGTCACGAAGGTCCTCCCTGAATTTGGAAAAATTCTGCCGGAAGGGGGCACTATAATTGCGATGTCTGTACCATTTTCATTATTGTACCATTGAAAAGTGTATGAAGTTATCCATATAATTGAACCAAATTTTTTGTGCATGTTTCTGGCTATGGCAAACAAGTCCTCCCTGAACTTGAAAAAATTGAAAGAAGGGGGCGCTATAATTCCGATGTCTCTGCCATTTTCATTATTGTACCATCGAACAGCGTATAAAATTATGCATACAATTGAACCAAAATGTTTGTGCTTGTTTTTGGCTTTGGCCAACAGGTTCTCCTTGAATTTGGAAATATTGTGCGGTAAAGGGGCTCCGTGCTAGCGATTTTTGTATACTTTTCTTGATTTTTCGTAGTTCTATTGTGCATCGGCGGCTCATGCAGCGGCGGGAACACGCTTCCTGCTATGCCGGCTATTCGCAAACAGCTGATAGCGACAGAATAAGGAAAAATTAATAATTTTAACAAATATCATGATATAGATTAACTCGTTTTTAGTCCGTTTAACTGACTTGAGCAGAAATTTAAGATGAAAATCAAAGTTGGTATAGTATTGAACTAATAATATTGAAGTATTAACATGTGTAACTAAGTTTTGAAATATTAGGATGCATAAGATAGAAGAAAGTTTTGGGATTGGCACATCCAACTAGTTTATTGTGTATTGCCCCATGTTATATATTATAGCATCCATGCTGCAATGTGCAATCTAAATGCTTAGTACTTTTCTAGTATTTCAACACCATTGTCGCCAAGCGCAATTGTTGGCACCAAACGAAACATTTGAACAAAAAAATAACATTGTTGGCGCTAAAGTTATCATTTAAAAAATATATCATTTCAAAATTACAGAGTTTCGACAACTATTTTATTAAATGAATACAAATATATACTGAAAATAAAAACACAAATAAATATTATACAATAAAATATTTTATTTTAAATAGCAATTTAAAATACACAATGAAATTGTGTCTCTTAGCAATGCTGTAAACATGTCCCTTTTTGAATCAGCAAAAAAAAATGAAATTATAACTTAATTTTACTTTATAACAAAAAATATTTTCGACTGGAAAAATAGTAAATGAAAAAATGCATGGTTACGACTAAATAATAATTGAAGCCAAAAGTGATTCACGTTCAATAAATAGCAAGTTACAACGTTTGGCGCAATTAGGGCATCAGAAAGTGAGATTTGTTGCCAAATGGTATAATCAGTTAGTTATGAAAACAAACTTGATGGACTATTTTGCTTTAATATATTTATTTTAAATGTATGTATATTATTAATGTTTTTTCATACGTATTAAATGGGTTTCGATATAAAATTGAATAATTGGCGTTATTACGTTAAATAAAATGTAAAAAAATAAAAAAATAAATGCTTGTGTATATGAAATGAAACAATCAATAGGTTGTCAGAAAATATATTGCCAAATTTCCTTTTCCGCCAAGACTGTTTTTCCTATTTCTCCAAGGTACCGATATTGAAAAAGTACCAAAAAATCTTTGCATGTTCAGATTTGAAATAAATGACACAATAGCAAACATTTTGGTATAGTGTTGGTGTAATGTAAATGTTGCGAAATGTCTCCAAAAAATTGTCCCAAATTACTCCAATTCTCTTTAAAACTCAATTATGGAATAGGTCCGCTTTAAAAACAAAGAATCAATTTAATCATCAAATTGGCGCAATTCGGACTTCAAAAAGTGAGATTTGTGGACAAATGATATGAACAGCTATAAAAATAAATATGATGAACTTTTATGCTTTTTTACCTATGTATATTCATAAAATAAACTTTTCAATGAAATATATTATTACTGTTGTTATTAATTCAATTTAATTCTGTTTTTAAATAAAAAGAGATAAATGGCTTCTTTATAGTAAATAAATTCTATAATTATTGAACAAAAAATACTCATTGAAACTTCACTTCTTCCGTCAAGCCCATTTTCTGCATCTCGCCAAGGGATTGACAAGGATCGCCAAGGATATTGGAAAATTACCAAAATTTCCCCCATTGATATATAACTAAGCAATGTAGAACAATATATTATATGCTAAATTTGTCTTTGAAAAATTACCAAACTAACAATGCAAACCTAGAAAAAACAGTATATTAGAACTTTTTAAAAAGGTAAATTTTTGATAATTGGGGTCACCAGATTACATATTTCTTACGATAGCTGTATAGCTGAGCAAGGTAGAAGCATATGTTAGATACTTAAACCCTCCCTGTAAAATTATCTGATTAAAAGTGCAAGTTCTTTCGAAAAACTTTCGGCAGAACCTTTTCAAAAGATTATTTTTTCATAATCTGGTTCATCTCATTAAAGAACTTTAAACCAGAATTCAATACCTAAGCAACGTAGACAACGAAATGATATGTTATATTCTAAAACCTTCCAAAAAATTACCTATTTAACAGTGCAAGTTCAGCAGAACTTGAGTTATAAGCAACCGTAGCGAAATTTCCATTTGTATTATACGCATATATATATATATATAATTCCATTTGTTATATATATATATATATATATATATATATATATACATATATATGTGTGAGTAGTAAAATTAGATTACTCTAAAAAGGATATCGTCCGCTTGAAAAATCACCAATATTGTAAACGTCGCTCAAACCAATGCTACGCGTATGCCTTTTTTACTTAAAATCATATTATTTGGCGATAAAATCAATATCGTAAATAAACATACAACAGCTAACTCACAAGTACCATTATTTTAAGTCTAATGATGGATGCGTTTGATAAAAATAAAAAGTAAATAAAAAAAGAATCCAAAACAAAAACAAAATTGTCAGTCTAATATTGTCTTATCAAATTTTCTGGCGCATTTTTCTTAACCTGACCCAATAGATAAATCGCCAAATGTTGTTTAAAACTGCAATCTTCTTTTTGAATAACTTTTTTACGCATTACGAATATTCTCTTTCTTGTTTAAATTAAATATTTTCTTTTTATAATATTACCACTCGTCAAAACTGTTTTTCATTTTCTCTTTTTCTTCTTTTAATTAAAATTAGTAACAGTTTTTTCTTTTAATTTTCAAGGTGTAATAGCCGTTTCATTTTTTTTTTTTTTTTTTTTTTTTTTTTTTTAATCAACGATAAATTTCGCCAAGAAATAAAATGGTAAACCTTATCGTCCAAAATAACAGGACTTTCCGTCATAATTCTATAACTAATCTATGTAGAATGATGTGTTATAGCTTAAAACCTTCCCTGAAACGATACCTATCTAACGGTATACGTTTCATAAAACTCCATGCGGTAGAACTCGAAATCTAGGCGTTCGGAACGAAATTTCCGTTTGGATTTTATATATATAACTAGAAAGGTAGACCGTCAAAAATGACGGAAATTTAGATATAAAAATATATACAACTCATGTGCAAGAATATGAGTTTTCTCCCTTGTTCCACAGTGATAGATGAAAATAACACATTTTAAGAACGAAACACATTTATGAAAATCTGTGTACAGTAGAAGACCACTAATCTGCACAGTTTGGTTCCAAGTGTTATGCAGATTTGAGGCTTTTTGCGGTCATGTCTATTCAATCTTTGTTTACATTTTTTTTAATTCATATATTGGACAATTTAGTTTGTTGAGCCTTAAAAATAAATAAATAACACACTTGAAGTAAGGTTAAAAACTATTAAATTATCGTATACGATTTCATGAAATGGTATTATATAGTATTATATGTGTGTGCTTCACGATCTTGGTTACGACGTTGGCGAAATTGACTGCAACTTGTCATAATCCTAATAGTGTGGGCCGCTATAACAAAAAAGTAACCAGTTTTTAGTAAAATTTCTGATATAAAGTAGCTTTCAAAAAATTGTGTAAAATTGCAGGCCGTTCTCGTGTTATGTCAGTCCTAGGAATAATATTTCTAACACTGAAGATTTTCCATGTATATATGGAATTTAGAAAAGCTTCTCCAAAAGAAAGGTCCTGAAATGACATTGTAATTCCTCTAACTTCAAAGTTTAATCGGGCCCTGATGTTGAGTACTGAAATCTAATAAATACAGTTATTTTGAATATTACAACAGAATTAAACAGTTAAACTTATTTAACTTAAACCCGCTGTTACTTCCCGATGTTATTTTTTAGTATTAAGAAAGAAAATTATTTAAAATTTTCAAATCATGCATTTATGTTTTTTTTTCGTCTTTAATAACTAAACAATGGAAAAATAGGCTTTTGTTATGAGCTCATAAATATGACAATAAAATAATGTAACTAAGAGGCATTGCAAAATTAAATCTGTGTGATTACAAACCATAAACAAACGATACCACCATTTTACCTACTATGACGTCATTAGAATATTGCCCATTGATTGTTGGAGAACTTACTTTGTGAATGATTACCTCAATGATTTAATATTTTTGACGTTTCACGATGAATGAATCACTTGTGTTTGTTTAGGTTTATGGAATGAGATATTAAGCTGTGAAACTAATTTCAATTGAAGTTATCCAAGGAATATATATTTTTTTAATCGAAATTAAAAACAATGCTTTGATCTCGAAATAAAAAGTTTTAGTTTGTATAATTTGTTATTTCTGTTAATTATTTATTTAAGTACTTTTCCATGATAGCGCATTTTTTAAAAAAAGCTTGGCGCGATTCGGGCATCAGAAAGTGAGATATGTTGCGAAAATATATAAACAGCTATGAAAACAAATCTAATGAACTTTTATCTTTGTTTATATATGCGCTTATATGCATAAAAAAATCGTTTCTAAATATATATAATTTTTTATATACAAATCACGGCACAGATTTCAGATATGAACTGGAATACGTACCTGGCGCCAAAATGGTGTTATTTTGCCTGCTATGGTAATCCGGCTATTGTTTTTTATTTATTAATAAATTGTTTATTTACTTTTATTTTCTGTTTTTTCATTATATAAACTGCTTTGTTCTATAGTTATTCAAACTTTTATTTATTTATAGTTATTTCCTTTTCAAATTGATAGCAAATAATTGAAAAATATATAAGTAACTGGTATTCGAAAGCGAGATTTCTGCCAAATTGGCGTCGTAGAAAAATCACGCCAACCCCCTAGCGTATATGACATCTGTGCAAAAATTACTTCTGTTTCTTTATAAAAATGGTTAAATAGCTTTTTTTATATTAAATTGTCGGCACAGATGTGATATACGCCTATATTGGCGCGATTTTTTTTTTTTTTTTTTTTTACGCCGATGTCATATACGCACCGTGTACTTAACTGGCTTCAAAGTGTCGTTATTTTGCTTGCAATGGTAACCCGAATGTTGTTTATGCTGTTGATGTTTCGCCAAATTGGCATCGGAAAAAAATCGCGCCAATATAAGCCGTATATGACATCTGTGCCAAATTGTATACATATGGAAAAAACTGCTTGTGAGTATGAAGCAGTAAATAGGTTGCCAGAAAATACGTTGGCAAACTTCTTTCTCGCCAAGAAACTTTTCTCCGAAGTATTGTACATAAGCAATGATTGCTAGAAATGCATTTTTAATTATTATATGCGCTTTTATGTTTCACTACATGGCACAGATGTCATATTCGCCCCATATTGGCGCGATTTTTTTCTGTCGCCAATGTCACATACGCAATGTATACTTAACCGGCGCCAAAGTGTCGTTATTTTGCTTGATATGGTAACCCGGATGATGTTGTTTATGCTGTTGATGTTTTCGCCAAATCGGCGTCGGAAAAAAATCGCGCCAATATGGGGCGAATATGACATCTGTACCCACTACATTTATGCATACTATACTGTGTGTATAAATGCTACAGTTCATATGCAGGACTACACAAAAGAATTCGTAAGGGTTACTGAGTATGAGAGTAAATTGCTTAAAGGTGGTTTTTAAAGGAGTTATGCATTTTTACGCTGAACTGCATTTAGTTTCCCAAGAAATGTTTGTAGAATATAGATAAAATGATATACATGGTCACGCAAAGAATTGGTTACATAACCGTCTATGGATGATAATATCTGGAAATGTGATTTCAGTAGTTTTAAGAGTAGTTTAAATTAAATTTTAGTGTAACACTTTTTAGCTAAATTAAAATTTAGCTAAAAAGTGGCATGTAATAACGGTACTGTTGGCTATGGACGGTAACTGCTGAAATCAATTTTTAATTTTTTTTATGCGTTTTCTAAAATGTTTACTTAGTTATCTTGGTACTTCTTAGTTATCCCGCCGACCAAATTACTGTCGCCAAATTGTAAGATTAATTGCCAATAATGGTTGCCATTAATTAATTAATTAAATGCCAATAACGGCCAATAAAACCATTAATTCGACGTTTTATTTGTATTTTTATTAATGTTTTAGTATTGATTTGGCGATTTATATAATTGGCGAAATTGGTCGACGGGATATCTAAGAAGTAACGTTATCTTATTTACCTTATTTCCCTAAATAACGTAGTTTTGTTAAAGCATTTAGGATGTGTTGGAAAGTGTTTCATATTCTATGCTTAATGCATGATTTTTCTTTCTGCTTTAGTCTTATTTTGCATTTATTTTATTCTTAATTTTTTAGTCTTTTACTGCTTTATAGAAACTTTGGCACAGTTGTCATATACGTTATCATATATTGGTGCGATTTTTTTCCGACGCCAATTTGGCGAAAACATCAACAGCATGAACAACAACATCCGGATTACCATATCAAGCAAAATTACGACACTTTGGCGCCAGTTAAGTACCCGTTGTGTATATGACATTGGCGTCAGAAAAAAAAATCGCGCCAATAGGGGGCGCGTATATGACATCTGTGCCGAAAACTTTAATGTTTAAACATTTCGCTCCACTCCCCTTGCATATAGTACACACTATAACACGTATAGTGCAAAATAATAGACAGTTTGTTACTTTTCCACTCTACGGGCTTTGGCATTTTTTTAAAAAAAGCTTGGTGTAATTTGGGCATCAGAAGTGAGATTTGGGTACTTTTCCGTTATGCGGTCACCATTGTCGCCAAGCGTAATAGTTGGCGCAAAATCGTGAATTGAAGCATTTGAAAAATAAAAGAAAAACCATTGTCGAAACTAAAATGAGCATTTAAAAAGTATAACATTTGAAAATTCCAGACTTTTACGAACTATTTCATCAAATCACAAATATATACTTAAAATAAGTGAACAAATAACTGCTATAAAGTAAAGCAATAAAATAAAACTCATATTAAACTGCTGGCATAAAATTACAAATATCTTTTAGCATTTTGAAATAATTGGCGCATTAGCATACATTTTGGCATGGTGTCCGTATAACGGAAAAATATCGAGGTTTGTTGTCAAATCATATAAACAGCTATAAAAACAAATTTGATGAGCGTTTTTGTTTGTTTTATATGTATATTATTGATGTTTTTTATGTACAAATTACATCTGTTTCTGTATAAAATTAGAGAAACGGCTTTTTTATGTTAAATAAATCGTATAAATATCGAAAAAAATGCGTGTGTATATAAAATGAAACAGTGAATAGGTTCCCGGAAAATATGTTACCAAATTTCCTTTTTCGCCAAGGCACCTATACCGGAAAATTACCTAAAGCACATTAAAATCGCGCAGTTAGCAGCTCACGCAGTACACCGTTGTCTATTGGCGGTTATTTTATTAGTAGCATCGGGAGGAAGATATAAAGATGTACTTTAAATTCTCACCCACAGATTTCGAAAAAATATCTTAAAAGAGTGGAGTTTAAATTAAATTTCAGGGACCTGCATTATGAAAAATTAATGGTTTTAAATGAGAATTTCGCCAAATTAGCCAGCTATCGCCAGGTTGGCTAACATTTGGCGCTACTGTGGTAACCCTGCATTAATATTTTTCAACAATTACTCATTTCAATGAGGCGGTCTTACCGGAATAGTGAGGGACACACAGAGACTTGGATTTTATATAAATAGATAGATAATATATGCCAAAAGACTAGTCTTGTATACGTTTTAAACTTATTTAATTAACTTCATTAAATAGGGCTATGAACAAGATGGATCGATTTTAAACAGACGGCAATACCATTGCACGACCGGATTCATCTAGACAGGTGGTGAAGCCTGTTAACACAAAGCATTTTTACAAGTATCTAAAGTAAAATAACTGCTGAGTGTGTTACATTACAAAAAAGAAATTGTGCAGAGTAGCTAATTTTCTGGCATGACAATAAGTGCTGAACGCGCACCATTTTCATTACAAGGAACGTTCATTATGTCAGCGCCATTTAATGCTCACTAGGCTTGTTACTATGCGTTACTGTTTTCTAGATTTTATTATGCATCACTTATATATATATTATTGTTTTCTAAATACAACATACTTCTATTTGTAAATTGCATATATATATACATACAAACAATATATACAATATATTTTTTGATTAAAGTGTTACTACTTTTACTACATTACTTTTTTAAAAATAGCCGTCATATACTGTATAGTCTTTTTACAAGGACATGTCAAATATTTTAATATATGCTTGCGTACTTTATGTCAAAACGAGTGATATTGGCAACAATGAAATTTAAATTGAGCATAGAGAAAGGGTAATTTAAGGGTTTTTATAAACACCATCTCTTATTCAAAATCCCTCCGAGTATAATAAGCCAACTATCGCAAAATAAGTAAATATCAAATTCAATTAGATAAAAATCTGCTTTAATTTTCTCTGGAAAATTACTTTTTCTCTATATTTTTATTGAAATTTTACTGTTATAAAATTTTCATATATTTTATGTAATTAGAATTTAACAGTTGACTCATATTTCTTTTTTCTTTTTCAGTAAAGCAAGGTATGAATTCTTATTGATATTTTGATTGAAATAATTCATAGATATAGTCTCAAGGTAAGATTTATTTTCTAAAATCCGAAAATTGCTTTAAAAAAATATATATATAAATACAGTGTACTTACGGTAATTTTGAATCATACACGGCATTTTTAAAAACAAACCAAGACTATAGAATTTCTAATTTTTAGCTTTAGAAAAATTGTGACATTCCAATAGTTGTAATATAAATTATTCTACCAAACTTTGAATATCATACTATAGTCCACCTCAAAAATTAATGCACTCTTCAAATATGGTTAAAAATAATTGAAAAATAAAATATATTCAGCCAATTTACAATAAATACTCTACATTTAATCAAAATCAAATAAATTATGCAGTTTTTGTTGGTTAAAATAAAAATTACATTAACTTTTATTTAATTTACTTTTTTTCTTGAAGAAACACAGTCTCAAAAGTTTAAGCACTTTATGCAATTTTTCTTTTTTAGAAATACGGGATTGGACGGAAGTAATGAGGCTGTATAACGTCTTTTCCAATTATATAAAAATATATAAGTGAAAAAATCATTGCCACTCGTTTTAAAAATGCCGCAGGGTAAAAAATTCACAAAAGATGAGATTTTAAAAGTTTTTAAATTGAAATCGCAAAATAAAAATTTTTCTCAAATTGTAAACATTTTAAATTGATCAAAGCGATGTACCTATATCAAGCACTCTCTAGAAATGATAATTTCAACGGAAACCAAGATCTTGACGACCACGTATGACGTTTGTTGAGACGGATCGAAGAATACGGAGATTCGCATTTAGATAAATTATACCCATACAGCAAATTAAAAATAATCTGGATGTACAGGTGTCCAAAGATGCTGTACATAGACGTATTAAAGAATGTGATTACATCATACTAAAGAAAACGACTTGTAAACCACGTTTCAAACTACACCACTAACAAGCAAGAATGAACTGGGCTGGGTCAAGTGGCTTACTGTTTTATTCAGTGATGAGAAAAAAGGGAACTTAGATATCCCTGATGGGTTGAACGCATATTGGCATGGTCTACGAAGGAACCAATGAGATTTATTCAACAGGCAGAAATGCGACAAGCCTGTTATGGTTTGGGGATATTCGGCTTCAACAGCCTGACCTCTCTGAATCTTTTAAAAAGAATGCAAAATTCTCAAATATATCCACTGAGCTCGATAATAGAACGGAGGGCTAACTCCCTATTCTGATACATTGAATTCAGCGGTTTGCCCATGAATACAATGCCAAAGATTTTCCGATGAAAATTTTTGGCAAAATATTGATTTCCTCCCATAGAGTAGTATGGGTTAGATCTTTCAAATTGGATTTTCTTTTAAGAATTTGACGAAGTTTCTACAATTTCCACTGATATATATTTTGCATTGAAAAAACTATAGATTTTATTTAAATTAATCGCATTTTTTTAGTTTGATATTAGTTAAAAATGAAATTTTATGTAAGCTCAACGAAAAAAATTAAAAACAAATTAAGTATTGCTCACAAAATATCAAAAAGATGTAGAAAACCCCAAAATTGATAAAACGTATGCGAAAAAGTTTGAAAAAATGTTTCTAATATTAAGAAACGTGCAGGACTCATTACTTGCGCGCATTGAAAGTGTGACGCGGTCGCGGCAGAAAGTGGATCGGTGAGTTGGCTCTCCGTATTACTGTAGAGCTCAGTGAAAATATCACAAGACTCTAAACCAACATTTTTTTTTCTCCATTCGGTGGCGTTTTGGAAATTATGAATGGATTTTTGAACAATATAATGCCTCAATATACATATCACATACTACATAACCGTGGCTTTCACAGAAAAAAAATTAATTTCTTACTCCCTACTTACTTAATTCAAAGAGGCCATAGAGGAAGCGTGATACTCTTTACCACAAGAAACCCTACAAAAACTAATAATTTCGATGGACGCGAGCTTATTTGAACTAATCCGAAATCACGGAAAAATAATTTGTTTGTAACTGTTTTGTAAAAATGATAAATGTAGTTGTTTTTGCCATTGTGTATAAACTTATGAGACAATTTTGTTCAGACATATTTTAAATTATATTTTTACAAATATCATAATTTATTATTTTCAACTTTTGATATAATTTATTTAAATGAAGTTGCGAAATCCGCAAATAAAGAAATGTTATTTATTTTAACTTTCTATTATTCATTAAAAATCAACATTTTATGCTTGTGCATAAACTTTTGAGATCAACTATAGTACTTTAATACCATTGTTGTATAATTATATGCTTTGTGTCTTAAAAAATAACCTTAAACATTATAATAAACTACGTTTTTTCTTTTTATTTTCAAAGTTAAATTTCCAATAATCAATTTCAATATTAGAGTTCTAGCCTTACAAAATGTTTATTTATTGTTTTCAATTACACTGTGGTATTTTGAATTTGGCCTATTAACATTTTAATAAAAATAAACATCTCAAAGATGCAACTTATTTATGGTTGCTGTATTATTCGACTACCAAAATTACTATATTTACAAAATATTATTAAGTAAAGAGTATATTTATTACAGCAAACATGTTCGATATAAATAATTGTAGAGCTCAGATAATAAAGGTGGTAAGTGACACGATCACCCTTTTGAGAAAACCCATTTTTAAACACTTTTACCAACTAAACTGACAATTATTTATTGTCAAATGCCTTCTTTATCAATTGAAATCTCTGTGAGTATTAGGATTTTCAAATAGTAATAACAAGTAGTTGGTTGAGGACCATTGATTATCTTCAATCATATAATTAATTCCTTTTTTTATTTTTGTCACATACAACCTTTGTTATCTGAACACTTCAATTATGTAAAACATCTCTTTAGTAAGTCGATTTCCACCAGTGTGGAAAAAAGAGTTATTTAATACAATGTCATAAAGCCATATATGCGCTTTTATGACATACGAGGTCTGTCTGATAACTATCCAACCTTAATTTTTCTCGCGCGCAGTAATGATTCTATGGCAGCGCCACTACACATATTGGAAGGAGACTTCTAAATGCGCATGCCTGAATTCTTTCCTCGAGTTCCAGTGACCCAGTCATTACCTGCTGCCCGTCAAGTGAGGTATTGTCATACGTGTTCGTCGGATTTTGATTTCGCCCACCATGATTGAACGAGATGAGCAAAGATACTGCATCAAATTTCGTCAAAACTTAGTGATTCCCAAAGCGAAAAAATTAGTAAGAATCATCAATGCTCCAGCTCATTCAAAGCACCGAATTCAAACTTTGTTGGAGAATCGAGGAATTCCTCCCTACTCTCCAGACATGGCTCCTTGCAACTTCTGGTCGTTTCTGAAATAGAAAGCACCATTGAAAGGATCTCGTTTTGAGAGTAGAGATTAGATATTCAGAACGTAACGGCAGAGTTGAACACCATTCCTAAGGAACTGGAAGGAAATTTGGGCCAAGTGTGTGGAGGCGCAAGGTGCCTATTTTGAATGGGGTTAGGGCCCCAACCCCGTCAGGTAACTTATATATTTTTCCAGTCAAAGGTCGGATGTATTTCAGACATGCCACGTAATTAAACAATCCCCCTTCAAGAGTGACGGGTAAAAAAAAATCCGTAAAAGCAGCTTAAATAAAAAGAAATTCTTATTATAATTACACCAAACTCTTGGAATGCATTGTGTAAAATTAATAAATTTCTATATAATAGTGTAAATTATTAACTGTGTTTTAGAATTCATATATTTGATCTGAAGACGTCAAATATATTTCTTTCGTTCATTTTGGTGTTAATTTTCCTTAATCAAAGGTCACTCGAAGACTTAGCACGAAACATAAAGGATATCAGCTAGAAAGTTACACATTTTAACGGCGAAAGTAAGAAACAAAAAAAATCATCTAGAAACTTGTTATAAAAACGTTATAAAAATTCTCACCTATTTAGAATCCAGTTAGTCTTACACAGGACATGACAATTAAAATGCATCAGTTTCATGTAAACTTTTGATTGTGAATTAACGTCAGCTTTGGTTAATACTGGATTTGCATAAGATTTTCACAAAGTTAGCTAGTTCAAACCAAATTGGCCTTGCTTATGGTTATTTGCTTTTGGTGATCATCTTTCCAATTTTTGCCAAGGTTGGAGAAAGTTTGGAACGCCAGAGCTTTTGTACAATGTGGTCGTAATTTCACGGGCAGTACACGCCGTAGTCTGTAGCACGACCAAATTGCGAGACAGAGTCCAAATTTTGTGGTGTGATTAAACAATACGGGAGACGAAGGATTGTGGGTAAAATATTTAGTTCAAAAAGTCACCACTAGGTTGCTGTGTAACAGAAAAGAAAAAAATAAATAAAATGCAGAGTCAATACTGAAATGAAATTAACTTTTATTTAGCACATTCAATTCAGGTTCAAAGTGGCCGCCATTTTTCTGGACCACATATTGCATTATGCGCACAACTTCACAACAGCTGAAAGTAACGCCTCTGCAGGAATGTCTTTTACAGCCCGTAATACGTTATCATTCATTGTCGCCAGTTCCAAGACTTCTGCGAGATAGGCCTTGGACTTTAGATTATTCCATAAACAAAAAAGTCGCATGGGATAAGATAATGGGATCGAGGTAGATATGCAGTTGGAAAGCAGCGACTAATTACACTTTTTGTTGTGAACTTATGTCGTAACAACTACTATACTTTTAAATAAAGTCAAGTTTTCAATCTGTGGAGGGGCTCCAACTCTCATGAAAAGGATTTTCTCCAGCCATTGTCTTTGCTGAAGTGACAAATTGACAAAAA